>OX451739.1:201490870-202895554 GCA_948472305.1 Vicia faba
TAGATTGATATCATATATTCTAACTGAGAATAGGCTGATTGAGCACTTGAAAGAAGCACAAGAGATCAACACCTTGGAACCATCTGTTGGCAAGCAGCTGAATGCCAAGAATCTCAAGAAGATGAAGCTGATAGGGAACATTAAGAAGGAGCCCAGCATCACTCCTTTTGCTGAAATATCCAGCAGAAGAGTTCCTCTGGACGACTTCCCTCTGTTCTCAGAGATTGACTCCAAGCCTCAGATCATTCTGAGATATTTGGACGCTTGCAAAGCTGATGGAACAACTCCCAATTTAAACATTCAAGATCTTCAGCAGAAGGCACCAGAGGTTGCTCTGAAGAAGACTAAGAAGAGAAAATCTGCTCCAGAAGGATCATCACAACAGACACCAAAGAAAAGAGGTAATCATGTTTCTGTATCTGTTTTAAGTTCAAGTGTTGTTTCCTCATCCATTCCTACTCTAACTCCAATTCCATCTGATATTCCAACTCCCCAATCCTTTGAAGATTTTGAAGACTTTGACCCTTCTGAGTCATTAACTCTCAGAAGATCCCGCTCCAAACCACAAAATCCAAACACTACAACCATTCCAGAACTAGAACTTGCACAAGTTCTGTCTGATATAGAACAACACTCTTCCGCTCCCCATACAGAAAATCCAAATCCAATACCAGAAATTCCACAACCTTCCTCTCCCCAACCAGAAAATAATCCACCATCTCCTCCACATGCACAAACTCCACAACCTGAGACACAAAACTCTGAGGCTCAAACCTCTGAGTCTCCTGAACCACAACCCTTGGCCATTCAATTGCCTTGTGGTACAACTGTTAACATGTCTCAACTTCCCTCCTCACCAGAAACAACTCCTCCAAACACTCCACATAGTCCTATCGTTATCTCTGATTCTCCTACTCCCTCACCTAAGAAAACTACAGAAAACCACAGCAAGACTGTCATTGATCTAACAATCCTTGAACGCCTTGTTGCAATAAACCAGAAAACTGCCATCCCTAAACCTAAACAACCAGATGTTGGTAGCAGCATGTTGAACTTTGAAACAGATATGCAGAAATGGATATCTTCTTTGAAACAAGCAACTCTGGAAGTTGTTGATCCTGCAGTATCAGATCATCTCTGGACTCAATTCAGAAGATGGGTATGAGTTGAAACTTTCAAGCTGCAAGACCAGAGCTATGGACAGGTTCAACAGAACTTTAGCAAACTGCTGAAGGAAATGGAAGGTCCAGTTCTGAGCAAGGTGCTGAAGGAAGAAGTTCTGCATCTGGACTGTGAGCCTTGGTCTGAAAAGCGTCCACCATCTCAAGTTCAAGCTGCAGAAGAATAGGTTATTCAAGTTGAAGACTTGGGTCAAGCAGAATAAGCTATAGAAAGCTCTGACGAGCAGCCTGTATCTGAAGATCCTCAATCTTCCTCTGTTGATAGGCAGACTCTAGAGGATCTGAAGAGATCAGACATGCTGATGAATGAACGGATGGACAAGCAGGATATCAATATTGAATCTATAACAACCATGGTAGCAAAGCAAACCGAAACCAGCGAACAAATCAAGAGCATGTTGGAAGCGCTGTTCACACGACTTCCTCCTTCTTCTTAGATTTTTATTATGTTTTCTTTGTTTTCTTTTCATGTTTGTCTGTAATATTTCTACTTGTTCTAAACTATCATTGCTTCTGTTTCAATACAAACGTGTTTTGCTCTAATGTTTTTTAACTCTGATTATATATGCTTTTTGATCGCTGACAAAAAGGGGGAGAAAAGAATGATATTTTTCAATAACGGTTTACTGAGACAAAAGTCTCAAACATTATAACATTCATAAATATTTGCAGTTCTGAAAAGCTTACAGGTACAAGAATCTGAAGAACTCTGATAAAGCAAAATTCTGATGATCAAAGAAAGGTTCAACAAAGTTTTGATACTCAAGGTCTCAAGGAATCAAAGGGAAATAATCAACTCAGGGGGAGTTTTTCTCATCATTACTCTGATATTGTTTATTTCTTACCCTCCTAGCTCTGATACCTTTTGCTCATTATATGATTAGCTCTGATACCTTTTTCTCGTTAATGGATTATCTTTGATACTGTTTCCTCTCTATTCTTAAACTCTGATACTTTCTTCATTTTATTTTAATTGAAAAAATCTAGTTTTTGTCATCATCAAAAAGGGGGAGATTGTTAGAACATAGTTTGATTCTACAACCCTCAGTTAGAGTTTTGATGATAACAAATACAAGATTAAATGAATTATGAGGTTTATATTTGACATAGATGCTACTTAAAATTATGTTGTTTATTTACAGGAAACTCTGATGGAATCAGCATCAGAATAGCAACATCAGCATCAGAAGATGTCAACCAGAAGATCATACATGTGCTTACGTTGTAGTCTGATGAACAGAATATGCGCTCAACACACTCTGACTCTGATCAGGATCTTATCAATATCATCAGCACTCACAAGCAATCAGAACAAGTTAAACCCAAAGAACGCTCTGATCTTAATCAAGCAGAACATTCTGAAGTGTTAACGTTACTGCATTCAAGGCAGATTTATTATCAACGGCTATTCCAAGACAAAGATCTTCTCAATATGGAAAGAACGTAATGAGCATTGAAATGGAATTATTGGCATCAACGTATCTATTCCAAGAAGTATTTAAACGAATCAGTGAGAAGTGAATTGGCTAATGCTCTACAATACTCTACACGCCTAAAGTCAATCATCAACGCCCTCACTCATACAGTTTGCTAAAGCTCTAAAATTGCTTACTCCATAGTTCTAGCATTCTAGTTTCACATAAGCTTAATTTGTGTATTATCACAGTTGTGATATATTGTTTTTGTAGAAAACATCAAACACACATATTGTTCATTTATCTGTAAGAAAGAATTTCCTTGAGAAACCGGTCTGTGGTTTAGACTCAAGAAGGCTTTAGCAGTTGTTAAAGAAGATTTGTATTCAGTTGAATATAGTGGATTAAGACCTCGTTGGAGAGAGGCGAAATCACCTTGACGGGTGGACTGGAGTAGTTTGAGATCAAACGAACCAGGATAAAAATAACGTGTTGTCTGCATTTGATTTCAAGTTTTAACAATTCAACCCCCCTTCTTGTGTTTTTCACATCTTCAATAACATGCCATCTACTACCTGATCAAGAAGTTCACTGATTGCGAATCGAGAGACTCATTACTGGAAAAGATTTGTTGTTCACTCGCGTGGGCAGCAAAGCGTCTCAGACAGTACATGCTAACCCGTACTACTCTCTTGATATCCAAAATGGATCCAATAGAGTCCATTTTTGAAAAACAAACTCTCACAGGAAGAGTATCTCATTGGCAGATGATTCTTATAGAATACGACATCCAGTATACTACCCAAAAGGCTATCAAGGGTAGTGTATTGGTAGATTATCTTGCTCAACAGCCCGTGGAAGATGGGTATCAGTCGATGAAGTTTGAGTTTCCTGATGAAGATATTATGTATGTACGAGATTGTAACATCCCAGGCCCAGAAGCAGTCCAGGATCACGATGGACGATGGTGTTAGATGGTGCCTCAAATGCATGGGGTAATGGTATCGGTGTTGTTATTACTTCTCCTGAAGGTTTCCATACTCCTTTCCCTGCCAGAATTTGCTTTGATTGTACCAACAATATGGGCGAGTATGAAGCTTGTATTTTCGGGATTGAAACTGCTATCGATTTACGAATCAAGATCTTAGAAGTATATGGGGATTCTGCTCTAGTAATTAGTCACATCAACAGAGATTGGGAGACTCGTCATCCAAATCTAATTCCGTATCACGAGCATGTTTTAAGATTGATACCATACTTCAACGAAATCACTTTCCAGCATATCCCAAGGGAGGCGAATAACTTGGCAGACGCTTTGTCTACTCTATCATCCATGTTCAAAGTTAGGTGGGCTAACCATGCTCCCTCAATCTATATCATGAGGTTGGATGAGCCAACGTTCTGTTATGAGGTAGAAGAAGAGGCGGTCGATGAAAAGCCTTGGTTTTATGATATTAAAAGATATCTTGAGATGCAAGAATATCCAAAGGATACTTCTGTTACTGATAAGAAGGCTCTGCAAAAATATGTAGCCAAGTTTTTTCTCAACACTGGTGTTTTGTACAACAGGAACTATGACTATGTTTTTCTCAGATGCGTGGATAGACACGAAGCAGACAAGAACATAGAAGAGATCCATACAGGATCCTTCTGGATGCATTCTAGTGGCCATACCATGGCCAAGAAAATCTTGAGAGCAGGTTATTATTGGTCTACCATGGAAACGATTGCTGCAATCACTCCAGAATCTGTTACAAATGTCAGATTTATGCTGACAAGATGCATGTACCGCCCAATCTACTAAATGTCTTGACTTCTCCTTGGCCCTTTGCAATGTGGGGAATTGATATGATCGAGAAGATTGAGCTGAGTACTTCCAACAGACATCACTTTATTCTGGTGGCTATGGACTATTTCACCAAATAGGTTGAAGCAGCGTCATATGCTAATGTCACCAAGAAAGTTGTGACTCGTTTCATCAAGCATAATATTATTTTTCGTTATGGGGTGCCCGAGAAGATCATTACTGATAACGGGTCAAATATCAACAACAAGATGATGAAAGATTTGTGCAAAAGCTTCAAGATAAATCATCACAATTCTTCTCCATATCGTCCAAAGATGAATGGTGTCGTCGATGCATCTAACAAGAATATCAAGAAGATTGTGCAGAAAATGGTTGTGACCTATAGAGATTGTCATGAGATGTTGCCATTTTATTTAAATGGTTACCGCACCTCGGTGCGCACCTCGACTAGGGAAACCTCATTCTCTCTGGTATACAGCATGGAAGCAGTCCTACCCGTAGAAGTGGAGATTCCTTCATTAAGGATAATGACAGATGTACAACTTGACGATGCTGAATGGGTTTAGAATAGACTTGATCAATTGAATCTCATTGGAGGATGAAGAAAGCTTTCGACAGGAATGTGTGTCCTCGAACTTTTCAAGCTGGTGACCTCGTGCTGAAGAGGATCTTGCCTCCTAATAATATAGATGTTAGGGGAAAATGGGCTCCTAATTATGAAGGACCATACATTGTGAAGAAAGTATTTTCTGGACGCTCCATGTTGCTCACGACCATGGATGGAGAGGATTTCCCTCACCCTATTAATGCAGGCGTAGTTAAGAAATACTTCACATAAGTAGACCCGCTGAGTTGACTAGCTCAGGCAAAAAAAGGCATCCTGGCAAACCAAAAAAATGAATAAAGATTCGGGGAAAAATTATGGATATATGAATAAAAGAATGAAAAAGAAAATATTGTACACCCGCTAATTTGAAAACTTGAAAAGGCGACTTAGGAAAAAATGAGTATCCCAGTGGATTGAAAACCCGAAAGGGCGATCCAGGAAAAAGAGGGATAAAGAGAATGACTACATCCTGTATTACATTTGTGGTACTATTCTACACCAATTTTGGTTAACCAGGAAGGATAGTTGATCAATCCAATCAGTCTGTTCAGAAAGCAAGATACTACGAAGTTTTGAGGTTATAAGAGTCATTGCAAATTCGGAACCCAATGAATCCACCTCACATTGCTACCCTTGTACTCTATTATATATGTTTTACGCAATTACCTCTTTTCAGAAATTGCTTCTTGATGTAAATTTCCTATTTATAGGCCAATCAATCAATAAAATTATTTTCATCCAATTGTGTTTTGTTTTTATTTTTGTTGTTTTGTTTGCGAAAAGACGTCCAACATTTTTTATAAAATTTTTCATTTTAAAAACATTTAGGATTTACAGCACATGATATAAATGTTTATAATTACTTGGATTCTCAGGTACCCGGGATGACGGCTAAGGTTTCCATTTTTTATACCTGAGACATGTTGTTGTACCGTTCTTTGCTGCAGGTACAGTTGATCCCCTGTGATAAGAAGTATACCAGCAAGCAAGCAGAGGCTGGTCTGTTTGCGAATAGCATCGAGATTTTAAGGATGAGTGATCTCTACAGGATGGAACCCGATTTCCCTAGTGAATGCTCATCTCTACCCGAGCATGATCTTTTTATTCCCAGTGAAGAGCTCCCATCAACCGGAGATCCTTTATTCCCCGTGAAATCTCTTGTATCTCCCCAGTGAGGTTTGAGCATTCGTGTTATTTCCCCTTGAAGTCGACACTCTTCTTCCCGGATGAGAGTTGGAATTTTTTTCCCCATGAAGCAGGCGCTTCACCCTCAAGGAAATTTATCCCCATCCTCCTCATGGGAACGCGCATGTTTCCTCCCCAGGGTGGTCTGCCCCAGCCTGAGCCTCTGGAGGGAATTCTTATTTTCCTATGAGAGACTTTGCTTTCGTATCCCTATCAAAGACAGCTGTTATACCTAATAAGTTTGTTCACCATCATAAATCCTTGTTGACGTAAATCTTACAAAGATGGTTATCCCCAGTGCAATGGATATTGCAGGTACTTTCATCTAAGGTTTGTCTTACCCCTAATGGAGGAGGTAGCCTTATCCCCATCCGGAGTCGCTTTGCAAAGACCTTCAGATTGATTGGTATATTATTTCCCCATTGAAGTGAGTCTTTTTCCCCCAATGGAACAAGTGTCTCAATTTCCCCAGTGCAGTGTATGGGAGCATTGGTCATAAGTCGCTTCATCCCCAATGATGAAAGTTTGTCGAGAAATTTTTACCTAGTGGAGCCCTATTCTAAAGAGTCCTTGCCTCTTCCCAAAATAAGGATTTTTACCTTGACAGCAATATCCTCGTGGTGCGGTATGATGGCATATTTCTTTCATTCAAGGACTCTTTTGATCCCTAGTGAGGTCGGGTCCCGATTTTATTTCAACACAAGAATTATTTTTATTCTTAGTAGAAGTCATCTTCATTCAAGAAACTCTACGTGAGTAAGTTTCTATTCCCGATGAAGTTATCCTTATCATTGACAGAAGGCTAGGGATCTGTTCCCTAGGAAGTTGAAAGTTCAATAAGTGTTCCAGTTGTTTCCCTGAACTGAAATTTATTTTTGCAGTATTTTCCCCCAGGAAGCTCCTTCCCCCAGTGGTGTCGATCTTTGGAAGTTATTAGTTCTGAATCTCAATTTCCCGCTGATGTTCGGGCTGTCTATCTTCAACGGAAGTTCATATAATCAAAGATAATCATTTGGAAGTTCATTGGCTTCTAAGAAGTCGATTATCGCCATGTTTTCCTTAATTCATCGTGGAACATGCATACCTACATTGCATTTACCAAAACAAAAGAAAAATTCAAGCATGCGTAAATATAAGCCAATTATGTTTACCTGCAGTAACTAATTTGTTGTGCGCTAAGATTTGAATTATCTCTGTAGCAAGCCTAGGGTGATCCTATCATGTTTCCCCAACGGAGTCTGTTTTGGTTTACCACCAGTCGTGTCTTTTGTATCTTCTATTTCCCCAGTAGGTCGTGGTCTTTACTTGCTTATGCAAGCCCGTGGTTATTTTACCCATACTTACTTTACCGTCAGAATGCGAGCAAGAGTCAGTATCTAACTTTTCTTACCTCTCAGATATTTGAGTGTCCATAATTGGTGTGTGGTAGTTCAGATGATCTTCACTCTTGAAGAATTGGACCCGCCTTTGGCCCGAGGGATATTGTCATTCTTGCGTATTTACAACCACTTTAAAGTCCAACATGACTTGGAAATATTTGTAAAAGTCCTTTCATCTGGTCTTTTTCCTATCATATGTCCTTTCTTTCGGACATTTATTTATGATACCTTTGAATAAGAGCCCTCTCCTTCAGTCTCTTTCCTATACATGACTAACTTTGACCAAGATATGCATATCTAATTCCCCAGTTAGTTCTCCTTCGCCTGGCATCTTTCTTTTTTTCCCTAGTGGAGTTCGCTTTCACCTAGTGTCTCCCTGATCCGGTAAGTCCACCTTCGCCCGATGTCTTTCTGTCTTAGGTCCACCTTCGTCTGGTGCCCTTTTTTGTTGGTTAAGATCCGCATTCGCCTGGCATCCTTTCTCCTTCGATAATTTCGCCTTCAATCAGTATTCTTTCTCCAGAAGGATATCTCTATTTAGACCTTTCTTCCGGTATATTCCTGTTACTTGTCCTTTCCTCCGGACATGTATTATTGATATTGTTGTTTATACCTTTCCTCCAGTATATTCTTGTTATATGTCCTTTCCTCCGGACATATATTTGTGATATCTTTTTTTAGACATTTCTTCCGGTATATTCTTGTTACATGTCCTTTCCTCCGGACATGTATTCTTGATATCATTGTTTTGACCTTTCCTCCGGTATATTCTTGTTATATATCCTTTCCTCCGGATATATATTTGTGATATCTTTGTTTAGACCTTTCGTCTGGTCTACTCTTGTTACATGTCCTTTACTCTGAACATATATTCGATATCTTTGTTTAGAATTTTCTTTCAAACTATTTTTGTTACATGTCCTTTCCTCCAGACATGTATTCTTGATATCGGTGTTCAGACCTTTCTTCCGGTCTATTCCTGTTACATGTCCTTTCCTCCAGACATGTATTCTTGATATCATTGTTTAGACCTTTCTTCCAGTCTATTCCTGTTATATGTCCTTTCCTCCAGACATATATTTGATATCTTTGTTTAGACCGTCCTTCCAGTCTATTCCTATTATATGTCATTTTCTTCAGACGTATATTTGATATCTTTGTTTAGACCATCCTTCTGGTCTATTCCTGTTACATGTACTTTCCTCCGGACATGTATTCTTGTTATCTTTCGTTAGACCTTTCTTCCGGTCTATTCTCTGTTATATGTATTTTCTTCCAGACATATATTTGCAATATCTTTGGTTAGAGACTTTTCTTCTAGCCTTTTCCCTGCTAGGTGTCCTTTTCTCTGGACATATATATTTGATATTTTTGATAGGGTCCTTTCTTCCAGCCTCTGTCGTACTTGTTCTTTCTTTTGAACATGTGCTTATGATATCTTTGGTGGGAGTCCTTTCCTCTGGACTTACTTTTTTCGTGTGTCCTTTCCTACAGACATGTATCTTTCGCATATGTTTTTTCATCCAGACGTATGTGGCTGATATTTATGTGTTCACTACCAGCTCCTAACGCATGGTTACAAAAATCTATTTCTTGTTGTGTGTGTCTCACCCCTAACTGGGCATACATTTGTCTTTGATAACAACTATTCATAAAAAACCAAAAAAATGCAACAATACCCGATTGGCTTCAAAGCGCAAATTTTTAGGTTCTTTTAGTATTTAATCTTCTTCTACCTTGAATGCTCGAAAGGCTAGCACCAATCTCACCTTCAGGTTGAAGACGATTAAATAGGGGCAGTTGTTGTACCCGAAAATTTTCCCTATTCATTGTGATTCTAATTGGCTTATATTTCATTATCATATGCATGCATTTCATAGGATCAATGTATTTCTCTGAAAAAAAGAAGCTTCGGGGATTTTATCTTTTGAAGTTGTTAAACTGATTCAATTGTCGATTCATTGTTTTTTGAATATTCAAAAATTCGTAACTCGGATCTGGTTCATCATCTCAAGTTGGTTTCTACATAAAAAGAATCGTCTTGATGTGTATTCCATTTTGTATATTCGGACCAAGATCCGATTCTACTCAAAGTCTCCAAATATATGGATTTATCAAATATGTTCGCACGAGAAAATTGTGATAGATGTTCACCCATTTCATATTAAAACATTCATAACTCGGTCGATTTTTATCATATCGAGCTGCTTTTTATGGCATTAGTTTACAAAATGAGTTGGCTAAAAATTGGTTTCGGGTTTCCAATTCGAACGGTATCCTGAATGCCTTTGTTTTTGGTCCAAACCACGCGCAACACATTGAAAATCCTAAACCGAGAAAATATTTTCATGTGAGACAAAACTTGAAAAAATCATAACTAAATCATCGTTCATCCGAATGAGCCTGTTCTTTCTAAAATGCGTCAAAATTTTATTATATTTGTTTTCCATTTTACGGCCAAAACGATGTTCCGCATGGATGATGACATGTCACTTCATGGTCGTGTCAGGCTTACGCTTTCAAGTTATGGCCCAATCCAATTTCACATCCAATGCCCAATTTGCTCACACCATATAATCTCAAATATGATTTTTGTCAAGGAGGGGGCTCTCATAATTCAAAAATTCTTACAAACACTCAAAACTTGTCTCTCAATTCTCTCAAAGATCAAATAAAGGTTCTACACTTTTTTCATCAAGAACACAACAACAACTTCATCAAGATCCAAAAGTCAAGATCAAGAGCAGTTCTTCTCCGATTGTTGATCTGATTATTGTGATCTCAATACCTAAGCCTCCTTTTCACTTGTATCGCTCGTGAAGTTTTTCGAGTTTCTTTGTTATTGCTTAGCATCTACAATTGTTGATCATGTCAAGTAGGAATTTTATTCCCTCTGCATTTTATTCCTTTCCAGAGATCATGTCAAGTAGGAATTTTACTGCTTTCCTTTCCATGAGAAGTAAGAATATAGATGTATGACGGGGATCTCAATTGTTGATCATGTCAGGAATCCCTCTGGTTTATTTAAATGCCCGGTTAGGGCAATTCCATATTATGTGCCATTATGTTCTACTTATGTGTGATTTGTTTAAAGCCCTGCCTTTGAAGTAGGTATTCTACAGGAGTGTTAACATTTTGTGCTCGCATATACTACAGATGACAAGTCCTCCAAAGGAGGAAAACGGAAAGGGTTAGTATCCAACCCCGTGCATTCTAGTCCATGTCATACTTAGCTTATGTTGTACGTCGACGCTTTGGTGTGCCGATCTTTTGTATCGAGTCGGTTATGTGGAAAAGGGTTTTGTCCCAACCCCCACACTTTGTCAAGAGTTTGCAATGGCCAATGCTGACACTCAGCTACCCGCTTGTTTGCTTCTAGTGATCCGCTCCCCTTAGCTAAAACATTCCTCTTCTTTTCTTATTTCATCTCTTTCCCGCTTGTTTTCTTCAGGTGATTCGCTCCCGTTAGCTAAAGCATTTATATTCTTTTGCGCTTATACCAATTCCGCTTGTTTGCTTCGGGTGATCCTCTCCCCTTATCTAAATCATTTCTCTTGATTTTTATTTACCTACCTCAATTTGTAATATCTTGGTTAGGTCATATTTCTTGAACTAGTGTGCACTATTCTTTCCATGTACGTGCTCCCTTTATTCTAGCTTGCTACTTTGAGACGCATTAGTCTCTCCATGTATGTGCTCTCCTTTGCTTATTTGCGATACACTACTCTTTCCATGTACGTGCTTCCTTTGCTTGCTTGCTTTGTATATACCATGCTCCCTTAGGACGTGCTTGTTTCTTTCCAGATTCGAGCTAGACCTTAGGATAGTAATCCATGCATGCTAACAGAGATAAATATTTCCCCTTTATCCTTGACATAGGGCCATCATTGTATGATAACAGTAGGAATTAGATTCTAGATAGTCTCGCTTAGATGTTTTCTTTCTTTTTACATCCTTGCATTTAAAACTAAAACTTTATTTTTCTTTAAACTAATAAAAACACTCTCTAACAACTTAAACCCTTTCTTAAAGTAAAAAACACTAACCAACTCCTTTCTTTTTGCCAATCGGCTTTTCTCTTCTAAGATCGTGTTAGTTCCTTTCCACTACAGATTATAAGTCTCCAAAGGTCGAGCAGCGGTGAAATGATTGAATTTAACACTGTTCAACTAAAAAACACAAACCCACCAAAACAAGTGAGTCGAACTACGACTTCTCTGATTCCTTAGAAGGGATACATAGGCGGAGTTTTTTTTGTGGGGTCTAACCAGCATATCTTTGTAAAAACCTCCTTCTTTTCCCCACCACTTTCTTTTCCTTTTCTTTTGCATGCATTCCCTATTTATTTTTACTTTAAACCTTAGATATAGACTTAGATCTCACCCTTTTAATTTGAATAACAAGAGTGGATACCATAGAGTACTATGGGCGTGTGGGGTGCTAATACCTTCCCTTTGTGTAACAGAATCCCTTATCCGATCTCTTGGTTGTTTGATCTTGATTTCTCCCTTCTCAGGTTTACTCGATGTTTTCCTTTCACTTCCCGTGGGATAAAAATGTTCGATGGTGACTTCATTTATTTCATTATTAGTTGATGATTCAGCCAGTTGTTTCAATGACCAAATGGATGCAGATACTCAGGATAAAGAGCAAGTGGATCATCCCCTAGAGATGCCCACTCAATCAGGTACATGGTCACAATTTATGACTCAAGACCAGTTGTCATGTGTTGTACCCCAATTTTTTCCCCTAAGATCCCCTCATCATACCATTTTGATTCCATCACAACAAGATCACATTAGGATTCTTGGTTTCCCTTCCTATATTTAGATTTTCTCTTTGAGAAATCACCAAGCAACTTGACTTGTGTTCTTCTGTGATCATGAATATTTTCGTCTTGATTTCTTCTTTTTAATTAATAAAAGGAAATATTGGTTTATTTTTCTTGTTACTTATGTAGGTAAAGGCAATGAGATTCAGCAAGTTGCTCCATAGGTTCATGAGTTTATTTCCATGCCCTAGTCAATAAAGTTTGAGAAGTTCAAACCTCATCATTGGATTTGTTTTGAAGGAAATGGCATGGCAAGATTATTTTGGTTCATCACATTTCAAGATTATCAAATTTGATTCAAAAGTACAAGGGATTGATTGGAGAAGTTGTCATGCTTGGACAAGGCTTTGTTCCCATTGGTCACAAATGCATATTTCTCTCAATTCTAAAGACATGGAAGTGGTTTTGGTGACTATGAGTTCTTATTTTTATCCTCAATAACTTCTATTTACAAAGCAATGGTGTTGGTACAAGAAGGTTGTTCAAAATTTTCAAGGTTCCTCAAAGCATTTTCTTGATCTAGGAGGTAGGGTTTTTCACTTCAAAGAAGTATATCTTGCTCATCTTTTGGTATTTTTGGGTGATTCTAAAGACATCCTTCTCTTTAAAGGGTTATTAATAAATCACTTCAAAAGTTTCAATGATTTTTCATGAGGAAGAAGCTTTATGATGAAGAAAGATTACAAGTCATCCAGATAAACCCCTATTTTCTCTTGTGTGACTTCAAATGATCATAACTTGGTCAATTTTTATCACCTTGAGCCCCCTCTTTTTCCATTATGATCTTGAATATGTGAACTTTATTCCTTATTTTATATGAAAAGTGAGAAAATGGATGGAAGATTCCATAAGGATACAAAACATTATAGGTCATTTCATGATTATTTGCCAACTTCAACAATTCACAACTCTCTTAATTTTTGGAGATTTTGAATGGTTCAAGTTTCAAAATGTCATTCAAGAGGTCTATTTCATACCACCTTTTTTGGTCAAGAGAAAATTCCAAATGGAGGGCCATGTTTGGATGCAAAACATTATAGGTCACTTTTGAAGAAAAACTTGAAATATTTCTAAGTATGGAAAGTCAACTTCTTTTTCCCAACTTTGACTCATTGCAACTTTCAACTCAAGCATCCATCTGATTCCTTTCTTTTTCCATTGAAAAGCTTGTAACTTCACCTTTTTAAAGCATCAAGAATCATGCCTTAAGACCACTTGAGCTGAGAATGCCATTGGATTGAACTTGGTAACTTAGAACTGAAGTTTCTTCATAAGTCAGAATTTGAAATTCATGTTTTGGCCTCTAAACATCAAATTAGCCCGTGTTTGTGATCTAAACATGCTTAGCCAAGTTTCCAAAGTGGATTAGAGCCTTAAAACACAAGTAATGGATGAGTTTTGATGGAAATCAAATCACACTTTGCTTGTGTATCAGGTTCACACGATTTCCCTCCAAACTTCATAATTTCACACGCTTGAACATTCCATTTGATTCCCTCTAAATAGAGGGTCATCCCCCATTCATTTCCTCAAGGTTTGAGAGCCAAAAACACTCTGTCAAAACCTCACACGAGCTTGAAATTTTTGAACTCAGTTTTTGAGATTCCAGTCTTTTCCTCCAAAATTCTTTGCACATTCATCTTCCTTAAGCATCATACAAACTCTCCAACATTTAAACCAAGCAAAACGAGTCATAATCTAAGCTACAGAAGTCCAGTTTCATAGCTTATTTCTTGAACTTAGAAAAGGTAGAATTCTCCATCATTTAGATCCAAATAAAGCACTAACATGTTCTACTCCTTCTCCTGATTCTAATGCTTCTTACAATTTTTAAATCCATTGAGAATTAAGAGAGAAATCTCAAATTGAAGGTGCTCGTTATTTTCTGGGTTTTTGATTCATATTTCTTTGTATACCTTATATAAATTTGGCGCGATGGTGGTGTTAGGATCGTATTGAAGAGACGAATCCAATGATACTGGTCTGAGATCCTAATTTTACCGTTTGAAGGATCTCACAAAATCTCCATTGCAGGGTGGCTGGAGGTTGAAGACGGTGACATGTCTCGTCTCAACCAATGATAGCGTGCCAAGCATTTTAATTTCATTGGTTGCCTTTTTTCTGATTCCCTGTGCATCACACTAAGGTCCATATCAAGCACAACGCGTCTGATCCATCGGATTAGCTTACTAACGCGTTTTAACTATGATCTGATGGCCCATATCATTTTGGTTTTATTTTATTTTCTGATTTTATATTTTAATTGATTTAATTTTCAAAAATTCATAACTCTTTTATTTTTCATCCAAAAATAATGAAAAAATTGACAAAAATTCTTTGAATTATTTCTGATCTCATGATTATTTTTTCATATTTTTATGTTGAAAATTGATATTTTTTATATTTTTTGCATTATTTGCTTTGTTTTAATTACCTTAAAAATACTCTCTGACATTTTTTAATTCTAAAAAAATTCATAAAAATCATTTTGCATATTTCTGACTTTCTGAAAATTTTATTGAATTACATATTGAGTTTTACTATTTTTTTTTCTATTTTCTATTTCTTTGAAAAATTTTAATTAGTTTTAAAATAGTTTCTGACTTTTAAAAATTGCCAAAAATTTTATAAAAAGATTTGTGTCCTTTTCTGATTTTTCTATGGGTTTACTTAATTTTTCTTGATTGATTTGAATATAGTTGATATTTTTATTTCTTATTTCCATTTTAAAACATTTTTAAAACTCTTTTTTAATGTATATATTAAATGCAATATTATTTTGTGATAGTTTTCTGGTTGACTTGGGTTGAATTTTGATCATGAACTTTATTAACATCATTGGATCCATAGTGCTGAGTCTAACTCCACAAAAATGGATGAATGATTTTAATAATAGTTTGATTAAAATTTAATTCAAATGTGATTTGTATATTCTTCCCCGCCCCTCTCCACCTCATCCCTTTCTTATTACACTAAGTGTTATTGGAGCATGATCTCTATATCATGTCTTAAAACAAATGGTGCATAGATTGCTATTGACCGGCCTCAAAATAGGTGCGACTTCTATATAAGTCCACTTACGATTGCTTAACATAGCGCTAAATTTTGTCCTGATTCGAATAAATGATCACTCGTAGCCCAAACCTATGTCTGCAAGCCCAAGTATGTTAATTTGATCTCTTTGATCCAATAACCTTGAGATTCATTGTTTGGAGGCTTTGGTTCTACCAATCCTCTAATGGATCTACAACACTTTTGGCCAACGCGGATCACTTAAACATCGTTGATCATTAAATGGTACTTTTGAGGATTCCAAATGGATGATATACTTGACAAAAAGAAAATGCAACTTTTTGTGTGGAGGCTTTGATTCTACCAATCATCTAATGAGTTCCAAATGCAAGTTTCAACATGGTCATCCAACTAACCACTAATCATTAATTTGTTTTTACTTTATGCCCTTTTTACTTTTATGCTTTATGCACCATTTCATTTTAGCATTACATTTTATGCTTTATGGAGTATTGGACTTCTTGGACTTCGGATTAGAAACCTTGGCCTATGTTGGAGACCTTATAACCTTAATTGATATTTTGTCTGGATTCTTGAGGTTTACCTCAAGACATTGGTGTGTTTGTTTGTTTTGTGTGCAGGTTATTATGATTACATCTTTTGTTTATAATCTGGAATTCACCTGTATACAGCCGTTACTCTACCTAATTTTGTGAAGACTTAATACACTTGAAGTTTGGTTTTCTCAAGAGGTATAAGATCTTTGATTGCTTTGTTTCAATCCAAGGAGTGGAAATTCTATCTTGACTCATAATGTCAAGTATTGGCTTCTTGTTGGTTAGATGGTTCCTATCCCTAGCTTTTACCTTATGCCTTAGGATAGTCTCTTCTTCTCCTCCCATCTTCTTTAATTTCAAAAAAATCTTCTCCCTCCTTTTGAAAACTCTTCTTGTTTTTTAAACTTGAACCACTTTCATAATAAACTTGGACTTATGTCCATGCATTTATTCAAAACATTTTCATGAATAAACTTCAATCAACTTTAATAATACCTTAACATTTTTGTGAAAAGATTAAAAAGCAATCAATCTCATTCAAACCCTTTTGCCATCTTGGCTTTCATCTCAAACTTTTCTCAAAAGATTAGGCTCTTGTCAATCCTTGTAGTGATGCAAACAACTATACTTCTACAATATGTAGTAAAGAGAGATATTTTCCACCTGGGTGTTGAGTTAGGCATTGTTGATTTTAAAACAAAACCAAGCCATATCCTCCACTTTGAGATGATGCAAATTCTCCTTTCTCATGATTGTGGGTAGTAAGTATGTTTTCCACACGGACAATGACGATGATGTCTTATCTCATAAAATTAACCAACACACTTGTGTTTTAAAAATATTTAAAGAGGAACTATGTGTACCCTGATCTCCTATTGCACGGAAGATGATACGTAGGCACTAAAGGTTCGCAACCGCGGCAGGTGCAAAAATCATAAAAAATATATTTCTTTTCTCACCTCCACCATCTATTTTTATACAATATTTTTTATATAGCCAAAATATACAGATTTTACAAAGAGGTTTCTGCGGAGTACCATAGATGTTTAGGGTGCTAATACCTTCCCTTTCATAACCAACCCCCTTACCTTGAATCTTTCCCCCTCTTTTGGGTTATTCGCTCTTTTCCCATTCCTTCGGAAACAATAAAGCGTGGTGGAGATTTTTATTTTGATATGTATAAGTCTAGTAAATCCAATGGCTTAGTCTTAAACATTTCTACCGCTACAGAAAAATGGAGACTTCACTGGGGAAAGATTGACATCTTGCTGGTCCATCCCTAAGTTGGTTGAACCTATCTTTGTTTATATCCGTATATGTATTGTTGTTGTTTATGTGTTATATTATATGTTGTATATATGTTTGCTTGGATTTTCCTAGTTTTCAGGGTGCTTGGTGATTACTCATAAGTCCTATACTCGGACTTGGGCAAACTTTAAGATAGGACGGGCGGTATAGTCATGTTAACTTTGAGGGAGTAATCCCAAAAAAGGAGGCATGAGATCCCCCACTCAGTGGAGGCCCCTTTGGCTGTAGTATCGTTTACCGAGTAATTGGGAAGACGTACTACTTTTGACCTGGGAGCCTGCTAAAACTGAGGACCGTAGAATACCAAACTCATGTTGGCCTTTTAGGTGTAGTGCGGAAGCTATGACGGAGTAATCCAGAAATAGTTGTCACGCGATACTATGCTCGCACGAGTCTTTCTTGAGAATATTACTAATTACTGAGTTAATCAGGAAGTTGGTAATATCTGAAGGAAGGATGTAGACTCTGGGAACCTTTAGAGCCTTGTTCGGCAGGTGTTAACTTTTACACCAATACCTTATGGGTAGTACCTTCGACCTCATGCTCGTGACGTTGAACCTATGAACCCTATATGTGTGATCTTGTATGTGATTGTTGCATCATGCATCCATACACTCATAAGCATCTTTTGAAGAAATTTTATTTCAAGGGATTTAAAAGTTGACCATTTGTGAATATCTCAGGTACTTTTTAACCATGGATTCTGGAAAAAGAAAGACCGGAAAGTACAGTTTCAAAGATACCAAAATAGATGAGTTGATCAGTCTAATTCCCGAGATCGAGTATTCTGTAGATTTTCAGAAGAAGTATGGATCCATCATTCCTCTTATGAAGCTTAGGATTAAGAAGGGTATTCTCTTGACCTTGGTCTAGTTCTATGATCCTATGTATCATTGCTTTACTTTTCCAGACTATCAATTGATGCCTACACTGGAGGAGTATTCTTTTCTATTGGATTTACCTATTACTGATCGTGTACCTTTTACTGGTTCGAAGGGTGAGACAAAACCACATGAGATTGCTGCTTTGATTCATCTGGGGAAGTCTGAGGTGGAAGCCCATATGACTACTAAAGGAGGGATTAGAGGATTACCAGCCCAGTTCTTATTGGAGAAAGCTCGTTACTTTGCCAGGATGAGGAGTACAGTCGCTTTTGAGGCCATCTTTGCTCTACTTGCTTACGGGTTGTTCTTATTTCCTAATGTGGATAATTTTGTTGACATTAATTCTATCAGGATCTTCATGATTGGAAACCCAGTTCGTACGTTATTGGGAGATGCTTATTACTCTATTCATCTTCGGAATTCTTATCATGGACGGATGATTATCTGTTGCACGCCTCTGTTGTACCAGTGGTTTATTTCTCATATGCCTCTGTTTGATGCTTTTTGGGATGTCAATAAGGAACCCCGTTGGGCTCCTAAGATCATGGCACTTACTCACTCGGATATTGATTGGTATCATTGAGCTTACCAGGATATAGATATTATTGACAATTGTGGTAGTTTCCCTAATGTACCTCTTCTTGGTACAAAGGGAGGAATTAATTATAACCTTGTTCTTGCACGACGACAGCTTGGTTATCCGATGAGGGATAAACCAAATAGTATTCATTTGATTAGTTTCTTTATGAAGGAAGGAGAAGAGCATAGGGAAGCTAAGGAGCAGATTGCGAAGGCCTGGAGTCACATAAGATGATTAGGAAAGACTTGGGACCTAGGGGTGCTGTTTTTTTGGAGCCATATCTTTAGTGGGTCCAAACGAGAGTTGTTCAGTTGAAGATGTCGTATTCCCGGGAAACACTTATGCCTAATCTATTTGTGAAGACCACTCCTCTCTTATTGGATGATCTAGAAGAGTTACAGCTTACTTTGGTCAGGATGCAGCAGGAAAAGGATGCTTGGAAGAACAAGTGCCAAACTTTAGAGATTTCCTTTAGAGCAAACTTGAAGGTGAAAGATGACTTGATTGAGATCCTTGAGAGACGGGCTGTAGAGACCATGGAGAGGTAAGGGGATTTATTTTCTCCTAAGCCTCAGTTAGATGCTATTTTCTCACTCCCTAATTCAGGTGATTGGAAGGAGGTGGCCACCAGATATGCGGAAGAAAACCAGAGGTTGAAGGCTCAGATTGCCAGGCTCACAGGGAAGCGCCAGTGTACAGAGTGGTCTCCATCAGCTTCGCTTTTCAGGGTTTTAGACTTTATTTTTATCTTGTACTTGGGATTTTTTAGACTTGTAACCCATTTTTATGATATTATAATAAAAAAAATTCAGTATTTTCAAATGTGTCATTACTTCGATATTTGCAACATGTCTATAAACTTTAAATCCCTTGAAATACTAAATAAAGTCATGTGCATTTCACATCATGCATCATATTGCACATATTTCTTGCATTTGTTATGCATATCCAGGTGTCTTACGAAGCTTCTTTACTTCTTTCAGCAAGCTGACTCATCACTATAAAACTTGGGCTAATTTCAGAAGGAAGATGGACAGCTTAGAACAAGAGAAACGCGAGTTGCGTAAGGAAGTTTCCGCTTTGAAGGCCGGAATGGCCAATCTTACTGCTCTGATGGAATCTCTGGTGGCTATTCAGAATCAGCCACTGAGTGTCCAACCTCAACCAACAAGGGTTACTGTTAAAGCTCTGCCTATTCCTGTGTCTGTTACTCCGGCTGTCGTTCAGAATCCCATGCCTCAAGGTTATCCATGGGGAATGCCAGAGAATTTTTCATCTGAAGGTTTCAGCCTTGGTCCTCAAGATACTTCAATTGTTCAAAATATTGATACTCCTGCACCTCCTGTGGTGCATGTTCCTGCTGCACCTCCTTCGGTGAATATGGTTCCATTTGTTAACGATGATGTGTGTCATCCTTTCCCTCCACCAAGTGAAGACCTGGGTCTTTATGACAGAATGGATGATTTCCAAGAGCAGTTTGACAAGATGCAGAGAGAGATGAAGGCCCTCGGGGGAAAAGAGTTATTTGGGAAGAACGTGAATGATTTATGCTTGGTCCCGAATGTCAAGGTACTTGCGAAGTTTAAGGTCCCAGAATTTGAGAAATACAAGGGCAACAGTTGCCCTTGTGCCAATCTGGTGATGTATGTAAGGAGAATGTCTACCTATACTGATGATCAGCGTATGCTGATTCACTTTTTCAGGATAGTTTGACCGGTGTTGCGTTAAAGTGGTATATGAGTTTGGACAGCGTCAACATCCATACTTTCAATGACTTGGGAGAAGCGTTCATCAAACAATACAAGTACAACATGGACGTGGTGCCTAACCGTGATTAACTCAGGGCCATGGTTCAGAAAGACGGGGAAACATTCAAAGAATATGCTCAGATATGGCGTAAGGTAGCCGCCCAAGTGATTCCTCCCATGGAAGAGAAGGAGGTGACTAAGATTTTCTTGAAAACTATGGGTGATTTCTACTACGAGAGGATGGTAGCGAGCGCGCCAAGTGACTTTACTGAAATGGTAGGCATGGGTATCCGCTTAGAAGAGGCTGTAAAAGAGGGCCGTTTAACGAAAGGTCAAGGATATGGAGGTGTGAAGAAGCCATCTTATGGATTTACCAATAATAAGGAAGGGGATGCAAATGTTGTCATGCAAGAGAGGAGGATTAACACTCCTAGAAGGAGTTCTCAGCGTCATCATCAAGTCGCCTCAGTTACTCCAGTTGTAGGTGTAGCTCCAACCATCGTTGCTTATCAAAGACCATCCCAACAAGGGAATAAAAGGTATAATCAGAGAAGGGATAGTTATGACCCTATTCCCATGATCTATACGGAATTACTACTGTAATTGATTCAGAAGAAGTTGGTTCAAACCCGACCACCTCCCATTGTACCATCACCATTGATTTGGTATTACAAGGCAGACCAAATGTGTGTTTTTCATCAGGGCGTAATGTTGAGAATTGTTATCCTTTGAAGACTGAGGTGCAGAAATTGGTGAAGTCTGGTATTCTATCTTTCAAGGATGTGAGTCCCAATGTGAAAGATAATCCTCTACCCAAGCATGGAGGAGTAAAATGTTGTGAATATGGTGGTCGGTTGTCCGGGCGACTTCCAGATTTTTGACATTCATCTAGTTAGAGGAGATTTGGTGAAAATGCATGCAGAACTTTATGAATTTAGCTACTATATGCATGATCATGCCGGTTGTGTTATCTGTAGTACGGACATATAGGGTTGCGACAAGATAAAGGCTGGTTTGCAGGAGATAATGGATGAGGGCCTCATCCACATAATTAGGCCTAGGGAAGAGTATGAAGAGGAAGTGAATATGGTTTATGGATGTCATGGAGAGTTCAGAATCTTTGATGTAGAACATATGAATGAGGACCTTGTGCAATTGCATGCTACTTTCTGCCACTTGGCTGGTCAGGTGGAACATCAGTATGGATCTTTCTGTATTTGTTGTCGGGACTCCCGAGGATGTTCTATCTTGAGGAAAGGTGTTCAGCTATTGTTGGACAATGGAACCATCAAGATTACAAGTCAAAGGGATGATTACCATGAGGTTGATATGGTTGAGGTTTGTTTGGCTGAAGACGAGTCAGATGAAGAGTATGCCTCCACAAATGAGTATTTCTCGTCAGATGAGGATTTGTTTTCCAGAAATGACTCAATAATGACTGATTATGTTGAAGAATGGGTAAACGTCATTGTACCTTGTTTTGGTGCACCCGTCTATTTTGAAGTTGAATATTATAGCAAGCCAGCTGTTACCCCATTGGTGATTAGTCTGTCGGGTCCTATCCCCTACAAATCAGATAAGGCTGTACCCTACAAATATAACGCTACGATCTTAGAGGATGGTGTGGAAGGTCCCATCCATCCAATGCCTGAGGTTGGAAATATTGCTGGGAATAGTAGAGTGACCCGCAATGGTCGTGTGTTTGCACCAGTTGTTCGAGGAGATGTTAGTGCTGGAAAGAAAATTGTTGAGAATGTTGAACCCAAAAAGGTTACAGGTGAATCTAGTGGAGCTACGTTAGAGAAAGAAGTGGGTGATATTTTGAATATAATCAAGATGAGCGACTACAGAATTATAGGTTAGCTACTGCAGACTCCTTCAAAAATATTTATCTTGGCTTTATTGATGAACTCGTCTTCTCACAGATAATCCTTACTGAGAGTATTGAACTAAGATTTTGTAGAGAGTGACATGCTTATAGACTAATTCAATAGTGTAGTAGGGAACATTACGTCATGTAATAACCTGAGTTTCTGCGATGATGAATTACCAGATGAAGGAAGGAATCATAACCCGGCCCTCCACATCTCTATGAATTTCAAGAATGATTCGTTATCCAATGTGCTGATTGATAACGAATCTACTTTGAACGTTATACCGAGGAGCACTCTTATGAAGTTGAAATATCAAGGGACGCCTATGTGCCCGAGTGGCATCATTGTGAAAGCGTTTTATGGATCGAGGAAATCTGTTATTGGTGAAGTGGACTTGCTTATTCATATAGGCCCACATGTGTTTCAGATTACTTTCCAGGTCATGGACATTGTACCCGCTTATAACTGCTTGTTGGGAAAGCCGTGGATTCATGAGGTAGGGGCTGTCACTTCAACTTTACATCAAAAACTGAAATTTGTACGTGAAGGGAAATTAGTGAACATAAATGGGGAGCAAGCATTATTAATATCTCATTTTTCCTCTTTCAGCATTGTGTAGGCGGATGAAACTTTTGTTGGGACTCAGTTCCAAGCTTTATCTATTGACAACATAAGAGGAATTGAGAATTCCATGGTTTCGCTTAAGGATGCGCAACAGGTTGTGCGTAAGGGTCATAGTGAAGTATGGGGACAGATTGTGGATCCACCTGTAAACAAGAATAGAGCCGGCTTGGGGTTCCCTTTGAGGAATGATAAAGGTAAGAGCATGAAGTCGAAGTTTGTTGCAGGTAAGTATCAAGACATTTTTCGTAGCGGGGGTTATCTTCATCCAATTGTTTCTGGGATTAATTTCATTGTGGAAGATGAAGCAGAGTAGGAAATGCCAATTACGTGACACACAGAGTTAGGGTTTAGAACTGGATCACCATTGATGTTTCCTCTTGCATACATGTTTCAAAGTAATTTTATTTGTTAATCTTTTTGAAAATCTTTCACTCTGCCCAAGGTGGAAGTATTAATGTTGTAGGGCTTATCTGTTTGCTGTGACTTTTGAAATCAATAATAAAAGTTTTCTTTCTTTCCCAAATTGTGTCTTTATTTTCTGTTTTTTTTCTTGGAAAATGGTAATCATAAAAAAAAACCATTCAAAAATAAATAATAACTTAAATTCAATCTGCATGATCACTTGTTATATATGTCAGTTTCTAAATGCAATCATAAATCATATGTGCAGATTAATTAAAAAAATCGTTGAATACAATGACCCTGCACCCTCTCTCAACTTTGAATGTCCTGTGTATGGGGCCAAAGAAGAAGACTATGATGAGATTCCAGAAGAGGTCTCACGGTTGCTTGAGTGCGATGAAAATGCCATTCAGTCATATAAAGAGCCATTGGAAGTGATCAATTTGGGTTCAGAATAAGATCCGAAAGAGGTCAAGACAGAGCGTTGTTACATCCTGATGTGAAGAGCAGGTTGATCGGGTTTTTGAAAGAGTATGTGGATATTTTTGCTTGGTCTTATAAAGATATGCCTGATCTAGATACAGATATCGTAGAGCACCTTGAAGCCAGAGTGTCCACCAATCAAACAGAAGTTGAGAAGAACTCACCCAGATATGGACGTGAAGATCAAAGAAGAGGTCCTAAAGTAGATTAATGCCAGTTTACTGGTGACTTCAGTGTATCCTCAATGGATCACCAATATTGTCCCAGTTCCAAAAAAGGATGGAAAAGTCTGCATGTGCGTAGATTACAAAGATCTAAATAAAGCTAGTCCAAAAGATGATTTTCCATTGCTACACATTGATATGTTAGTGGATAGCATAGCAAAATTCAAAGTTTTCTCGTTCATGGACGTATTTTCCGGTTATAATAAAATAAGAATGGCTCTAGAGGACATGGAAAAAACAACGTTCATCACATCCTGGGGAACATTCTGTTATAGAGTGATGCCCTTCGGGTTGAAGAACGTTGGTGCAACGTACCAGAGGGCTATGACAACCCTATTCCATGATCTGATGCACAAGGAAATCGAAGTATATGTTGATGACATGATTTCTAAATCCTAGACGGAAGAAGGGCATGTAGAAGATTTGTTGAAGTTGTTTCAGAGTTTGAGGAAGTATCGTCTCCACTTGAATCTAAATAAATGTACCTTTGGTGTTCGACTGGGGAAATTGTTGGGTTTCATTGTTAGCTAGAAAGGAATTGAAGTTGACCCTGATAAAGTCAAATAAATTCAAGAGATGCCAGCGCCAAGAAGTGAAAAGCAGGTTAGAGGGTTCCTCGGGCGTTTGAATTATATTTCCAGATTTATTTCCCATATGACTACAACATGTGAATCGATCTTTAAGTTCTTAAAGAAAGATCAAGGTTGTGTATGGACGGACGATTGCCAAAGGGAATTCGAAAGTATTAAGGAATATCTGCTTGAACCTCCTATCTTTCTCCCTCCTGTCGAAAGAAGACCATTGATTATGTATCTGACAGTGTTAGATAATTCCATGGGCTTTATTCTGGGACAACAAGATGAAACAGGGAAGAAAGAGTATGCCATTTATCATCTCAGTAAAAACTTTACTGATTATGAGCCGCGGTATTCCATGCTAGAAAAGACATGTTGTGCTCTGGCCTGGGCGGAAAAACGTTTGCGGCAGTATATGTTGAATCACACTACTTGGTTGATCTCCAAAATGGGTCCAATCAAGTACATTTTTGAAAAGACTGCTCTGACTGGGAGAATTGCCCACTGGAAGATGTTGTTATCTGAATATGAAATTGAATACCGCACTCAAAAGGCTATTAAAATCAGCGTGTTGGCAGATTATCTTGCTCACCAACCAGTTGAGGATCATCAGTCTGTGGAGTATGAATTCCCTGATGAGGATGTGATGTTCTTGAAAGTGAAAGATTGTGATGAACCATTGCCTGAGGAAGGTCCTGATCCTGAATCTCGATGGAATATGATATTTGATGGAGCTATGTATGCTTATGGTAAAGGAATTGGTGTTGTGATTGTCACTCCCCACGGATCGCATATTCCTTTTACTGCAAGGTTTACATTTGATTGTACTAACAATATGGCAGAATGTGAGGCTTGCATCATAGGTCTTGAAGAATCTATTGATCTCAGAATTAAAATTCTAGATGTATATGGTGATTCAGCTTTGGTAATAAACTAGATTAAAGGAGAATGGGATACTCGTCACCCCGGCTTGATCCCTTACAAAGATTATGCTAGAAGATTGCTACCCTTCTTTGACAAAGTTGAATTCCATCATATTCCAAGAGATGAAAATCAAATGGCGGATGATCTGGAAACTTTGGCTTCTATGTATCAAGTAAATACGTGGAATGATATACCTCGAATTATGGTTTGGAGACTGGTTAGGCCCGCTCATGTGTTTACAATAGAAGAAGTAGCAGATGAGAAACCTTGGTATTATGATATCAAGCATTTTCTCCAGACTCAGGAATACCCGATGGGTGCTTCGAAGAAAGATAGAAAGACATTGAGAAGATTGGCTGGCAGTTTTTTCCACAGTGAAAATGTGGTGTATAAGAGAAATTATGACATGGTCTTGCTCAGATGCGTGGATAGACACGAAGCAGACATGTTGATGCATGAGATTCATGAAGGTTCATTTGGCACTCATGCCAATGGACATTCGATGGCTAAAAAGATGCTAAGGGCAGGTTACTATTGGCTGACAATGGAATCCGACTGTTACAAATTTGCAAAAAAAGTGTCATAAATGCCAGATTTATACGGACAAAGTTCATGTGCCTCTGACACTTCTTAATGTGTTTTTCTCCCTGTGGCCTTTCTCTATGTGGGGTATTGATATGATTGGGATGATAGAACCCAAAGCTTCGAATGGACACCATTTCATCTTGGTAGAAATTGATTACTTCACCAAGTGGGTAGAGGCTGCTTCGTATGCTAATGTCACTAGGCAGGTGGTTGTGCAATTCATCAAGAATAATCTTATATGTCAGTATGGTGTGCCGAGTAGAATTATCACCGACAATGGCTCGAATCTGAACAACAAAATGATGGCAGAACCGTGTTAAGAAATCAATATTATCCATCACAACTCATCTTCGTATAGGCCAAAGATGAATAGGGTTGTTGAAGCTGCTAATAAGAATATCAAGAAGATTATCCAGAAGATGGTTGTTACTTATAGGGATTGGCATGAAATGCTCCCTTTTTCTTTGCATGGATATCGAACATATTTCTGCACCTCAACAGGAGCAACCTTGTTCTCCTTTGTGTATGGAATGGAAGTTGTACTCCCATTCGAGGTTGAGATTCCCTCTTTGCGTGTGATAATAGAAACAAAGTTGACAGAGGCTGAATGGATCCAGAACCGGTTTGACCAATTGAATTTGATCAAAGAGAATAGAATGATAACTTTGTATCATGGATAGTTGTATCAGAAGAGAATGAAGAAAGCTTTTGATAAGAAGGTCAAGCCTCGTGAATTCTGAGAAGGCGACCTCGTGCTCAGGAAGATCATGTCTTTTAACGCTGATTCTAGGGGCAAGTGGACTCCCAATTTTGAAGGTCCATATGTTGTCAAGAAAGCCTTCTCTGGCAGTGCATTAATTCTTGAAACTATGGATGGCGAGGAGTTCCCACGTCCCATGAATGCTGATGCAGTCAAGAAATACTTTGCCTAAAAGAAATAAAAGAACAGCTTGCTAAGTTGAAAACCCGAAAGGGAGGCTTAGGCAAAAAAGAGCGTCTCGGTAGGCCAAAAACCCGAAAGGGCGGTCTAGGCAAAAATTAGAGACATAAACAGAATAAATTTCCCGCTAAGTTGAAAACCCACAAGGGAAGCTTAGGCAAAATTTAGGGACTTTCTTGGCAAGTAACTACATCAGACAAGACTTGATCGTTGAAGCAACAATCTTCTTGGATCCTCATCATACTTTAACAGAAGCTGCTGCTCAGGATTTTAAAAGTTGTTAGACGGGATAGTGGTCATTGTATCTCAATGTATCTTTTCCATTATATATTACCATTTTCCGAACTTTGTAATTATTCATGGAGTCTCGCCATTCGCAGACTACCATTCTATTAATGAAATTTGAGCTTTTACCCAATTCTTTGTATTTCTTATTTCATTTAGCTTGCAAAGACTCCATTTATTATTGATAATAACTTTCAAAGCGAAAAGATTAAATAACAAAATTGATTTTCAAAAAGAACTTACGATTTGCTTTTACTTCAAGACTTGTGACGCAAGAGAAAAACAAAAATGGTGATCCCAGGAAGGAACGAACTCCAATTGCTTTTAAGAACTTTTGTTTCCCGGAGAAGTCTTGCTCAAGATATTTCGTCGTATAAGGTTTGTAACTCCAGTACCCCCGGTCAAGTTCTAGTTCAGTTCTTCTCTTTCCTAAGTTTGCATGATATGAAGATTCAATCCAAGATTTCTCAAGTGAAGGTTTCGTTTGTTAGAAGTTCTTTCTTCCTAGAGAAGTTGGTACAATGATTACCCTCGAAGAGTACGAGCCTCTGTTTTTCCCAGTGAAGAATGTATATTGATTTCCCCTTTGTGAATGTGGTGTTGACCTTCCTAATGAAGTCGGCACGAATTCCCCAGTGAATGTTTTGATAATTTGATGTCTGTCTGCCCTACTTGAAGTTGATTTTTTTTCAAATCCATGGTGGAGGCATTACTTTTGAAAATTTTGATTCCTCGTTGAATTTTGAATGCTACTTCTTAGTGAAGCTTGGAGAAGGATGTTATATCTCTGTATCTGTACTGTTTCATAACTATACTAAGTTTCTCCCCGATAAAGTTAAGCCATGCAATAGGATTTTGTTTCCTCAGTTGGCGCTTACTTTTTCTTGGAATGTTCATCTTGGATGTGATTTGACCGAGTGTTGATTGTGCCCGAGTTGGTTTCGTTTGGTTACTCCCAGTGTTATATATCTGTTTTGTCAGCATATGCGCGATAACACTCATACATTCATACATATATCATGCATAGCTAAAATTCGCAAATCATTATTGATGCACATTCGTCAATATTTTGTTGACATATTATCCTGTTTTGTAGAATTGTGTTGTCCTCCCTCCAATAGAGTGTCATTCATAAGCAGAAAGTGTATGTTCTTTCAAGTTCCCAATTGAATTATCCCTCGAGGAAAATTTCTTGCTTTAGCTTTCCTGTACAACTCTTTGTCCAAATGATTTGGATTTCCCTCTTGTGTTTATTTCTCAAAGGATGTATTTTGGACGATGGTCTCGTTCCAGTTTGTTTTTGGTTTGAATCTTTGATCCTCGGCAATTTTATTGCTTATGATATCTGCAGACTTCGAGCCTTGGTTTGAGAATGTGCATTTATTTTGCACGAGAAGACTTTACCTCCCCAGCAGAAATATATTGGCATCTCCTCAGGAAGTCATATTTCTTTCCCCAGGAAGTCATATTTCATTCCCCAGAAAGTCATTTTTTTACAATCCTCTATAAACAGCAAGTAGCAAGTCTCTTTATTTGAGAAACCTATACTTCCCCATAAAAGTCGGCATTACCCTTTTTGCTATCTTCCCTATGAGCAGATAGTTTGTTGTTCGTTGCCAAAATTACTCCAGTCGATGGCAAGTCTTTCGATATCACATAGACAATTCATTGCGAAGTCTTTATAAGTGGTAGTCTCTTTATTTGAGACAGCTTATATATTATCCTTTCCGGGAAGAATGCCTTGGTTAAAGAAGAAGTTGAGACCCGTTCTAGGTGAAATGCCAGAATTTTTGGGGAAAACATGTTATCTTTTTGCTACTTTCAGTGAACGTTGGTGGTTCATCGTCAATGAACGACGATGTTATGATATATTCTCTTTCTACCTTCAGTGAAAGTTGGTAGGTCACCTTCAGTGAAAGTTGGTGATTGTTATCTTTTTTCTACCTTCAGTGAACGTTGGTAGTTCATCGTCAGTGAACGGCGGTGCTATGATATATTCTCTTTCTACCTTCAGTGAAAGTTGGTGATTGTTATCTTTTTGCTACCTTTAGTGAACTTTGGTATTTCATCGTCAGTGAACAGTGATACTATGATATATTATCTTTCTACCTTCAGTGAAAGTTGGTAGGTCACCTTCAGTGAAAGTTGGTGATAGTTATCTTTTTTCTACCTTCAGTGAACGTTGGTAGTTCATCATCAATGAACGGCGATGCTATGATATATTCTCTTTCAACCTCCAGTGAAAGTTGGTAGGTCACCTTCAGTGAAAGTTGGTGATTGTTATCTTTTTGCTACCTTTAGTGAATGTTGGTAGTTCATCGCCAGTGAACGGCGGTGCTATGATATATTCTCTTTCTACCTTCAATGAAAGTTGGAAGGTCACCTTCAATGAAAGTTGGTGATTGTTATCTTTTTGCTACCTTCGGTGAACGTTGGTGGTTCATCGTCAGTGAACGGCGATTCTATGCTATTGTCTCTTTCTACCTTCAGTGAAAGTTGGTAGGTCACTATTGTACCCTAAAAGTTTCCCTCCCATTTTACTCAACATATGTTCATTAAGATACTCAACTTGCTCAAAGATGCCCATGAGTTAACCAGACAAACTCTCTCCTAAAGCAATGAACCTCCAACTAGGGTTTCCATTTTCATCAAGATGGTTGATTCCAAAGGGCCTCATATGCTCTCCATAGTCCTAAGATGTTCACAAGACCATTCATGCCAAGTTTTATACCTTGCATAGGAGTTTGCTTAGTCAATTGCTCAAGTTTTAGAAAATCAACTGAACTAGCTCAAAAGTCAACTATGACTCACATACAGTTAAACTTCAAGATTTTTGGTCAACATAAACATTTTGAAGTGATATCCATCATTTGATCAAGGGTTGATCATGATTCCCCAAGGAATGCTCCTAATTCATCAAAACTCAAAAGTTGTTAAATTAGGGTTTCTTAGGAAAAGTCAACAAAACTTTGACCAGGCATAACTTCCTCATACTTTATCAGAAATTTCTCATCCAAGGTTCATTTTTAAGAGAATCCAATTCCCTACAACTCATATTCAGCCCTCAAGTTAAATAAATGCACTCATGAAAAGATATAAATTCAGACATTATAGATCCTTTTCAAAAGTCAACAAAAACACCTTTTGGGTCAAAGCTTCTTACATGAACATGGAAGATCCAATTGAGATGAAACCAAAGAGGTTGCTTAAGGGACATCGTAAGCTTTCTAAAAGGTCCAATAACACCCTCTTAGGCTCAAAATTGATGGAGATATGGATTGTCAAAGTTGGCTATTTTTGGAAATTTCCCAAAGTCAACAATCCCCAAAATGCATTGTTCTTCAAATGGGCCCAACTTTTTATGCTTGTATCATGTTCCTAACATGGTCCACGACCCATAAACTACTCCATGCACATTTTGTTTATTTATTTGATTCATTTTGATTTTTAATCATTTAAAGTCCAAATTTAATCAAATAAATGATTTGAAAATGGTAAAGATTTGTTTTGATTGGATTTTGAAGTGAATCACAATCCACATAGGTTGTATAATGTCAAAAGATTCGTGCAAGCTTGGAATGGGTAAGAAATATGCAAAATTGGAAAGATTTGAAACAAAATAAAACTCCATTATTCTTTTGGATTCTCTCTATATATGTTAACCTAGGTCTTGCCTCATACATAAGGAGGAGATTCTAACCCTAAAAGGATAGATACAGAGGCACAACCAGCCAAAAAGAACCTGAGAAAAAGTTTCAAAATTGTTCAAGAAAGGTGCAACTCTAAAACATACGATCCAGCCTCCTTCAGTCTAAGCCAGGCATCTTATCATCATTCTGAGGATCCCAACACCTCATCTGATCCAACCTTGAAGGCCAAAGTATCCTGAATCGCCCTAGCCCGATCTTCTCACGTTGGTAAAATTCTTGATCCAGTAACTCGCTTAATTCTTGATATAAATCCTTTTTGGCTGCATATTCATAGTGCTACTGTTGTTTGTGAATTATCTAACGTGTTACATGCAAGGAACAAGGCCATATATGCAAATCACCATTGTTAGCGTTTAGAGAAGTACAAGCTTCGTTTTTAAGGATGCATGTCGTTTTAGGTTAAACTAACCCCATGGTTGAACTCGCAGCCTATGATTTAGGGGGGGAAGGCCAAATTTATGGATCGGAATCGCGCTATTTTGCAGGTTAGACTTTTGAGATCACCAGAGACGATGGTGGTCAACCACCTTGAGGGGTGGTTTGACCCTCCATGTGCAGATGTGGCAGGATAGCAGCCTATGATTCGTTCATTTAAATTACATGGGCCCACAATGCACGTGTGTTAGGTTGACTCGGCATTAGACCTTGTTTTCATATTATATTGATTTTTATTATTTATATAAACAAGTTAACAAACAGCGCAGACGGTTAAGGGTAAAGGGTTTGAAGCAAGCGTCCTGGGTTCAATCCCAGGCGCGTTGCTTTTGCATTTTTCTAATCCTTTGATTGCAGATCCAATGCACTTCATCCTCTGAAGACCCCCATGTGCCTATGACTTCATCCCTTGGATTAATTTCCATCACAGATCTAACGTGCAACGTATGTTGGTCCACCATGAACCCTCAGAGGCTGGTGCCATTGGATCTCACGCTAGACAACTGGGCCTTCAGCTTTGGGCCTAACACAAAATGGGCAGCATACCCCCAAATTGCTCATCAACAAGGCCCAATTCCATTTCTTTTTTTTTATTTCTTTTATTTTATTACTTGCCTTAATTATCTTTTTTTCCACAAAATCTTTTTTATTATTATTAAATTATTAAGTGATAAAATCAAAAAATCACAAAAAAATGTAGAATTAGGTTTTTTATTAAAATTAGTTTTTTTTGGGAAATTAATTAATTTTGATTTGATTGTTTTCATAATTAAAATTAATTAGATAAATTAGGTTTAATTCATAAATATTTAATTTTCTCAATAGAATACCAAAAAAAATGTTTTTTTTAATTAATTAGATTTAGGTTAAGATTTCAAATATTTTTCTTAATAATAAAATATATAAAATATTTTCTCTTTAATTAATTAGATTTTTTAGGACTTAGACTTCATTCTCGTATTTATTTCGCCGTGCGCGCCTTTACTTTCTTTTAATTCAAATTATTGTATCTGCTTTGGGTTTGTAATACATTAATTAGGATTTCGAATTTCCGCATCTTTATTTTTCAGTCAAATATTTGTGTATCTGTCCAAAAGCCTTATAATAGCGTAGATTTTCCTTTCTGCACTTTAATTTTCTGCTACTATTAATTGTTAGATGATTGATAATAGGATTGTATGCGGAATATAAGTCCATGATTAAAACAATAGCAAACCCTAATTGTGCAAAGATAATTAACTGAAAAAAGCACACTTGCACATGCTCACTCCTAGGGTTTTCCCCACTTGGTTGCCTCGGAAATAATGGTCTTGTCCCTCGAATGTAGGGATATCTTAGCAATGACCCGCGATTCAAAATCGTCATAAAGATCGTAGTCCCTACTTGTCCCTCGAGTTGCCTACAAATTGATCTTATGACAATAGTCCCTTCGAAACGCTAAGGTATCTTTACTTGTTTCCTTCAGAGACCATTTCGTCCCTTCGAACATCCCTTTATAATTCCAATGATGGAGCTAGCTACTCCTTAATAGTAGGATAGCGTTGTCTAAAGGAAACGAGAACAGACTTTTTTCGAGTAGGTAGAGAACTCTTAAGTACTTGCTCAAAACAAAAACTTTTCACACAAACACTTTTCAAAAAAATAGTTTTCAAAACAACTTCGTCACACTCTTGAGGACCGATACAAGGGTTATCACGAAGTAAATAAAACTTTTTCGAAACAAGCACACACAAGCAATTTTAAAAAATGAGCAAGTACCTAAGAGCCCGTGGAAAGCCACAGATAGAAAGGGTGCTAATACCTCCCCTTTCTATAATCTACCCCCCGTACTCAGAAGCATCTTGAAAAAGGTTTTTTCTGTTCTTTTTCCATTTCCTTAGTTGGATGAAATAAAAGTCGGTGGCGACTCTTGCTTACCGCGACATTTTGCGAATAAAAACGCAAACCAGTATAACAGTCAGTTCTGCCACCGTATCACAGAACTGGCGACTCTGTTGGGGAGTTACTCTTTATAAAGTGGGGTTTACCTTATGATTGAGGTCATTTTTAAATTGCTTTCCTGTTTGCTTTGCTTTCTTTATCTTTAAGGGCTTTTGCTTAGGTATTGTTAAAGATCCTACACCCGGATCTGGGGCACTTTTTAGGTAAACAGCAATAGATCATGGAGACCGTACAGTGTAGACCGATATGGGTTAAGCGATGGTTATGTTGGTGTGACACTTTGGTTGGTACCGGTATCCTTCGTGTGGAAACGAGGAGAATATGGGGCTGCCGTGTGGTGTCGTGAAGCACTAACGGACCTTAGAACCTTAGTTGAACAAACTTGGCCATTAGAAAGTAGTGAGATAGCCGGCCTCGGTATAAAGCTGAGGATTGGTTGATACTCGATGCCAAACTCATTGAGGTCAGACTTTCAGGATATTTCAGCTGCAAGAAAAGATTACTTGAGCTGAAACAATGCCCGATAAAGGATGATCAGTGATATTGAGAATCTTTAGAACCCGATTACTTTTCTAGGACAAGTTTGAAACCAACTAAACTTCAAGAGGGTACTTAACTTTAACCTCATGCAAGCCTTTGACCCTAAGGTCTATTGTATGTTTTACTTGTGTGTGATTTATTCTGTTTGAACATAACATCATGCATCATAACATAACATCCATTCTTATTACACTAATCATTTCAAGGATCAAGCGGATTTATCTTTATTCTGTTTTGTAGATCATGGCTTCCACTCATAGAAACACTATCTGAATCAGCTTTGTGAGAATACCTCCCCAACTCAAGGAGCTAGTATCAAGGGTTCCTGAAACATCTGCGTTCACTAAGAGACATGGTCGACTTCTCAACCTGGTTACTTAAAACTTTGATGAAAAGATGATGGGTGTACTCTTTCAGTTCGTTGATCTCAAACACCACTGCTTCACCTTCCCAGACTATCAGTTGGTGCCTACCATGGATGAGTTCTCTCAGTTATTGAATATACCCATTCTTGAATAGTTGCCTTTCATAGGTTTGGAAGAAGTTCCTAAGCTAGAAGTCATTGCCTCGGCCTTGCATCTGAAACGGGCCGACATGGTATCCAATTGGGAAACAAGAAGCGGAGTCAAGGGTTTTATAGCCAAGTTCCTAATAGGCAAGGCCCAGCTGTTTTGGGATGATATGGACTTTCAGGCTTTCGATGAGGTTTTGGCCCTTCTAATCTATGGGTTAGTACTATTCCCTAATCCAGACCCACTCATAGATGTGAATGCCATCAATATCTTTCTCTCTCGCAACCATGTGCCTAACTTGCTCAAAGATATCTTGCACGCTCTCCATACTCGTACCATGAAGAGAAGAGGGGTTCTTATGTGCTGCATGCCATTGCTGTCGAGGTGGTTTATTTCTCACCTCCCTAAGTTCGTACTGAAGAATGAAGAAGGTTTGGGTTGGTCGCAAAGGATAATGTCACTCGCTCACACGAATATTCTCTGGTATTCCAAAGCTATGGGAGATTATGCTATTATTGACCGATGCAGGGAGTACCCTAATGTCCCATTACTTAGCATTAGAGGAGGCATAACTTACAATCCTTTTTTAGCTCTGCGACAATTTGGTTATGCTCGAAGGGATGGTCCCCATGAGTTACTTATCGAGGGCATTATATTTAACTATGAGGATGATGTTCAAGGGTATCGCCATATGTTCATACAAGCTTGGAGCATGGTAAACAAATCTGACGCCAAGGCTTTGGGGCCGAAGGCTTCCATTCCTATGGAACCTTATCTCCAATGGGTACGAGCTCACGCCCAGAAACTTATGATGCCCTACATGGCCGTTTTACCAGTGATTGTGGAACCCACTACTGAAGGGGGTATTCCTTACACGGTTCTCCATCCTAATATGCCCATTGATCTTGAAGAATTACAGAGGTCTTGGATTCAGTTGAAGAAAGAGCGGGATACTTATAGGGATCATTTTTATGCCCAGGAGAGGAAAGTTTTAGAGCTCACAAAGCAGCTGTAAGTTTAAGATTGCGCCTAAGAGGGGGGGTGAATTAGGTGGTGGTCAATTTTTGACTTATTTTATACTTTCTGGTTTTGATTTAGTGCTTTGAAAACTGTAAAGTGCAGAAAGTAAAGAGACATGGAGAATTATCCTGGTTCCTTCCACACCCCGGAAGTACGTCCAGTCCCCTTGCAAACACGCAAGAGATTTTACTATTTTGTTAGAACTTTTACAAGACTCTTCCTAGTCTTATCAACTAAAGAACCTAACAAATAACCAAGAACACCCTCTTGGATTTCCAATAAGTCTAATGAGAACAATCCTCTCAAAAGATACCTCTTGTTTCCAACAATGGACAACAAGGAACAAAAGTAATCTAATACTTAATTCCAACAATCCTGGAAATAAGTTACACTTTGTATGATTTTATGAAGTATGATTTCTTGAAAGATGTTGATCACATAGAGTGACTTCTTTGAAGTTTCTTCTTTCTTCTCTTGTAAGAAATTCAAATTGTAACACAATGGTTAGATAATGCTCAAAGATTTCTGTTCTTTATATGTGTGAAAGTGTAGAAAATCTTTGTTCTTAAAAGTTAAGAAATATGAAGTTTGAATATTTTTCAAAGTTCAGATTTTATTGCACAAGAGAAGAGTTGTTTATGTTTTGAAAGATTTTGTAATATATAGTAATCAAGATACCTTTCCAAAAGGACACTTTTCTGTTTGAAAAACTTGACAAGATGCAACGTTTGATCATGCAACTATTGGAGAAAAGGTGTGAAGGATATCTTGAAACCAGTTCAGATTTTTCAAAATTTTCAATGTGCAAATCGATTAACATAAGATGCAAATCGATTGCACGTGTTTGTAACATTCAAAATTTCAAAAAATTTGAAGTGTAAATCGATTAGCATGTTGTGTCAATCGATTTACAAGAGTTAAAAAATCAGTTTGTTCTGTGATCAATCGATTTACACAACCTGTAAATCGATTGCTGGCAGGAGCAAACAGTTTTTTGAAAAAGCATGTGTAAATTGATTTACATAAGATGTTAATTGATTTACAGCAGAGAAAAACTTAAAAATTGTTTTGAAATATAATTGAAGTGATGTGGCAAGTGTGTATATCATTTTTGAGCATTTCTAATCAATGTAGTTCAATTGAGAATTGATATACTTGATTGCTTGCCATGATCCTTGAAGCTTTGAGTGAATGATGCTTTAAGTTAATTTCCACTTCTTTTCCTTCTTGCCATAATGCTTGTTTGTCTTTCATCAAACTAGCTTGTTTGTCTTTCATCAAAACTAAAGTTGAGTTGAGGCTTGAGATTACATTCTCCCCCTTTTTGATGATGACAAACCATTTTCCTTTATGTGTTGTTCAGAATTTGAGCAGAATGTGTTTTCTCCCCCTGAGAAGATTTCTCCCCCTATGGAGAAAAATATTTGAAAGCTTGCTCTGTAAAGACAATGAAAACAAACAACCATAAAGTGCTATTACATCCTTCTCCCCCTTTGACATTATCAAAAAGAAGGGAAAGATGCAACAAGAAATGATAACAAAAAGAAATATATATGAACATGAATGAAAAACAAAAACTTCTAAAATTATCGAACAAAGTTTAAGAACACAATACATATAAAGAACACTTGAAAAACAACAAGACAAAAACCATAATGATACTTATAACAAGAATTTAATAACATTGATCAGGAACATTTTAGAAAGGTCCTTGACATGGAAATTGTTGTTGAAGAGGTGGTTCGGTGTATTGAGGAGGAGGAGGTGCAGGATTGGTTGGATCGTATGGAGGGATATGAAGATGTGAATAGAGATATGAAAATTGTTGGTTCACATCATTCTGAAAAGCATTTATTCGAGATGAGGTAGAGTCGTTTATCTCAGTCCATCGAGCATTGATGTTAGAATTGAGAGAAGCAAACTTTTGCGTCATGAAATCCATAACATCTTGATTTGTTGGACCAGAAGAAGCAGCAGGAGAAGGAACTTCATGGTCTTCTTCATCTGCATTATTACCTTCATCACCGACAACATCTTCTCCAATGTAAGTGATGGTCTTTGCTTCAGCATTGAAATGAACACCCATCCTTGAATCAACATTTTTGATGGAGATCCTAGTGGTGATTGGATCCATTTCAATCCGCTCAAATCCAGTGAAATCTATATCAAAAGCTGCCATAATCCTTGTAATGAAATATGCATATGGTAGAAAGGTGGCCCTTGCGGCAACTTTTAGCATATGCACCACAATCAATTTTGCCCAGTTAACCGGAATTCCATTTTTCCTTGAATAGATGATTTGCAGTTCTAGGTCGGTCACCGTACAATGATTCACTGCTCAAACTTTGGAGCAGAGATGATTTTCTTTTGAAAATGCTTGATAAATCTGTCCCGTTGTGGATCCGAGAGGTATTCGAGCATAGAGTTTGCAGATGTTGACGCAGCTTTCTTCTTTCCTTTCTCTGAGGCAGATGCTTTTCTCTTGGGAGCCATGGATCTTTTTAGGGTTTTGAAAAGAGAGATATAGAGTTCTTTGTGTTGTTATGAGAGAGTGTGTTGGTGTTATGAGATAGTTTTGGTGAGTTTAAATAATAGAGAGAGTGAGTGAGGTCTTTATGAGGTCTTAATTTGGTGATTTGGTCAAGGTTTCATTGATTGGTCAATAGTAAGGTGGGAGGTTGAGAGACAATGAAAGTTTGACCAAATATATTAAAAGCGCATACAAGTATCACATGTTAGAAATTAAATTGCATAGAAAAAATACACAGAAAATGCTTCAGATTCTGTGGTAAATCGATTTTCCCCTTGGTTAAATCGATTTACACAGAACATTTTTATGAAAAAATAGTTTTCGTTCAGTGGTAAATCGATTTACATATTGTGTAAATCGATTTACACAAAAGATTTTATTAAAAAAATGATTTGCTTCAGTGGTAAATCGATTGACATATGGTGTAAATCGATTTACTTAAAGAAAAATTTTAAAAAATCATTATTTTTAACATTTGAAACAATGTCTAACCACATACATATGTACATTAAGGTATAGTTAAGGATTGAGTGCACCTTATATATCTTGTTCATCGAGGATTCCAAGTTCACGACGAATTTTGAAAAATGCATCCTTTGCAAGTGGTTTTGTGAAGATGTCCGCGAGTTGATTTTGAGTGTCCACGAAAGTGATCTCGACATCTCCTTTGAGTACATGATCTCGGATGAAATGATGTCTGATGTCAATGTGTTTTGTTCGAGAATGCATAAATGGATTTTTCGTAATATTGATCGCGCTTGTGTTATCACATCGAAGAGGAATGCATCCAAGGTTTACTCCATAGTCAAGTAATTGTTGTTTTGGCCAAAGAATTTGAGTGCATCCACTTCCAGCCGCAATGTATTCTGCTTCGGCAGTGCTGAGAGCTACGCATGCTTGCTTTTTGCATGACCATGAAACCAAGGCATTTCCAAGAATGTGACATGTTCCACTTGTACTTTTGCGATCAGTTTTGCAACCTGCATAGTCAGCATCAGAATAACCAACTAGATTGCACATACTACCTTTTGGATACCATAATCTGACGTTGGTTGTTCCTTTGAGATATTTTATTATGCGCTTGACTGCTGCAAGGTGAGACTCTTTAGGATTGGCTTGATATCTTGCACATAGGCAAACGCTGAACATAATGTCAGGTCTACTTGCTGTTAAATAGAGGAGTGAGCCAATCATTCCATGATACTTAGTTATGTCAATAGAATTCCCTGATTCATCTGGATCAAGATAGGTGTCGGATCCCATAGGAATTGCACTTTCTTTGCTACTTTCCATCTCAAACTTCTTTATAAGGTCTTTGCAATATTTTGATTGGTTTATGAAGATACCATGTTTGAGTTGCTTAATTTGAAGACCGAGAAATAAATTCAATCTTCCCATCATAGACATCTCAAACTCTCCTTGCATCATAGACGAAAATTCCCTTTACAAACCCTTTTTCACATAGGAATGTGCTTAGTCTATCATACCAAGCCCTTGGTGCTTGCTTCAGCCCATAGAGAGCTTTCTTCAGTTTGAAGACATGATTAGGATGTTTGAAATCTTCAAATCCGGGAGGTTTCTTTACATAGACTTCTTCATTTATGAATCCGTTGAGAAATGCTCTTTTTACATCCATTTGAAAAAGTTCAAAGTCCAATGAGCATGCATATGCAAGTAATAATCTTATTGCTTCCAAACGTGCTACCGGAGCAAAGGTTTCTTCAAAATCAATTCCTTCCTCTTGGTTGTATCCTTGAGCAACTAGTCTTGCCTTGTTTCGAGTGATTATTCCATTTTCATCCATCTTGTTTTTGAAAACCCATTTGGTTCCAATGATACGTTTATTTCTTGGATTAGGAACAAGTTCCCAAACTTCGTTTCGCTCGAATTGGTTTAACTCCTCTTGCATGGCAAGGATCCATTGATCATCTTCTAGTGCTTGAGCCACTTTAGTAGGTTCAACTTGAGATACAAACGCCATATTTAAGCATGCATCCTTAAGATTTAGCCGTGTAGATACTCCTTTGCTAATATCTCCAATTATGTTGTCAATTGGATGATCACGATGAGTTCTCCATTCTTGAGGAAGATCATCATCATTTTTATTTTGATGTGAAAGTTCATGTGCTTGTTCCGGATTGAAAATTTTTCCATCTCCGCGTGAATTCTCATGAGATAGATCTATAGAATCATCATCATCATCACAAATAACAACTTCCTCCTTCATCCGATTTTTCATCGAACTTACCGAGATTGTCTTTGTCGTTGTTAAGGACAAAACATTTACACCCGGAAATATGAAAGTGAGAGATATTTGGTTTTCTTCCTTTGTAAATCTCATATGGAGTTTTCTTTAGTATAGGTCTTATGATCACGCGATTGCTTACATAACATGCCGTGCTTACCGCATCCGCCCAAAAATATTTAGGCAAACTTGAGTCACTTAGCATGGTTCTAGCAAGCTCCACCAAAGACCTATTTTTCCTTTCAACTACTCCATTTTGTTGTGGAGTTCTTGGTGCTGAAAAATTGTGGAAGATCCCATTTTCTTCACAAACTTCTTCAAATAGACTGTTTTGGAACTCTCCACCATGATCACTTCGGATTGATGTTATCTTTAATGACTTCTCATTTTGAACTTGTTTTGCATATCTCTTAAATGCCTTGAATGCTTCATTCTTGTGCATTAAAAACAAAGTCCAAGTGAAACGGGAAAAATCATCTACAATAACTAAAGCATAAATGTTACCTCCGATTCTTCTTGTTCTAGATGGACCAAAAAGATCCATGTGCAACAATTGAAGTGGTCTTGTTGTTGAAACCACATTCTTTGGTTTGAAAGATGATTTGGTCTGTTTGCCCTTTTGGCATGCACTATATAATTTGTCTTTAATGAACTTCATCTTTGGTAGGCCAATAACTAAGTCATGCTTAACCAATTTGTTCAAGTGCTCCATGTGTATGTGAGCAATCCTCTTATGCCATAACCAAGCGTCATTGTTGTTTACCATTAGACATTGTTAGATCTTATAAAAATCATCTAGAGTTTGTCATAAAAATATTGTTAGATCTTATACCTTTGAGTTTTACCTCATTGGTTGCCTCATCCATAATAAGGCATCCTTCTTTATTGAATTTGATCTTGAACCTTTTATCGCAAAGTTGACTTATGCTAAGAAGGTTGTGCTTTAATCCTTCAACATAGAGAACATCCTCAATTTGAATGGATGGAGGTGTGCCAACTATTCCAACGCCAAGAATATTTCCTTTGGTGTTGTCTCCATAGGTGACATACCCTTTGGCTTTATGTACTAGATATGAAAATTTGTGTACATCTCCTGTCATATGCTTTGAACATCCACTATCAAGATACCAAACATTTGATGTGGATTTCAAGCATACCTACAAAAACAAATTATTTCTTGTTAGGTACCCAAGTTGCCTTGGGTCCTTCATAGTTAGTTCCTTTTTTCACCCATGCATAATGTCCACTAGCCATATTGAAATTTCTAATATAGCATGCATTGGGTGTGTGTCCAATAATACCACAGTAAAAACAGTTTGGAACAAATTTGCTCTTGTATCTAGGAATTTGTTTTCTTTTAGATACATTAGCCTTTTTCTTTTGATGATTATGAACAACTTGCTTCTTTTCTACTTTCTTGGGATTGGAACTATTACTAGCCTTTACAAAAACAGTGGGATTGTTACTTGGTTTCTTAGTATTCACATAACCAAGACCTCTTTTATCATTTGGATAACGTTGTTGGCTTAGTAATCCTTCCAATCCTATTTGTCCTTTTTCATATCGTTCAATGACTCTTTTCAATTGAACAATTTGAAAGACATTTGATTCACACTTGGAGCATGCAAAGTTTTCCTTTTCTTTAGTAAAATTTTGTTTTTGAAGATCAAAATCTTTAGTCATGGTGTCAATTTTTTCTAGACAAATTAGAAGTTCTTTTTCTTGTTTTGACACCTTTTTGTATAAACTTTTGCATTATTTCAAGAGTTCATCAATTGCACCTTGAACATCATCATCAAAAAGATTAAATTCATTACTAACCTCTTCTTCATCGTCGGAGTGATGCGATGCCATTAAGGCTAAGTTTGCACATTCGTCGCTTTCCGATTCTGATGAACTGCTCATATCATTATCTTCCCATGCTATGTAGGCTTTCTTTTGTTTTGAGTCCTTTCCTTTGAATCCATTTTTCTTTGGGAGATTTGGACAGTTTGGCTTGATGTGTCCTTGCTTTCCACATTCATAACATGAGACATCTTGTGTTGATGTGGAGGCTTCTCTTTTCTTGAAGTGCTTTCTCTTATGTGCATGAGATCCGCCTTTGTCATTTCTGCCAAAAAACTTCCCAAGTCTTTTCACAAGAAGCATGAACTTTTCATCTTCTTCTGGATTGTCTTCTTTTACCACTTCCTTTGAATCAATTTTTAAAGCAATGTTTTTGGACTTCTTTTCTAGATTCTCATGTTTTTCAAGTCTACCGAGTTCCGTTTCGTATTCTTGAAGTTTGCCAAATAATGTAGCGGAAGTCATTGCGGAGAGACTCTTCTTTTCCGAGATTGCCGTTACCTTTGGTTGCCATTCCCTAGTCAATGATCTAAGGATTTTCAAGTTGAGTTCATCATTTGTGAAGGTTTTACCAAGAGCATTTAAGTGATTTGTCAAATGCACAAATCTCTTTTGTAAGTCAAGAATGGATTCTCCGGGCTGCATTCGAAATAGTTCATATTCTTGACTCAAGGTATTTAGCCTTGATCTTTTTACTTCAGCCGTTCCTTCATGAGTTTGAACCAAGGTATCCCAAATTTCCTTTGCTGTTCTGCAGTTTGAGACACGGAAAAATTCGTCCATACTGAGTGCACCTTGAAGAAGGTTTATTGCCTTTTTATCATAGAGAACTTTCTTTTTATCATCATCGTCCCATGCAGTTTTGGGCTTTGCAGACCCAACGCCATTGATTACTGTTATCGGGATAAATGGACCATTTTCAACAGCATCCCATACTTCCTCTCCTTGTGCTTCTAAATGCGCCTTCATGTGTATTTTTTCCAAAAGTCAAAATATTCACCACAGAATAGAGGAGGCTTGTTGTTACTACCACCATCTCTGAAAACTGGTTGATGATTTGCGGAAGCCATTCTGGATCTCTAGGAGCAGGTTACCAATTGTAAGTTTAAGATTGCGCCTAAGAGGGGGGGTGAATTAGGTGGTGGTCGATTTTTGACTTATTTTATACTTTCTGGTTTTGATTTAGTGCTTTGAAAACTATAAAGTGCAGAAAGTAAAGAGACACGGAGAATTATCCTGGTTCCTTCCACACCCCGGAAGTATGTCCAGTCCCCTTGCAAACACGCAAGAGATTTTACTATTTTGTTAGAACTTTTACAAGACTCTTCCTAGTCTTATCAACTAAAGAACCTAACAAATAACCAAGAACACCCTCTTGGATTTCCAATAAGTCTAATGAGAACAATCCTCTCAAAAGATACCTCTTGTTTCCAACAATGGACAACAAGGAACAAAAGTAATCTAATACTTAATTCCAACAATCCTGGAAATAAGTTACACTTTGTATGATTTTATGAAGTATGATTTCTTGAAAGATGTTGATCACATAGAGTGACTTCTTTGAAATTTCTTCTTTCTTCTCTTGTAAGCAATTCAAACTGTAACACAATGGTTAGATAATGCTCAAAGATTTATGTTCTTTATATGTGTGAAAGTGCAGAAAATCTTTGTTCTTAAAAGTTAAGAAATATGAAGTTTGAATATTTTTCAAAGTTCAGATTTTATTGCACAAGAGAAGAGTTGTTTATGTTTTGAAAGATTTTGTAATATATAGTAATCAAGATACCTTTCCAAAAGGACACTTTTCTGTTTGAAAAACTTGACAAGATGCAATGTTTGATCATGCAACTATTGGAGAAAAGGTGTGAAGGATATCTTGAAACCAGTTCAGATTTTTCAAAATTTTCAATGTGCAAATCCATTAACATAAGATGAAAATCGATTGCACGTGTTTGTAACATTCAGAATTTCAAAAAATTTGAAGTGTAAATCGATTAGCATGTTGTGTCAATCGATTTACAAGAGTTAAAAAATCAGTTTGTTCTGTGATCAATCGATTTACACAACCTGTAAATCGATTGCTGGCAGGAGCAAACAGTTTTTTGAAAAAGCATGTGTAAATCGATTTACACAAGATGTTAATCGATTTACAGCAGAGAAAAACTTTCATCAAAATGTAAATCGTTTTTTGAAACCATAATGCTTGTTTGTCTTTCATCAAACTAGCTTGTTTGTCTTTCATCAAAACTAAAGTTAAGTTGAGGCTTGAGATTACAGCAGCTTCATGAGGAAAGAAGCCTTAATGTCTATGTCGGCACGAAGAGGAAGCATCCATGGGAAATTTTATTTTTTCTAGTTTTTTAGAATTGTTTTAATTGTAACGCCTAAAAGGCAATTGAATTTTGAATTCTACTAATAAAATATTTGTTTCATTTTGGTTCGCAAATTTAAATTTCCCAAAGTCCTTGAAATCATTACATACGCATCCCATACATAAACATTGTATACAGGTACCGTTACAGGCTTGTCATCTTCTTCACTGTTTATTTCAGTATAAATGTCTTCTAAACAAAGCATCAAAGATCTTCATGCACAAAATGCCCAATTCCAACAGATGTTCATAACTCTGGCAAAAGGACAGGAGGATCTGAAAGCCCTCATCCTGAAGGAGAAGAAGAAAAAGAAGAAGGTCTTTGTATTCTGAATATGGCCAGAAGGTTCAGGGGGCCATTAAAGCAACCAGTCGATCTAACCTCCTCATCCAAGGAAGGGGAGAATCAAGAAAGGGAGACAGTGGAAAAGGACCGCAATCCTGAAGTTTCTGACAATGATACAGACTACAATGATGAGAAATATCCTCCCACTGAGGATAGATACAAGAAGTTGGAAGATCGTTTGAGTGCTATGGAAGTCCAGAGGATACCTGGGTTGGATTTCGAAGAACTGGGATTGGTGTCGGGAGTGGTCATCCCGCAGAAATTTAAGGCTCCAATTTTTGCAAAGTATGATGGGGTGTCTTGCCCAAAGCTCCATCTCCGTTCCTATGTAAGGAAGATCCATCCCCACACCGCTGATAGAAACTTGTGGGTTCACTTCTTTCAAGACAGTCTGTCAGGGACTCAGCTTGAATGGTTCTATCAACTGGGGAGAACCAATGTCCGAAACTGGGAGGATTTGGCCGCTGCTTTTTATAAGCAGTATCAATACAACTCCGACCTTGCCCCCACTCGTACTCAACTCTAGAGTATGACCATGGGTGCAGGAGAAGGCTTTAAGGACTATGCGCAGAAGTGGAGAGACTTGGTTGGAAGAGTCCAACCCCCTTTATCTGATAGGGAGTTGGTTGATATGTTTCTTGGAACGTTATCTGGTCCTTTCTTTAAACATTTAATTGGTAGCTCATCAGCTGGATTCACCGAGCTGATATTAACAGGAGAAAGGGTAGAAGTTGGGATTCTAAGCGATAAGATACAGAAAGGCGCCTCTTCGAGTTTGGTAAAGAATCATTTTACTGGTAAGAAGGAAACCAGTTCCATCTATAGCCCGAGAGGCCAAAGTAGAGCTAAACATCGTCAGACAGTAAGTGTTGTAATGATACCTAGACCTACGGCTGCTCCACAATGGAACAATCAACAAAGGGTGGAAAGACCACAAAGGAAGTTTACCCGGATTAACATGACGTTGGCTGAAGTTCTACCCCATCTGCTATGATCCAACTTGGAAACCTTGAAAAAGGCTCCCAGGAATCCAAATACTACATCTCCTCGATACAATCCAAACGCTCGATGCGCCTACCATTCTGAGAGTCCTGGCCATGATACAAATGATTTTTGGGCTCTGAGAAATAATGTACAAGACCTGATTGAAGCTAAAGAGATTGAGTTCTATGCTCCAGAGAATCCCAATGTCATAACTACTCCCATGCCTAAGCACAATCGTGGAGTTAATGTTGTCGATACCAATCTGTTTGTGACCTCAGTTGATGAAGTTTCTACTCCTCTCATGACTGTTAAGAAGAATTTGTTGTTGGCCGGTTTATATCCAAGTTGTGGTGAAGGTTGCCACGTGTGTTCATCTCTGCCTTCTGGTTTCCATTTGCTGAAAACAGGTGTCCAACGCCTGATGGACAGCAAAGAAATTTTGTTTGAGAAAACTTTGATTCTGACTGTTCCATGTGAAGATATTACAATTATAACCATTTCCGCCAATCCTTCCAAGGTCTCCTCGAGAAGACCTGTTAGGATTACATCTGCTCCAAGAGTCGCTCCGTTAATAATCACCCTTCCTACTCCTGTCCCATACGCCTCAGACAAAGTTGTCCCTTGGAATTATGGTGCCGATGTCTACTATCATGGCATTAAAAAAGATCTGAAGAATGAAGAGGCTGATCCCGATGTCAGTAACATTTGCGGGACCAGTAAGATCACCAGAAGTGGAAGGGTTTTCTCTCCCGAGATTTCCCCAAAAACTGTCAATAAGCCTGTCATTATTTCTCCCGCCATTCTTGTTGGTGCTTCAACTACTACTCCTGTTATTACTTCAATTGTTACCCCTGCCGTCGAGTCATCTGGTACCCGAGGCAAAGAAGCTATAGGTGAGCCTTCCCGGACGGAGGCACCTAGTAAAATTGTCGTAGAAGCCTCTAAGCAAGAGATAGAGGAAATATTAAAAATAATTAAAAAGAGCGACTACAATGTGGTCGAGTAGCTGGGGCAGACCCCCTCAAAGATATCCATGTTGTCTCTAATGTTGTGTTCTAAGGCCCATGCGAAGGCTTTAATCACATTCCTCAAGACTACGCACGTGTTGTAGGAGACCTCAATTGATCAATTCAAAGACTGTGTGGCCAGCCTGACTGCTGACAATGGGATTGGTTTTTTAGATGTCGATTTGACACCAAAAGGGAGGAAGCATAATGATGCTCTTCATGTCTCGATCGAATTCACGGGCACCATTATGGCTCATGTGCTGGTAGATACTGGGTCTTTACTGAATGTCCTTCCGAAGAAGGCTCTCGACCGACTAGATTGTGAGGGCTTGACCTTAAAGCCTAGTAACATTGTGGTAAGGGATTTTGACGGGTCAAAGAGAATGGTGCACGGGGAGGTGGACATCCTTGTCAAGGTAGGTTCTCAGACCTTTGAGTCCACTTTCTATGTAATGGACATCCGACCGTCATACTCTTGTTTGTTGGGCCGTCCTTGGATCCATGAAGTTGGGGTTGTTACTTCTACACTGCACCAAATGCTGAAGTATCCAGTGAAGGGGAAGATTGTCACTGTACGTGGCGAAGAGGAGTATATGGTGAGCCACCTCAACTGCTTCAGGTACGTAGATATGGACGGGAAATTCATAGAGACTCCTTGCCAAAACTTTGAAGAGGTTCCCCAGATCTTGGCATCGACTGAGACCACTACCGGCACCAAACCTCCTCTGAAGATGGCTTCTCTCAAAGACGCCAGAGCAGTGGTTGAAGAAGGTGGGTATACCAACTGGGGACACTCCCTGATTTTACTCACAAAACTGACAAGTTTGGTTTGGGCTTTACTTCAAGAGCTCAAAGGGCTGTTTGACGCGCTCGAGCTGGAGGAGCTCCCCTACGCATTAGAAATCAGGGAATTAATTCCATTAAAGACAGTGAGGAAGACGCTGACATTGACAGCTAGATCTACCCAACTACCAATAGTGGACCGAGTAACTGGACGGTTAGGGATTTTATACCAGTTTCTTTTATTCCGCAGTAATTGTCTTACTTGTTTTTTGAGATTGTAATAAACAATTTAAACTCTACAGCCTTGTGTCTTGCTTGAGGCACATTGGTTTTGTTTGTGAGGGCTATTATGTATCATTTCATATATCATCAATAAAACATAGGAAGTTCCTTGCATACAAATTTTGTGCTCTTTGTTTTTTCTTTTCTGCTCTCACTTTATCAAAACAGCTATACTCTTACACACACTCACGTCTCATACTGAAGATCCATATCCACTTTGGATCCTATTGACAACAGTTCTGCTACTGCTGGTTATGACTTCTAAAATCCGATCAACCAATCCGAGGATGAGGGTTAGGATGATTGTGAGGTGCCGAGAAAACTTGCTAGACTGTTACAGCAAGAGGAGAGGGCTATACAGCCCCATGAAGAGCCAGTTGAGACGATAAACTTGGGCACAAAGTGGATAGAAAAGAAGTCAAGATTGGCGCAAATATGGAAACTAAGACCAAACAGCGGTTGATACAGATGTTACACGACTATGTTGAAATCTTCGCCTGGTCATATGAAGACATGCCTGGTTTAGACACTGATATTATGGTACATCATCAACCGACCAAGGAAGACTGTCCTCCGGTTAAACAGAAGGTTTGCCGTATGCGCCATGAAATGTCAGAGAAGATCAAGGCAGAGGTCATGAAGCAGTTCGATGCAGGGTTCTTAGATGTTACCTCTTATCTGTAGTGGGTTGCTAATGTTGTCCTGGTGCCAAAGAAATACGGTAAGATACGGATGTGTGTCGACTACAGAGATCTGAACAGGGCAATCCCCAAGGATGACTTCCCGCTTCATCACATTGATGTTCTGGTTGACAACACCGCTCAGCACAAAATGTTCTCCTTCATGGATGGTTTCTTTGGCTACAACCAGATCAAGATGGCTCCTGAAGACATGGAGAAAACAACCTTTGTCACACAGTGGGGCACATTCTGTTACAAGGTAATGCCTTTTGGGTTAAAAAATGTTGGGGCAACTATGATACGGTGGGAGAACAGACTTGAAGGTTTTGCATTTGATCGCAAATGTTACGGTTAGCAAGAGTCGCCACCGACTTTTCTTTTATCCAAAAAGAAAGGTGAAAAATCACAGGAAAGACCTTTGAGATTATTTCTTGAGTTCGGGGGGTAGATTATGAAAGGGGGAGGTATTATCACCCTTTTCATCCATGGTTTTCCATGGGCTCTTAGTTACTTTCTAGATCACTTGCTTTTGTTTGAAATTGTGCTTTGTGTGATTTTTGAAAGTATTTTGTAAAGAGGCCATTGTTTAGGCAATCTTTGTAATGATTCTTGTTTGTAAGAATGTATACAAAGATGTTTGATCTTTTGAAAATGTTTTCAAGTTTGTAAGATGTTTTAAAGTGTAAGTGTTTGTTTTGAAAATAGCAAGGATGTTTTCTTGAAATAGAGCAAGTAATTACGAGCATTCTATCTACTCAAAAAGTCTTTCTTGTTCATTTTCCTTTTCCTTTGACATTGTTATCTTACCATTGTTTTAGTAAGTAACCCTATATTTGGATGTAAACGGGACGGGCGTGGGTCATCGTATAACCATAATTAGCAATGTTGCAAGGTATCTTAGCATTCTCTTTTAGGGACTAATATCATTTGAAAGGCAACTTAGATAGCGTCATCGAGGGGTTGTGATCTTGTATTTCCTAAGATACCTTACATGCGTAATATGGCCATTTTGTATAAGGCAACCAAGTGGAATAATCCTAGGGGGTGCTTGTGTGCAAGTGTATTATTTTCATGCTTGTTTTTGTCTTGAATTAGGGTTTTCTAAGTATTGGTTTTAGTCTTTCCTTACAAACCCTAATTACTAACATTTGTATATAAAAATGATAAATTGCGAAATTTAAAGTTACTACGCTATTACAACATTTGTGGGAAGGGGATGTACAAATTGAATGGGGATTGCAAGAATGTAAACCTAGTTAGTCTATTACAACCATATTGAATTGATATCAATGTACAAGGAAATAAATAAATACAAAGTACAAAATGAATAAATGTACAAAATTGCAAAATGTAAAGAAAATGGATCTTTGTTTGGTTTTCATTAAAAAAAAGGAAATTGTCTTAACCTGATTAATTAAAGAAAATCATTAATTAAACTTAAATTTATTAAGAAATTTTTTTAAATAAAACCCTAGTTCTATTAATTGATCAAAAGAAAATAAGTTTAAGAAAAGTATTTTTGGTATTTTTGTCTTAAAAATATTTATAGCAATATAAAATATTTTTAGTCTTTTTCATATCAAAAATAAAATATTTTAATTGGTGTGAGAGAAAATAACTAATAACCTAGTTTTAATTAAATTTACAAGATAATAAGTAAAAATAAATAAAGTATAGTTAATAAAAATATTTTTTGTGAGAAAAATAAAAATAAAATAAGCCAAAATATAAATCTATCATTTTTTATATTTTTATGATTTTTTAGTATTTAGAAAAATATTTAAGAAAATAAATGAGATAAAAAATAAGAAAAATAAATAAACTGGGTCAGGGGCGTACAAATGAAACAGGGGGTTAGCTAGCAAAAAAAACAAAAAAATGAAACAAGCCCAAAAAGGCCCAACGCCCTGCAAAATAATCAAAAATGAAAAACGTGTAAAAAAATGCAAAAGGGTACCACTGGGGCTCGAACCCAAGTTCCAGAGGTTACAGGCGCGCGCTTCTACCACTGGTGTGGCTATATATCCGTTAACATAGGCAAATCAATAAATATACAAGGCAAAACGCGCCCTGATGACTTCATCTTCAACCTCCAGCCAGACCAACTGTAACTTGCTCATTTCTCATCAAAAATGAAAACTGTAAACATGAAACTTGTAGCAAATTTCCTCACGGTTTCAGAAATGTAAAGCATTAAAACTATAGATCAAAGATAAGCATGAATTTTAATAGCCCTAATCTGAACCCTAAAAATCTCTGAAATTTCAGTTACAAAATTCTCTAAGCTCAAGTAAAATTAATGGAAACTATGGACATCGTTAGCTTTAGGGCAATGATATCTACATATTTTGTTCACAAATAAATCATTGATGATGCATGTATGAAGAGTTCCAAAGTTAGAAAACTTACCTCAAAACTGGAAATTGTGTTTTGAGTTTGAGCTTATTTCAAGTGATGGTGATGATCAGGTTAGCTTCCTTGAGGTCCCAGGAAGCTAATGTAATGACTAGCTTGAGCAATGGATGACTGAAATGTTCTGGAGAAGTCAATGTGCAAAACTGAGTTTTTGAAAATGGAGGATGGTGTTAATGGTTTTACAGCTCTATAACAGGGTGTGGGATCACTTCTATATGATGTTTAGAAACTTTAGAAACCAAAAGGCCAAGAAATGCAGGAGTAGATTATGAGTTTCAAGTTTTTGGTCAGTTTGTGTGAAAATGGAAGTATGAAGTGTGATTCTGAGTTTTATTTCTTTTTAGTGGTCAAGCATTCGTGTGTTTGTGTCAAATGGTTTGTGTATGTATAAATAAAAGTGTTTGAGAGTTTTGGACCATCAGAAGTACAAGTTTCTAGCTTTTGGCTAGGTTACTTGATTTTGAAGAAAAAAGGGAAACAAGTTTCAAGGAGAGGTACAAGCATGGGATGGGTGATTGTAAGTGTTTGAAACATTTCTCATGAGTTATAGGACTTATTTGATCAGAAGAGAACAAGTGCAAGACTCAAGAACAAGTTTTGTACAAAAAGTCACTTTATCAAAATGGCAATGTAACCTTTCTTCCAAGAATGGATATAAAGCATATCCACGCATTGAATGCTTGAAGTGAAGCCTCTAAAAAACTGTGTAAACCATTAATTATGGAGTGCCTAACAATTTTGAGGCCTGCAAAGTTGTGTTTATGCAGCATAGTTTGAATTTGAATTTTGTTCATCACTAAAATGATGTGTAATTAAAGTGATAAAACCCTAACTTCATCACTTCGATTATCCCTACTCAAGAATGATTTTAAGGAGTTCTTAGACATTTTGGAAAGCTTGCAATGTTATCTATAAACCATATTTGATTTGCTTTTGAATATTCCCCTTGGAACTATATGAAAAAGTGTCATGAAGTTAGGTCAAAATCCTGGCCAAATTAGGGCAAAATTTCACTAAGTGTTTAGTTTCATGACCACATGTTTATAAAATTATAACTTGAGATCTAAGCATTTTTGGAAGGAGTTGTGTAAAGGAAAGTTGTAGGTTTCATGGATATCTACACCTTTCATGTTGTAAGTTTCTCTTGAATCATCTTGCATCATGGTGAAAACTTTGCTCAAAGTTATGAAAAAACATGATATTTCCAATACTTAGAAAAATTTCTAAGTTTAGATATTTTGACTTTTCAAAATGAAATCTTGACTTTTTGATTTATTGATGAATAAGTTTCATATTTTGACATGTTTTGATGAATTATGATCTTTGGCACTTGAATTTGACCAAAAAGTCAAAGTTTGACTTTTCAGTATACAGTTGACTTTTGATCAGTTGACTGCAAAATTCATCTGTCAATCCAATGGACTTGCAATGTTTTGAACCATGTAATTAGGTCCAAATGATGCAATTGGACTCTTGAGATCATTCCTTAAACCAATTGATCATTTGCTAGGTCAAAAATCAAAAATTGCCCTTTCTCAGTCAAAACCCTAATTTTGACCTTTTTTTAACCTTTTGGAGATTTGATCAAATTTCTTGAGGAATTATGGTCCAAACTTCATCAAATGATACATATGAGTTTAAAATATTGATATGAATAAACAATTATGAGGTTTGACTGCAAATTGGCCATGGTTGACCTTTTCCCTAATACAACTGATTTTTAGGTCAACTGCTCAATTGATTGAGCAAAAGTGTGATTCAAAGCTTGAACCTTGACATGAGTGATCTTGAGGGTCCATAATGACCCATGGGTGTCATATGGGGTAATGGAAGATCAAAAATCCTTGTGCAATCTCAAACCCTAATTTTTGTCATTAGTGCTTAAGGAGGTAGCTTTAGTTGATCAAACCCTAGTGCAGTCTTGAGCTAAGGAGATCTTGTGAGAAAATTCTTAATAAGTGAGAGGGAAAATTTTGGGGTACAACAGCTGCCCATGTTCAATCTTCTTAAGCCTGGAGAGTTAGATTGGTGAGTTTCGCCATTCGTGACTCGAAGGTGGAAGATGATTGGACACTAGAGTGCCTAGAAATTTTCACTCGGTGATGTGATGGTAGAGGGAATGGGCTTAAAAATGCCATTTGGAGAAGTGATAGAAAGTTGTTGGAGATGAGCTTGTAGATGCCATCCAAAAATGATTGTTGAGCAGTATTTGTAAGATGAAACTAAATGAGTATCAGAATTGCGTCCGTGTCTGGAGCGTATCTGAACTGCATCTGGAGACTGATTTTGAATGAGTATTAGAATGGCGTCCGTTTCTGGAGCGTATCTATATTGTATCTGAAAAGTGGACCCTGAATGAGTATCAGAATGTCATCCGTGTCTGGAGCGTATTTGAATTGTATCTGGAAGTTGAAAACTGAATGAGTATCAAATTGGCATCCATGCCTGGAGCGTATCTGAACTATATCTGGAAGTTGAAAACTGAATGAGTATCATAATGGCATCCGTGTCTGGAGTGTATCTGAACTGTATCTGAAAAGTGGACCCTGAGTGAGTATCAGAATGACATCCGTGTCTAGAGCGTATATGAACTGTATCTGGAAATTGAAAACTGAATGAGTATCAAAATGGCATCCGTGTCTGGAGTGTATCTGAACTGTATCTGAAAGAGACTCTGAATGAGTATCAGAATGGCGTCCGTGTCTAGAGCGTATTTGAACTGTATCTGAAAACTTTGAACATTGTTAATGGTAGTTGTTAACCTTATCCTGAAAAGGGTAAAATATTAGCTAAAATGCAATGTTATGTTGTATGAAATGCATGGCATAATGCATTCGTGTTATCAATGTTTATGATATATGGATGCGATGTATGCGCATGTGGGCTAATCTGATGTATTGTTGTTGTATTGGGGAAGATAAATCCCTGACCACTACTGAGGATATGGAGTGTAAGTCTTCATGTTGTGAAGTTGAAGTGTTGATGAATTTCCATTTAGAGAAATAAACTCGTGTAAGGGAAATGTCATGTACTGCTTGTAAAATCCTGTTGGGAAATCCTGAGAAATTCGGCGATTTCTATTGGGGATTGATAATTGGAAGCTTTGTTCTACTGGGGATTAAACTACACATTGTGGGGGATTTCATGGAAATATCTTAGGAAGATTTCTCTATCTCTTAAAGCCAACAGTGATTGTATTTCTATTTTGTTTATTTGTAAACAGTAATTATGTTCAAATGCATATGTTCAAAAATGAATCATTGGACATTTTTGTAAACAAAACACAAGAGTAAAGAAAAACAGATAGTTTTGAACTTTCAAAGGGATATCTTTGTATTAACTTTGAGTAAGTATTTTTGTACAATGAGACAAACATTCTAGTAAGAGAATGTTGTCGTAAAAGATGAAAATTTTGATACAAATAAAAGATAGCTATGTGTAATAATCCCATGGGGTTCCCATTCTGTTATAGCCTTCATATCTATGAGCATATTGTCTATTTGTTGCCTTGTCCGAAGATGATTGAATTGATCAGAACCGCTGAGTTTGTCAGGTTTTCCATAAGGTGATCCAACGTGACATAATCATACGCTTTAATTCCCTAACTTTTGCCTGGACCGCCCTTTCGGGTTTTCAGTCCACCGGGATACCCTTTTTTTCCCAAGCCGCCCTTTCGAGTTTTCAGCTTGCCGGGTGTACAGATTTTTGTTTTATCCCTACTTTTTTCCTGAACCTTTTTGGTTCGCTGGGATGCCATTGTTTTTCCTAGATGTGTCAACCTAGAGGGTCTCTTATGCGTAGTATCTTTTGACTATGTCTGTGTTCGCAGGATGCGGCAGGTCGTCACCATCCATGGTGGTCAAGATCCTTGCTCCACCAGAGAATATGTTTTTTATTACAAATGGTCTTTCGTATGTAGGAGTTCATTTTCCCCTGGGATCACCTTGTGGTAGTATGATGCATTTGATCACCAGATCTCCAACTTGATACACTTGGCGTCTAACCTTTTTGTTGAAAGCCTTGATCATCCGTTTTTGATACATTTGACCATGGAAAACAGCAGTAAGCCTTTTCTCATCAATTAAGTTTAGTTGATAAATTCGAGTTTGGATCCAATCTTCTTCATTCAACCCTGCATCTTTCATAATTCTCAGGTAGGGGATCTGAACCTCAATAGGCAAGACATCCCCCATGTCGTATACCAGAGAATAGGGTGTTGCCCCGGTTGATGTGCGAGTTGTGGTACAATACCCGTGGAGAGTGAATGGTAGCATCTCATGCCAGTATTTGTATGTGACTGTCATTTTCTGTATGATCTTTTTAATGTTCTTATTCGCGGCTTCAACAGTATCGTTCATCTTTGGCCGGTAAGGGGAAGAATTGTGATGCTGGATCTTGAATTTCCCGCACAAGGCAGTGATCATAGTATTATTCAAGTTCATACCATTGTCTATAATGATCCTCTCTGGGATACCGTAATGACATATGAGATTCTGCTTGATGAACCGGGTGACAACATTCTTGGTGACGGAAGCGAAAGAAGCTGCCTCCACCCACTTTGTAAAATTGTCAATGGCCACTAGGATGAAGCGGTGTCCATTGGAGGCTGTTGGCTTGATTTCCCCAATAATATCAATCCCCCACATAGAAAAGGGCCAAGGAGCCGTCAAGAGATTCAGAGGAACCAGAGGTACGTGCACCTTGTCAGCATAAATCTGACACTTGTGGCAGTTTCGAGAGTGTTGATAGCAATTTGCTTCCATGGTAGACCGGTAATATCCTACCCGTAGGATTTTCTTCGCCATTGTATGCCCATTGGAATGGGTGCCAAAAGTTCCCTCATGTAGATCATCCATGATCCTTTCAGCTTCAACTTTGTCTACACACCGAAGTAACACAGAGTCGTGATTGCATTTATAAAGAATGCCACTACTAAGGAAGAATTTAGCAGAGAATCTCCTTAAGAACTTCTTATCGTTTACTGAAGCTCCTTCTGGATATTCTTGGGTTTCGAGATACCTCTTGACTTCGTGAAACCAAGGTTGGTCCACTACTTCTTCAGTATTAATCTCGTGACAGTGTGCTGGTTCATCCCTTTGTTCAGTGGTGATCTGGGGAGCCTCATTATCCCATTTAAGTTTAAACATATATGACATTATGGCTAGTGTGTCTGCTAGCTGATCTTCTTCTCGCGGGAATTGCTCGAAGGTAATCTTCTCAAAATGTGGGAGCAACGTCAAAACATGTTCTTTGTAAGGGATAAGGTTAGGGTGTTTAGTGTCCCATTCCCCTTTGATATAGCTGATAATCAGAGCTGAATCTCCTAATACATTCAAATATTTGATCCCCAAGTCTATGGTAGCTTTGAGACCAAAGATGCACGCTTCGTATTCCACCATGTTATTTGTAAAATTGAAGCAGAGCCTTTCCGTAAAGGGACTGTGACATCCTTCTGGAGATATAAGTACAACACCAATACCATTGTCGAGTGCGTTAGATGACCCATCAAAAACCAGGGTCCATCGGGATCTTTGTCCAGGTCCGTCATATGGCATGAATTCTTTACAATTGTTTACCATCATGATGTCTTCATTTGGGAATTCGAACTTCATGGACTGGTAGTCTTCTACAGCTTGGTGAGCAAGGTGATCAGCTAGTACACTGCCTTTTATTGCTTTCTGGGTAGTATACTATATGTCGTATTCTGTCAGGATCATCTGCCATCTCGCTATTCTCCCAGAGAGAGCAGGTTTCTCAAAGATGTATTTTATGGGATCCATTTTAGATATCAACAAGGTAGTATGGGTCAGCATATACTGTCTTAGCCGAAGAGCAGCCCATGCCAGAGTGCAGCAAGTTTTCTCGAGTAGTGAATATCTTGTTTCACAGTCGGTAAACTTTTTTCTCAGGTAATAAATAGCATGCTCTTTTCGACCAGACTCGTTATGCTGCCCTAGCACACACCCTATTTAATTTTCCAAAACAGTCAAATACATGATCAATGGCCTTCCCTCAACTGGTGGCATCAACACAGGAGGCACTTGCAGGTATTCTTTGATCTTGTCAAAAGCAGTTTGGCACTCATCATTCCATTTGACTACTTGATCTTTCTTCAGTAGTTTGAAGATTGGTTCACAAGTAGGTGTCAGGTGAGAAATGAATCTGGCAATGTAGTTTAAATGTCCCAAGAACCCTTTAACTTCCTTCTCAGTACGAGGAGCAGGCATCTCTTGTATCTCTTTCACCTTGGCAGGATCTACTTCAATACCTTTATTTCTGACGAAAAAGCCTATGAGTTTACCAGACCTCATCCCGAATGTGCATTTATTTGGGTTCAACCTCAGCTTGTACTTATTTAGTCTCTCAAACAGTTTATGTAAATGATCAAGATGCTCTTCTTCTGTTTGAGATCTAGCTATCATATCGTCCACATAGACCTCTATTTCGTGATGTATCATGTCGTGAAATAGAGCTACCATGGCACGCTGATAGGTTGCCCCAGCATTCTTCAGTCCGAACGGCATAACCTTGTAGCAGAATGTCCCCTATTTTGTGACAAAGGTTGTCTTCTCCATGTCCTCAGGCGCCATTTTGATTTGGTTGTAACCTGTGAAACCATCCATGAAGGAAAACACTTTGTGTTGTACCATATTGTCAACTAGGATGACAATGTGGGGAAGTGGGAAATCATCCTTAGGATTTGCCCTATTTAAATCTCTGTAGTCCACGCACATTCGTACTTTGCCGTCCTTTTTGGGCACGGTAGCAACATTGGCAACCCATTGCGGATAAGAGGTGACGGCCAAGAATCCAACGTTGAATTGCTTCATGACATCAGCTTTAATCTTCTCCGGCATATTTGGTCGCATTCGATGGACCTTTTGTCTTACTTATGGGCAGTCCTCTTTTGTAGGTAGACGATGTACCACAATATCTACATCAAGTCTTGGCATGTCTTCATACGACCAGGAAAAGGCCTCAACATACTCATGTGGCACCTGAAGCAGACGCTCTTTAACACTGGGTTCCAGATTGGCACCCACCTTGACTTCTCTTTTGTCTTCTTCGGTACCTAGGCTGATGGTATCCACTGGTTCCTCGTGGGGATGAATGGTTCTCTCTTCTTGTTGTAGTAACCTGGCTAGTTCCCCTGGTACTTCACAATCTTCCTCACCTTCGCCTTTGGCTTGGTAGATTAGATTTTCAGAGTCACAAAAAGCCATAGTTGAACCGTTACCCATGGGATCTTGAATGGATGTAGACCTGCATTGTGAGTGTGAGTGTGTATAAGAGTATAGCTATATTTGAAAGAAATGACAATGTGAAAAAAGAAAAAACAATGAGCACAAAGTTTGTATGAAAAAACATCCATAATTCATTGATGTCATATGGAAATGAGATAATAACCCTTACAAATGGACCATTGTGCCTCGGGTAAGACACAAGGTTTTAAGAGTCTGAATTATTTTAATATTACAGGTTCAACAAAATGTAAAGACAAATTACTGTGGGATAAAAGTGATCGGGAAAAAATCTCTAGCCTCCGAGTTGCTGAGCGCTCCACTGACAGTTGGGAAAATCCAATCCTCCAGGTTGTAGATGTCTTCATCATCTTTCACCGCATTGACTTCGCGGTTGCTAATCTTCAAGGGTGGTCCTCCGGCACGAGCGCGGCGTACAGCCTTCTGGGCACCTAAAGTGAAACCTAGACCAAACTTATCAGATTTGTATGGGATATATGGGAGTTGTCCCCAAATAGTGCACCCACCTTCTTCTATCACTGCCTTGGCATCCTTCAAAGATGACATCCTGAGCGGAGGCCTTGTGATCTTGGGAACTTGAGACACAGCCTTGGTTACTGCCACATCTTGCGGGACTTCCTCAAAGTGCTGGAATGGAGTTTCAATAAATTCATCATCTAACTCCACATATCTGAAGGAATTTAGATGGTTGACCATATACTCCTCTTCTCCATGAACAGTGATGATCTTCCCTTGAATCTAATACGTCAACATTTAATGCAGCGTAGAGGTGACAGCGTCAGCATTGTGAATCCACAGACGGCCTAGCAAGCAGGAATATGAAGGGCGAGTATCCATTACATAAAAGGTTGAATCAAATGTTTTGGTTCTAACCTTTATGGGGATATCCACTTCCCCATGCACCATCCTTTTTGAGCCGTCAAAGGCCCTCACTACTATGTTGCTCGGTTTTACTGTCAATCCCTCACAGTCAAGCCTATCAAGAGCCTTTTTAGGCAATACATTCAGAGACGAGCCAGTGTCCACCAAGACATGAGCCAGAGTTGTGCCCCTGCATTCCACTTAGACATGCAATGCCTCATTATGCTTCCTCCCTCTTGGCGTTAAATCAGCATCTGAGAAACTTAAACCATTATCTACAGTCAAGCTAGCTACGCAGTCTTGGAACTGATCTGCAGGTGTTTCTTGGGGTACATGGGCAGTTTTCAGGAATTTTACCAAGGTCTTTGCATGCACCTAGGAACATAGTAATAAAGCCAGCATGGAAATTTTAGATGGAGTTTTCCCCAGTTCCTCGACTACATTGTAGTCGCTTATTTTTATGATCTTTAGGATTTCCTCCATCTCTTTCCGGGAGGTCTCAGGGATAGCCAATGATTGTGCCTTCGTCCGAACAGACTCAATCATAATACCTTTACCTCGAGTTTCGGTTGACTCGTCAGCAGGAATGTCAGTAGGGGTGATAACAGGGATTGTAATAGTTTTGTCAGTAGGAGTATTAGCAGATATGATTATAGGACTGGGAATAGTCTTTGGAGGAGCAACAACAACAGGAATGATTACGGGTCCAGAAACTGCTTTTGGGGGAGCAATTTCTGGAGAGAATATACTTCCGCTTCGGGTAATCTTGCTAGTCCCTGTAATATTACTGATATTGGAATCAACTTTCTCAAAACTTAAATCTTCGGCAGCTAGCCAATCTTGCTTGATACCGTGGTAGTAGACATCCCCTCCATAATTTCATGGTACGGTTTTATCTGATGAATATGGGACTGGTCCGGGCATTGTAATTAACAAAGGATCTACTTTTGGAACTGGTGTAATTCTAACGGGTCTTTTGGTGGAGACCCTGGAAGAATTGTCGTAAATGGTAACAATGGAAACATCATTATAAGAAACAGTTAGAATAGAAGTCTTCTCGAACAAAATTTCCTTGTTGTCTATTAGGCATTGAACGCCTGTTTTCAACAAAGGACAACTGGTTGATAAGGACAAACAGAAATGACAGCTTTCATCACAGCCTGGGAATACACCGGCAATCAAAAAGTTCATTTTGATAGTCAGGAGTGGGGTCATAAGTTCATCAACTGAAGTAACAAACGTATCTTCCTCAATGGCGTTGGTATTATAGCAATGTTTGGGCATAGGGGCAGAAATGACATTGGGTTTTTCTTGCGCATCAAATTCAATCTCTTTAGCTTTAAGGAGGTCTTGTACTTTGTTCTTTAGAGCCCAACAGTTGTTAGTGTCATGGTCGGGACTCTCAGAGTGGTATGCACAGTGGGAATTAGGAAGATACTGAGGAGAGGTTTTGTTAGGGTTCTTTGGAGCTTCTTTCAAGGTCACTAGATTGGATCTTAACAAATGTGGAAATACTTGAGATAGTGTCATATTAATTCGGGTGAATTGTCTAACTGGTCTTTCCATTCTTGGTTGGTTGTTTCTTTGCTGATCAGGCGTAGGTTTAGGAATCATAATGGCCCCCACCATTGGATGGTGTTCGGCTCTATCTTGATTTTTATGAGGATATACAGCAACCACTTCTTTCTTTCCGATGAATGGTTTCCTTACAGCAGCAGAGGATGCATCTTTTTGAATCTTTCCATTCTTTATCTCGGCTTTTACCCTTTCTCCGATCAATATCAATTCAGTGAAACTTGCCGATGAACTCCCAATTAAGTGATTGAAGAAGGGACCAGACAAGGTGCCCAAAAACATGTCTACCAACTCACTTTAAGATAGGGGAGGTTGAACTCTTCCGGCCAAGTCTCTCCATCTTTGCACATAGTCCTTGAAGCCTTCACTTGAAACCATGGTCATACTCTGGAGTTGAGTACGGGTAGGCGCAAGATCAGCGTTGTATTGGTATTGTTTGTAAAAGGCTGCAGCAAGATCTTCCCAGTTATGAACATTGGCTCTTTCTAACTGATAAAACCAATCAAGTTGAATTCCAGACAGACTATCTTGGAAGAAGTGTACCCATAAATCCTTGTCGAAGGTATGAGGCTGGATTTTTCTCACATAGGACCGGAGATGCATTTTGGGGCATGAGACTCTGTCATACTTGGCGAACACAGGTGCTTTGAATTTTTGAGGAATGACAATTCCCGATACCAGTCCCAACTCATCAAAGTCCAATCCGGGCACTTTTTGGATTTCCATTGCACTCAACCGCTCTTCTAAATGCTTATACTTGTCATCGGCTGGAGGGTATTGTTCTTCAGAATAGTCTTCTTCATCCTCTTCCTCTTCTGACTCTGACTGGACAATTATTTCTTTGCATTTCCCATCTTGATTGTCTTTCTCACCGGATGTCGTTGCAAAGTCTAAGGCCCTTCTTGTTTGCCCTTGGAATATTCTTCCCATGTTTAGAACTCCGGTTATCTTCTTCGTCTTATTTTTCTTTTCCTCAGCCAGCAAGGTCTTCAACTCTTCTTGTCCTTTGGCTAGAGTTAAGAACAACTGTTGAAACTGTGCAGTCTGAGCTTGGAGGTCCTTCACCGTTTGCTCGAGATCCATCTTACTGAAATAAACAGTAGAGAGATCAGGAGCCTTGTTGTAAGAAACCTGCTTATGTTATGATGAATGGTAAATGTGTATGTAATTATTTCAAGGATCTTAAAGATTCAAATACGTTTTAGACGAAAAGAAAACACACATTATATTAATAAATTAAAGCTTTGAGTACATCAATGCCTTCTTGGGCAAAATAATACAAAAACTCTAAGATAAAAAGTTAGTACGCATCCTCTTTGGTGCGATGTAGGCATTCAGAGTCTGCTCCTCATGAAGTTGCTTAGTGAGTTCCAAAACCTTTTTCTCGCTTGCGTAGAATTAGGCATCGAAAGTATCTCGCTCCCCCTTGAGTTGTATCCAATCCCTTTGTAGGTCTTCAAGAGAGGTGGGCATGTCAGGATGTAGGATAGTGTATGGAACATCTCCTTCTATGATAGGCTTAATGATTACCGGGAGAAAAGAGGGATAAGGCATCATCAGACTTTGAGCACGAGTTCGTACCCATTTGAGGTAAGTATCAAGAGGGATGGAATTCTTGTTCCCTAAAATCTTTCTATCTACCTTGTTCAACATCCTCCAAGCTCGGATAAATCTATGGCGAAGACCTTGATCGTCGTTGTCGTAGTCAAATACCAAACCTTGAATCAGCATCTCGTGCGGCCATCTCTTCGGGCATAACCAAATTGTCCTAAGGCTAAGCAGGGGTTATAGGTGATACCTCCCCTAATTCCAAGTAAAGGGACATTAGGAAATTCTCCACAAGGTTCGACAATAGTAACATTCTCTATAGATCGGGAGCACCAATGAATGTCTAAATGTTTGAGCGTCATCAACCTTTGTGACCACCTTGAACCTTGCTCGTTCTTTAATACAGATTAGGGAATATGCGAAATAAACCATCTTGCCATGAGAGGAGTGTAACACATAAGGACACCTCTTTTCCTCATTGTGCGAGTGTGAAAAGAGTGTAAGATGTCTCCTAGAAAAGTAGGCATCGGGTTGCGTGATATAAAGATTTTGATGGCGTTCACATCTATGAGTTGGTCCGGATTTGGAAACAAAACCATCACATAGATGAGGAAATCCACAATTTCCTCAAAGGCTTGCAAATCCAAAGAGTTCCAACAGTTTTGGGCTTTCCCAAACAAGAACTTTGCTAGGAAACCTTTGACACCACTCCTTGTCTCCCAATTAGTTGTGACATCAGATGAGTGCAAGTGTAGAGCTTGAGTAATCTCTTCTGGATTTGGGTCTCTTTCCGTACCATTTAAAGGTAGTTGGTTGAGAATGGGAATCCTCAAGAGTCGGGAGAATTCTTCCAAAGTAGGCACAAGTTGATAGTCGGGAAATGTGAAGCAATGGTGTAAAGGATCAAAGAACTAAAAGAGCACCTTCATCATGTCCTCATCTATGTTGGAGGTGACCAAGTTGAGTAGGAGACCATGTCTCTTGGTGAATGGAGAGTTTTCTAGAATCCTTGAAGCTAGCTCCTTAAGTTGTGGAGGGATCCTTACAAGGTTAACTTGAATAGTTTTCCTGCGAATAGAATCCATATCCTACAAAATAGAACAAAGATAAATCCCAAGATCCTTGAAATGGTTAGTGAATGAGTATGATGTTATGATGTCCATTATGTTATGTACAAGTATGTATATACAAACAAAGTAAACAAGTCCTTAGGTTTAGACTTGCATTGAGTTTTATAGGTAATTACCCTCTTGAAGTTTAGTTGGCTCAAACCTGTCCTAGTAATAGTAATCGGGTATTAAGGAGCTCAATATCACTGGTTTGTTTCCTTGGTCATTGCTTCATCACAAGCCTTTTTAATGGCGACCGAAATATCCCAAGAAACCAAGCCTCAATGAGTGTAGTATCGAGTATCTGCCAACTTCGGACTGCACCAAAGTCGGTCATCTCACTACATCTTAAAGGCCAAGTTGGTCAACTAAAGGTTCTAGAAGTTCATTAGTGCTTCATGACATCACTCAGCGGCCCCGTATTCTCTTTAAATAACTCAAAGGATACCAGTACCCACAATATGTCGCACTAACGTAGTTATTGCTTAGACCATGTTGGTATACCCCGCACAGTTTCCACAACGTATTGCTACTTACCTATAATGCATCCCAAATCAGGGTAGAGGATTCAAACCCAAACAGAGAACCATAATGTAAAGCATACAAGTCAAACAATGTAAGCAAGTAAATGTGATCTAATCCCTAAGGTAACCCCACTTTTAGAATTTTCCCCAATAGAGTCGCCAGTTCTGTGATACGGTGGGAGAGCTGACTTGAAGATTTTGCGTTTGATCACAATTGTTGCGATTAGCAAGAGTCGCTACAGACTTTTCTTTTATCCAAAAGGAAAGGTAAAAAAGCACAGGAAAGACCTTTGAGATTATTTCTTGAGTTCGGGGGGTAGATTATGAAAGGGGAAGGTATTAGCACTCTTTTCATCTATGGTTTTCCATGGATTCTTAGTTACTTGCCAGATCACTTGCTTTTGTTTGAAATTATGCTTTGTGTGGTTTTTGAAAGTATTTTGTAAAGAGGCCATTGTTTAGGCAATCTTTGTAATGATTCTTGTTTGTAAGAATGTATACAAATATGTTTGATCTTTTGAAAATATTTTCAAGTTTGTAAGATGTTTGAAAGTGTAAGTGTTTGTTTTGAAAATAACAAGGATGTTTGTTTGAAATTGAGCAAGTAATTAGGATCATTCTACCTACTCAAAAAGTATTTCTTGTTCATTTTCCTTTTCCTTTGACATTGTTATCTTACCATTGTTTTGGTAAGTAACCGTATCTTTGGATGTAAATGGGACGGGCGTGGGTTATCATATAACCATGATTAGCAATGTTGCAAGGTATCTTAGCATTCTCTTTTAAGGACTAATATCATTTGAAAGGCAACTTAGATAGTGTCATCGAGGGGCTTTGATCTTGTATTTGCTAAGATACCTTACATGCGTAATATGGCCATTTTGTATAAGGCAACCAAGTGGAATAACCCTAGGGGGTGCTTGTGTGCAAGTGTATTGTTTTCATGCTTGTTTTTTTCTTGAATTAGGGTTTTCTAAGTATTGGTTTTAGTCTTTCCATACAAACCCTAATTACTAGCATTTGTATATAAAAGCGATAAATTGCGGAATTTAAAGTTACTACGCTATTACAACATTTGTGAGAGAGGGTGTACAAATTGAATGGGGATTGCAAGAATGTAAACCTAGTTAGTCTATTAGAACCATATTGAATTGATATCAATGTACAAGGAAATAAATAAATACGAAGTACAAAATGAATAAATGTACAAAATTGCAAAATGTAAACAAAATGGATCTTTGTTTGGTTTTCATGAGAAAAAAAAGCGAAATTGTCTTAACCTGATTAATTAAAGAAAATCATTAATTAAACTTAAATTTATTAAAAAAAAGATTTTAAATAAAACCTTAGTTCTATTAATTGATCAAAAGAAAATAAGTTTAAGAAAAGTATTTTTGGTATTTTTGTCTTAAAACGATTTATAGCAATAAAAAATATTTTTAGTCTTTTTCATATCAAAAATAAAATATTTTAATTGGTGTGAAAGAAAATAACTAATAACCTAGTTTTAATTAAATTTACAAGATAATAAGTAAAAATAAATAAAGTATAGTTAATAAAAATATTTTTTGTGAGAAAAATAAAAATAAAATAAACCAAAATATAAATCTATCATTTTTTGTATTTTTATGATTTTTTAGTATTTAGAAAAATATTTAAGAAAATAAATGAGATAAAAAATAAGAAAAATAAATAAACTGGGCCAGGGGCGTACAAATGAAACTGGGGGTTAGCTAGCAAAAAAAACAAAAAAATGAAACAAGCCCAAAAAGGCCCAACGCCCTGCAAAATAATCAGAAATGAAAAACGTGTAAAAAAATGCAAAAGGGTACCACTAGGGCTCAAACCCAGGTCCCAAAGGTTACAGGCGCATGCTTCTACCACTAGGGTGGCTATACATCCGTTAACATAGGCAAATCAATAAACATACAAGGCAAAATGCGCCCTGATGACTTCATCTTCAACCTCTAGCCAGACCAACTGTAACTTGCTCATTTCTCATCAAAAATGAAAACTGTAAACATGAAACTTGTAGCAAATTTCCTCACGGTTTCAGAAATGTAAAGCATTAAAACTATAGATCAAAGATAAGCATGAATTTTAATGGCCCTAACCTGAACCTTAAAAATCTCAGAAATTTCAGTTTCAAAATTCTTTAAACTCAAGTAAAATTAATGGAAACTATGGACATGATTAGCTTTAGGGCAATGATATGTACATGTTTTGTTCACAAATAAATCATTGATGATGCCTGTATGAAGAGTTCCAAAGTTAGAAAACTTACTCAAAACTGGAAATCGTGTTTTGAGTTTGAGCTCATTTCAAGTGATGGTGATGATCAGGTTAGCTTCCTTGAGGTCCCAGGAAGCTAATGCAATGATTAGCTTGAGCAATGGATGGCTGAAATGGTCTGGAGAAGTCAATGTGCAGAACTGAGTTTTTGAAATTGGAGGATAGTGTTAATGGTTTTACAGCTCTGTAACAGGGTGTGGGATCACTTCTATATGATGTTTAGAAACTTTAGAAACCAAAAGGCCAAGAAACGCATGAGTAGATTATGAGTTTCAAGTTTTTGGTCAGTTTGTGTGAAAATGGAAGTATGAAGTGTGATTCTGAGTTCTAGTTCTTTTCAGTGGTCAAGCATTCGTGTGTTTGTGTCAAATGGTTTGTGTATGTATAAATAAAAATGTTTGAAATCTTTGGACCATCAGAAGTACAAGTTTCTAGCTTTTGGCTAGGTTACTTGATTTTGAAGAAAAGAGGGAAACAAGTTTCAAGGAGAGGTACAAGCATGGGATGGGTGATTGTAAGTGTTTGAAACATTTCTAATGAGTTATAGGACTTGTTTGATAATAAGAGAACAAGTGCAAGGCTCAAGAACAAGTTTTATACAAAAAGTCACTTTATCAAAATGGCAATGTAACCTTTCTTCCAAAAATGGATATAAAGCATGTCCATGCATTGAATGCTTGAAGTGAAGCCTCTAACAGTTGTGTAAACCATTAATTATGGAGTGCCTAACAAGTTTGAGTCCTGCAAAGTAGTGTTTATGCAGCATAGTTTGAATTTGAATTTTGTTCATCACTAAAATGACTTGTAATTAAAGTGATAAAACCCTAACTTCATCTCTTCGATTCTCCATACTCAAGAATGATCTCAATGAGTTATTGGACATTTTGGAAAGCTTTCAATGTTCTCTACAAACCATCTTTTAATTTATTTTTAAGATTCCCCTTGGAACTATATGAAAAAGTTTCATGAAGTTATGTCAAAATCCTGGCCAAATTAGGGCAAAATTTTACTAAGTGTTTAGTTTCATGACCACATGTTCATAAAATTATTACTTGAGATCTAAGCATTTTTGGAAGGAGTTCTGTAAATCAAAGTTGTAGATTTCACAGAGATATACAATTTTCATGTTGGAAGTTTCTCTTGAATCATCTTGCATCATGGTGAAAATTTTGCTGAAAGTTATGAAAAAACATGAAATTTCCAATACTTAGAAAATTTTCTAAGTTTAGAAATTTTGACTTTTCAAAATGAAATCCTGACTTTTTGATTTCATGATGAGTAAGTTTCATATTTTTACATGTGTTGATGAGTTATGATCTTTGACACTTGAATTTGACCAAAAAGTCAAAGTTTGACTTTTCAATATACAGTTGACTTTTGATCAGTTGACTACAAAATTCATATGTCAATCCAATGGACTTGCAATGTTTTAAACCTTTTCATTAGGTCAAAATGATGCAATTGGACTCTTGAGATCATGCCTTAAACCAATTGATCATTTTCTAGGTCAAAAATCAGAAATTGCCCTTTCTTAGTCAAAACCATAATTTTGACCATTTTGCCCTTTTGGAGATTTGATCAAATTTCTTGAGAAATTATGGTCCAAACTTGATCAAATGATACATATGAGTTTAAAATGTTGATGTGAATCAAAAAGTATGAGGTTTGACTGCAAATTGGCCATGGTTGACCTTTTCCCTAATACAACTGATTTTTAGGTCACTGCTTAATTAACTGAGCAAAAGTGTGATTCAAAGCTTGAAACTTGACATGAGTGATCTTGAGGGTCCATAATGACCCATGAAAGTCATATGGGGTACCGGAAGTTCAAAAATCCTTGTGCAATCTCAAACCCTAATTTTGGTCATCAGTGCTTAAGGAGGTGTCTTGAGCTGATCAAACCCTAGTGCAGTCTTGAGCTAAGGAGATCTTGTGAGCAAATTCTTGATAAGTGAGAGGGAAAATTTTGGGGTACAACAGCAACCTATCAGCGAGCCATGGTCGCCTTGTTCCATGATATGATTCACCACGAGATAGAAGTTTATGTTGACGACATGATAGCTAGGTCTCAAACTGAAGAGGAACACCTGGATCATCTACAAAAGCTGTTCGATAGGTTGAAGACATACAAGCTGAGGTTGAATCCGAACAAGTGCACCTTCGGGGTAAGGTCTGGTAAGCTTCTGGGTTTCATCGTCAGTGACAAAGGTATTCAAGTAGACCCCACAAAAGTAAAGGCCATACAAGAGATGTCGACTCCCCGTACAAAGAAGGAAGTTAGAGGTTTCTTGGGACGTTTAAATTATATTTCCAAGTTCATTTCACATATGACTGCTACTTGTGAACCCCTCTTCAAGCTTCTGAAGAAAGATCAAGTTGTAAAATAGAATGACGAGTGCCAGATAGCTTTCGAAATATCTCCAAGAACCGCCAATTCTGATGCCTCCGGTTGAAGGAAGACCTTTGATACTATACTTAACAGTGCTAGACAATTCAATGGGGTGTGTGCTGGGGCAGCATGACGAGTCTGGTCGAAAAGAGCATGCAATATACTACATTAGAAAAAAGTTTACTAACTGTGAGACACGATACTCACTGCTCGAGAAAACTTGTTGCACTTTTGCCTGGGCTGCTCGCTGACTAAGACAGTAGATGCTAACCCACACTACTTTATTGATATCTAAGATGGATCCAATCAAATACATCTTCGAGAAGCTCGCTCTCTCCGAAAGAATAGCAAGATGGTAGATGATCTTAACTGAATACGATATACAATATACAACCCAGAAAGAAATCAAGGGGAGTGTATTTGCTGATCATTTGGCTCATCAGGCCGTGGATGACTACCAGTCCATGAATTTTGAGTTCCCGAATGAGAATATTATACTGGTGACTGACTACGAAGAACCTGGACTGGATGAAGGACCCGAGGAGGTATCCCGATAGACTATGGTTTTTGATGGAGCATCAAATGCACTTGGTAATGGCATTGGCACGATAATCATATCTCCTGAGGACTGTCATACTCCTTTCACCGCCCGACTATGTTTCAACTGCACTAACAACATGGCAGAGTATGAAGCCTGCATTATGGGTCTCAAAGCTGCTATTGACCTCAGGATTAAGTTCTTGGACGTTTCTGGGGATTCAACCTTGGTGATAAGTCAGATCAATGGCGAATGGGATACGAAACATCTGAATCTCATTCCATACAAAGAGCACGTGCTGACATTGCTCCCACACTTTGAGGAGGTAACCTTTGAACATTTCCCACGAGGAGAGAATTAGTTAGCGGACGCACTAGCTACCATGTCTTCCATGTTCAAAGTCAAGTGGGACAACGAAGCTCCTCGAATCACCATTGAGAGGTTGGATGAACCAGCGCACTGCTGTGAAATTGATACTAAAGAGGTAGCAGATAAACCCTGGTTCCATGAAGTAAAAAGGTACCTCGAGACTCAAGAGTATCCCGAAGGGGAATCTATCAATGATAAGAAGTTTCTGAGAAGGTTCGCTGCGAAACTCTTCCTCATTAATGGAATCCTCTACAAGCACAACCATGATTGTACCTAATTGTGGTGTGTATACAAGAGCGAAGCAGAGAAGATTATGACATATCTACATAAAGGTACCTTCGGAACCCATTCTAGTGGACATACCATGGCTAAGAAGATCCTACGGGCAGTATACTACTGGTCCACTATGGAAGCAGATTGTTATCAGCACTCCCGAACCTGTCATAAGTGCCAAATTTATGTTGATAAGGTGCATGTGCCTCCGATTCATTTGAATGTGTTGACAAATCCGTGGCCTTTTGCAATGTGGGGAATTGACATGATCGGAGAAATCAGGCCTACTGCTTCCAACGGACATCGCTTCATCCTGGTGGCCAAAGAATACTTTACAAAATGGGTTGAGGCGGCCTCTTTTGCTACTGTGACCAAGAACGTTGTGGTGCGGTTTATCCGACATAATCTGATCTGTCGGTATGGTGTGTCAGAGAGAATTATTACTGACAATGGTACAAATCTCAACAACACGATGATCACCGAGCTCTGTAAGCAATTCAAGATACAGCATCATAACTCTTCTCCCTACCGCTCGAAGATGAATGGCGTTGTTGAAGCGGCTAACAAAAACATCAAGAAGATTATACAGAAGATGACGGTGACATACAAAAACTGGCATGAGATGTTACCATTCGCTCTTCATGGATACCGTACGTCAGTACGGACGTCGACAGAGGCAACACCCTAATCTCTGGTATATGGCATGGAGGCAGTCCTACCCATCGAGGTCCAGATTCCTTCTCTCAGGATTATGAAAGACGCGGGTTTGAGTGAAGATGACTCGATCCAGACCCGACTTGATTAACTAAATTTGATCGACGAGAAGAGACTTATTGCTATTTGTCATGGTCAGACATATCAAAAGCAAATGATCAAGGCTTTAACAAGAAAGTCAGACGTCAAGAATATCAAGTCGGGGATCTGGTGATCAAGCGCATCATACTTCCGCAAGGTGATCCCAGGGGAAAATGGAACCCCACATACGAAGGGCCATTTATGGTTAAAAACATCTTCTCGGGTGGAGCTATGATTCTAACCACCATGGACGGTGACAGCCTTCCTCACCCTGTTAATGCGGACATAGTGAAAAGATACTATGCATAAATAAAGACTCGCTACGTCAACTGGACCAGGCAAAAATAAGGGCATCCCGACGAACTAAAAGGGTTTGGGAAAAAATTAGGGATAAATACAAAAAAAATCTGTACACCCGACAAGTCAAAAACCTGAAGAGGCGGCTTGGGCAAAAAAGGGTATCTCGGTGGACTGAAAACCCGAAAGGGAAGCCCGGGAAAAAGTTAGGGATGTAAAACGTATCACTATGTCCCATTGGATCACCTTGCGAATATACCTGAGTATCAACTATCAAGCTCGAACGGCATCGACTAACCTAATCAACTTCGGACAAGCAGTAAAGTGATGAGACGCCCGAAGACATAGGGGCAATAGCAGAATTAGAACCTAGTGGGATTGTTGTACATAGCTGTTTTCTTCTTTACACAATGTTGTATAGCTTCCATTTTTACGGCGGCATTCTTTTGCTAGAGCGTCAGTTTCCTTGTACAAGAACGCCTATTATAGGCCAACTTCGAAAATCAATACAAATCATTTTTACAAAAACTATGTGTTTTTCTTTTTCTGTTTTGTTTTGCAAGAACGTCCAATGGTTTATTCTTGACATATGCATTTGAATATGATTGTTGTTCACAAATATTCACATTCACATAAGAAACGGAAAGACAATTGCTTGTAACTCAAGGAACATGGGAAAAACAAAAGCTAAAAAATGTCAAACTCGACAGTTACTCTGTCCAGCAGGTACCGGGACACAGACAGCTTTGAAGTACAGTCTCAGTAGATACGACCTCGTGACATATACACTCCCCATAGAGTAAAAGCAATCAAGGCACTTGATATCAATTTTCCCATGACAAGGAGTAATCTCCCCAGCCAGGGTCTCTCAGAAACCTGACAGCTATATCCCCATCCAAAATTTCATAAGCACGAGTGGATCATCATAATTTTTATCTCCCCAAGCAGAGCTTACTTCTCTGAATACAGAAGCTCAATCCCCGACAGAGATTATTATTTCAGCTATAGAAATTCACCTTCCAAACTATTCCCCGCAGATTTATCCTCAAGCAGAGCATCTCCCTGACAAAATATTCGCAGATAACAAAGAGTAAATCTTCAGCACAATGATTTCCATTCACCATCTCCAGCAGAAGTAGAAGAACCACAATTCTCTACAACAGTCAGGAATGATATACCCTCCAGCAACAGTCAGGGATTTATTTTCCCAGACTCAGACATGTCCCCGATAGCATTTCATGTACATACATCATGACATGCGCATACATATCATATACAGCATAATCTCATTTATGTTGAGAACATCATCTCACAAGGAATTCCATGAATCACACATATAATTAACCCTGTTATCTTTTCAGGAAAGACAATTATCACCAACAGTTCCAGTAGTTATACATGTCATATCTACAGACAGCCAGTGGAAAATCAGTTCCCGAAGATCAAACGGGTCAAATAATCTCCATAACCAAAAATGAAGTAACCCTAATATCCAGGTTCCTTCTCATAAGCCCTACTATCCAGGCTTTCATCCCGTAGTAACCCTACTATCTAGGTTACTTCTCATAGCCCTACTATTCAAGCTTTCATCCCAAAGAAACCCTACGACTCAGGTTCCTTCTCATAATCCCCACTATCCAGGATTTCATCTCGAAGAAACCCTACTATCCATGTTCATTCTCATAGCCCTACTATCCAGGATTTCGTCTCGAGGTAAGCTCTACTATCCAGGCTTTCATCCCGAAGTAACCCTACCATCCAGGTTCCTTCTCAAAGCCCTACTATCCAGGCTTTCATCCCGAAGTAACCCTACTATCCAGGTTCCTTCTCACAGCCCTACTATCCAGGATTTCGTCCCGAAGTAACCCTACCATCCAGGTTCCTTCTCATAGCCCTACTATCCAGGCTTTCATCCCGAAGTAACCCTACTATCCAGGTTCCTGCTCACATCCCTACTATCCAAGCTTTCATCCCGAAGTAACCCTACCATCCAGGTTTCTTCTCACATCCCTACTATCCAGGCTTTCATCCTGAAGTAACCCTACCATCCAGGTTCCTTCTCATAGCCCTACTATCCAGGCTTTCATCCCGAAGTAACCCTACTATCCAGGTTCCTTCTCACAGCCCTACTATCCAGGCTTTCATCCCGAAGAAACCCTACGACCCAGGTTCCTTCTCATAAGCCCTATTGTCCAGGCTTTCATCCCGAAGTAACCCTACTATCCAGGTTCCTTCTCACAACTCTATTATCCAGGCTTTCATCCCGAAGAAACCCTACAACCCAGGTTCCTTCTCATAAGCCCTACTATCTAATCTTTCATCTTGAAGAAACCCTACTATCCAGGTTCCTTCTCACAACCCTACAACCCAGGTTCCTTCTCATAGCCCTACTATCCACGCTTTCATCTCGAAGAAACCCTACGACCCAGGTTCCTTCTCATAAGCCCTACTATCCAGGATTTCATCTCAAAGAAACCCTACTATCCAGGTTCCTTCTCACAACCCTACAACCCAGGTTCCTTCTTATAGCCCTACTATCCAGGCTTTCATCCCGAAGAAACCCTACGACCCAGGTTCCTTCTCATAAGCCCTACTATCCAGGCTTTCATCTCAAAGAAACCCTACTATCCAGGTTCCTTCTCACAACCCTACAACCCAGGTTCCTTCTCATAGCCCTACTATCCAGGCTTTCATTTCTAAGTAACCCTACTATCCATGTTCCTTCCCTTTTATCTCCAAACAACATTTTACAACACTGTAAGACTTGGACCCGGCCAGATACGGTCAATTTCACAATTCCCCAGTAAGTTGTTGTGCAGCCTGGACCCTGACCAGGTATGTAGTTTACTTCCACTTCCTCAATCAAGAGTTAATCCCCTAGTAGAGTAATGGACAGCTGAAGCTCCTATACTCTACTTCCCAGGACATAAATCAACACTCCCCAGCGAAGTCCTCCTCAACGACAGATACAGGAATTTTTGCAAAGGAATCCCTTATGCAACTGTAACTTTTATGGATGGCATATTTAAGCCTATCTCCGACAACTCTTTGTTGACTCCCAAATGGCATATGTAAGCCCATTCCCGATATCATCAATCAGTATTACTTCATTGTGAGTGCAAATTTATAGGCACTCTAGTGTTCAATCATCTTCTACCTTCAGATCACGAAAGGCAGACCGGCCAATCTACATCCTCAGGTTTAAGAAGATTGAACAGGGGCAGCTGTTGTACCCCAAAATTTTCCCTCACATTTTACTCAACATATGTTCATTAAGATACTCAACTTTCTCAAAGATGCCCAAGAGTTGACCAGACAAACTCTCTCCTAAAGCAATGAACCTCCAACTAGGGTTTCCATTTTCATCAATATGGTTGAGTCTAAGGGCCTCATATGCTCTCCATAGTCCTAAATGTTCTCAAGACCATTCATGCCAAGTTTTATACCTTGCACGAGAAGTTTGCTTAGTCAATTGCTCAAGTTTTGGAAAATCAACTAAACTAGGTCAAAAGTCAACTATGACCCACATACAGTCAAACTTCAAGATTTTTGGTCAACGTCAACATTTTAAAGTTATATACATCATTTGATCAAGGGTTTATCATTATTCCCCAAGGAATGCTCCTAATTCATCAAAACTCAAATGTTGCTAAATTAGGGTTTCTTAGGAAAAGTCAACCAAACTTTGACCATGCATAACTTCCTCATACTTTATCATAAATTTCTCATCCAAGGCTAATTTTGAAGATAATCCAATTCCCTACAACTCATCTTCAGCCCTCAAGTTCAAGAAATGCACTGATGAAAAGATATAAATTCAAACATTATAGGTCCTTTTCAAAAGTAACCAAAAACACCTTTTGGGTCAAAGCTTCTTACATGAACATGGAAGATCCAATTGAGATGAAACCAAAGATGTTGCTTAGGGGACATCCTAAGCTTTCTATAAAGTCCAAGAACACCCACTTAAGGTCAAAATTGAGGGACATATGGATTGTCAAAGTTGGATATTTTGGAAATTTTCCCAAAGTCAACAATGCCCAAAATGCATTGTTCTTCAAATGGGCCGAACTTTTTATGCTTGTATCATGATCCTAACATGGTCCACGACCCATAAACTAATCCATGCATCTTTTGTTTATTTATTTGATTTATTTTTATTTTTAATCATTTAAAGTCCAAATTTAATCAAATAAATGATTTGAAAATGGTAAAGATTCGTGCAAGCTTGGAATGGGTAAGAAATATGCAAAATTGGAAAGATTTGAAACAAAATAAAACTCCATTATTCTTTTGGATTCTCTCCATATATGTTAACCTAGGTCTTGCCTCATACATAAGGAGGATATTCTAACCCTAAAAGGACAGATACAGAGGCGCAACCAGCCAAAAAGATCCTGAGCAAAAGTTTCAAAATTGTTCAAGAAAGGTGCAACTCTAAAACATACGATCCAGCCTCCTTCAGTCTAAGCCAGACATCATATCGTCATTCTGAGGATCCCACCACCTCATCTGATCCACCCTTGAAGGCCAAAGTATCCTGAATCTCCCTAGCTCGATCTTCTCACATTGGTAAAATTCTTGCTCCAAAAACTCGCTTAACTCTTGATATAAATCCTTTTTAGCTGCATATTCATAGTGCTACTGTTATTTGTGAATTATCTAACGTGTTACATGCAAGGAACAAGGCCATATCTACAAATCACCATTTCTAGGGTTTAGAGAAGTATAAGCTTCGTTTTTAAGGATGCAGGTCGTTTTAGGTTAAACTAACTCCATGGTTGAACTCGCAGCCTATGATTTAGCGGGGGGGTAAGCCAAATTTCTGGATCGGAATCACGCTTTTTTGCATGTTGGACTTTTGAGATCTCCGGAGACGATGGTGGTCAACCACCGTGAGAGGTGGTTTGACCCTCCCTGTGCAAATGTGGCAGGATATCATCCTGTGATTCGTTCATTTAAATTACAGGGGCCCAGAATGCATGCATGTTAGGTTGACTAAGCATTAGACCTTGTTTTCATATTATATTGATTTTTGTTATTTATATAAACAAGTTAACAAACAGCACAGACGGTTAAGGGTGAAGGGTTTGAAGAAAGCGTCCTGGGTTTGATCCCAAGCGCGTTGCTTTTGCATTTTTCTAATCCTTTGATTGCAGATCCAGTGCACTTCATCCTCTTAAGACCCCCATGCACCCTATAACCTCATCCCTTGAATTAATCTCCATCACAGATCCAACGTGTAACATATATTGGTCCACCATGAACCCTCAGAGGCTGGTCCCACTGGTTCTCACGCTAGACAACTGGGCCATCAGCTTTGGGCCTAACACAAAATTGGCATCATACCCCCAAATTACTCGTCAGCCAGGCCTAATTCCATTTCTTTGTTTTATTTCTTTTATTTTATTAATTGCCTTAATTATCTTTTTTTCCACAAAATCTTTTTTTATTATTATTAAATTATTAAGTCATAAAATCACAAAATCACAAAAAAAATGTAGAATTAGATTTTTTATTAAAATTAGTTTTTTTGGGAAATTAATTAATTTTGATTTGATTGTTTTCATAATTAAAATTAATTAGATAAATTAGGTTAATTCATAAATATTTAATTTTCTTAATAGAATACCAAAAAAATGTTTTTTTAAATTAATTAGATTTAGGTTAAGATTTCAAATATTTTTCTTAATAATAAAATACAAAAAATATTTTCTCTTTAATTAATTAGATTTTTTAGGACTTAGACTTCATTCTCGTATTTATTTTGTCACGCGCGCCTTTACTTTTTTTAATTCAAATTATTGTATCTGCTTTGGGTTTGTAATAGATTAATTAGGATTTCGAATTTCCGCATCTTTGTTTTTCAGTCAAATATTTGTGTATCTGTCCAAAAGCCTTGTAATAGCGTAGATTTTCCTTTCCGCACTTTAATTTTATGCTACTATTAATTGTTAGATGATTGATAATAGGATTGTATGCCGAAGATAAGTCCATGATTAAAACAATAGTAAACCCTAATTGTGCAAAGATAACTAACTGAAAAAAGCACACTTTCACATGCTCACTCCTAGGGTTTTCCCCACTTGGTTGCCCTGGAAATAATGGTCTTGTCCCTCGAATATAGGGATACCTTAGTAATGACCCGCGATTCGAAATTGTCATAAAGATCATAGTCCCTACTTGTCCCTCGAGTTGCCTACAAATTGATCTTATGACGATAGTCCCTTCGAAACGCTAAGGTATCTTTACTTGTTTCCTTCAGAGACCATTTCGTCCCTTCGAATGTCCCTTTATAATTCCAACAACAGAGCTACCTACTCCTTAATAGTAGTATAGCGTTTTCTAAAGGAAACGAAAATGAACAGACTTTTTTCGAGTAGGTAGAGAACTCTTAAGTACTTGCTCAAAACAAAAAATTTTCACACAAACACTTTTCAAAAAAATAGTTTTCAAAACAACTTCGTCACACTCTTGAGGACCGATACAAGGGTTATCACGAAGTAAACAAAACTTTTTCAAAACAAGCACACACAAGCAATTTAAAAAAAATGAGCAAGTACCTAAGAGCCCATGGAAAACCACGGATAGAAAGAGTGCTAATACCTCCCCTTTCTATAATCTACGCCCCGTACTCAGAAACATCTCGAAAAAGGTTTTTTTTGTTCTTTTTCCTTTTCCTTAGTTGGATGAAATAAAAGTCGGTGGAGAATCTTGCTTACCGCGACATTTTGCAAAGAAAAATGCAAACCAGTATAACAGTCGCTTCTGCCACCGTATCACAATCACCTTCAGTGAAAGTTGGTGATTGTTATATTTTTGCTACCCTCGGTGAATGTTGGTAGTTCACTATCAGTGAACGACAGTGTTATGATATTTTCTTTTCTCTCTACCTTCAATGAAAGCTAGTAGTTTATCATCAATAAACATTGACGATTTCTTCTCTCTACCTTCATTAAACGTTGGTAGCTTACCTTCAGTGAATGTCGGTGTTGTTAATTCTTTCCTCTTTCTACCTTCAGTGGACGTTGGTAGTTTTGCCTTCAGAAGGGGTTGGTGTATCCTTTGACCATTTTACCATCCTCTCTGAGTCGGGACTTTTGATCCACCAGTGATTTATTTTCCTGTTCGGGTTTCTCTTTTGTTTCTGTATTTTCTTTGCTACATCCCCATTGGTGTTTTGCGTCTCTTTGGTTTTGTTCATATGCATTCATGCTCATTAGCACTGCATGGCCTCTTAGGGCCAAAAATAGGGTTTGTTTTATATTTAAGTATCTTCGATCGCGTCGACACAAAGATTTTTAACCTTCGTATTTCTGGATATAAGAAACTTAAATAAGGGCAGTTGTTGTACCCCAATTTTTGCCCCTAAGATCCCCTCATCATACCATGTTGATTCCATCACAACAAGATCACATTAAGATTCTTCGTTTCCCTCCCTATATTTAGCTTTTCTCTTTGAGGAATCACCAAACACCTTGACTTGTGTTCTTCTGTGATCACAAATATTTTTGTCTTGATTTCTTCTTTTAAATTAATAAAAGGCAATGTTGGTTTGTTTTGCTTGTTACTTATGTAGGTAAAGGTAATGAGATTCAGCAAGTTGCTCCATGGGTTCATGAGTTTATTTCCATTCCCTAGTAAATAAAATTTGAGGATTTAAAACCTTATCATTGGATTTGTTTTGAAGGAAATGGCATGGAAAGGTTATTTTGGTTCATCACATTTCAAGATTATCAAATTTGGCTCAAAAGTACAAGGGATGGATTGGAGAAGTTGTCATGCTTGGACAAGGCTTTGTTCCCATTGGTCACAAATGCATATTTATCTCAATTCTCAAGACATGGAAGTGGTTTTTGTGACTATGAGTTCTCATTTTTATCCTCAACAACTTCTATTTACAAAGCAATTGTGTCGGTACAAGAAGGTTGTTCAAAATTTTCAAGGTTCCTCAAAGCATTTTCTTGATCTATGAGCTAGGGTTTTGCACTTCAAAATTGTATATCTTGCTCATATTTTGGTATTTTGAGTGATTCCAAAGACATACTTCTCTTTAAAGGGTTATTAATAAATCACTTCAAAAGTTTCAAGGATTTTTCATGAGGAAGAAGCTTGATGATGAAGAAAGATTACAAGTCCTCCAGATGAACCCCCATTTTCTCATGTGTGACTTCAAATGATCATAACTTGGTCAATTTTTATCACCTTGAGCCCACTCTTTTTCCATAATGATCTTGAATATTTTAACTTTATGCCTTCTTTTATATGCAAAGTGATAAAATTGATGGAAGATGCCCTAAGGATAAAAAGTATTATAGCTCATTTCATGTTTTTTTTGCCAACTTCAACAATTCATAACTCTCTCAATTTTTGGAGATTTTGAATGGTTCAAGTTTCAAAATGTCATTCAAGAGGTTTTTTTCATGCCATCTTTTTTTGTCAAGAGAAAATTCCAAGTGGAAGGCCATGTTTGGATGCAAAACATTATATGTCACTTTTGAAGAAAAACTTGAAATATTTCTAAGTATGGAAAGTCAACTTCTTTTTCCCAACTTTGACTCATTGCAACTTTCAGCTCAAGTATCCATTTGATTCCATTATTTTTCCATTGCAATTCTTGTAACCTCACCTTTATAAAGCATCAAGAATCATGCCTTAAGACCCCTTGAGCTGAGAATGCCATTGGATTGAACTTGGTAACTTGGAACTGAAGTTTCTTCATAAGTCAAAATTTGAAATTCATGTTTTGGCCTCTAAACATCAAATTAACACGCGTTTGTGATCTAAAAATGTTTAGCCAAGTTGCGAAAGTGGATTAGAGCCTTAAAACGCAAGAAATGGATAAGTTTTGATTGAAATCAAATCACATTTTGCTCGTGTATCAGGTTCACATGATTTCCCTCCAAACTTCATCATTTCACACTCTTGAACATTCTATTTGATTCCCTATAAATAGAGGGTCATCCCCCATTCATTTCCTCAAGCTTTGAGAGCCAAAAACACTTTGTCAAAACCTCACACGAGCTTGAAATTTTTGAACTCAGTTTCTGAGATTCCAGCCTTTTCCTCCAAAACTCTTTTCACATTCATCTTCCTCAAGCATCATACAAACTCTCCAGCATTTAAACCAAGCAAAACGAGTCATAATCCAAGCTACAGAAGTCCAGTTTCATAGCTTCTTTCTTAAACTTCAAAAATGTATAATTCCCTATCATTTGGATCCAAATAAAGCACTAAATTGTTCTACTCCTTCTCCTGATTCTAGTGCTTCTTATAATTTTTAAATCCATTGAGAATTGAGAGAGAAATCTCAAATTGAAGGTGCTCTCTATTTTCTGGGTTTTTGATTCATATCTCTTTGTATACTTTATATAAATTTGGCGCGATGGTGGTGTTAGGATCGTCTTGAAGAGACGAATCCAATGATACTGGTCTGGGATCCTAATTTTACCGTTTGAAGGATCTCACAAAATCTCTATTGTAGGGTGGATGGAGGTTGAAGACGATGACATGTCTTGTCTCAGCCAATGATAGCGTGCCAAGCGTTTTAATTTCATTGGTTGCCTTTTTTCTGATTCCCTGCGCATCCCACTAAGGTCCATATCAAGCACATCGCGTCTGATCCATTGGATTAGCTTACTAACGTGTTTTGACTATGATCTGATGGCCCATATCATTTTTGTTTTATTTTATTTTCTGATTTTATATTTTAATTGATTTAATTTTCAAAAATTCATAATTCTTTTATTTTTCATCCAAAAATTATGAAAAAATTCACAAAAATACTTTGAATTATTTCTGATCTCATGAATATTTTTTCATATTTTTATGTTGAAAATTGATATTTTTTTATATTTTTTGCATTATTTGCTTTGTTTTAATTACCTTAAAAATACTTTCTGACATTTTTTAATTCTAAAAAATTTCATAAAAATCATTTTGCATATTTCTGACTTTTTGAAAATTTTATCGAATTATATATTGAGTTTTACTATTTTTTTCTATTTTCTATTTCTTTGAACAATTTTAATTAGTTTTAAAATTGTTTCTGACTTTTAAAAATTGCCAAAACTTTTATAAAAATATTTCTGTCCTTTTCTGATTTTTCTATGGGTTTACTTGATTTTTCTTGATTGATTTTAATATAGTTGATATTTTTCTTATTTCCATTTTAAAACATTTTTAAAACTCTTTTTAATGTATATATTAAATGTAATATTATTTTGTGATTATTTTCTGGTTGACTTGGGTTGAATTTTGATCATGAACTTTATTAACATCATTGGACCCATGGTGTTGAGTCTAACTCTACAAAAATGGATGAATGATTTTAATAATAGTCTGATTAAAATTTAATTCAATGTGGTTTGTATATTCTTCCCCACCCCTCTCCATCTCATCCCTTTCTTATTGCACTAAGTGTTATTGGAGCATGATCTCTATATCATATCTCAAAACAAATGGTGCATAGATTGCTATTGACCAGCCTCAAAATAGGTGCAACTTCTATATAAGTCCACTTACGATTGCTTAACAAAGCCCTAAATTTTGTCCCGATTCGAATACATGATCATTCGTGGCCCAAACATATGTTTGCAAGCCCAAGTATATTAATTTGATCTCTTTGATCCAATAACCTTGAGATTCATTGTGTGTAGGCTTTGGTTCTACAAATCCTCTAATGGATCTACAACACTTTTGGTCAACGTGGATCACTTAAACATCGTTGATCATTAAATAGTACTTTTAAGGATTCCAAATGGATGATATACTTGACAAAAAGCAAATGCAACTTGTTGTGTGGAGGCTTTGGTTCTACCAATCCTCTAATGAGTTCCAAATGCAAGTTTCAAGATGGTCATCCAAATAACCACTAATCATTAATTTGTTTTTACTTTATGCCCTTTTTATTTTTATGCTTTATGCACCATTTACTTTTAGCATTACATTTCATGTATTTTTTTATTTTTGCTCACTTGAGTTTTTCTGTTCTCTTCTAAGACACCTAATAATCAAAATTAACCATAAAAAACTTTAATGATACTTGGACTATTTGGTTACTATCATTGGCATTATGAAGTATTGGACTTCTTGGACTTAGGATTAGAAACCTTGTCCTATGTTAGAGACCTTGTAACCTTAAATGATATTTTGTCTGGAGTTCTTGAGGTTTACCTCAATATATTGGGTTGTTTGTTTCTTTTGTGTGCATGTTATTGTCATTACATCATTTGTTTGTAATTTTTAATTCACCCGTATAAAGTCGTTACTCTGCCCAATTTTTGTGAAGACTTAATACACTTGAAGTTTGTTTTTCTCAAGAAGTCTAGTATTTTTGCTTGCTTTGTTTCAATCCAAGGAGTGGGAATTCTATCTCGACTCATAATGTCAAGTATTGGCTTCTTGTTGGTTAGATGGTTCCTATCCCTAGCTTTTACCTTATGCCTTAGGATAGTCTCTTCTTCTCCTCCCATCTTCTTTAATTTCAAAAAAATCTTCTCCCTCCTTTGGAAAACTCTTCTTGTTTTTTAAACTTGGACCACTTTCATAATAAACTTGGACTTATGTCCATGCATTTTTTCAAAACATTTTCATGAATAAACTTTAATCAACATTAATAATACCTTAACATTTTTGTGAAAATATTAAAAATCAATCAATCTCATTCAAACCCTTTTTCCATCTTGGCTTTCATCTCAAACTTTTCTCAAAAGATTAGGCTCTTGTCAATCCTTGTAGTGATGCAAACAACTATACTTCTACAATATGTAGTAAAGAGGGATATTTTCTACTTGGGTGTTGAGTGAGGCATTGTTGATTTTAAAAAAAATCCAAGTCATATCCTCCACTTTGAGATGATGCAAATTCTCCTTTCTCATGATTGTGGATAGTAAGTATGTTTTCCACACGGACAATGATGATGATGTCTTATCTCATAAAATTAACCAACACACTTTTGTTTTAAAAATATTTAAAGAGGAACTACGTGTACCCTGATCCCGTATTGCACGGAAGGTAGTACGTAGGCACTAAAGGTTCACAACCGCAGCGGGTGCAAAAATCATAAAAAATATATTTCTTTTCTCACCTCCACCATCTATTTTTATACAACATTTTTTTATATAGCCAAAATGTACAAATTTTACAAAGAGGTTCTTGTGGAGTACCGTAGATGTTTAGGATGCTAATACCTTCCCTTTGCATAACCAACCCCCTTACCTTGAATCTTTCCCCCTCTTTTGGGTTATTCACTCTTTTCCCATTCCTTTGGAAACAATAAAGAGCGGTGGCGATTTTTATTTTGATCTGTATAAGTTTAGTCAATCCAATGGCTTAGTCTTAAACATTTCTACCGCTACATCATGGATGCAAGATGAGTTTGGGGACCTCCAGGAGGAGAAAAGACGTTAAGGAGTTGAGCAGGTTCGACAGGGAAAGTTGGTGGATGAGATGCATAAGATGATGCAACATTTGATGTTGCAATTTCCTCCTCCCCGGAAGTGATGTTTTGTGAGTTTCCCTTCGCTCTTGTACATAAAAATTGGGGCAATGTTTAGTTCAAGTTTGTGGCAGGGGTTTATTTTTTTACTATTATTGTTTTTAGTTTTCAGTTTTTTAGTATTGTTAATTTCGATATTTTCTGTTATGTTTCATTATTATGTTACAGATTAAGGGTATTGATGCAGGATGATTGATGAAGCTTGTAGTCTATGGATGAAAGATACAACCCATACTTGTTCTCGAGGAAACCCCTAAAAGTTGATACTACCCAGGAGTATGATTGGACGTGACTTTCCAACACTGGACTGATACAAGAATACTGTGTACCCGAAACAAGGGCAAAGCTACATCACACTAGAGGGATTTTGGAACCTGTCACTTGTACCCCAAATATGGTGAGGAGCATAAAAAGCCAAACACAAATATCATCATGAGAGTTTTTCAGGTATGTCATTGTCACTCTTGGGTTGCGTAAGTATCTGTTGGAATTTCTACACACATGCATACACACTAAGGCACTTATTTGTTTTTAACCCATAGCCTTTCAAGCCAACTATTTCATGTACCCCTCGTTAACCCCGTTTGAGCCTTATATCAGTTTGTTTGTTTGTTTGTTAACCACTTTATTTAACCATTAGCCCAAACACTACCTCACCCTGCTCAGATAAGTGTTGTTTTGTTTGATAAGTGTCAAAATTCATGAGTTTGGAATCGGGACACCGAGGAGACAACTGTGGGTAAGTGCAGAAAAAAGGGGAAAATAAACTAAAGAAAAAAAGAAAAGAGGAAAAAAGTAAGAAGTGATAAGTAGAACAACGAACTTACCTAGAGAAGGATTTGGTTTAAAAGAATGTTTTGAAAGAAAAACAATGCTCAAAAGAAACATTTGCAGGAAAAAAAGAGAGCAATCAATTCTAAGAAAAACAGTGTCTGACGCTCTTGATTGTAAATAAGGTACATGACACAGTAATGACTATAGTAGCACTGACTCTGAGTAAAAAAAACCTAGTTTTCCCCTTCTGTTTGTTTATTCCACCATGCCCCTAAGCCCCGTTACAACCATAAAAGCCCTCAAAAAGTGTGTTGTGTGTGTATGACATGAAGGTAAATGTTATTCAAATTTCTGAGTTGACTTTGTATGCTTTAATTATTGAATGTAAATACTTTAACCCAAGAGATTTGGTGAGATTGTGAAAAGCTGACAAGTAAAGAATTATGTCAATATGGAGGTGTAGCAGAACATCAAAAGTTGAGAAAGAAGGAAATGTTGAAAGGAAGGTGAAAAGATAGTCATGAATGATTGAAATATGTTATCTACCACTCCCTCACTGATCGTTGTAGAAAAAACAAATGGAATTAAGTATTCCTATTCTACCCTTCAACGGGTTTCTTTTTGGCTATAAAAGGAAGACTTAGAAGATTGAAGACTGAAGAAGTGAAAAACACAAGAAGGGGGTTAAATTGGAATCTAAAGAAACAATGGAGTAAAGAACACGTTTATTTTTATCCTGGTTCGTTTGAACTCAAACTACTCCAGTCCACTTGCCAAGGTGATTTCGCCTCTCTCCAACGAGGTCTTAATTCACTAATCAAACTTGATTACAATTCTACTTTGATAACTATCAAAGTCTTCTTGAGACCAAAACCACAACCCGGTTTTCTCAAGGAAATTCACTAAACAGTTAATTGAATAAAAGTGTACAATTATGTTTCTAATAAACAGTATCACTAGAAGTGGTGTTTTACACAATTTAATATTGAACATCGAGAATGAAGAGTGATTGATGTGTTACTGACTTTTCACGTGAGTTTTTCTTTTTGTGCATTGTTGTTCATCACCTTGAAATATTCTTCTTGTCTGCTTTATATAGGCCTTGCAAAAGTGACATAAGAAGATACTTTTGGTATGTCTATAACACGAGTTAATGAGCTTTCCAAATCAGGAGATCCTTGTCTGTTTGTAGCCGTTACTTATGATCCTGCATTGATAGATTGTAATGCTTCAGAGCTTCTTACATAAGAGGATGAATGTTACCGTTGAGAGTCCTTTACAGTTTGATTAGAACTTTGCAAATCAGAGTATCAGAGATTCTATTTCACAGTGCTGGTGCATTCAAAAGTTGTAACAGAACTTCTTCATATAAGCGTGTCATGTAGATTTGATGCGTCTGAATCTTTTATGGTACTCTCAACTTATATGCTCGCATAATCAAAACTTCTGGTGATGTTATGGCAGAACTTCCAGTTGCATCAGAACATATTTTACACATCATAACATCCTGCATGTAAAGATACTTTTATTAGCAAGCATATTTGTTCTTTATATCATGTGTTTGTTATCATCAAAACTCTTACTGGGATGTAGAACTAAATCATATTCTAACAATCTCCCCCTTTTTGATGATGACAAAAACTAGTATATTTTGATGGAATATAAAGAACAATAATTAAAAGGCTCCCCCTAAGTAGAATACTCAGATAACGAGAAAATAAAATACTTCCCTTAAGATCTTCTGATTATGAGTCAAAATATTCTTCATTCTCCCCCTTTTTGTCAAGAATCAAAAAGTGGTAAAGACTCTGTTTGGCTTGCTCTGATAGAAGTTGCTTGAGAAGGTGTGACATTCTCTTTTGTATACATCTGATATTTAGAGAGCTTCTGATGTTGTGTTTTCATTCCTGTTTCCAATAGTTTCAGAGCCAATAACCTTTTGTTTATGATTGCCTCTGAAACATGCGAATATTTTAAGTTCCAGACTTTGGAATATATTCTTTCTTTCCTCCATGTGTAGAGAGCATCTAGAGTCTAGGCATTAATACTGGTGTTTTAACGTTGTTGTTAAAAATATCTGCAACATAGATGATTTTGTATTTTGGTACCCATATCTTTTTGGGTTCATGACTGTTAGAGTTTCCAAAATTCTGTTTGGATTTTGGTTTAGTATAAAATACCTTACCAATATGTTTTATATCATGTGTTTGCCCAATAGTTAAGTGAGAATAGAGAGTAGTGCGTTTGATAACCAGATCTTTAACTTTCTTAGGTTGGAATACTTTACCTTTGTATCCTATACTTATTCTTCCGTTTCTGCTAACTCCATAGATCATTGAAGCCATCTTGCTTCTATCTATGTTCTTAGCGAGGAATTTCTGAAAGTTGTGATCATATTCCTTTATGATTGTATCAGGATTACTAGGAACTTCTGAGATAGTTTCCTTTTGAGTATTTTGTAAATCATTTTCAAGTTTAAAAACCTTTTCTTTCAACTCAGAGTTTTCTAGTCTCAGATTCTTAGTTTCTTCAGAGTCAGAAACTAGATCCTTTTTCAGGTTCTTGTTTATGACTCGAAGCTTCTGATACCTTTCTAGAATTTATGACTGACTCTCCTCTAATTGGGATCTAGAAAAGTTAGAAAATACCTCTTCAGACTCTGATTCTGATTCTGATTCTGGTTCTGATTCTGAGAATTCAGAGACATCTGATAAGTTGTCCGTTTGAGCTATATTGGCTTATTCATAATCTGATTATGTCCCGTCTTTAGAAGATTCAGAGTCATCCCAAGTCTCCATAAGACTTTTCTTCTTCTCCTTAAGGAACTTCCTTTTATGCTTCTCCTTCTGAAGCCTTGGACAATCACTTTTGTAGTGACCTTATTTATTGCATTCATAGCAGGTAATAATTATGTTAGTGGATTTTCTATATCCAGAAGATTGTTCGAAGTCATTTCCTATTCTCCTGGAGTTTCTGAAATTCTTCTGCCTGTGCTTCCACAGCTAATTGATTCTTCTGGATAGAAAGAACAGTTTGTCTTTTTCTCACGAGGATTCTCCAGAGTTTTCAGCTTCTGCTTTCGCCTGCAAAATTTTGGTTTCATATTTGTTAGATTTCAGAGCGAGAGACTTACCTTGATTTTGAGGCTCATCATCTTCTAACTCTATCTCATGGCTTCTGAGAGAGCTGACAAGTTCTTCTAGAGATATTGTGTTCATATCTTTTTCCAATTTGAGAGCCGCGACCATGGGTCTCCATTGCTTTGGTAAACTTATGATGATCTTCTTTACATGATCAGCAGTTGAGTACCCTTTGTCCAGCACCTTTAGCCTAGCCACCAGAATTTGAAATCTAGAGAACATTGTTTCAATGGTTTCGTCTTCTTCCATTTTAAAGGATTCATACTTCTGAATGAGCGCAAGGGATTTAGTTTCTTTTACTTGCATGTTGCCTTCATGCATCATTCTCAGAGAATCAAACATGTTCTTAGTTGTTTCCCTGTTTGTGATCTTCTTATACTCTGAATATGAGATGACACTCAGGAGAATTATTCTGGCCTTGTGATGATTTTTGAAGTCTTGCTTTTGATGATTTGTCATCCTTTTTGTCAATCTTCTGACTGCTTTCATCAACAGGATGTATGTATCCATCAGTTACCATGTTCCAGAGGTCAACGTCATAGGCTAGGAAGAAACTTCTGATCATATATTTCCAGTAGTCAAAATTTTCGCTGTCAAATAGTGGAGGGCTGCTGCTGATGTTATGACTTGTTCCCATCGTAGTGTTTTCCCCCTTGGATCTTTATCTGACACGGTTAAGTGTTTGCACCCAGATCCAGGTGCTCTGATACCAATTGAAGAAGGGAAAAACATAAGAAGGGGGGTTAAATTGGAATCTAAAGAAACAATGGAGTAAATAACACGTTTATTTTTATCCTGGTTCATTTGAACTCAAACTACTCCAGTCCACCCGCCAAGGTGATTTCTCCTCTCTCCAACGAGGTCTTAATTCACTAATCAAACTTGGTTACAATTCTACTATGACAACTGTCAAAGTCTTCTTGAGTCTAAAACCACAACCCGGTTTTCTCAAGGAAATTCACTAAATAGTTAATTGAATAAAAGTGTACAATTATGTTTCTAATAAACAGTATCACTAGAAGTGATGTTTTACACAATTTAATATTGAACGTTGGGGATGAAGAGTGATTGTTGTGTTACTGACTTTTCACGTGAGTTCTTCTTTTTGTGCGCAGTTGTTCATCACCTTGAAATCTTCTTCTTTTCTGCTTTATATAGGCCTTGTAATAGTGACATAAGAAGATACTTTTGGTATGTCCATAACACGAGTTAATGAGCTTTCCAAATCAGGAGGTCCTTGTCTGTTTGTAGCCGTTACTTATGATCTTGCATTGATATAGTGTAACGCTCCAGAACTTCTTACATCATAGGATGAATGTTACCGTTGAGAGTCCTTTACAGTTTGATCAAAACTTTGCAAATCAGAGTATCAGAGATTTTGTTTCACAGCGTTGGTGCATTCAGAAGTTGTAACAGAACTTCTTCATATAAGTGTGTCATGCAGATTTGATGCTTCTGAATCTTTTATGGTACTCTCAACTTTTATGCTCGCATAATCATAACTTCTAGTGATGTTCTAGTAGAACTTCCAGTTGCATCAGAACATCTTTTACACATCCGAACATCCTTCATGTAAAGATACTTTTATTAGCGAGCATATTTGTTCTTTATATCATGTGTTTGTTATCATCAAAACTCTTACTAGGATGAGAACTAAATTATGTTCTAACAAATACAATAACTCATTCTCTACAAAATTTATGTTGAAACGCTGCTCAACTCTATTTCAAATATTCATTTGTAAAGTTTTGTTAACACGATAAATATTTGTTCATTAACTTTCTTTTAACATTGTTGTGTTATTTCATTGTATTCAAAATTGTGTAATCTGCTTTCAAGAAGCAACTCTGTAAACACACTCTTTGTATTTCAACTCTTAAGTTTATTGTTCCTTGAGAGACTGAGTGTTAGTCAGAATTTCTCAAGAAGACATTGACGGGTAGTATTTATGGTTTGCAACATTGACACTTGATATTTGTTTGGTATGTAATCATTTCGGTTATAGTGGATTAAGTATTTCTTTGAGAAGCCAAAATCACCTTGGCTGGTGGATTGGATTAACTTTGTTAACAATGAACCAGGATAAAAATATTTGTGTCATTTATTTTTGTTCTTGTGTTTTTGTTTTGTCTTGGGAAGAATTTGTTTTAAATCATGAACCCCAATTCAAATCCTATTTCTTATGTTTCTCACACCTTTACATGTGATCGTACAGAAGGGGAATTTTAGAGCTCATGTTCCAGGTCCCTCCAAGTCTAGAGAGGGTGTTATAGGTTTGGATAAGAATGGGGGTAGATCTTATGAAAACGTCCAAAAGGCAAACATTCATATGGAGCATAATAGTGAGGTGTCCTTAGGCCACAATCTTTCGAATAATGCTTCAAGGGCTCAACTGGTTTATTCTTCGGGTGATAAAGATACTCACTCCAAATTCAGCAAGGTGTTTATGTCTGTGGTGGTGAATCGTGACATGTCCTATAATATTAAGGAGGTGTTCAATGTTGAAGGCTACTTAGGTGTTAGAGCAAAACCATTGGGGATGGATTTATGCCTTCTTAAAGATAGAGATGAGGGAGATATTGAGGAGCTGGTGTTTTCATGTGCTGAATGGCTAGCGTAATGGTTTTCTGAGGTTTGTAGGTGGAAACCTTTGGATGTGGATAGTGAAAGAGTTTTATGGTTAAGTTTCTATGGAATCCCCTATCACACTTGGAATTTTTTATTTTTTTCATTTTTGGCCAAGCCTTTTGGGAAGTATCCCTACTACAAAAAACGCATTTAACGTCGGACGCGAAATGTATTTTACCACAGCATCTGAAGCGAGGTAAATAGGATGGTCATGAAAAGTATGGACTTAACACCTTGTGTTTTTAAGACCGAGGTAATATTTATTTAACGCATGAGTTTGATCCCCAGTTTCTGCACTTTTATTAATTAAAAAAACTAGGGCCTATTTTATCTCGGTTTATCAAGAAAATCGAGGGGTTATTCCTTTTTTTATTAAAACTCATTACATTGTGTACCTAGAATATTACATTTTTTGTACAGAAAAATAAAATTAATTATCCATGAAAATCGTATGTTGGATCTTCAATTCTTTGATATTATGGCAAGATCAAATATTGGGAAACTCCATTCTCTGAACAACAGAAAAAAAGAGTTAGGTAAATTAGTTTCCAGAAAATCTAGATTCCATATCTTCAAATTATATAATTTTAGGGTAGATCAAATGTTGTGTGCAAGGATGTTTTCAATCACTTTTGCATGCAATCGTTTCTGATATGAAAAAAAAAGGGTTAGTTAAAAAAAGGGTTAGACAAAAAGGTTAGTCGGCAAAAGGGTTAGATAAATAAATAATTTTTTGATAAATTTTTTTTAAGAACTCTTCATGGAAAACATTTAAAAACAAAAACCTTAAACCCAAATAATTTTGTGTTATTGCAATCCATCATAGAGATCTCTTCTTAGTAAACATTCATGCAGACCTTAAACTCTTCATTCTTCAGAATGCTTTTATAATGAGAGGCACAATGGAGTTTTTTAATGTTTCACGCGGATCACTAATGGTTAGGTCTGGAGCATTGGTAGTCATGAAATGGACGGCAATGATTTGATTGAGGATTTGATAAATATCCTCGATTTTAATGCTAAGGTCCCCTCGCTTTTTTGGAAAACCGACTAGGTAGAAAATTTATTTTTAAAATAAAAAATACAATTAAAATAGAGGTTCCAAATTTATTTTAACACTAAATTTTCCCTCGGTCTTTAGGAAGACCGACGAGTTTGAACATTTAAAGACAAAGTTAGAACACAGGCGTGGCGTGCATGCGTTGGAATTATATCACTAGAATAGAAATTATCAGTGTGATACGGTGGGAGAACTGACTTGGGATTTTGCATTTTATGTTTGCAAATGTTTCTGTATAGCAAGAGTCGTCACTGACTTTTTATTTTATCCTAAGGAAAGGTCAAAAAGCACAGGAAAGACCTTTGAGATGTTTTCTTGGGTTCGAGGAGTAGATTATAGAAAGGGAAGGTATTAGAACCCTTTCTATCCATGGTTATCCATGGGCTCTTAGTTACTTGCTTAGATCACTTGCTTTGCTTTTCAATTGTTTGAAATGGTGCTTTTCAATTGTTTGAAATGGTGCTTTGTGTGTGGTTTTGAAAGATGTTTTGAAAAGAGGCCATCGTTGTGGCAACCTTTGTAATGATTCGTGTTTGAATGTATACAAAGGTGTTTTTGTCTTTTGAAAAGTTTTCAATTGAAAGTAGGGTTTTGAAATTGTGTTGTGAAGTGTGTTTTGAAAAATAGTAAGGATGTTTTTGCAAGCTTGATCAAGTAACTAAGAGTTATCTACCCTATTTTACTCAAAGATTTTTCTTATGTTTTTAACCCTTTTAACAGTATTGTTTCACCATTGTATTTGGTGAGCAACCTTGTGTTAGGATGTTAAACGGGATAGGCGCGGGTCATCGTGTAGACCATGATAGCAATTGTGTCAAGTATTTTTGGCAATTTTCTTAAGGGACTTGATCATTTTGTTAGGCAACTCAGATAGCGTCATCGAGGGACTGTGATCTTTTGTTTTGTTTTTGTTTTGCCAAAGTACTTGCCATGCAACCATGGTCCATTTTGGAAGGCAACAAGTGGATTGAAAACCTAGGGGGTGCAAGTGTGCATTGTATTTGTTTTTCATGCATGTTTATCTCGGATTAGGTCAAGCTAGTTGTTGATTTTATTTGCATACAAACCCTAGGTCTAACCATGGCATAATTGAAAGCATTTAAAGGTGCAAGAATTTAAAGCCTACTCTATTACAACATGATATAGGGAGGGGGTACAAATTTGAATTGGGGGTATTTGACAAGAAATTAAATTCTAAATTATTACAACTAAATTGAATGTATAAGATAATATTTAAATGTGCAATAATTAAATAAAATTCAACAAATAAATGTTAAATAAAATGTATTATGCAAAAAGTTTTTATGTATGTGAAAAGTATTTTTTAATATGAAATGTAAATAATAATAATAAAAAAAGGTCAATTTTAATTGTTTTATTATTTAGGGCAAAAACCCTAATTTTTAAATAAATAGTATTATTTATTAATTATATACAATAATGTATTAATTTTATACAAAAAATAAAAGTATATTGTAAAAAAGGTATTTTTAGTGTAAAATATTAATAAAAGTGAAAATGCAATATTTTTTGTATTTTTGTCTTAATTATTTAATAGAATAATATATATATATATATATATATATATATATATATATATATATATATATATATATATATATATATATATATATATATATATATATATATATATATATATATATATATATATATATATATATATATATATATATATATATATATATATATATATATATATATATATATATATATATATATATATTAAACATATTAAATATATTTAAAAAAATAAAAATTAATTATTTACAAAAAAAGTGTATATTCAAGAAAATGTTTTCAAATGTAAATAAAAAATAATAAATGAAAATAAACATATTTTACATTATTCTTTAGGTTTTGATAAAAAGGAGAAAAAAAAAGCTATTTATATATTTATACTAGTAAAATGAGAATAAATATCAAATAAATATGAAAAAATATAAAAATAAATTTTTGGCATTTTTTATATTTGGACAAAAAATAATAAAGTCAGAATAAAAAATAAAAATATCAAAAATGACAAATATACAAATAAATGGGCCAGGGGGTGTAAACTGAAAAATGGGGTGTTAGAAGCAAAAATGACCAGGCCCAACCCAAACTCACTTCATCTTCTTCCTCTGAACTGAAACACGCGCGCTTCTGTACACAAATGCTATCTCTTGATTCTTTGATTTTTTGACAAAACTCATAACATGAAATTTGTAGAGCATCAAACAACGAATCCAACCATATAAAAAACTTGAGCTAACTCTCAAAGACCAGAGAGAATTTCTCCGGCCCTAATTTCTAACCTAGTTTTTTCAGAAAGTTCATGGATGAAATTCTCCTAGCACGATTAATATAAATGAAAACTAAGCATATGTATGGCTTCAGGGCTATGAATACAACATCTTTCATTCACAAACCTAAGTCTAATTATTCCTAAATAGAGAGATAGAAGTTCATGAAATACCTGTTTTAGTTGACTTCGAGCTGGACAATGCAGCAACTTTCAAGGGTGCTTGAGCTTCTTTTGAGTTTGCCTGAGGTCCAAGGAAGCTTTTCCAATGCTTGGTTTATTCTGAAATAGCTTGAATCGTGCCACAGAACTCAACCTACAAAGCTTTGAAACAAAAATGGCAATGTGTGTTAAGGGTGTTACAGCTAGCAATGGATGATCTGGATAGCTTAGGTATGTTGGTTGGAAGGTGTTTGAAGTATCTTTGGACAAAACGCACGATGGAATTTGGTTATGGCTTGAAGTTTGCAGAACTGGCCTTGTTTTATAAGAAAATGGGGAATTTGTGCACTAGGAGTTTTGAGAGGCAAAAGGGTCGTGTTTCTGGCTTGTTAGGAGGTATCAAACTTGTTTATAATGTTTGTGTAAGTTGGTTCTTTCAGATGTGAGAGATTGCTTCTGTTTTGCAAGTTTCTTCTACTTGAAGCCAAAAGAGTGGAAGTGATGTTATAGCTTTGTACAGGCCCTCCCATCACCCTGCACACAACACTCTTGGCCCCTCTAATTCATGGATTTGATTTGCAGTATCATATTTTTTCAAGGCTCAAGGCTTAGTGTTTTGACATAAAGTAACCTTTTGCAAAAATGGCAATATACCTTTTACCATTTAGGGCTTAATCTTGTATGTAATGTCCAAATGACCAAGATAATACCTTAGCTCAATGGTTATGCATTAAATTATTGAGTACAAACTGGTTTTGAGGCCTGTAATTGTGAACCAAGCTAGCTAGATCAGATTTTCAAATTGGTATGAACATGTATTGGCCATGGATCAAAGTGAGTTTTTGCCAACTTCAAGCATTCGATTCTCTCTAACCACAAGGGTGTTTGAGGAGTTCTTGGACAATTTGGAAAGATTAGAACACGTACTATAATCCATCTTTGAAATTAAACTTGAAACTCCAAGTGTAACTATGTGAAAAATGGCCAAGAAGATGGGTCAAAATCCTGCCTAAATTAAGGCAAAATTTCTCTAAGTTAAAAGTTTTAGGTACCCTTGTTCCAAAAATCATAACTTGAGATCCAAGCTTCTTTTAAGGAAACTTTGTGAATAAAAGTTGTAGACTTTGTGATGGACTACAACTTTCATGTTTCAAGTTTTGTTTGAATCCATTTGCATCATGGTGAAAAAATGGGACAAAGTTAGGAAAAAATAAGAAAATTTCATAACTTAGAAAATTTCTAAGTTATGAAAATTTTCCATTTTAAACCCTAATTTACATTTTTAGGTTTCTTGATGAACAAGTTTCATAATTTGACATGTATTGATGAAAAATAACTCTTGGCACTTGATTTTGACCAAAAAGTCAAAGTTTGACTTTTCAGTGTACAGTCAAATTTTGATCAGTTGACTGAAAAATTCATTTGTCAATCCTATGCATTTGAGATATTTTGAACTTGTTGAATGGGTCAAGACAATTTCATTGAGTCCTTGAGCCCATGTGTGAGCTTTATTTGCCATTGGCTAGGTTAAACAGTCAAAAATTGCCTTTGTGCAGTCAAAACCCTAAAAATAACCATTTTGCCCTTTTAGTGATCTGATCAAATTTCTTATGGAATTGTGATCCAAACTTGATCAAATGGTTCATATGAGTTCATAATGTTGATGTGGGTCAAATTTCATGAGGTTTGACTGTCAATTGGCCACAGTTGACTTTTTCCCCAATATAGTTGATTTTTAGGTCGACTGTCCAATTGACTGGGCAAAAATTTGAATCAAGGCTTGAAACTTGGTATGGACAAACTTGTGAGTCCAAAATGAAGTATGAAAGTCACTTTGGGCATTGTAGGTCAAAATATCCATGTGCAAACTCAAACCCTAATTTAGGTCAACAGTGCAAGGAGGTGTCTTGAGTAGAGCAAACCCTAGCTTGATCTTGAGTTCCAAGAGTCTTGTGATGAGAAATGTTGATGAAATGAGAGGGAACATTTTGGGGTACAACAGTTGCCCCTGTTCAATCTTCTTGAACCTGAAGAGTTAGATTGGCAAGTTTGCCTTTCGTGACTTGAAGGTAAAAGAGGATTGGACACTAGAGTGCCCATAAATTTGCACTCGTCAAAACATAGATGCGGGAATGGGCTTAAAGATGCAATTTGGAGATGGTAGGATCTTTCTGGAGATGGGCTTAAAGATGCCATCCAATAATCTTTGTTGAATTGCAATGATGTAGGTCAGAATAATGAGCATCGAAATGGTATCCGTGTTTGGAATGCATTTGAACTGTATCTGGAGATTGAGTTTGTATGAGCCAAAGAATGGCGTCCGTGTCTGGAGCGTATCTGAGTTGTAACTGTATTTGAATGTTGAATGAATACCAGAATGACTGCCGTGTCTGGAGTGTATTTGTATTGTATCTGGGTAACAGAGAAACATCTGTGTACGGAGCAACTGTGTGCTGGGGATAAATTCTGAATGAGTGACAGAATGGCAACCGTGTCTGGAGCGTATCTGGACTGTATCTGAAGTTGAGATCTGTATGAGTAGTAGAATGACTTCTGTGGCGACTGCACTGGGGGGATCAAACTGTTGGTGTAAAGGCCAGAACGACATCCGTGTTTAGAGCGTATCTGAACTTGTAGTTGATAGTTGAATCTGAATGAGAGATAGAATGGCCACCGTGTCTAGAGCGTATCTAGTCTGTATCTGATTGCTGAAGTCTGAATGAGTAGTAGAATGACCGCCGCGTCTGGGGTGTATCTATACTGTATTTTGACTTGAAGTTCTGAATGAGTAATAGGATGACCGCCGTGTCTGGGGTGTATCCATACTGTATCTGAATAATTGTTAATGATAGCCTTTTAATCTTATCCTGAAAAGGGTAAAATGTTATCTAAAACACAAAGTTACGTTGCATGATATGTATGATGCAATGAATTGTGTTTCATCAATGTTTATGATATATGAATGTAATGGATGTGCATGTAAGTTGAGTAGCTGTCTTGCTGAGGAAAATAAATCCTTGATAACTGGAGATAATGAAATCTTTGATTGCTGACGGGGAAAGTAAATCCTTGACCAAAGCTGGGGATTCCAAAAAATCTTTGAAGATGAGAAATCCTTGCTGACTGCTGACTGCTTGGGGAATAAGGAAAACTCTGAAAATCTCTACTGGGGAGTTAAAACCTGGGAGACTTCTGCTGGAGAAATGAGACTGAGAATCTTCAATCTGCTGGGAAATAACTCTATGGGGAGAATGTTTAGACTATTTTGGCTCCACTGAGGATTGGGTTTTCAGGGTTTTCGGGCTCTACTGGGGATCTTGAAGCTTTAACTCTGATGGGAATTTTGAAACTTTACTCAGTTGGGGAATCAAGTTTTAGACTGCACTGGCTCCACTGCGAATCTTGAAGCTTAACTTCGCTGGGGAAATATACTCCAAATTTAGCCTTGTTGAGGATCTGAATGATGTATCGTAGGGATTTCTTCTGACATGGCGCCAAGATATCTTCCTACACCTTCAACCTATCAGTAATTATCCTTTTTCAAATTTGTTTTATTTGTAAGCAGTGATCATATTCAAATGCATATGCCTATTTAATAAAACATTGGACGTTTTCAAATAAAACATAAGTGTAAAAAGAAAAGAAAGGCAAGCGAATTTCTGCACTTTGAAGTATCTTTTGTATTTAATTTTCGTGAATATCTTTGTACAAAGGAGACAGACATCCCAGCAAGAGAATGTCATCGTAAAAATTGAAAAATTTTATACAAAAGAAAGATGGCTGTGTGTAACAATTCCATGGGATTCCCATTCTGCTATAGCCTTCACAACTCTGAATACCTTGTCCATTTGCTGCTTCGTCCGCTGATGACTGGATTGATCAGAAGCTTGGATCTTGTTGGTGAATAGATTGTTCTTAAAGTGATCCGACGAGACATAGTCATACACTTTAATTCCCTAACTTTTGCCTGGACTGCCCTTTCGGGTTTTTGATCCACCGGGAAACCCCTTTTTGCCCAAGTCGCCCTTTCGGGTTTTCAACTTGCCGGGTGTACAGATTTTTTTGTTTTATCCCTAATTTTTGCTTGAACCTCCCTTTCGGGTTTTCGATTCACCGGGATGCCCATTTTTCCCAAGTCGCCCTTTCGAGTTTTCAACTTGTCGGGTCTTTTTATGCCTAGTATCTTTTGACCATGTCTGTGTTCGCAGGGTGCGGCAAATCATCGTTGTACATGGTGGTCAGAATCATTGCCCCACCAGAAAAGATGCTCTTAATCACAAATGGTCCTTCGTAAGTAGGAGTCCACTTGCCCCTGGGATCACTTTGCGGCAAGATAATCCGGTTGATTACAAGATCTCCGACTTGATATACCTGACGTCTGAATTTCTTGTTGAAAGCCTTGATCATGCGTTTTTGATACGTATGACCATCACAAAAAGCAGTAAGTCGCTTCTCGTCGATCAAATTAAGTTGATCAAGCCGGGTCTGAATCCAATCGTCTTCGCTCAAACCAGCGTCCTTCATAATCCTTAAGGAAGGAATCTGAACTTCCATGGGTAGCACAGTTTCCATGCCATATACTAAAGAAAATGGGGTTGCCCCTGTTGAAGTACGTGTCGTGGTACGGTATCCATGTAGAGAAAACGGTAACATCTCGTGCCAGTCCTTGTAGGTGACTGTCATCTTTTGAATGATCTTCTTGATATTTTTGTTTGCGGATTCAACAGCACCGTTCATCTTCGGCCGATAGGGAGATGAATTGTGATGATAAATCTTGAACTGTTCGCATAGAGCGGTGATCATAGTATTGTTTAAATTCGTACTGTTGTCTGTGATGATCCTGTCGGGGACACCGTACCGGCATATGAGGTTCTGCTTGATAAAGCAGGCAACCACATTCTTTGTAACGGAGGCAAAGGAAGCTGCTTCAACCCACTTGGTGAAGTAATCGATAGCGACCAAGATGAAGCGATTCCCATTGGATGTCGTAGGCTTGATCTCTCCCATCATGTCAATGCCCCACATTGTGAATGGCCAAGGAGCTGTCAGAACGTTGAGAGGAACAGGAGGAATATGTACCTTGTTGGCGTAGACTTGGCATTTGTGGCAAGTACAGGAATGTTGATGACAATCAGCTTCCATGGTAGACCAATAGTAGCCTGCCCTTAGAATCTTCTTAGCCATCGTATGTCCGTTCAAGTGGGTGCCAAATGTGCCACTATGTATCTCAGTCATGATCAACTCTGCTTCAGCTTTGTCCACACAATAAAGTAGAACACAATCATGGATGCGCTTATAAAGGATGCCATTGCTTAGGAAGAACTTGGCAGCAAATCTCCTTAAGAACTTTTTGTCATTGACGGAAGCTCCTTCAGGATATTCTCTAGTCTGGAGATACCTTTTGATTTCATGAAACCGGGGTTGTTCCACTACTTCTTCGGTATTAATCTCATGACAGTGCACAGGTTCATCCATTCGCTCGATGGTAATTTGGGGAGCCTCGTTATCCCAGTTGAGTTTAAACATAGAAGACATTGTAGCCAGAGCATCTGCTAACTGATTTTCTTCTCACGGGAAATGCTCGAAGGTAATCTGCTCGAAATGAGGCAACAACATCAAGACATGTTCCTTGTCGGGGATAAGATTAGGATGTTTGGTGTCCCACTCTCCTTTGACTTGACTGATAACCAAATCCGAGTCCCCAAATACGACCAAAGATTTGATTCCCAAGTCTATAGCATCCTTGAGACCAAAGATGCAAGCTTCATATTCAGCCATGTTGTTGGTACAACTGAAACAAAGTCGGGAAGTGAAGGGTGTATGGAAACCTTCCAGAGAAATGAGTACCGCACCGATGATGTTGTCAAGTGCATTTGAAGCACCATCAAAGTATAGGGTCCATCGGGATCCTTGTTCAGGTCCGTCATACAGTCTGTTACCTTCAATGTTGTCCAATGTCATGATGTCCTCGTCAGGGAAGTCGAATCTCATAGATTGGTAATCTTCGATGGCTTAATGAGCTAGATGGTCAGCTAGTACACTCCCTTTTATAGCTTTTTGGGTAGTATACCGGATATCATACTCTGTCAGGATCATTTGCCATCTAGCGATTCTTCCAAATAAAGCAGGCTTCTCGAAGATATACTTGATCTGATCCATTTTGGAAATCAGCAAAGTGGTATGAGTCAACATATACTGTCTCAGTCGGCGAGCAGCCCATACCAAAGTGCAGCAAGTTTTCTCGAGCAGTGAGTAGTGAGTCTCACAGTCGGTAAACTTTTTGCTAAGGTAATAAATGGCATGCTCTTTTCGGCCAGACTCGTCATGTTGGCCCAGTACGCACCCCATTGAGTTATCCAAAACAGTCAGATACATGATTAACGGCCTTCCTTCGACGGGTGGCATCAGAATAGGAGGTTCTAGAAAATACTCCTTGATCTTATCAAAAGCAACTTGACAATCATTGTTCCATTCAACTACCTGATCTTTCTTCAACAGCTTGAAGGTTGGCTCACAGGTAGATGTCAGGTGAGAGATGAACCTGGCGATATAGTTTAAGCGTCCCAAGAATCCTCTAACCTCCTTTTCAGTACGGGGAGCAGGCATTTCTTGTATAGCCTTTACTTTATCCGGATGAACCTCAATGTCTTTGTTGCTGATAATAAATCCCAAAAGTTTACCAGACCTAACCCCAAAAGTGCACTTGCTTGGGTTCAATCTGAGCTTATACTCCTTCAACCTGGTAAACAACTTTTGCAAATGACCAAGGTGTTCTTCTTCTGTCTGTGATCGAGATATCATGTCGTCTACGTAGACTTCAATCTCATGATGTATCATATCATGAAACAAAGCTACCATGGCGCGTTGATAGGTTGCCCATGCGTTCTTCAGTCCAAACGGAATCACTTTGTAGCAGAAGGTACCCCATTGCGTGACAAAAGTAGTTTTCTCCATGTCCTCGGGGGCCATTTTGATCTGGTTGTATCCCGAGAATCCGTCCATGAAGGAAAATACCTTGTGCTGAGTTGTGTTGTTAACCAAGATGTCGATATATGGAAGTGGAAAATCGTCTTTAGGGCTAGCCCTGTTTAAATCCCGATAGTCCACACACATTCTGACTTTGCCGTCCTTCTTAGGTATGGGCACGATGTTAGCAACCCATTATGGATAAGAGGTAACAGCCAGAAAGCCAGCGTTGAATTGCTTCATTACTTCAGCCTTGATTTTCTCAGACATGTCAGGCCTCATTCGGCTCACCTTTTGCTTGATTGGTGGACAGTCTTCTCTTGTATGGAGACGGTGAACCACGATATCTGTGTCTAACCCTGGCATGTCTTCATAAGACCAGGTGAAGATTTCAACATATTCGTTCAACAATTGCACTAAGCGCTCCTTGACATTTGGTTCCAGGTTGGCACCCACTTTTACTTCCTTCATGTCTTCCTCTGTCCCCAAGTTGATGGTTTCTAGCAACTCTTCATGAGGCAGAATGGCCCTCTCTTCTTGTTGTAGAAGTCTGGCTAACTCTCCCGGCACTTCACAATCTTCGTCAACTTCGTACTCAGCATGATTTGAAGTGGTGAAAAACACAAGAAGGGGGGGTTGAATTGTAAAACTGAAATCTAAAGCAATGAACACGATATTTTTATCCTGGTTCGTTTGATCTCAAACTACTCCAGTCCACCCGTCAAGGTGATTTCGCCTCTCTCCAACGAGGTCTTAATCCACTATATTCAACTGAATATTACAGACTGCTTTAACAACTGCTAAAGCCTTCTTGATTCAAACCACAACCCGGTTTGTCAAGGTAACACTTTCTTACAAAGAGATAAAACTATGTGTGTGGATGTTTTCTACAAAACTGTATCACAACTGTGATGTATACACAAAATGAAGCTTAGAAACTAGATTGCTAAACAGTAATGGAATATCAGAGTATGTGGTTTAGCAAAACTGGTAGAACGAAGATTATGGTTCAGCTTATGTGCGTGTAGAGATTTGGAGAGCATTAACCATTTCAATCTTCAAAGCCTTGTTTATATAGCACTTGAGATGATGAACGTTGGATGCAATATTCTTGATTCAATGCTAATAACAAGCTTTCCTTTTTGAGCAGATCTTGTCTGGAATGAGGCCGTTGGAATTAATTAGCTTTCAATGCACAGTACCGTTGCTTACTTAACGCAAGTTCTGGCTTGGCTCATTCTGATTCTGCTTCGCTGCTGATGAACTATTGTGTTTATGTATCAGAGTGTTTGAGCGCAGTCTTGTTCATCAAGCTTCAGCATGTACGTGAGTTGATCATCTGATTTTGACGTTCTGATGTAGCAACTTCTGATGCTGGTGTATGAAATCAAATTCTGATGCTGAATAGATGTGATCTTGCTTATTTCAATCAGCGTATCTGCAAGTCAGAACATAATAATCTTAGGCAGCAGATAGTTCAAACATGAAACATATAAATACTATATCTTTTCACTTTGTTATCATCAAAACTTAAATATAGGGTAGAAGATTCAAACATTGTTCTAACAATCTCCCCCTTTTTGATGATGACAAAAACTAGATATTTTAAATTAAAATAACGTGAAAAGGTATCTGGACTATGTATCAGAATAAGAAGTGAAAGAATAAGGAGTAAGGAAATACTCCCCCTGAGTTTATTACTTCCCTTTGATTATACGTGTTCTTCAGGATCAGATCTTTTTCTTTCTTTGAACATCAGATTATCAGAGTCTTTGACTTATCAGAGAGCAGAGCTTCAGAGCTTTTCTTGTCAGAGCTTAGCTTTGGATCAGAGTATTAGGACGATCAGAACTTCATATTGATCAGAGCAACATTGATCGGAGCTTCTCGTCTTCAGAGTGTCCAGGAGCTTTCTTGTGCCTGTAGACTTCAAACAAAACAGAAAAAACATTTCAAGTAATAAAGTTAGAATGTTTGAGAATTTCTGTCTAGTTAGCCGTTATTGATTTAAATATCATTCTTGTTCTCCCCCTTTTTGTCAGCAATCAAAAAGTGTTGGTGATGTGCTAAAACAATTAAGATCAGAAAAACTAATCATATTAATATAGTTCAGAATCAGAGCAAGAAAATATTACAAAACATAATCAAAACAGTACATCAGAAAATCAGGAAAACATGAAAAAGGTCATGCATGAAAAAAAAGATTTAAGGTTGAGGAGGCAAGCGTGTGAACAGGCTCTCCAGCATGGCTTGAATCTTTTCAGAAGTCTCATTTTGCTTATGAACCATGCTGACAACAGTGTCAATCTTGTTGTCCTGCACATCCATTCTCTCTTTCATCTTCTGATCGTTTTCATCCATCCGCTGCTGCAGACGTATGTTATTCAGCCTTAGTTCTTCCAGAGTCTGCCTGTCCAAGGCAGCTTGAGAAGCATCAGAAGGAGGAAGCTTCTCAGAACTTTCAGCAACATCTTCTGCTTGACTTTCTTCAGCCTGAATGGTCTTGTCTTCTTCTGATGGTTGCACCTTTGCAGCTTGCTGTTTCTCAGACCAAGGTTCACTGTCCAGAGGGAGCACATCCTCTTTCAGAAGGATACTTCCAACTTCATTCAGAAGCTTGCTGAAATTTTGTTGTGCCTGCTCATAGTTGATATCCTGCAACTTGAGGGCTTCAGCACGTACCCAAGATCTGAACTGTGACCAGAGCTGATCAGAAGCAGCTGGGTCAATCATCCCAGGACAGACTTGCTTCAAAGAAGCAATCCATTGCAGCACACCTGTTTCAAAATTTAAAATACCAGAGCCAACATCTGGTTGCTTTGGTTTTGGGATGGCAATTTTGTGTTTTAGATCAGCAAGACGGTCAAGACTGGTTAAGTCAATGAAAGTCCTGCTGGGGTTTTCAGAGGTTTTCTGAGAGGCTGTTTGTTTTGGAGGAGGGGTATCATAGTCAGATATTTCGATTGGAGTGGGTGGTGTTTTGGGAGTTTTTGGTGGTGTCGATTCAATGAGGATGGTAACTGGGGCATGAAAACAGTGGTTCCACATGGCAACTGGATTGCCAGCGGTGATGGTTGAGGTGAGTGAGGGTCAGATTGATGAGGAGAAGGAGTTTCAGAGTGGTGAAACTCTGTTTGTGGTGAAGGTGCATTAATTTCTGGTTGGGGAGAGGGAGGTGGAATCTCTGATTGCTCAGGGATCAGAGGTTCTTCTGAGAGTGGTTGTTGTTGTTCTGGTTCTGGTTGTGGAGGAGGAACATTTTGTGGTTCAGAGTTTGGTTGAGCAGAGGCATGTTGACGCTCAATATCAGCCAGCACTTGGTCAAGTGCTGTTGTTGTTGAAATTGTTGGTTGTTTGGGTTGTTTGGTTCTAGGTCTTCTGAGTTTTAATGCCTCAGAAGGGTCTTCTTCTTGTATGGTTTCATCAATGGTAGGGATGGGAATTGATATTCTATGAGAGGTTTGAGGAGGGATAGATGCTGGAATAGTAAAAGATTTTGAAATAGGGGCAGCAGATGAAATACCTTTTTTCTTTGGAGTCTGCTGAGATGATCCTTCTGATGGCGCTTTCCTCTTCTTTGTCTTCTTCAAAGTCACTTCTGGTTGGGGTTGACGCAGATCTCTGATATTCAGCTTTGGATCTGTATCATCTACCTTGTACGCATCTGGGTACCTGAGAAACATCTCTGGTTTGGATTCCATTTCAGAAAATACCGGAAAATCACTCAGAGGCACTCTTCTACTGGAGATATCAGCAGTGGAGGTAGCTCTGGGTTCCTTCTGAATATTCTCTATCAGCTTCATCTTTTTCAGATTCTTTGTGTTCAGAGGTTTCCCAATTGTTGGTTCAATAGTGCTCAGCTCCTGAGCTTCTATCAGATGTTCAATCAGCCTATTCTCTGTCAGAATATCTGATATAAGCCTTCCAAACGGTATCCAGTCCCTCTTGGTTCTTTCTTCTTCCCTTGTTTCTTTCACACTGGTTTTGAGATGGTTGAACAAGAAGTGAGCCAGATTGATCTTTATCTTCTGATCAATAAAGTAGATCAGAAACTGCTGATCCACATTTATATAGTCAGGAGAACTTGTTGGTTTCCTGTGGTTGAAGCACCCCAGAACAATCTTAGCCCATACTCTGCAATGATCCTTCAGATCTTTAATCTTGTTGCTGGGCATCCCAAGAGTGAAAATCCTGTTAGCTACCACACCTGTATCAGCACATCTTTCAGCCATGTCCACACAACGGACGCCACCACCACTTTGACCGATTAGCCTTGCAATGAGATCTTCAGAAATCACAATTTTCTTCCCCATAACAGAGGAGATGACGAGGTGTTTTGAAACCTTGGCGTGAATCCAAAATTCCTTGACCAGCGCTGGGAATGTTGGTCCAACCAACCTATCGAAATACCTTTCCCACTTTTGAGCCCTAATTTCTTCAGTTAGGTCGAAACCATTCTCCTTCAAGCTTTCAAAATCAATGATTAACTCAGAGAGCACTTCAAGGTTCTTCACCGGAGTGAGGAGAGTTCTGAGCGGCACTTGATATTGCTCAGAAGTTGCTTTCTTCTGATTGCCTGCAGAAACGCTGCTGGAGGATGCCATTGTTCACACTAAAAAGGGTTTTGAGAGTGAATTGAGTAAAAAGGTTTGCAAGAGATGAACTCAGAAATATGCAGAAAAAGCTTGAGTGATAGTGAGAAAGCGTAAAGACTAAGAATGAGAGATTAATGTGCTTAAATAGAGTTTTCAAAAACTATTTTGAAAAGATAAACGTTTTTAAGAGAGAGAAAAATCATGATTGCCATTTAAAAGCATGATTACTTTTCATTAAATGCTTGCTGATTTTGGGGGATTTGAGAAAGATACTTAAAAACGGTTACCAGACATGTGTCTCAATGCACCCAATCAGCGTTTTGCCTTCTCAGAAGCGTGCACGCGTTCTGCTTCAGAGATATGCTGATGATCGGATGACACTTGTTTGATGTAGTGATCAGCACGTCTGTCTTTGAGATTAGACTCTCAGATCTTTAGACTTGCATCTGATACAATCTACATGTTCTATCTTTCTGAAAGGAGATTGATCAGAAGTTCACAGTAAAATAATTACATTCTGAAAGTAAATATATGGAATTAAAACATTTTCATTCTGGGCATACTTTCATGCTGAGATGTTTCAGAATGAAATTAAACCTATCTTCTGAAAGGGGTTTAGTAAAGATATCAGCCCATTGATGGTCTGTATCTATAAATTTTAAGTTCAAAATACCTTTCTGAATATAGTCCCTAATGAAGTGATGTTTTATTTCTATATGCTTAGCCCTAGAATGTAAAATAGGATTTTTACTTAAGCAAATAGCAGAAGTATTATCACAAAGTATAGGAATGTTACTCTCAAAAATCTGGAAGTCTTCAAGCTGACTTTTCATCCAGAGCATTTGTGTGCTACATCCTGCTGCTGCTATGTACTCAGCTTCTGCTGTTGACAGAGCAATTGTTGATTGCCTTTTGCTGGACCAAGAGATCAGATTTTCTCCCAGAAATTGGCAGCTTCCAGAAGTACTTTTACGTTCCACTCTGTCTCCAGCAAAATCAGCATCACAGTAGCCTACTAAGCTGTAATCACTAGATTTTCTATAAAACAAACCCAGATTAGTAGTACCTTTCAGATACTTGAAAATTCGCTTAACAGCTGTTAAGTGAGATTCTCTAGGATCTGATTGGAATCTAGCACAGATACAAACACTGAATAGTATGTCAGGTCTTGAAGCAGTCAGATAGAGGAGAGAACCAATCATACCTCTGTAGACTTTATGTTCTACACTTTTGCTTACCTCTTCTCTTTCCAGAATGCACGTGGGATGCATTGGAATCTTTGATGGCTTACATTCTGAGAGGTCAAATTTCTTCAGAAGATCTCTGATGTATTTGCTCTGATGAATGTAAGTTCCTTCTGGAGTTTGATTGATCTGAATTCCTAGAAAGAATTTCAGTTCCCCCATGAGGCTCATCTCAAATTCTGCCTGCATACACTTAGCAAATTTTCTTCCAAGAGAAGGATTAGTAGAACCAAAAATAATATCATCAACATAAATTTGACAGACTAAGATGTCACTCTTAACTGATTTACAGAATAGAGTAGTGTCCACTTTCCCTCTGGTGAATTCATTTTCAAGCAGAAAGTTACTTAGCCTTTCATACCAAGCTCTGGGAGCTTGTTTCAGACCATACAGTGACTTCTTTAGTTTGAAAACATATTCTGGATGTTTTGTATTTTCAAAACCTGGGGGTTGGTGAACATAAACTTCTTCTTCTATATAACCATTTAAGAATGCACTTTTGACATCCATCTGATACAGAGTGATGCCTCTATTAACAGCAAATGAAATTAAAAGTCTAATAGATTCTAACCTGGCGACTGGGGCAAAGGTTTCTGTATAGTCTATCCCCTCTTGCTGACTATAACCTTGTGCAACCAGTCGTGCCTTGTTTCTGATGACTTCACCTTGTTTATTTAGCTTGTTTCTGAACACCCATCTTGTTCCAATGACGTTGAATCCTTTTGGTCTGGGAACGAGATCCCATACGTCGTTTCTGGTGAATTGATTCAGCTCTTCTTGCATTGCCAGAATCCAGTCATTATCCAGAAGTGCTTCATCAATAGAAGAAGGTTCAATCAGAGACACAAGTCCCATAAGAGTTTCTTCAGAGTTTCTGAAGCTTGCTCTTGTTCTGATTGGATCTTCCTTTCTTCCTAGGATAGTCTCTTCTGGGTGATCCAAGCTACTTCTGAGTAATCTCTTCTGAGGTTGATCAGCAGCTGTTGTAGGATTTCTAGCAGTGCTCCTTTCAGACGTTGAAGGAATGTCTGTGTTGAGAGCTTCTGATGACTTGTCTTCAGAACCTGCAAATTCAATTTCTATACCTGCAAAAACTTCATTCTGCTTTGACTTTTCAGAGTCAAGCTTGTCATCAAAACGAACACTGATTGATTCTTCCACAATCTGTGTTTCTGTATTGTATACTCTGTACCCTCTTGAGCGTTCAGAGTATCCTAACATAATACACTTCTGTGCCTTAGAGTCAAACTTGTTCAAATAATTCTTTGTATTTAATATAAAGCAAGTACATCCAAATGGATGAAAATATGAAATGTTGGGCTTTCTGTTCTTCCACAATTCATATGGAGTCTTTTCCAGAATAGGTCTTATTGAGATTCTATTCTGAATGTAGCACGCTGTGTTTATTGCCTCTGCCCAGAAAGTCTTAGCAACGTTTGTCTCATTGATCATGGTTCTGGCCATTTCTTGCAATGTTCTGTTCTTTCGTTCTACAACTCCATTTTGTTGGGGAGTTCTAGGACAAGAGAAATCATGCAGAATGCCTCTGTCATTAAAGAATGACTCAAAATCTTTATTTTCAAATTCTCCACCATGATCACTTCTGACTTTAACGATTCTAAGATCCTTTTCATTCTGAACTTGGTTACAGAAGGTAACAAACACAGAGTGTGACTCGTCCTTGTGTCTTAAGAACTTTACCCATGTCCATCTGCTATAGTCATCTACGATTACTAACCCATACTTCTTACCACTGACTGAAGCAGTTTTAACTGGTCCAAATAAGTCAATGTGCAGAAGTTCTAATGGCTTAGAGGTGGAAACAACATTTTTGGATTTAAAAGAAGGTTTTGCAAATTTGCCTTTCTGACATGCTTCACACAGAGCATCTGAATTGAACTTCAAATTAGGAAGTCCTCTGACCAGATTGAGTTTGTTAATCTGAGATATTCTTCTCATACTAACATGCCCCAATCTTCTGTGCCAGATCCATTGCTCGTTGTTAACAGACAGAAGACATTTTACATTCTGACTCTTTAGTTCAGAAAGTTTAATTTTGTAAATGTTGTTTTTCCTCTTACCATTGAACAAGATAGTCCCATCTTTCTGACTAACAGCTTTACATGATTTTTGATTGAAGATTATATCATAACCGTTATCACTTAATTGACTTATGGATAACAGATTATGCATCAATCCATCTACTAGCAGAACATTATTAATAGAGGGAAGATTTCCATTACCTACAGTTCCAGAGCCAATTATCTTTCCCCTCTGATTGCCTCCAAAGCCAACGTGGCCTCCAGGCTTAAGTTCCAGGCTTTGGAACATATGCCTTCTTCCCGTCATGTGTCGTGAGCAGCCAGAGTCCAGGTACCATGACTGGTGTTTCTGACTTGCTGCTAAAGATATCTACAACATGTATTATTTTATCCTTAGGTACCCAGATTTTCTTGGGTCCTGACTTGTTAGTTTTACCAAAACTCTGGTTGAATTTTGGTTTCACAGAGTGCTTACTGCTAGTATATTTGATATCATGTGTGTGACCATACACAAAGTGTGAATTTAAAGGAGTGTGTTTAATGGTTAAGTCCATGACATTCTTTGGTGTAGGAACCTTACCTTGGTATCCTATTCCTTTCCTGCCGTTTCTGCTAACTCCATAGATCATTGAAGCCATTCTGCTTCTATCTATGCTTTTAGCTAGGAACTTCTGGAAACTGTGATCATACTCCTTGATGATCTCATCAGCGTTGCTGGGAATTTCAGAAATTGGTTCCTTCTGAGAGTTTTGTAAAGTGTTTTCTAATTTTGAAATCTTATCTCTCAGCTCAGAATTTTCCAATTTGAGACTCTCAGACTTATTAGAGTCAGATTCAAGATTCCTTTTCAGGTCTCTGAATTTAGCTCTAATCTGCTGATAACGTTCCAGAATCTCATTAAGGCTTTCAGCAAGTTCAGCCTTTGTAAAGTTAACAGCGAAGTTAGGAAATACCTCTTCTGTGTCTGATTCTGAGTCTGATTCAGAAGCTTCACTATCTTCTGAAATGTTTGCCATGAGAGCTATGTTTGCCCTTTCATCATCTGATTCTGAGTCAGCTTCAGACGAGTCAGAGTCATCCCATGTAGCCATGAGACTTTTCTTCTTCTCTCTTCCAAACTTCTTTTTGGGCTTTTCCCTCTGAAGCTTTGGGCAGTCACTCTTGTAGTGTCCTTGCTCATTGCACTCATAGCAGATGATGTCTTTTGTGTTTGGCTTTTTGCTACTGGAGGAGCCTTCAGATCTTCTGTATCCAGAGGAAGAATCTGTCCTTCTGTATCTGGAAGAAGACTCATTCTGATCAGATCTTCTGGGATTCCTGAACTTCCTTTGTCTTTGCTTCCACAGTTGATTCACTCTTCTGGAGAGAAGGGAAAGTTCGTCTTCTTCTGATGATGATCCATCAGATGTTTCTTCAACTGCCTGCAAAACTTTAGACTCAAATTTTCTGTTAGATTTTAATGCTAAAGGCTTACCTTGCTTCTGAGGCTCATCAGCTTCTAGCTCTATCTCATGACTTCTGAGGGAGCTGATAAGTTCCTCCAGAGTGATTTTGTTGAGATCTTTAGCTAGCTTCAGAGCAGTAACCATAGGCCTCCACTGCTTGGGTAAACTTCTGATTATTTTCTTGACATGGTCAGCAGTAGAGTACCCTTTGTCCAGAACTTTGAGACCAGCTACCAGAATCTGGAATCTAGAGAACATAGTTTCAATGGATTCAGATTCTTCCATTTTGAACGCCTCATACTTCTGAATGAGCGCCAGAGCTTTTGTTTCTTTGACATGAACGTTGCCCTCATGCGTCATTCTGAGAGAATCAAAGATGTTATTTGCTGTGTCTCTGTTGGAGATCTTTTCATACTCAGTATAGGAAATGGCACTGAGGAGGATGGTTCTGGCCTTGTGGTGATTCTTGAAGTCACGCTTTTGTTGATCAGACATTGATTTTCTATCAATCTTCTGACCACTTGCATTCACAGAGTGCGTGTATCCATCTGTCACCATATCCCACAGATCAGCATCATGTGCCAGAAAGAAGCTTTCAATTCTGTCTTTCCAGTAATCAAAGTTTTCTCCATCAAAGACTGGAGGTTTGCCACTGAATCTGTCTCTGTCCTCATTGTTGTCATTGCTGATGTGAGAATTGTTTCCTGCCATTGTGTTTTTCTGACGCTGGATCTTGTACTGACACGGTTAAGTGTTTTAGCTCAGAACCAGGCGCTCTGATGCCAATTGAAGTGGTGAAAAACACAAGAAGGGGGGGTTGAATTGTAAAACTGAAATCTAAAGCAATGAACACGATATTTTTATCCTGGTTCGTTTGATCTCAAACTACTCCAGTCCACCCGTCAAGGTGATTTCGCCTCTCTCCAACGAGGTCTTAATCCACTATATTCAACTGAATATTACAGACTGCTTTAACAACTGCTAAAGCCTTCTTGATTCAAACCACAACCCGGTTTGTCAAGGTAACACTTTCTTACAAAGAGATAAAACTATGTGTGTGGATGTTTTCTACAAAACTGTATCACAACTGTGATGTATACACAAAATGAAGCTTAGAAACTAGATTGCTAAACAGTAATGGAATATCAGAGTATGTGGTTTAGCAAAACTGGTAGAACGAAGATTATGGTTCAGCTTATGTGCGTGTAGAGATTTGGAGAGCATTAACCATTTCAATCTTCAAAGCCTTGTTTATATAGCACTTGAGATGATGAACGTTGGATGCAATATTCTTGATTCAATGCTAATAACAAGCTTTCCTTTTTGAGCAGATCTTGTCTGGAATGAGGCCGTTGGAATTAATTAGCTTTCAATGCACAGTACCGTTGCTTACTTAACGCAAGTTCTGGCTTGGCTCATTCTGATTCTGCTTCGCTGCTGATGAACTATTGTGTTTCTGTATCAGAGTGTTTGAGCGCAGTCTTGTTCATCAAGCTTCAGCATGTACGTGAGTTGATCATCTGATTTTGACGTTCTGATGTAGCAACTTCTGATGCTGGTGTATGAAATCAAATTCTGATGCTGAATAGATGTGATCTTGCTTATTTCAATCAGCGTATCTGCAAGTCAGAACATAATAATCTTAGGCAGCAGATAGTTCAAACATGAAACATATAAATACTATATCTTTTCACTTTGTTATCATCAAAACTTAAATATAGGGTAGAAGATTCAAACATTGTTCTAACATGATTGACCAAATCTTCAGAGTTATCGAAGGCTAAAGCAGAATAGTCACCCATGGAATCCGAAGTGGATGGGTACCTGCATTTGTGAGTGTGGGTGCGTGTAAGGGATAGCCATCCTTAAACAAACAAAAATGCAAAAGGAAAGAAAATGAACACAACAGTTTATAGATGAAAAACGTCCAATGATTCATTAAAACATGGCATATGATTATGAAGAAAATTAAACCCTTACAAATGGACCTACATGCCCCGGGCAAGGCATGAGGTGAAAATAGTGTGCGAATTGTTTTAGTTATTACAGACCATTAAAAATGGGAAATTGTTCAAAGATAAAATTACTGGTTGATAAAGGTGATGGGAACAAAATCCTTTGCTTCCCAGTTGCTCAAACCCCCTTCGACGGTCGGAAAGATCCAATCTTCAAAGTGGCTCTCTTCATCTTCATCTTCTACAGCATTGATTCCATGGTGTGAGATCTTGACGGGTGGTCCTCCAACTTTGGAGCGACGCATAGCCTTTTGTCCTGCAGCCGTAAACCCTAACCCAAACTTGTCTGTCTTATGGGGAAAGTCAGGCAATTGTCCCTATACTGTACTCTTCCCTTCTTTGATCACCGCCTCTGCGTCCTTGAGAGATGCCATCCTAGATACATGCTTGGGAACGATAGGTACCTCAACCATTATCTTCGCAACTGCTACCTCAGGAGACACTTCCTCGAAATGCTGGAAAGGAGTTTCAATGAACTCTCAATCCAACTCCACATAGCGGAAGGAATTGAGATGACTTATCATGTATTCTTCCTCGCCGTGCACTGTTATAATCTTACCCTTAACAGGATATTTCAGCATTTGGTGCAAAGAGGAGGTAATTGCCCCGACATAATGGATCCATGGTCTCCCTAGCAAACATGAATATGACGGACGGATGTCCATCACGTTGAAGGTGGAGTTGAAAACTTTTGTGCCTACTTTGATAGGAATATCAACCTCTCCATGAACCATTCTTTTGGAACCATCAAAAGCCCTAACAACGATGTTGCTAGGTTTGAGGGTTAACCCTTCGCAGTCTAAACGGTCTAAGGCCTTCTTTGGCAGCACATTCAAGGAAGAACCAGTATCAACTAAGACATGGGCGAGAGTGGTTCTCCGGCATTCAACTGAAACATGTAACGCATCATTGTGTTTCCTTCCTTTGAGGGTTAAGTCAGCATCGGAAAAACCGAGGCCATTATCAGCAGTAAGACTGGCCACACATTCCTGGAACTAGTCAGCCGAAGTCTCTTGGGGTACATGTGTCGCTTTCAAGAATTTGATTAGGGCCTTAGCGTGGGCCTCAGAACAGAGCAGAAGAGCCAACATTGAAATTTTAGAAGGGGTCTGCCCTAACTGTTCCACAACGTCGTAGTCACTTTTTCTGATTATTTTCAAGATTTCATCCATTTCTTTATGAGTGGTTTAGGGGATAACCACAGCATGGGCCTTCATCCTGACAGGCACTTCCAGTATCCCCTTACCCTTGTCAGTAGTATCAGCAGATGGTCTTACTTCAGGAGTATCCAATTCTTCAATCACTGGGCCTCGCACAGATGGTCCAACAGGTGCAGCAGCTTTCAAGGGTCCGAAAACTGCTCGAGGGGGAGCAATCTCCGGAGAAAAGATCCAGCCACTACGGGTTATCTTGCTTGTACCCACAATGTTCCCTACATCAGGGTTTTCTTCTTCAGAAATCTCTTGGACTGTCTCGATTTGTTTGATACCATGGTAGAAGATTTCTCCCTCATAGTTCCATGGTATCGTTTTACTGGATTGGTACGGGACAGGTCCCGGCATGGTGATCTTTAATGGTACACATTCAGAGTTGGGTGTAATCCTGACAAGCCTTTTGCAAGCCTTGGGAAGATTGTCAGAAATGGTTATAATTGCAATATCGTTGGTTGAAGTAGCAAAAGTATCAGGAGTAACAGGATTGAAGGTATCAACAGGGGTTTTCTGGAAAAGTATCTCTTGGGTATCCATCAGGCGTTGGACGCCTGACTTCAACATTGAGCAATCACTTCATATGTTCAAACAAAAATAGCAGTCTTTACCACAACCAGGAAAGATCCCGGCTCTCAACAAATTTTCTTTAATCACACGTAACGACGTCAACAGGTCAACAACATCAGTAACATGAATGTCCTCCATAACAGCATGAATATTGTGGCCGTGCTTGGGCATCGGAGCAGATATAACACTGGGCTTCTCAGGAACATCAAATTCTACTTCATTAGCATCAATCAGATCCTGGATTTTGTTCTTAAGCGCCCAGCAATTATTGGTATCGTGCCCAGCACTGTCGGAATGGTAAGCACACTTGGCATTGGAGTGGTAGTATGGAGAGGAGGTGTTAGGGTTCTTTGGCGCTTCTTTCAAACTGGTCAGATTCAGCTTCAACAAATGAGGAAGTACCTGAGCGGGCTTCATGTTGATGCGGGTGAACTGTCGTTGTGGCCTTTCCACCCGTTGTTGATTAGGTCTCGACTGATTGTTACGAGGTTGATCATTTGACGAGTTTTGAATCATCACAGCCCCTACAGTCGGACGGTGCTCAGTTCTTCCCTGTCCCTTTTGAGAATACACAGCAGATGCTTCCTTCTTAGCCGGGAAAGGTTTCTTAGTCGCTGTGGATGCGGAAGCATCCTTTTGAATCTTTCCACTCTTAATACCGACCTCAACCCTTTCGCCGGTCAAAATCAGTTCAGTAAATCCCGCGGAAGAACTTCCGATCAGATGATTGAAGAAGGGGCCAGACAGGGTCCCTAGAAACATGTCAACTAACTCCCTATCTGATAGCGGTGGCTGCACCCTTCCCGCCAGATCATGCCACTTCTGGGCGTACTCTTTAAACCCTTTATTGGAAGCCATCCCCATACTTTGTAACTGAGTACGAGTGGGCGCCAAATCAGCATTGTATTGATACTGACGATAAAAAGTAGCTTCCAAGTCTTCCCAATTGTGAACCTATGATCTCTCGAGTTGATAAAACCAGTCTAACTGCGTGCCAGACAAGCTGTCTTGGAAAAAGTGTACCCAGAGGTCTTTATCGGATGAGTGGGGTTGGATTTTTCTGACATACGACCTCAGGTGCATCTTTGGGCATGACAGACCGTCATACTTGACAAATGTTGGCACCTTGAACTTGGGAGGGATAACAATCCCAGCCACTAGCCCTAGTTCTTCAAAATCCAATCTGGGCACCCTCTGTAACTCCATAGCTTCCAGTCTATATTCAAGGTTCTTATATTTATCATCCACTGGTGGATACTGTTGTTCGGAGTAGTCTTCGTCTTCTTCCTCTTCCTCCTCTTCAACCTCGGATTCAGAAGGCACAGCAGTCCCTTTCCCTTTACCAGCCCCTTCGTCAGACGTTGAGGGGAACTTAAGAACCTTCCTAGCATTGATCTCAAACCTTCTTCCAAAAGTGGCCACCCCGGGTCTCTTTTTCTTTTTCTCTTTATTCTTCTCCAACAAAACTTTGAGGTCCTCTTGACCCTTTGCCAAGGTCATGAGGAGTTGCTGGAACTGTGAATTTTGTGCCTGCAGATCCTTTACTGTTTGATCCAAATCCATTTTGCTGAAATAAACAGCAGAAAGATAAGGAAACCTGGCATGAAGACCTGTTTATGCATATGATGAATGGTATGTTATTCATGTAATGCGTTCAAGGGTTCAAAATTTCAAATTTGTTGCAAACAAAAAGAACGCACGTCATATTAAGAAGAAATTGTTAGTACATAAGTGCCGCATGGATAAAATATTACAAAATTCTTAATGTAAAAAGACATTGCGCATCCTCTTTGGCGCGATGTAAGTGTTGAGAGTTTCCTCCTCGTGAAGTCGGCGGGTAAGCTCCAAAACCTTCTTCTCACTGGCGTAGAAGCTGGCTTCAAAAGTATTCCGTTCTTCTTTGAGTTGGATCCAACTCTTTTGCATTTCTTCCCATGATGTTGGCATGTCAGGATGTAGGATGGTGTATGGAACCTCTCCTTCCGTAACAAGCTCTTTGATCAAGGGGAGAATGTGAGGGTATGGCATCATAAGATTCTGGGAGCGGGTTAGTACCCACTTGAGATAAGGCTCAAGGGGGATGGAATTCTTGTGCCCCAGTGTCTTACTATCCACTTTGTTGGGCATCCTCCAAGCTCTGATGAACCTTTGTCAAAGTCCTTGCGCATTGCTGTCGAGGTCAAAACTAGGTCCAGAATCAGCATGTCATGAGGGCCATCCCTCCGAGCATATCCAAATTGTCTCAAAGCTAGACAGAGGTTGTAGGTGATGCCTCCCCTAATGCCAAGTAGGGGGACATTATGGAATTCTCCACAACGATCAATGATGATGACATTTTCTCTGGACCGAGAACACCAATGTACATCAGAATGTGTGAGGGTCATCAATCGTTGTGACCATCTTAAACCCTGCTCATTATTCAAAATTGATTGTGGAAGGTGAGAAATAAACCACCTTGCTAGGAGAGGAGTACAGCACATGAGAACACCTCTTTTCCTCATTGTCCGTGTGTAAAATAAGTGTAGGATGTCCCCAAGAAATGTGGGTATAGGATTCCTAGATATGAAAATCTTGACAGCATTCACATCTACAAGTTGATCAGGGTTTGGGAACAAGACCAACCCATATATGAGGAGTGCCACAATCTCTTCAAAGGCTTGTAGATCAAGAGAATTCCAGCAGTCTTGTGCCTTTTCGAACAGAAACTTTGCCAAGAAGCCCTTGACACCACTTCTGGTTTCCCAATGCCCCTTGATGTCAGATGGTTGCAAGTGTAATGCCTGAGCAACATCTTCAGGATTTGGTTCTTTTTCCGTACCGTTGTAGGGTAGTTGATTAAGAATAGGAATTCTCAGGAGTTGAGAAAATTCCTCCAAAGTAGGCACCAATTGATAATCAGGGAATGTGAAACAGTGGTGTAGGGGGTTAAAGAACTGGAAGAGGACTTTCACCATGTCTTCTTCAATGTTGGTGTTGACCAAGTTGAGACGTCTACCATTTCTTTCACTGAAGAGAGAATTCTCTGGAATCCTGGAAGTAAGCTTCTTGAGTTGAGGAGGGATTCTCACAAGGTTGACTTGAATTGTTTTCCTGCGAAGAGATTCCATGACCTGCAAAACAAGAACAAAGATGAAGATCCAAACCCTTGAAATGGTTAGTGGATGCATATGATGCTTTATGATGTTCATGATGTATGCACAAATACATGTACAAGAAATTCACACAAAACCCTAGTTTTAGGCTTGCATGACGTTTCATAGGTAAGTACCCCCTTGAGTTTTAGTTGGCTCAAACTTGTCCTATAAATAGTAACCGGGTTCTAAGGAGCTCAATATCACTGGATTGTTTTCTACGTTCATTGTTTTGGTTTAGCCACTTAACTAGCGACCAAAATATTCCAAGAAAACAACCCTCAATGAGTGTAGTATCGAGTATCTACCAACTTCGGACTGCACCAAAGCCGGTCATCTCACTACCCCTAAAAAAGGCCAAGATGGTCAAGTAAGGTTCTAAGAGTTCATTAGTGCTTCATGACATCACTCAGAGGCCCCGTATTCTCTTTGATTGACTCAAAGGCTACCGGTACTCACAAATATGTCGCACTAATATAGCTATTGCTTCAACCGTGTTGGTATACCCTGCACAGTTTCCACAATGTATTGCTATTTACCTATGAATGTTTCCTAAATCCGGGTGGAGGATTTCAATCCCAAACAAGAGAACCAAAATGTAAAGCAAGAAAAGCAAACAATATTTATGCAAAGGGTGATCTAAGCCCTAAGGTTACTCCACTTTTAGAAAGACTCCCTAGCAGAGTCGCCAGTTCTGTGATACAGTGGGAGAGCTGAATTGGGATTTTACGTTTTGTGTTCGCAAATGTTTCGGTATAGCAAGAGTCGCCACCGACTTTTTATTTTATCCTAAGGAAAGGTCAAAAAGCACAGGAAAGACCTTTGAGATGTTTTCTTGGGTTCGGGGAGTAGATTATAGAAAGGGAAGGTATTAGCACCCTTTCTATCCATGGTTATCCATGGGCTCTTAGTAACTTGCTTAGATCACTTGCTTTGCTTTTCAATTGTTTGAAATGGTGCTTTTCAATTGTTTGAAATGGTGCTTTGTGTGTGGTTTTGAAAGATGTTTTGAAAAGAGGCCATCGTTGTGGCAACATTTGTAATGATTCGTGTTTGAATGTATACAAAGGTGTTTTTGTCTTTTGAAAAGTTTTCAATGTTTGAAAGTAGGATTTTGAAATTATGTTGTGAAGTGTGTTTTGAAAAATAGTAAGGATGTTTTTGCAAGCTTGATCAAGTAACTAAGAACTATCTACCCTATTTTACTCAAAGATTTTTCTTATGTTTTTAACCCTTTTAACAGTATTGTTTCACCATTGTATTTGGTGAACAACCTTGTGTTAGGATGTTAAACGGGACAGGCGCGGGTTATCGTGTAGACCATGATAGCAATTGTGTCAAGTATTTTTGGCAATTTTCTTAAGGGACTTGATCATTTTGTTTAGGCAACTCAGATAGCGTCATCGAGGGACTATGATCTTTTGTTTTGTTTTTGTTTTGCCAAAGTACTTGACATGCAACTATGGCCCATTTTGGAAGGCAGTGGATTTAAAACCTAGGGGGTGCAAGTGTGCATTGTATTTGTTTTTCATGCATGTTTATCTCGGATTAGGTCAAGCTAGTTGTTGATTTTATTTGCATACAAACCCTAGGTCTAACCATGGCATAATTGAAAGCATTTAAAGGTGCAAGAATTTAAAGCCTACTCTATTACAACATGATATAGGGAGGGGATACAAATTTGAATTGGGGGTATTTGACAAGAAATTAAATTCTAAATTATTACAACCAAATCGAATGTATAAGATAATATTTAAATGTGCAATAATTAAATAAAATACAACAAATAAATGTTAAATAAAATGTATTATGCAAAAAGTTTTTATGTATGTGAAAAGTATTTTTTAATATGAAATGTAAATAATAATAAAAAAAATGTCAATTTTAATTGTTTTATTATTTAGGGCAAAAACCCTAATTTTTAAATAAATAGTATTATTTATTAATTATATACAATAATGTATTAATTTTATACAAAAAATAAAAGTATATTGTAAAAAAGGTATTTTTAGTGTAAAATATTAATAAAAGTGAAAATGCAATATTTTTTGTATTTTTGTCTTAATTATTTACAAAAAAAGTGTATATTCAAGAAAATGTTTTCAAATGTAAATAAAAAAATAATAAATGAAAATAAACATATTTTACATTATTCTTTAGGTTTTGATAAAAAGGAAAAAAAAAAGCTATTTATATATTTATACTAGTAAAATGAGAATAAATATCAAATAAATATGAAAAAATATAAAAATAAATTTTTGGCATTTTTTATATTTGGACAAAAAATAATAAAGTCAGAATAAAAAATAAAAATATCAAAAATGACAAATATACAAATAAATGGGCCAGGGGGTGTAAATTGAAAAATGGGGTGTTAGAAGCAAAAATGACCAGGCCCAGCCCAAACTCACTTCATCTTCTTCCTCTGAACTGAAACACACGCGCTTCTGTACACAAATGCTATCTCCTGATTCTTTGATTTTTTGACAAAACTCATAACATGAAATTTGTAGAGCATCAAACAACGAATCCAACCATATAAAAAACTTGAGCTAACTCTCAAAGACCAGAGAGAATTTCTCTGGCCCTAATTTCTAACCTAGTTTTTTCAGAAAGTTCATGGATGAAATTCTCCTAGCACGATTAATATAAATGAAAACTAAGCATATGTATGACTTCAGGGCTATGAATACAACATCTTTCATTCCCAAACCTAAGTCTAACTATTCCTAAATAGAGAGATAGAAGTTCATGAAATACCTGTTTCAGTTGACTTCGAGCTGGACAATGCAGCAACTTTCAATGGTGCTTGAGCTTCTTTTGAGTTTGCCTGAGGTCCAAGGAAGCTTTTCCAATGCTTGGTTTGTTCTGAAACAGCTTGAATCATGTCACAGAACTCAACCTGCAAAGCTTTGAAACAAAAATGGCAATGTGTGTTAAGGGTGTTACAGCTAGCAATGGATGATCTGGATAGCTTAGGTATGTTGGTTGGAAGGTGTTTGAAGTACCTTTGGACAAAATGCACGATGGAATTTGGTTATGGCTTGAAGTTTGCAGAACTGGCCCTGTTTTGCAAGAAAATGGGGAATTTGTGCACTAGGAGTTTTGAGAGGCAAAAGGGTCGTGTTTCTGGCTTGTTAGGAGGTATCAAACTTGTTTACAATGTTTGTGTAAGTTGGTTCTTTCAGATGTGAGAGATTGCTTCTGTTTTGCAAGTTTCTTCTACTTGAAGCCAAAAGAGTGGAAGTGATGTTATAGCTTTGTACATGCCCTCCCATCACCCTGCACACAACACTCTTGGCCCCTCTAATTCATGGATTTGGTTTGCAGTATCAGATTTTGTCCAAGGCTCAAGGCTTAGTGTTTTGACATAAAGTAACCTTTTGCAAAAATGACAATATACATTTTACCATTTAGGGCTTAATCTTGTATGCAATGTCCAAATAACCAAGATAATACCTTAGCTCAATGGTTATGCATTAAATTATGGAGTACAAACTGGTTTTGAGGCCTATAATTGTGATCCAAGCTAGCTAGATCAGATTTGCAAATTGGTATGAACATGTATTGGCCATGGATCAAAGTGAGTTTTTGCCAACTTCAAGCATTCGATTCTCTCTAACCACAAGGGTGTTTGAGGAGTTCTTGGACAATTTGGAAAGCTTGGAACATGTACTATAATCCATCTTTGAAATTAAACTTGAAAATCCAAGTGGAACTATGTGAAAAATGGCCAAGAAGATGGGTCAAAATCCTGCCTAAATTAGGGCAAAATTTCTCTAAGTTAAAAGTTTTAGGTACCCTTGTTCCAAAACTCATAACTTGAGATCCAAGCTTATCTTGAGGAAACTTTGTGAATCAAAGTTGTAGACTTTGTGATGGACTACAACTTGCATGTTGCAAGTTTTGTTTGAATCCATTTGCATCATGGTGAAAAAATGGGACAAAGTTAGGAAAAAATAAGAAAATTTCATAACTTAGAAAATTTCTAAGTTATGAAATTTTTCCATTTTAAACCCTAATTTGCATTTTTGGGTTTCTTGATGAAAAAGTTTCATAATTTGACATGTCTTGATGAAAAATAACTCTTGGCACTTGATTTTGACCAAAAAGTCAAAGTTTGACTTTTCAGTGTACAGTCAAATTTTGATCAGTTGACTGAAAAATTCATTTGTCAATCCTATGCATTTGAGATCTTTTGAACTTGTTGAATGGGTCAAGACAATGTCATTGATTCCTTGAGCCCATGTGTGAGCTTTATTTGCCATTGGCTAGGTCAAACAGTCAAAAATTGCCTTTGTGCAGTCCAAACCCTAAAAATGACCATTTTGCCCTTTTGGTGATCTGATCAAATTTCTTATGGAATTGTGATCCAAACTTGATCAAATGGTTCATATGAGTTCATAATGTTGATGTGGGTCAAATTTCATGAGGTTTGACTGTCGATTGGCCACAGTTGACTTTTTCCCCAATACAGCTGATTTCTAGGTCGACTGTCCAATTGACTGGGCAAAAATTTGAATCAAGGCTTAAAACTTGGTATGGACAAACTTGTGAGTCCAAAATGAAGTATGAAAGTCACTTTGGGCATTGTAGGTCAAAATATCCCTGTGCAAACTCAAACCCTAATTTAGGTCAACAGTGCAAGGAGGTGTCTTGAGTAGAGCAAACCCTAGCTTGATCTTGAGTTCCAAGAGTCTTGTGATGAGAAATGTTGATGAAATGAGAGGGCAAATTTTGGGGTACAACAATCATCTATATTCAAGTTGTAACGTCTCTTTTAGATTATCAAGAAGGCTTTTGAGTTATTTAAACGTCTAATTACCAACTCTTTGATTCAAAGTTTTTTCCTATTTTTTCAATGTCTTATTACCAACTCTCTGTTTCAAAGTCTTTTTTATCCAAAAATGGATGCAAATATGTTGTTCATTATCAATGAAAAGTATGTTGATTTCAATGAGTTTGATCATTTTAAAATAAGGAAAGTTGTTAACAAACAAAAGTTGAGTGGTTACTTTGACATTTTACATGGCCCTATATACACTAACCTCGCTAAAGAGTTTTGGATGAATGCGTCTGTTGTGCCATATGTTCATGAAAAAATAATCCATTCCCTTGTCAATGGCCCTCATTTATACATACTCCATCACTGATTGCTTTGACAATCAACTGTGAAGAGTTTGGTAGTTGTGTTCAACATTATAAATCCAATTTGTCTATAAAGACCACCTAAAACGATTTTATGGCAAAGATACTAATCTCTCTAGTCCTGATTCTCTATGCCCTATTGTAAGATTATGGTTTCAACTTCTAGTGTCAAATCTTTGCCCAAGATAGAAATACCTGGAAACGCTTACTTGGTATGACAAGCATCTCTTGTTATTCCTCACCTACAACATGAGAGTTAATCATCCTCTTACCATTTGTAACTTCTTGAAGGAAACGATAAAGGCCTCTCGGGAGGAGAAGACTTTCCTCATACCTTATGAAAGAGTTCTTTCTGTAGTTTTCAATAAGTTAGGGGTGATGTTGAATTTTAGTGGACTGAGAAGTTTGAATTTGCTGAGTAGTTTTATTTGTTGTGTTGCTTTTGTTTTATTACAAATGAAATATTTCCTTTTACTATTATTTCCTATTCTTGTGATAAATCGTTGAAAAAAGTATTAAATACAGCAATGAGGATTCGAAGCGAGGTTTCTTATAGCTATATTTCCTCAGTTCTAAAATAAAACTGATATAATAGTTTATTAATATTTTAAAGATTATAAAAGGCGCTAACTTATAGTTGAGTCACCTTGGTTTTTTATAACACCGGTGTTACATGTTGTTTATCTTATTAATAAAGCACTCCCAGGTCGTATTCTCTCGGTTTTAACTTGTGGATATGAAAGCTTCGTCATGAACTATATTATTTGTTATAGTGTATATATGCTGTGATGATAATACGTGTAACCATTTCAGAATAGATGTTGCTAGAATTTTAGTATGGTCAAATCTGATGATGGTTGTCAATGAAACCATCAAAGTAGAGATTGATGGAAGTGTTTATCACATTAATATTGTGGAAGATTCTTATGGCCCTTTAAGAGTCTTGATGTTAGCGGCCAAGAAGAGGAAGGTCTAGGACTCCGACGATGACTTGACTTCAGGAAAATGGCATGGGGAAGAAGACGACAAAGTTTTGATTTTTTATAACGAAGAAGATTTCAATACTACTGATGAAAATAGGGCTAGTATAGTTGTCCTAGAAAACACCGAAGAACAAGATGAAGCACTGGTAATTATTCTCGTAAACGTGGAAGATCAAGGTGAATTTTCACTCTATGGGGAACATATCAAGTCAATGTGTGAAGGGGTGGATTGTCAGGTTGACAAATCCTATTTTATTGTGGTGGTTCACTATGGATATGTCAAAAAGTTTCCTAAGAGAAGAAAGCGTAAGGGGACAGCATGTGGATCTGGTTTGGTTTCTCAAATATCCCAGACCATCACTCATGATGTAGGCCAAGTAGAATTCAATGGTGTGGTCCATCCTAGTTCTAAAGCAATTTTTCCTAAAGCCCATTCTATGGAGAATACCATCTTAAATCAATTACAAGTGATCCAACCTTTTATTAAGGACGAGGCTTTGGTGTTTAAACCTCCGTATTTTGAGAACCTCATTCCTCCTAGCCACTGTTTGAAAGTGCATGATACTCAACCTAGTTCCTCTTCTAATGATTCTGCTTCTTCTAGATTCTCGGGAGGTTTTGTTCTATGTTGTGAATCTTTGTCGAAGTCAGATGTAAAGTGTGGAAATCACAGGTGTTTGGAGACTGTTGGTTCAAGGAATTCGATAAGAATCTGGAAGAAAGCGATCAAATTTGGGGTCAGAGCTACCAAAGATGTTGAATAGAATTTTTAGAATCATTTGTTTGGAGAAGAAATCCAAATTTATAGAAGCCAAGAAGAAAGCATTAACAAATCAATTCTTATGAATATCTTATTCCATAACATTCGTGGGAGTGGGAGTTCCATAAAGAAGAGAGGACTAAGAGAGCTGATTTACAAAGAAGATTTTGACTTTTGATTGTTGCAAGAAACTAAGCTGTAGAATACCACTAAAAAGGAGGTTTGAGCTCTATGGGGTAATTCGGAGGTGGAATGGCTTGCTAAGGATTAAATAGGAAGAGTTTGTTTTGGCTTCTGATTTTATGGAAACTAGGTCTTTTTTTCTCAATTTCAATGTCAGAGGCAAGAGATTCATAAACCATTTGAGAGACCAAATATGCTATCGCAAAATTGCAGTCGCTAAATTGGTGGCTAATTTTATTTTTGTGACCAATTTAGCCATTACTAAAATGTAACTAACATGGTATCAAAATTCGGTGGCTAATTTAGGGGCTAGAGTGACCAAACTTTTTTAATCACTAATTCGGTCATAAAAGCCAATTTTTAGTAGTGACTATTGGTGGAGTGTGAAAAAGAGGAAAGGGTGATTCGTTAGGTCATCGGGATAAGATGTTTCTTAACAAAAATAAAGGTGGCTTGGAGTTCAGAAAGATGAACATCTTCAATGATGCCCTTTTGGCAATGCATTTTTTGAGACTCCCTTGTTCGTAAGTGCCTTAAAGCTAAATATTTTCCTAAATGTACTATAAAAAATGCTAAAGTTAAATCCATAGATATATTTGAAAAAGTATTCACCAACCTAAATAAAATTTACTTAAGGCCTTCTGCTGGAGGGTGGGAAATGGTAATAACCTTAATGTGTGGGAGGATCCCTGACTGTCATATCGAGGCTAGTTTAAAGTGCTAACTTGGAAGCCATTGAATACCAAAGTGGAATACTACTCTATTTAATGACATACTTCTACCCTATCATAGAAAAATAATTCTTCAAACCCACTTAGAGTCTCAAGACAAGGAGGGATGTTTAATGTTGATACCAACAATACTAACCACACCAACATCAGGCATCGAACCAAAATTGATAATAAGAGAAAAAGCACAGATAATACTCATCTAGAAGAAGCAAGAAAGCTAGAGTCAACATCAATACAAATCTTTAACACAAGCTCCAACATACGAATAATGTTGACAAGGACATCCATATTCAATCAAAAGATAGGAAGGAAGCCAGAAAGCGTTCTAAGGGAAGATATATGGAAGAAAACTATATGAATCAAAATAACAAAAGTTCTACTTACTTTGGGAATAAGAAAGAGACAGGAAATCACCCGTACATAAACCACCATAATATTAATAATTGGGATCACCCTAATTATAGAAAAAGCAAGAATGAAGACAAAGGTAAAGTCTATGCTTACCACATTTTAGAGATTGAGACTAGCTAGAACAACCATCAACCTTACAATAACAATCAAAACAAGAGTGAGGATAATCACATCATTATGAATAAATGGAATATCTTAGAAGAAAACAAAATAATCACCTTTTAATGGAAATTTTCACATAAGAAGGGGAAGCTCAAGCTTAATTAACCCGAAAAAGGATATCAAAAATAACGTAAGCAATATAAGCATGAATAAGCAAAGTTTATATCAAAGGATTAAAGAGCATTGTAATAGAAATGTGAACAAACCTATCATCATATAAGAAAGGACCATGAAGATCAAGAATGAGAGGTGGATAAACAATTAGGATATCATGAATAATCAAGACCATAAAGTTAAGGCCATCATCACTGAGAATAAAAGCCATAACCTCCAAAACCAAAGAAATGAAGTCAATCATGATACTAACAATCATAAGCAAAAAGATAACAAGAAGGAGAAGAATAATATCAAGGATGAAAAAAGAAAATAAAAGGTAACAAACCAATAAAATCCAACAAAGAATGGAAAATCTACAATCATTACAACATCAACTACATTCAAAATAAAGGTAAAAAGGTTAGAAATTCTCACATGTAGATAGAAGAAGGAAGTACTAAGAAGACGAAAAAAATGTATACCAAGTCCATAGGCAAAGATAATGGTAATTTCATCTAGATCAAACTCAACATTGATGAAGACCACAAAAACACCTGCGGAAATTTGGAAGGAAAATCATCATAACATGAATGATAAAATTCCTATCAACAACAAGAAAAGCATAGAGTTTGAGGCTAGTAGAGATGGAAAAACTCTTTAAAAGAATGAATCCTTAGATAAAAAACATGAGGCGGCGAAAGCTTAAAAGAAGAGTTTTATTACCAAAATCAAAGCTAGCAACAGAAACAATCATGAAAAAAGGAAGGAGATCAGGAAACACACAAGCATAAAGAGGAAAGAAGTAAAGAGAAGGAAAATAACAACAAAACCAACTCCAATTGCAAAGGTAAAGGTCAACTTACCCAGATTCATTTAAACTCTGATGACATCCACAAAAACACCTATAAAAATGTGAAGATAACACATAATAAGACCATGCATGTTAATAACCCTATCATCAACAAGAATAACATCGACGTTAAGGCTAATAGAGCAGGAAAATCCCAATGGATTGATGATTTCTTAGATACAAACCCTAAGGAGGATAGCGACTGGAAGAAGAGTTTTGTAATAAACTCATATGTCAATTTTGTTGTTGAATGAGAGTGGAGACTTGGAGCTATCATTAAGGACTGGAACAACAAAAGGATGGTCGAGATAAGCTGTAACCAAAGTGGTTACAACTGTACCCTTGCTACTAAGTCCTAAGTGACCATGAATGTGCTTATAGTGGCGAGAATAATGGAGCATAACAGAGTTATGATTCAATCAAATTGCAAATCTTTAGTTAAGAGAATCAATACCAAAGTTGAAGAAGTTGATAGTGGAAACGCTGATAAACTCACAAGGGTTACCTTATTAAAACAATTAGGAAAACCCTAGGTTGTTTAGATTTGTGTAGAATTAAGTTTACTGCTAGGAATCTCAACAATGAGGCTCATAGCCAGGCCAAAATAGCTATAAAAATAAAAGGGGATTTCTCTTCCAACCCTTAGTGGTGAAGAGCCTCTCTTAGGAAACCTGAAAATACCTTTGAAATAATATAGAAGTTAACCTTCAGATGCCCCCATACACATAAAAACACATTGTAAGTGAGTCACCACCATTTTTCTAACAAATAATATGGAAGTTAACCTCCGTATTGATAGAAGTCTGAGTTCGTAGGTTAAGTTCCAGACTAACCCTTGGATACATTTAGGACTCATGACAATATGTTTATTTCACAACTATCCATGGATAATATGAGAGTTAACTTTTCGAATTACCGAGCAAGAAAATAAATATAACACCACCTTGCGTGTATTTTTCATTTCATGACCATACCACCATAACTTCCAAAATCCTACAAAAATATTCTTGCATTCTCAATCAAGTTTTGTATTTCAAAACAATATTCTTCTATTTTTTAACATCAAATTGAGCAAAAAAGCTGGAATTTAATGTAATATACATGTATTTTCTTCATCATTGCTTGTAAGAATCTAGTTGAGCGGTTAAAAAATGAATGTCGCATTCGGGATATAACTTTCAGATTATGTTGCATATATGTAATGTTGCATGTTTTATGTATTTCACGATAAAGATTTATGTTAATTTATATTGTTCTTCTCATTTATGCAATTTTTTATGGTGTGAGATATGTTGGAAATCCACCAAAACCTATGATGAATTTCTATCAATCTTGATGCTCAAGATTGATATCACCACACAATGACAATGAAAAATAAATGATGAAGGAAGAAAGAAAGTATTTTTCTGCAGAGTTTCCTCTGCCCATAAACTGTGGAAAACTTTATTATTCACTTGCAACTGCAAATTCTGTGAATGAATGAAATTGATTACAATAATAGGGGTTACTCCTTATTTATAGATTTAGGTTAGCTTGCTCCCTAAGCCAAAGCCCAAAACTATGAAAGTCCAAAATACCTATTTTGAAACTAAATCGAATCTATCTATTTTAGATCTAAATCAAATCTAAATACAAAATCAAATTAAATTTGTGTGCAGCCTACTTCGATACACAAGCTCTTCGATAGGTCAATGGTTTTCATCGAGCAACCTACTTCGAGGACCTCTAACCCTTCGACACACATATAGTTTCGACACCAAGTACTAGAATTTAACACAACACCTAATTCATTGTGTCTAAACTATCTATATTCATCATAGCTCTTAGTCTTTTGAATATTTCGACCTACACTCCTTTTGTTATGATGTATGCAATCTATTTCTTAGTTCTGTAGTGTTCCAAGTTCATCTTCCCATCTTCTACCTACTCTCGAAGATAGTGGAACCTCACTTTGATGTGCTTTCTTCGACCATGAGCTATTGGATTCTTCTCCAGGTTGATAGTTGACCTGTTATCGATATTCATGGTAATTTCTCCATGATCTTTCCCTGTGATTTATTCGACCAAGTTAACCATCCATGTTGCTTGACATGCATAAAGAGAAGCATATATGTACTCTGCTTCACATGATGATAATGTCACTACTGGTTCCTTTCTCGAACTTTAAGCAACTGGTGCACTGCCTAGCATAAACACATATCCTGTTGTGGATTTTCGATCCTTAACATCACTACACCAACTTGAATCAGTGTATCCCACTAAATTGCACTATTTTCCTTTACCAGATACAGGAAACAAAATGCCATAGTTGAGAGTTCCTATGAGATACATCAATATCATCTTCGTCGCTGCTAGATGTGATACCTTTGGCTTCTGCGTGAATCTACTTATCATACCTACATTGTATGCTAAGTCAGGCCTCATGTGACAAAGGTATCTTAATGACCCAATAAGTCTTCAGTATTTGGTTGGGTCGACATCGTCTTCATCTGCATCTTTCGATAGTTGCAGTTTAGGCTCTACAAGTGTCAAAGTCGAGTTGCATTCTTCCATCTCAAATCTCTTGAAAATTTCTCCTGCATATCTTCTTTGATGCATCATCAAACCTCTACTTCTCTTGGGGAATTCGATGCTAAGGAAATATGAAACATTACCCAGACCAGTCATTTAGAATTCCTTGATGAGATCACCTTTGAAGTCTTCGATCTCCTTCTTGCAGCTACTTGTTATTAACAAGTCATCTACATAGAGACATAGTATAAGCAATTCACTATTGCTTCTTCTTACATATATTCCATGTTCAGTTGTGCACTTCACAAATTCCTTCTCCCTTAGGAAACTATCAATCTTCTTATTCCAAGCTCTTGAAGCTTGTTTCAATCTATACAGGGCTTTATGCAGCCTGTACACCTTTCTCTCTTTTTCATGTATCACAAACCCAACTGGTTATTTAACATAAACTTCTTCGTCTAAGGGTCTATTTAGGAATGCACACTTCACTTCCATCTGACATATGTGCCAACTGTTTATTTCTTCTAGACCAATAACCAACCTGATTGTTTTGATTCTAGCAACATGTGCAAAAACTTCACCGAAGTCAATTTCTTCCTTCTGTAGAAATCCTTTCGCCACTAGCCTTGCTTTATGTCAAGTTACTTCCCCTTTGGGATTCATCTTCACTCTGTATACCCACTTTACATCAATTTCCTTCTTTCGTTGAGGAAATTAGACAAGTGGCCAAGTGTTGTTGTCTTTGATAGACTTCACTTCTTCATTCATTGATTTTAACCACTTAGAATCTTTCAATGCTTTAGCTGCATTGACTGGTCTGACATCTACATAGAAAGAATAATGTACCAGCTCACCTTCATTATCAACCACATCATCTGATGTAATCACACAATCTTGCAACCTTGCAGGCATGTGTCTTGTTCTATGAGATCTGCTTGGTCCTGGTTGATCTATAACTATTGGTTCCTCTTGTCGAACTTCTCTTTCAACTTCAATTGTTGGTTCTTTGAATAAGATTCTCATTAAGTCTTTCTTGACATTTTCTATTGAGTCCCATTCTTTAAGATCATCTATGATCCCGTCCCTACTAATCACAATCTGCTTGTTCACTGGGTCGAAAAACTTGTAACCTCCTGTTGAATAATATCCTACTAGGATCATTTGACTCGACTTGTCATCAAGTTTTCTTCTCAACTGATCTGACACATGTCTATGTGCAATAAATCCAAATACCTTTAGATGACTCAAGTTAGGCTTCACACCAGACCAACATTCTTTTGGAGTAATTCCTTCTAGCTTCTTCGTCGAACATCTATTCAATATGTATGTTACAGTCGACACAGATTCACCCCAAAACTCTTTAGGGAAATGATTTCCTTTCAACATAATTCTCACCATATTCATGATGGTTTGATTCTTCCTTTTTGTAGTTTCATTCTGCTGTGGAGTGTAGGGTGGCACCACCTTATGCAAAATCTCTTCTTTTTCACATAAATTGTCAAAGTCTTTCGACGCATACTCTACACCACCATCAATTCTCAAAACTTTGAGCTTTCGACCACTTTGCCTTTCAACCATAGATTTAAACTTGGCAAATACCTCGATCACTTCACTTTTATTTTTGATTAGGTAAGTCCACAGTTTTCAAATGAAGTCATCTATGAATATGACAAAGTATTTATCACCTCCATACGAATCTACCTGGATTGGTCCACACACATCAGAGTATATGACTTCGAGAATAGCCTTCGACCTACTTCCGACATCCTTCCTGAAGTTATTCCTGTGATGCTTTGCTTGCACATATTCCTCCCACACTTTGTTTGGAATGTCGATTTTGGCAGTCTTGAAACCATGTTTCTTCTTTTCAAATCTCTAATGTCTCTGAAGTTGAGATTGCCTAGTCAATAGTACCATATCCGTTCATCCCTGCTAGTTGCAGTTAAAAGACATATGTGCTCCATCATATTAAGTTTAATCTTGAAGGTTCTATTTTGAGACATGAGAGCATTCAAGATTAACCTTACATTTGCATCGATGACTCTCATCATCTTGTATTTGATCGACAATTTATAGTTCCTTTCGACCAATTTCCCTATACTGAGTAAATTGCTCTTCATGCCATATATGTATAACACATTGGAAATTACTGACATCTTGTCATCTTTCCTTATAATCATAACATCACCAATATCTTCAACTGCTAGGGCATTGTCATATGTGAATTTCACAGTGTTCTTCATTGAGAGTTTTATGTTGACAATCCAATCTTTCCTTTCAGACATGTGTGATGAGCATCTCGAATCCAAGTACCATTGGTCCTTGAATCTATCTTCCTCTCTTGTTGTGACCATCAGCATCATCTCTTCTTCTTCATGGTTTGTAAACTTTGCATCACTTTCTTGCTACTTTTGCTTTTCTGGATAATCACTATAATAGTGACCATACTTCTGACAATTGTAACACTTAATGTGACTTTTGTCAGGTTTTCGACCACCACATTTTCCTCCATTTACAACACCATCTCTTTGATTTCCGTGGTATGGTCTTCTTTGATTTGACACGCTTTTTCATGCTGATTTCCTCTACCAGTCAAATTGTTGTAGCCACCTCTACCTTTATTGTTGAACCAGTTTCCTTTGCCTTTCTTATCTTTTGTTGATTGAGCCTGCAGAGCTACATCACTCTTCAACTTGCCTGCAACTCTTTCAGTCATTCTTTGTTCATAAGATTCAAGCGTCCCTTGAAGCTCTTCTTTTGAAAAATATGACATGTTCTTCGACTCCTCTATGGAAACTACCACATGGTCGAACTTCAGAGTCAAAGATCTCAAGATCTTTGAAACAACAACTCTTGTTTTTAACGTCTCTCCACAAACCTTAATTTGATTAACTAGTTTTGTAACCCTGGTGAAGAAATCAGAAATGCTCTCGCTATCTTCCATCTGAAGCAATTCATACGTTCTTTTGTGAGTTTGTAACCTCACCTCTTTCACCTTCTCAGTGCCTCTAAAAGATTTCTTCAGAATTTCCCAGACTTCTTTTACATATTCAACATCACTAACCTTTTCAAAATTATCTGTACTCAGACATTGATGAATTATAAAGAGAGCTTTATAATTTTTCCTCTTTGATTATTTGTATTCCTTCTCTTCTTCTTCTGAGGCGTCCTCTTCAAGCGGTTCTAATCTATATTTCACAAGATCCCAAAGATCTTGACAACAAAATACAACCTTCATTTGCTTGCACCAATTCTCATAGTTATCAGCTTTAAGAATTAGAAGACTCGCCCAAAAGTGTCCATTTGGATGATTCATCGCCATTGTAATTTTCTTCTTCTTCCTTTGATCGCTCAACCAGAGCTCCTGATACCAAATATTGGAAATCAACCAAAACTTAGGATAAATTTTTATCAATCTTGATGCTCAAGATTGATATCACCATACAATAACAATGAAAAATAAACGATGAAGGAAGAAAGAAAGTATTTTTCTAGAGAGTTTCTCTCTGCCCATAAACTGTGAAAAACTTTATTATTCACTTGCAATTGCAAATTCTGTGAATAAATGAAATTGATTATAAAAATAGGGATTATTCCCTATTTATAGATTTAGATTAGGTTACTTACTAAGCACTTAATGTAATGCATATTGAGAGAAATGTGTTTCTTAATATTTTATTCACGGTAATAAACACCAAAGGTAAGACAAAAGATACTTACAAGTTTAGGAGGGATTTGAAAAAATATTGCAAGCGTAGGGGACTTGAGCTTCAACCCGGTAGAAATGGTAACTTTATAAAACCAAAGGCGCAAAATACCTTAACCAAACAACAAAGAGTAGTTGTATGTGAATGGGTTAAAAACCTTAAGCTTCTAGATGGTTATGTTTCTAATTTAAGTAGATGTGTTGACTTGAAGGAAGCAAAGTTATTTGGAATGAAGAGTCATGATTGTCATGTATTCATGCAACAATTGCTTCCACTAGCCTTCAAAGTCTTGCCCAAACCTATATGGAATACACTAACTGAATTCAACCAATTCTTCAGAGAAATTTAATCATCTTTGTTGAGAGAAGATAAATTGCGTAATTTGGAGGAAAACATTCCAATTAGAACAAATATTTCCTCCAAGATTTTTTGACTCAATGGAACATCTTCCTATTCATTTAGCTTATGAAGCAAGAGTTGGAGATAGAGGCATTGTTGTTGTAAGATACTTTGTTTTCTTCCTCAAAGTAGTTTTGTTACTGTTGATTTAAAATATTATTAAAACACTATGTTTTATAAAGGTGAGTTAAATATTTTTGTTGAATTGTTTATATTTTGCACTTGATACTTGCCATTGAGCTTTCAAATGGAAATTGTTTAGTACTATTATAATGATTTGGGGAATATTTATAATATTCAAAAAAACATTTTGTAGTGTTTTATGCTTTGTATTACTTATTTTAATTTAATTGATATATTTAAGTCATCAGTATTCTCAATATTATAAATTAAATTAGGCAAAACATTTATGATTTAAATGATTTCATGCAGGTTTTCTATGATTAGTGACGGAATAAAAAGGTCACTAAATAATTAATTACCATATGATTTAGTGACGGAAATAATCCCTCATAAAAACAAATATTTGTCATTAGTGTTTACTAATTAATGACGGATTTTAACCGTTACTAAATTATTCGTAAGTGAGATATTTATAAATTTTTTATTAATTACTGACAAATTTCTTTAAAACTTTAATGAGAAATTTGAATATAGTGATAGATTTGTTCCGTATTAATTTGTAATGGAATTTAAAATCTCTAACAAACAGTTTGTGACATTGAAATTGAAATTCAGTATGAATATTGATATGTCGCTAAATCCGTCACTAAAATATTTTGTAACAGAATTTTCTTTTATTAGTGACAGATTTCGTCCCTCTCTAAATTCAATATTTTATAATATGTCAAAATCTAAAATTATAAAAGTCCAACAAAAATGTTCCAGAGACATTTGTAAAAATTTTCAAGAATAAATAAGAGTATTCTCTGTGTAAAAAAAGAGTTACATTATTATAATTCTCTTTTGGAAGGCAAAGGAACATTATTATGATTTAGTTTCAATCCAAGAGATGATGCTCACCATGATGAAGCAGAAAGGTATAATCATCTAAAACACTAAGTTTATGGTCCACCAACATAAATTTTATAAATCTAAAACCATTGTATAAAACTATAGAGTTAACTAAAGAACATGAAACAGCCTTTATTCCATGCCTTTAGATATTACATATAATATCTAAAATAAATTATCGTATAGATTAACTCTTTCAATCAAATAACTAAATTTCAAGTTGAAAGAACTACGTACTGACGTTATTTGATCTTACCATTGTGGTTATGATGTATGAAATTATGAAGAAAATAAAACTAAAGATGGATTTTTTTTTTATATGTGTGAATTCCCAAAAATTATCTTATAGATTTAGTATATAATAAATTTTGTATTTGCATTAAAAAATATGAACACTAACAGTAGAGTGTATTAGCCTTTTTGTTCAACAAATATTAAATAATATATAAATGGACTATCTGCAATTCGGTTGGACTAGTCTGATTAGATTTCGAGCTTTTAACAGAACAAATTTTAAAGTTCGGATAATGAATGGATTCTAGATTTTATATTCAAGTTCAAAATTTTTTATAGACTTTTAGATCAGTTCGGTTGATTCAACCTATTTTACCGACTCTACCATCAAGCTTAAGTAATATACATTAAGTATATTATAACAGGGTTTTTTACGAGGTTCGTCAAAAGTAGGAGTGTTCAAAACAAAATTTCTAATCGAATCAAAATAAATCAAAAATCATATTTGTTTCGGATGTATTTGGCTTATTTTTGAACAAAATTGTATGGTTCGGTCTGATTTTTAATTTGTATTTTATAAACCGGACCAAACTAAAGCAAACCGCATATGTTACAACTCAAATTTCCTTTAACCCACATTCAATCTTAACTTAAATTTATTATGCTTTAGTCTTATGATTACGAATGACTTTCTCTTCCTCACACTTAGGATTTCAGTTTCAACCTTCTCAAATCTCTCCTAAGAGTATCACACTTTCTTCTCATCTTATTCGCCAAATACATCTCGTCTTTTCTTCTCTAATCTCTCATTTCTTATGTTTTTTCTTTTTCATCTTCTCATTTTTATTCTATTATTTTCTCTTTTGATTTCGTTTTTATTGCATCTTTTCTGTTCTAATCTTTCATCTTTTTTATTCTTTCTTTTTCACCGTGTCTAATATCTCATTCCCTTTATTTTTCTGTTTCATTATAATATTTTTTTTAATATTATTTTATGCTATTATTATATATTTTTTATTATACTTTTATCTAATTTGATTTGTGTATATTAAATGAAAATTATTATCCAAATATGATAAGTTTTATTGTTATTTAATAATATATGAATGACTAAACACAAAGTTATATTATCTTTTATATATATATATATATATATATATATATATATATATATATATATATATATATATATATATATATATATATATATATATATATATATATATATATATATATATATATATATATATATATATATATATATATATATATATATATTTGATTTGATCTAATTCAATTTTATTTCTAAAAATCAACAAATCAAATTAAATTACATATTTTTTCTCTTGTAATTCAGATAACTCTTCGCATCAAAAACGCATAAGTTGCACTGCAAATACACCTAATCAAAACCAACATATTTAAAGGCGAATAACATATTTTAATATCTCTAGCAGTTTATGATTGAATGTGTGGGCTCAAAACTATGTATTCTCTCGGGCCCATTATGAAACTAAAATGTCTCATAATAATTTTCATTTTATATGATTAATTTTATATAATTAATTACATACTCTTTAATCAAATCTTATTAATTCTACGTGCATCATTCTCTATTTATTATTCTCATTTATAATAATAATAATAATAATAATAATTAATAAAATTAATTTGATTATAAAAAAAAAAGTCTTGTTAATTTAACTAATAGATCAACATTTGATTGCATGAGTATGAGTTTAAAGCTGTAACATATTATGTTGATTAAACTACTAAAAAAATCGTTTTCATAAAATTATTATTTTTCTTCTTTAGTATATATAAATAAGAAATAAAAATCATATTTACTTAGAAAAATCCAACTAAATAATTTGAAGTATTAATTTTTTTTCTTTCTATTTTCTTTAGAATAAGTTTTATAGAAAAGTCAAAAAATAATTTTAATTGGCTATTAGTTATGAAAAATATGAATTTCATAAATGAAATACAATTTATATTTAATTTCACCTTTAAAAACGTATATGTAGAATAAAATTTTTGTTTTTTTTACTTCAATTTAAAATAAGCAAAATAAGTTTTTTTATTGTTATTTTCTATATATGAAAGGAGAGAGTATTACTATGACAGCTTACCAGCTAAAGATTCTACAATTTTTTTAATCATAAAACCATTTATAGTATTAGTTACAACAACAATAAATACACTACGTAAAATTCAGTGCAATTAAATTTACTGATAACATTGAGTCATATCATAGAATATGATAATAAAAGAAATAATTCAAAAATCCAACATGATTTATTGCATGTTGTTGAGATGTGAAACTAAGAACCATAGATATAACAACAGTGTCCAAAATTACACCCTTACAACACAGGTAGTGCTATATATGGACTTTTTCAGTGTTTTGATCCTTACTGAGAATGATTTTGGGAACTTCTGATTTATATAGCAAAAAAAATTAAGGTAGAGGAACTGGACAAACTAAGAAAAATAGAATCCAAAGATAAGATGTGATATAATCAAAGTTTTGTTTTTCTTGTGAGAAATATGAGTAAATAGAATCTTCTAGGTTAAAACTCACGTATTCATATCTGATGTCTCAGTACAGTTATCAAATGAGTTAATTTAACAAAGAGTATTAAATAATCAAAGTTACTATATACATGTTGGCATTGGTGGAATAATATATATATATAGTGTTAAAAAATGAGAAAGAGCTAGGGTTTCAAGGAGCATCTATTTGATAATCAAGACAAAACTCTGAGTTTACCTATCTCTCTCTATATTATTCTTTTACCCTTTATCATTGATGTTTAATTTTATAAACTCTCACTTGAAGTTGGATTTGTTTGTTCTGGTAATTGCCTCGTAAAGGAACCATCTTTTTTGTTGACAGAGAAATGCACGTGTGACCCAACATCCCATGCTCATTACTGCCTCCATAATTAACCCTAATCACTCACAAGAGACAGACAAACAGAGTCAAGCCCATAACCGTCCATTTTTTTCTTTCTTCATATCACTCTCCAACATCTGTTTATCACTTTCTAAGAGTTATCAATTTTCATTAAATAATTAACATAACTAATCTATAATTATTTACTTAATTAACTATAATTTAAATTAAGTGGAAGGTAAGCTTAGAGACACCGAAAAATTATTTTAAATTTAATTTAAATAATTATTGATCCGATCATATTTATCTTTTTATTTAAGAATATTTGAATGAGATGATAAGAGTCTTTTCAATTTAATCAAAGATTTTATGTTAAAATTCAGTCTTAGACATGAAACTGTGTTAAATTTTTAAGAGAACTTTGCAACGTATTGTATTCCTCTCAGATTTGATGGATTAGTTTTTGTAATTGTGCACAATCCCGAACACATGAAATGCTGTTAAATTTCTTGACAAAGTTTTATAATATAATGCCTGCGGAAGATACTTATTTATAAATAAAAAAAACTCATTTTTCTTAGGTTAAAAAATGAAGACTTAAAAAGGAAAAAATTGAAAATATATACTAGTATTAATGAAACATAGTATAAGTGACATAATGATAGTGCTAATTTTGAGAACATGAGTGAGAAAAAGACATGAGTTTGGATGTAATGATGGGTGTTAGTAGCAAAGAAAGTGAGAGTGTACATAGTAATGATGATTTTGAGTTAGTGTTTTTTAATCTTTATATTTTTAAATGAACGTGGTTTAAAATTTTTGCACATAAGTTAAGAAATATAATAATATTGTAATAAAATATTTCAATTTTATTAAATTAGTTTTATTAGTGTATTGAAAGTAATGTAAAATGTAATAATTATAAAACACAATTAAAAAAATGATAATCATTTCTGCATTAAAAATATAAATAAATTCATTTTGAAACAAATTTTAATAACTAAAAAATATTCATTTTAAAACAGATAGAATATTTAACTATAAAGGGAACTAATTATTGTGTCCATCACACTTTTTCTTGAAATAGATAAAAAATTTAACATGTTCATGTAGTATAATTTTTGTTGGGTTATTTCTAGATTGTTTATTTTAGAATCTGAATCTAGCTAGGTTACAAGTCCTAGAAATTAACCACTCTAAAAATGGAAAAAGATGAGAAAAAAAATTCTCTTTTTCCTCTCTCTGCAAAGATTGACTGATAAATTATGAGACAAGATACTAAAATAGCAGCAAGAAAATAGAAATAGAGACATAAAGAAAGAAAGAGAGAGCACATGGTGCTTCATTTGAAAGCAACTAAACTAAGAAGATTTTGAGATGAACAAGAAAATAAATTGAAATATTATCAAATAATTCAAACTCCACCAAAAATTAATTCGTGAATTTATACATCCTTCTTTAATTCAACACCACCAAGTAGAGAGAGTCAATAAGATGATCAAAGAAAAAGTCTTGAATTTAAACTAAGTTATGAGAAGGAGAATGAACATGTGATAAAGAGAAAGTAAAAGAGTGAACAAAAAAAGAAAACAAATTAAGATAAAACGAAAAGCATGATGAGAAGTGATTAAGAGAATAGCTGTTTTTTTTTTTTGGTTAAAATGGAGGACGAACACTTCCACCCCAATAACCTTCAGCTGGTAATTGGCATGAATTGAGAAGATTTTGAGGAACACCATGGAAAAGTGATGAAGTGTTGTTAGGATCTTGAACAAGTTGTTGTTGCTGTTGCTGTTGCTGCTGTTGCTGCTGTTGAGAACTCAAAGTTCCGGGTGATCCTAATCCTCCACCTCCTTGAACATTCACGGGTGTTTCTTCATCTTCTAGAGGTAATCTTTCATATGCTGCATTTCCAAAGGAAGCTGCCATGATAACAACGGGACCGGAAGCCAACAGCGGTCCCACCACGCTTCCGCCGACAACCTGTCCTTGTCCACCAGCAAGATATATGGCTAATCCTGACGCTGCTGGTGGAGCAGGTGGCGGAAGGAATGAGCCGGATAAAGATAATATCTCGAATCTTCCGTGAAGTGTGACTACCGCGCCAGGCGATGCTGGTTGACGGAGAGTCACGTTTGTGACGGTCCCACTTCCGCTGAGGATGCAGACACCACGCTGCCTCCTCCGCGCAAAGACCGTCACACTCTCCATGATGTCGCATCCGTTGGCGACTTCCATCACATGGGATCTTAGTGCGTTCGCGCTATCCCTTGTGATGATGATGGGCGGTTTTGGTTTGTTTTTCGAACCTGCAGGTCTTCCTCTTGGTCTTCTCCCCATCTCACCACCACTACCTCCGCCGCCGCTTCCACTTCCACCATCGTCTTTTCCATCTCCGCCGGTTGGAGTGTTGTTGATGTCGTCGTTGTTGTTTCGTTCTCGCTTTTGACCTCGGCTCATGTTGCCATTACCACTTTGTTGTTCTTCATCGTTGCCTTGGTGGTTGGTGTGGAATTGATGGTGAGGATGAAGATGGAGGTCTCTAGTGAGAAAAGGAGGTGGAAGAGGACGACCTTGAGCACTTACTTGATCCATGATGTTTTCTTCTTCTTCTTCTCTAGATGATATTTTTCAAGATTCAAGATCAAAAATATCTTCACAAAGTCACAACCCTAGGTTGTTTGAAAATTGAAAAGAAGGGATCAAGAAGAGCTAGAAAAGAGAGAGATAGGTAAGGATCTAGGTTGTGATTTACTTTTGATTTTTGTTTTCTAGTTTCAATTGGTCTTTGGTTTTTGAGATGAAAAGCTAGCTAGGTGTTGATGGCATGGTCTCTACTCTCTACTACTTAGCACTTACCTTCAACAGAAACTTTTGAAAAAACACACCAAAGAATTTCAAGCACCATGTTGATTGACACAACAAAACTATCTACTTTTTTATGGAAGTAAAGTAAAGAGAAGGTAGTTCAAGGTTTGGAAGAAATAAGGTAATAAAGAGTTGTAAGAAGAAAAAGTTGGGAAAGGGAAGAAGAAAGTAAGAGAAAAACAACTTAGGAAGCTTTTGTTTGTGTGGTTTAATAATAATGAGATTATTAAGGATATTGTTTGGGTTTTTTTTTGGTTGGATGAATTTGGGTTATTGTTGGATTTGGGTTAGGGTTAGGTCCAAGGAAGACAGCGTGCGCATGGGCGGTGTTGTGGGACCTACATATGTGGGACCCATTTATTCAAGACTACCATGCTTCATTTCTCTCTCTCTTTATAATGAATTGTGTTTGTTTGTGAAAGTTTCTTCTTCTCTATTGGAAAAGCTGCAAAATATGAAGACATTAATATATGTGTTTCATTAATTGGGTAAAAAAACCTTGCTCACTTTCTAAATTCTTAAAACCTTAATGTTTACTACTACTAATCTCTTAGCTCTGTACACCTTCTTTTCAGACAAATGCATCTATTTCTATGTCTTTGGAACTCATTATTGCTTCCTCTGATGGTTCCTAGAACAGGTATACTTCAATGTTCAGCTATATCTCGTGCAAAAGATCACTTCTTTCTTACTTAAAAATGTTCAAACCTTTTCTTTAGTATATATATTTAATATATTATATCACTTTATTTTGTTAATATATATATATATATATATATATATATATATATATATATATATGAAAAAAAGAATATGTACCGACAATGTAAAAGTAATTTTACACCATTAATCAATCACCATTGTATTTTTTACTAAGTCGCTATAATATTTTTAAGTGAGTTGTGTGACATGATTAATTGATGAATTTGCATTGGATGATAGTGTAAAACTATTTTACATTGTTAGTGCACTACCTTTGTTCTCATATTATATAATAAAAATTTTGTTTGCAATTAAAAATTATTTAAGTGGTTAGCTAGAAACAATCTACATTAATCAAATTAAGATAGAGTCGAATGTTTAAATAGTTGAGTGAGTTGGTTGTTTGTTTGGATGATGTTTATGCGCTTCAGTCTTTCTGTATAATCTTGATATCAAGTTTTATTATATTTATGATTGTCGAATACCTCCTACAAGTCTATTATAAAAAAGACACCATCAATTGAAGGTATAAGACTATGGTTGTAGATATGTTCTTAGAATGGTTAGATATAATAAGCTCAGTCGTGATAAATGGTAGATTTAGAATTCACATAATCTGCAAAGTGCTCATGTACGGTGATAAACCAATACAAGTTCAACTTTGACTAGGTGGCTCGAGATTCTTTAAGGGTCGAGGTTGGTCATTTTTTTGGATGGCGTGCATCCTTAGAGATAAGTTAAAAGCCCTTAAAAACTCTCTTAAGGTTTGGAACAAGGAGATGTTTGGTAATCTGGACTTTAGGATTAAGACTTGTTTGAATAAGTTTGAGAGTTTAGAGTTAATGGTGGAATTAGAGGATCTTATTCAATAGGAGCTTGAGTTGTTTCAAAGACTAAGAACATTATGGTTTAAGGATGGGGACTTTAATAACGGATACTCCCATGTGTGTGTAGAGCAGAGAAATCATGGAATAGTTTGATCGCTCTTCAAGTTGGTGATCAGTGTATGGATAGAATTTTAGAGGTCATAGGGAAGGTTTCTAGGTTCTTTTAAGATCATTTGTAGATTTTGGGGACTATAGGCCTACTATTGATGGGGTCATCTTTCCTTGTCTCTCGTCTAGTGAGGCAGAGTCCCTTTTTGCTAGGTTTACTCTTAGGGAATGGGAAGAATTTGTCTCCCAGATAGATGGATCCAAGAGCCCAGTCTCTTATGGGTTCAACTTTTCCTTCTACAAGAAGTTTTGTGGGCTTATTAAATCAGAGGTGTTTGATATGTTTAACCTTTTTTTTATGATGTTCTGTCAAATAGTCTGGTGTCTTTTTTGTTGCCTTTATCCCTATGGTAGATTCCCCTTTGGGTTTGAGAAATTTTAAACATGTCTCTCTTCCTGATTCTGTGTATAAATTGGTGGCTAAGGTGTTGGTTGCTACGCTACAAGGGGTTATGGGGAATTTAATTTCCTTAGAGAAGTCAACCTTTGAAAAGAAAATGTGGTTAGTGAATGGTGTAATTGCTCTAAACGAGTTTTAATTTCTTACTATGAGGTCTAAAATGGAGTGTTTTATGTTTAAGGTGGATTTTAAGAAGGCTTATGACTCAATTAGTTAGTCTTTCTAAGACTACTTGTTGGTGAGATTTGGGCTTGATGTTAAGAGAAGGACTTGGATTAAAGCTTGTGTGTTTTTGGGGAGTCTTATTGTGTTGGTGAATGGGTGTCCAACAAAGAAGATTAATATCCAAAAAGGTATGAAGCTAGGAGAACCCTTAGCACCGTTCCTCTTTCTTTTGGTTGTTGAAGGCCTTAGCACTTCTTTGAAAATAGGGATTTTGATTGCGTTTTTGAAGGTTTAAGGTCGGGAGAGAAGGATTACAATTGTCTCATCTCTAGTATGTTGATGATCTGGTGTTTGTGGGGATTCCTTGGGCCTCACAAGTTTTGAGCTTGTCTCGGGCCTTAAAGTGAATTTTTCCAAGAGTTTTCTTTTTGAATTTAATATGGAGATGCCTTTTTTTATATGGTTGAGAAGTATTTGCATTATAAGGTGGATACTACTCCCTTTAAGTATTTATGGATTCTGATGGGTGTGAACTCGGGGAAGAAAGAGACTTGGGATCCTCTAGTGCAACTAGTCTCTAAGAGATTATCTTTCGGGAGGAATTGATTTGTGAATCTTGGCAGGAGGGTGGTCCTACTGAATTAAGTGTTGAACTTTATTTCGGTGTTACTTTTGTATTTTATGACGATGTGAGTTTTAGTTTGGTAGAAGTTAGTTGGTATGAAGAGGCATTTTCTTTGGGCGGATCTAAAGAGGTGATAAGGTTTCCATGATTAAGTGGTCGGATGTGTGTAAGGACAAAATGGAGAGCGGTTAAGCGACCTTAGGCTTGTTAACTTCACTCTATTAAGTAAGTGTGGGTGGATGATTATACTAAATGTGTCTTTGTTGTGAAGAGGTATTTTCTTTGTAAGGTATGTGTTGATGGAGGAGATGGGGATCGAATGGTCTAAAGGGGGAGGTTGAATAGACCATTCCCCTAAAACAATTTTTAAAAACATTTCCTTTGACAAACAGATGCACATACTACAAGCTCTAATGCCAATTGTTGATACCATGTGAGTATATTACAAGCGAAAGCGAAAGATACCGACAATTTTATAAAACATAGGATTAAATGGATATTAAAATTATTTCAAATTACCAGAAATCAAAACAAATGAGAAATATGAAGTTGCTTAAACAAGCATTTCAACAATTATCGTAATTCCATTTTCACACAAAGCTCAAATTGAATTTGATTAATCAAATGAGCAATCTAACAATAAGAGTTCATACAACAATAATCACAATAGATAATGTTCAAATTACTAGATATATCACAAAATTAACTTTAATCAAGAAATCTATATAAGTAGATAAATCCTAACATCTTGATATTCTAAGAAAGCGATATAAACCTAAGAATGACAACTATATAGAAAAATTAAAGAGAGAGAGAGAGAGAGGGGGGGGATGAAGAAGAGCACATCGGGATTTATAGTGGTTCAACTTTATCGTCCTTGCGGGAGCTTAGTCCATTCTTCAATGGTTTCCCATTAAAAAATTGTTATCTTTCAATATAAAAAAATATGAAAATTGTTTACATAAATATATAACCACTTGATACAAGATACTCATAAGAATAGCTTGTCTTCTATCCTGATCCTCTCTTGTTGTATACGACATTTACTTCTCTGATCTTGCAATATCCACCTGATCTCGACTTAACTCTTCTAGAATCAATAATTCTATCAAGCCTCCATTCTACAACAACCTTTACTCAGTCCTACCGATCCCTTGAACATTGATGTGTCTGGGGAACACAAAAACTCCAACTTTGCTTGTAGGCTTCCACACACATCTACTGAATCTAAAGAGCTTCACATATATAAAGGAGTTCTTGAATGGTGATTGTGATCGGTGGATCTGGAACTGACTGTTTAACGCTGGTTCGCGAAATGCCGCGGTAAGCAAGAGTCGCCACCGTCTTTTATTTTCTCCAAATGGAAAGGACAAAAGCACAGAAAAATTCCTTTAAAGAGATTGCTCTCGGTTCGGGAGGTAGGTTATAGAAAGGGAAGGTGTTAGCACCCTTTCTATCCATGGTTATCCATGGGCTCTTAGATACTTGCTCATTTGTGTTTTCAAAAATTGTTTTGCTTTTCAATGTGGGTTTTAAAAAGTTTCTTTGAAAAATTTCAGATCGACTCGTACGTCAGAGTGTTTGAAAAGTTTGTTTTGAAAGCTTTTTGAAAAGTGTCAGTGTGAAAAGTCTTTTGAGTTTGTTTTTGAGATTAGAGCAAGTATCCTTGAGAACCTACCTACCCTAAGGAATTCGTCTGTGTAGATGTCCTTAAAAGTAGTGCCATCCCACCATTGAGAGGTAGGTAGCACCACCGTTGGAGGTGTTCGGGTCAATTCGATTTTAGGGACATGGTGATCACCAGAGCAATGGGAAGACACCTTAGAAGCTACCCTCATGCCAGGTTCCCGGATCATGAGGACTTACTAAGACGTTTTCTACTCGACGACCACCTTTCGAAAGGCAACAGTGAGGCGTACCCTAGGGGTGGTGTGTGCGAATTGTGTGTCATGTTTCAGTTATTCGTCTTGTCATGTTTGTCGTGTTCTACGCTTGTTTTTAATTTGACATTCATTCTTTCATGCTTGATTAACAGTTAGGAGTGCGGAAAAGATAAATCTAAACTATTACAAATGGCGCGGGTCCACATCGCCAAAATTAAACCGGACCCGATTTAGCGGAAAAATAAATAATGCGAAGAAATAAAGTGCGAGAAGTAAATTACATGGCTTAGGGACAATTACAAAATTATAGTAAGCGATAATAAAATAAATGCGCAATTAAATGAAATTAACAAAATTAGGGCATTGGACCCTTTTGCAAATAATTAAAAGTTAATGAGAATTAAAAATTAAAAGATTAAATGAGAATGATATTTTGTATTTTTAGATTTAATGAGAAAAAAGGAAAAGAAATTAATGGAAATTAAAAGACAAACCCTAATTCTAGTATTTTTTATTTGTTATGAAAGATTTAAATATAGTCTAGATTAAACCTAGAATTTATTATGTACAATTTTTAATTATAAAAATAAAAATAATAAATAAATAGTATTGTGAGAAATAAAAATTAAAAAAAAAGAAAATCAACAAAGATATTAAACCTAATTCTACATGTTTTTGGATTTTTATTAAAAAAAAAAAGGAATTAGAATTAAAACCTAATTATACTAATTTATTTACATGCTAGTTTATTTATGAAAATAATTGTAATAAAATAAATATTATATTTTTCTGTATTTTCTGCATTTTTTGGTGTTTTTTTTATATTTTATTAAAAATAATTAATTAAATAAACATAATTGAATAGAAGCAATAAAAAGAAAAAAAAGATTAAAGAAATAAAAAAAACAAAATAATAAAACAAACCGGGGTGGGGTGTTGCCCCAAATAAGGAGGTTCCAATTGAAGAGGCCTGGCCCAATAATCTGGACGTTAGTTGACTTTCCATAATTCCATATGATGCGTTGGACTCATGCCTAGGGTGTTCTCCAATCCTGGCCCTTGACTAGATCTCCTGGGACGCGTGGATGGTGATTGTTGAATGTGCATGGTGAACCTTAACGTTAAGCCTGCATGTGAATTTGTTTTGCAAAATAATAATGAAAGTTGCAAGACCTGGGACTTGAACCCAGGTCTTTGAGGCCATATACACAACGCGTTACCACTGAGCCATCGCCTTTACAATTAACATATAATATCAATTAAATATCAAAAAGTAAAATCAATGCGTAATGGACTAAGCGCGCGTGAATTCAAAAAGGGCCTATCACGTGGTGACAACGAGGTTGTCTTCTTCCCCACCCTGTAAAACAAAATGAATAGGCGACGGTTTTTGTAGCATGGCCTTAGGGATGATTCGAGAAAATAGCGAATAGAGATATATGAGACATAAATTTATCGCGAGACACGTTTCTTGTTCATGGGAATACGCTGAGTATGGCTATCCTGATCTTGAAGCTTAATTTTACTCCATGTCAAAAGCCCTAAAATTACAACCTGTAACCCTAGAAATCCATCAATGGTGAATTCGCGTATGTTGTTCAAAAATGAAATTAAACGTATTGGTTAGCACATAAACATCATGACAAACAATAATCCATAAAGAAACATGCATGAGGATGCTTAAATCGTGCTATGCGAATTCAAAATGTTCTTGGTTCAGTTTGACTCGTGTGTACCAATTCAGGGTCTTTTTGTTGTTGTTATTGATTGAAAAACACTCAGTGATGCCTCAGAATGCTATTGAAACAAAAATCCAAGCTTGAATCGTCCTATATCCTTGAATTCAGTATTGACTTTTTTGTCAAAAATTTCAATGTGCCAAAGGTGTGTTATGCGCAGCTTTTTGTCTAGGCACATTAGGGTTCTCATTCTGAGTATCTATAGAGGCTATTAGGTCAACAAACTTAGTACAAATCCCTTGCAATTATGGATTAAGATATTTGATTTGTTTAAAAATCTTTTTGAATCTTTTTCTATGGCTTTTGTACCAATTTGCATCCAATCACCCCAAATCTTTCCTCATTTGCCTTCACACGAAATATTGAGCCTATAATGTGTATAAAAAGATTTTTTAGATTAGGTTTGATATTTTTCATATATTAAAATCATTTAAATGAATATAAATTAATATTAATTCAAATAAATAATTAAAAAATATGAGAATACTTCCCTTTGGGCCTAGTGGTCGTGCATAGGCTTGGCATGAAGAAATTTGGAAGGAAAATAGGCCCATTTGCATTTTTAGGCCTTTTGCATCAATGTTGACTTTCAAAAATTTCCAAAAATTTCCCAATTTCCACAAGGCATAACTTGGTCAATTTTTAAGCTTTTAACATGTTCTTGGACATTTTGGAAAGGTCTTTGAGTCCTTTAACCAATGTCTTTGGTCCCATGTCATTTTGATTTACCAATCTCAAGTTATGGCCTTTGACTTAAAGTCACTTTTTGTTGACTTTTGAAAATGACCTATAATGTTGAAATTGATAACTTTTTGTGAGAGCATTTCTTGGACTTGGAACATGAAGATGAATTGTAGGAAATGTCTTTCTCTTCAAAATGAGCTTTGGATGGAATTTTTCTGATAATCCATGTGAAAGTTATGCCCTGGTCAATTTCAGTTGACTTTTTCAGCTGTCCAAATATAGCAACTTTTGCATCTTGATGATTTCTGAGCCAAATTTTGAGAATCATGATCAAGCATTGATCAAATGATGTTTATGGCTTCAAAATGATGTGTTGATCAAAAATTTGAACTTTTGACTGTCAAATGACCATTTTACCCCTACAGTTGACTGTAGTGCAATCTAGGGTTTTGACTGTGCAATCTTGAGCTGAATGCCTTGAAATTTGACATGAGGATACTTGACCATCTTTGTAAGCATATGGGACTTGATTGGGCCTTTGAAAAGTTCATTTGCTTGACCAGAACTCAAACCCTAGTTTTGACTGTATAGGAGACAGTTGAGCTGCACAAACCTTGGGGAATTTTGTGATCTTGACTTTGACAATTCTTGATGAATATGGGAGGGCAAATTTTGGGGTACAACAGTGATAAAACAACACTTGCACGCGTACAATAGAAATATTCATAAAGCTCTTTTATCTATTATACTGTTCAATGTGCTTTAACATTATGTAAACATCACAGTGTGATATAGTTTACTAGAAACATTCTCGTACATATTTTTTATTCACATTTTGTAATTCCTTGAGAATCCAAGTTGTGGTTTAGTCTCAAGAAGACATTGACGGTAGTCTTTATGAATTGTAATCAAAGTTTTGATTAGTGGATTAAGACCTCGATTGAGAGAGGAGAAATCACCTTTGTGGGTGACCTATAGTAGTTTGATTTCAAACGAACCAGGATAACCAAATGTGTCATACTATTTTTAATTTTTGAAAACCTCAATTCAAACCCCCTTTCTTGTGTTTTCTATCCTCCAATTGGTATTAGAGCGCCTGGTTCTTGGTGCTAACACTTAATCGTGTCACAAAAAGATCCTAGCAAGAAAAAAACTATGGTGGAACCAGTTCAGAACAACAACAATGATAACTATGATGATAAAGACAAAATCAGAGGCAGACCCCCAATGTTTGACGGTGAAAATTTTGATTACTGGAAAGACATAATCGAAAGTTTATTTCTAGCTCATGATGTTGGTCTCTAGGATATGGTGACTGATGGCCACATTCATCCTAGTGATGAAAATGGTCAGAAGATTGATAGAAATAAAATGACAGATCAACAAAAGAAAGAGTTCAAAAATCATCACAAGGCCAGAACGATTCTCTTGAGTGCCATTTCATACACCGAGTATGAGAAGATCACAAACATATATTCTGCTAAAAAAAATTTTGACTCTCTGAGAATGACGCATGAAGGCAACAGACAAGTCAAAGAGACCAAAGCTCTTGCACTCATCCAGAAGTACGAAGCTTTCAAGAGGGAAGAAGATGAAACTGTTGAGATAATGTTCTCAAAGTTTCAAATTATGGTTATTGGGTTGAAAGTTCTGGACAAAGGGTACTCAACAGTAGATCATGTAAAGAAAATCATCAGAAGCTTACCAAAGAAATGGAGACCCATGGTCACAACCTTAAAGCTTTCCAAAGATCTGAACAATATATCTCTTAAAGAACTTATCATCTCCTTGAGAAGTCACGAGATTGAACTAGAAGAAGACGAGCCCCAGAAGAAAGGTAAGTCTCTTGCTCTTAAATCTAATAAAAAAATATGAAACTAAAGCCTTTCAGGCAGAAGAAGAAATCTCTAGAGGATCCTCATTAGAAGAAGGCGAACTATCTCTTCTCTCCATAAGGGTCCAACAACTATGGAAGTACAGACAAAAGAAATTTAGAAATTCTAGGAGATCAAGAAGTTATTCTGAATCATCCTATGGCTACAAAAAGTCAAGAAACAAAGATTTTATTTGTTATGAATGCAAGGAACTTGGTCACTACAAAAGCGATTGTCCTAAACTTCAGAAAGAAAATCCAAAGAAGAGATTTAACAAAGAGAAGAAGAAAAGTTTTATGGCTACTTAGGGTGACTTAGAATCTTCTGAAGCAGAATCAGCATCAGAATATGAACGTGCCAATATCGCTTTAATGGCCAACATATCAGATGACACTAATTTATTTGAATCAGAATCAGACTCAGAAGCAGAAAAAGTATTCTCTAACTTTTCTAGATCTTAATTAGAAGATAGTCGGTCAGAAATTCTTGAAAAATATCATCAACGTCAATTCAAATACAGGAACCTAAAACATGGTCTATTATTTTACTTTGAAGAAACTAGGAAACTAAAAGCATAAAATTCTGAGCTAAAAGAAACTATCTCTAAGCTTAAAAATGAAAAATTTGTTATTAAAAACGAGTTACAAAAAGCTCATAAAGAATTTGTCTCAGAAGTTTCAACTAGTTCTGATAGCATCATAAAAGAATATGATTATAGTTTTTAAATATTTCTAGCTAAAAACATAGATAGAAGCAAGAGGGCTTCAATGATATATGGAGTTAGCAGAAACGACAGAAAAGGCATAGGATATGTGAAAACAAAAGTAGAAGAACCATATCAACCAAAACAAGTTGATGATATGGTCATAAAACACACACATTTAAACTCACACTTCACATATGGATACACACATGATAAAAAATATACTAGCGAATCTTACTCTATGAATTCTCTTGTGAAATCAAAATTCAATCAAAATTTTGGAAACTCTAACAAACAAGGACCAAAAAAGGATATGGGTACCTAAGGATAAAATCATTAATGTTGCAGATGTCTTAAACAATAAAGTTGAAACACCAGTCTTGGTACCTGGACTCTGGATGCTCTTGAATCATGACGGGAAGAAAGCATATGTTCCAAAGCCTGGAACTTAAATCTGGAGGATACGTAGGTTTGGGAGGCAATCTCCGAGCGTATCTCAAAAAGCCCAACTACGCATTCGTATTTCAAAGCCCAATTACGCATTTTCACTTTAAAATCCAACATCTATTTACACATATCCAAGTCACTCGTCACATACATCAATCAATCATGCATCAATTAATCATGCATCATTCAATCATGCATCAATCAATCATGCATCAATCAATCATGCATCAATCAGTCATCACATCAATCATTCATTACATTACATCAATCAATCATCTCGTTCCATGCATCAATCAAATTTGTACACATAGCATAAAACCTCATTTTTTATGTGAAGACAATCATCGTTGTCAATCAAGCTACAAATTCTACATTGAATCTCGGTAGTAGATTCCCCCGGTTGATCATGGAAATTAATTTTCCAGAAGACCAGGGCAGGAGGTACTCTTTCAACAGAATCTCGGCAGTATATTCCCCTGGTTGATCACGGCAGTTGATTACCCAGAAGACCTCAGCAGAAGGTAGTTTCCAATTAAATCTCGATAGAAGATTCTCCTGGTTGATCACAATAGTTGATTATCCGGAAGACCTCGGTAGAAGGTAGTTTCCAAATTGAATCTCGGTAGTAGAATCTCCTAGTTGATCATGATAGTTTATTATCTAGAAGACATCAGCAGAAGGTAACTCAAATTTAATCTCGGCAGTAGATTCTTCTGGTTGATCATGGCAGTTGATTATTCGGAAGACCTCGGAAAAATGTAGCTCACGATCGAATCTCGACAGTAGATTCACCTGGTTGATCATGGCAGTTGATTATCCGAAAGACCCAGGTAGAAGATGATTCAAATTGAACATCAACAGTAGATTCCCCTGGTTGATCACGACAGTTGATTTTCCAAAAGACCTCGGCAATGGGTAATTTAAATTGAATCTGTGCATTATATTCTCCTGGTTGATCATGATTGTTGATTATTCGGAAGACCTCGGCAAAAGGTATTTCAAATTGAATCTCGGCAGTAGATTCTCCTGGTTGATCATGGCAGTTGATTATCCAGAAGACCTCGACAGCGAGTAATTTAAATTGAATCTCGGCAGTAGATTCTCCTGGTTGATCAAGGTTGTTAATTATCTGAAAGACCTCGGAAAAGGTATTTAAAATTGAATCTCGATAGTAGATTCTCCTGGTTAATCACGGCAGTTGATTATCCGGAAGACCTCAGAAGAAGGTACCATACGTTGAATCTCGGAAGTAGATTCCCCTGGTTGATCACGGCAGTTGATTATCCGGAAGACCTCGGCAGAAGGTATTTCAAATTAAATCTCGGCAGCAGATTCCCCTGGTTGATCACGATAGATGATTATCTAGAAGACCTCGGCAGAAGGTATCCTACGTTGAATTTCGGCAGTAGATTCCCCTGGTTGATCACAGTAGTTGATTATTTAGAGGACCTCTGCAGAAGGTATTTCAAATTGAATCTCAGCAGTAGATTCTCCTAGTTAATCACGACAGTTGATTATTTGGAAGACCTCGGAAGAAGGTATCCTACGTTGAATCTCGACAGTAGATTCTCCTGGTTGATCACGACAGATGATTATCCGGAAGACCTCGACAGAAGGTAACTCAAATTGAATCTCGACAGTAGCTTCTCCTGGTTGATCATGACAGTTGATTATCCGAAAGACCTCGGCAGAATGGAGTTCACAATTGAATCTCGGCAGTAGATTCTCCTGGTGGATCATGGTAGTTGATTATTCGGAACACCTCAGTAGAAGGTAGTTCGCAATTGAATCTCGACAGTAGATTCTCCTGGTTGATCACGGTAGTTGATTATCCGGAAGACCTCGGCATAAGGTAGTTCACGATTGAATCTCGGCAGTAGATTCCTTAGAAATCTCGGCAGTAAATTCCCTGTTAAGAGCCTTATATTATGCATATACATCATGAATGGCATCTTTCAAATTTGGAATTGTCTTGGGGTTCATCTTCAACAAGCTTATTTGTGCAAACTTTATAGTTCAAACTTTAAAGCGATTTAGGGTTTATTTTCTTCATGTTGATAATGGTTGAGGCGACACGGCCAATATCATCATAAATTTGGGGTTTATTTTCTTCATGTTGATAATGGTTGAGACGACACGACTAATATCATCATGAGTTTGGGGTTCATTTTCTTCATGTTGATAATGGTTGAGACGACACGACCAATATCATCATGAGTTCGGGTTTCATTTTCTTCATGTTGATAATGGTTGAGACGACACGACCAATATCATCATGAATTTGGGGTTTATTTTCTTCATGTTGATAATGGTATTCCTTTGGTTGGGGAGGTGTGTCCTTCCTTCATAGAGTTCCATAGTATTTGGTGTCTCTTCATCTGGTAGTATTTCGATATTCTTTGGTTGGGCACGTGTGTCCTTCCTTGATTGAGTCTCATGGCATTTGGTGTCTCTTCAAAGTCTAGTTTGTTCACTGGAAGGTCATGTGTTTCCTTCCTTGATTGAGTCCTATGGTATTTGGTGTCATTTCATCCAGTAGTAGTATGGTATTCCTTTGTGTGGGCAGGTGCGTCCTTTCTTGTTAGATTCCCATAATATTTGGTGGCTCTTCCTCCGGTATTCCTTTGTTTGGACAAGTGTGTCCTTCCTTGTTAGAGTCCCATGGTATTTAGTGTCTCTTCTCTGGTAGTATTCTAATATCCCTTTGGTTGGGCAGGTGCGTCCTTCCTTAATAGAGTCCCATGTTATTTATTGTCTCTTCATCCAGTAGTATTCTTGTATTCCTTTAGTTAGGCAGGTGAGTCCTTCCTTGATAGAGTCCCATAGTATTTGGTGTCTCTTCAATCGGTAGTATTCTGGTATTCTTTGGTTGGGCAGGTGCATCCTTCCTTGATTGAGTTCTATGGTATTTGTTGTCTCTTCAAAGTCCAGTTTGTTCAATGTAATTCTTTTGGTAGGGCAGGTGCATCCTTCCTTGATTGAGTTCCATGGTATTTGGTGTCTCTTTTAACATCCAGTAGTATTCTGGTAGTCCTTTGGTAGGGCATGTGCATCCTTCCTTGATCAAGTTTCATGATATTCAACGCCTTTTAACGTCCAATAGTATTTGTGTGTTGGTCTAGTAGTCACTGGCATCCCTTTGATAGTTCTCATAATCCCTTCTTTGGCAATGTCCAATAGTATTTTGGCATTAGTTAAAAATCCAGTAGTCACTGGCATTCCTTGGTGAGATCTTGTAAGCCCTCCTTAGTCAAGTTCAATGGTAATTGGCATTTCTTTCAGATTCGATAATATTCTGGTATTCTCCAATAAGGTCTAGTATCTACTAGCCTTCCTTGTTCCAACCCAGTTGTTATTGGCACCTGTTCCAAACCCAACTTCGCTGTTTCAAGAAAGATTATATCCTTACTTCGTTGTTTCATGAAAGCTCCTTATTTAACCACTTGATTTGCTTGTAGTATAAGCTGTCCTCATTAGATTCCATTCAGGTATCTTAAATCTAGACATAAGTTGCTTATGGTATGTGAGGAGTTCACGTGGCTCACTATCATCAAAGGTGTGATTTAGTTAGTTCATTGGATTGCAAGGCATTGTGGCATGGCATTTTTTTATTCTATCTTTTCAAAGTGTTCAATCAAAGATCTCTTTTTGGGTTAAAAGGCAAGAATCATGGTTTGTATGAACAATGGATTCAATTGTCTTTTGATATAATAAAGTCATGAGTTGTGTGTATCAAGTGCAAGTCAACATGAACTTAAGCATTGAGTTAGGGATTACATTAAAAAAGGAGATGTATTGAAAGAGATTCCATGAATTCAAGTTGTCGAGAATGGATAAAAGTGGGAAGAATATTTACATGGATTTCATACAATAGAAGAGATGGATCCATTTATGCATCACTTAATCAATTAAGTTTTGTGTATGGTTCCAAGATATGTTTCACTTGGAACGACAAATTGAAACATGAAATTCACTGGTAAAAATAACTAGGTTATTCACTTATTCACTGGTTGTGTTCATCAAAGTTCATTAAGACTCAAAGATTCATGTTATTTTTTTTACAATATCTAAACATCAAGCAAGATTCATCAAAGTTCTATCTAACTTCAGACATTCATGTTCGTTCAAGGTTACAACCGTGCAATTTACAAGCCATGTTGATGTTATACATTGGAGCATTACAAGAAAAATTACAAGAAGAATTACATAAGTTTTGTTCTAAAGCCTAAAAGTATCCTCACCAAAGCCCCAGGCATTCACACCAAAAAGTCTCTACACCAAGTCTTCGAGTTTCTGGAAATGAACTCAAATTACACACGAAACACAGAACACATAAAAAACGAGAAACAAAAGGTAGAATATGAAGGCAGAAGAAACGAAAAGAAGCGAGAGGAATTGGATATTGTGAAAACGATCTTACCTGAAGTGTCGCCATCAGAAGCACCACGGTGTGTTCTTTGTTCCATTCTATGCAAACTTCTCTATGATGCTTTCTCCTGGCACCATTAGTGTTTAGGTTTGAGAGTATTTGAAAGAAATTGATGAGGAAGAAGGGTGAGCGAAGTGAGCGAAGCGAGCGGAGCGTCTAGATCAGAGATGGGTGATTGACAGAGGGGAGAACTAGATCGCGGCGATCTAAAAGAGGAGGTAGTCTCGCGTGCACCAGTGAGAAACGAAAACGAAAGAGAATCTTGAATTTTGTTCACGTGAAGATCAATCAATGCATTCTGAACCCTAATTCCTCTCTAACTATTCATTATTTACATGACCTTGACTAATTTGTTTTAATTCATTTTAATAGTAAATACAAAAAGGTTGATCAGGTGTGTAGGTTAGATTTTAATTTTGTTGACCAAGAACAGGGGCCGGACCACAATTCATTGGCTAGGCCCATTGTAAATGATTTTTGGAAGCCTGAAGAATTTGAATAAAAAGGCTGATTTTTGGTACCTTTCTCCATTAGGTACCACTCAAATCTCTTTTATCTCTCTTGCATGCATAATGCTAGGTTTTATTTTTTGCTAGGATCATGTAGAAATAGTTGCATCTGAGTCCCTCTCTCAAGGACAATGTTTGATGGCATAGCTTAGACATTGGTGTGATTTTTTGTGATGTTATGCAAATATCGAATTACTGAAAATTCGTCTGCATGGCGTGTTTGAGCAAGATTTTGTAAGTTTGGAATCCAAATTCAAGTTTAGTGGGTGCAAAACAAAAATGCCTATCTAGAGATTCATATCCCCGCCCCTTGCAAATGAGCCAAAGAGCCATTTTAGAAGTAGATTTTTTGATGGCTTTCATGATGCCTTGAAATATGATTGTGCAAGCTTGTTGCCATGCTACTTGTGAATTTAAATGACTCTTATCTTGTTTATCTTGAGGTCATATGATTGATGATTCACTTTCCTAATTCAAGTTTAGGTAACCCTTGTTGTGATGTCCTGATTCACTTTCCTAATGCATGTTTAGGTAACCATTATTGTGATGTCCTGATTCACCTTAGCCTAATGCATGTTTAGGTAACCATTGTTGTGATGTTCTGATTCACCTTATCCCAATGCATTTTTAGGTAATATTTGTTGTGATGTCTCGATTCATCTCATCCTATGGCATGATTACGATTGTTTATTTCTCTTGTATGCCTGTCATGATAGCATTCTCATCCTATGGCATGATTAGGATATTTCATTTCTTTGGTATGCTTGTCCTGATAGAATTCTCATCCTAGTGAATGTTTAGGATATCTTACATCTCACATATGCTTGTCATGATATCATCCTTGTCTTATTACTTGTTTAGATATCCTTTGTGTTACATGTACACTCCCTTTATTTGTGTGATTGCTTATCTATTACTTATTTAGGTGTCTTTTATGTTACATGTACACTCCTTTTTTTGTGTGATTTCTTACCTATTACTTGTTTAGGTGTATTTTATGTTACTTGTACACTCTCTTTGTTTATGAGATGCCATGCTTCCATTGGATTCTCGATTCAGTTTTGGTTAAGACGAATTGAGTAGACCCTAGGTTTGTAAACCAAGCATGATAACAATTAGGTAGGATTCCATGTAGCCTAACCTCAGGACCATCATTGCATGATAACAAGTAGGATTCAAGTTCCCTTAGCTTTTGGTTTAGTTCTTTCATTGCATGTTTGTAAAACTAAAACCTTTTTCTCAACCAAATCTCAAAAATACTTAATAATAAAGAGGCGAACCATGTGTAAAGAGCCTTAAGTATTGGGGAGAGTATGAGGGGGTGCATTCCCTAATCTTGTGCTTTCTATAAATCATAGTCTTTAATGTTTTTCAAATCACCAAATCCTTTCTCAAGGTAAAAAATACTAAACCAATTCAAACTTCTTTTGCCGCTTGAGCTTTTCTTATGGATTTTTTTTAGAAAGGGTTGTTACCCATTAAAAAACACAAACAAACAAAAACTTTTGAGCTGAACTACGGTGCTCTGATTCCTTAAAAGGGATATATAGGCATTAGGTTGTAGGGCCTAATAGAGCACAGCTATTTAAAACCTTTGTTTTTCCCTGTATAATTTTATCATGCATTTCCCTTAGCTTGTAAGCTTTAGCATAATTTAAAACACACCCTTTGATTAGAATAACAAGAGTGGATCTCGTGGAGTACCACAGACGTGAGGGGTGATAATACCTTCTTCTTGCGTAATCGAGCCCCGTACCCATTTCTTTTTCGCGAGACCTTGTTCTCGCTTACTTCAAGTTTACTCGATGGTTTCCTTTCCCTTCTTCGGAATAAATAATATTTGATGGCGAATTCATTATTCATTTTCCTAGATGCCTCAGTTAGCATGTCAAATTGAGCCTGTGTTTAAGCCCAATTGTTTAAGTTAGCTTGTAGCATAATTTAGCTTGGTAGTCTATAAATAGACTAGTTCTCTCAGTTTGTTGAGAGAAGTTGATTATTGTTATTCACTTGTAATCTGTAAACCTTAATAAAGAAAATAAATAGAAAAAAACAGTTAACCAATACTAATTTTTTTCTTCTTCTTCTTCTACCCTCTTCTCTCTCTCTCTCTCTTGTGAAAATATAATATAATTTCTTGTATTTGTTCAAGAAATTTATAGTTTCAATTTATTTTTATTTTCTTTGGGTAAGTCAGTTATAAATCCAATTTTATTGTGATTAAAAACATAAATTTCATTATTCATGGTCTTAACCAATGTTCATGCTTAATGGTCTCTTTGAAAATTTCTGTTTCAGTTTGATTAGAAATAGAGCCCATAAATTTAGTTTTATATTGATTATAAGATAAAAAGGCATAATCATGTAAAAAATTCCCTACTTCTTCAACTATATAAGATAAAAAGGCACAATCATGTAAAAAATGCCCTACTTCTTCAACGTTTAACCCTTGGCACACACCATCTAAGCAAGCCATTTAAGGTAGTCAACTATTGGATTGGTAATAGTCCTAAAGCCACTTAATTTACCTTTAACAAGAACCCGTCTTCAACAATTAAAAAGAGATAATACTCAACTGAGCATAGCAAGATCCTGGAGACATGGTTTCATCAATTAGAGTATAGGTATAAAGGCGCAAGTAAAAGATGTTAGAAATAAGTTCTTTTGTGTTTAGACAAAGTGTTTAAAAGAATGTTAGAAACATGAATAGAAACTTGATAAGAATGATAATTTTTTATGGAAGAGATGACTTTGTATTTTTGTTTGATACAAAAGTGTAGGATTGCATCTATATTTATATCTCCAGGGAGAACTTTATACACACTAATTCTGTTTCAGTTTGATTAAACATAAATTTCTAGAAATATTACAACCATAAGAAATATCTAAACACTTCAAACACAACAAGATTTATGTAGAAACATTACACAAAAGAAAATTTCTTTTCTCACCCATATGGTGCGAATCACATATCTGAAAATCCAAAATGCCCTCAAATATTTTCGGAGATGCTTCTCCGAACGCACCTCAACCCTTTTTTTGTCAAAATTTTTTGGTTTGGAGTTGTATCTGTGAATATTTCGGGGTGTATTCAGAGATGCATATCTGAAAACACTCCTGAACCCATTTTTCAAGCATTTTTCAATGAGAATTATCATTTAATCATTCACTGAAATTTTCAGAGATGCCTCTCCAAAAATGTCAAGTGGAAAATTGAATATATCACCACCTTGCATGATCATCCCCCTCATACTTCACTCATCCAGCATAATCCAAAACCCTTAAAAAACTTTCACTCTCAATCAACTTTTTGACTCCAAATCACCATTATTGTGTTTTATCACATCAAAGGGAATAAGAGAAGCTACAATTTATGGTAAAGTTCATTCATTTCATACCTCATTGCTTGCATTAATCTTGATTTTGAGCTGAAAATGTGCATTTAGTTTGGAGACGCATCTCCTAATTCACTTGCTATATGTTATGGAGATGCATCTCTGAATTTGTCTGTTACTGTAATTTTTTTAACTGTTTTTATGTTTTGGTTTAAAATAGATATGGTGCACCCATATTTGTTTCCCAAAGCTCATGTAAGTAACGATGTCAAACTTGATGAAGTGAAGGACAATGTTAAACCAGTTGAGGTGAAGGAAGATGTTAGACTAGTTGGTGTCGAGATATATATTGGTTAACACATTGAATGTAATGTTGCCAATGATGTAATCTTGATACGATTTAATACATATAATATATATTAAATAATTATGGTGTAAATGTCGATTTTTATTTATTTACACATTTTATGGTTTACAACTTCTATTTATGCTATCTAAGTTTCTGGTTTGTGTCTGGTTCATGGTTTATTCTAGATATGCATATATGGTAAAACCCCATTTTAATTTTTTTGGACGTGCTTATTTGAATAAACTTTTTTTTGTAAAATATTAGGGTTTATCTGGATATGCATCTCTGAAAAGTGCTCTGATGACATGAGAAGGTTTCTACAAAACACCCGATATCATAAAATAAATACATATATCCACCTCACATTTGTGTATTTCAATGGTGAGATATTGCCACTTCAGTTTAGGATCTGTGAGGACATAACTCGCTTCGACCTGATATCCAAACTTAATACGCTCTTTCTATATCCAAAAAATTGATGAGTTATCAATATTGAGTATCGATCACCCTCATTTGACAACAACAGGAAGATATAATTCATCAACTTCAAACTGAAGACAGAAGCTGATTTAGAGGTTATGTGGAGTACTTTTCGCTGATATGAAACAAAGGGTCTGATTGAAGTGGATGCAAAGACTCTAAGATCTGTCGACGATACTATCAACATGTTGCAACGTTTGGATCTATCCATTTATAACGATGTGTAATGTGAACTTTCCTATTTTCAATTATCTATGTAATGTTGAGTGTTTTCATTTAATGTCAAGTTGTTATGATTATCAATTATAAATTTCCAATTATAATTATCCATATTGTCTGTCGATATTTATTTTTTTCATTTGAAGTATCAAAGCTATTTTCAGATACACATCTCCGAATAATATGACATACAATTTCAGAGATGCATCTCTGAACTAAATTTTGACAAAAATGATTCATGGTGCATTCAGAGATGCATCTCCCAACTCAAAAGGCATTTTTGGATTTTCACCAAAGGTTTGTGAGAAGGCATAAATGTGGGAAAAGAAATTGTCTACCAAAAGTTACCTAAGCGTAAAATAACTAAGCCCAAAAATCAAAATACAACTAACAAGGTTTGGCCAAAATCAAGTTTAATATTTCAACATCCCCTCTTAAACTTTGTTTGTGACTCCAAGCACACTCCTTAGCTTCACGAAAGTTTTCAACTTGAGTGGCTTGGTGAAAATGTTTGCAACTTGATCTAGAGACATTACGTATTTCAACTTCACTTCCTTCTTCTTGATGCATTCTCTTATGAAGTGGTAACGTGTGTCAATGTGCTTACTTATTTCATGAAAGACAAGATTCTTTTCCAAAGCAAGTGCTGATTTTTGTTAACACATATTTCCATAGGATCTTCTTGTGGCATTTTTAACTCTTTCAACAAGTTCCTTAGCAAAATTGCATGACAAATACGTGATGTGGAAGTGACATAATCAGCTTCATAAGTCGAGAGTATAACTATTTGTTGCTTCATTGACATCTAAGTGAAAGTAGTATCTCCCATAAAGAACACAAAACTAATAGTGCCATTCCTATCATCCATGTCTCTACTCAAATCGCTATCACTATAGCCAACAATCTTATAATTGTTAGAAGAGTAATAGTGCAAGCCAAAGTTCGTTGTACCTTTGACGTATCAAAGGATTCTCTTTGTTGCCTTGAACTGAGTTGTTGTTGGAGCTTCTATGTAGTGACTTACGACCCCTACGACATAAAGAATATTCAACCTTGTACTTATCAAGTAACATAGAATGCCAACCAAACTTTTGTAAAGAGTCGGATCCTTAATCTCTCAGTTTTCATGCTTGCTCAACTTCCTGCAACATTCCATTAGGGTGCCAACCAAATTAGAATCATCCATCTTGAACCCCTTAAGGACTTATTTGGCATTTCCTTCTTGTGTGATGAAAATTCCTTTGTCTTTTTGCTTTACTTTGATGTCGAGATAATATTCCATGAGCCTCATATCCTTCATCTCAAATTCATTTCACATGTCTTTCTTGAACTCTTCGAACATGCTTGGATTGTTCCTTGTGAAGATCAAGTCATCTACATACAAGCACACAATCAAAATATCTCCACTTTACGCTTTCATATAGAGTGCATGCTCATATGGACATTTGATGAAGTTATTTTCTTGAAAGTATTTGTCGATTTGAACATTCCAAGCTCTCGGTGCTTGTTTAAGACCGTACAATGCCTTCTTTAACTTCAAGACTTTTTCTTCTTTCCCTTTTACTTTATAGCCTGGTAGTTGCTCGATATAAACTTCTTCTTCGAGAAAACCATTTAAGAAGACTAATAGTTTCAAGACGAAAGAAATGATCTTTCATTTGATAGATCTTCCATTCATTTTGGGTTGCCAAAGAAATGATAAGTCTAATAGTTTCAATATGAACAACGAGAGAAAAGACCTCATCATAGTCAATTCTTTATTTTTTACTATAGCCTTTCGCCTCCAATCTTGCTTTATATCTCTCCGCGTCTCCTTTTGCATTCTCCTTCTCCTTGTACACCCATCTTACTCTGGTTGCTTTATGTCCTTGTGGAAGTGTAGTAAGTTTCCACATATCATTCTTCGTGATTGATTTAATTTCTTCGTCTATGACGTCTCTCCACTTTATGTTTTTGGCCACTTCTTGGTAGCATAGAGGCTCACAATCACAAAAAAATACAAAAGAGATTAATGTCATTTTGGTTTTCTCGAAGAAGAAATATATATATATATATATATATATATATATATATATATATCGAGCAATTTTAATGGGCTATGAAGTAAAAGTGAAAATAATAAAGGAACAGAATGAGTATAAACACAAGATGATGAGTTTTGTCTATCCCCAAGTCAAGACAAGGTTAATTGTGTTTATATTTTCTCTTTGACGACACAATAATGATATTGATCATACGTTATAGTTACTTTTTACGTCGTGTCATCTTATAAATCAAGGTCATCTCATAAATCAAGGCTAGATGACAATACAACACATGAGGAATTTGCTTACACCTAACAATAAACAACTTGTTACGCTGAAAACAACTAGTAGTTGATTTTAGGATCAACCAAAGAAAGGTTAAGTGAGTACAAACAAGTTTGTCAAATATTTCTCAACCATACGGAGGTCTATAAGGTTCACGGAGCGTTAGATTAAGTTAATATGATAAGTAGATCTATATTGCTTGAAATTTTACTTGTACTTCTTACTTATAACGCCACTAATTAACTTAAAAAATTTTCGACATCAAATTTTGTTCTAGGAAAAAATTGCACATGTGGATTGAAGTAACACAAAATATCGTGAAAAACGAAATAACAATCTGACACGGGGTGATATGTAACCCTCGTAGTGTAACTAATCATACAATGATAAATTATATGTCACATCATTTTCATTAGTATGTCTAATACTCGCCTATAAATATTGCATTTGTAAATTGTGTTTGATTAGTATGTCTATATCCGCCTATAAATATTGTACTTTGTAAAAAAAAATTAATATTTATAATCAATTAAATAAGTTTTTTATACAATTTTTATCTCTTTGTTGTTATAATTTACTTTATTTTTATAAATCCTTAATCTTGTAGCTCAATACTCAAAAAATAGTACTTAACATTCATTACAGGAGTTAAAAAAACACAACTCAGCATAAGTGTCTAATGAAAAAAATTGCATTCAAGAAATATTTACTTATATATATTGTGAAGTCTATGGTGAGACTTCAACTAAATTCTTCACCGGTGAAACTCAAAATAATTATTGTTAGATTTAATGGATGGTGAAGATTTATTATATTTAAAAAAGATAACACATACTTATTTCTACAGCAATTTTTTTTAACTCTTCTCAATTTGTAAGTTGTATCTTTATCTTCAAAATTATATTACCATTAATTAAAATATGAATCATCCAAACCGGTAATGTGGACAATTGTCATGTTATGTAATAGCATTAAGTAAAATATTAATTGTCATGATTCTTTATCGGTCATTTTAATGAATCTATTTGGAATCCAAAAACATTTTACTCTGAACAGGTGATAAGAGAGAGAGAGAGAGAGAGAAATAGGGATAAAATTGTAAGTGAAAGAATGTATGTGTTTTCTTTTATTTTCAATTCATCCCTCATTTTAGATGTTACCTCTATATAAATAATTGTGTAAGTCTTTTCCAAGATGAAAATTAAGTCAACTGTAACTAACAATATTTAAATAATATTATTGATGTAAATATTGATTGACATTTTCAACCTCTAATCTCTTTTGAATTTTTTTTTAGTGGAGTCACATCTCACATCACATTTTAAAAGGGTTTAAGCTTAATTTCATTTGATCAAAGTAGGTAAAATTATTTAGTTGACATCATAAAAAATAAGGGTGCGTTCGATTTTTAAGATGGTAAGTATTAGATATAGTAATACTCTATAAATCTTTAAAGTATTAGATAGCTTTTTTGTCTTATATAATATTGGATTAATAATTATTTATCCTCATGAGTTTTGATTTATTTTTTTATACATTTTTAATAATGTTAAAATTCTAAGTTTTTTTCTTCTAGGTGTAAATATCAATCCTGTAAAAAAAAATTTATTTATTCTCCTCATTTTTATATGTTTAAGGAGTATCTAAAAAATTATAAGGGTATAATCAATTTTTTTTTAAAGGAGGTCAATTAAAATTTACCTATATTACAAAGGGATAAATGACTATTAACCCTACAATATTTGATAGACAAAAGACATAACAAATAAATTAAATTTACAAAAATACCCTTCATAAATTTTGAGAGAGAGATATTTTAAATAAAAAATAAAATAATATTTTTTTTTTATTTTAAATGATTTATACTAGAGATAAAAGGGTATTTTCATATTTTAAATAATTTATACTAACGAAAAAATGATATTTTTCTTAAATATTAATAGAAGAGAGGAACAAAGTATATTTTTAATAGAATATAAAAGAGTATTTTCATAAATATTAATATGAGAGAGAATATATTTTCGCTTTGACGACATAATGATGATATTGTTCATGCATGGTAATTACTTTTTACGTGGTAGCACTTTAAATTGTTATCAAATAAATTATATTGAATTTTTAAATCAAAATTACGATGGTTTGATCGTCAGGGTGTAACACTCACGACAGTTTGAAAGGTCACAATCAACAATGAAAAATAGAATTTCACGACAATTGATAATCGTCGCAATTTTCAGTTTACGTTAATTTCCTAACCGTCGTGAGAGAGTTTTGATAACCGTCGCAATACAGTCTCGCAACACACATTTCTGCGACAGTGCTGCAAACGTCATAATTTGTGAATTGCGTCAGTTCTAACCGTCGTAATCAACCAAAATGAACCGTCGCAATTTACCAATTTTCTTGTGGTGATGGTTCCTCTTAGCCCTTTGGATTATTTACTCTTGTGTTAACATTAGAATGGGGTTATTTAATCTCCAACTCTTTAGCTTGTTAAACCTCATTGTAATGAATAAGTCCAAAAGTTTCTAATGATTAATTGCGAGACCTGATACATGATGCATGTATTCTAAGTTCAATATATTTTCTAATGAAAAATATAGTAATAACCATTAGACTTTAAAGTGAATCAACCAAAGCGTTTCTAAAAGCATTGAGATGGGAAAGAAATACAAACATTTACAATGTTTAAGGAGGGGTTTTTATGTCTATATGGCCTTACCTCTTAGATGTTTATGGCCTATCGACATTGTGAGGCTCTTTTATAAATGACTGTGTATACTAAACATAGTTGTGACAAGTCCTATTGAATTCTTTAGTGTTTATGGTTGTAGTATCTCAAGTGATGTGTAAAATTTGTTGTCAAACTTGAACTTTATCCAAGGTATTAGCTAAAAGTACTCAACTCTAATTCTTTTTCTTCAAGCAATTAAGTTAAGGAATGAACTATATGTCATATCCCAAAATTTCCCTATCCTAATATTCTATTTAAGTTTCTAGTTAATTCATATTTTATAGTTTTATTTCTATGGGGTGTTTAAAATCAAAGAGGGGTTTACTTTGTAAAAAAGGTCATGGGCTTTTCTCAATCGGAAAAGGCCCATATATTTTTAATTAAGTTCGGACATTATAAATAAGAGTGTATAAAACAAATGATTCGTTTAGAAGGCCCAATACAAATCAGAAGAAGCCCGTGTGGATTTCTTTTATATATTAAAGAGGGGGTCCATAAAACAAATTATTTCTGTTTTCGTTAAGGTCCACTAAGGTTTCTTTCCTTTTTAAGAGAAGGTGTATAAAGTAGTATGTTTTTTTATGAGGCCCAACTAAATAAAACATTTTTGGCCCATTACAAGTTTTTTATTTATTTAGAAAAGAAAATATTGGTTTACTTACGTTAATTATTATTATTATTATAATTATTTATTATTATATTAGAAGTAACATTTTTACTTTTGAAATTAGTCTTATTATGATAATTTAGACTTAATAAAAAAATGTTGTTTTGTTTTACTGATTAGAATAAGAGGTGTCAATATAAGAAAGAGTTTTCTTCTTCTTTCAGGGTCCAGTCCAGATCAAGTTAATGTTTGGCCCAATGATGTAAAATAAAATGAGTTAAACAAACTATTTTTCTAAAATCCAATGCAAATTCCAAAAGCCCAACAAAAAATATATAGTAAACAGGTACTTATGAATTGAAACACATAATGGGATATTTTTTCTTTTCTTCGAAACAGCAGACAGAGTAATGCAAGATACAAAAATTACAATCATACAAATCACAGGCACATCAATGTCTTTCCTAAAAATTCTAAGACAACATAATCAAACCATTAACTTATTTCCTAAAATTTGTTGTTCTAAATCAGTATAAAACGTAAAGAAAATTAAAGAGCCAGGGGGAGGAAAGACAATAAAGAAAAAGTAAAGAGATACGATACAGAGGGGGGGAGAGGGCAGTATTACAGTATAAAAAAGATGACAATAGGGGGAAATTTTTTTACAACAAAGAAGAGGGAAGTATTACAGTACAAGAATACAAGAAGAAGAGAGAAATCTCTAACGAACACCATTGTACCACCGTCGTCACCTCCCTGTCACACTACTGATCTGCATGCAACAACAACTCCTCCATCGCCACTGCAACATTTGCCGTCGGCTGCCGCTTAACCACACCACGAACGGCTCCGCAAGATAGCCGCAAGCCCACCACGAATCGGCCAACGCTGGGCCAACTCCATCAACCTCTGCAAGCACCGCGGATCTCCTCCCTCTGTTGCACCTATTACCGCCGACCCAGAATCCATCTCTCACTGTGCAATATATTTGCTTTCTGCATATTTCTTTTTTCTTTCTATTAATATTATTGTTAGATTTAGGGTTTAGCTTTAGGAAATGGGCCTCTTAGGCCCGTTTAGCACACTCCTGTTTCATTTTCGCTAACACTCCTTAAACCAACACCAGCAGAACCGGCCCACTCATCTTATTCATTTATTTTTAATTTTTTCTCTTGCTTGTAACATGTTTGGGCTAGGCCCAATTGATATTCGTGTACCATTTATTTTGTTTGTTCTAACTGTATTTAAGGGCATACCCCCCACGTGATTGGGCTTAGACCCAATATTTGGTTCTAAGGCCCTTCTATTTGTACCCCCTAATTTTACTTCATAACTAAATTAACACCCCCGCGAAATTAATTTTTATTTATTTTTATATATATTCATTTATTTTTTTTCTTATATATATTATATATTTACATATTTATATTTTTACAATTATAATACCATATTATTATTATAATTGATTTAGTATTTTAAACTCATTTAAATATAATATTATTTATTCGCATTACATTATATCTCTTAACCATGCGCTTAAAAATATTTTTCACAATTTAATTTAATATTTTATATCAAAATATTAAAACCACGATTCATTAAATTACAATATCCGCAAGCGACGCATGTCCAATATCTGGTCACGTGATAAGGGGCTATATCTGACTCCTCAGATATACGTCTAAAAATATTCAAACGATCACCAAACTATTTTCGTAATAAATTAATTCAACATTAATTTTCGAAAAGGAATGCGAATATATTTAAGTTAACTGCGTACTTGGTCTAACAAACTCCGCTTATTCATACTCTTAGACCACATACGTGGGGAATTCAAAATATATTTCATAATCCATAAAAAACACAAACGAACCGCGAACTACAAAATGGGACAATGATTCCTCCTAAAAGGATACATAGGCATACAATAAAAAATCGCGGCGAGTCCTGCTAACTAAAATTCAAACCCCTTTTTTTAATAAGTAAATTAAAATCCTATTTCCTAAATATCGCGCTTCTAAACCTAGTATCCTTGTGAACAAGGTAGAGGATGGATGCCTAACACCTTCCCCTCGTCTAGAACCTAGTCCAAATCTAGAATCTCTGAACTTTAGGGTTATTCCTTTATACTCCCTTCCTTTAGGATAAAAATTAAGGGTCGCGACTCTATTTAAAAACCAGTTGCAATAGCTGGCGACTCTGCTGGGGACTCAACCTTAGGTTTAGAGGCCTTATCTTTAGGTTTTAGGATGTTTCTTATTTTTGGGTTTTTATTTTCTTATTTTCTTATTTATTTATTTTCTTCTTATTTTTGTTATTATTCATTATATTATATTTATCTGTAGTGGGGATTTAAATTTTTGCAAAATTATTCTCAATACCCTTAGAAAGAAGGTTCGTCTATTAGCCAAGGGGTTACATCAATCCTATGAGTTTATGTGACGACTTCACCTATAGTCGGTAGAATTCTGCAAAAGGAATACCTTTCGAGAGACTTCCTCTTGGGAAGTAGGACTTTGGGATGACACCTATGACTCTTTGTACGACCTTTAAACCAGAAAACTCATGATGATACCTTTCACGATCTAGAGACAAAAGTTTCGGTCTGTAAAGAGACTCTGCTTAAGGGAGGCCCTTATGCCTTTCCCTCTAGCGTTATTTATGACACCCTTAAGGAAACCACCTTATGGGGAGGGTAGAATATCCATAGGCCAATACTAAGAACCTACCTTCTAAGGATACCTTTCACAAATCCCACTATAATCTGCGAACCTACAAGGGTTATCCCTTCATCCACTACTATCCTTAGCCCTTAGTGCTTCCGTCTATATCATCATCCCTATCTTGTAGGGACTCCTCATTAGCAATAATCCTCAAGGTATTCATACATGTCTCAATATCTAAGACAGTGTAGGAAATCATCAAATCTATGTCTATTATCACCTTCGTCCTTAAGGTGTCTCTGTCTGTCTCAATTTCTGAGTTAGAGTAGGCGTGATACGGTGGCCAGAACCGGGACGTGTTTCCCTATTTTTTTAAGGAATTTTATGGTTTGCGTTTTGCGTTTTTGTTTGCAAAATGTCGCGGTAAGCAAGAGTCGCCACCGTCTTTTATTTTATCCAACAAGGAAAGGAAAAAAAGCACAGAAAAATTCCTTTTTCGAGATATTTCTGAGTACGGGGGGGTAGATTATAGAGAGGGAAGGTATTAGCACCATTTCTATCCGTAGTTATCTACGGGCTCTTAGGTACTTGCTCATCATTTTCAAAAAAATTCCATTTGTGTTTGCGTGATTTGAAAAGCTTTTGTTTTGACTTCGATTTAACTCTTGCTTCTATCTTCAAGAGTGTAATGAAGTGTTTTTGAAAACTTTGTTTGTAAAGGAGTGTAAGTGTGAAATATTTGTTTGGAATGAGCAAGTACTTAAGAACTAATCTACCTACTCGAAAAAACAATCGTTATATGCTTGTTTCCTTTAGACAATGCCATCCCACTATTAGTGAGCAGGTAGCACCGTCGTTGGAGTTTTGAGGGTCAATTCGAAAGGGATGTACGGTCACTAAATCAATGTTAGGACGTCTTAGTAGTAACCCTTATGTCTTAGAATAATTATTCGAGGCAACAATATCTGAGGCAACCTTTCCGAGGCAACTTTGATCTTTGGACAAAAGGACGACCACTAAAACATCCTATACTCAATGACCGTTTACCGAAGGCAACCAAGTGGGAGTGTACCCTAGGAGTGCGCATGTGCAAGTGATTCAGTTTCAACTTATTTATCTTTTCACATTTTAAGGTTATCTAACTGTTTTAAAGTTTATCATACATTCTTGTCATGCATCCTAATATCATACATCTAACAGTTAATAATTTGCAGAATTAAAAATGCGGGAATTAAACTACGCTATTACAAGGCTTCGGGTATTTACATAGCCAAAAACAAACCCTTTGAAAATAAAGCGATAAATGGAAATAAACGTCCTAATTAACTATTACAAACTGTAGGCAGTTACATCAATAGGGTAAAAATAGAAAAATAAAGTGCGTGAGAAAAATTAGATCGACGAGAAATTAGGGTTTTGACCCTTCTAACCTAATTAAAAGAAAAAAAAGTTTTTTTTATTGTTTTTAATAAAAGAATTAAGTTTTCTAAATTAAGTACAAAAATTAATAGGTTAATTAAATTAATTAGTAAAAATAATGACATGGCCTATTTTTGGTTTTTTGTTATTTTTAAGAAAAGAAAGAAAAATTAAATTTGGAATAAAAACCTAATTATTCTAATTATTTTTAATTTATTTACAAAATAATTAGAGTTTTCTAAATTAACAAACCTAATTAAATTAATTTTTTTTAATAAAAATAAAATCTAGATCCAATTTATGAAAAGTAATATTTTTTGTGATTTTTGATAAAAAGAAAATAACTTAATTGGTTAATAAAATAAATAAATAAATTAGAAGAAATAAAATAAAATATAAAAGAAAATAGAGAAGAGATATTGGACCTGCAATTGGTGGGGGGGGTGCCAAAATCAGAATTCTGGGCCCAAAGATGGAAGTCCACGTTGACTTCCTGGATCCAGTGTGATTGCTTTGACCTTGCCTTTGGTGTTCCTCCCATCATAGCCCTTGGATCTGGATCTCAAGCCACTTGGCACACTGGATTATGGGGACGTATGATACTCCTTGGCTTGGTATGCACATGAGATTACCTGAAAGAATTTAAGAAAAATGCATTTGGTGGAGGCAGGGGTCGAACCCCTGACCTCAAGCTTCCAGCGCCTTAAAACTTTCCTGGCTACCACTGGGCCAATTTTTCTTGTTGTAATAATATTACAAAACAATAAACAAATATTAAAAAAACCACATATATCAATTCAGCGCGCGAAATTTGAACAAGCCAATGGAGGGATGCCAACTGGTCATCTTCTTCCTCTCTCCGTGGGTAAAAGTCCCAGACTTTTACCTACGGACGTTTGTCTGTTGCTATAAACAGGGTTCGTTCCCAAATCTTCCATGGGCCATATAAATGACATCTAATGCCATGGTTGGACTCGTCTCGTCCTCCTGAACATGATGGTACCTGTGATCGGTGGGAATGAAAACTGACTATTTTGGAATGCTGGTTCGCGTTTGCGTTTGTTTTCGCAAAGTATCGCGGTAAGAAAGAGTCGCCACCGTCTTTTATTTTATCCAATAAGGAAAGGACAAAAGCACAGAAAAATTCCTTTTCGAGATGTTTCTCGGGTTCGGGAGGTAGATTATAGAAAGGGAAGGTGTTAGAACCCTTTCTATCCGTGGTTATCCACTGGCTCTTAGGTACTTGCTCACTATGTTTTCAAAAGTTTGCTTTTCTTTGTGTTTGTGAGTTTTGAAAAGAGTTTTGTTTTTTTGAAGAGAGTGTAAGTGCGAAAAGTTTTGTTTTGTTTTTTAAAGGAGCAAGTACTTAAGAACCTCTACCTACTCAAAAAGGAATTAAATTGTGCTAATGTCCTTTAGACAATGCTATCCCACTATTGAGGAGTAGGTAGCATCGTCGTTGGAGTTTTTTGGGTCAATTCGGTTTAAGGGACGTGTGGTCACTAAAGCAATGTTAGGACGCCTTAGCGGTAACCCTAATGTCTTAGATCATTTTTCCGAGGCAACCGTTTCGAGGCAACTTATGATCTTGGGACAAAAGGACGACTTCTAAAACATCCTATACTTAATGACCACGTTCGAGGCAACCAAGTGAGGCGTACCCTAAGAGTGACATGTGCGAGTGTGTCAATTTTCAGTTTATATTATCTTTACATGTCATGGTGAGCTACTGTTGATTTTAAATTAAGAGTTAATCTTGTCATGCATAGCCTAGTTAGCATACATCTAAACAGTTAATATATGTAGAGGAATTTAAAGTGCGGGAATTGTAAATCCTACGCTATTACAAAGCTTCGGGGAGGGGGATTATTTACATGTCCAAAATTGGGGGAATAAAGCAATAAAGTAAAAGTCTTAGTTAAGCTATTACAAACCAATAAGCAGTTACAATAAAATAAACGCGCGCGAATCTGAAAATAAACTCTAAAAAATCCTAAGAATAAAATCTTTTTGTTGTTTTATTTTATTTTGGGAAAATGATCTAAATCTACTTAATTTTAGTTTTTTTGAGAAAATGTTAAGATAATTAAAAGATTAATTGACAAAGTTAATTTAATAGAAAAAACTAGCCTAATGTTTTTGTGGTTTTCTTATTTTATGTTTTAATGTTAATTAAAATGATAAAAAGATGTCAATGAAAACAAAAATAAAATACAAAGGGGAATCCTTTGATCCAGGGAAAAAAAAGAGTTTCGACCCAGGGAGGGAATGGAAGCTTCGATCCAGAGAGGGTCATGGTCCTTTCGATTGGGCCAGACAGTAAGGCGTGAGTAGCCTTCGATCCAGGGAAGAGGATCGTCTTTTGATCATGGAGGTCATGGCTTTCGATCCAGGAATGAGATGCCTCCTTCGATCCAGCATGCTAATGGGTTCGATCCAGAGAAGGTGTCTCCTTCGATCTGGGATGTTATACCTGCAAAAGTATGTTAGCGAAATAAAACACAGGGCCTGGGTATTGAACCCCAAGCCCTTCGATCCTGCGCTTGCTGGGTCTCTTCAGGCTATGTCTGCAGCAAATATTAGCAAACGATGGACATGACCTGGGTGCCAAACCCAGGCCTCTTGATCCTGTCTAGGATAGAAAATCGAAGGTAACAACCAGTATGAATGTATTATGCAAATATGAGGTTGGATAGTTTACCCTTTCTTACCAGCAGATTGGACCTTTGATTTGGGCACTTGCTGGAGGGAGCACTTTCAATCTGAGGGCTTCTGGGCGTGGGCACCTTCGATCTAAAGGACTGCTTTGGCTTGGATCCCTTCTGAAAATGCTGATGACTTTTGGTAGTGTAACTCCAATGTTTTTTGTTCTCCTGTTGTGTGTTTTTTCGTGTGTTCTGGATATGTATGCTGGCCTCTGTATTTATAGGGGTGTGAGGGTGCAGTAACGGCAAGAGACAACCATTTAACCAGGCCTTTAATGCCATGAGACAAGAATCAGACACATTAAATAATTTCCTTTTTTGAAATATTCATGTCTCTTGAATGAACCTGGACACTTTTGAATTTCGAATGCCTTCAGGCCCTGCTCTTCGATTGGTCTTGATTTTCCTCCTTCGAATGGACTTCTTATGTACCCTTCGAATGGGCCTTCTGAATGCTTCTTAGAATGGTCTTGAGTTGCACAGAATCACTCTGGTCGAATCAGCTCTTTAGGAACAGAAAAGGCAAGAATCTGGCCTTTAACTCAAGAATTAAATCCACAATCAGCATTTAATTATTTCTATATTTGCAAGGGACACATGCCATTTTCTCATGTTCAATGTACCTGGACATGTTTTCTGAGTGCCCTTTGATGGCCTCTTCCACATGGCCTGGAAGGAGTTCTTCGATCGGCCTTTGTCCAAATATCAATCGAAGGATTCCAATCGAAAGGCTTTGTTAACAGGCCAATCGAAAGGTGCTGTTCATGCCAATCGAAGGACATGGTTAACATGCCTGTCGAAGCTGCCTTGACATAATTCCAATCGAAGTGCTTGTCCATAATGCCAATCGAAAGGTCTTTCAGAATGCCAATCGAAATGCTTGTTCATACTGCCAATCGAAATTCTCCTTCAGAACATCAATCGAAGTGTCTTTCAGAATACCAATCGAAATGCTTGTTCATACTGCCAATCGAAATGCTTGTCCATGCCAATCGAAAGGCTCATTCAGAGTACCAATCGAAGGGTCTTTCAGAATGCCAATCGAAGTGCTTGTCCATACCAATTGAAATGCTCCTTCAGACTACCAATCGAAGGGTCTTTCAGAATACCAATCGAAAGGTACTTAAAGCACCACTCAAAAATTTTCTTTTTCCTTAGGCAAGGGTTTTTGGTTAACCATGCAGGGGGAAGACTTTGGAAAACATGAGAGGGAAAATTTTGGGGTACAATAGTTGCCCCTGTTCAATTTTCTTAAACCTGAGGATATAGATTGGCTTTCAAGCCTTTCGTGATCCGAAGGTGGAAGATAATTGAACACTAGAGTGCCCAGAAATTTGCACTCGCATGGTGTAGTACCAGCATTGTGACATCGGGAATGGGCTTACAGATGCCATTTAGAGATTGTTGGTAGGAGGACGGGCTTACAGATGCCATCTGGAGATTGTTGGTAGGAGGATGGGCTTATAGATGCCACCTGCAGGAGTGTCGATCGCATAAGAGATTCCTTAGCGAGAACTTGCATACCTGTTGTTGTAGAAGATTCCGCTGGGGAAGTCTAACTTTGTTGAGATTTAGGAACTTGCCTGTACTTCAACTGAGAGAATGCTTCAGCTGAGTTTTAAGAACCTGTTCATAATTCAATTGGGGGGAAACATCTTCATCAAGATCTAGGAACTGTCTCGTGCCCACCAGGAGTATACCGCTGAGGTTATAGAACTTGCCCATATTATGACAGAGGAAAACATCAAGATCTAGGAACTGACTCGTGCTCAAAGGAGTATACCGTTGAGGTTATAATACTCATCCACATTATGACATAGGGAAACATCTTCATCAAGATCTAGGAACTGTCTCGTGCCCACCGGGAGTATACCGCTGAGGTTATAGAACTTGTCCATACTATGACGGAGGAGAACATCAAGATCTAGGAACTGACTCGTGCTCAATGGAGTATACCGTTGAGGTTATAGTACTGGTCCATACTATGACATAGGGAAACATCTTCATCAAGATCTAGGAACTGTCTCGTGCTCACCGGGAGTATACCGTTGAGGTTATAGAACTTGTCCACACTATGACGGAGGAAACTGTCGATATTGAGAACCTTATCTGAAATTCAACCGATGATAATTCAATTGAGATTTAAGAACCGGTTGGGTCTTCGACGTAATTGAGAACTTTAGTTGTATCTTTCCTGAAAGGTAAAGGTCATTCATATGCAATGCATGATATGGATCAGGCAATGATGTTCTCAAAATAAATGAGATTGTATTCGTATGATGCGTATAGAGTTGAGTCTGGATGATTGTCAGAATTGCGTCCGCATCTGGAGCGTATCTGAAATGTATTTGAATGAGTGACAGAATGACATCCGAATCTGGATCGTATCTGGACTGTAATTTGAATGAGTGACAGAATGACATCCGAATCTGGATCGTATCTGGACTGTAATTTGAATGAGTGACAGAATGACATCTGAATCTGGATTGTATCTGGACTGTATTTTGAATGAGTGACAGAATGACATCCGAATTTGGATCGTATCTGGACTGTATTTTGAATGAGTGACAGAATGACATCCGAATCTGGATCGTATCTGGACTGTAATTTGAATGAGTGACAGAATGACATCCGAATTTGGATCGTATCTGGACTGTATTTTGAATGAGTCTGGAATAAGTATCAGAATGTCAGCCATATCTAGGTCGCATCTGAACTGTTTCTAGAAGGGATCTGGAATAAGTATCAGAATGTCAGCCATATCTGGGTCGCATCTGAACTGTCTCTAGAAGGAGTCTGGAATAAGTATCAGAATGTCAGCCATATCTGGGTCGCATCTGAACTGTCTCTAGAAGGGATCTGGAATAAGTATCAGAATGTCAGCTATATCTGGGTCGCATCTGAACTGTCTCTAGAAGGGATCTGGAATAAGTATCAGAATGTCAGCCATATTTGAGTCGCATCTGAACTGTCTCTAGAAGAAATCTGGAATAAGTATCAGAATGTCAGCCATATCTGGGTCGCATCTGAACTATCTCTAGAAGGAGTCTGGAATAAGTATCAGAATGTCAGCCATATCTGGGTCGCATCTGAACTGTTTCTAGAAGGGATCTCAGCAGATGATGATATTTGCCTGTTGATTGATCTTTCCTGAAAAGGTAAAGAGTCAGTTGTATGCAATGTCATGATGTATGCATTGTCATGATGTATGCATTGTGTAATGATGTTCTCAAAATAAAATGAGATTTGTGTCATATGTATTTTGTATGCATATGTTATGAATGTTGTTGAAGTGTAATTTTGTCTTGGACTTTGCTCAAAATGTTTCCACCGGGGATCCCTGCTTTGTTGTTTGAGGAGAACTCCGCTAGGGGATATTGAAAACTCTGTGGGGAGTATGTTTATTTCTACTTGGGAAAAGAGTTTAGGAGTCTTAGTCGTCCGTTGCTCTACTGGGGAGTCAAAGTTGAACTGATATCTGGTCGTGCCCAGGTTTCGCAGTAACTTGCTGGGGATTATAGAGTAGTCTACTGGGGAAGAGGAGTTGTGGTCCTTTAGTTTGTAGTAGTCAGAGAGGCAAACTCAAGCTGGGGAAATAAACCTTGTCGTCAGTCTGCTAGAGGGGTGACATCTTCGTTGGGGGAAGTCCTCGAGGATTCTTGAGGTTGATTCAGCTGGGGAAAGGTTTTCAGAGATTAAACCCTTGCTGGGAGTCATCCTATGAGAAGGATCTTGGGGAGATTTGTCACTGCCCCTAGCAGCGAGTGTTTGTGGCACTGCCTGGAAATGTTTAATTGTACGTAACCCTTCACTGAGATTGATGTTTAATGCCCCAAGTGACGGAGATGGAGACTTGCCCCTGGTTACTCTGCACTTCTTCAGAGATTTCTTGAAATCTTGACTGGACTGCCCCAGGTGTGCTGGATAGTGACATGTCAAGTCCCCTTGTTGATAGGAGATTTTTCAATGGAAGTGTCATCCTTTTTGAAGTGATTTTGTTCATTGAGAGAGCTTTCGTTCATCGGATATTCGTTGTGTGAATTTCTCCGTTGTCAAACAAATAGCCAAATACAAACAGTGATATTCAAATAATGCAAAGTTTATGCTTGTCTCGAAGTTTTTTTTTTTTTGAAAAACGCGTTTTTTAGCAGAAAACCTTTTTTAAGACAAATTCAACACAAGATTTAGGGCAAAGCCTTACAGGAGTCAGGATACCTTTTGTAACAGTATGCTTTCGAACTAACCCATGCTTCAGTTAGGACTTTTGAAGGGTTGTAACGTGGCTTGGTTCACGGTTTAAGAAACAAAGGATAAAGGCTCAAAGTATATTTGTACCCAGCCGCTCTTCGTGATGTTCTTCAATCCTAAACCCAGTTAATTGTGCGTTTGAGCTCCAAATAAGTCTGGAACAACGTTTTTGGTGATGGTTCACACAAGTTGGATTTTGGAAGGCAGTCATTTTTGCAACATTTTTCATGTTGTTGAGGATTTTTAGCGACCTCATTCTTTTGATTTGTTATCCCTAACTTTTGCCTGACTGTTCCTGTTTTCGAGATTACAGTCAGCGGGATGCCCCAGCTTTCTTAAGCCTCCTTTATAGGTTTTGGCTCAGTGGGCTTTTTCTTTTGAGAGATTGACTGCCTATGAGATAAGGAACCACCACTGTCTTTTGATTCCAGAGGAATGCTTTTGATTTCGTTCGTTGTATTATGAACTGAGAGTTTTGCAACTTCAATGCGCATCTTTTTGAATTAACTGAGAGACTACCCTGCCCCAGGTTTAAATTAAAGGTTTCAATTTGTGAAAAGAAAAACTCCAACTTCTTTGGCTCGAAGGGGTTGACTAGGGATTATCTTCCTTATAACTCCAGTGTTTAGGATTTGAAAGAAATGCCTGTACATCGTCAGCAAGGTCTGTCCAAAAGCATACTGTATGAGATTATGGCATTGTTTCGTCATCCTCCCTCTAAAGGCTTGTAACTTTTAGCAAGAGTTGAATGTCATAAAGCGAGTAAAAAGCATAATTTAAATGTAATTAAAATGATTGGATCAAATCGAGACAAACATATGTAATGCATTAATGAAATAAAGTTTGGCATTAATAGATAATTGTTTGAATAACAAAGAGATTACAACTTGAAAATTCAAATGAACAAAAACTTTCAATGATTTATCATAGGAGCAGTGATTATGTTTGGGGTCTCCGGAGGGTCAAACTTGATCTCCTTGGCATCAATCAAGTCTTGCACCTTGTTCTTCAAAACCCAACAGTCGTCCGTATCATGCCCCGGGCTATCAGAGTGAAAAGAACAGCGGGCATTAGGGTTATACCTCGGTGATGTGGTATTTGGATTTTTCGGAGCTTCCTTTAGAATTACCAGATTCGTCTCCAGCAACTGGGGCAGAATCTGAGACAAAGTCATGCTGAGACGAGTAAATTGCCTTTGCGGTCTCTCGGCCTTTGGCTGATTGTTGCGCTGAGGAGCGCCAGCAGGTCTTGAAATAACAACCGCATTGACAACTTGGCGGTGTTCAGGTCTATTCTGTCTTCTTGAGCTGTAGATAGCACTGGACTCTTTCTTAAATGGCTTCTTCTCAGTGCTAGATGAGGCACCCTTCTGTATCTTTCCAGCCTTAATACCAGCTTCAATCCTTTCACCAGTCAAAATAAGATCTGTAAACCCAGCAGAAGAGCTTCCAATCAGATGGTTAAAGAACGGACCTGACAGGGTCCCCAGAAACATGTCAACAAGCTCACGATCAGCCAAAGGTGGTTGCACCCTTCCGACAAGGTCTCTCCACTTTTGAGCATACTCTTTAAATCCTTCACCCATCCCTATTGACATACCCTGGAGTTGGGTACGCGTAGGAGCGAGGTCGGAGTTATACTGATACTGTCTATAGAACGTAGTAGCCAAATCCTCCCAGCTGTGGATACTGGCTCCGTCCAACTGATAGAACCACTCAAGTTGAGGTCCTGAAAGACTGTCTTGAAAGAAATGGATCCACAAGTTCTTATCAGCAGTGTAAGGTTGGATCTTCCTCACATATGACCGGAGGTGCAGCTTTGGACAGGAAGCTCCGTCATACTTGGAAAAGGCAGGTGCCTTGAACTTACAGGGAATCACCACCCCAGATGATAGACCCAGATCTCTGAAGTCCAGACCGGGCACTTTTTGTGTCTCCATAGCGCTCAAACGGTCTTCCAGCTGTTTGTACTTATCCTCAGTAGGAGGATACTATTCTTCATCATATTCCATCTCGTTGTCGGAGACTTCAGGGCTAGGAGCCCTCCTTTCTTGTGGACTGTCTTTCCCTCCAGATGGGGTGGTCAGATCAACTTCACTCTGCAGCCCGTTTCCAAACCTGCGTCCAGTGTTGAACAGGATGGTCCTCTTCTTCTTCTTCTTCCTCTCTTTCAGAATCAGGGTCTTCAGGTCCTGCTGACCCTTAGCTAGGCTCATGACCAACTCTTGAAATTGGGCATTCTGGGCCTGGAGGGCCTTGATAGCTTGCTCAGTTGAAGGTTCAGTAGACATGATGATTGCTGAAATAAACAGCGAAGAAGATAAGAGACCTGTACTGGGAGACCTTTTATGCAATGATATGTATGATATATGTATGCAATGTTTTCAAGGATCTCGCGGGGTAAACAAGAAACTGTTAGAATTTGAATCTGGTAGCTTGATTGAAGGAACTTCATGTTGCTGAGAGTCCTTCTTCAAGAGTCAAGCTCACCATATCGAGTGGGTCATAGCCCCTGACTCAAGTTATCATGCTTGGATTTCTAGACACCCTTGGCTAGAGGAAAATAAATCCCCTTTGCCCCTTGCTAGCCATTTGATTTACCATAACCTGCATCACAGACCCTTGAGATCCTTGAAATGGTTAAAGAAATGTTAAGGCATGATGTTATGATGTGTATGCTATGCGTTTAAGAAAAAAGTGTGAGGTGATGTAAGTACGCCCTGCAATAAATCCAAATTGTTGGATAAGGACTGTAAACAAAACCTGCAAGGAACTCATGTTGTCAGATAACAAGAATGTGCAAGTAGTTCAAGTTTGAAGGCACACAATTCACACAAACAGCCTTAAGTTTAGGATGGCATGGAGTTTCATAGGTAAGTACCCTCTTGATTTTAGTTGGCTCAAAACCTGTCCAATAAATAGTAACTAGGTTCTAAGGAGCTCAGTATCATTGGATTGTTTTCTATGTTCATTGTTTTGGTTTAGCCACTGAACTAGCGACCAAAATATTCCAAGAAAACAACCCTCAATGAGTGTAGTATCGAGTATCTACCCAACTTCGGACTGCACCAAAGTCGGTCATCTCACTACCCCTAAAAAGTCCAAGATGGTCAAGTAAGGTTCTAAGGTCAATTGATGCTTCACGACACCACGCGGCGGCCCTGTACTCTCCTTGACTTAACTCAAGGGTTACCGGTACTCACCAAAGTGCCACATCAACGTAGCTACTGTTTCAACCATGTCGGTATACCCCGCACAGTTCCCTCACAATTTGTTGCTACTTACCTAAAGGGTATCCCCAGATTCGGGTTAGGATCTATAGAACTCCGATACAAGCCCACAAAATTAAAAGCATACAAGGCAATACAATCGAAAACACAAGTGATCTAATCCTAAGGTACACCTCACTTAATCCATCCCCAGCAGAGTTGCCAGTTCTGTGATCGGTGGGAATGAGAACTGACTATTTTGGAATGCTGGTTCGCGTTTGCGTTTGTTTTCGCAAAGTGTCGCGGTAATCAAGAGTCGCCACCGTCTTTTATTTTATCCAACAAGAAAAGGACAAAAGCACAGGAAAAACTCCTTTTCGAGATGTTTCTCGGGTTCGGGAGGTAGATTATAGAAAGGGAAGGTGTTAGCACCCTTTCTATCCGTGGTTATCCACGGGCTCTTAGGTACTTGCTCACTATGTTTTCAAAAGTTTGCTTTTCTTTGTGTTTGTGGGTTTTGAAAAGAGTTTTGTTTTTTTGAAGAGAGTGTAAGTGCGAAAAGTTTTGTTTTGTTTTTTAAAGGAGCAAGTACTTAAGAACCTCTACCTACTCAAAAAGGAATTAAATTGTGATAATGTCCTTTAGACAATGCTATCCCACTATTGAGGAGTAGGTAGCATCGTCGTTGGAGTTTTCGGGTCAATTCGGTTTAAGGGACGTGTGGTCACTAAAGCAACGTTAGGACGCCTTAGCGGTAACCCTAATGTCTTAGATCATTTTTCCGAGGCAACCGTTTCGAGGCAACTTATAAACTTGGGACAAAAGGACGACTTCTAAAACATCCTATACTTAATGACCACGTTCTAGGAAACCAAGTGAGGCGTACCCTAAGAGTGACATGTGCGAGTGTGTCAATTTTCAGTTTATATTATCTTTACATGTCATGGTGAGCTACTGTTGATTTTAAGTTAAGAGTTAATCTTGTCATGCATAGCCTAGTTAGCATACATCTAAACAGTTAATATATGTACAGGAATTTAAAGTGAGTGAATTGTAAATCCTACGTGTGATCGGTGGATCTGGAACTGACTGTTTAACGCTGGTTCGCGAAATGTCACGGAAGCAATAGTCGCCACCGTCTTTTATTTTCTCCGAATGGAAAGGACAAAAGCACAGAAAAATTCCTTATAGAGATTGCTCTCGGTTCGGGAGGTAGATTATAGAAAGGAAAGGTGTTAGCACCCTTTCTATCCATGGTTATCCATGGGCTCTTAGATACTTGCTCATTGTGTTTTCAAAAATGGTTTGTTTGCTTTTCAACTGTGGGTTTTAAAAAAGTTTCTTTGAAAATTTCAGTTTGACTCTTGTATCGGTCCTCAAGAGTGTTTGAAAAATTGCTTTCGAAAGCTTTTTGAAAAGGTGTCGGTGTGAAAAGTATTTTTTGATTTGTTTTTGAAATTAGAGCAAGTATCTAGAGTCGTCTACCTACCCTAAGGAATTCGTCTGTGTAAATGTCCTTTAAAGTAGTGCCATCCCACCATTGAGAGGTAGGTAGCACCACCGTTGGAGGTGTTCGGGTCAATTCGAGGTTCGGGACATGGTGATCACCAAAGCAATGGGAAGACACCTTAGAAGCTACCCTCATGCCAGGTTCCCGGATCATGAGGACTTACTAAGACATCCTCTACTCGACGATCACCTTTCGAGAGGCAAGGCAACAGTGAAGCGTACCCTAGGGGTGGTGTGTGATTTGTGTGTCATCTTCATTTACATTTATCTTGTTCATGTCATGGGTGATCTACGCTTTTGTTTTTATTTTAACATTCATTCTTGCATACAATTTATTAGCAGTTAAAAAGTTGCGAGAAATATAAAATTCCTAAACTATTACAAAGGCGCGGGTCCACATCGCCAAATTAAATCCAGGACCCGATTTGACATAAAATAAAATAAAGTGCGAGAAGATAAAATGTCCAATTTACATGGCTTTGGGAGAATTATATAAAAGGAGGAAATAATAATAAACGCGCGAATTGGAATTACGATCGAATGCGAGGGCGTTGGACCCTTTTTAATGAAATTAAATTACGATTAACCAATTAATTAAATTTAAATAAAAGGAAAGATTTTTGGATTTTTTTGTATTTATGAATTTTAATGAGAGTTAAATGAAATTAAAATATTAATTAACCCTAATTCTAGTTATTTTTAATTTATTAAGAAAAGCATTGAAATTTAATCTAAAATTAACCTAAATATTTAATGTACATGTTTATTTACAAAATAAATTAGTAATTAATAATAATGATAATAAGAAAAAATTATTTATTAAGAAAAGTGATAAAAAGTTAAAAAACCTAATTTCTACATATTTTAATTTATTGAGAAAAAGATTAAAGTTTTAAAACCTAATTTACTAAACTAATTATTAAAGTTTATTTACAAAATAAATTAATAGTGAAATAATAATAATTAAATATATTTTAGTTTCTGATTTTTTTATCTTATGAAAATTAATTTATGAAATTAAAGAAAACAATTGAAAACAATTAAAAGAATAAAAAGGAAAATCAAATAAAAAAATAAAAATGTGCAAACCATGGGGGTATTCAGACCCAAAGGGAGGTTTTTGTGAGAAATCTGGCCCATTAGACAAAAAACCTTGTTTGACTTTCTGGCATCACGTGCGTGTTCATTGACTCCTGAGTACCGTGGTCTGCATTCTTTGGCCATTGGATTGGGTTTCATGGCCATTTGTGTTCTGGCATCAACGTTCCTTAATCTTCTCAGGATGTTTGTCTCGCCATGTATTGGTCTCATGCATAAGTTTTTCTACTTTGGCCATTTGGCTTTTGGCTTTTGGCTTTTGGCCTTTTGGCTTTTGGCCATTTGTGTTTTGGCCTCAACGTTCCTTAATGAACGTGCATGGGATCTTGTCTAAATCTGCAGTGTTGAATCTCATGAACACATTAAATAAAATCATAAAATGAAAATAAAGCCAATATATGAAGAAATTTAATGTTTAGGCACAATATGGCATGTATGAATGATTATACCCTTTTGATCATGGAGATCAAATCAATCTTACCCTTACTGGAAAATTAGTGACCTGAATGCTTTTATGCCTTACTGGAAAATTAGGATCATGGAGATCAAGCCAGCCTTATCCTTACTGAAGAAGTAGTGAGGTGTTGGTTTGTAACTGTGATGGCTTGTTTGTAGTGAGAGAGGGATTTGTAATAAGGATTTCAAGGTTTTAGGGTTCTTGAAAGAGTTTGATATTCTAACAGTGTTGTGGCAAGGTTTTTTCTCTCTTTTTTCTCCTCTTTTTCTCTTCTTCTCTGGTTTGTGTGAAAAGAAGGTGATTATATAATAGAAATTAGGGTAAAGCAAATGGGCTTTGAATGTGCAATTGGGCCTCCAATATTCACTTGAATTCGTCACTTTCCAGGCTAAATCGCAGGGACTTAAGTGCATTTTTTGAAGTTGAAATGTGAAAACAAAATGTAGCCGACATCGAGAACTAACTCCTGTCCGAAAATCGACTCAATCGGATAAACGGTGAATTAGTTATGAATTTTTGAAGTTTCAGCTCAGACAAACTTATTTTGGGCTTCAGTGTCGACTCTGACACGTTCTTCAATAAAAAAATGGTATTGATCGGTGCATAATTTGGTCTCGACTTTTGAAGCAAAGTTGTAGATCTATGAGTCAGTAACCTTGTGTAAAAATATGAGTCCAATCCGATAAAAATTGACCGAGTTATGAATTTTCGAAGTTTCGGCCCAGATGAAATAATATTCAGCATTCAGGATTTTCGGCGTGTCACGCACTCTGAGCAAAAAATGAAGGCCTTTTGAATACCTTTTGAACTCAATACCTTCTGTGAAAATGTAGCCAACTCAATTTGTGAAATTTTGGCGCCAGAACCAGCTCGATACGATGAAAATCGACCAAGTTATCATTTTTTGAACATGACGCAAATAAACTTCTGTCACAAATTTTCTGCACGAAAATACTTGATAAATCCACATTTTTGAAGACCTTCTGATCGAAATTGGCTTCCAGCCGTGAGAGATGAAAACGTAGATAATGTCAAGAAGGAATTTTGGCCACTGGAACGGGTTCAAAACGAGTCCGATCTTCAAGTTATGAATTTTTTAGCGCGTAAAAACTGCATTTTCAGCACACTTTTTCACTATATTTCTTCAAGAAAACTCACACATTCGGATACCTTCTTTAAAGAATTGACTCTTGAGCCGAACCTGAATTTGAGAATATGTTATCAGAGATATCTTGGCGAAAGAACACCTGAATATAACGCGCCGGCTTGGACTTGTGAATTTTCTTGAAATGTTTTGAGAAATATGGGAGGGCAAATTTTGGGGTACAACAGTTGCCCCTGTTCAATCTTCTTAGACCTGAGGATGCAGATTGGCTGACATGCCTTTCGTAATCCGAGGGTGGAAGATGATTGAACACTAGAGTGCCCAGAAATTTGCGCTCACATAGTAGCAGTGTGATGGTGGAATGGGCTTATAGATGCCATTTGGAGATTGATGAATAGGATGATGGGCTTATAGATGCCATGCTAAAAGATGATGGATAGGTGGATGGGCTTATAGATGCCATCTGGATGTCAATCGCAATAGAGATTCCTTAGCGAGAACTTGCGTACCTGCAAAAAAGAAAAATGATTACCTAACCTGTTACGGGAGCTGGTCTTCAAATTCTTTGTGTAGATGTGTCCTGACTGGTTACAGGAGCTGGATCTGGAGCTTCAAACGGTGATGAATGAACCAGGGATGGTTACTACCTCAACATGAACGGTGAGAGAACCTTGGATGACTTTAACCTCAACAGCAATCGTTGAGAAAATCTTGGGATTACCACCTCCGCAGTATCGGGGAGAGAACCATAGGCGACTACAACCTCAATAGCAATCATTGAGAGAATCTTGGATAACTTCAACTTCAACAGCAATCGTTGAGAGAAGCCTGGGATTACCACCTCCGCAGGATCGGGGAGAGAACCATAGGCGACTACAACCTCAATAGCAAACATTGAGAGAATCTTGGATAACTTCAACTTCAACAGCAATCGTTGAGAGAAGCCTGGGATTACCACCTCCGCAGTATCGGGGAGAGAACCATAGGCGACTACAACCTCAATAGCAATCATTGAGAGAATCTTGGATAACTTCAACTTCAACAGCAATCGTTGAGAGAAGCCTGGGATTACCACCTCCGCAGTATCGGGGAGAGAACCATAGGCGACTACAACCTCAATAGCAATCATTGAGAGAATCTTGGATATCTTCACTTCAACAGCAATCATTGAGCGAAATCTGGGATTACCACCTCCGCAGGATCGGGGAGAGAACCATAGGCGACTACAACTTCAATAGCAATCATTGAGAGAATCTTGGATATCTTCTACTGAGTCTTCAAAAGAAAAACCTTTAGGAGTCGGTTTAACTAGACCAGAGAAAGCCTTTGACTTGGATAATAACCAGGAAAATCTTTGGGAGTCGATTTAACTGAACCAGACAAGGTCTTGGAGTCTTCAACTGAGTCTTCAAAAGAAAAACCTTTAGGAGTTGGTTTAACTAGACCAGAGAAGGCCTTTGACTGGATAATAACCAGGAAAATCTTTGGGAGTCGATTTAACTGAACCAGACAAGTTCTTGGAGTCTTCAACCGAGTCTTCAAAAGAAAAACCTTTAGGAGTCGGTTTAACTAGACCAGAGAAGGCCTTTGACTGGATAATAACCAGGGAAATCTTTGGAGTCGATTTAACTGAACCGGTCTAGGTCTTGAAATATGGCTGAGAACTTAACTAAATCTTTTCCTGAAAGGTAAAGGTCAGTCATATGCAATGCATGATATGGGTCAAGCAATGATGTTCTCAACATAAATGAGATTTGTAAGATATGATGCATATATGCATGCTATGATGTATGAGGATGTTTATGAATATTATGTTTTTGTCTTAGGAAAATAAATCCTTGACGGGTGCCGGGAAATCGCTCCTGGGCTAATGTTGGAGAATAGATTTTGCTTCCGCTGGGGATGATAGTTGCAAGAATACCGGCAGGAGAAGATAACTCCGTTGGGGAATAAACTTGGCGAATGGATAACTCTGCGGGGAGAAAAGTACTCTAGTGATCTTGCTGGGGAGCAATACTCTGTGGGGAGCGAGATACTTTGTTGGAATGCTGATAATATCTTGCTGGGGATACCATTGTTGTGTTGGAAATATTAATAGACTTCGCTGGGGGAGAGGAGACTTTGTCGAGGACGCTCTTTCCGTGGCTTTTGGCTGAGGATAACCCAGTTATATCCTGATAAGGAAATAACTCTTTGAATAAAGCCGAGGGACGCGTTCGTGCTCTGCGGGGATAAGCTTCCAGAATCTACTGGGAATAAGCTTACTGCTGGGGAGATGATTCCAACTTTCTTGGGGAACCTGGATTGGACTCTCCTGGGGAAGCTTGAACCGTACCGGGAAGTAGCTCCATTTGAACGTTTGGTATACCGCCGGGGAACAATCTTTAGACCAAGATTGCCGGGGATGCTTGTTAAGACTGTATGCTGCTGGGGAAGGTTGAGATCTGCGGGAGTATACCCAACTTCCATAAGTTTTGACAATAGCTTTGCCTGAGGAGGGTATACTGCTTGCTGGCTCACTCTCTGGGGAATTAAGATATCTAGTTGTATTCTTTAGCTGAACCTACCTTGATACCTTGGTGGAACAGAGCCATTAGATTGTTTGGACAACTCCTCATTGCCCCTGTTTCTGAAGTAGGAGAGGAAGACCTGTGAGGTGCTGATAATTGTTGATGGACACCTTCTTCTGGTAGGCAAGTGACCAGATGCCGAGACATAGTCGTACGCTTTTGATCCCTTACTTTTGCCTGGACCGCCCTTTCGGGTTTTCAGTCCACCGGGATACCCTTTTTTACCCAAGCCGCCTTTTCAGGTTTTCGACTTGCCGGGTGTACAGATTTTCCATTTCATCCCTTCATTTTGCCCGAACCCTTTTGGTTCGCCGGGAAGCCCTTATTTTTGCCTAGGTATGTCAACCTAGCGGGTCTTTGATTTTGCGTAGTATTTTTTCGACTATGTCCACACCCTCAGAATGTAGGGAGTTGCCCCTGTTAGAAGTGTTTTGCCATGCCACCCGAAGATGTTTGATCAGGCAAGATTCGTTGCTGGAGTGCCCCAAGTGACTCAGGCGGAGATTTGCCCCAGGCTGTTTGGCCCTGAGAGATTCCCTGAATCTTGATTGGACTTCCCCAGATGATGGACAATAATCATGTCATGCCCCTTGATTGGAAGTGCTTTTGTTCACTAGGTATTCATCGTGCGAATTTCCCTGCCGTTCAAACAAATATTCATATGCAAACAAGGTTATGTTAAAAATGCAAAGCTTATGTCTGTCTTGAAGATTTTGAAAATGCATTCTTTTCATAAAACAAGTGATTGTTTGTAAAACGTGATGTCAACTCCGTATTTTACCGTGAGCCTTAAGGAGTCAGGATACCTTTCGTAACAGTATGCTTTCGAACTAACCCATGCTTCAGCTAGGACTTTTAAGGGTTATAACGTGGCCTGGTTCACGGTTTAAGAAACAAAGGATAAAGGCTCAAATTTTATTTGTACCCACCCGCTCTTCGTGATGTTCTCCAAACCTAAACTCAGTTGATCATACGTTAGACCTTGTTTGAGTCTTTGTTCTGATTTTCCGGTGATGATTCGGATGTTGATAACTTATTTTGAATAGGCAGTCATTCCTTTTTTTTGTTGAGGGTTTATAGGACCTCTTTCTTTTGATTTCATTATCCCTTTCTTTTTTTGCCTGAACTGTTTCCTTTTTTGGAATTACAGTCAGCGGGATGCCCCACTTTTGTAAGTCTCCTTCATGGGTTTTGACTTAATGGGTTTTTTATTTTTGAGATAATGACTGCCTTTCTTTATTGATTATTCGGAACCATCACTGTCTTTCTTCGTTTTGTAAGGACTTCTTTGGTGCCATTTGTTATGCACTTGGATCAACTGAGAGACTACCCTGCCCCAGGTTATGATTAAGGGTTTTAAATTTCGAAAAGAAAAACTCCTACTTCTTTGGCTCAGAGGGGTTGACGAGGGATTATCTTCCTTATTACTCTAGTGTTTAGGAATTGAAACAATGTCTGTACCTCATCAGCGGGGTCTGTTCAAAAGCATACTGTAGATTGTGGTATCGTTTTCCTCATCCTCCCTCAAGAGGCTTAGAATCTTATATCAAGAGTTGACATCAGAAAAAATATGAAAATAATTTGCATTTAGTGAATACGAATATATTGTTTCAGAACAGACATATGCGATGCATTAATGAAATAACAACGTTTAACATGAGTAAATGTTTGAACAAAGGAAAATTGCAACTTGAACATTCGAATGAACAAAAATTTCTCAATCCTAGCCATGATTTGGCGAGGGAGCAGTGATTATGTTCGGAGTCTCAGGTACTTTAAACTGAATCTCTCCAGCGTCGATCATGTCTTGAATCTTGTTTTTGAGAGGCCAGCAGTTGTCCGTAGTATGCCCCAGGCTATCAGAATGGTATGCGCACCTATCGTTGGGATGATAGTTAGGAGCAGAAGTGTTTGGATTCCGGAGAGGAGCCCTTAAGGTGATTAGCCCTGCCTTCAACATTTGTTGTAGTGCTTGATCCAGCGACATGTTGATCTTGGTAAACTGCCTCTTAGGCTTGTCTGGTTTGCTCTGATCAGCCCGTTGTTCTGGGCGAGGTTGTTGTTGGACCTGTGAAGTAATAGCAGCTTGGAGAGGCCCAAACCTTTGACTTCTTGGAAGTTGATTAATGACTGGGTCCCTGACTTGGGCTGGTTGCTTCATGTCTTGATGAAGCTGACTGATCATGGCCCTCAGCTCTCCTTGATCCTGAGCTAAACCTTGAATGAGTGCCCTTTTCCCCAGCATCTGGGTTTTCAATGTGTCTACCTCAGCTTGTAGACATTTCAGCTGTTCGTCCTTGTCATCTTCAGGACTCTTTCTGATCAGATTCCCCATGAGGAGTGTCCTCAACTCTTCCTCCCCCTTGGATAGGCTTAGGAAGATCTCTTTGAACTGAGTCTCTTGAGCGTGAAGGTCCTGGTTATCTTGTTGTGAAGCCATTGCTGAAATAAACAGCGAGAAAGGTAAGTGACCTGCAACAAGGATACCTGTTATGCAATGATGAGTATGATATGCATGCAATGTTTTCAAGGACCTCGCGGGGTAAACAAGAAAACTGTTAGAATTGGGATCCGGTAGCTTGATTGAAGGAACTTCATGTTGTTGAGAGTCCTTCTTCAAGGGTCAAAGGCTCACCATATCGAGTGGGTCATAGCCCCTGACACCCTTGGCTAGAGGAAAATAAATCCCCTTTGCCCCTTGCTGGATAGTTGATTCATCCTGACCTGCATCACAAGCCCTTGAGGTCCTTGAAATGGGTTAGGATGTATGCAATGGTATTATGTCATGTTATGCATGGGGTGATGTAGGTAAACCCTGTTATGAGTCCCAATTAAGGACTATAAACAAACCCTGCAAGAAACTCAGTATACTTTGTTATGAGTCCCAATTAAGGACTAAAACAAACCCTGTAAGAAACTTGGTAAACCTTGTCATGAGTCCTAATCAAGGACTATAAACAAAACCTGCAAGAGACCTAGTAAACCCTGTTATGAGTCCCAATTAAGGACTATAAACAAAACCTGCAAGTAGTTCATGTGTCAGATAACAAGCATGCGAGTAGTCAAGTACTAAGACACACAAGTCACACAAGAGAAACCTTTAGAGTTTAGGCCAGCATGGGGTCTGGGTACTACCCTCTTGAAGTTGGTGGGCTCAACCTGTCCTATTAGAAGTAACCGGGTTCTAAGGGTCCCAATATCACGGGATTGCTTTCATTGTTCATCGTTTCGATTTAGCCACTGAACTGGCGACCGAAATATTCCAGGAAAGCAACCCTTAATTGAGTGTAGTATCGAGTATCAACCAACCTCGGACTGCACCAAAGTCAGTTATCTCACTACCCTAAAGAGGCCAAGATAGTTCAATTAAGGTTCCTAAGGTCTGTTGATGCTTCACGACACCACGCGGAGGCCCCGTACTCTCCTTGACTGAACTCAAGGGTTACCGGTACACACCAAAGTGCCACATCAACGTAGCAGACTGTTTCAACCATGTCGGTATACCCTGCACAGTTCCCTCACAGCCTTGTTTCTACTTTCTAAGAAGGTATCCCCCAGATCCGGGTTAGGATCTATAGAACTCCCAAGACAGTCCCACAATTTAAAGCAAGCAAATCGATACAATTGAAAACACAGTTATGAACTAACCCTAAGGTACACCTCACTTTAAAAATGTCCCCAGCAGAGTCGCCAGTTCTGTGATTGGTGGATTTGGAACTGACTGTTTAACGCTGGTTCGCGAAATGTCGCGAAAGCAAGAGTCGCCACCGTCTTTTATTTTCTCCGAATGGAAAGGACAAAAGCACAGAAAAATTCCTTATAGAGATTACTCTCGGTTCGGGAGGTAGATTATAGAAAGGGAAGGTGTTAGCACCCTTTCTATCCATGGTTATCCATGGGCTCTTAGATACTTGCTCATTGTGTTTTCAAAAATGGTTTGTTTGCTTTTCAACTGTGGGTTTTAAAAAAGTTTCTTTGAAAATTTCAGTTCGACTCTTGTATCGGTCCTCAAGAGTGTTTGAAAAATTGATTTCGAAAGCTTTTTGAAAAGGTGTCGGTGTGAAAAGTATTTTTTTGATTTGTTTTTGAAATTAGAGCAAGTATCTAGAGTCGTCTACCTACCCTAAGGAATTCGTCTGTGTAAATGTCCTTTAAAGTAGTGTCATCCCACCATTGAGAGGTAGGTAGCACCACCGTTGGAGGTGTTCGGGTCAATTCGAGGTTCGGGACATGGTGATCACCAGAGCAATGGGAAGACACCTTAGAAGCTACCCTCATGCCAGGTTCCCGGATCATGAGGACTTACTAAGACATCCTCTACTCGACGATCACCTTTCGAGAGGCAAGGCAACAGTGAAGCGTACCCTAGGGGTGGTGTGTGATTTGTGTGTCATCTTCATTTACATTTATCTTGTTCATGTCATGGGTGATCTACGCTTTTGTTTTTATTTTAACATTCATTCTTGCATGCAATTTATTAGCAGTTAAAAAGTTGCGAGAAATATAAAATTCCTAAACTATTACAAAGGCACGGGTCCACATCGCCAAATTAAATCCAGGACCCGATTTGACATAAAATAAAATAAAGTGCGAGAAGATAAAATGTCCAATTTACATGGCTTTGGGAGAATTATATAAAAGGAGGAAATAATAATAAACGCGCGAATTGGAATTACGATCGAATGCGAGGGCGTTGGACCCTTTTTAATGAAATTAAATTACGATTAACCAATTAATTAAATTTAAATAAAAGGAAAGATTTTTGGAGTTTTTTGTATTTATGAATTTTAATGAGAGTTAAATGAAATTAAAATATTAATTAACCCTAATTCTAGTTATTTTTAATTTATTAAGAAAAGCATTGAAATTTAATCTAAAATTAACCTAAATATTTAATGTACATGTTTATTTACAAAATAAATTAGTAATTAATAATAATGATAATAAGAAAAAATTATTTATTAAGAAAAGTGATAAAAAGTTAAAAAAACCTAATTTCTACATATTTTAATTTATTGAGAAAAAGATTAAAGTTTTAAAACCTAATTTACTAAACTAATTATTAAAGTTTATTTACAAAATAAATTAATAGTGAAATAATAATAATTAAATATATTTTAGTTTCTGATTTTTTTATCTTATGAAAATTAATTTATGAAATTAAAGAAAACAATTGAAAACAATTAAAAGAATAAAAAGGAAAATCAAATAAAAAAATAAAATGTGCAAACCATGGGGGGTATTCAGACCCAAAGGGAGGTTTTTGTGAGAAATCTGACCCATTAGACAAAAAGCCTTGTTTGACTTTCTGGCATCACGTGCGTGTTCATTGACTCCTGAGTACCGTGGTCTGCATTCTTTGGCCATTGGATTGGGTTTCATGGCCATTTGTGTTCTGGCATCAACGTTCCTTAATCTTCTCAGGATGTCTGTCTCGCCATGTATTGGTGTCATGCATAAGTTTTTCTACTTTGGCCATTTGGCTTTTGGCTTTTGGCTTTTGGCCTCTTGGCTTTTGGCCATTTGTGTTTTGGCCTCAACGTTCCTTAATGAACCTGCATGGGATCTTGTCTAAATCTGCAGTGTTGAATCTCATGAACACATTAAATAAAATCATAAAATGAAAATAAAGCCAATATATGAAAAAATTTAATGTTTAGGCACAATATGGCATGTATGAATGATTATACCCTTTTGATCATGGAGATCAAATCAATCTTACCCTTACTGGAAAATTAGTGACCTGAATGCTTTTATGCCTTACTGGAAAATTAGGATCATGGAGATCAAGCCAGCCTTATCCTTACTGAAGAAGTAGTGAGGTGTTGGTTTGTAACTGTGATGGCTTGTTTGTAGTGAGAGAGAGATTTGTAATAAGGATTTCAAGGTTTTAGGGTTCTTGAAAGAGTTTGATATTCTAATAGTGTTGTGGCAAGGTTTTTTCTCTCTTTTTTCTCATCTTTTTCTCCTCTTCTCTGGTTTGTGTGAAAAGAAGGTGATTATATAATGGAAATTAGGGTAAAGCAAATGGGCTTTGAATGTGCAATTGGGCCTCCAATATTTACTTGAATTCGTCACTTTCCAGGCTATATCGCAGGGACTTAAGTGCATTTTTTGAAGTTGAAATGTGAAAACAAAATGTAGCCGACATCGAGAACTAACTCCTGTCCGAAAATCGACTCAATCGGATAAACGGTGAATTAGGTATGAATTTTTGAAGTTTCAGCTCAGACAAACTTATTTTGGGCTTCAGTGTCGACTCTGACACGTTCTTCAATAAAAAACTGGTATTGATCGGTGCATAATTTGGTCTCGACTTTTGAAGCAAAGTTGTAGATCTATGAGTCAGTAACCTTGTGTAAAAATATGAGTCCAATCCGATAAAAATTGACCGAGTTATGAATTTTCGAAGTTTCGGCCCAGATGAAATAATATTCAGCATTCAGGATTTTCGGCGTGTCACGCACTCTGAGCAAAAAATGAAGGCCTTTTGAATACCTTTTGAACTCAATACCTTCTGTGAAAATGTAGCCAACTCAATTTGTGAAATTTTGACGCCAGAACCAGCTCGATACGATGAAAATCGACCAAGTTATCATTTTTTGAACATGACGCAAATAAACTTCTGTCACAAATTTTCTGCACGAAAATACTTGATAAATCCACATTTTTGAAGACCTTCTGATCGAAATTGGCTTCCAGCCGTGAGAGATGAAAACGTAGATAATGTCAAGACGGAATTTTGGCCACCGGAACGGGTTCAAAACGAGTTACGATCTTCAAGTTATGAATTTTTTAGCGCGTAAAAACTGCATTTTCAGCACACTTTTTCACTATATTTCTTCAAGAAAACTCACACATTCGGATACCTTCTTTAAAGAATTGACTCTTGAGCCGAACCTGAATTTGAGAATATGTTATCAGAGATATCTTGGTGAAAGAACACCTGAATATAACGCGCCGGCTTGGACTTGTGAATTTTCTTGAAATGTTTTGAGAAATATGGGAGGACAAATTTTGGGGTACAACACTACGCTATTACAAAGCTTCGGGGAGGGGGATTATTTACATGTCCAAAATTGAGGGAATAAAGCAGTAAAGTAAAAGTCTTAGTTAAGCTATTACAAACCAATAAGCAGTTACAATAAAATAAACGCGCGCGAATCTGAAAATAAACTCTAAAAAATACTAAGAATAAAATATTTTTGTTGTTTTATTTTATTTTGGGAAAATGATCTAAATCTACTTAATTTTAGTTTTTTTGAGAAAATGTTAAGATAATTAAAAGATTAATTGACAAAGTTAATTTAATAGAAAAAACTAGCCTAATGTTTTTGTGGTTTTCTTATTTTATGTTTTAATGTTAATTAAAATGATAAAAAGATGTCAATGAAAACAAAAATAAAATACAAAGGGGAATCCTTCGATCCAGGGAAAAAAAAGTGTTTCGACCCAGGGAGGGAATGGAAGCTTCGATCCAGAGAGGGTCATGGTCCTTTCGATTGGGCCAGACAGTAAGGCGTGAGTAGCCTTCGATCCAGGGAAGAGGATCGTCTTTTGATCATGGAGGTCACGGCTTTCGATCCAGGAATGAGATGCCTCCTTCGATCCAGCATGCTAATGGGTTCGATCCAGAGAAGGTGTCTCCTTCGATCTGGGATGTTATACCTGCAAAAGTATGTTAGCGAAATAAAACACAGGGCCTGGGTATTGAACCCCAGGCCCTTCGATCCTGCGCTTGCTGGGTCTCTTCAGGCTATGTCCTCAGCAAATATTAGCAAACGATGGACATGGCCTGGGTGCCAAACCCAGGCCTCTTGATCCTGTCTAGGATAGAAAATCGAAGGTAATAACCAGTATGAATGTATTATGCAAATATGAGGTTGGATAGTTTACCCTTTCTTACCAGCAGATTGGACCTTTGATTTGGACACTTGCTGGAGGGAGCACTTTCAATCTGAGGGCTTCTGGGCGTGGGCACCTTCGATCTGAAGGACTGCTTTGGCTTGGATCCCTTCTGAAAATGCTGATGACTTTTGGCAGCGTAACTCCAATGTTTTTTGTTCTCCTGTTGTGTGTTTTTTCGTGTGTTCTGGATATGTATGCTGGCCTCTGTATTTATAGGGGTGTGAGGGTGCAGTAACGACAAGAGACAGTCATTTAACCAGGCCTTTAATGCCATGAGACAAGAATCAGACACATTAAATAATTTCCTTTTTTGAAATATTCCTGTCTCTTGAATGAACCTGGACACTTTTGAATTTCGAATGCCTTCAGGCCCTGCTCTTCGATTGGTCTTGATTTTCCTCCTTCGAATGGACTTCTTATGTACCCTTCGAATGGGCCTTCTGAATGCTTCTTCGAATGGTATTGAGTAGCACAGAATCACTCTGGTCGAATCAGCTCTTTAGGAACAGAAAAGGCAAGAATCTGGCCTTTAACTCAAGAATTAAATCCACAATCAGCATTTAATTATTTCTATATTTGCAAGGGACACATGCCATTTTCTCATGTTCAGTGTACCTAGACATGTTTTCTGAGTGCCCTTTGATGGCCTCTTCCACATGGCCTTGAAGGAGTTCTTCGAACGGCCTTTGTCCAAATATCAATTGAAGGATTCCAGTCGAAAGGCTTTGTTAACAGGCCAATCGAAAGGTGATGTTCATGCCAATCGAAGGACATGGTTAACATGCCTGTCGAAGCTGCCTTGACATAATTCCAATCGAAGTGCTTGTCCATAATGCCAATCGAAAGGTCTTTCAGAATGCCAATCGAAATGCTTGTTCATACTGCCAATCGAAATGCTCCTTCAGAACATCAATCGAAGTGTCTTTCAGAATACCAATCGAAATTCTTGTTCATACTGCCAATCGAAATGCTTGTCCATGCCAATCGAAAGGCTCATTCAGAGTACCAATCGAAGGGTCTTTCAGAATGCCAATCGAAGTGCTTGTCCATGCCAATCGAAATTCTCCTTCAGACTGCCAATCGAAGGGTCTTTCAGAATGCTAATCGAAAGGTACTTAAAGCTCCACTCAAAAAGTTTCTTTTTCCTTAGGCAAGGGTTTCTGGTCAACCATGCAGGGGGAAGACTTTGGAAAACATGAGAGGGCAAATTTTGGGGTACAACAGTACCATTCATGAAAGCTAATTTCACCTGCAAGCAGAAATCCTAAAACAGAATCCAAAACCCTAACAATGGTGAAATCCACCACAGGCCATATAAATGCAATTAATCAATACATGAAGCTTGCAAATGTTCCATGGATCAACAATATATGATTAATTCATCCTAACAATGCCTAAATCATGCTACCCGAATTCAAAATTTCATGGATATCGTGATAGACTTACAATGCTTTTGGGTACTGGAAAGGCTTGGTTCTTGATTGCTTTGGCTTGCTGACACCCCCAGGAATCGTTTGGGATAGCTAGAAGGCCTTGAGGATGTCTGGAACACTGAATTCAATCTTGCACTTTTTCTTGATTTTTCAAGTTTTTGTTCTTGATGTTGCGCCTCTTTTTCAACCTAGTTTTTGGTCTGCCTTTATTCTATTTGTATCAAGGAATGGATTAGGGTTGATAGAATGCACTCAATCTTCTTCCATTATTGAATTTGATTGTGATTTGATTCTCTTGAATATCATTCCAAAATTGGCCTAAAATCAATCTTTTTGTGCACACATGCCTTCACACGAATTTGAATACTTGCTAGCTGTAATTTAAGACCTGAAACAAGCACAAAATCATATGTTTTCAATATTTTAGATTTTATATGATTTGTTTTGATTTAAATTGAACTAATTCAAATAAAAATCAAAATAAATAATAAAAACATGATAAGGACAAGTGGCAAGGGCTAGAACTCGTGGACTATGTTTCCAACTCAAAACAAGTGAAAAAGATTGGGCCCATTTGGAAAAAATTGAAGTTTTAGGCATAATTGACTTTTGGCAATTTTGCAAAAAGGGTCAACTTCACCAATGCATAACTTCCTCAATTTTGACTATTTTGAGATGTTCTTGGACTTTTTATAAAGCTTGAGATGTCCTCTAATCAACCCTCTTGGTCTCATCTCAATTTGATATTCCATGATCATGTATGAGGCTTTGACAAAAAGGGTTTTTTGTTGACTTTTCAAAATGACCTATAATGTCCAAATTCATAACTTCTTTTGAGTGCATATTTTGAACTTGGGAGCTGAAGATGGATTGTCGGGAATTGAATCCTCTTCAAAATGAGCTTTGTATGGGTCATTTCTCATAAATTATGAGAAAGTTATGCTTGGTCAAAGTTGAGTTGACTTTTCCTACAAAACCCTAATTTAGCAACTTTTGAGTCTTGATGAATTATGAGCAATACTTGATGAATAATGATCAACCCTTGATCAAATGATGAAATATGATTCAAAATGAGAATTTTGACCAAAAATCTTGAAGTTTGACTGTATGTAGGCCACAGTTGACTTTTGCCCTAGCATAATCGATTTTTGGGCTTTTGAGCAATTGACTGAGCCAATTTCCTTTGCAAGGCTTGAAACTTGACATGGATGATCTTGAGAACATATTAGGACAATGCTGAGCATTTGGGGTCCCTTGGACTCAAGTATCTTGATGCAACATGAAACCCTAATTTGAGGTAGACTGCCTTAGGAGAGAGCTTATCTAGCCAACCCTTGGACTACCTTGAGCAACTTGAGGATCTTTCTTGAAATGTTTTGAGGAATATGGGAGGGCAAATTTTGGGGTGCAACAGCTGCCCCTGTTCAATCTTCTTAAACCTAAGGATGTAGATTGGCTTTCGTGCCTTTCGTGATCCGAAGGTGGAAGATGATTGAACACTAGAGTGCCCAGAAATTTGCACTCGCACGAAGTGGTAATTATCTTGTGATGTCGGGAATGGGCTTACAGATGCCATTTGGAAATTGCCGACAGGGAATGGGCTTAAAGATGCCATCCGAAGGAGTGTCGATCGTATAAGAGATTCCTTAGCGAGAGCTTGTATACCTGTTGTTGAGGAAAATTCCGCTGGGGAATGCTGATCTCTGTCTTGAGAGAAATAGAATTTTAGGAGCTTCAGTCGTCCGTTATTCTACTGGTGAGTCGTCTTTGTTTGAATTTTAGGAACTTCGGTCGTCTGTATTCTATTGAGGAATCATCTCTGTTGAATTTTAGGAACTTCGGTCATTCGTATTCTACCGAGGAATCATCTCTGTTGAATTTTAGGAACTTCGGTCGTCCGTATTCTACTGAGGAAACATCTCTGTTGAATTTTAGGAACTTCGGTCGTCCGTATTCTACTGAGGATTCACCTCTGATTAATTTTAGGAACTCCGGTCGTCCGTATTCTACTGAGGAATCATCTCTGTTGAATTTTAGGAACTTCGGTCGTCCGTATTCTACTGAGGAAACATCTTTGTTGAATTTTAGGAACTTCGGTCGTCCGTATTCTACTGAGGAATCATCTCTGTTGAATTTTAGGAACTTCGGTCATCCGTATTCTACTGAGGAATCATCTCTGTTGAATTTTAGGAACTTCGGTCGTCCGTATTCTACTGAGGAATCATCTCTGTTGAATTTTAGGAGCTTCGGTCGTCTGTATTCTACTGAGGAATCATCTCTGTTGAATTTTAGGAACTTCGGTCGTCCGTATTCGACTGAGGAATCATCTCTGTTGAATTTTAGGAACTCCGGTCGTCCGTATTCGACTGAGGAATCATCTCTGTTGAATTTTAGGAACTTCGGTCGTCCGTATTCGACTGAGGAAACATCTCTGTTGAATTTTAGGAACTTTGATCGTCCGTATTCTACCGAGGAATCATCTCTGTTGAATTTTAGGAACTTCGGTCGTCCGTATTCGACTGAGGGAACATCTCTATTGAAGAGGAAAGTTGAGAATGAACTACTATCTGGTCATGGTCCAGGCTTTACAGCGACTTACTGGGGATTAAACTATTATCCAGTCGTACCCGGGCTTCATAGCTTGAATTTTGTGAGAATTTGATTGTATCTTTCCTGAAAGGTAAAGGTTAGCTGTATGTAATGCGTGATATGTATCAAGCAATGATGTTCTCAAAATAAATGAGATTGTGTTTGTATGATGCGTATATGCATGTGTCATGATGTATGGAAATGTGATGTTTTTAGCTGGGGAAAATAAATCCCAGATTGTTGCTGGAGAAAAGAGTTGAATTCTTTGTTTTCGCTGGGGATAGTGAATGAAGATGATTGTGAGAATAAACCTGCAGGAGAGGATAACTCCGCTGGGGAATAAACTGACGAGGAAATGACTCTATGGGGAGGATATATTCTGCTAGAGAACCTGTTGATTTGGAGAAATATCCTCGGCTGGGGATGAATCGTCATTGCCGGTGATGATAAACTTTGTTGGGGATTGAGTTTCTGTTTGTGAAAGGAATGAACTCCGCCGGGGATAATTTTCCAGTTGCGACTTCACTGGGAATAATCTTTTAGACTATACTGGGACAGTTTTCCAAACTCTATTGGGGATAATTTTCCAGTGCTGGTGATAGATAAACTCTGCTTGGGGGAGACTATTTCCAACTCATTCGCGGCTGCGAGCCTTAGCTGGGGAGAATTGTGTCCTGTTTAGGACAGCTAACATCACTGTCTTTTTCTTACTCTGCGGGGAGTGAATGTTACTGGGATACATGCTGAGGATATGACAATGACTTCGTATCAAGACTTTTCTGCCCCTATTTCTGCGGGAGAAGGTGTCTGCGGAGGCCTTGTGGATCGAGTGTTATCCCAACTTATGAGGTGCTTGGTAACTTTCAATCGAAATGATAAGTCTTCTTCTGGTAGGCAAATAACGAGATGACGGGACATAGTCGTACGCTTTAACCCCTAACTTTTTCCTGGATCGTCTTTTCAGATTGTCAGTCCACCGGGATACCCTTTTTTGCCCAAGCCGCCTTTTTAGGTTTTCGGCTTGCCGGGTGTACATATTTTTTTTGTTTTTATCCCTAATTTTTTCCCGAACCCTTTTGGTTCGCCGGGATGCCCTTATTTTTTCCTAGGCCAGTCAACCTAGCGGGTCTTTGTTCATGCGCAATATTTTCTGACTATGTCCATGCTCTCAAGGTGTAGGGAGTTGTCACTGTCGTTAGTGTTGCCACAATACCAGAAGATGTTCATTTGATCATACAAGATTCGTTGCTGGAATTCATGTCCAATGCCCCAAGTGATTCATATGGGGATCTGCCCCTGGCTATTTGGCATCTTTGAGAGATTCCTTGAATCTTAAATTGACTGCCCCAGATGATGGACAAGGATCATACCGTGCCCCTTGGTTGGAAGTGTTTTTTTCCACTTGAGGTGATCCTTTTTATTGAGAAGTTTTTTGTTCACTGGATATTCGTCGTGCGAATTTCTCTGATGTTGAACAAATAGTCATATGCAAACAATGTTATTTTAAGAATGCAAAGTTTATGTCTGTCTTGAAATTTTTGAAAATGCATTTTTCAGTAAAACATGCAGATTTTGTAAAATGCGATGTCAACTCAGGATTTGTAACGGACCTTCAGGAGTCAGGATACCTTTTGTAACAATATGCTTTCGAGCTAACCCATGCTTCAGCTAGGACTTTTAAGGGTTATAACGTGGCCTGATTCACGGTTCAAGAAACAAAGGATAAAGGCTCAAAATTTATTTGTACCCACCCGTTCTTCGTGATGTTCTTCGATCCTAAAACTCAGCTAATTGTGCATTTAGATCACGTTTGAGTCTTTGCTCTGATATTCCAGTGATGGTTCGGATACTGACAATTTATTTTGAACAGGCAGTCATTTTTGTTGGGAGTTTGTAGGATCTCCCTTCTTTTTTTGATTTTATTATCCCTGTCTTTTGCCTGAACTGTTTCTTTTTGTGATTACAGTCAGCGGGATGCCCCAACTTTTTCTTAAGTCTCCTTCATAGGTTTTGACTTAATGGGCTTTTATTTCGAGAGATAATGACTTCCTGTCTTGACGATTATAGGGAACCATCACCGTCTTTTGTTTTGGAAGGACGTCTTTGAAGCCATTCATTGTGCACCTGAATTAACTGAGAAAACTACCCTGCCCCAGGTTGTGATTAAGGGTTTTAATTTGTGTGAAAAGAAAAACTCATACTTCTTTGGCTCAAAGGGGTTGACTAGGGATTATCTTCCTTATAACTCCACTGTTTAGGATTTGAAACAACGCCTGTACATCGTCAGTGGGGTCTGTTCAAAAGCATACTGTAGAAATTATGGTATCATTTTCGTCATCCTCCCTCTAAAGGCTTGGAGTTTTTTAACCGAGAGTTGAGCATCACAAAAAGGAAAGCAATTTAAATATAGTGAATATGAATGGATTGATTCAAAACAGACATATGCAATGCATTGATAAAGTAACAAAGTTTGACATGAATAAATATTCGACCAATCAAAAGAAAGTTACAAATTGAAAATTCTAATGAACAAAAGCCTCTCTTGTCAGAACTTGTCACTTCAAATGGTGAGCCTTGGAGGATTGACAGAAACATTCTAGTTGACCATCTTGTGTGAATTCCAAAGCTCCTTCGTCAATCAGGTCTTGAATTTTGTACTTCAACTTCCAACAGTCGTCAGTATCATGCCCCAGACTATTGGAGTGATATGCACACCTTGCATCTAGATTGTAGTTAGGCGAAGAAGTCTTGGGATTTGGATGAGGTCCTATCAACGTCACCAGATTCATCCTCAGCAGGTGGTGTAAAGTTTGAGACAGCGGCATGTTGAGCTTGGTAAACTGCCTCTTGGGTGTATCTGGCTTACTCTGATTAACCTGTTGTTTTTGGCGAGGTTGTTGTTGGGCCCATGAGGTAGTAGAAACTTGGGAAGGTCCATTCTTCACCAGACCAAACCCTTGTCTTCTCGGAGGTTGATCAATAACTTGGTCCCTGGCCTCGACTGTTTGCTTCATACTGTTGTATCTGTCTTGATGAAGCTGGTTGATAATGGTTTTCAACTCTTCTTGTTCCCGGGCTAAGTCTTGGATAAGAGCCATCTGCCCCAGCATTTGGGTTCTTATTGCATCTACCTCAGCTTGCAGTTGTTCCAACCGCTCGTCCTTATTGTCTTCAGGACTTTTCTTGACCAAGTTCCTAACGAGGGGTGTTTTCAACTCTTCCTGCCCCTTGGATAGGTTTAGGAATATTTCACTGAATTGAGCTTCTTGAGTTTGAAGATCTCTGTTGTCTTGTTTGAGAGCCATTGCTGAAATAAACAGCGAGAACATGAGAGACCTGTACTGGAAGACCTGTTATGCAATGATATGTATGATATATGTATGCAGTGTTTTCAAGAATCTCGCGGGGTAAACAAGAAACTGTTAGAATTTGGATGCAGCTTGATTGATAAAACTTCGTGTCGTTAAGAGTCCTTCTTCAAGAGTCAAGCTCACCATATCGAGTGGGTCATAGCCACTGACTCAAGTTATCGTGTTTTGATCTCTAGATGGCATTGGCTAGAGGAAAATAAATCCCCTTTGCCCCTTGCTAGACGTTTAATTTACCATAACCTGCATCACAAACCCTTGAGATCCTTGAAATGGTTAAGGAAATGTTAAGGCATGATGTTATGATGTGTATGCTATACATTTAAGCAAAAGTACGAGGTAATGTAAGCAAGTACATTCGGCAAGAAATCCAAGTTATTGGATAAGGACCGTAAACAAAACTTGCAAGGAACTCATATTGTCAGATAATGAAAATGTGCAAGTAGTTCAAGTTGAAAGCACACAAGTCACACAAATAGCCTTAGGTTTAAGCTTGCATGGGGTTTAGGTACTACCCTCTTGCAGTTTAGTTGGTTCAACCTGTCCTAATAAAAGTAACCGGGTTCTAGAGGTTCTCAATATCACTGACCATCCTCCATCGGTCATAATTCCAGACATGCAATCTTTTCTCGCGGCCGGAACCATCTCGAGAGTATGGTCTCAATGAGTGTAGCATACTGCTACTTTCTATGGCCAAGTTGGTTGATTATAGGTTCTAAGGTCATTTGATGCTTAATGACCCATTAGCAGCCCCATACTCTCCTTGTTGCTCCACAAGGGATATCGGTACCAACTAATGTGCCACATCAACGTAGCCACTGCTTCAACCATATCGGTCTACGCCGTACAGTTCCCTCACAGTCTATTGCTACTTACCTAAAAGGTATCCCCAGATCCGAGTTAGGATCTACAATAACTCCGATACAAAGCCCACAAAGATAAAGCAAACAAATCAAACAATTGAAGACAATATGATGAACTAATCCTAAGGTACACCCCACTTATTTATTTCCCCAGCAGAGTCGCCAGTTCTGTGATACTGTGGCCAGAACCGGGACGTGTTTCCCTATTTTTTTTAAGGAATTTGCTGGTTTGCATTTTGCGTTTGTGTTTGCACAATGTCGCGGTAAGCAAGAGTCGCCATCGTCTTTTATTTTATCCAACAAGGAAAGGAAAAAAAGCACAGAAAAATTCCTTTTTCGAGATATTTCTGAGTACGGGGGGGGGGGGGGGGGGGGGGGGGGGGTAGATTATAGAAAGGGAAGGTATTAGCACCCTTTCTATCCGTAGTTATCTACGGGCTCTTAGGTACTTGCTCATCATTTTCAAAATTGTTTTCTTTGTGTTTGCGTGATTTGAAAAGCTTTTCTTTTGACTTCGATTTAACTCTTGCTTCTGTCTTCAAGAGTGTAATGAATTGTTTTTGAAAACTTTGTTTGTAAAGGAGTGTAAGTGTGGAAAATTTGTTTGGAATGAGCAAGTACTTAAGAACTAATCTACCTACTCGAAAAAAGAATTGTTCTATGCTTGTTTCCTTTAGACAATGTCATCCCACTATTAGTGAGCAGGTAACACCGTTGTTGGAGTTTTGAGGGTCAATTCGAAAGGGACGTACGATCACTAAAGCAATGTTAGGACGTCTTAGTAGTAACTCTAATGTCTTAGATTAATTATTCGAGGCAATAATATCTGAGGCAACCTTTCCGAGGCAACTTTGATCTTTAGACAAAAGGATAACCACTAAAACATCCTATACTCAATGACCGCTTACTGAAGGCAACCAAGTGGGAGTGTACCCTAGGAGTGCGCATGTGCGAGTGATTCAGTTTTAGCTTATTTATCTTTGCACATTTTAAGGTTATCTATCTGTTTTAAAGTTTATCATACATTCTTGTCATGCATCCTAATATCATACATCTAACAGTTAATAATTTGCGGAATTAAAAATGCGGGAATTAAACTTTGCTATTACAAGGCTTCGGGTATTTACATAGCCAAAAACAAACCCTTTGAAAATAAAGCGATAAATGGAAATAAACGTCCTAATTAACTATTACAAACTGTAGGTAGTTACATCAATAGGGTAAAAATAGAAAAATAAAGTGCGCGAGAAAAATTAGATCGACGAGAAATTAGGGTTTTGACCCTTCTAACCTAATTAAAAGAAAAAAAAGTTTTTTTGTTTTTAATAAAAGAATTAAGTTTTCTAAATTAAGTAAAAAAATTAATAGGTTAATTAAATTAATTAGTAAAAATAATGACATGGCCTATTTTTGGTTTTTTGTTATTTTTAAGAAAAGAAAGAAAAATTAAATTTGGAATAAAAACCTAATTATTCTAATTATTTTTAATTTATTTACAAAATAATTAGAGCTTTCTAAATTAACAAACCTAATTAAATTAATTAATTTTTTTAATTAAAATAAAATCTAGATCCAATTTATGAAAAGTAATATTTTTTGTGATTTTTGATAAAAAGAAAATAATTTAATTGGTTAATAAAATAAATAAATAAATTAGAAGAAATAAAATAAAATATAAAATAAAATAGAGAAGAGATATTGGGCCTGCAATTAGGGGGGGTGCCAAAATCAGAATTCTGGGCCCAAAGATGGAAGTCCACGTTGACTTTCTGGATCCAATGTGATTGCTTTGACCTTGCCTTTGGTGTTCCTCCCATCATAGCCCTTGGATCTGGATCTCAAGCCACTTGGCACGCTGGATTATGGGGACGTATGATACTCCTTGGCTTAGTATGCATATGAGATTACTTGAAAGAAATTAAGAAAAATGCATTTGGTGGAGGCAGGGGTCGAACCCCCGGCCTCAAGCTTCCAGCGCCTTAAAGCTTGCCTGGCTACCACTGGGCCAATTGTTCTTGTTGTAATAATATTAAAAAACAATAAACAAATATTAAAAAAACCGCTTATATCAATTCAGCGCGTGAAATTTGAACAAGCCAATGGAGGGATGCCAATTGGTCATCTTCTTCCTCTCTCCTTGGGTAAAAGTCCCAGACTTTTACCTACAGACGTTTGTCCGTTGCTATAAACAGGGTTCGTTCCCAAATCTTCCATGGGCCATATAAATGACATCTAATGCCATGGTTGGACTCGTCTCGTCCTCCTGAACATGATGGTACCATTCATGAAAGCTAATTTCACCTGCAAGCAAAAACCCTAAAACGGAATCCAAAACCCTAACAATGGTGAAATCCACCACATGCCATATAAATGAAATTAATCAATACAGGAAGCTTGCAAATGTTCCATGGATCAACAATATATGATTAATTCATCCTAACAATGCCTAAATCATGCTACCCGAATTCAAAATTTCATGCCTTTGGGTACTGGAAAGGCTTGGTTCTTGATTGCTTTGGCTTGCCGACACTCCCAGAAATCGATTGGGATAGCTAGAAGGCCTTGAGGATGTCTGGAACACTGAATTCGATCTTGCACTTTTTCTTGATTTTTCAAGTTTTTGTTCTTGATGCTGCGCCTCTTTTTCAACCTAGTTTTTGGTCTGCCTTTGTTCTATTTGTATCAAGAAATGAATTAGGGTTGATAGAATGCACTCAATCTTATTCCATTATTGAATTTAATTGTGATTTGATTCTCTTGAATATCATTCCAAAATTGGCCTAAAATCAATCTTTTTGTACACACATGCCTTCACACGAATTTGAATACTTGCTAGCTGTAATTTAAGACCTGAAACAAGCACAAAATCTTGTGTTTTCAATATTTTAGATTTTATATGATTTGTTTTGATTTAAATTGAATTAATTCAAATAAAAATCAAAATAAATAATAAAAACTGGATAAGGACAAGTGGAAAGGGCTAGAACTCGTGGACTATGTTGCCAACTCAAAACAAGTGAAAAAGATTGGGCCCATTTGGAAAAAAATTGAAGTTTTAGGCATAGTTGACTTTTGGCAATTTTGCAAAAAGGGTCAACTTCACCAATGCACAACTTCCTCAATTTTGACTCTTTGGATATGTTCTTGGACTTTTTAGAAAGCTTGAGATGTCCTCTAATCAACCCGTTTGGTATCATATCAATTTGATATTCCATGATCATGTATGAAGCTTTGACAAAAAAGGTGTTTTTGTTGACTTTTCAAAATGACCTATAATGTCCAAATTCGTAACTTCTTGTGAGTGCATATTTTGAACTTGGGAGCTGAAGATGGATTGTATGGAATTGCATCCTCTTAAAAATGAGCTTTGGATGGGTCATTTCTCATAAAGTATGAGAAAGGTATGCTTGGTCAAAGTTGAGTTGACTTGTCCTACAAAACCTTAATTTAGCAATTTTTGAGTCTTGATGAATTATGAGCAATACTTGATGAATCATGATCAACCCTTGATCAAATGATTAAATATGCTTCAAAATGAGATTGTTCACCAAAAATCTTGAAGTTTGACTGTATGTAGGCCACAGTTGACTTTTGCCCTAACACAGTCGATTTTTGGGCTTTTGAGCAATTGACTGAGCCAATTTCCTCTACAAGGCTTGAAACTTGACATGGATGATCTTGAGAACATATTAGGACAATGCTAAGCATTTTGGGTCCCTTGGACTCAAGTATCTTGATGCCACATGAAAACCTAATTTGAGGTAGACTGCCTTAGGAGAGAGCTTGTCTGGCCAACCCTTGGACTACCTTGAGCAACTTGAGGATCTTTCTTGAAATGTTTTGAAGAATATGTGAGGGAAAATTTTGGGGTACAACAGTAGGATATCATCTTTAAACCTGTATAGGATACCCCTACGTCTACCCTCATATTATGTCCACGTCGCATTTCATCTCCATAAAATTTTTAGCACACCCTTAAAGCCAAAAAAATATTTGCATACACATGCATTTACATACATCCATACATCTGCATGTCATGCATTTCCATATTTGCCCTTGGTCGCTATCAATCCAGCTAACAAATTTCCCAATGCTCAAGAGAAAAGTCCAAGCTTTTCAAGAAAATCTTAGATTAGTGAAGGAAAGGTCAAATGTTGGAGATTCAAAGGAGCTTCGTCCTATAAATCTTATTGGAGAGAGAAGGCATCCATTCACCATGACAACTACAAGCCTACACAGCGCCTCAAATACCACTACCATTGATGATTCCTTTACATCAAGTGCAACTGTCCTATCAACAAAATAAGTATGTCCAAGAAAAGTCAAGGGTAATCTACATGATCTGACAAGTCCAAGAACTATGAAGCATATCCTAAAGTCAGTAGATCAACAAGAAGGCTTATCTCTAGATCATTAGGCTTTTTTCATTTCAAATTGTAATTATTTTCTAGATGAGTGCTATTTATCATAAACTTTGTACTTTTTGTTCAAGTAATTCTAATAAAATAAGCATGCATGTTTTTGAAATCGATTCCTTCCACACACAAAAAAATCAACAAATTTCCATTTTTCACTCTTTCTTTTCCATTTTTAAATTAACCAACTTCGATGGAGAATGATGAAATACAAAATAATCAAAATTTGCTGATGTATGCTTTTTAATAGTAAGGCTTAGCTGACGACGTAAGGTATTGTTTCAATTCCTAAACAGTGGAGATATAAGGAGTTAATCGGTAGTTAACCCCCTCGAGCTAGAACTCAGAGTTCTTTCTATTCTAAAAAAACCCTTAATCTTAACCAGGGGAAGGGTAGATTTCAATTAATTCGACGATGCATTCAAATCCCAGGAATAATCGACACGATCTAAGCAAAGGTTGAAGCATATCTCTTTCCTCGATACATCATCGAGAAAACAATCTAATCAAAGATTCAAGCAGATCATCTTTCCCGCGTTCATCATCCAAGGTTGAGGAATTAATAAAAATAAAGTCCACAACATCTTTCTTCCTCAACACATCAATCAAAGATCAAGGAGACGATGGAGACGAAGCTTACAACAATAAGCATGGCAGTCACAAATTTTAAAAACAAAAAGCAAAAAAAAAAAATAGAAATTCAAAACAAACAAAAAAAGGGAAAGCCCGCTAAGTCAAAGCAAATCAAAACTCGACTTAGGCAAAAGTTATGGCATCCTGATGGATAAAAAAAAGTTTCAAAAAATCGGTCCATGCAAAAATAAGGGATTGAAAATAATAAATTGGAGAACTGTCTTGTGACTGCCACCTCAAGAATCATCAAGGTTTCTCATCAACGCTTGGATATTATCAATGCTCATATCTTATGAACACTTTTCATCGGTGCTTGGATCTTTACTTACACTTCTCATTATCTGCGCGACTATGAAATTTCTCTTAGAGATTAAATGCATCTGTCGTATTAATTGAAATTAGGATTGGAGAACATCAAGGATAATGGGGTGGACTAAATAAATTTTGAGCCTTATATATTTTATTTCTTAAACCACGAACCATGGCCACGTTATAACCTTCAAAAGTCCTAATTGAAGCTAGGTTCACTTTGAAAGCATACTCAACAAGATTTATGTTAAACTGACTCCTATGTTTGTTAAAATTATTTCTAACTACTTCGCTTCTTCGAATATCTATTTCTAATCATCCATTTCTTTTTAATAATCAATTTATATTTCAAATAACTTGCATGTGCATCAAACAAAATTAATTTTTCAAAAATGTACAATTTTGTCTACGAATCAATACTTAGCATCAAGGAGATTTCAAAAGAAAAGGTATGATCAAAGGAAACATTTCCAAGAAGTTTCTAACTAGGGGCAAAGAATCTAGGAGGACCCCTATAAACAGGGATAAACACTAATGATCGTAGGGGTGTATCACATGAAGATACTATTGACAAGGGGTGATCATTCAGAGGTTCAATCAATTGGATCAAATCTCAAAGCACTATTCAATAAGGGGCATATCTTTTGAAGGGGAATTCCTTAATCAATTCATATAACAATAGGGCATGACTCGATCTCCTCATTTTAATAAACCTCTCAAGGCCTGGAAGCAGGGGCAACCTTCCAAGATTCAGATGTTGGGGAAGTACGTACCAAGTTCACCGTACTGCACATATGGTCCAAATTCTTCAAGCAACTTCAAGTACAAACTTTTTATGCTTTGAATACTTGGGGCAATCTATGTCAAGTTCATGGTGAGGTCTAAGTTATTTCTAAGGGTGCTTCCTCCAGATCCTGGAGATTGAGGGGCACATCTTTCAAAATTTGAATGGTGAGGCAAACCACCACAAGTCTCGATCAAAAGGAGTTGATACAAAATGGTTCATCAAAGCCTGACATTTTTCAAGAGTCCTTCAATCAGGGGCATAATGAAAAATAGTAGAGTTATTCACATTATGATCAAAATACTTCCAAGATCTTATCACTGAGAATCTCCTCCAAGACCCTACCAACAAATCAGGTAAAAATAGTCCACACGGGGGGGAGCTTTCCGCATACTACCACAACCTCCAGTGGGTCTTTCTTTTACGTCAGCAATCTTCGAGTTCGAAAAAAGTATCAGGGAATCATGCAAGCTCACCACTCAACCATTATGTGACAAATAACTTTGTTGTATAAACAAACCTCCATACTTTAAACATCCACGAACCATCACAAGGGCACCGTTCCAAAAAGCATTCAAGTCATAATCATAAAACATAAGGCTGCATAAATCATGCATTAAGGCTCTTCGATCCAAAAACCCAGCCATAATTATCATCTCATCCATCTGACAAATTCTGAAAGCATGGGTCGAGCATATCTAAAAAAAAGAGAGCCCAACTACGCATTTGCATTTCATAGTCCAACATCCATTTACATATATCCAAGTCATTCATCACATTTTATGCATCAATCAATCATTACATACATCAATCAACCATCACATTTCATGCATCAATCTATCATTACATGTGTCAATCAATCATCTCATTTCATGCATCAATCAAATTTACACGCATAACATAAAACCTCATTTTTATGTGAAGACAATCATCATTGTCGACCAAACTAAAAATTCTACAAAGAATCTCGGCAGTAGATTCTCCTGGTTGATCACGACAGTTGATTATCCAGAAGGCCTCGCCAAAAGGTAACTCAAATTGAATCTCGGCAGTAGATTATCCAGCTTGATCACGACGATTGATTACCCGGAAGACCTCGGTAGAAGGTAACCTAAATTGAATCTCGGCAGTAGATTCTCCTGGTTGATCACGACAGTTGATTATCTGGAAGACCTCAGAAGAAGGTAACCCAAATTGAATCTCGGCAGTAGATTCTCCTGGTTGATCATGGCAATTAATTATCCAGAATACCTCGGCAGAAGGTAACTCAAATTGAATCTTGGCAGTATATTTTCCTAGTTGATCACGACAGTTGATTATCCAGAACACCCCGACAGAAGTTATTATAATTGAATATCGACAGTAGATTCTCCTAGTTGATCATGACAGTTGATTATCTGAAATATCTTGACAGCCGGTAACTCAAATTGAATCTCGGCAGTAGATTCTCCTGGTTGATCGCTGTAGTGATTATCTGGAAGTCCCCGGCAGAAGGTATTACAATTGAATCTCGACAGTAGATTCTCCTGGTTGATCACGGAAGTTGATTATCTAGAAGGCCTCGACAACAGGTAACTCAAATTGAATCTCGGCAGTAGATTCTCCTGGTTGATCATGGCAGTTGATTATCTGAAAGACCTCAGCAGCAGGTAACTTAAATTGAATCTCGGTAGTAAATTCTCCTGGTTGATCACAGTAGTTGATTATCCAGAAGACCTCGGCAGCAGGTATTTCAAGTTGAATCTCGGCAGTAGATTCTCCTGGTTGATCATGGCAATTGATTATCCGGAAGACCTCAGCAGAAGGTATTTCTCAAATGAATCTCGACAGTAGATTATCATGGTTGATCATGGAAGTTGATTATCCAGAAGACCTCGACAGAAGGTATCACAATTGAATCTCGGCAGTAGATTCCCATGTTTGATCATGACAGTTGATTATCCAGATGACCTCGACAGAAGGTAGTTCTCGACAGAATCTCGACAGAAGATTCCTTGGAAATCTCGGCAGCATATTTCCCGTTAAAAAGAATAATATCAAGCATGACGTACACCATAACCATATCAAAATCTCAAGGTCACTTACAACATTTGGTGCATCTAACATACCAAAACACCAAAGAGCATTTGATAAAGCATCAAAGTTTATTCTGGTTAGAAGAACAGAGAAGGAAAATTTGCGCCTATTTCCCCGTCCATCATCTACGTCCACACCTACGTCTGCACCTATGATACAAACATCAGAATCTTGCTGACACTTTTCATCGAAATCAAATCAACTCGGAGATACAACAATCGACAACAAACAATGTTGGAGAGTTGGTGGTTACAAGAACCTGATGATTTAACAAAGGAGAATCATTAAAAACATTTGCAAAATATTTGGGGCACATAAAAACATTTGGGGCATATACACGCATAAGCATACTTGGGGAAAAACATACAAACATTTGGGGTATACATCACACTTGGATAACACATCAGTTTAGGGCATTATGCATTCGTGGCATCTTGCAAAGCTACTCTAGTTAAGATTACAAATTCTTTTGGGATTTATTTTCTTCATGTTGATAATGGTTGAGATGGCACGACCAATATCATCATGAGTTTTGGAATTTATTTTCTTCATGTTGATAATGGTTGAGACGACACGACCAATATCATCATGAGTTTGGGGTTCATTTTCTTCATGTTGATAATGGTTGAGATGACACGACCAATATCATCATGAGTTTGGGGTTCATTTTCTTCATGTTGATAATGGCTGAGATGACACGACCAATATCATCATGAATTTGGGGTTTATTTTCTTCATGTTGATAATGGTTGAGACAACACGACCAATATCATCATGAACTCGGGGTTTATTTTCTTCATGTTGATAATGGTTGAGACGACACGACCAATATCATCATGAGTTTGGGGTTCATTTTCTTCATGTTGATAATGGTTGAGACGACACGACCAATATCATCATGAGTTTGGGGTTCATTTTCTTCATGTTGATAATGGTTGAGACGACACGACCAATATCATCATGAATTTGGGGTTTGTTTTCTTCATGTTTATAATGTTTGAGATGACACAACCAATATCATCATGAATTTGGGGTTTATTTTCTTCATGTTGATAATGGTTGAGACGACACGACCAATATCATCATGAATTTGGGATTTATTTTCTTCATGTTGATAATGGTTGAGACGACACGACCAATACCATCATGAGTTTGGGGTTCATTTTCTTAATGTTGATAATGGTTGAGACGACACGACCAATAACATCATGAATTTAGGGTTTATTTTCTTCATGTTGATAATGGTTGAGACGGCACGACCAATATCATCATGAGTTTTGGAATTTATTTTCTTCATGTTGATAATGGTTGGGACGACACGACCAATATCATCATGAGTTTGGGGTTCATTTTCTTCATGTTGATAATGATTGAGACGACACGACCAACATCATCATGAGTTTGGGGCATATTTTTCTTCATGTTGATGGTTATGGTTGAGACGACACAACTAACCTTATCAGTGAATTTTGGGTTCCATCACTTCAAATCTAGTATGTTTCGTTTGATTATCGAATCTTGGTTGAAACGACACAACCAACATCGTGATTCCAAGTTCCAAATATCTGGTTTCAAGTTTGTTTCAGTTATCTATCCCCTAGGTTGGAATAAATATGCGAATATTCGAGTTTATATTATTCATCCCCTTGGTTGCAATGGATAAACATAAGCCCATCCCTGTTGTCTTTTATCCCCTAGGTTGTGATAAATGCACATGTTCATCCTCGTACTGTTTACTCTCTAGGTTGTATTAAATATAGTGAAATTTACGTAATCCATTGCATCAGTCTCCATGCAGCAGTGTGTTACCAAAATTTGTTTTATTTGTCCCCTTGATTGGGATGAATATACAAAATCAACGTCATAAGCTTACTATCTTAGTCTCCTAGCATTAGTAGGTCAACTTTTCAAAACTTGTATGATTTACCTCATAGGTTATGATAAATAAGAAAATTCTGTAATCTCCTGGATACTGACGAGTCATCCGCGTCATCATATCTAAATTATATCAAAACTTTGGTTCAAACGCCGGTAGGATGATACCTCATCATTTATGCCTATCCTTCACACTTATGGGAACGATTTACAGCGTGTCCCTATAATCTTTTGGGAAATTTTTTGGGTTTTCCAATATTTAATAAACTTTCGATCAAAACATGCGAGATCTGCGTATTCTCACACTATTAAATCAAAAGATAATTAAATAGGGGCAACTGTCATACCCTAAATTTGCCTTACCATAATATTCTATTTAGGTTTCCAGTTAATTCATATTTTATAGTTTTATTTCTATGGGGTGTTTAAAATCAAAGAGGGGTTTACTTTGTAAAAAAGGTCATGGGTTTTTCTCAATCACAAAAGGCCCATATATTTTTAATTCAGTTCGAATATTATAAAGGAGGGTGTATAAAACAAATTATTCGTTTAGAAGGCCCAATAGAAATCAGAAGGAGCCCATGTGAATTTCTTTTATATATTGAAGAGGGGTCCATAAAACAAATTATTTCTTTTTTCGTTAAGGCCCATTAAGATTTATTTTCTTTTTAAGAGAAGGTGTATAAAGTAGTATGTTTTTTATGAGGCCCAATGAAATAAAATATTTTTGGCCCATTACAAGTTTTTAATTTATTTAGAAAAGAAAATGTTGGTTTACTTACATTAATTATTATTATTATTATTATTATTATTATTATTATTATTATTATTATTATTATTATTATTATTATTATTATTATTATTATTATTATTATTATTATTATTATTATTATTATTATTATTATTTATTATATTAGAAGTAACATTTTTACTTTTGAAATTAGTCTTATTTTGATAATTTAGACTTAATAAAAAAATGTTGTTTTGTTTTACTGATTAGAATAGGAGGTGTCAATATAAGAAAGTGTTTTCTTCTTCTTTCAGGGCCCAGTCCAGGTCAAGTTAATGCTTGGCCCAATGATATAAAATAAAAGGAATTAAACAAATTATTTTGTTAAAATCCAATGCAAAGTCCAAAAGTCCAACCAAAAAAAATATAGCAAATAGGTACTTATGAATTGAAACACATAATGGGATCTTTTTTCTTTTCTTTGAAACAGCAGACAAAGTAATGCAAGATACGAAAATTGCAATCATACAGAATCAAAGCAAAAGTAGAAACATTTTAAATTGTGTAATCAAGAGGTCATACAAATCACAGGCACATCAATGTCTTTTCTAAAAATTCTAAGACAACATAATCAAACCATTAACTTATTTCCTAAAATTTGTTGTCCTAAATCAGTATAAAACGTAAAAAAAATTATAGAGCCAGGGGAAGAAATATAGTAAAGAAAAAGTAAAGAGATACGATAAAAAGGGGGAGAGAGGGCAGTATTGTAGTACAAAAAAGATGACAATAGGGGGAAAATTCACAGCAAAGAAGAGGGCAATATTATAATAAAGGAATATAAGAAGAAGAGAGGAATCTCTAACAAACACCATTGTACCGCCGCCGTCACCTCCCTGTCACACTATCGATCTGCACACAACAAAAACTCTTCCATCGCCACTGCAACATCTGCGGTCGACCGCCGCTTAACCACACCACGAACGGCTCCGCAAGACAGCCTCAAGCCTGCCACGAATCGGCCAACGCTGGTCCATCTCCGTCAACCTCCGCGAGCACTACATATCTCCTCCCTCCGCCGCACCTATTACCGCCGACCTAGAATCCATCTCTCACTATGCAATATATTTGCTTTCTGCATATTTCTTTTTTCTTTCTATTAATATTATTGTTAGATTTAGGGTTTAGCTTTAGGACATGGGCCTCTTAGGCCCGTTTAGCACACTCCTGTTTCATTTTCGCTAAAACTCCTTAAACCAACACCAGCAAAACCGACCCACTCATCTTATTCATATTTTTTCTCTTGCTTGTAACATGTTTGGACTAGGCTCAATTGCTATTCATGTACTCTTTATTTTGTTTGTTCTAACTGCATTTGAGGGTATACCCCCACGTGATTGGACTTAGACCCAATATCTGATTCTAAGGCCCTTCTATTTGTAACCCCTAATATATATATATATATATATATATATATATATATATATATATATATATATATATATATATATATATATATATATATATATATATATATATATATATATATATATATATATATATATATATATATACTTATTTTCTTATATATATTTACATATTCATAATTTTACAATTATAATACCATATTATTATTATTATTATTATTATCATTATTATAATTGATTTGGTATTTTAAACTCATTTAAATATAATATTGTTTATTTATATTAAATTATATTCCTTAACGATGTGCTTAAAAATATTTTTCACAATTTAATTTAATATTTTATATCAAAATATTAAAATCAGCGATTCATTAAATTACAATATCCAGAAGTAACATGTGACCAATATCTGACCACGTGATAAGGGGACTATATCTGACTCCTCAGCTATACGTCTAAAAATATTCAAACGATCACCAAACTTTCAACATTAATTTTTGAAAAGAAACGCGAATATATTTAAGTTAACTGCGTACTTGGTCTAACAAACTCCGCTTATTCATATTCTTAGACCACATACGCGGGAAATTCAAAATATATTTCGCAATCCATAAAAAACATAAACAAATCGCGAACGACGAAATGAGACTCTGATTCCTCCTAAGAGCATACGTAAGCATACGATCAAAAATCGCTGCGAGTCCCGCTAACTAAAATTCAAACCCCTTTTTTTTAATAAGTAAATTAAAACCCGATTTCCTAAACATCACGCTTCTAAACTTAATATCCTTGTGAACAAGATAGAGGAAGAGTGTCTAACACCTTCCCCTCGTCTAGAACCGAGTCTAAATCTAGAATCTCTAAATTTTAAAGTTATTCTTTTATACTCTCCCTTTAAGATAAAAATTAAAGATAACAGATCTATTTAAAAATTAATTGCAACCGTATATCCCACACCTTTATATTTTCTTATTCTTCCAAATAGTGTTAAGTCGAAGTTTTAAAAATTTTAAATTACTAAACATAAAATTGTATAAAATAAAGCATAACGATAAAGAGATAAAAGTAGGCAAAAATATTATTTGATTGTTTGGTATTTAAAATATTTATAAGTATAATATTTCCCCCTGCTCGCCCTATATATATATTCCAAATTCCCTCCTTTCTCCACCAAACAAAAGAAATAATTAAAAAGAGTGAATCCATAGCTATGACTTTGATAGATTTAAGTTTTAATATTTATTTATCAATTATATTACTCCTTCATATGAAAGAAAATCTACAAACATTCTAAAAGGTTGGATCCTTGTTGGAGAACCAGCCTATATTTTAAAATTCCTTTGATTGGTTCTTCAGTTTTATACCAATCATTTTAACCAGCTTAATTAATAACTAAACCGATTTTGTACGTAATTGATCTTCTAATGATCTTTGATTATAATCTAATCGGTCCAGTCTTTTATAAACTTATTTTTAGAAGCTATTTTATAACTTTTGTTAGATTTTGTAGGCGATTGACTGCATTCGACTCATAATTAAATTGTATCTATTATATAGATAAATATTAAAGAAGTTAAAATAAGTATTACTATCAAACACAAATATAGTTTTTAAATATTGTAGACTTTCAAATGTATATTTGTTTCTCTATTTTACTTGAAATGGGACTTTAGCCCTAAAAATATATGTTTTCGGTTCTCAAATTTTACATGTTACAATTTAGTACCAAAACAAATAGTTAGCCTTAAAAATAGTGAATTTTGAATTCAAAATTGATTTTGAATATTGAGAAAATATGACAATTTATTGCTATTGGGATATAAAATTATTATTTTTATAGGAAGTGTCTTTGTTGTAATTGTCACTGTTTTGTGACCGAAGAAAAATGAGAGAGATCTCATATCTATGAATTCTTAAATAGAAATTGTATAAGTAGTGATTAGGTGAGAAGTTTGTAAAACATGAGTTGTTCAGAACTTTGAACTAATATTATTATAGTGAATTTTCTTTCTGACTTGGATATTCTCAGATGTTGCCTGCATTAATTCTTGTTTTGTTAACTGTTTGATCTGTGATGTCTTAACATTGTATTCAATAACTGTTTTATAAACTGAGAGATTTCTTTTTTATTTTCGCCATCTAATCGATTAAAAGTTTTTCTAATCGATTAAACCATTAAATCTATTTCATTCTCGATTGAATATTGAAAATGATTGCATTTTTTAGATTCTAATCTATTAGATCATTGGTTTCATTGATTATTATTTAGTGGATTTAAAATTTAAATTGTTCTAATCGATTAAACTTAAGGTTTTATCAATTAGGAGGCGATATTTTTCAACTTCTAGTACTAATTAGGCTTAAAAGGTTTTTAGACCATATTTCTTTTTGAACCTCCCTTTTTAGTTTCCAGCCCCTTTTTCTTATTGACAAAAACTTGAACACACAGTTAGTAAAAATAAGCGGACATTTTAAAGAATCAATTTAGCACTTTTATAAAAATAACCAAAGTAATTCTTATTTATTTTCTAATAGGTGACTTACCTCTTACGAAATAAAAACCAATTAAAGGACTTTATTTTCCTTTGATCTTTCGAGAATCCAGTTATCTTCAATTTTCTTATAAATAGTTTGTATCTTTTTAACAAGAGAATCCATTTTGATTTCTTTATCTAATTTTTGCTTCTAGATACAAATAATTTTTGTCAAATATATATGTATATGACAACTTTTTCTCCTTCTCATTCGTTATTTAGAATTTGAAGTCCCAAAAATCATCTTAAGTTTTAACTTTTAATACCTAGCTCATTTTGGGCCCTTTTATGTTAGTAGATTATCTTATTAGAAGAGAATCTATGAGACCATTTTAAATTATAAATTTGATTTAAACAATAGAAATAAACGTGATCATTTCTACTATAATAATTGCGATTCAAAATAGAGACTATGAGATTGTGGATCAAACTCTAGTATTTTAATATGGATAACTTCTTAGTTCGATAAAGTTTAAGCATGTTGTCGAAGTTTGTTCGCATACGGATGTCAAAGTAGTGTATATTGTAGTTGAATTATGTTCTAGCATGCAGTAGTCGATATTGTTAGGTTTGTTAGCATGTCGAATCAGCCCTATTTGTTTAAGCCCAATTGTGTAAGTTAACTTGTAGTTTAAGTTAGCTTTGTAGTTTATAAATAAACTAGTTCTCTCAGTTTATTGAGAGAGGTTGGTTGTTGTTATTCACTTGTAATATGTAAACCCTAATAGAAAAAGTGAATAGAAAACAATTATAACCAATGCTAATATTTCTTCTTCTTCATTCTTCTCTCTCTTTTGTGAAAACCTAATAAGGTTTCTTGTGTTTGTTCAAAAAACTCAATCTTTCTCATTGTTTTGATTTTTTCTTGACATCACTCTGTTACAACAAACTGATGCAATGAGTATGGAGAAGAAGATGATGTCAACAAATAATGAGATTGAGAAATTCACCAGTGTGAATGATTTCGGTTTGTGGCGCTTGAAGACGCAAGCCCTTATTGTTCAACATGGTTTACTAGAAGCATTGAAGGGGGCCGTAACCATGGATTTTGCGCTAATGGAGAAGGAGAAAACGACTATGGTAGAGAAAGCCCACAATGCCATTATATTGAGCCTTGGTGATAAGGTTCTCCGACAGGTATCGAAGGAGAAGACATCAGCGGGTGTGTGGTCGAAACTCGAAACTTTGTACATGACCAAATCGTTGGTCAATCACCTCTACCTAATGCAAGCTCTACATTTATTTAAAATGAGTGAAGACAAAGTATTGGATGAGTAGTTGGATTTGTTCAACAATCTAATTCTTAACCTTGAAAATATTGATGTCAAGATCGATGATGAAGATCAATCGTTGTTGTTGTTCTTGTGTGCTTTACAATATTTTTATGCTCACTTCAAAGAAACTATCTTGTATTGAAGAGATTCCATGACCTTTGAATAATTTCAATCCACCTTATATTCAAAGGATTTGAACGAGAGGAAGGAGCATAAACCATTATTTGTTGGTGAAGGTTTGTCCGTTAAGGGAAAATTATCGAAGAAATATGGTAAGTTTGAATAGGAGAAGGTTAAAAGTCAGCAGAAATCTTATGGTGGTGATACTTCAACAATTAGGTGTTATCACCGTAAGAAAGAGGGCCACACACAAAAGGTGTGCCCTAATCGACAAAGCAATCATGGTGTGAAGGACAGTGGTAATGCATGCATTGTGCTAGATGATTTTGAATCATCTGATGTTCTTATAGTTTCGATCAACAATTCTTGCAAGTAATGGATTATGGATTCAGGTTTTACTTGGCACATGACTCCAAACAAAAATTTGTTTAAGGATTTTGTGATCAAGATGGTGGATCAATGATGTTGAGAAATAACAAAGCCTGCAAGGTTGTAGATATTGGATCTGTGAGATTCAAGCTCCATGATGAGTCAATAAAGTTATTGTCTGGTGTCAGGTATATACCTGATCTGAAGAAAAAATTGATTTCTCTTGGTGAATTTGACAAGAAATGATATGCTTTCAAATGAGAGAAAAGTATCTGTGATACGGTGGCTAGAACCGGGACGTGGTTTCCCTATTTCGTTAAGGAATTTATGTTGGTTTGCATTTTGCGTTTGTTTTCGCAAAATGTCACGGTAAGAAAGAGTCGCCACCGACTTTTATTTTATCCAACAAGGAAAGGAAAAAAGCACAAAAAAATTCATTTTTCGAGATATTTCTGAGTACGGGGGGTAGATTATAGAAACGGAAGGTATTAGCACTCTTTCTATCCGTAGTTATCTACGGGCTCTTAGGTACTTGCTCATCATTTTCAAAATTATTTTCTTTGTGTTTGTGGGCTTTGAAAAGTTTTTTGTTTTAACTTCGATTTAACTCTTGCTTTTGTCTTCAAGAGTGTAATGAAGTGTTTTTGAAAACTTGTTTGTAAAAGAGTGTAAGTGTGAAAAATTTGTTTGGAATGAGCAAGTACTTAAGAGCTAATCTACCTACTCGAAAAAAGAATAGTTCTGTATCCGTTTCCTTTAGACAACGCTATCCCACTATTAGTGAGTAGGTAGCACCGTCATTGGAGATTTGAGGGTCAACTCGAAAGGGACGTACGGTCACTAAAGCAATGTTAGGACGTCTTAGTAGTAACCCTAATGTCTTAGATCATTTATCCGAGGTAACAATATCCGAGGCAACCTTTCAGAGGCAACTTTGATCTTTGGACAAAAGGACGACCACTAAAACACCCTATACTCAATGACCGTTTACCGAAGGCAACCAAGTGGGAGTGTACCCTAGGAGTGCGCATGTGCGGATGATTTAATTTCAGTTTATTTATCTTTGCACATTTAGGGTGATCTAACTGTTTTAAAATTAGACATACATTCTTGTCATGCAAACCCTAATTATTCATACATCTAACAGTTAATAATTTGTGGAATTTAAAATGCAGAAATTAAACTACGGTATTACAAGGCTTCGGGTATTTACATAGCCAAAAACAAACCCTTTGAAATTAAAGCGATAAATGAAAATAAAGCCCTAATTAAAACTATTACAAACTGTGAGCAGATACAATAATTGGGTAAAAATAAAGCGCGCGAGAAAATTAGATCGGCGAGAAACTAGGGTTTTGACCCTCTTTATTAAAAGAAAAATATTTTTTGTTGTTTTTATTAAAAGAGATAAGTTTTCTAAATTAAATACAAAAATTAATTAATTAATTAAATTAATTAGTGAAAATAATTAAATGACCTATTTTTGTTTTTTTGGTTATTTTAGAAAAAAAATAAAATATAATTAAGTTAGTAATAAAACCTATTTATTCTAATTATTTTTAATTATATACAAAAATAATTAAAGTTTTACCTAAAATTAAATCTAATTAAATTAATCAATTTTTTAATAAAAATAAAACCTAGACCTAATTTGTGAAAAATAATATTTTTTGTGATTTTTTGATAAAAAGAAAATAATTATTTGGTTAGTAAATAAATAAAATAATTAAATGAAATATAAAAAGAAAAAAAAGAAATAGAGATGAGCCTGAAAAATGGGGGTGTGAAAAGCAGAAACTGGGCCCATTTGAGTGAGATCCGTTTGACTTTTTGGATCCAGTGTGGCACGCTGACTTTGGCTCATGATGCACCTTCAGTGGTGGCCATCAGATTTGGCCATCTGGCCATCTGGCAGGCTGAGTGATGAGGACACATGATGGTCCTTAGGCTTGCAAACACGCTGGATAACCTGAAAGAAATTGGAAAAAACACAAATATTGGTGGCAGAGGTCGAACCCCTGACCTCAAGCACTCCCACGCCTTAACACCAACCTGGCTACCACTGGCCCATTTGTCCTTACTGTGTATAATAATGAATAATAATAATAATATATGAAAACAAGCATTAGTGGAGGGTGAAAGAAAAACGCGCGCGGATGGTTTGAACAGGCCAATGGAATGCTGCCACATAGGTCATCGTCTTCCTCTCTCCGTGGGTAAAAGTCTCAGACTTTTACTTACGGACGCTTGTCCATAGCTATAATCAGAGCTCACTCCAAAATCTTCCATGGGCAACATAAATGACATCTAATGCCATGGTTGAGTTCGTCTCGTCCTCCTGAACATGATAGTACCACTTACGAAGGCTAATTTTCCCTGCATACAAAAACCCTAAAACAGAACCGAAAAACCTAACAGTGGTGAAATTCTCTACAGGCTATATAAATGAAATTAAATGATGCAGAAAGCTTGCATATGTTCCATAGATCAAGAATATGTGGTTAATTCATTATAACAATGCCTAAATCATGCTATTCGAATATAAGATTTCATGAGTTTCGTGATGGACTTACAGTGCGATCTGGGGCTTGAAAATGCTTGCTCTTGATTGCTTTGGCTTACTGAGAGTCCCAGGAACTGATTGGGATAGGCAAAGAGTCTTGAGGATGCCTCTAAGTGCAAATTCGATCCACCACTTTTCTTGATTTTTTTTCCAGTTTTTCTTTGCTTGCTGCGCCTCTTTTTAACCTTATTTTTGAGTCTGCACGCACTCTATATGTACCAAGCAATGTATTAGGGTTGATAAGCTGTATTCAATCTTCCTCCTTCAATGATTTGGATTGTGATTTGATACACTTTGAAAACTTTCCAAAATTTGTCCAAATCCAATCTTTTTGTGCACACATGCCTTGGTACGAGTTTGAATGCATTGCTAGCTGTAATTGGAACCTGAAACAAGCACAAAATCTCTTACTTTCAATATTTTGGATTTTATTTGATTTGTTTTGATTTAAATTGAATTAATTCAAATAAAAATCAAAATAAATGATAAAAATAAGATATGGACAAGTGGCAAAGGCTAGAGCTCGTGGACTATGTTTCCAACTCAAAACAAGTGAAAAAGATTGGGCCCATTTGGCAAAATTTGAAGTTTTAGGGATAGTTGACTTTTGGCAATTTTGCAAAAAAGGTCAACTTCACCAATGCATAACTTCCTCAATTTTGAATCTTTGGAGGTGTTCTTGGACTTTTTAGAAATATTGAGATGTACTCTAAGCAACCCTTTTTGTCTCATCTCAATTTGATATTCCATTCTCATGTATGAAACTTTGACAAAAAAGGTGTTTTTGTTGACTTTTCAAAATGACCTATAATGTCCAAATTCATAACTTATTGTGAGTGCATATTTTGAACTTGGGAGATGAATATGGATTGTAGGGAATTTCACCCTATTCAAAATGAGATTTGGATGGGTCATTTCTCATAAAATATGAGAAAGTTATGCTTGGTCAAAGTTGAGTTGACTTTTCCTGCAAAACACTAATTTAGCAACTTTTGAGTCTTGATGAATTATGAGTAATCCTTGGTGAATCATGATCAATACTTGATCAAATGATTAAATATACTTCAAAATGATGATGTTGACCAAAAATCTTGAAGTTTGACTGTATGTGGGCCACAATTGACTTTTGCCCTAGCATAGTCGATTTCTAGGCCTTTGAGCAATTGATTGAGAAAATTTCCTCTGCAAGGCTTGAAACTTGACATGGATGATCTTGAGAACATATTAGGACAATTTTGAGCATTTGGGGTCGCTTGGACTCAAGTATCTTGATGCAACATGAAACCCTAATTTGACGTAGACTGCCTTAGGAGAGAGCTTGTTTGGCCAACCCTTGGACTATCTTGAGTAACTTGAGGATCTTTCTTGAAATGTTTTGAGAAATATGAGAGGGAAAATTTTGGGGTACAACAGCTGCCCCTGTTCAATCTTCTTAAACCTGAGGATGTAGATTGACTTTTGTGCCTTTCGTAATCTGAAGGTGGAAGATGATTGAACACTAGAGTGCCTAGAAATTTGCACTCGCATGAAGTGGTGTCCGTCTTACGATATCGGGAATGGGCTTACAGATGCCATTTGGAAATTGCTGACGAGGGGATGGGCTTAAGGATGCCATCTGAAGGAGTGTCGATTGCATAAGAGATTCCTTAGCGAGAGCTTGTATACCTGTTGTTGAGGAAAATTCCGCTGGGGGAGGTTGATCTCTGTTGAGGGAAGTAGAATTTTAGGAGCTTCGTCGTTCGTTATTCTGTTGGTGAGTCATCTCTGTTGAATTTTAGGAACTTCGGTCGTCCGTATTCTACTGAGGAATTGTCTCTTAGTCGAGGAGGTGAAAATGAACTGTTATCTGGTCGTGGTTCAGGCTTTATAGTAATAAGACCGATTACTATCTGATCGCAATCCAGACTTTATAGTAATAAGGCCGATTGTTATCTGGTCGTAATCCAGGATTTATAGTAATAAGACTGATTGCTATCTGGTCGTAATCCAGGCTTTACAGACTTACTGGGGAGATGAGATTAAACTTGCTATCCGGTCGTAACCCAGGTTTCGCAACTTCTTAATTCTTATCTGGTCGTAATCCAGGTTTCAGAAGGAATTCAAATGTTATCCGGCCGCATCCGTGCTTTAACTGGAATTTATGGCACACTAATATCTGGTCGACTCCGGGCTTCTTAGTAACTGTCCAAGTAAACTGCTATTCGGTCGAAATCCAAACTTCGCAGAGTCTTGTACTGCTATCTGGTCGCAATCCAGGCTTCAGTCCTTTTATCATTATCTGGTCGTGATCCAGGATTCATGGTGTTCCGTACTGCTGTCTGGTCGTAATCCAGGCTTCACAATACTTTACTTCTTATCTGGTTGTAATCCAGTCTTCAGAACACTTTACTTCTTATCTGGTCGTAATCCAGTCTTCAGAACACTTTACTTCTTATCTGGTCGTAATCCAGTCTTCAGAAGAGATCAAATGGCTATCCGGTCGTAATCCGGGCTTCCCTTTGGCTTTGGGCCAACTAACATCCAGTCGTAATCCGAGCTTCATAGTATTTGGTCGGGTGAACTGCTATTTGGTCATAATCCAAGCTGCACAGTATCCCTTACTGTCATCTGGTTGAAATCCAGCCTTCACAGTGTCTTTAACCGCTATCTGGTCGTAATCCAGGTTTCACAGGAACTTATATTGTTGTCTGGTCGTAATCCATGCTTCACAATAACTTGCTGAGCTGTTATCCGATCGTAATTCGGGTTTCACGGCTTGCTGAGGATTTAAACTATTGTCCGATCGAATCCGGGCTTCATAGCTTAAATTTTATGAGAATTTGATTGTATCTTTCCTGAAAGGTTAAGGTTAGATGTATGTAATGCATGATATGTATCAAACAATGATGTTCTCAAAATAAATGAGATTGTGTTTGTATGATGCGAATATGCATGTGTCATGATGTATGGAAATGTAATGTTTTTATGATGCTCTCTAGCTGGGGAAAATAAATCCCGGATTGCTGCTGGAGAAAATAGTTGAATTCTTCATTTCCGTTGGGGATAATGAATGAAGATGATTGTGAGAATAAACTTGCAGGAGAAGATAACTCTGTTGGGGAATAAACTGATGAGGAAATGACTCTGTGGGGAAGAGATGCTCTGCTGAGGATCCCGCTGATAAATTCAGCTGGGGATGAATTACCGTTTCTGGTGGTAATGAAACCTGTCGGGGATTGAATTTCTGTCTGTGAAAGGAATGAACTCCGCTGGGGATGATCTTCCAGTTGTGACTTCACCGGGGATAACTTTTTAGACTCTACGGGGACAGTCTTCTAGAGTCTACTGATGATTCTCCAAACTCCACTAGGGAAGATTTTCCAGACTCCGCTGGGGATAATTGTCTAATGCTAATGATGGATAAACTCTGTTTGGGGAGAATATTTCCGACTCATTCGCGGTTGTGAGCCTCAGCTGGGGAGAGTTAACACCACTGATTTCTCCTTACTCTGCGGGGAGTGAATGTTCTTTTGATCGTTTTCTCCAACTAGGTCTATCCCTATACCTGATGGATAAAGCAACTGTACGGTTCGGGCATTTCTTGTTTGCCCCTGTTTCTGATATTACGAGTAATCGTCTTTTGTTTCGTATGTAAATATTTATGAGCAGCAATTAATGTCAAATGCATATATAAAAAATGAACATTGGACGTTCTTGCAAAACAAAACAGGAAAAAGAAAACAATTTGAAATTTCTTTGTGAAAATGAATTGTATTGACTTTGAAATTAGCCTGTAAATAGGCGTTTTTGTACAAGAGGCTGACGTCCTAGTAAGAGAATGCCGCCGAACAATAGAGTTTATACAATTTGTGAAAATCAAAGAAAAAACAACTATGTGAATAATCCCACTGGGTTCCAACTCTGTTATTACCTTTATGTCCTCGAGCATCTCATCACTTTGCTACTTGGTTGAAGGTAGATCAGATTGATTAGTGCCGTCCGAGCTTGATAGTTGATACCGAAGTCTGGTTGCAAGGTGGTCCAATGAGACATAGAGGTACGCTTTAATGCCTAATGTTTGCCTGAACCGCCCTTTCAGGTTTTCAGTCCACCAGGATACCCTTTTTGCCCAAGCCGCCTTTTCCGGTTTTCAAATTGCCGGGTGTATAAATTTTTTACATTTTCATCCCTTATTTTTGCCCGAACCCTTTTGGTTCGCCGGGAAGCCCTTATTTTTGCCTAGGCTAGTCAACCTAGCGGGTCTTTGATTATACGTAGTATTTTTTCACTATGTCTGCATTGACGGGGTGAGGAAGGTCGTCACCATCCATGGTGGTTAGAATCATAGCTCCTCCCGAGAAAATGTTCTTAACCACAAATGGCCCTTCGTAAGTAGGGGTCCATTTTCCCCTGGGATCACCTTGAGGTAATATGATGCGTTTGATCACTAGATCCCCAACTTGATACTCTTGTCGTTTAACTTTCTTGTTAAATGCCTTGATCATCCGCTTTTAATACGTTTGACCATGACAAATAGCAGTAAGTCTCTTTTCATCAATTAAGTTCAGTTGATCAAGCCGGGTCTGGATCCAGTCATCTTCGCTCAAACCTGCATCCTTCATAATCCGAAGAGAGGGTATCTGAACTTCAATGGGCAAGACGGCCTCCATGCCATATACCAAGGAATAGGGTGTTGCCCCTGTTGACATTCGCGCTGAGGTACGATACCCATGAAGAGAAAACGATAACATCTTGTGCCAGTCTTTATATGTCACCGTCATCTTCTGCACAATCTTCTTAATGTTCTTATTAGCCGCTTCAACAGCCTCATTCATCTTCGGCCGATAAGGAGAATAGTTGTGATGTTGTATCTTGAACTGCTTGCAGAGCTCGATGATCATCTTATTATTGAGATTTGTACCATTGTCTGTAATGATCCTCTATGGTACACCGTATCGACAGATCAGATTCTGCCGAATAAACCGTGCCACGACGTTCTTGGTCACTGTAGAAAAGAAAGTTGCTTCAACCCATTTCGTAAAGTAATCAATTGCTACCAGGATGAAGCGATGCCCGTTGGATGCAGTTGGTCTGATCTCACCAATCATATTGATGCCCCACATTGCAAAAGGCCAAGGAGCTGTCAAGACGTTCAAAGGAACTGGAGGTATGTGCACCTTATCAGCATAGACTTGGCACTTATGACAGGTCCGAGAATGCTGATAACAGTCGGCTTCCATTGTGGACCAATAATACCCTGCCCGTATGATCTTCTTTGCCATGGTATGTCCACTAGAATGAGTTCCGAAAGTACCTTCATGTAACTCTACCATAATCCTTTCTGCCTCGTTCTTATCCACACAACGCAGTAAGGTTGAATCATGGTTACGCTTGTAAACAATACCATTACTGATGAAGAACTTTGCCGCGAACCTCCTCAGAAACTTCTTATCATTAACAGATGCACCCTCAGGGTATTCTTGAGCCTCAAGATACCTCTCTACCTCGTGAAACCAGGGTTTATCTGCTACCTCCTCAGTCTCAATGTCACAGCAATGTGCAGGTTCGTCCAACCTCTCAATGGTAATCTGGGGAGCTTCATTGTCCCATCTTACCTTGAACATAGAAGACATTGTAGCTAGCGCGTCCGCCAACTGATTCTCCTCTCTAGGGAAGTGTTCAAAGGTTATCTCCTCAAAGTGTGGAAGCAACGTCAATAAATACTCCTTGTAAGGAATAAGATTTGGGTGTTTCGTATCCCACCCGCCTTTGATCTGACTGATCACGAGAGCGGAATCTCCGAATACACATAAGAACTTAATCCTTAGGTCAATAGCTGCTCGAAGACCCATGATGCATGCTTTATACTCCGCCGTATTGTTGGTGCAGTTAAAACATAGTCGGGCGGTGAACGGAGTATGAGAGCCTTCAGGAGATATGATCACGGCGCCAATGCAATTACCCAAAGCGTTTGAAGATCCATCGAAATACATAGACCATCGGGATCCTTCCTCAGGTCCTTCATCCGGTCCAGGTGTTTCACAGTCAGTCACCAATATGATGTTCTCATCCGGAAACTCAAAGTTCATAGATTGGTAATCGTCCACGGCCTGATGTGCCAAATGATCTACCAGCACACTTCCCTTGATTGCTTTTTGGGTCGTGTATTGGATGTCATACTCAGTCAAGATCATCTTCCATCTTGCTATTCTTCCGGATAAGGCAGGCTTCTCGAAGATATACTTGATTGGATCCATTTTTGATATCAATAGAGTAGTGTGAGTCAGCATATACTGTCTCAGCCGACGAGCAGCCCATGCCAAAGCGCAACAAGTTTTCTTAAGCAACGAGTATCAGGTCTCGCAGTTGGTAAACTTTTTGCTAAGGTAATAAATAGCATGCTCTTTTCGGCCAGACTCGTCATGCTGCCCCAGCACACACCCCATTGAGTTGTCGAGTACTGTCAAGTATAAGATCAAAGGTCTCCCTTCAACTGGAGGCATTAGAATGGGTGGCTCTTGGAGATATTCTTTGATCCTTTCGAAAGCGGCCTGACATTCATCGTTCCATCTTACTGCTTGATCTTTCTTCAGTAACTTGAAGATTGGCTCACAAGTAGCAGTCAGGTGTGAGATGAATCGGGCAATATAGTTCATACGTCCCAAAAAGCCTCTGACTTCTTTTTCTGTTCGGGGAGCTGGCATTTCCTGTATAGCCTTCACCTTTGCAGGATCCACTTGAATACCTTTATCACTAACGACGAAACCCAGCAGCTTACCAGACCTCATTCCGAAGGTGCACTTGTTCGGATTTAGCCTCAGTCTGTACAACTTCAACCTGTCAAATAGCTTCTGAAGATGGTCGAGGTGTTCTTCCTTGGTCTGGGACCTTGCAATCATGTCGTCAACGTATACCTTAATCTCATGATGAATCATGTCGTGGAACAAAGCGACCATGGCGCGCTGATACGTTGCCCCAACATTCTTTAATCCAAACGGCGTGACTTTGTAGCAAAAGGTACCCCATTGAGTAACAAAGGTTGTCTTTTCCATATCCTCGGGAGCCATCTTAATCTGATTATAACCGGAGAAACCATCCATAAAGGAGAAGACCTTATGTTGTGCGGTGTTGTCAACCAGAACGTCGATATGAGGCAGAGGAAAATCATCCTTGGGGCTTGCCCTATTCAGATCTCTATAGTCAACATACATTCGAACCTTACCATCCTTCTTCGGCACCAGAACCACATTGGAAACCCACTGTGGGTAAGAAGTAACTGCTAGAAAACCGGCATCAAACTATTTCATAACTTCAGCCTTGATTTTCTCAGACATCTCTGGGCGCATTCGACGAACTTTCTGTTTCACTGGAGGACAGTCTTCCTTAGTTGGAAAGCGATGAACCACGATATTGGTATCCAACCCAGGCATATCTTCGTAAGACCAGGAAAAGATCTCAACATAGTCACATAGCATCTGTATCAGCCGTTTCTTAACACTAGACTCCAGATTTGCACCGATCTTGACCTCTTTCTTGTCTTCCTCTGTACCCAGATTTACTGTTTCGACTGGCTCTTCATGCGGCTGTGTGGCCCTATCTTCCTGAAGTAACAGTCTAGCAAGTTCCCCAGGCACTTCGCAATCAATCTCACCTTCGTCCTCGGCTTGGTTGATCGGACTTTCGAAGTTATAACTAGCAGTAGCAGAATCGTTATCAGTGGGATCCAGAGTGGATGTAGACCTGTATATGTGAGTGTGTGTAAAATAGCTGTTTTGCAAGATAGAAAATAAAAAACAAGGAGCGCAAAATTCATAATGCAAGAAAGACGTCCAATGCTTTTATTGATGATATATGGAAATGACACATAATAATCCCTCACAAACAAAACCACGGTGTCTCGGGCAAGGCACCGGGCCGTAAAGTTTTAAAATTGTCTGTTTACAAAACTCAAAACAAAAGTCTTACTATTGTGTAATAAAAAAAATGGGTACGAAGTCCTTTTCCGTCCAATTGCTTAATCCACCGTCGGTAGTCGGGTAAATCCAGCTGTCAAACTCAGACTCTTCATCATCATCTTCAATTGCATTCACTTCCGGATTAGTGATACGCAGGGGAGGTCTTCCAATCCGCGCACGCCGAACAACCCTTTGAGCTTCTGCAGTAAAACCCAAACCAAACTTGTCAGTCTTGTGTGCAAAGTCAGGGAGTTGGCCCCAATTCGCACACCCACCTTTTTCAATAATAGCCCGGGCATCCTTGAGGGAAGCCATCTTCATTGGAGGATCTTCAACAACCGTTTCAGTCGACGCCAGAGTCTGGGGGACTTCTTCAAAGTTCTGACACGGGGTTTCAATGAACTCCCCGTCCATTTCCACATACCGAAAAGAGTTAAGGTGGCTCACCATGTACTCCTCTTCTCCTCGTACTGTAACAATTTTCCCCTTCACCAAATACTTTAACATCTGATGGAACGTAGAAGTTACTGCCCCAACTTTATGGATCCACGGGCGACCCATCAAACAAGAATAAGATGGTAGAATGTCCATCACATAGAATGTAGACGCGGAAGTCTGAGAACCGACCCTAACAGGAACATCCACCTCTCCATGCACCATCCTTTTGGACCCGTCAAAGGCCCTAACCATAATATTACTCGGCTTCAGTACCAACCCTTCACAGTCTAACCATTCTAACGCTTTCTTGGGTAAAACATTTAACGAGGACCCAGTATCTACCAACACGTGAGCTAGAGTAGTGCCCCTGCACTCGATCGAAACATGTAAAGCGTCATTGTGATTCTTTCCTTTGGCAGTCAAATCTGCGTCGAAGAAACCCAATCCGTTATCAGCGGTCAAACTAGCCACACGGTCTTTGAACTGATCAATAGATGTTTCCTGGGGCACGTGCGCAGTTTTTAGGAAAGCAATCAGAGCCTTAGCATGGGCCTCTGAGCATAGCAATAAAGACAACATAGAGATCTTTGACGGGGTTTTCCCCAGCTGTTCGACTATGTTGTAGTCGCTTTTCTTGATGATTTTCAAAATTTCCTCTATCTCCTGTCTAGAGGCTTCAACAGTAATCTTCTTCGGCGCCTCCGTCTGGGCAGGCCCACCGGTGATCCCTTTGCCCCGAGTGTCAGATGACTCGGTGACACGGGTAATAATTGGAACATGAACAGGGACAGTAGCAGACGTACTGGCAGGTGAAATAGCAACATGCTTCTGAACGGTTGGTGGGGAGATCTCAGGAGAGAAGAGTCTTCCGCTTCGAGTGACTTTGCTAGACCTAACAATATTACTGATGTCAGTATCATCCTCTTCAACCCTTAAGTCTTGTTTAATCCCATGATAATACACATCGGCCCCATAGTGCCACGGGACAGCCTTATCCGATGTGTAAGGGATATGTCCAGGAATAGTAATGATCAAAGGAACAACTCTTGGAACAAATGTAATTCTAACAGGCTTTCTCGAGGAAGCCTTGGAAGAATTGGCGGAAATGGTGATTATGGAAACATATTCAACAGGAATCAATGGAACCAAAGTTTTCTCGAACAAGATTTCTTTGTTATCCATCAGGCGTTGGACACCTGACTTCAATAGATGACAACCAGTAGGCAGGATGGAACACAGGTGGCAACCTTCGCCACAACCCGAAAATAAACCGGCCAATAATAAGTTCTTCTTAACGGTCAACAACGGAGTAGAAATATCTTCCACAGAGGTTACAAACACATCATCATCCATAACATTCACTCCATGCTTGGGCATAGGAGCAGTCACGACATTAGGCTTTTCCGGCGCTTCAAATTCAATCTCTTTAACTTCAATCAAATCTTGTACCTTATTATTCAAGGCCCAGCAGTTATTCGTATCATGCCCCGGGCTATCAGAGTGAAAAGCACAGCGGGCGTTCGGGTTATACAACGGTGATGTAGTAATGGGATTCTTTGGAGCCTCCCTCAGAGTGACCAAATTCGTCTTCAACAATTGCGGCAGAATTTGAGATAGAGTCATACTGAGCCGAGTAAACTGTCTCTGAGGCCTCTCTGCTCTTTGTTGAGTGTTGCATTGTGGGGCAACATTAGGTTTTGATATTACGACCGCATTGACTGCTTGGTAGCGTTCGGTTCAATTTTGGCTCCTCGAGCTGTAAATTGCACTAGATTCCTTCTTGAAAGGATTCTTCTCTGCATTTGACGAAGCACCTTTCTGTATCTTGCCGCTCTTGATACCGACTTCAACCCTCTCCCCAGTCATAATTAATTTAGTAAACCCGGACGATGAACTACCGATCAAGTGATTAAAATACGGACCAGATAAAGTCCCAAGAAACATATCCACCAACTCCCTATCAGCTAAAGGGGGTTGTACTCTTCCAGCGAGATCTCTCCATTTCTGAGCGTAGTCATTGAAACCTTCGCTCGTACCCATAGACATACCCAGAAGTTGGGTACGCGTGGGAGCAAGGTCGGAATTATACTGGTACTGCTTATAAAAAGCAGCAGAAAGGTCCTCCCAGTTACGGATGTTAGCTCCTTCCAGTTGGTAGAACCATTCAAGTTGAGTCCCTGACAGACTATCTTGAAAGAAATGAACCCAGAGGTTCCTATCAGCAGTATATGGTTGAATCTTTCTGACATACGAGCGGAGGTGTAACTTCGGGCAGGAGACCCCGTCATACTTAGCAAAGACAAGAGCTTTAAACTTGTGTGGGATCACCACCCCAGATGCCAAACCAAAATATTCGAAGTCCAACCCAGGTATCTTCTGGATCTCCATTGCGCTCAACCGGTCTTCGAGTTGCTTATACCTATCCTCGGCAGGAGGATAATGGTCTTCGTCAAAGCCAGTGTCATTGTCTGAAACCACAGGGCTAGGAACCTTCCTTTCTTCCTGATTCTCTCCTCCTCCAGATGAGTGAGACAAATCAACTTCCTATCGTAACCTGTTCCCAAATCTGTGACCCATATTCAGGAGGACCATCTTCTTCTTCTTCTTCTTCTTCTTCTTCTTCTTCTTGTTGTCCTTCAAGATAAGAGTCTTCAAATCTTTCTGCCCCTTGGCCAGGTTCAAGAACATTTCCTGGAACTGAGCATTCTGAGCTTGAAGAGCCTTAATAGCTTGATTAGTAGGTGTTTCAGAAGACATGATTGCTGAAATAAACAACGAAGAAGATGAGAAACCTGTAAGGGTACCTGTGATGAGGTGCATGGAAATGGAATGCGTATGAAATGATTTCAAACACTTAAGGAGATTCAAATTTGTAAACCAAAATAAAACACACTTTTATTAGATTAAAACTTGAAACAATGTTTAGCAAATTCCTTTAAGGCGTTACAAAAGAAATACTGAAAAGCAAAACTAAACTAGGAATAGCAAAAGACATCAGCGCTCCTATGGTCGTTTTCCCTGCGTGCTCACATAATCGTTGATTGTCCTTTCAGTCTCTAGCTGCCTTGTAAGCTTTAGGATCTTCCGTTCCTGCTCATGATACTTCTCTCTGTAAGTATCCCTTTCCTCCCTTAGCTGGATCCAAGACCTCTTCAACGCCCCAATATCAGTAGGCATGTATGGATGGATGACCGTACAAGGAACCCCTTCTTCATCAGCATGTTCTACAATCACTGGTAAGACAACTTCATATGGCATCCAGAGATTTTGAGCACGGGCTCGAACCCACCGGAGATACGGTTGCATTGGGAGAGAAGTCTTCATTCCTAGCTCATGTGGATCAAACCTGTTCACCTTATCCCAAGCTCGTATGAACCTGCGTCGATGTCCCTCAATACCCCCATGAAGTCAAAGACAATGTTTGGAAGCAGAAACTCATGAGGACCGTCCCTTCGAGCTCGTCCAAACTGTCGTAAGGCCAAACAAGGATTATAGGTTATTCCTCCTCTAATTCCCAGCAATGGGACATTGGTGTATTCCCCACACCGATCAATGACAACTACCTCTTCCATATCCTTAGTACTCCAAAGGATGTCCGTATGAGCAAGGGACATGATTCTGTAGGCCCAACCCATACCTTCCTCATTCTTCAATACATATTTGGGGAGGTGAGAAATAAACCACCTCGCCAGCAGCGATGCATAACACATAAGGGTTCCCCTTTTCCAAGCAGTACGGGCATAAAGAGCATGTAGAATGTCACCTAAGAGAGTAGGCACTGGATTATGGGACATGAAGATCTTGATCGCGTTCACTTCGACAAAAGAATCCGAATTTGGGAACAGAACCAAGCCATAGATGAGGAGAGCCAAGATGTCTTCAAATGCTTGAAAGTCCAAACTGTCCCAGAACTGTTGAGCTTGATCAATCAAGAACTTAGCCAGGAAGCCTTTAACCCCACTCTGAATGTCCTAGTTAGATACTACATCAGCCTTTGTTAGATGGAGGGATGAAGCAATATCCTATGGCGTAGGAGCTATCTCCAAACCTGTAAAGGGTGTCTGCTCTAGAATAGAGATGCCAAGTAAATCAAAGAACTCCTCCAAAGTAGGGACCAACTGATAGTCCGAGAAGGTGAAACAGTGATGCAACGGGTCAAAGAACTGGAACAAGACGCTCATCAGTTGCTCATCCAACTTGGAAGTAACCAGGCTGAGGAGATGACCACATCTTCTAACAAAGGAAGAAGTATCAGGAATCTTTGAAACCAACTCTCTAAGCTAAGCAGGTATCTGCACGAAGCTGATCTGAATGGTATTTCTGCGCACAGTAGCCATGATCTGCAAAACAGAACAAAGATGAATCCCCTCGGTCTTTGAAATGGTTAGCTTGATGAAATATGCATGCGATGTCATGATGTATGATGTCATGATAGAAACACACCACAAGTATCACAGATAGCAAACATGGTAAGGGCAAACAAGTCACAAAATAGCCCTTAAATTTCAGGCTGGCATGGAGTTTAGGTACTACCCTCTTTCAGTTTAGTTGGTTTAACCTGTCCTAGTAATAGTAACCGGGTTCTAGAGGATCTCAATATCACTGACCATCCTCGATCGGTCATAATTCTAGTTTAGCAACCTTTTCTTGCGGACGGAATCATCGCGAGAGTATGGTCTCAATGAGTGTAGCATACTGCTACTTTTCTATGGCCAAGTTGGTCAATTATAGGTTCTAAGGTCAGTTGATGCTTAATGACCCATTAGCAGCCCCATACTCTCCTTGTTCCTCCACAAGGGATATTGGTACCAACTAATGTGTCATACCAACGTAGCTACTGCTTCAACCGTATCGGTCTACGCTGTACAATTCCCTCACAGTCTATTGCTACTTACCTAAAAGGTATCCCCAGATACGGGTTAGGATCTATAGTAACTTTGATACAAAGCCCACAAAATAAAGCAAACAAATCAAACAATTGAAAACAATATGATGAACTAATCCTAAGGTACACCCCACTTATTAAATCCCCAGCAGAGTCGCCAGTTTTATGATGGTGGCCAGAACCGGGATATGGTTTCCCTATTTCGTTAAGGAATTTATGCTGGTTTGCATTTTGCGTTTGTTTTTGCAAAATTTCGCGGTAAGTAAGAGTCGCCACCGACTTTTATTTTATCCAACAAGGAAAGGAAAAAAGCACAGAAAAATTCCTTTTTCGAGATATTTCTGAGTACGGGGGGTGGATTATAGAAAGGGAAGGTATTAGCACCCTTTCTATCCGTAGTTATCTACGGGCTCTTAGGTAGTTGCTCATCATTTTCAAAATTGTTTTCTTTGTGTTTGTGGGCTTTGAAAAGTTTTTTGTTTTAACTTCGATTTAACTCTTGCTTCTGCCTTTAAGAGTGTAATGAAGTGTTTTTGAAAACTTGTTTGTAAAGGAGTGTAAGTGTGAAAAATTTGTTTGGAATGAGCAAGTACTTAAGAGCTAATCTACCTACTCGAAAAAAGAATCATTCTGTATTCGTTTCCTTTAGACAGCGCTATCCCACTATTAGTGAGTAGGTAGCACCGTCGTTGGAGTTTTGAGGGCCAATTCGAAAGGGACGTACGGTCACTAAAGCAATGTTATGACGTCTTAGTAGTAACCCTAATGTCTTAGATCATTTATCCGAGGCAACAATATCCGAGGAAACCTTTCCGAGGCAACTTTGATCTTTGGACAAAAGGACAACCACTAAAACACCCTATACTCAATGACCGTTTACCGAAGGCAACCAAGTGGGAGTGTACCCTAGGAGTGCGCATGTGCGAATGATTCAATTTCAATTTATTTATCTTTGCACATTTAGGGTGAGCTAACTGTTTTAAAATTAGACATACATTCTTGTCATGCAAACCCTAATTATTCATACATCTAACAGTTAATAATTTGTGGAATTTAAAATGCGGAAATTAAACTACGCTATTACAAGGCTTCGGGTATTTACATAGCCAAAAACAAACCCTTTGAAATTAAAGCGATAAATGAAAATAAAGCCCTAATTAAAACTATTACAAACTGTGAGCAGATATAATAATTGAGTAAAAATAAAGCGCGTGAGAAAATTAGATCGGCGAGAAACTAGGGTTTTGACCCTCTTTATTAAAAGAAAAATGTTTTTTGTTGTTTTTAATAAAAGAGATAAGTTTTCTAAATTAAATACAAAAATTAATTAATTAATTAAATTAATTAGTGAAAATAATTAAATGACCTATTTTTGTTTTTTTTTGGTTATTTTAGGGAAAAAATAAAATATAATTACGTTAGTAATAAAACCTATTTATTCTAATTATTTTTAATTATATACAAAAATAATTAAAATTTTACCTAAAATTAAATCTAATTAAATTAATCAATTTTTTAATAAAAATAAAACCTAGACCTAATTTGTGAAAAATAATATTTTTTGTGATTTTTTGATAAAAAGAAAATAATTATTTGGTTAGTAAATAAATAAAATAATTAAATGAAATATAAAAAGAAAAAAAAAAGAAATAGAGATGGGCCTGAAAAATGAGGGTGTGAAAAGCAGAAACGGGGCCCATTTGAGTAAGATCCGTTTGACTTTTTGGATCCAGTGTGACACGCTGACTTTGGCTCATGATGCATCTCCAGTGGTGGCCATCAGATTTGGCCATCTGGCCATCTGGCAGGCTGAGTGATGAGGACACATGATGGTCCTTAGGCTTGCAAACGCGCTGGATAACCTGAAAGAAATTGAAAAAAAAACAAATGTTGGAGGCAGGGGTCGAACCCCTGACCTCAAGCACTCCCACACCTTAACACCAACCTGGCTACCATTGGGCCATTTGTCCTTACTGTGCACAATAATGAATAATAATAATAATATATGAAAACAAGCATTAGTGGAGGGTGAAAGAAAAATGTGCACGGATGGTTCGAACGGGCCAATGGAATGCTGCCACATAGGTCATCGTCTTCCTCTCTCCGTGGGTAAAAGTCTCAGACTTTTACCTACGGACGCTTGTCCGTAGCTATAAGCAGAACTCACTCCAAAATCTTCCATGGGCAACATAAATGACATCTAATGCCATGGTTGAGTTCGTATCGTCCTCCTGAACATGATAATACCACTTACGAAGGCTAATTTTCCCTGCATACAAAAACCCTAAAACGGAACCGAAAAACCTAACAATGGTGAAATTCGCTACAGGCCATATAAATGAAATTAAATGATGCAGAAAGCTTGCATATGTTCCATAGATCAAGAATATGTGGTTAATTTATCCTAACAATGCCTAAATCATGCTATTCGAATTCAAGATTTCATTAGTTTCGTGATGGACTTACAGTGCGATTTGGGGCTTGAAAATGCTTGCTCTTGATTGCTTTGGCTTGCTGAGAGTCCCAGGAACCGATTGGGATTGGCAAAGAGTCTTGAGGATGCCTCTAAGTGCAAATTTGATCTACCACTTTTCTTGATTTTTTTTCAGTTTTGCTTTGCTTGCTGCGCCTCTTTCTAACCTTGTTTTTGAGTCTGCACGCACTCTATATGTACAAAGCAATGTATTAGGGTTGATAAGCTGTATTCAATCTTCCTCCTTCAATGATTTGGATTGTGATTTGATACACTTTGAAAACTTTCCAAAATTGGTCTAAATCCAATCTTTTTGTGCACACATGCCTTGATACGAGTTTGAATGCCTTGCTAGCTGTAATTGGAACCTGAAACAAGCACAAAATCTCTTACTTTCAATATTTTGGATTTTATTTGATTTGTTTTGATTTAAATTGAATTAATTCAAATAAAAATCAAATTAAATGATAAAAATAAGATATGGACAAGTGGCAAAGGCTAGAGCTCGTGGACTATGTTTCCAACTCAAAACAAGTGAAAAATATTGGGCCCATTTGGCAAAATTTGAAGTTTTAGGGATAGTTGACTTTTGGAAATTTTGCAAAAAAGGTCAACTTCACCAATGCATAACTTCCTCAATTTTGAATCTTTAGAGGTGTTCTTGGACTTTTTAGAAAGATTGAGATGTCCTATAAGCAACCCTTTTAGTCTCATATCAATTTGATATTCCATTATCATGTATGAAGCTTTGACAAAAAAGGTATTTTTGTTGACTTTTCAAAATGACCTATAATGTCCAAATTCATAACTTCTTGTGAGTGCATATTTTTAACTTGGGAGATGAAGATGGATTGTAGGGAATTTCATTATCTTCAAAATGAGCTTTGGATGGGTCATTTCTCATAAAATATGATAAAGTTATGCTTGGTCAAATTTGAGTTGACTTCCTACAAAACCCTAATTTAGCAACTTTTGAGTCTTAATGAATTATGAGCAATCCTTGGTGAATCATGATCAATACTTGATCAAATGATGAAATATACTTCAAAATGAGGATGTTAACCAAAAATCTTGAAGTTTGACTGAGTGGGCCACAATTGACTTTTGCCCTAACACAGTCGATTTTCAGGCCTTTGAGCAATTGACTGAGAAAATTTCCTCTGCAAGGCTTGAAACTTGACATGGATGATCTTAAGAACATATTAGGACAATGTTGAGCATTTGGGGTCCCTTGGACTCAAGTATCTTGATGCAACATGAAACCCTAATTTGAGGTAGACTGCCTTAGGAGAGAGCTTGTCTGGCCAACCCTTAGACTATCTTGAGCAACTTGAGGATCTTTCTTGAAATGTTTTGAGAAATATGAGAGGGAAAATTTTGGGGTACAACAGTATACTAATGAAATGTCGAAGGAAGTCTTTAGAGGCATCAAAAGGAAAGACTTATATACCCTTGAGGCTGAGGTTGTAAGTAGTTCAGCAGATGTGGTATCCACAAAATTTGTGTCGAAGACTGAGCTATGGAATAAGAGACATGGTCATGCCAGTGAAAGAGACTGGTTGAATTGTCAAAACAAGATCTACTATGAGGTCACAAGGTCGAAAAGCTGGAGTTTTTCTAACCTTGTGTGTTTGTTAAATCATGTAGGGTGAAGTTTAACAAAGGTAAAAAAAGAACACATAGATCCCTTGATTATATTATGTTGATCTTTAGGGGCCAGTAAGATGTCCTTCACATTCAGGTGCAAGGTATTTTCTATCCATAATTAATTACTACTCCATAAAGTTATGGGTATTCATTCAAAAATTTAAGGATGAAACTTTTGAAAAATTCAAAATTTGGAAGACTCTGGTCGAAAACCAAACTGGAGAGAAAGTCAAGAGGTTGAGAATAAACAATGGTATTGAATTTTACAATGAGGAGTTCGACTATTATTGTGATGTATCTGGTATTACAAGACACATAACTGCTGCAGGTAATCCCAAATAAAATGGTTTATCTGAAAGGTTTAATCAAACTATTTTGGAAATAGTTAGATGCATGTTAATTAGTGCTGGATTGAAGAAGGTGTTTTGGATCGAGGTTGTTTCGACAATAACATATATAATAAATAGACGTACCTTGATTGCCTTAAGGATGAAGAAACCTTAAGAAGTCTGGTCGGAACATCCACCTAATCTCGATAGACTTAGAGTATTTGGCTATGTAGTATATGCTCACATTAGACAAGACAAGGTTGCACCTAGAGCTCTGAGATGCATGTTCATGGGGCATCCTGAAGGAGTCAAAGCTTAGGTTGTGGTGCCTAGAGCTAGGTCACATGAGGTGTATCACAAGTCAAGATGTAGTTTTAAATGAAGCTGAGGTGGCTTTCAAGAAAACTGATGAACTTGGTCGAATGTAGAAATCTCTGAAGAAGAGCTGAAACATGAAGAGATTTCTGTTGAGGTGGAGCATAGTGATGTTGAATTGCAAAACCTAGATGAAGTCGAAGAAGAAGCTGAAGTTGATGATGAAGATGAGGAAACTGATAATGACTACCTGCTGGCTAGAGAAATGTCGAGAAGAGTCATTAAGCCACCTCAGAGACTTGGTTATGCATATCTCATAGATTTTGCCTTAATCTCTGCAAGTGAGGTTCTTAATGAAGAATCTTGAGACTACAAGGAAGTTATGAGGAGTCGAAATAAGACAGAATGGCTGAAAGCCATGGATGACGAGATGAAATCTCTTCATGATAATAACACTTGGGAGTTGATCGAGATCCCTATAGGGGCCAAGTTAGTCAATTGTAATTGTACTTTCAATGGAAATGCAAGAATCGAAAGAGTGATGTCAAAGAGATACAAGGAAATATGGTTGCTAGGCGGTTCACTCGGAAAGAAGGAGTTGCCTTCAATGACGTGTCCTCACCTGTTATGAAGCACATATTCATTTGATTATTGTTATCCATGGTGGTAAAGTTTGACCTAGAGCTGGAATAGATGGATGTGAAGAATGCTTTTTTGTATGGCGATCTAGATGAAACAATCCCGATGAGGCAACCTAAAGGGTATGCAAAAAAAGGAAAAGAAGATTATGTGTGAAAGGTGAATAGATCGTTATATGTACTAAAAAAATATCCTCGATAATGGAATATGATAGTCGATAAGTTCATGACACACATAGGTTTCACTAGGAGCTAGTTCGACCACTGTGTTTACTTCAGATTTTGATTGGAAATTCACTTGTTATTTTGTTGCTTTATGTGGATGATATTATCATAGCAAGAAAAAATGTCGAGGATATAATGAAGGTGAAGGTTGAACTCATTAAGGAGTTTGACATGAAGGATCTGGAAGCTGCATCCAGGATTCTTGGGATTGACATCTGAAAAGATATAAAGTAGTCGAGATTATGTTTATCTCAAGAAACATGCCTGAAGAAGATTCTCGACAAATTTGATATGTCGAATTCAAAGCCTGTTGTGACACCAACAAATCCTCAATTCAAGTTGAGTACGACTCAAAGTCCTAGTACGAAGCCAGACATAGCATATGCGTCGAGCCTTTTAAACAGGTATATGGCCAACCTTGGAAAACGACACTGGAAAGCATTGAAGTGGATTCTAAGGTACATAAATGGGTCTCTGAACATAGTACTGATTTATGGAGGAGCCTTTGGTGATGATAACAAAGTATAAATCAAAGGATTTGTTGACTCCGATTATGTAAGTTGTATGGATTCTAGAAAACCCATTTATGGATATGTTTTCACTATGTTTGACACAACAATTAGGTCGAAAGCGACACTTCATAAGGTTGTCACCTTATCAACCACTGAAGCAGAATAAATTTCCCTCACTGAAGCTGTGAAAGAAGCATTGTAGTTTGAAGGTTTTGATAAGGAGCTAAAACTTCAAGGACGAGTTATCAGTGTTAAATGTGATAATCAAAGTTCCATAAATCTGTCGAAGAAATCATCCTATCATGAGGGAAGCAATCACATCGATGTGAGGCTGATCTTTGTCAGAGAAATAACCGAGTGTGAAGAAGTCCAAGTGCTGAAGATTTCTACAAATCCCAATGATGCTGATATGATCACCAAGACATTGTCAAGTTACAAGTTCTACCACTGTATGAAGTTGATAAAGCTGCATGATAAAAGCTAGTTTATTTTCCCTTATGTTGTAGAGTTAGTTCCAAGGTGGATATTTGTGATATTTTGGATCGAATTCTAATATGTCGACAGGGATAACTTCTTTGTTTGACAGAGTTTAATCATGTTGTCGAAGTCTGTTTGGATGCTCATGTAGAAGTAGTGCATGCTATAGTCAAATTGTGTTATAGCATGCAATAGTCAATATTGCTAGGCTCGTTAGGATGTCAAATTGGGCCAGTTCTTTTAAGCCCAACTGTTTAAGTTAGCTTGTAGTTTAAGTTAGTTTTGTAATCTATAAATAAACTAGTTCTCTCAGGTTGTTGAGATAGGTTGATTGTTGTTATTCACTTATAATCTGTAAAATTTAATAGAGAAAGTGAATAGAAAAACAGTTACAACCAATCATAATATTTCTTCTTCTTCCCTCTTCTCTATCTTTTGTGAAAACCTAATAGGATTCTTACATGACGTCACTTTTGACGTCACTTTGTAGAGTTAGTTCCAAGGTGGATATTTGTGAGATTTTGGATCGAATTCTAATATGTCGACAGGGATAGCTTCTTGGTTCGACAAAGTTTAATCATGTTGTCGAAGTCTGTTTGCATGTTCATGTAGAAGTAGTGCATGCTATAGTCAAATTGTGTTATAGCATGCAATAGTCAATATTGCTAGGCTCGTTAGCATGTCAAATTGGGCCAGTTCTTTTAAGCCCAGCTGTTTAAGTTAGCTTGTAGTTTAAGTTAGTTTTGTAATCTATAAATAAACTAGTTCTCTCAGGTTGTTGAGATAGGTTGATTGTTGTTATTCACTTGTAATCTGTAAAATTTAATAGAGAAAGTGAATAGAAAAACAGTTACAACCAATCATAATATTTCTTCTTCTTCCCTCTTCTCTCTCTTTTGTGAAAACCTAATAGGATTTCTTGTGTTTGTTCAAGAAACTAAATCTTTCTCATATTTTTGATTTGTACATGACGTCACTTTGTTACAACAAAAACAATAATATTTCCTATCTTATCATTTTCTTTACTTATCTTTATACTTGGATCATACAACTTTTTAAAAGAAAATCTTCCTTTAGTTATATTTACCTTATCATTTTGTAGTTTGTTATAAGAAAAATATTTATTTCTTCTTTTGATTCATCAATAGAATAAAACACCACATCTCAACCTAAAACTTTAGACATTAAGTATATATATTTAATATTTTATTCATTCATTTTTTATAAGAGAACACCGTTCACACTTGAACCAAACAATCTATCTTTCAAATACAAATCTTTCACATATTATTCTAGATCCAAACACTATGATTCCATTTTTTCTCTGCTCGCCAACTATTACTTTAATACCATGTGTTTTAGAGTTATGGACGAGGGCCCTTAAGAACAACAACGAAACAAGGTTTCAAAACCAATAAATTTTTTTCAAATCTCCATCCAAAATCTTAATTGCGATAGAAGAGAATATATATATATTATATATATATATATATATATATATATATATATATATATATATATATATATATATATATATATATATATATATATATATATATATATATATATATATATGGAAATAAAATTTAACTACCAATGCTAAAAATTCTTCAAAATACAACAACCAATGGTAACTTTTTTGAAGAAAGTAGGACCAATTTTAAATCTGAATTCACTTCAATTAACTTTTCCACACAACCAAGTTAATATTAACTGTTTGATCCGAATCAAATAACAGATTTTATTTTTAATTTATAATTTTCAAAATTCTGAGTTTAAAGATCACCTGATTTTAATTAAACAACCACAATTATTTGAATATATGAATGAATAATTTGACAACTCCGTCAAATTTGAATCTATTTTTTTTTTACCATAAAGTGTTAAGTTAAAATATTTAAAAAAAAAACCAGTGTATTAAGTTAAATGCAATTTGGATTCTTCTTTTTTTTATTAAAAGTCATTTTGGGTATCTTCATTTCTAAAATTAGATTTTTGATTTTTTTACAACCTTAAGATTTTTTTTAAGCCCACATTAATTTTATTATGCGACATCAATAATGTGATAGTCATTTGATACATTTGTTTAAATTCTATAATTTCACTAATAAAAAAATCGGATACCTTGTGATCTTTAAATTTGAGAAGTTTGATGTTATCAAAGCAAAATTGTTTCACTCTAAAGATCATAAAATCAATTGTACTACATCATATACATTGATAGGACACATCACTAAAAATATTAGTGATATCTTCTTATCTTGTTTAGGGGTTAGTTCTATTTTTTCTTCCTCTTCTTTTTAGTATAAGAGTTGTATCTTTTCTCATATTTGAATTACTTGGACTTCTAAGATCTTGATATTCTATTGATAACTTTTATAATATAGATTTTTGTCTAGAGAAAACTTTTTAAGAGAAGAGTGATTTCTGATTCTAGTAAGGTCTCCTAGTCTAGGTGTAGGCATTTGGTTGGGTTGATTTCCCATCTCTTTGTTACATATGAGCATATTTTTTGTGTGTGGAATATAGGCAGATCCAGATAAGTGTCAGACGATCATCAACACGAGGAACCCTTCCAATGTTAAAGAAGTTCAACACCTAACAAGATGTTTAGCCGTCCTATCTTGTGCAGGTGATAAGGCTTTCCACTTATTTGCCACTCTGAAGAAAAAAAGAAGTTCAAATGGAAGAGAAAATGGGAGGATGCATTCTCGAATTTAAAGTCCTTTTGAAATACCCTAGCATGTTCACCTCTATACCCTTATATATCGGTTACCAATTAGGCGATGCGTTCAGTACTCGTCCAAGAGAAAGATAAAACTGAGCGGTCTATCTGTTTCATGAGCAAGGTATTCAAGGGCGCTGATGCCTGATATCAAAATATCAAAAGACTTGTTATTACGTGCGCGATAACTATAAATAAACTCATACCCTACTTTCAAGGGCACTGAGTAATGGTAAAAACAACTACCTCATTCGAAAGGTCCTAAAAAAGCATATGTATAAAGAAGTATAATGTCTTGAATGGTGAAATTATCTGAATATGACATCTGTATATCCCTAGAGGAAGTACCTTTTTCTCAAGTACTGGCTAACTATCTAGAAGAATTTAGTTTTCCAGTAGGAGAAGAGTTCCTACCCACTTGGACACTATTAGTATATGGTGCCTGTAAATTAAATGGAAGTGATGCAAGGATAGTATTAGAAGAACCATATAACCTATTAATCGAGCATTCATTGAAGTTTGAGTTTAAATATTGCAATAATTAGGCTAAGTATAAAGCCCTCATTATCGGCATGGTTATTACCCTCAAAATGGGCGTGTCGAATCTAAAGAGCGAAAGTGACTCCCAATTAGTGGCAACTCAAGTCTCCAAGGAATATCAAGAGAAAGATCTATAACTCATTAGATATCTAATAAAGGTACATGACTTAGCAGAATGTTTTAAAACTTTCAAGATGATATATATGCCCAGGGAACACAATTTTAGGGAGGACCTTCTCTCCAAGCTCATGAGCACGAAAAGAACAGTGCCCAACCACATTGTAATTCAATAAACTCTCACTACCCCTAGTATCAATTTAGATGATACCAATTTTCTTAACGTCTCCCATACCACTAGATAGATGACGCCTATAATACACTACTTACGGTCAACTAAATTGCCAATGGACAAGTTAGAGGTGAAGAAGATTCATAAGTACGCAATAAAAGTACACCATGGTATCTGAGAAGCTCTATAAAATGGGAAGGGCTTCCCCCATGTTAAGATGCTTAGGAAAACATGAAGGGGCCCTAGTCCTCACTGAAGTTCACTAAGGGGCATATGGTATTTACATTGGATCTCGAGCCTTTGCCTACAAAGTGCTCATGGCGAGCAATTATTGGCCCACTTTAATGAAGGAAGATATAGAGTTCATCAAGAAATGCGACAAATTTCAAAAGATTGCCAATTTTCTTCATGCACCGATTGAGCTCATTCATCCTATCACGACGTCTTGGCCATTTTACCAACGGGGCATGGAAATTTTAGGCCATTTACCACTAGCACCTAGTAAACTAAAATTTGTAATTATTGGAGTAAACTATTTTACAGAGTGGATAGAAGCTAAAGATGTCTCTAAAATCACAACAAAAAGGGTCCAACATTTGTATTCTAGTGACTCATGTGTATGTTTGGTATTCCATGCATTATCATTTCAGGAAGTGGAACTCAGTTATCCAGCACTAGCGTGATCGATTTCCATCACGATCAAGAAGTGAAAACAAATTTTATTTTTGTTGTCCATGCACATGTAAATGGGTAGGCTAAATAAGCAAACAAGGTTGTATAGATGGGGGATTCAGAAAAATCTAGATGACTCCAAAAAAGGAATACTGGTTGAACAACTTCATTAAGTGTTGCGGTCATATCATACACCCCATTTGACCACAAAGGAGACATCATTCACAATGGTGTATGAAATAGATGCCATGTTGTCGGTTGAAATCGACACACCCTCTTGGTTCAAGCTCAGTTAAATATGGAAGAAAACGAGCAGGGCTAAGATGCATCTGTCATACCCTAATTTTTACCCCTAAGATTGCATATCATTTTTCATAATACATCACATCAATATCACAAGCTTGGTTTCCTTCTCTCTCTCTCTCTCTCTTTGAGCTTTCCTTTATGGAGATCTTCAAGCACCTTCTTATGTATCTTTCCCTTTATGTGTTTATATATTTATGTTCTACTAACCATTAACCAAAATACCAAAAATATGTGTGGTTTCCTTTTTTTTATTGTGCAAGTTAGGTCTTGAATCAAGAGCATCAAGCACATTTCCCTCAACTAGGGTTTTCTTCCTCAAAGTCAAAGTGTGTTCAACCATTCTCAAGGACTATTTCATCAAAGCATGGAACCTAATGTCAACTAGGTTTCAAGCATCACTCAATCTCATTTTGTTCAAGAATACTTTAAAGTGCGATAGCTAGTTTCTCAAGAAACTTCAAAGGTCCATGTGTTTATTTACATGCCTTCTTCAACAAGTTACCTCAAGACTTGTCCAAATTTAATCAGTGGAAATTATAAGGAACATAATTTTGTGTTCATATGATCATAAATGTGTTCTAAAGTGCAAGAAAAATCCAAATTCACAAGTTGATTCAAAGAGGTTTGACCTAAAAAGTAAATATTGCAAGCAAAGTTCAAAACTTCATAACTCCTTCAAAATTTAACATTTTTGAATTCCTCTTTTAGCATATGGCTATTCTTGAAATTATCTACAAGTTCTCTTTACAAGTCAAGAGCCAACTATGTTTGGAAGATCATTAAAAGTTTGGAAACATTAGAGCTCACTTTGTGGACTTAGTGAAATTTGACCTAATTTCAAGTGAATTTTTCCTAACTTCCTAAGATCACATCTCTCTCAATTTTCAACTTCTATGAGTGATTCTTTTTTCTACTTGTAATTTGTGATGCCCTCTACAAGTTTTCTTTAATGATCAAAGGCCAATTATGCTTGGAAAGCCATGGAAAGTTGGATGATATTATAGGTCATTTTGTACTTAGAAATTTTTACTTGTGATTTATCTTCTTTGTGCAAACTTTAACATGTCATACTTTTTCCTCAAGCATCCAAACCAATACTTTCTTGTCATATTGTACTCTTTGTGATTATATGATCAAATTGCAAAAAGAATGGGCCATAAAGGTTAAGTGTACAAGGTGGCATACAAGCTTGAACATGGGTGCACAAAATAGCAATTTCCATTTTTGTTCAGATTTTGCAATGATCAAAACTCAAGTAAAAGGCCAAATGTGCACACGTTTTCCACTCTATTGTGATCAGTGATGACAAATGAAGCAAAACGACCCAAAATGTGAAGCGTGCCACTGTGTTTTAGTGACTTTCTATTGAAGAAAAATCACACATTCAGTGTGACTTGGATTCCACATGCTTGAGCTTTAATCCGCACATACCAATCTTGCATTAGCTATCCTATAAATATAACACTCCTCTCCTCACAATTTAAAGCTCAAGCATCCCCTCAAAACCCTGAAAAAACTTCAAAATTTTTCACAAAATTGTTGAGATCGTCTTTTATTTCCATGACATTTCAGAGCTAACTCTTGATTCATATGGATTCCTTGTCACTCTCTAAAGCTAACACAATAAATCCCAAGCATTGAGAGCCTTTGATTCATCCTTACCAAGTCTAGTTTTAGACACTTTTGAGCATATTTCGCTAAGGTAGTTAGAAGCTTACATTTGCTACAAACTTGATGCTACAATGTAGTACTTGGATCTCTGATGCTCATGCTTCTTTTAGTTTTTATGTTATATTTTGTCTTCATTGTTAATTTTAATTTTGGTTTCAAATTTTTCATAGTTTTCTTCAAAATTCTCTCAACTCGTTTTAAATAAATTCTTATGGAGGACATGGATGAGATCATGATGAAGAGACGATCGCAATGGTGATAGTATCAACTTCTCATGTGGCCAAACACACCATCTCCGGTGAGGGTTAGTAGGAGAAGACAACCTGCAGGATGAAGATGGTGGCATGAGTTTGTTATTCCTAACAACCAATGATGTGCTGCCATTTGTTATATTTTTGGTTGGTTACATTTAAATGAGATACAATGTAGTTTTTGAACTAAATTCCACCATGCCCCCTTTCCCCTGAACCCTTGGACACGTCACATTGGATTAATGAAGTTATATCTGATGGTCCATGCATTTTACAATTTTTTTATTTGTTTAAGTTTCATTTTATTTTGTTTTTTTCTTTTAAAAATTCACCTCTCTTAATATTTTATTCCAAAAAATTATAAAAATCTATTTTATTATTTTACACCTTATTTATTTTTGAGAATTTTATTTTATGTTTTGATATTTTTCATTAATTTTCTCTTATTTACTTTGTTTTATTGGTTTAAAAATAGTTTTCTAATTTTAAAAATATCCAAAAAATTTCTAAAAATACTTTGAATCATTTCTGATTTTTCTTTGGTTTTATTTGCCATTTAATTGATGTTTTGATTATACTTTTCTATTTTCTCTTTTATTTTCATTTTTAATCATTTTTGTAAAATAATTTCATGCATTTTATTGCTTTTATTGCATTTTATATTTGTTTGACTTATGTTGATTGCTACTGGCCTTGGATCATGGCACATTAGGTCATAAATTTCTTCAACTTCAATGGATCTTGAATGTTCATGGAGTGAAAACCCTAATCCACAAAAATGAATGATTGATTTTGATGATAACTTGACTAATACCTTGATCCAATTTGGGATTTGCTTTCCATCTTCATCTTTCTTCATCACTTTCTTCTTATTTTTCTTTTTTGATCAATTTGATGATGATGAATTCTTCTTGTCCAATTAAGTTTGAATTGATGCTTGATGAACGTTCATCATTTTAAATCTACCTCTAAGTGATCAATAGATGGTTGGGTTATTTAATCCAGCGTCAACCATATGGATTCGAAAGACTTAACATCCCGCCCATGGGCTCCTACATGGGTGTGTTGGGTGGGCCAGGTAGGCCCCTTGTTGGATCCGCTATTAGGAAATAGAGTTGCACCTTAGCTACAACAATTGCTTTATGCGCAGCGGTAAACGCTTGATCCAGGTAAAGTATTGTAAGAACAAGAAGTGTTTCTACATCTAGCCTTAAGATTTTAATGATAAATTTACATGATATCATAAAGAACAATTGTATACTCTAATGGTTTCATCCTAATAATGTTCTAGATCTGGTATCAAGGCGTGTAACGTCATTAGCTTCTGAACATAAACACTACTAAACAAAAACATGTGGTTATGTGTTATAGTTGAAGTCAAGATTCTGGAATTCATCTTATGCAACGGGTCTTAGGAACGTTAGTAAAGAAGTTCTGATCGTGACTTTATGGTTAAGCTTTGGAGGCCTTCTAAAGCTTTTCTTCTGTGTGGTACAAGTTCTGAAGATTATGAAGATGAGGTTCTGCTAAACAAGTTCTGATGATCTGAAGAAAAGAAAGCTCTTATAGCCAAGTGCTGAAGACTCTAAAGACGAGGTTCTGATAGGACAAGTCTGAAGACTCCAAGACTTAGGTTCTAAGACTTAAGAGTGATTCCTCTATAACTAGATTTAAACATTCAAATTATCTGAAACCTCTAAAGATAAGAAGAAGTTATAAATGGTTAACATGTGATGGTGTAAAAAAGGTACAAAAAGTGCTATGTGACCTCTACCCTCTAGGGTGGCGTAAGGACAATCCTTTCGTACTATACTGTAACCGCTCTCATTATGATCGTTGAGAACAAACAACTTTATTTTCTGATTACCTTTCTAACCTTTCAACAAATCTCTTTTACAAGCTATAAAAGAATGACTTGGAAGCTGAATAAAAGTAAGAATCAACATTACATAATTCTATTAGATTAAATCAAGCTCAAGCAAAACTACACCAAAGCATTGTGCAAACTCTTTAGAGAAATCTTATATGTATAATTTTTTAAATAAGCAAGGAGTTCTTGCTCGTATCTTGCTATAAAACACTTAGGTGTTTTTCTTTGTATTGAAACGTCTGTGTAATCTTCTTAGAAGAAGCAAATTGTAAATACACTGAAAGTATTCAACTATTGTTGATTCCTTGAGAGACCAAGTAAAGGTCAAATCTCAAGAAGACTCTTGATGCGGTTTGAGTAGATTTGTAATAAGGATCGACTGACTTATTGGATGGTGCCAATAAGGTTGACCTTACTTATTGTGGGTTGTCTGTAATTAGTTTGGTTATAGTGGATTAAGTCCTTGTTGAAGGAAAATTACCTTGCGGGGTGACTGGTGTAACTTAGTTAACAGTGAACCAAGACAAAAATAATTGTGTTTATTTAATTTTATGTTCTAAGTTAACTTGGTCTTTCATCAACGAAAAATATTTAATATTTAGTTTTTGGTGAAACCCAATTATAACCCCCTTTCTTGTGTTTCTCAGACCTTCATTTGGCATCAGAGCTCTAGTTCTGGAATTTATAGTTATCAAACACTTAACCGTGTCAGCTAAAGATCTAGGTAACTTTTTCTTTGAAGAAACACAACGATTGAACCCACACAAACTAATGTTTCTTCAGATTCAAACGAAAAAAGCTACATTGTACAACCTCCCATCTTTGATGGTGAAAAGTTTGAATACTGGAAAGATAGACTAGAAAGTTTCTTTCTAGGTCATGATGTTGATCTTTGGGATTTGGTAGTTGATGGCTACGTATCTCCCATAGATGCTACTGGAAAAGAAATAGTTAGGAGAGCTATGACTGATCAGCAAAAGAAAGACTACAAGAATCATCATAAATCAAGAACCATCTTGCTGAATGAGATTTCTTATACTGAGTATGAGAAGGTCACAAATAGAGAATCTACTAAGTCTATTGACTCTCTTAAAATGACTCATGAAGGAAATGATCAAGTCAAAGAAACCAAGGCACTGGCCTTGATTCAGAAGTATGAAGCCTTCAAGATGGAGGATGATGAAAGAGTTGAAGTCATGTTCTCAAGATTTCAAACCTTGGTTGTATGATTTAGAGTTCTAAACAAAGGCTATTCAACGACATATCATGTGAAGAAGATTATCAGAAGCTTGCCATCCAAATGGAGCCTTATGGTAACTGCACTTAAGCTTGCAAAGGATCTGAATAACACCTCTCTAGAAGAACTGATAAGTTCTTTGAGAAGTCATGAGATTCAGCTAGAATAAGAAGAACCACAGAAGATGATAAAATCTATTACGCTAAATTCCATCAAGAAATCTGAGAAGTCCAAAGCTCTTCAAGTAGAAGAGATAGAGGATTCTGAAGAAGATCCTGATGACGAAGAAGATGAGTTGTCTCTTCTGTCCAGAAGGGTTAACCATCTCTGGAAGATAAATCAAGGCAACAGGTTCAGAAGTTCAAGAAGGACTAGAGGTCTCTTTGAATAAAATTCTGGTCAAAGGAAGTCTAGTGGCAATGATGTCACTTGTTATGAGTGCAATGAGCTAGGACACTACAAGTATAATGTCCTAAGATTCTAAAGGGCATACCAAAGAAGAAAGCTCTCAAAAGAAAAAATAAAGGGCTAATGGTACCATGGGATGATTCAGGCTCTTCTGAATGCGACTCAGATTGAGAACATGCTAATGTGGCGCAGATGGATCATGTTGGAACATCAAGTGAGTTTATCCCCCAGAAGATGAAGCAGATTCAGAAATAGAAGAAATATTCTACAAAGAGGTATTCTATGATCTTACTCATTCTAAATTAACACTTTTCTTAGTTGAAATTATGGAAAAACATGAGTTACTCAAGAATGTTTAAGGATCTCAAAAAGTCCCATGAATTTGTATATGTTGAAAATAGTAAGCTTAAGGAAGAGATTTTTGTTTTAAAAGAAGAAAACTTTTTATTAAAAGATGAAAACTCTAACCTTAAAGGCAAGAGAGCTCTTATAGAATCCTCTTAGAGTACTGATGATGTCATTGAGAAATATGACAAATCCTTCCAGAAATTTCTAACTAAGAGCATAGGGAGAAGCATGCTAGCTTTTATGATCTATGGTATAATAAGAAATGGAGTTAAGGGTATTGGTTATGATCCTCATGAGAAATCTAAATCTAATAAGGAAAACATACCAACCACATTACACTCTCATTTTGTGTCTACTGGATTTGAGCCAAAAGAAGATGGAAAAGATGAAGAGAAATATGATTTTGAATATGATGATAATCAAATGGCTAAACCAAATAGTTTTAATACTTGAAAATATGATTATTCTACTAATGAAACCAAAGTTGTTCACAACTCTGGTAGAACTAACAGGAAAGGATCCAAGAAATTATGGGTACCAAAAGATAAGATAATATATATTGCAGATATTCTTAGCAGTGTAATTGAAACACCGGTCCTGGTTCCTGGACTCTGGATGCTTGCAACACATGATGAGAAAATAGCATATGTTCCAAAGCTTGGAACTTAAGCCTGGAAATGTCATGGGTTTTGGAGGTGACCAAAAAGTGGAAGATCATAGGCTCCGAAACAATAGATCATTGGTACTTCTGCATGTTGGTTTGCTTGGACCAATTAAAGCTAAGTCAATCAATGGAAATAAGTATTGATTAGTTATCTTAGAAAACTACAACAAGTAAACATGAGTGATGTTTCTCTAGCTCAAGGATGAGTCACTTTTTGTATTCACTACCTTCTGTATCCAAGTGCAAAATGAGTCAAGTCTCAAATTTGTAAAGGTTAGATGTGATCATGGTGGAGAATTTGAAAACAAATTTAAAAAAAAAAACTATTTGATAAGAATGAAACTTCCCATGATTTCTCCTGTCCGAGAACTCCACATCAAAATGTAGTTGTTGAAAGGAAGAATAAGAATTTGCAAGAAATGGCTAGGACCATGATCAATGAAACTAATATGGCAAATAACTTCTAGGAAAAGGCTGTAAACACAAAGTGTTATATCCAGAACAATGTCTCCATAAGACCTTTTCTTGGAAAGACTCCCTATGAATTGTGGAATAACAAGAAACCCAACATTTCATATTTTCATCTTTTTGGATGCTCTTGTTTTATCCTAAACACTAAAAAAAATCTAAACAAGTTTGATTCAAAACAAAGTTGTATCATGTTAAGATGTTCTGAACGCTCAAAAGGCTACATAGTATATAACAGTGAAACACTCACTTTTTAAGGAATCAATTAATGTTAGATTTGATGATAAGCTTGACTATGAAAAGTCAAAGCTAGTTGATAAGCTTGCAGGTATGAAGATTACAGTTTCAAGATATTAAGGTAATGGAGCTGCTGCTAAAGTTCAAGAAGCAAGAAGATCAGAAGATGTTCAATCAGAAGCTTCTAATAATCAAACTCCTTCACACAAAGACTATCATTATGAAAGGATACGTCTAGGGTTGATGTCTGTGATTACAACAAAAGGATTATCAGAATCAAGTTCGATGATGAAGGTGATGTCATCATAGACAAAATATATCAGGTCTGTATTTATATTTTCTGACAAAGTACTTATAGATACTTTTACAAGTTAAAAGTCATCTTGACAGGAAATGTTTAAATCAAGAAGGATGTGTATTCTTATTTTTATGAATATCAATCTTGGATCAATTAAATATCTTGAGATAGATGAGAAATATCTCTTGTTTTACTTTTATCTCCTATGACTGAAAATATGGCATAAGATATTCAGATGTAAATTTCAAATATTTTCCTTGCGACCTACCCTAATATGTGTCCTAACTTTTCATAACATTTTCGTTGAAAGTTGTGACATCGTCTGTTCTCCTTCCTTCCAAATCAAGCATTAAATTTCTTGTGTATATCTAGATTAACTCTCTAAAGTTATTTAATCTTCTTAATCCATTTTATATCCTCTTGTCTATTTATATCATCCATTATATTCAATCTCTCATCAAGTTTCAGTCATTGTTCTTTCCTCACAACCTTTCAGTCCTTCCTAAATTTATTGTGTCAAATGGCTTCAAGAACCTTTCACGTTGATGAAGATTTTCTTGAAATTATCTGTGAACGTCACCCAAACATTTCAAGGCTAATTGGTGATAATCTTGGTCTTAATCAGAGTATAAATGCTCAAAGATGGTCCAATTACTTTGTTGTGTTACTTTGACCAATCTATCTTGACCTAGTCAAGGATTTCAGGATACATGCTGAAGTTAGGTCATATGGCGCTTCCATCCACTCTCTTGTCTTTGGAAACTCCATTATCATCACCCCAACATCTATTTCAGTTGCTATTGGCTGTGCCCAAGTTGGAGTTGTAGCGGTAGAAATGTTTAAGACTAAGCCATTGGATTGACTAGACTTATACAGATCAAAATAAAAATCGCCACCGCGCTTTATTGTTTCCAAAGGAACGGGAAAAGAGCGAGTAACCCAAAAGAGAGGGAAATATTCAAGGTAAGGGGGTTGGTTATGCAAAGGGATCTATGGTACTCCGCATGAACCTCTTTGTAAATATGTATACTTTGGCTATAAAATATGTTGTATAGAAAATAGATGGTGGAGGTGAGAAAAGAAGTATTTTTTATGATTTTTGCACCCGCCGCGATTGCGAACCTTTAGTGCCTACTGTTGTACCCCAAAATTTACCCTCTCATTTATCAAAACTTTTCTCACAAGATCTCTTTGACTCAAGACTGGATTAGGGTTTGGTCAGCTCAAGACATCTCATCTTGCACTGATAACACAAAATTAGGGTTTGAGTTTGCACAAGGATTTCTGGTCTATCAATGCTTCATATGACTTTCAAACATCATTATGGATCCCTAAGATCACTCATGACAAGTTTCAAGCCTTGAACCACATTTTTGATTAGTCAATTAGACAGTTGACCTAAAAATCAACTGTATTGGGGAAAAAGTCAACCATGGCCAATTTACAGTCAAACTTCATAATTTTTGATCAACATCAACATTTTAAACTTACATGTGGCATTTGGTCAATTTTGGATCATAATTCCTCAAGAAATTTGGTCAAATCACAAAAAGGGCAAAATGGTCAAAATTAGGGTTTTGACTGAGGAAGGGCAGTTTCTGATTTTTAACCTAGAAAATGACCAATTGAGTTAAAGAATGATTTCAAGGATTCAATGGCATCATATTGACCTTATTACATGGCTCAAAACATCTCAAATTCATTAGATTGACAGATGAAATTTATAGTCAATTGATCAAAAGTCAATTGTACACTGAAAAGTCAAACTTTGACTTTTTGGTCAAAATCAAGTGCCAAGGGTCATAATTCATCAAAACATGTCAAGATGTGAAACTTTTTTATCAAGAAAACCAAATTTGAAAATTAGGGTTTGAATTTGAAAAATTTCCTAACTTAGAAATTTTCTAAGTTTAGAAAATTTTCTTATTTTTTCTCAACTTTAGGCCACTTTTTCACCATGATGCATAATGATTCAAGGAAAGTTCCCAACATGAAAGTTGTAGACCTCCATGAAATATACAACTTTTATTCACACAAGTTTCCATAAAGATGCTTGGATCTCAAGATATAAATTTATGAATACATGGTCATGAATTAAATAACTTAGTGAAATTTTGCCCTAATTTAGGCAGGTTTTGAACCCAACTTCATGGCAATTTTTCACCTAGTTCCAAGAGGTATCTATAAATTCATTTCAAATATGAATTATATAGAACATTGCAAGCTTTCCAAAATGTCAAAGAACTCCTCAAGATCATTTTTTAGTAGGGAGAATCGAAGAGATAAAGTTGGCAATTTCTCACTTTTTGTCCAAGCCATTTCATGAAGAACAAAGTTGCAATCAGTACCTATGCTGGCTAATCCATGCTTTACAGGTCATAAACTTGTTCCACACTCCTTAATTAAATGCTTAATCAGTTTACAAAGCTTCTATCCATGCCTTAGAACCATTATCCGACTTGCAATTCCATTTATGACAAAAAGGGACCATTGCCATTTTGAAAAAGATCAACTTTTGCAAACTTTAAAATCTTGAGCATTGGACCTGTACCCTTGACACATACAAGTACCACAGACCAAAGGCAACTTGTAGGGAAGAAATACCAACCCTAAGTAAGCCAGTACAAGCATGTAAAGCTTTGTCTTATCACTTTACTTTAAATACAAGAAAAGTGGCAAAAAGGCTAGAGGAAGCACAACTGTTAGAGGGTTGACATCAAACCATTTCCATACTAATATACAAACATTATGCAACACAAAACACGTTCTGAAAAGGCCTGAACCACTCCTAACCAGAAAAACACCAAAAATCTTTCCAAACCTGCAGATTTTGCATAAGCATACCCATCTTCCATTTGGCTCGTGCGTTTTAAGTTTTAATCATTCAAACATCTTACATACTTGATACCTAGCCAATCCAGGCCTTCATCCCTATTCTGTAATCACTCTTCCACCATCTGCCATTGTTGATTTCAGAGCTTGCAGTTTGACTTGGCCAAGGAGTTTCAGGTACTTTCAGAGCAAGGCAAGGGTTGGAATACATCCAAGGAAGTTCAAGGAAGCTCAAGCAAGCATCAGACCTCCATCAAACTCATCCCAGTTTCATCCATGATTCCAACTGAAGGAGGTAAAATCTCAAACTCTATCTCCTTGTACAGGCAACCATAGGCCACGATTTGTGAACAAAAAGTGTAGTCCCCATCATAACGAAACTGTACATATCTTTATCTTGCATTGATTTTACTTGTGCTGAGAGAATTTGGAACTTGAAATTTCTAGAAATATTAGGTTAAAATTTAAGGCTATTAAAATTATTTTTGTTCTTTGATAGTTAGCTTACGTAACTTATATGGTTGGAATCGTGAGTTCAAGTACTACAATTTTCATGTTATGAGTTTTCATTTTCATGGAAGTATGAGAGAGTTATAGGATGTCTGACCAAGCTTGAGGAAGGAGATGAAGTACAGGGCAAGGGCTTGTTTTGGGTTATATTGTTTTTGATTTCCTTAAGACAATGGAAGTATAGCCACCCCAGTGGAAAAGTAGCGCGGTTGTGAGACCCATGTCCTGGGTTCGAACCTGGGCGCACTACTTTTGTTTTGCATTTTACCATTTTTTTCAGTTTTGACACTTTTTTGTAGGTTTGAGCTTTATGCTTTGGGCCATAGTTTTTTTACTAACACTCCACTACTAATCTGCTACATTACCCCCCTTGCCAACTTTTTATATTTTTATTTTTTATTTGTTTTATTTTCATATTTAATATATATAATATTTCTTTAATACATAAAAATCCCAAAAAATGTAAATTAATAATATTGCACTTTATTTTATTTTTATTTTATTTCTCACATAAAAAGTATATTTTATTTTAATAGGATATCGTTTATTTTCTTAATAAACTTGTAAATATAATTAAACATATTTAGTTCAATTTATTTTTCATTTCATACTTATAAATACTTATTTTTGCATACATATAATCTTATACTTTTTTATACAATATTATTTATTATTTTTATACAAAAAATACATAAAATAATACATATAAAAAACTTTATTTTCTTTTAAAATAATAATTAGGGTTAAACCCCCTTTAAAAATTAATCACACTTTTCCTTTTATTTTTAGGTTTAGATGAAAATTTCTTTTACATAAAAAAAAACAAAAGAATCTTTTCTTACATGTACATTGCATTGCATTTTAAATATTGTATTATATTCATTCTAATTCGTACAAATTCGATTTGGTTGTAATAATTTATTTAGGTTTATATTTTGGCAAATCCCCATTCAAATTTGTATTCCCCCCTCCCATAAATTGTTGTAATAGCTTAGAAATATTTACATTATGCAATTTATCGCTTTATATGCCATGATTAGTAATTAGGGTTTGTATGACAAGAACAAAAAAAAGCAAAATAGAAAACCATAAATACAAGACAAAATCAAAGCATGAAAATGATACACTCGCACACAAGCATCCTTAGGGTTTCTCTACTTGGTTGCCTAAAACAAAAATGGCCATGTTACGCATGCGAAGTTTCTTGGCAAAACAAAACAAATATAAGATCATAGTCCCTCGATGACGCTATTCAAAAGTTGCCTTACAAAAATTATCTTGGTCCCTCCAAATGCTAAGATACTTTGCAAACATTGCTAATCATGGTTATGCGATGACCCATGCCCGTCCCGTTTACATCCAAAGATAGGGTTACTTACCAAATCAATGGTAAGACAACAATATCAAAGGAATAAAAAATGCATAAGAAAGACATTTGAGTAGGTAGATAGCTTCTAGTTACTTGCTCTATTTCAAAATAACAATCCTTGCTATTTTCAAAAACAAACACACACATTTCAAAACATTTTTACAAACATTGAAAACATTTTCAAAAAGGCAAACATCTTTGTATACATTCTTACGAACGAGAATCATTACAAAGATTGCCTAAACGAATGACCTCTTTTACAAAATACTTTCAAAACCACACCAAGCACAATTTTAAACAACAAAAGAAAGTGATTTAAGAAAGTAACTAAGAGCCCATGGAAAACCATGGATGAAAAGGGTGCTAATACCTTCCCTTTTCATAATCTACCCCCCGAACTCAAGAAAAAAATCTCAAAGGTCTTTCCTGTGCTTTTTCACCTTTCCTTTTGGATAAAATAAAAGTCGGTGGCGACTCTTGCTAACCGCAACATTTGCGATAAAACACAAAACCTTCAAGTCAGTTCTCCCACCGTATCACAGAACTGCCGACTCTGCTGGGGACTATTATAAAAATGGGGTTACCTTAGGGTTTAGATCACATTTATTTACTTACACTGTTTGACTTGTTTGCTTTACATTGTGGTTCTTTATTTTGGTTTGAAATCCTCTACCCGGATTTGGGAAAAATTATAGGTAAATAGCAATACGTTATGGAAACTGTGTGGGGTATATCGACATGGTCTAAGCAATAGCTATATTAGTGTGACATATTTGTGGGTACCGGTAGCCTTTGAGTTAATCAAAGAGAATACGGGGCCGCTGAGTGATGTCATGAAGCACTAATGAACTTCTAGAACCCTTTACTTGACCAACTTGTCCTTTAGGATGTAGTGAGATGACCGACTTTGGTGCAGTCCGAAGTTGGTAGATACTCGATACTACACTCATTGAGGGTTGGTTTCTTGTGATATTTCGGTCGCCATTAAAGAGGCTTGAGCTAAAACAATGACCAAGGAAACAATCCAGTGATATTGAGCTCCTTAGAACCCGGTTACTATTATTAGGACAGTTTAAGCCAACTAAACTTCAATAGGGTACTTACCTATAAAACCCCATGCAAGCCTAAACTAAGAACTTGTTTGATTTTATTGTATATGAATACTTGTACAAAACATAATGGACATCATGAACATCATATGCATTCACTAACCATTTCAAGGATTTTTGAGATTTATCTTTGTTCCTGTTTTGTAGGATATGGATTCACTCCGCAGGAAAACTATCCAAATCAACCTTGTAAGAATTCCTCCACAACTCAAGGAGCTAGCTTCAAGGATCCCTGAGAACTCACCATTCACCAAGAGGCATGGTCGTCTACTCAACTTGGTCACCTCCAACACAAAGGAGGATATGATGAAAGTGCTCTTCCAGTTCTTTGACCCTTTGCATCATTGTTTCACATTTCCTGACTATCAGCTTGTGCCTACTTTGGAAGAATTCTCTCAACTCTTGAGAATTCCTATTCTCAATCAACTGCCTTTCAACAGTACGGAAAGAGATCCAAAGCCAGAAGAGATTGCTCAAGACCTGCACTTGCACTCATCTGATGTCACAACTCATTGGGGGACTAGAAGTGGTGTCAAAGGTTTCTTAGCAAAGTTTCTGTTTGAGAAGGCCCAAAGCTGTTGGAATTCCCTAGACTTGCAAGCTTTTGAGGAGATTGTGGCTCTTCTTATCTATGGGGTGGTATTATTCCCCAATCCTGACCAACTCTTAGATATAAGTGCCGTCAAATTCTTCATGTCATGCAATCCGGTGCCTACATTACTAGGGGATATCCTGCACTCTTTTCACATTCATACAATGAGGAAAAGAGGTGTCCTTATGTGTTGCACTCCCCTACTGGAAAGATGGTTTATTTCTCATCTTCCCCAATCAGTCTTTAAAAATGAGCAAGGATTAAGGTGGTCACAAAGGTTAATGATGCTCAAACATTCAGATATTCATTGGTGCTCTCGATCCAAAGAGAATGTTATCATTGTTGACCATTGTGGGGAATTCCCTAATGTCCCTCTACTTGGAATCAGGGGAGGCATCACCTATAACCCATGCTTAGCTCTAAGACAGTTTGGATATGCCCGAAGGGATGGCCCACATGATATGCTGATTCAAGGCTTGGTATTCGACTACGACAACGATGATCAAGGACTTCGCCAGAGATTCATCCGATCTTGGAGGATTCTAAACAAGGTGGATAGTAAGACTTTAAGACACAAGAATTCCATCCCTCTTGAGACTTACCTCAAGTGGGTACGAACCCGCGCTCAAAGTCTTATGATGCCTTATCCTTCCATTCTCCCAGTGATTATTGAGTCTGTTAAGGAAGGAGAAGTTCCATACACTATCCTACATCCTGACATGCCCATATCTCTCGAAGATCTACAAAGGGATTAGATACAACTCAAAGGAGAGCGAGATACTTTCGAAGCCCAATTCTACGCAAGTGAGAAGAAGGTTTTGGAACTCACTAGGCTACTTCATGAGGAGCAGACTCTAAATACCTACATAGCACCAAAGAGGATGCACACTACTTTTTTTATCTTAGAGTATTGTATTATTTTGCCCAAGGGGCATTGATGTACTTAAACTCTATCTTATTAATATAACGTGTGTTTCCTTTTGTTTAAAACAAACTTGAATCTTTTAAAATCCTTGAAAACATTACATATGCACATATCATTCAACATGACATAAACAGGTCTTTTACAACCAGTTTCCTCATCTCTCTACTATTTATTTCAGTAAGATGGATCTCGAACAGACGATCAAAGATATTCAAGCTCAAAACACGCAGTTTCTACAGTTACTCATGACCCTATCCAAGGGGCAAGATGAGTTGAAGACTCTGTTAGCTGAAGAGAGAAAGAAGAAACCAAAGAAAGCCACTGGGGTTTTGACTATGGGGAGAAGATTTTAGTGACAGACTAGAAGGACCTTGAATTTTGCAACCACTTCCGGGGAAGGAGAAGGGAAAAGGAAAGAAACAACAGTTCTGTCAGAATCTGAGGAAGAGGAAGAAGAGGAAGACTACTATGAGGAACAATACCCTCCGCCTGATGATAAGTACAGACATCTTGAAGAACGTTTAAGCGCTATGGAAATACAAAGGGTACCAGGTCTAAACTTTGAAGAATTGGGGCTAGTATCAAGAATTATGATTCCACCAAAGTTCAAAATGCCGTTATTTGCAAAATATGATGGGGGTGTCATGTCCTAAAATGCACCTCCGATCATACGTAAGAAAGATTCAGCCGCACTCTACCGATAAAGACCTGTGGGTGCATTTTTTCCAAGATAGTTTATCAGGAACACACCTCGATTGGTTTTATCAATTGGAAAGGGCCGACGTCCACAATTGGGAAGACCATGTCGCAGCTTTCTATAAATAATACCAGTATAATGTAGATTTGGCACCTACCCGTACTCAACTTCAGAGTATGGCTATGGCTTCAAATGAGGGTTTCAAGGATTACGCACAAAAATGGAGAGATCTAGATGGGAGAGTGCAACCCCCTCTGTCTGAAAGGGAGTTGGTAGATATGTTATTAGGCACTCTATCGGGCCCTTTCTTCAACCATTTGATTGGGAGCTCATATGCTGGGTTTACTGAGTTAATACTAATCAGAGAGAGGGTGGAAGCTGGCATAAAAAGTGGAAAGATTCAGAAGGATTCATCTGCCTCTACATCTGTGAGAAAGCCTTTCACCGGAAAGAAGGAGGTATCTGCTGTTTATCCATAAAGGAACCAAGGGAGAGTTGAGCATCGACTAATGGTAGGGGCCGGTATGATCCCAAAATCTACATCTGATCAACCAAGAAGTAACCAACCAAGGGTGGAAAGGCCAGTCCGACAACTCACCAGAATTAATATTACTCTAGCCCAGGTTTTACCACATCTGCTGAAATCTAATTTGGCGACATTGAAGGAAGCTCCAAAGAATCCCAACACGGCGTCCCCTCATTATCACCCGAATACCAGATGCGCATACCATTCCGAATGTCCGGGCCACGACACCAACAACTGTTGGGCTTTAAAAAATAAGATTCAAGACCTCATAGATGCAACAGAGATTGAGTTTGAGGTTCCCGAGAAACCAAATGTCATTTCCGCTCCTATGCCAAGACATGGTCACAACGCCAATGCTATCGAGGAAGATTTGTTTGTTGCTATAGTAGATGAACTCTTGACTCCGCTCCCGATCGTTAAGATGAACTTATTGAAAGCTGGTATATTCCCAGGTTGTAATAAAGACTGCCATCTTTGTTTATCCTTACCAACTGATTGCCTTCTGTTGAAGACATGCATTCAACGCCTGATAGACAACCAAGAAATCCTGTTTGAAAATGCTCCTATTTCATCCATTCCAGTTAAATACGTTTCAATCATAACCATCTCCGCCAATCCTTCCAGGGTCCCCAAAAGAACCGTTAGGATTAAATCAGTTCCGAAGACTACTCCCCTCATAATTACAATGCCCGGGCTGGTCCCATATGAATCAGATAAAACAGTATCGTGGAATTACAGTGGAGAAATCTACTACCATGGTGTTAAACAAGATGGGATGACCGCCGAAGAAGTGAGCTCCGAAGAAGAAGATTCCGACATTAGCAATATTGCCGGAACTAGTAAGATTACCCGTAGTGGTAGAATCTTCTCTCGAGAGGTTTCCCATCCAAAGGCAGTTTTTGGACCCATGGCCGTTCCGAAGATTACCTCTATACCAATGATCATACTTGCAATTTCTCCTACCGACAAAGACGACACGATCTCTGCTGTTATCCCTACCAACACTTCTACTGCTGAAAATCGAGGAAAAAGCATTCAAGAAGAGCCTATCCGGACGAAGGCTCAATCACTAGCTATCCCCCGAAACATCCAAGAAGGAAATGGAAGAGATCCTGAGGATAATAAAGAAGAGTGTCTATGACGTGGTTGAACAGTTGGGGCAAACTCCCTCCAAGATCTCCATGCTAACATTGCTGCTGTGTTTTGAGGCACATGCGAAAGCTCTGGTAAAATTTCCGAAGACAGCCCATGTGCCACAAGAGACGTCTGCTGACCAATTCCAAGATTGTGTGGCCAGTTTGACAGCTGATAACGACCTAGGCTTCTCCGATGCTGATTTGACACCCAGAGGGAGGAAGCACAATGAGGCATTACATGTCTCTGTGGAATGTAGAGGAACGACTCTAGCCCATGTCTTGGTGGACACGTGTTCATCTTTGAACATCTTACCGAAGAAAGCTCTGGACATATTGGATTGCAAAGGGTTGACTTTGAAACCCAGTAACATAGTTGTGAGAGCGTTTGATGGCTCGAAGAGGATGGTCCACGGGGAGGTGGACATCCCGATAAAGGTGGGAACTCAAACTTTCAATTCAACCTTCTATGTAATGGACATCCTCCCCTCTTACTCTTGTCTGTTAGGACAGCCCTGGATCCATAATGCCGGTGCTATCACCTCCACGCTACACCAAATGCTGAAGTACCCAGTCCAAGGAAAGATCATAATTATCCATGGAGAGGAGGAGTACATGATTAGTCATCTAAATTCCTTCCGATATGTGGAGTTGGATGGCGAGTTAATTGAAACTCCTTTTTAACATTTCGAGGAGGTCTCTCAAGAAGTAGCGGTAACCAAGGCGGTATCCCCGATTCCCAAGATCACAAGACCTCCGCTTTGGATGTCATCTCTAAAAGACGCCAAGGCGGTAGTAGAAGAGGGTGGATGCACCATCTGGGGAAACTTCCGGACATCTCGTATAAATCAGACAAGTTTGGCCTGGGGTTTACTTCAACTGCTCAGAAGGCTGTGCGCTATGCCCGTGTTGGAGGGCCACCTTTGGAGATTAGTAACCAAGGGGTAAACACAGTGGAAGATGGTGAAGAAGGTGGCAGCTTGGAAGATTGAATCTTTCCTACTGTCAACGGAGGATTTCGCAATTGGGAAGCCAGAGACTTTTTCCCAATAAATTTCATCTCTCAGTAATTTATCTTCTACATTTCTGTTGGACTTGTAATATTCACAAACAATTCGCACTTTAAAAACCTTGTGTCTTACCCGAGGCACAATTGTCCATTTGTAAGGGTTTTTATTTCATCTTCATATGACATTCAATGAATCATGGATGCTTTTCCACATACAAACCTTTTTGTGCTCATTATCTTTCTTTTACATTTTATTGTTTAAAGATGGTTATACCCTTACACACACCCACACTCACAAATGCAGGTACCCCTCCATTACGGATCCCATGGGTAACGATACTGCTATGGCCTTTAGTGACTCTGAAGATCCAATCTATCAAGCTGAATACGAAGGCGAGGAAGATTGTGAAGTGCCAGGGGAATTGGCCAGGCTACTACAACAAGAGGAAAGAGCTATTCAGCCTCATGAGGAACCGTTGGATACAATCAACTTGGGTACCTAGGAAGATAAAAAGGAAATCAAAGTGGGTGCCAACCTAAAGCCGAGTGTTAAGGAGCGTCTAATTTAGCTATTGCATGATTATGTTGAGATCTTTTCCTGGTTATATGAAGACATGCCAGGACTTGATACAGACATCGTGGTACATCGTCTACCCACAAGAGAAGACTATCCACCAGTGAAACAAAAAGTCCGCCGCATGAGACCTGACATGTCAGAGAAGATCAAAGCGAAAGTCATGAAGCAGTTCAATGCTGGATTCATAGCCATCACTTCCTATCCTCAATGGGTTGCCAACATTGTTCCCGTGCATAAAAAGGATGGCAAAGTACGAATGTGCGTGGATTATAGAGATTTAAACAGGGCTAGCCCTAAAGATGATTTTCCACTTCCCCACATCGACATCCTGGTTGACAATACGGCCCAGCACAAAGTATTTTCCTTCATGGACGGATTCTCAGGTTATAACCAAATCAAAATGGCACCTGAGGACATGGAGAAAACTACATTTGTCACACAGTGGGGCACATTCTGTTACAAAGTGATGCCATTCGGACTGAAGAATGCTGGGGCAACCTATCAACGCGCCATGGTAGCCTTATTTCATGATATGATACATCATGAGATAGATATCTATGTAGATGACATGATAGCCCAATCAAAAACTGAAGAGGAGCACCTTGATCCCCTGCAAAAGTTGTTTGTGAGATTGAAGGAGTACAAACTAAGGTTGAACCCAAACAAGTGTACATTCGGAGTCCGGTCCGGTAAACTCGTAGGTTTCGTTGTCAGCAACAAAGGCATCGAGGTTGATCCTGCCAAGGTTAAAGCGATACATGAAATGCCTGCTCCTCATACTGAGAAGGAAGTCAGAGGATTCTTGGGATGCCTGAACTATATTTCCAGATTCATTTCTCACCTAACAGCTACTTGTGAGCCAATCTTCAAACTATTGAAGAAAGATCAAGTAGTCAGATGGAACAATGAATGCCAGATTGCTTTTGACAAGATCAAAGAGTACTTACAAGAGCCTCCTGTTTTGATGCCACCAGTAGAGGGAAGACCACTGATCATGTATCTGACCGTTTTAGAAAACTCAATGGGGTGTGTATTGGGGCAGCATGACGAGTCTGGCTGAAAAGAGCATGCTATTTACTACCTGAGCAAAAAGTTTACCGACTGTGAAACCAGATATTCACTGCTCGAGAAAACTTGCTGCACTCTGGCATGGGCTGCTCACCAGCTAAGACAGTATATGTTGACTCATACCACTTTGTTGATATCTAAGATGGATCCGATAAAGTACATCTTCGAAAAGCCTGCTCTATCTGGGAGGATAGCTAGATGGCAGATGATCCTAACAAAATTTGACATACAATACACCACCCAGAAAGCTATAAAGGGCAGTGTGCTAGCTGATCATCTTGCTCATCAAGCTGTAGAAGATTATCAGTCCATGAAGTTTGAATTCCCGGACGAAGACATCATGACATTAGGCAACTGTGAAGAAATCAGGCCATATGACGGACCTGAACAAGGATCCCGATGGACCCTGTTCTTCGATGGGGCATCCAATGCACTTGGTAATGGTATCAGCGCTGTACTCATTTCTCCAGAAGGGTGTCATACTCCCTTTACTTCCAGACTTTGCTTCAACTGTACGAACAACATGGCGGAATACGAAGCATGCATCTTTGGTCTCAAGGCTGCCATAGACTTGGGAATCAAATCTTTAGATGTGTTTGGAGATTCAGCTTTGGTCATCAGTCAGATCAAAGGAGAGTGGGACACTAAGCATCCAAACCTTATCCCTTACAAAGAACATGTTTTGACATTGCTACCACATTTTGAGCAGATTACCTTCGAGCATTTCCCGCAAGAAGAAAACCAGCTAGAAGATGCTCTAGCCACAATGTCCTCTATGTTTAAAATTAATTGGGACAACGAGGCTCCCTGGATCACCATTGAACGAATGGACGAACCAGCACACTGTCACGAGATTAATACTGAAGAAGTAGTGGACCAACCTTGGTTTCATGAAGTCAAGAGGTATCTCGAGGCTCAGGAATATCTAGAAGGAGCTTCAATCAATGATAAAAAGTTCTTGATGAGATTCTCTGCTAAGTTCTTCCTGAGTAATGGCATCATGTACAAACACAATCATGACTCCATTTTGCTCTGGTGTGTGGATAAGATTGAGGCTGAAAAGATCATGGCTGAATTACATGAAGGTACCTTTGGCACTCACTCCAGTGGGCACACGATGGCGAAGAAAGTCCTACGGGCAGGCTATTATTGGTCTACCATGGAAGCAGACTACTATCAACACTCCCATACCTGTCATAAGTGTCAAATTTATGCGGACAAGGTGCACGTACCTCCGTTTCCTCTGAATGTCTTGACGGATCCTTAGCCCTTGGCTATTTGGGGAATCAACATGATTGGGGAGATCAAGCCTACAACCTCCAATGGACACTGCTTCATTCTAGTGGCCATTGACTATTTTACAAAATGGGTCGAAGCAGCTTCTTTCGCATCCGTTACTAAAAATGTTGTTGCCCGCTTCATCAAGCATAATCTCATTTGCCTGTACGGTATCCCAGAAAGGATCATCATTGATAATGGTACAAACCTTAACAATACTATGATCACCGCCTTGTGCGACTAGTTCAAGATTCAGCATCACAATTCATCCCCCTATCGGCCAAAGATGAATGGTGCAGTCGAAGCTGCTAATAAAAACATTAAAAAGATCATACAAAAAATGACGGTCACCTACAAGGACTGGCATGAGATGTTGCCATTTGCTCTCCACGGGTACCATACCACGGCTCTCACATCAACTGGGGCAACACCCTATTCTTTGGTTTATGGCATGGAGGTTGTCTTGCCTATTGAGGTTCAGATCCCTTCTTTGAGAATTATGAAAGATGCAGGTTTGAATGAAGACGATTGGATCCAGACTCGGCTTGATCAACTAAACTTAATTGATAAAAATAGACTCACTACTGTTTGCCATGGTCAGATGTATCAAAAACGGATGATCAAGGCTTTCAACAAGAAAGTCAGGCGCCAGGTATATCAAGTTGGAGATCTAGTAATCAAACGCATTATCTTACCACAAAGTGATCCCAGGGGTAAATGGACTCCTACCTATGAAGGACCATTTGTAATCAAGAACATCTTCTCCGGTGGGGCAATGATCTTAACCACCATGGACGGTGACGACCTTCCTCAACCTGCGAACACGGACATAGTCAAAAGATACTACGTATAAGAGACCCGCTAGGTTGACACACCTAGGCAAAAAAAGGGCATCCCGGCGAACCAAAAGGTTCAGGCAAAAGTTAGGGAATTAAAGCGTATGACTATGTCTCGTCGAATCACTTTGAGGACAATCTCTTCACTGACAAACTCAGAGTTTCTAATCAATTCAATCATCTTCGGACGAAGCAACAAATAGACAAGATATTCGGAGATACAGAGGCTATAGCAAAATGGGAACCCCATGGGATTATCACACATAACTGTCTTTCTTTGTATACATTTTTTCTTACTTTTATGACACCATCCTCTTACTAGGATGCCTGTCTCCTTTGTACAAAATACTTATTCAAAGTAAATACAAAGATATCTCTTTAAAGTATAGAAAACTATTTGTCCTTTTTCTTTACACTTGTTGTTTTATTTGCAAAAAAACGTCCAATGATTCATTAATGAACATATGCATTTGAACATAATTACTGTTTACAAATAAACAAAATGACAGAAGACAATTACTGACAGGTTGAAAGAATAGGAAAACGTCTTTAGGCTATTCCATGAGAAATCCCCACAGTACGTCATTTAGATCCCCGGCGGAACTAAAACTTCAAACTATTAATCCCCGGTGGAAACCATCCAGTTTCTCCAAATTCCCCAGCAAGTTATTTTAAAGCCTGAAATCCAACCAGATAACATCTGACTTCTGATATTCCCCAACGGAACAAAGACTCCCATTCATTAATCCCCGGTAGAAGTCATCAAAATTCTCTGGATTCCCCAAGTAGATTCCTCAAAGCAGTATATGGCATTGCTCTCACAATAGGATTTTGTCAATACTTCAACTTCAAGACATGAAGAATCCACATATCCTCAGCAGCAGTCAAGGATTTATTTTCCTCAGCAATACAGCAAATCAGCTTACATGCGCATACATTACATTCACATATCATAAACATTGATAAAACACATATATTGCATCATACATTTCATGCAACATAATTTTATGTTCCATCTAACATTTTACCCTTTTTAGGATAAGATTAACAGCTACCGTTAACAATATGCAATCATGATATAGTGCGGATACGCTCCAGACACGGATTCCATTCTGTTACTCATTCAGATTCAACTTTCAAATACAGTACAAATACGCTCCAGACACGGATGCCATTCTGATACTCATTCAGATTCAACTTTCAGATACAGTACAAATACGCTCCAGACACAGATGCCATTCTAATACTCATTCAGATTCAGCTTTCAGTTACTCGTTCAGATACACTCCAGACACGGATGCCATTCTAATAGTCATTCAGATTTCAAGATCAGATACGCTCCAGACACGATTGCTATTCTGTTACTCATTCAGATACCAAGCCCAATACAGTTCAGATACGCTCCAGACACGGATGCCATTCTGATACTCATTTTTTCAGCTTACAAGTTACACTTCAACAAACATTCTTGGATGGCATCTACAAGCCCATCTCTAACAAGACTCTATCACTTCTCCAAATGGCATCTTTAAAGCCCATTCCCTTAACTACACATCGTTGAGTGCAAATTTATGGGCACTTTAGTGTCCAATCATCTTTCACCTTCGAGTAACGAATGGCAACACTCGCCAATCTAACTATTCAGCTGTAAGAAGATTGAACAGGGGCAGCTGTTGTACCCCAAAATTTTCCCTCTCATTTATCAAAACTTTTATCACAAGATCTCTTTGACTCAAGACTGGATTAGGGTTTGGTCAGCTCAAGACATCTCATCTTGCACTGATAACCCAAAATTAGGGTTTGAGTTTGCACAAGGATTTCTGGACTATCAATGCTTGATATGACTTTCAAACATCATTCTGGATCCCTAAGATCACTCATGACAAGTTTCAAGCCTTGAACCACATTTTTGATCAGTCAATTGGACAGTTGACCTAAAAATCACCTGTATTAGGGAAAAAGTCAACCATGGCCAATTTACAGTCAAACTTCATAATTTTTTAATCAACATCAACATTTTAAACTTACATGTGCCATTTGGTCAAGTTTGGATCACAACTCCTCAAGAAATTTGGTCAAATCACAAAAAGGGCAAAATGGTCAAAATTATGGTTTTGACTGAGGAAGGGTAATTTTTGATTTTTAGCCTAGAAAATAACCAATTGAGTTAAAGCATGATTTCAAGGATTCAATGGCATCATCTTGACCTTATTACATGGCTCAAAACATCTCAAATTCATTGGATTGACAGATGAAATTTAAAGTCAACTTATCAAAAGTCAATTGTACACTGAAAAGTCAAACTTTGACTTTTTGGTCAAAATCAAGTGCCAAGGGTCATAATTCATAAAAACATGTCAAGATGTGAAACTTGTTTATCAAGAAAAACAAATTTGAAAATTAGGGTTTGAATTTGAAAATTTTCCTAACTTAGAAATTTTCTAAGTATAGAATTTTTTTTTATTTTTTCTCAACTTTAGGCCACTTTTTCACCATGATGCATAATGATTCAAGGAAAGTTCCCAACATGAAAGTTGTATACCTCCATGAAATATACAACTTTGCTTCACACACTTTTCCCTAAATATTCTTGGATCTCAAGATATAAATTTATGAATACATGCTCATCAACTAAATAACTTAGTGAAATTTTGCGCTAATTTAGGCAGGTTTTGGACCCAACTTCATGGCAATTTTTCACATAGTTCCAAGAGGTATATCAAAATTCATTTTAAAGATGAATTATAGAGCACATTTAAATATTTCCAAAATGTCTAAGAACTCCTCAAGATCAATTTTGAGTAGGGAGAATCGAAGAGATGAAGTTGGAAATTTCTCACTTTTTGTCCAAGCCATTTCATGAAGAACAAAGTTGCAATCAGTACCTATGCTGGCTAATCCATGCTTTACAGGTCCTAAACTTGTTCCACACTCCTTAATTAAATGCTTAATCAGTTGACAAAGCTTCTATCCATGCCTTAGAACCATTATCCAACTTGCAATTCCATTTATGGCAAAAAGGGACCATTGCCATTTTGAAAAAGATCAACTTTTGCAAACTTTACAATCTTGAGCATTGGACCTGTCCCCTTGACACATACAAGTACCACAGAATAAAGGCAACTTGTAGGGAAGAAATACCAACCCTAAGTAAGCCAGTACAAGCATGTAAAGCTTTGTCTTATCACTTTACTTCAAATACAAGAAAAGTGGTAAAAAGGCTAGAGGAAGCACAACTGTTAGAGGGTTGACATCAAAACATTTCCATACTAATATACAAACATTATGCAACACAAAACACATTTAGAAAAGGCCCGAAACACTCCCAACCAGAAAAACACCAAAAATCTGTCCAAACCTGCAGATTTTGCATAAGCATACCTATCTTCCATTTGGCTCGTGCGTTTTAAGTTTTGATCATTCAAACATCTTACATACTTGATACCTAGCCAATCCAGGCCTTCATCCCTGTTCTGTAATCACTCTTCCACCATCTGCTATTGTTGATTTCAGAGCTTGCAGTTTGACTTGGCCAAGGAGTTTCAGGTACTTTCAGAGCAAGACAAGGGTTGGAATACATCCAGGGAAGTTCAAGGAAGCTCAAGCAAGCATCAGGCCTCCATCAAACTCATCCCAGTTTCATCCACGATTCCAAATGAAGAAGGTAAAACCGCAAACTCTATCTCCTTGTACAGGAAACCATAGGCCACGATTTATGAACAAAAAGTGTAGTCCTCATCATAACGAAAATGTACATATCTTTATCTTGCATTGATTTTACTTGTGCTGAGAGAATTTGGAACTTGAAATTTCTGGAAATATTAGGTTAAAATTTAGGGATGTTAAAATTCTTTTTGTTCTTTGATAGTTATCTTACATAACTTATATGGTTGGAATCGTGAGTTCAAGTACTACAATTTTCATGTTATGAGTTTTTATTTTCATGGAAGTATGAGAGAGTTACAGGATGTTTGGCCAAGCTTGAGGAAGGAGATGAAGTACAGGGCAAGGGCTTGTTTTGGGTTATATTGTTTTTGATTTACTTAAGACAATGGAAGTATAGCCACCCCAGTGGAAAAGTAGCGCGCTGGTGAGACCCACGTCCTGGGTTCGAACTTGGGCGCGCTACTTTTGTTTTGCATTTTACCATTTTTTTTCAGTTTTGACACTTTTTTGCAGGTTTGGGCTTTATGCTTTGGGCCATCGTTTTTTTTACTAACACTCCACTACTAATCTGCTACATTACCCCCCCCCCCCCCTGCCAACTTTTTATATTTTTATATTTTTATTTGTTTTATTTTCATATTTAATATATATAATATTTCTTTAATACATAAAAATCCCAAAAAATGTAAATTAATAATATTGCACTTTATTTTATTTTTATTTTATTTATCACATAAAAATATATTTTATTTTAATAGGATATCATTTATTTTCTTAATAAACTTGTAAATATAATTAAACATATTTAGTTCAATTTATTTTTCATTTCATACTTATAAATACTTATTTTTGCATATATATAATCTTATACTTTTTTATACAATATTATTTATTATTTTTATACAAAAAAATACATAAAATAATACATATAAAAAACTTTATTTTCTTTTAAAATAATAATTAGGGTTAAACCCCTTTTAAAAATTAATCACACTTTTCCTTATATTTTTAGTTTAGATGAAAATTTCTTTTACATAAAAACAAAACAAAAAAATCTTTTCTTACATGTACATTGCATTGCATTTTAAATATTGTATTATATTCAATCTAATTCATACAAATTAGATTTGGTTGTAATAATTTATTTAGGTTTATATTTTGGCAAATCCCCATTCAAATTTGTATTTCCCCTCCCATAAATTGTTGTAATAGCTTAGAAATATTTACATTACGCAATTTATCTCTTTATATGCCATGATTAGTAATTAGGGTTTGTATGACAAGAACAAAACAAAGCAAAATAGAAAATCCTAAATACAAGACAAAATCAAAGCATGAAAATGATACACTCGCACACAAGCATCCTTAGGGTTTCTCTACTTGGTTTCCTAAAACAAAAATGGCCATGTTACTCATGCGAAGTATCTTGGCAAAACAAAAAAAATATAAGATCATAGTCCCTCGATGACGCTATTCAAAATTTGCCTTACAAAATTGATCTTGGTCCCTCCAAATGCTAAGATACTTTGCAAACATTGCTAATCATGGTTATGCGATGACCCACGCCCGTCCCATTTACATCCAAAGATAGGGTTGCTTACCAAATCAATGGTAAGACAACATTATTAAAGGAATAGAAAATGCATAAGAAAGACATTTGAGTAGGTAGATAGCTTCTAGTTACTTGCTCTATTTCAAAACAATAATCCTTGCTATTTTAAAAAACAAACACATACATTTCAAAACATTTTACAAACATTGAAAACATTTTCAAAAAGACAAACATCTTTGTGTACATTCTTACAAACGAGAATCATTACAAAGATTGCCTAAACGATTGGCCTCTTTTACAAAACACTTTCAAAACCACACGAAGCACAATTTCAAACAACAAAAGCAAGTGATCTAAGCAAGTAACTAAGAGCCCATGGAAAACCATGGATGAAAAGGGTGCTAATACCTTCCCTTTTCATAATCTACCCCCCGAACTCAAGAAAAAAATCTCAAAGGTCTTTCTTGTGCTTTTTCACCTTTCCTTTTGGATAAAAGAAAAGTCGGTGGCGACTCTTGCTAACCGCAACATTTGCGATAAAACACAAAACCTTTAAGTCAGTTCTCCCACCGTATCACACCTACGTACCACCTTTCATGCAATAGGGGATCAGGGTACATGTAGTTCACCTTTAAAATTTTTTAAAACACAAGTGTGTTGATTGATTTTATGAGATAAGACATTATCGTCATTGTCCGTGTGGAAAACATACTTACTACCCACAATCTTGAGAAAGAAGAATTTGCATCATATCAAAATGGAGGATATGACTTGGATTTTAAAATCAACAATGCCTCACTCAACACCCAAGTGGAAAATATCTCTCTTCACTACATATTGTAGAAGTATAATTGCTTGCATCACTACAAGGATTGACAAGAGTCTAATCTTTTGAGAAAGGTTTTAAATTAAAAAGCCAAAGTGGCAAAATGGTTTGAAATTAGATTGATTGACTTTTAGTCTTCTCACAAAAAAATGTCAAGGTATTATTAAATTGATTGGAGTTTATTTATGAAAAATGTTTTGAAAATGCAAGGACATAAGTCCAAGTTTATTATTAAAGTGGTTCAAGTTTAAAAAACAAGAAGAGTTTTCAAAAGGAGGGAGAAGATTTTTAAATTAAAGAAGATGGGAGGAGAAGAAGAGACTATCCTAAAGCATAAGGTAAAAGCTAGGGATAAGAACCATCTAACCGACAAGAAGCCAATACTTGACATTATGAGTCAAGATAGAATTCCCATTCTTTTGATTGAAACCAAGCAAGCAAAGATACTAGACCTCTTGAGAGAACCAAACTTCAAATGTATTAAGTCTTCGCAAAAATTGGGCAGAATAATGGTTGTATACGGATGAATTCCAGATTACAAACAAAGTATGTAATCACAATGACCTGCACACAAAACAAACAAATAACCCAATGTCTTGAGGTAAACCTCAAGAACTCTAGACAAAATATCAATTAAGGTCACAAAGACTCCAACATAGGTCAAGGTTTCTATTCCTAAGTCCAAGAAGTCCAATACTCCATAATGCCAAGGATAGTAACCAAACAGCCCAAGTATCATTAAAGTGTTTAATGATTCATGTTGATTATTAGGTGTCTTAAAAAAAAGAAAAGCTCAAGTGAGAAAAATAAAAAAAATGACAAAAAAGTAAATGCTCAAGTGAGCAAAGATGAAAAATAGAATAAAATGTAAATGCTAAAGTAAATGGTGCATAAAATAAAAGAGCATAAAATAAAAACACAAAATAAAGTCAATTATTAGTAATTAGTGGTTAGTTGGATGACCATCTTAAAACTTGAATTTGGAACTCATTAGGGGATTGGTAGAACCAAAGCCTCTACACAATGAATTGCATTTGCTTTATGTCAAGTATATCATCCATTTAAGAATCATCAATGTAACATATAATGATCAATGATGTTTAAGTGATCCGCGTTGACCAAAATTAATAAAGATCCATCAGAAGATTGGTAGAACCAAAGCAACTGCACAATGGATCTCAAGGTTATTGGATCAAAGGGTTCAAATTAACATCTTGGGCTTGCAATCATAAGTTTGGGCCACGAATGTTTATTTTCTCGAATCGGGAAAAAATTTAGCGTTATGTTAAGCAATCTTAAGTGGACTTATATAGAAGTTGCACCTATTTTGAGGCCGACCAATAGCAATCTATGCACCATTTGTTTTGAGACACGATATAAAAATCATGCTCCAATAACACTTAGTGCAATAAGAAAGGGATAAGATGAAGAGGGATGGGAAAGAATATACAAACTATTTTTGAATTAAAATTTAATCAAACTATTATTAAAATCATTCATCCATTTTATGGAGTTAGACTCAACACCATGGATCCAATGATGTTAACAAAGTTCATGATTAAAAATTTAACCTAAGATCAGCCAGAAAATAATACAAAATAATATTACATTTAATATATGCATTAAAAAAAGGGTTTTAAAATGTTTTAGAATAGAAATAAGAGAGAAAAACATCAACTATGTTCAAATTAATCAAGAAAGATTAAGTAAGACCATAGAAAAATCAGAAATGAACTCAAATATTTTTATAAATTTTTTGGTAATTTTTTAAAGTCAGAAACTATTTTTAAAATTAAAAGAAACGAGTAAAATAAACCAAAAATGATAAAAAAAATAACAAATTCAGAAATAAAAAATAAATGAGGTCACCAATATTTGTCACAATATCATTGGATCATTCCATATTTTTTTTAGAATTTAAAAAAGCATAAAAGTATTTTTAAAATTTTAAAACAATTCAAATAAAGTGAAAAGTTACAAAAAAATATCAAAACACAAAATAAAATTGTAAAAAAATAAAAATCAGAAAGAGAAAAATCAAAAATATTTTTCATAATTTTTACAGATTTTTTGGACTTAAAATGAATTTTCTATGATTTTTTGAAGTTTAAAACAATTTAAATATAAAAATCAGTAAATAAAATAAAGTCAAAAAAATTTGGACCAATGGATGAGAGTCAAAACACATTAGTAAGCTAATCCAATGCATCAGAAGTGTTGTGCATATCATGATCATTAGTGAATAACACACATGATCATTAATTAAATCAGATATTCAAAAATTCCAAATGGCATTGTTTCATTGGTTGAAGGATGATACGTTGGTCATCTTCAATCTCCAACCAGTCTCAAATCGAGCTTTCCCAAACAATAAAATTAGAGCATGAGACCAGTACCATTCGCTTCGTCTCATCAAGAAGAAGACAACCACACCTTCGCGAAAAATTTATATAAACTATAGCTCAAGCAATATGGAAGGAAAGTTTTGAAAAGGAATTTGAAAATTCATGGCAAAAATGTGTTTCCAGTTAAAAGAAGGTGTTGCGACTAGAACCAGGGAAATGAGAACTTCACAATGATATCAAAGTTTGGAAGAATTGATGGAGAAATCTACCTATTGAAGTTCAGTTGCAGAGCTCTGTAAATGGACTTGGTCAGATCAATTCAGAAGGTTTCAAGGCTCAATTCTTCTTCTGTTAGCTTCAGGGAAGATCAAGGAAGGTGAATTGATAGAAAAAATGGATTGAAAAAAAGCTTAAACAATGATTTTGAAGTTGCAGAAAAGTGAGTTATGGAGAGAGTTTTGTAGGGTGATTTTGGCTGTTCAAGCTTGAGAAAACAAATGGGATAGCTCATGTATTTATAGGAGAAGCAAATGGGATCAAAAGGAAGGGTGAATGATGCAATTTGGAGGAAATTCGTATGGGTCTGCATCATGAAGAAAATAAGACTTCTCTTTTGTCAAAACACATCCAAAACGCGCGTTTTAATGCACTAATCCACTTGGGAAAGTTGGATAATCATGTTTAGACCCAAAATGCGTGCTAATTTGAGGGTTAGAAGTTGTAACATGAAATTCAAATTGTGACTTGCGATGAAACTTCAATTCCAAGCTACCACTTTGAAACAATGGAATTCTCAGCTCAAGGGGTCTTAAGGCATGGTTCTTGATGCTTTAGAAAGATGAGATTACAAGCTTTGCAATGGGAAAAGAATGGAATCAAATGGATGTTTGAGCTGAAAGTTGCAATGAGTCAAAGTTGGGAAAAAGAGGTTGACTTTCCATACTTAGAAATATTTCAAGTTTTTCTTCAAAAGCGACCTATAATTTTTTTCATCCAAACATGGCCTTCCTTTTGGAATTTTCTCTTGACCAAAAAAGATGGAATGAAATAGACCTCTTGAATGACATTTTGAAACTTGAACCATTCAAAATATCCAAAAATTGAGAGTGTTATGAATTGTTGAAGTTGGCAAAAATCATGAATTGACCTATAATCCTTTGTATCCTTAAGGCATCCTCCACCCATTTTATCACTTTTCACATAAAATAAGGAATAAATTTAACATCCTCAATATCATTGTGGAAAAAGAGTGGGCTCAAGGTGATAAAAATTGACCAAGTTATGATCATTTGAAGTCACACATTGGAAGTTAGGGGTTCATCTGGAGGACTTGTAATCTTTCTTCATCATCAAGTTTCTTCCACATGAAAACTCCTTGAAACTTTTGAAGTGATTTGTTAATAACCCTTTGAAGAGAAGGATTTTTTTGGAATCACTCAAAAATACCAAAATATGAGCAAGATATACTTCTTTGAAGTTCTAAACCCTAGCTCCTAGATCAATAAAATGCTTTGAAGAACTCTGACAATGTTAAACAGTCTTCTTCTACCAACACCTTTGCTTTGTAGATAGAAGTTGTTGAGGATGATAATTAGAACTCATAGCAACCAAAAACACTTCCATATCTTGAGAATTGAGAGAAATATGCACTTGTGACCAATGGGAACAAGGCCTTGTCCAACCATGACAACTTCTTCAATCAACCCCTTGTACTTTTGAATCAATCTTGATAACTTTGAAATGTGGTGAACCAAAATAAACCTTTCCATGCTATTTCTTTCAAAACAACTTCAATGATGAGGTTTGAATTTCTCAAGCTTTATTGACTAGGGAATGGAAATAAACTCATGAACCTATGGATCAACTTGCTAAGCCACATTTCCTTTACCTACATTATTAACAAGTAAGACAAAACAACATTGCATTTTATTAATTAAAAGGAAAGTCAAAACAAAACATGCATGATCGCAAAATAAAAACACGTCAAGTTGCTTGGTGATTCCTCAAAGAGAAAAGCTAAAGATAGGGAGGAAAACAAAAAGCCCTAATGTGATCTTGTTGTGATTGAATCAATATGGTATGATAAAGGGATCTTATGGGAAAAAATTGGGGTACAACAAGAGTTACCGTAGAAGTCTTCCAAAACAAATACTCTTTTGATGATAGACTCCGCGTTATTCATAATATATCTAATGAATATGGACACATCATTCTTTCCAATCTTCTTCTGATATCTTCAATTTGGTTTCAGTTTGTGTTGACAAACTTTAGACCAAGAGGATCAATGCTGAACACCCTAACCTATGATGATAGTGTTTTCATCTAATTTCTCATCCATCATATTAGAATCAACTTACCTTAATCCTTTTTTAACTACCTAAGAGACTCAATCATTAATTCTAGATCTAGGCACCAGATCTTTATACCTTTTGCAAGAGTTCTCTATGTTCTCTTCACCAGAGCTAGGATTATTGGAGCCATTCATCGCAATGGACCTGAGGATGTTTTTGAGGAGTTCGATGTGAAGTTCTCGAAGCTTAGTTTTTTAGCGATTATTTCTACTTGTTGTATGTATGTCTGCCATGTTTTAATATTTTGGTGTCGTACTTGTTATTCCCTGTTCAATTAATAAAATGTTTTGTTTTGTTATGATTTTATTGGACTTATGTGTGCTATCTCAATATTTTCATTTCCATAAAGTCTTACCAAAAAATTCTTTTAAACTGTATGTTTCAAGACAAAATTTAAAACTTGAATTTTATCCAAACAATTCTCTAGTTTGAATATGTTATCTTCAAAGTTCATTTCTCTATCTCTTTATTACCTTTTTGATTTCTGACAAAGGGGGAGAAAGTAAAATGATTTTGATAATATTTATTCTCAAAATCTTAAACTCAAACATAAACTCAAACATATAAAATGTTGTTGCTACTAACTATTTGTTTGATGTTTCATTCCAGGAACTTTAAATAAGTTCATTGAGTATTCTAAGACAGGTTGAACATGAAGATCATGATGTTAAGTTTGAGAACCTTATTGATGAAATCAACTCTGATTTCATATATAAGAAGTTGTACACTTTGTGAATATATGTATATTCAAACAGATATACCAAACATAATTCAGAAGTTATAAACTTACTAAAAGTAAGGTAATCTTGCTTGATATCATATTGTTCAGAAGTTGTGAACTTTCTGAAAGTATGGAATTTAGAATTAAAGCTTCATAAGTTGTGCTCTCCTGAAAGGAAGTCAAATCAACATTATGATGCATGCTCTGATACAGAGACACCACTCAAAAGATGTGCTCTGATACACATGCTCCTGTAACATATGATCTAATAGAAAGTTGTGAAATGTATGAATGAATGATATAATGGAATATATCAAATCAAATGATGATATTTAAGAAGTAGGGAACTTCTCCAGAAGTATAGTGTTTTGGTTGTGATATTAGATTCAAGAAATAGAAATGTAAATAAATGATGCATGACATTATTCAATCAAGCTCAAAATTAAGTTTTGATTCTTCATCAAGTTATGATAGTAACTAAGTTCTGAGACGAAGACCATGTGTTCTAGTCAGACTCTGGTGAGTTGTTGTAGGGAAGTGTTCCTTCTCTATTTCTATATTCTGAAAACTTAAAATTTATTTTGTGAGTCTTGGGCTCATGGGAAGACTCTGAACAAGCATAAATTAAATTTTGAGATTAACTGATTTAGGGGGAGCTGTGAGCTTAACCCCGAATTTGTTGATTACGGTGATTACCCTGTATAAGTTGTTCTATCAAAATACATGGTTTGTCCTCATCAAAAAGAGGGAGATTGTAAGAACAAGAAGTGTTTCTACATCTGTCCTTAAGATTTTGATAATAACTTTACATGATATCATAAAGAACAACTGTATACTTTAACGGTTTTGTTCTAGTGTGTAGTTGTTGTTGTAATGTTCTAGATTTGGTATCAAGGCGTGTGACGTCATCAGGTTCTAAACATAAACACTAATGGATGAAAACATGTGGTTACGTGTTACAGTTGAAGTCAAGATTCTGGAATTGATCTTATGCAAAGGGTATTAGGAATTTTAGTACAAGAAGTTATGATCGTGACTTTATGGTTAAGCTTTAGAGGCCTTCTAAACCTTTGATTATGTGTGTTACAAGTTCTGATGATTATGAAGACGAGGTTTTGCTGAACAAGTTCTGATGATCTGAAGAAAATAAAGTTCTTACAACCAAGTGCTGAAGAATATAAATACAAGGTTCTGATAAGAAAAGTTCTGAAGACTCCAAGACTCAGGTTCTAATACTTAAGAGTGATTCTTCTACAACAATCTTCAAACATTCAAATTATCTGAAGCCTCTGAAGATAAGTAGAAGTTCTAAATGGTTAATGTGTGATGGAGTACAAAGGGTAAAAAAAGTGCTTTGTGACCTCTCCCAATAGAGTGCCGTAAGGACAGTCCTTTAGTACTATACTGTGACCACTCTCATTATGTCCATTGAGATCAAATAACTTTATTTTATGATTACCTTTCTACCCTTTCAACAGATCTCTTTTACAAGTTATAAAAGAAAGACTTGGAAGCTGAAGAAAAGTAAGAATCAATATTACACAAATCTATCGAATTAAATTAAGCTCAAGAAAAACTACACTAAAGCGTTGTGCAAACTCTTCAGAGAAATATTCCGTGTATAGTTTTGTAAATAAGCAAGGAGTTGTTGCTCGTATCTTGTTGTAAAACACTTAGGTGTTTTTATATGTACTGAAACGTTTGTGTAATCTGCTTAGAAGAAGAAAACTATAAATACACTAGAAGTATCCAATTGTTGTTGATTCCTTGAGAGACCAAGTGAAGGTCATATCTCAAGAAGACTCCTGTTGTGGTTTGAGTAGATTTGCAATAAGGATCGTTTGACTTATTGGAAGTGCCAATAAGCTTGATCTGACTTATTGTGGGTTGTCTGTAATCGGTTTGTTATAGTGGATTAAGTCCTTCTTGAAGGTAAATCACCTTGCGGGGTGGACTGAAGTAGCTTAGTTAATAGTGAACTAGGATAAAAATAGTTTTGTTCATTTATTTTAATGTTCTAAGTTAACTTGGTCTTTCATCAACGAAAAATATTTAATATTTATGGTGAAACCCAATTCAAACCCCCTTTCTTGTGTTTCTAACACCTTCATAGATCACTCAAGGTACTTTAGATTAATAATAAGTTTGTCTCAAGGTATCATAAAGGACTTGGTTGATGTAATGATGTTATCTCCTTGACTTACTCTTGATTACCTTACTTTTAAACCATGGTGTGCAATACACCTACATTATTTTGGCCCGACCTCAGATAGGTGCAAGTTCTTCATAAGTTCACTTATGTTTGCTTAACATAGTGCCAAATTGTCCCAAATTGAAATACTAATTACTAATATTAACAAAAATTGTACTAACTTTAATTTTCCGCACTTTTACATTAATGCCATTAAAATTATGCACTTTATATTTATGTCATTTAAATTCTCGCAATTTGCTTTTAAAATTTTATCATTCATGCCATTTTATTTTATTGCCCTTTTGTTTTTATTGCTTTTTTCTCTTTGTCACTTGGAAATTTTCCTTTTTCTTTTCAAAGACATTAATAAATATTAAACCCTAAAAGACTTAATGCTCTCTTTGGACTATGATTACTATCCATGGATTTGATTTGGTCTTTTGGACTTAGATTTAGGTTCTTGATCCTTTTCTCAGGAGTTTTGACTTGAGACCTTGATTCATCTAATACCTTGATCCATCTGAGACCTTGAGCCTTCATCTAAGACCTTAGGATTTTTCATCTGATAATTGGGTTTTATTTGTCTGTTTTCTTTTGAGTGTTTTATCTGATGCAGGGAACTTTATCTGAGACATTAAATTTTCATCTGATGCTTGAGAATTCATCAGCACCCTGTGATTCATCAAATGTTGAGACCAGACACATGTCGCAAATGCACCACTATGTCCGAATAGTAAAAGTTGTCGAACCACAAGGACCAATGGTTAAGTAACGATTTCTATCTTATCTATGTAAAGCTAGAGCGACCGATCATTTGGGGTGAGGCAAACTTAAGTGCAAAAGCACTTAAGTGAAAATAGGTTATTTGTAAAGCACTTAATAATACAACTTATCAGTGAAAAACTTGGAAATTAATTTGAGACAAACAGGATTCGAGATCATGATCTCTTAATCTAACCAATCCATATAATTAAATTACTTTTTCTATGAGAATTCCTGCACACTTTATAGAAAATAGATAAATATGGACAACAGCTACTTTTGCCAGTGTGTTGTCCTATATTTGATAAACAAGATGCTCGTTGGATTTCGATCGCGCAAAGTTTTTATTATCAAAGATCATTACTTTTTCATAGCTATAAAAAGTGGAACCTTTCTCAATCTTATTCGAGTACTTTAGTATCATCAAATTTAATGTTTTAAAAACCTTTTACCGGGTATCGATACAAGTCCTTTCAGATCATTATTGATACCTAAGAACTATTTTACTTTCATAACAAGGGTTAATTATAAAAACTCAGGTTTATAAAATAAGCAATGTTTGAATTCTCGTAAGTGATAAATTAATTACATGGATGGTTAAGAGTTAGGTCTCATGACCCTCCATCCTTATGGAACTACTTACTCATGGTGAGAAAATAAGCAAACAAATTAAAGATAATAATAAACATGATTAATTAGTAGTAAAGAAAGCAAAAAGAAAAATAACCTGATGAAAATAAAATATTGAATAAATTAAGAATTCTTGATCCAATTGCTCCAATAGAGAATTTTGTAAAACTTGATAAAAATATGCAAAGACAATTCTACGGTAAAAGCTGGATGATTAATCCTTACAAAGTTATTTTCTTAAATAGAAAAATAACCCAAAACAATCAAATCTTGGTCATTAAGTGCAATCAAATAAATTCTTAAACTGCAAGAAATACCAAAACAACACAACTGTACCAAAAAGGAAATAAAATATGGGAGTTTCTCCTACCTGTTACGGGCACCCGTAACAAGTCACATATATTTGTACTGGGGCATGCGCGCAAAGGAGGATTCGGGATGGAGCTCGTTACGGGCCGTAATATGTGTTACGAGAAATTGTAACCTACCTCTGGTCTTTGTACTGGAGGTTTCCGGTTTTTCCCTTTTCTTCGTTTTCACCCAATTTGATTCCTTTTTCTTTCGGTATGATCATGAGGGTCTGAAAATAACAAAAACATAATACCAAAGCATAAAATGTAGAAAAGTGAAGAAAAAAAGTAAAATAAGACGATAATACGACTAAAATATGTTTATAAAAATGATACAAAACACACTAATCAAGACCTTGAGCTTTCATCTGAGACATCAAATTTTCATCTGATGCTTATGTCATCTCATCTGATTAATTGATTGTGTGTGGCTTAATCCAAAGGGAATGGATCATGGTTTGACTTATGTCAAGATGATTGCTCTAGCTTGGTTAGATCTTTTTTACCTTTGCTTTTATTTCATGCTTTAGGACATTCCTTTCATCTCTGGCCCATATTCTTCAATTTTCAAAATCTTCTCCCTTTTTTTCAAACTTTCTTGTTTTAAAAACCCGAACCACCTTCATAATAAACCTTGACTTTGTCATGTGCATTTTAAAAACTCTTTTTTCTTAAATAAATGCTTCAAGACTTTTAAGCATATCAAAACCATTTTCAAAAGACTTAAAAAACTCAAAACTCATTCAAATATTTTTCCCACTTGACTTTTATTTTAAAATATTTTCTCAAAGATTAGACACGAGTCCTCTTTATAGTTGAGATGTAATTCTCATATCCTCATAATATTTATTAACATGATGTTGATTCTTTTCCACTTGAGAGAGTTAGTGGCATACTTGTTAATTTTTATCCAAGTTGGAGCCCTTCTTTCATTGTGTGCAAAGGTCCTTCTTTCTCATGTTTATGGATGATTAGTAGAGTATTCTCTTTAAGATGACAAAATGTCTCTTCATTTTAAATTAACCAAACAAACAAACTTTGTTCTTTTTATAAGAACTAAGTGGTTATAATTTCTCCATTACATATTGGAGGTACGTAGGCACAGAGCTCTCGAAGTTTTTCCGGATAAAAAATCATTAAAAAAATAAATTCTTTTCTCTACTCCATAATATTTTTGCAAAGAACCAGCTTTAGCTTTTAACATGGATTTTCAAGAGGTTCGCATGGAGTACCATGGATGTTTAGCATGCTAACACATTCCCTTTTCATAATCAACCCCCGTACCTTAGATCTCTTTGTTTTATTTGTTTTGTTTTAAAACTGTTGTGGATTTTATTTTCTACTTTCCCATTCCTTTGGAAACAAAAAAGTGTTACAACGACTCTTGATTTGTGAGTTAAGTTAATCAATAGGTTAACCTTAATTTTCACCGCTATAGCGCCACCTGTAGGTCCTTTTGGATTGGATGCATTATACAAATCTAAATGGAGTATGTTCAAGATGCTTCTGGTGCAGAAGGGACACATGTGGAACATGATGTTCCTATATATATATATATATATATATATATATATATATATATATATATATATATATATATATATATATATATATATATATATATATATATATATATATATATATATATATATATATATATATATATATATATATATATATATATATATATATATGCTGTAACATCTGGTCTTTGACAACAAACATATGGTATTGCAATATTGGTTCAGACTTATTCTATCCAAGATTCACTCTACAAAGAAGATCAATAAAGACAGTTAAATTGGATGTTCTTGTACAACATGTGGAATACGATGTTCCAACATGTGTGGAATATAACATTTTCCCTAGTCAACATTCCATGAGGATTTTGCTAGGTGTAAAATTTCTGATTGAGATTCAATCAGATTTGTTGAAGATTGCTTAGCAATTTTTGTGTGATTTGTTTGACAATTGTTGAAGATCAAATTAGATTTAAATGGAGATTTAAATTTGAATTTGAAATATAAAATCATATCTTTTATTGGAGATTTTTATGGAGAAAATAAAATCCAATAGATCCAGCTATTATTTTGGACGAATTTAATTCAGAGATCAAAAGGAGAAAATCCTAAAATGCATTGCTATTTAAGGAGACTCAATTCTCATGTTTAAGACAAGTTTTGTGCGCTAGGATTAAGTTCTTTGAGCTAGGGTTTTTGAGTCTTATACTTCACGCTAATGTTATCATAAGGATTAGTGTTGAATCTTGTTTGTTGTACACCACACTATTGCTTATGTAATTTTGCATAGTTTTTGGTTTATCTTAGTTGAGTTGTAAATTCAATAATCATTATGTTTATGATTAAGTTGATCACTTGGGATTAGTGATTGAGAGAAAGTGAGAGGGGATTTCATTTTTAGAGGGAGTCCTAAATAGAAAGTCAATAGGATTAGAAAGAGGTATTAAACATCACGGGGTTGATGTTCCTATAAGACTAATTGTACTTATTCGAAGTAGTGAATTATTTTTGTTGCTTTCTGCATTATGTTATTGTTGCTGTTAATCTGATGTCATAATGGTTTAACAAGTTGGACCAGTTGTTCCAACATCATTTCCAACATCTATTCCATCAAGACATTTTTTTACCATTGATCTAAATGACGAGATGAGAGATGTTATCCACATTCGATAATTTATTGCCATACAAAGGACAGCCTGAAGATACAACTCAAAGGTGGTTTGAAGGAAAATGCAATAAGGCAACCTAGTGCTATGGAAGGTTGTTGTTCCCTTCCAATAGAGGTAGCTATAAACTATCTAGAAAGGACCACACCATATATACCCGAAAATACCTCATAAAGCCTACAAAATCGAGGAGCTAGATGGACAACTCATCCCACAACGTGGAACTCAATTAACCTGAGATATTATTATAGTTAATTGTTTTTCAGTTTCATAATTAAATATGAAAAGAGGTTTTCTTTTTCACTTTATGAATCTCTTCAAAATTTTTTTTTGTAATTCATAACAGGTTATTCCTTTCTTCAGTCGACATAAATGTTGAACTTCTATAAGAAGATCTTTGTCGCGCTAAAAAGACAATGTAAAAGTTAGACTTTCGCAAGACTATCAAGATAAACTAATTAGGGAGTAATTCTCAGGATCAAAGTACTATGGTACAAATCTACACGTTAGACTCGTATCTCTTTTGGGGAAACTTAGGGTTTTCAAGTAAAGCCCATTTTTGTCAAATTCTTCTGGTTCCTCTAACTCTACATACTTTCCAATTTGTCTTAAAATCAGGACTCTTTTTGGAAAAAAAAATTCTGTCATGGTTCAGGGGAAAGGTTCAAAAAGTGGTATTTTCTCGGAAAGGAAATAACAAAAACAAATGGCAGAAAGTAAATAAAATGATAAAATAAAATAAAAAAATAAAAGCAGGTAAATCCCCCTCCCCCTAACATCAACTAAACATTGTCCCCAATGTTTTAGCAAAAGAGAGGGAGGGGAAACTTATAAAGGGCCTCCATGAGAAGAGGTAGAAAGGGGAAATTTTAGCACCGGCTGTCATCTTGTATCCTACAGAGGAAGAAAGATTAGAAAAAAAATTATGATAGGTATTACGGACCATAATGCTTATTAGGAACGGTTGTAATACTCTTCTGCTCATTTCCTGCAGGACGAACAAAAAAGATTTTGAAGTCTAGGAGGTTTTACAGGTTGTAATTCATGTTATGGGGGTCGTAATGCACCTATGATTTTTCTACTCAACATTTTAACTCCTTCTCGACTCTTTCGACGACTAAAAATGATCCTCGTGCTTCTCTTTTGCAGGTACCTTTTTATTGGCTGAAAAATAACCACACAAAAAAGAAAAGAAAAATGATTAGAAAATTTTTGGGTTACCTCCCACCAAGCTCTTTGTTTAATGCCGCACGACACGACAGTCCTTGAGTGTTACCACTCAAGATGGTTCTTTCTTCAAATTTAGGTTTGTGTTCTTCTTACTAGCTGGCTTTGGTCTAAACCCAATACTTTTTACCCATTCCATAAATCCAATCTTTTTCTTCCTTTATGGATGTTCTCTTCTTGCTCTCGCTTTTTCAGGAGCTTTCTCTTTTTCTCTTCCTTTCTTTTCATGCTTCCTCCATGTGACATCTTGTCGGACAAGGCTTAAGTATTGACAAGGATTCAGCATATCGAAAAGGATCTGGTCATCAGGGATAAAGAATCCTATCTTATTTTTCCCACCTCGAAGGTTATCATTCCTTTTTTTGACAAAAATGACCGTCCTACTGTATCCATAAAGGGTATTTCTAAGATCACAGTGAGTCGAAGATTTTCATTTATATCCATCACTAAAAAATCGGTAGGAAAGAAAAGGCGCCCAACTCTAATATGGATGTATTTGAGAAGCCTTAATACTTTCTTGACTGATCCATCAACAAGCTGTAGAGACACGTCGCAGGGTTTCAGTTCTCCTAGGTTAAGTTTCATATAATAGGCTAAGGGGAACATTTTAACACTTGGCCAATGTCACGAAGAGATTTTTCAAATTTAAGAGCACCAATCTCACAGGGTATCAAGAAATCCATGGGGTCCTCAAGCTTAGGTGGGGTTCTGTTTTGTATCAATGTAATACACATAGTAGTTAGCATTATGATCCCATGGTTCTTCATTTTCTTCTTGGAGAAAATAGTTTTTATAGTCCTCAGAAGAGATATCATCCATGGTGGAGTCTCAAAAAGAGGGATGTGGTTGTAGAGTTTCTTTAGTGATTCTACGAATTTCTTAAGGTGTAATTCTTCCTTAATCTCAACTACTTCACTTCTAGGAAGTTCAACATTTTCATTCTTGAGCTTGTCAATTCTTTTCCTAAAGTTCTCCGTGACAACAACTTCTCTGTTCTTAAGTTTATTAACTTGTTCAGCACTCAAAATGGTTATTGCATTCAGTTAACCCCTAGGATTTTGCTCGGGTTATCCCGGGAAAGTTCCTGGAGGGAAAGATGCTAATGCTTGTTGTTGAGCAACCTGGGAGGTTTAGGTTTCTAGCATTTTAGAGTGAGTGACACGCCTTTAACTTTTGTTCTTAACTGCCTTAGTACTTCATTGGTGTGGAGATTTTGGTTTTTGAAATCTTTATTTTGCTGATCTTGAGTCGTGATAAAGTTTTCCAACATCAATTCGAGATTAGACTTCTTCTGAGGGGTAACTTCTTGAAAATATGGTGGTGCCGTAACTTTTTATGGTTGGTTGCTTTTGTATGAGAAATTTGGGTGATTTTTCCACCAGGGCATGTAGGTGTTGGAATAAGGGTTGTTCCTTTGATTGTTTAAGTAATTAACACTTTCTTGATTAGATCCTCCAATGAGAATCATTTGAAAATAATTAGAAATGTGTCCATTTACTCCACAAATTTCACAGTTGGGTGTAGTGGGGGTAACAACGGTAACAAGAGCAGTAGGGGTGATGTTTAACTCATCAATTTTCTTATAAAGAGCATCAACTTTAGCATTCATATGATCAAAAGAATTCACTACATACATTCCTCCGGTTTTAGGGGTGGTTTTAACGGTACCTTGTCGCGAACTTCCCTAAGAATTATGGTTCTTGGCCATTTCCTCTATGAGATTATAGGCTATATCTTGAGGACTAATCATCAGGGCTCCTCCATAAGCTGCATCAAGGGTCATCTTTGTAGAGTGAAGGAGACCATTGTATAAGGTATGAATTATCATCCAATTTTCAAGCCCATGGAAAGGAAAGAGCCTTAAGAAATCCTTAAAATGTTCCCACATATAAAATACATAGTCCCCATCTTCTTTGAAATTGTTTATCTCGCCCCTAACCTGGGTTGTCTTACTCGAAGGAAAATACCAGGCAAGAAAGAAAGCTTTCAATTGAGTCAAAGAAGTGATATATTTGAAGGGTTAGAATTGGATCCAAGCCCTTACTCTATCCCTCAGAGAGAAGGGAAATAATCTTAAATGGATAACATTTTGATCTACACCATTTTCCTTGACAGTACCACAGTTATCAACAAAAACTGATAGGTGCAGGTTTGGATTCTCCATGGTTAGTCCTGAGAATTGGTTTTGGTTAACCATACTTATCAGTGAAGGTTTCAGTTCGAAGTGATTCTCCTCGATAGGCAGATGCACGATGTTCCAATGAGGTTCCTCTTTAGTAGAAATTACATAATCCTTCAATTATTTTGTTTCAATAACAAGAACACGAGCATCCATTGTTAGTCTTATTTGAATTCAGAGGCTTTCTTATAGGAAGCGTTTGATCTCGTCTATCGACTCGACTATATCATCTGCAGAACCTATTTTTTGCATAAACAAAAAGAACAAAAATTAAAACTCTAGTCTCTACAGTGATAAAAATAGAACTTCAATATTAACGCTATTGGTCCCCGACAACGGCGCCAAAAACATGATATTAAAAGGAATTGGGTGTACACTATGACTATCGACTCTCAAGATGACTCAGAGGACAACATAGATCGTCTTTTTGAGGATTTTGATGTAGGTACCAGAATACAAGATGAATCCGCTGTACCTCTGGGTCCCACCTTCAGTGAAACAAATACTTCAACAGAAAGCCAAGATAAGTGGGATTGGGTTCAAAATGAATTTTGGACCTTCCAAGTAGAACATCAACTAATTTGACTCCAAGGAGACTTCAGGCTGGAGCTTGTTACGGGCCGTAACGTGTGTTATAGGCACCCGTAACCTTCCTTTTGTCTTTGTACTGGAGGTTTCTTGTTTTTTTTCCTTTTTCTTCGTTTTTCATCCAATTTGATTCCTTTTTCTTTCGGTATGATCATGAGGGTCTAAAGTAACAAAAACATAATATCAAAGCATAAAATATAGAAAAAGGGAAGAAAAACAAGATGAGAATATGAATATTCTATTAAAAACGATACAAAACACACTTATCAAACTCCCCTAAACTTAGACTGTTGCTTCTCCTCAAGCAACATGGCTCGCAAAATAGAATTTTGAACTAAGCAAAAACATCGAAAGAAAGAGTTCATGAAAGATGAGACGAACCGGTACTCATACGTGAGTCTTTTATTCAAGATGGTTAAGAGTTAATCCTTCTAGTACTTATCTGACTTATAGAGTCTTTACAAGAAAACAAACCGTAGTGGTACTATGGACCTAAGCTTCCCTACTTGGACACCTCTCTAACTATGCTTTGTACGTAAGTTTCATCTCCGATTTTCCTCCCTTTTCATTTGGACAATCAAATTAAGGAAATTAAATGATATGATAATCATCACATGCACAAGGTCGATTGAGAATTTTTCATTTATGCAACGTTTGTTATCCACTGATGAAATTTTCAAATCTTTTTCAAGCTTGTATATTGTCCTTTATTTAGGACGACATTTGGGGATCAACTACCATTGTGTTGAATAACCGGGTGAGGGTTATCCGAATTAGAAGGCTAGGTGACTTTTACCCTATTTTCATATTTTTGGTGTTAAAAACTCTATTTGTTTCTCAATCAACCATACATGCATGTAAATCTAATTTAAGCCAGACTCACGGTTCGGGGGAAAGGTTCAAAAAGTGGTATTTTCTTGGAAAGGAAATAACACAAACAAATGTAAGAAAGTAAATAGATTGATAAAATAAAATAAAAACAAAAACAAGTAAAGCCCCCCCCCAAACTTCAACTATACATTGTCCCTAATGTTTTAGCAAAAAATATGGAGGGGAAAATTACAAAGAGTGTCATTGTGGAGGAGGTGGCGGTGGAAAATTCAGCATCATTTTCTACATCATCAGTTTAACATTTTCCAAAACCGCGACTTGATGTTCTCATTCTCCTCGGAAGGTACGGAAATCATTTTGGACCCAATCCCACCTATCTTGGCTTTCTGTTGAAGTACCTGTTTCACTGAAGGTGGGACCTGGAGGTATGATGGAGTCATCTTTTATTCCGGTACCTGCATCAAAATTATCAAAAAGATTGTCTATGTCGTCCTGAGTTATCCAGAGAGTTGGTAGCCGTAGTGTACACCCAATTCCTTTTAATATCAACCTGTGTTTTCCTTGGGTTTAGAAGGTCAACGATAGCAATGTTCCCCATCATCACTGAGTAGGTGTTACCCTCAAAGTGAATCATACCTTGGTTGACCAGAGATTCCATATCCACTTTAGATCTTCCAAAACCATATTATCGATTTCACTGTAGAAGACAAGTCCATAGTGTTCGGCGATCAAAATGATCATGTCACCCACCGATATATCACATGTGGAAGCTTTAGAAACATGGTGTTTTATTTCTTTATTTTGTTGGATTGGCATTATTTTTGGTAAAACTAACTTAGCTTTGACATGTTGAATAAAGATGTTCTATATTCTGAAGCAACGTGTCCTATGCGATGTCCTATGCATGCTCTTTCAACATCGTGATTGTGAACAACTAGATTATTGGATATTCTGATATGTTACAAGTGCATAATATTATGTGAAGATTTTGTTATCCTATGTAGCACTCAGTTTGAAGATTGAAGAAGATTCAAGCTGATTTCAAGGAGAATTGTTAGTTTCTAATTATGGAGATAATTTAGGAAACTAATTATTTATGTCCTATCTTTAAAGAGATTATTCTCCAGCGCCTATTTTTATCCAGCTGGGATTTGTGAAGCCCAAATCCAGTTCAATGAAGATTATAAATAGAAGGATTCAACCCAAGTTGTTCTTACTAACTTAGACTATATTTTTATTAGGGTTTGTGTGCTTATTTTGAGCCTATTGATTATCATGTTGAAAAAATATTAATACTTTGTTTTTATTGTAAGTTCTGTCAATCATTCCAATGCTTGTAAGCATTGAATGATTGTGTGTCTTTGAAGTGTGACTTTTGTGATTTTCTAAGTGTTTAGAATTGTTCACTCACTGATTTGTGATTGAAAGGTATTTGAGAAGGGTCTCATACCTAGGTGATTCTTAGCTTCGAATTGATACTATTAGTAGTTAACTTGGTCCTTGGCTTGGTAGCCCCTAGAGCAGGAGTTGGTTTGCACCAAACTGGGTTAAGAGTCCTGTGTGATATTTACTTTTCTACACTTTTATTATCATTTATCTTGTCATTGCTTGTTTGTTTAGAAAAGGTGTCTCGACATCTTTTAGGACATCTATAATCTGGATACCAGAATTTCAATTGGTAACAGAGTAGGCATCCTGCTCTGATTCATGATAACATTCATGGAAGATACTTTATGGTGTGATGGACAAGGAAGGAGAATTTGGAAACAGACCACCCATCCTTGATGGAACCAATTATGATTATTGGAAAGTTTGTATGATGGATTTCATAAAATCCATGGACAACAAGGCGTGGAAAGATGTTGTCAAGGGATGGGTTCCACCAAAGGTTATAAGTGAGGATGGGAAGGATACAGACGTGAACAAAGCTGAAAAAGATTGGAATGACAAGGATGATGAATCATATTAAGGAAATTCCAAAGCTTTAAATTCCCTATTCAATGGTGTAGATAAGAATATCTTCAGGCTGATTAGTAGTTTCACTATTTCCAAAGAAGCCTGGGAGATCTTGGGGATTTCTCATGAAGGAACTCTAAGGTGAAGATGTCAAGACTTCAACTGCTCACCTCTCAGTTTGAGAACTTAAGGATGAAAGAGGATGAAATTATTCATGATTTTCACATGAATATCATTGAGATAGCCAATGCCTCAAGTTCCCCGGGGGAAAAGATGTCTGAAGCAAAGCTGGTGAGAAAGATTCTCAGATCTCTTCCTAAGAGGTTTGACATGAAGGTGACGACCATTGAAGAAGCTCAAGACATAAACAACATGAAAGTTGGTGAGATCATGGGATACTTACAAACTTTTGAGTTAGGGATCAGTGAAAAGTATGCAAAGAAGAAGAGCATAGCCTTTGTCTCTAACACTGATGATCCAAAAGATGAGTGTGACCTGGATACTGAAGAAGGGGTGTCAAATGCCATTGTGTTACCTGCTTTTTTTACCAGTCTATTTACTTTCTGAAATTTGTTTTTTATTCCTTTCCAATAAAATACCACTTTTTAAACCTTTCCCCCAAACCATGACCAAAAAATAATTCTTTTCCAAAAAGAGTCATGATTTTGAGACAACTAGGAAAGTATAAAGAGTTAGAGGAACCAAATGAATTTGACAAAAAGGGGCTTTACTTGAACACCCTAAGTTTCCCCAGAAGAGATACTATTCTAATGTGTATATTTATACCATAGTACTTTGATCCTGGGAATTAATTCCTGATTAGTTTATCTTGACAGTCTAGCATAAATTAGACTCACATGCATGTATGGTTGATTGAGAAACAAATAAAGTTTTTAACATCAAAAAGATGAAAAGACAGTAAAAGGAACCTAGCCCTCTAATTCGGATAACCCTCACCTGGTTATTCATCCTAACAGTAGTTGATCCCCAAACGTCGTCCTAAATAAAAGACAATATACAAGTTTTAAAAAGCTTTAAAAATTTCATCGGTGGATAGAAAAGGTTTCATAAATGAAAAATTCTCAATCGACCTTTTTCATGTGATGATTATCATATACTTTCATTTCCTTAATTTGATTGTCCGAATGAAAAGGGAGAAAAATTGGAGACAAGACTTAAGTACAAAGCATACTTAGAGAGGTGTCCAAGTTGGGAAGCTTAGGTCCATAGTACCACTTCGATTTATGTTCTTGTAAAGACTCTTGGAGTCAGATAAGTACCAGAGGATTAACTCTTAACCATGTTGAACAAAAGAATCACGTATGAGTACATGCTCATCTAATCTTTCATGAACTATTTCTTTTTATGTTTTTGCTTGGCTCAAAAGTCTATTTTGCGAGCCATGTTGCTTGAGGACAAGCAATCGTCTAAGTTTGGGGGAGTTTGACAAGTGTGTTTTGTATCGTTTTTATAAGCATATTTTAGTCATGTTCTCGGCTTTTTTTACTTGTTTTTCTCCCCTTTTCTGCATTTTATGCTTTTGTTTTATGTTTTTGTTATTTCCAGGCCCTCATGATCATACTTAAAGAAAAAAGGAAAAAAATTGGGTGAAAAACGAAGAAAAGGGAAAAAATCGGAAACCTCAATTACAAAGACTAGAGGTAGGTTACAGGTGCCTGTAACACACGTTACGACCCGTAACGAGCTTGAACCTGAAGCCTCCTTTGCGCGTATTCCCCAGTACAAATATATGTGGCCTGTTACGGGTGGCCATAATGTAACGGCCCAAAATGCTTTTAGGATTATCGACTAACCCCACAAACCAAGACGAGTATTTTCTGCATGATTTGTCCTCACTCACACGCTTTCCGGGAAAATTCCCAGAAGGTCACCCATCCCATAATTGCTCCTAGTCAAGCAAGATTAACTGTGGAGTTCTTATGGAACGATCTACCGAAAAGAAGATGCATATTGTTGGTGTAGGTAGTACCAATTAATCCTTATAAGCCTTCCTTCAGCCATGTAGTCCAATACCTGCATAGTCTCGGGATCCCTCTCATTCCAATGTGGCGACCACCTTTCCCCTCTTAGGCCTCGGGTGTTACATGTGGTGCAACCACTCCTCGCCCTTTTCGGTCTCGAGTGTTACAAGCCCACCAGCTTCTGAATGGTTCATCCTATAACCACATCATACTGGGAAAGGTATGGCTCTGATACCATTTGTTACGACCCAGATTGCCTTTAGGATATCGAATGACCCCACAAACCAAGACGGGTCTTTTAAGCGTGTTTTATCCTTACTCACACGATTTTTGAGAAACTTCCCAGAAGGTCATCAATCCCATAATTTCTCCTAGTCAAGCACGCTTAACTGTGGAGTTCTTATGGAACGAGCTACCTAAAAGAAGATGCATCTTGTTCGTATAGGTAGTACAAATTAATCCTTATAAGCCTTCCTTCAACCGTGCAGTCCCATACCTGCATAGCCTCAGGATCCCTCTCATTCCGATATGGCAACCACCTTTGCCCTCTTAGGCCTCGGGTGTTACATGTGGTGCAACCACTCCTCACCCTTTTGGGCCTTGAGTGTTACATATAACATATGTTACAGACCTTAACAGGAAGACGAAACTCCCATATTTTATTTCCTTTTTGGTGCAATTGTGCTGTTTTGGGATTTCTTGCAGTTTGAGATTTGATTTGATTGCACTTAATGACCAAGATTTGAGTGTTTACAACTATTTTTCTATTTAAGCAAGTAACTTTGTAAGGATTGATCATCCAACTTTTACCGTAGAATTGTCTCTGCATATTTTCATCAAGTTTTGCAAAAGTCTCCATTGGAGCAGTTGGATCAAGAATCCTTAATTTATTCAGTATTTCATTTTCATCAGGTTATTTTTCTTTTTGATTTATTTACTATTAATTAATCATGTTTACTATTATTTTTAATTTGTTTTCTTGTTACTCACCATGAGTGAGTAGTTCCATAAGGATGAGGGTCATGAGACCTAACTCTTAACCATCCATGTAATTAATTTATCGCTTACGAGAATTCATACACGCTTATTTTTTAAACCTGAGATTTTATAATTAACCCTTGTTATGAAAGTAAAAGAGTTCTTAGGTATCGAATAATGATCTGAAAGGACATGTTTGGATACCCAATAATAGGTTTTTAAACAATTAAGTTCGATGATAGGAAAGTACTCGAATAAGATTGAGAAAGGTTCCACTTTTTATAGCTATGCAAAAGTAATTATCTTTGCTAAAAAACTATGTGCGAGCTAAATCCGACGAGCGTCTTGTTTATTAAAGATAGGACAACACGTTGGCGAAAGCAGGTGTTGTCCATATTTATCTATTTTCTATAGATCGCGCAATAATTCTCATAGAAAAAGTAATTTAATTATATGTGTTGATTAGATTAAGAGGTCATGACCCCGAATCCTATCTGTCTCAAATTAATTTCCATGTTTTTTCAAAAATACACCGTTTTATTTAGTGCTTTTACAAATAAGCTATTTTAACTTAAGTGCTTTTCCACTTAAGTTTACCTCAACCCAAATTAATTTATCGCTCTAGATTTACATAGATAAGATAGAAATCAACACTTAACCATTGGTCCTTGTGGTTCGATAACTTTTATTACTCTCACATAGTCGTGCACTTGCAACCCGTGTAAGGTTTTTGGCGCTGTTGTCGGGGGCGTGAAAAAAGAGTGTCACGGAAGAGTCATGATTTTGAGACAACTAGGAAAGTATATAGAGTTAGAGGAACCCAAATTTTTTGACAAAATGGGCTTTACTTGAACACCCTAAGTTTACTTTGGAGCAGTTGGGTCAAGAATTAACCGCTTATTTTATAAACATGAGTTTTTATAAGTAACCCTTGGTACGAAAGTAAAAGAGTTCTTAGATATCGATAATAATTTGAAAGGACTAGTATCCGTACCCGATAACAGGTTTTTAAACAATAAAATTTGATGATACGAAAGTAATCGAATAAGATTGAGAAAGGTTCCACTTTTCATAGATTTGCAAAGGTATTGATCTTTGATAAATAACTCTGCGCAAGAGAAAGCCGACGAGTGTCTTGTTTATCAAAGATAGGACAACATGCTGGAGAATGTAGGTGTTGTCCATATTGATCTTTCGTAACAAGGGTTCATTATAAAATCTCATGTTTATAAAATAAGAGGTTAATTCTTGATCCAACTGCTCCAAAGGAGACTATTGCAAAACTTGATAAAAATATGCAAAGACAATTCTATGGTAAAAGTTGGATATCAATCCTTACAAAGTTATTTGCTTAAATAGAAAAATAACCCTAAACAGTCAAATCTTGGTCATTAAGTGCAATCAATTCAAATCTCAAACTGCAAGAAATCCCAAAACAACACAACTGCCCCAAAAAGGAAATAAAATATGGGAGTATTGCCTACTTGTGGCCGTAACAGGCCACTGATATTTGTATTGGGGCATGCGTGCAAAGGGGGCTTCAGGATGGAGCTCGTTACGGGTTGTAACGTGTGTTATGGGCAACCGTAACCTACCTCTGGTCTTTGTATTGGAGGTTTCCGATTTTTCCCTTTTCTTCGTTTTTCAACCAATTGGATTCCTTTTTTCTTTCGGTATGATCACGAGGGCCTGAAAATAAATAAAAACATAATACCAAAGCATAAAATTTATAAAAGGGAAGAAAAACAAGTAAAACAAGACGAGAATATGACTAAAATATGCTTATAAAAAAGATACAAAACACACTTATCAAACTCCCCCAAACTTAGACAGTTGATTGTCCTCAAGCAACATGGTTCACAAAATAGAATTTTTAACCAAGCAAAAAAATAGAAAGAAAGAGTTCATGAAAGATATGACGAAATGGTACTCATATGTGAGTCTTTTGTTCAAGATGGTTAATGTAAGTATTTATTGGCAGAAATTTTGGTAAAACAATGTTTTGATATTGTTTTGCTAAATGTCTTGACATTTGAAGCAAACTGTTTTGAATGATGTCAAAGAAGATGTCTTGACATCTGCCTCTTGAGCTGAATGCAACTCATATCAGTTTAAGTTTTCTGTTTCTTGTTTTCATGCGCGCTATAGTTCAGGATTTGTGACTCATAGCTTGCGAAAACTATAGAGGAATATTTTTATATTTGAATTATCCTTATGGATTATATCTTGGCCTGTTTTCATGGAAATATTCAAAAGATTGGAATATTTTCTTTTCAGCCCAAGCCCACTGTTGCGCCTTTATAAGGACTTGCTTCCTTATTCATTGAACTGTAATTTTTGAAGAAGAATACATTCCTTCAATTTTAGAAGTATAAGCCTTTTTAATTGTAATACACTCTAAGTATTGGTTTAATACTTGAGTTGTAATTTTAGTTGTTAATTATGTATCATTCATAAGCTTTTAAGTATTGAATGATTGAAGTCTTTAAAACATAATAATTCTGTTGTTCTTCACTGTTAGTGATTGAAGAGATTTGAGGAGGACCTCATAACTAGGTGTGTCTTAGGTAGAAGTATAACACGTGTAGTGATTAAGTGATTAGATCATAAATTGGTTGTTTACTGAGGGTCTATAAATTAATACTATTTAGTGGACTTGTCCCTGGCTTGGTAGCCCCCAGAGGAGGTGTTGTTGTACACTGAACTGGGTTAACAATCCTTTGTGTTTTTAATGCTTTTATTATTGTTTCACTTTACATTGTCCTCAGACATTTGCATCGTGACATCTCCTTCGACATCATATATCTGATACCAGAATTTCAGTTAAGAGTTAATCCTTTTGATACTTATCCGACTCCAAGAGTCTTTAGAAGAACACAAAATGTAGTGGTACTATAGACCTAAGCTTACCTACTTTGGAACCTCTCTAACTATGCTTTGTACTTAGGTCTCCTCTTCGATTTTCCTCCCTTTTCAATCGGACAATCAAATTAAGGCAATGAAAGTATATGATAATCATCACATGCACAAGGTCGATTGAGAATTTTTCCTTCATGCAACATTTGTCATCCAACGATGAATTTTCAAAGCTTTTTCAGGCTTGTATATTATCCTTTATTTAGGATGACGTTTGTGGATCAACTACCGTTGGGGTGAATAACCAGGTGAGGATTATCCGACTTAGAGGGCTAGGTGCGTTTAACCACCTTTTCATCTTTTTGGTGTTAAAAACTATACTTGTTTCTTAATCAACCATACATGCACGCGAATCTAATTTATTCTAGACTATCAAGATAAACTAATCAGGGAGTAATTCTAAGGATCAAATTACTATGGTACAAATCTACACGTTAGACTCGTATCTCTTTTGGGGAAACTTAGGATGTTCAAGTAAAGTCCCTTTTTGTCAAATTCTTCCGGTTCCTCTAACTCTATATACTTTCCTAGTTGTCCAAAAATAAGGACTCTTCAATGACACTATTTTTTCACGTCTCCGACAACGGCGCAAAAAACTTGACACGGGATGCAAGTGCATGACTATGTCAGAGTAGTAAATGTTATCGAACCACAAGGACCAATGATTAAGTACTGATTTCTATCTTATCTATGTAAAGCTAGAGCGACCAATTAATTTTGGGTGATGCAAACTTAAGTGGATAATCACTTAAGTTAAAATAGCATATTTGTAAAAGCACTTAATAAAACAACTTTTTTGTGAAAAACTTGGAAATTAATTTGAGACAGACAATATTCGGGTCAAGACTTATTACTCTAACCAATCCATATAATTAAATTACTTTTTTCTATGAGAACTCTTGCACGATTTATAGAAAATAGATAAATATGGAAAACACCCGCTTTCGCCAGCGTGTTGTCCTATCTTTGATAAACAAGACGCTCTTCGGCTTTAGCTCACACAAATTTATTTATCAAAGATCATTACTTTAGCATAACTATAAAAAGTGGAACCTTTCTCAATCTTATTTAAGTACTTTTGTATCATCGAATTTAATTGTTTAAAAAACTGTTATCGGGCATCGATACAAGTCCTTTCAGATCATTATCAATACCTAAGAACTCTTTTACTTTCGTAACAAGGGTTAATTATAAAAACTCAGGTTTATAAAATAAGCTCGTTTCAATTCTCGTAAGCGATAAATTAATTACATGGATGGTTAAGAGATAGGTCTCATGACCCTCCATCCTTATAGAACTACTCACTGATGGTGAGTAAATAAGTAAACAAGTTAAAGATAATAGTAAACATGAATAATTAATAGTAAAGAAAGCAAAAATAAAAAAACCTGATGAAAATATGTAGAGACTTTTGCAAAGCTTGATAAAAATATGCAGAGACAACACTACGGTAAAAACTGGAAGATTAATCCTTACAAAGTTATTTGCTTAAATAGAAAAATAACCCTAAATAATCAAATCTTGGTCATTAAATGCAATCAAATTTCAAATTGCAAGAAATCCAAAAATAGCACAATTGCACCAAAAAGGAAATAAATATGGGAGTTTTGCCTACATGTTACGGGGCGTAACACGCATTACGAACACCCGTATTAGGCCACAAATATGTGTATTGGGGCATGCATGCAAAGGAGGCTTCAGGATGGAGCTCGTTATAGGCCGTAACGTGTGTTATGGGCACCTGTAACCTGCCTCTGGTCTTTGTACTTGAGGTTTCCGGTTTTTTCCCTTTTCTTCATTTTTCACCCAATTTGATTCCTTTTTCTTTCGGTATGATCATGTAAATAACAAAAACATAATATCAAAGCATAAAATGTAGAAAAGAGAAGAAAAACAACTAAAACAAGACAAGAATATGACTAAAATATGCTTATAAAAACAATACAAAACACACTTATCAAGACCTTAAGCTTTCATTTGAGACATAGATTTTTCATTTGATGCTTATGTCATCTTATCTGTTTTATTGCTTGTGTGTGGCTTAATCCAAATGGAATGGATGCATGGTTTGACTTATGTCAAGATGATTTCTCTTGCTTGGTTAGATATTTTCTACCTTTGGTTTTACTTTATGCTTTAGGATAGTCCCTTAATCTCTGGCCCATATTCTTCAATTTTCAAAATCTTCTCCCTTGTTTTTCAAACCTCTATTTTCAAACTTGTACCACTTTCACAATAAACCTTGACTTTGTCAAGTGCATTTTCAAAACTCTATTTTCTTAAATAAATGCTTCAAGACATTTAAGCATATCAAAAACATTTTCAAAAGACTTTAAAAACAGAAAACTCATTCAAATCTTTTTGCCACTTGGCTTTTATTTTAAAATATTTTCTCAAAGACTAGACATGAGTCCTCTTCATAGTTGAGATGTAATTCTCATATCCCCATTGTAATATGGTGGGAGAACTGACTTGTTTTGCGTTTTATCACAAATATTGTGGATAGCTAGAGTCACCTCCGACTTTTCTTTTATCCAATAAGGAAAGGGTGAAAAGAACAGGAAATACCTTGATAGATTTTGAGTTCGAGGGGTAAGTTATGAAAATGGAAGGTGTTAGCATGCTTTTCATCTGTAGTTATCTACGGGATCTTAATCACTTAAATCACTTTTCAAAATTTGCTTTATCAATGAGTGTTTGAAAAATATTTTAAAATTTGCCAATGTAAGGCAAAACTTTGTAATGATTCTTATATCGGTTCTCAAGAATGCGTGCAAAGTGTTTTGAAAATATCTTTAAAAGTGTTTATGAAATGTTTTCATTTTGAATGTTTTGTGAGCAAGCGATTAACAGTATTCTACCCACTCAAGGTCGTTCTTGTATTTTTTTCCTCCTCCTTTAGATAGTTCTATCCATACCATTAGTTAGTAGGAATCCCTATCGTTGGATGTGAAGGGACATGCGTAAGGTCATCGTACAATTATTGAAGGAAACTTAATAGTGTCATCCTCCTTTAGCAATTTCGTAAGGGACTAGATCATTTATCGAAAGGGTCATCGAGGGACTATGATCTTTCATTTGAGGGTCTTTGCTAAAGCGTCCCTACTTTCGAGGGACATGACTGTTTAATCGAAAGGCAACAAGAGAGGCTACCCTAGACGTGCAAGTTTATTTGATTTAGTTACTTATCTTTGAAGTTAGGGTTTTCTATTGTTTGATTATTATCTTTCCATACAAACCCTAATTACTAAGCAGTAGCATAAAATATAATAAAGTGCAGAAAGTAAAGGCAGAAACGTAAACCCTAAACTATTACAACTCTTTGGGACAGATAGAATGATGCGAGAAAGTAAAATGCAGAAATTTAGACCTAGACTATTACATCCCATAAACAGTTACATAAAAAAGAGCAAAAAATAAAACCTAGACTATTACATTCGCGAAACTTATACAATCGATCTAAGAAATATAAAAGTAAGATAAAAATAGAAAAATGAAAATATTTTTGGTGATTTTTTATGAAAAGAATGATTTAGGATGATTAATTACAACCTATTAAATCTAATTAATTTTAATTAAAAATTAATTAATTAATTAAAATATTAAAAGATTAATTAAAAAAACTAAACCTTAATTTATTTTAATTAATAAAACCTAAAACTATTTTTCTTTTTATTTTAATTAAATGAAACAAATAATAAAAATATAAGAGAAATAAAGAAAATATAAAGAAAAGCAATTGGGCCTGAATTAGAAAAAGAGGGGGTGCTGAATAGCAAAGAGGTCCAGGCCCAACTTCCAGTGCTGGATCTAGTGTTAGCAGCTAGGAGGGTGCACCATAGGCGTGTGTGTTCTTAGGCATTGGATCAGATCTGTAAAGATCTGATGATGAGAAGTGGCAGGGCGTATGGTTGATGTGTGGGGATGCACTGCATTTGATCTGCAAAAGTCAAAAAATATGAGGAAAAAAACACAAAAGGCAGAGATCGAACCCACGCCCTTGTACACAAATGCCTTATCGCGCGCGCTTCTACCACTTGGATGGTTATACATCCCGTAACTTAATCAAATTAACACATATATTATAACTCAAATCAGGATGGTCGGAGAAGCGTCGGAGCCCTAGCTCCGGTTGTCTTCTCCGATAAGTATATTTTCCAAACCTGCAAAACAAAGCACAATAGAAAGAAAGAAGGGACGTGTCCCCCTAAATCGACCCCCCTGAATCCTTTGGTGGCCTTAATTTGGGCTAAATCTGGATGTATAGTGAGATACGAAGAAGATAACTCAAATTGGTACGAACATGGAAAACCCTTATCCGGTCGTTATGGGGTCCATGATATAGTTCGATCCTACATTGTCATACCTTAGAATAACATTGGTATCCTTAGTATGCATTAAAACAACATAAAAATATAAATATGAATTTGCAATAAATCAAGAAAACTAGCATGACATGTATGCTCGTTTCATGATCTTTGGATCATCACAAATGATCCAACCTTACCCTATAGTGCTTCTGGAAGTGAATGTAAATGTTGGTTTGCTTTAGAAGTGGTTGCAACTAGGGTTTACAACTTGCCCTAGTTTTTAGAATTTTGGAGTTTTTTGGAATATGATCTTGCAAGGGTTTTTAGTGGCTTGTTATGTTTGAATGAAAAGGATATATAATGCTTGGATTAGGTCAAAAGATTGTGGGCTTGGACCTTGTAAGAAAGGCTTGACTTTGTCTTATTTAATGTTGAATTTTAATTAATAAAAAAAAAGAATAAAAAACCAAGGGGTGTATGAACAAGTTATGAGGTTCATTTTGAGAACAATAACACGCATGGACCTTGAAACACAAGTCCACTAGCCCAAAAATTCATGTTTGGTCACTTTTGGTTTCATGCATTTTCTCAAATTTCCCAACTTGCACCAATCATAACTCTTGATTTTTATCATTTTAAGGTGATCTAGGACTTTTTCGAAATCTCAAGATGTCCTCTGCAATATCTATTTTTATCATTTTTGCATTTGAAGATTTATCTTGATGTAAGTTGCCTTGACAAAAAGTGTCTTTTTGTTGACTTTTGAAATGACCTATAATGTTTTGGCCCATATCTCTCAAATGAAGCCTTTTTTTTACTTGAGCTTAGAGAGACAAAGTTGTAGAGAATTAAATTTCCTTCAAAATGAGATTTGGTTGAGGAAAATCTGATGAAGCATGTAAAAGTTGTGCTTGGTCAAAGTTCAGTAACTTCTCCTTAAGAAAACCCTAATTTGGTAACTTTTGACGAATTGAGAGTTTTCTTGAAGAATCATGATCAACCCTTGATCAAATGATGAATATGACTTTAAAATATTGATGTTGACCAAACATCTTGAAGTTTGAATTTATGTTGACCACAGTTCACTTTTTGTCCAATACAGTTGATTTTTAGTCATTTGAGCAATTGACTACGCAAACTTCTGATGAAAGGCTTGAAACTTGGAATGAAAATTCTTGGGGACATGCAAGAAATCCTGGAAACCACTTGAGGCATTAGAAGTCCAATTTTTCTTGAGAAACACAAAACCCTAGTTATAGGTCAACTGCTTAGGAGGAGAATTTGTCCTGATCAATTCTTGAGCAACCTTGAGCATTTGAGAACTCTAGGAGAATGTCTTGGATAATGGGAGGGAAAATTTTGGGGTACAACATCTTCTCATGTTCAATCTTCTTAAACCTTAAGAATTAGATTGGCATGTTATCCATTCGCGATCTGAAGGTGGAAGAGGATTGAACACTTAAGTGCCTAGAAATTTGCACTCGCTGGTGCACGAAGTGACGCTGTTGGTTGATAGTATTGCTTGAATGCACTTAAAGATGCCATTTGGAAAGACAAAGGAGTGTCATCAGAGATGGGCTTATAGATGTCATCCAAAGTAACTGTTGATAGGAGTATCAGAACGTGTCTACGTCTGACTGTGAAGAATGTTTTTCAGAAGTAAAGTGCTCGCAGAACTTACTCTCTGGGGGGAATAATTTTCAGAATAACCTACTGAAGAGGAATGCTCATTAGAATTCAGTCTCTGAAGGAAGTCATTTAATCATGTAGATAGTTTCCTCGTCTTGTTTCGGGAATTGATCTACAATCTGTTTTTGTTGGTAAACCCGTTCAATTTTTGGAATTCATACCACCTGGTCATATAGATAGTTGCCCATCCTGTTTCGGGAATTAATCTTTGTCTGGTCACATAGATAGTTGCTCCGTCTTCGGGAATTAATCTTTGACCTATTTTTGTGTTGGTAAACATGTCTTATTTCGAGAATTCACACCGCTTGGTCATATAGATAGTTTCCCCGTCTTGTTTAGAGAATTAATCTCTGACCTTTTTTTGTTGGTAAACCTGTCCTGTTTTGGGAACTCATACCTCCTGGTCATATAGATAGTTTCCCTGTCTTATTTCGGGAATTAATCTCTTACCTGTTTAAAAATTGTTGATGATATTTGTCTGTTTGCGGACTATCCTGGAAAGACAGTAAAGTTAGTTTTTATGCAATGTTATGATGTATGTAATACATTGCATAATGATGTTCTCAAAGTAAATGAGAGTGTCATATGCATTTCATAAGCACATGCTATGATGTTTTGTAAATGATGTATGGATGTAAGATGTTGCTGACAATAGCAGTAGCTTCGTATGACATCTTTGGTTGGGGAAAATAAATCCATGACTTTTACTGGGAATATGAGTCTTCCATCTTATTTAGAATGTCTATGCTGGGGATTCCTTCTTTTCGTTTGAGGATACTCCACTGGGGATGTTCAACTTCAGCTTGGGGATAGAAGAGTTCCAGGAACATTGGCCGTTCATCATTGGATTCTTCTGTACCCTGACTGGGGATAAAAGAAATGGATATTCCTCTGACACGATAGATAATGTAGCAACTCTCTGGGGATAGAAACCTTGACTTTACTTTGCTGGAGAAGAGAATTTTGCCGGGGATTTGCAATAATCGGAGAAATGAACTTTGTTGGGGAAATAAACCCTACTGGGGAAATAAACCCTGCTAGGGAAGAGAATTTTGCAGGGGATTTTAAAGTGTTGGAGAAATAAACTCCACTAGAGAATTAAGTTCCTATAAATTGTGATGAGGGAATCATTTCTGATGGGAATTGGAATTTTGTAGGCTGTGCGGAGGAAGTTTCCATCGTATGCTGGGAAATTATTAAACTTCTTTATCCGCTAGGGGACCTACTGGGGGAGATGATCATGTAAACTACTGGAAGATGCCCCAATTTCTGTCTGAGGGCATATTAAACTTGTTGGGGAATATATCTCTGTCAGGGATGAGCTTGCGAAGGTAGCTCTTGTAGAGATAGTTCCATGGAGATTGTTTTGTGGGGATTTCCGAATGACTTGAACGATATCCCAACTCATAGAGTTTTTAGTAAATGCTTTTCCTGTTTTTATGCATATATTTGTTAACAATAATCATATTCAAATTCATATGTTCATTCATTTTAGTCATTGGATGTTTTTACAAACAAAGCAGAGATAGTAAAGAAATTTTGAATTTATATTTGTATTGAAACTTTGCCTATAAACAAGCAGTTTTGTACAAAGAGACAAAGATCATGGTAAGAGGAAATCTCCATCAAAATGAAGCAAAGTACAAAGGAAAATAAATAAATAGCCATGTGAAAATGATCCCATCGAGTTTCAACTCAGTTACTACCCCTATGTCTTCAAGTATCTCATCCCTCGTTGTCAGAAGAAGTTGACTGAATTGACCTGTACCATATGAACTTGTCGTTGATAACAAATATTGTTGTAAGTAGATAATACGACGGGACATAGTCGTACGCTTTAATCCCTAACTTTTGCCTGGATCTCCCTTTCTGGTTTTTAATCCACCAGGATACCCTTTTTTTCTCAAGCTGCCTTTTGAGGTTTTTAACTTGTCAGGTGTACCATTTTTTATATATATCCCTAATTTTTCCCGAACCCTTTTGGTTTTCTAGGATGCCCTTATTTTTGCCTAGGCCAGCCAACCTAGTGGGTCTCTTTTAGGCATATTATTTTTTAACTATGTTCGTGTTCACAAGGTGTGGAAGATCTTCACCATCCATGGTGGTAAGTATCATAGCACCTCCAGAAAATATCTTCTTAACCACAAATGGCCCTTCGTATGTGGGAGTCCATTTTCCCATGGGATCACCTAGTGGTAGGATGATACACTTTATTACCAAATCACCAGCTTGATATTCCTGATGCTTGACTTTCTTGTTGAAGGATTTGATACACTTCTGATACATCTGACCATGAAAAACAGCCACAAGCCTCTTCTCATCAATCAAATTTATCTGGTCCAGTCGAGTATGAATCCACTCGTCTTTGTCTAAACCTGTGTCTTTCATAATCCTTAGAGAAGGAATCTGGACTTCGACAGGTAAAACAACCTCCATACTGTAGACTAGAAATAATGGCATTGCCCCAGTTAATGCCCGTACTGAAGTGCGATATCCATGAAGAGAAAATGGTAACATCTCATGTCAATCTTTGTATGTTACTGTCATCTTTTGTATAATTTTCTTGATGTTCTTGTTTGCGACTTCCACTGCGCCATTCATCTTCGGTTGATATGGAGAAGAATTGTGGTGCTTAATCTTGAACTGCATGCAGAGCTCCATGATCATAATATTGCTATGATTAGTACCATTGTCCGTGATAATCCTTTCAAGGATGCCATACTGACAGATAAGATTATGCTTAATGAACCAAGCAACAACATTCTTGGTAACAAAGGAAAATAAGGCTGCTTCAACCCACTTCGTGAAATAATCAATAAGACCAGGATAAAACGATGCCCATTAGACGCAATAGGCTTAATCTCTCCAATCATATCAATTCCCCACACTGCGAACTAAAAAGGAGCAGTCAAGACATTTAGAGGAACCGACGACACATGTATCTTGTTAGCATAAATTTGGAATTTATGACACGTTTTGGAATGCAGATGGCAATCAGTTTCCATGGTTGACTAATAATAACCCGCTCTCAGAATTTTCTTAGCCATCGTATGACGGCTGGAATGAGTACCAAAGACTCCTTCATGCATATCATCCATGATCTTCTCAACTTCCTCTTTGTCCACACAACGAAGCAATGTTAAATCATGATCGCGCTTGTACAGAATTCCATTACTCAAAGAATTTGGCCGAGAACCTCCGTAGGAATTTCTTATTGTTAATAGATGCCCCTTCAGGATATTCTTGAGACTCGAGGTATCTTTTCACTTCACGAAACCAAGGTTTTTCCTCTACTCCATAAGTTTCAACTTCGTAGTAATGTGCTGGTTCGTCTAGTCTTTCAATGGTAATTTGAGGAGCTTCGTTGTCCCATCTGACTATGAACAGAGATGACATGGTAGCCAATGCGTCTTCCAACTTATTCTCTTCTCGTGCGATATGTTCAAAAATGACTTCATCGAAGTACGAAATTAATGTCAACACATGCTCTCGATATAGAATGAGATTTGGATGCTTCGTAGCCCATTCTCCCTTGATTTGGTTGATTACTAAGGCTGAGTCCCCGTATGCATTCAAGAACTTGATTCTCATATCGATAGCAGCTTTGATACCTATGATACACGCTTCATATTCTGCCATGTTGTTGGTATAGTCAAAATATAATCTGACAGTGAAAGGCGTATGACAACCCTTGGGAGAGATGATCACAACACCAATTCCATTACCAAATGCATTGGAAGCTCCATTAAAAACCATATTCCATCAGGATCCTGGCTCAGGTCCTTCATACGGTCCAGGTTCTTCATAATCTGTAACTAGCATGATATTCTTATCCGGGAACTCGAAATTCATAGATTGATAGTCATCTACGGCCTGATGAGCCAAATGATCTGCCAGTATACTTCCCTTCATTTCCTTCTGAGTAGTATACTGAATGTCGTATTCTGTTAAGACCATTTTCCATTTGGCTATCCTTCCAGAGAGAGCGGGTTTCTCGAATATGTATTTTATGGGATCCATTTTAGAGATCAACAAAGTAGTATGAGTCAACATATATTATCTTAGTCGATGAGCAACCCATCCCAAAGAGCAACAAGTTTTCTCGAGCAGTGAGTATCTTGTTTCATAGTCGATTAACCTTTCGCTAAGGTAGTATATTGCATGTTCTTTTCGACCAGACTCGTCATGTTGGCCCATTACACACCCCATTTAATTCTCTAACATTGTTAGGTACATGATTAGAGGTCTTCCTTCAATTGGTGGCATCAGAATTAGAGGTTCTTGGAGGTACTCCTTGATTTTATCAAAAGCTACATGGAAATCATTGTTCCACTTCACTATCTGATCTTTCTTTAGCAACTTGAAGATCGTCTCACAACTAGCGGTCAAATGAGAAATAAATCTAGCAATGTAGTTCAGCCGTCCCAAGAAACCCATTGACGAAGAAACCTAGGACTTTACCGGATCTTACCCCAAAGGTACCCTTGTTTGGATTCAATCTCAGCTTGTACTTATTCAATCTCTCAAATAGCTTGTGTAGGTGGTCAAGATGTTCTTCTTCAGTATGAGGTCTGGCTATCATGTCATCGACGTAAACCTCTATCTTATGATGTATCATGTCATGGAACAAAGCTACCATGACACGTTTATATGTTACACCAGCGTTATTTAAACCAAAAGGCATAAAATTGTAACAGAAAGTGCCCCACTGTGTAAAAATGTAGTCTTCTCCATGTCTTCAGGGGCCATCTTGATCTGATTATATCTTGAGAAACCGTCCATGAAGGAGAACACTTTATGTTGAGCTGTATTATCAACCAAAACATCAATATGCAGAAGCAGAAAGTCATCTTTGGGGCTTGCCCTATTCAAACCCATGTAGTCTACACACATGTGCCCTTTGCCATCCTTCTTAGGTGCTAGAACCACATTTGCAACCCACTGAGGATAGGACGTAACCGCTAAGAAACCTGCACTAAATTGCTTCATAACCTAAGCCTTGATCTTCTCTGACATCTCGGGGTGCATACGACAAACCTTTTATTTTATTGGAGAACAACCTTCTTTCATCAGCAGACGGTGAACCACAATATCGGTATCAAGCTCTGGCATGTCTTCGTATGACCAAGCAAAGATCTCAACATAATCATGTAACATTTTGATTAATTTGTTCTTGACATTGTCTTCTAGGTTGGCACCTATCTTGATTTCTTTCTTGTCTTCTTTAGTACCCAAGTTCACAACCTCGACTGGCTTTTCATGCGGTTGTATGGATTTTTCTTCTTGCATTAACAGCCTAGCAAGCTCTCCAAGTACTTCACAATCTTCTTCACTCTCATCCTCAGCTTGGTAGATCAGATTTTCAAAGTCATAAGTGGAAATAGGATAATTGTTATCAATGGGATCCAGAGTGGATAGGGATCTGCAATTTGTTGTGTAGGTGTGTGTAAGAAAACATAGTTGTTTTGAAAGTGATAAAATAAAAGAAAGACAAAGAGCGCAAAATTTGAATGCAAAAATTTCGATGATTTATTAAATGAAAATATGTTAATAAAATGACAACCCTAACAAATGAACCGTTGTGCCCCGGGTAAGGCACAAGGCTTAAAGTTATTGTTTAAAGATTACATAGCCAAAACTTGAAATTAAAAAGGAACAGAAAGCATCATTTACTCTTGACTAAAGATGATTGGTATAACGTCTTCAGTCTTCCAATTTCTGAGCCCATTGCCGATGGTGGGAAAAATCCAGCTGTCTGGGCCGCAGTCACTATCAGCATCTTCTACTGCATTGGCACTATTGTTACTGACGCGGAATGGTGGTCTTCTAGCTCAAGCATGATGAACAACCCTCTGAGTCTCTACAGTGAAACCCACCCCAAATTTGTCATACTTGTATGGAATGTCAGAAAGATGACCCCAAGTAGTACAACCACCTTCTTATACCACAACTTGGGCGTCTTTCAGAGAAGCCATTCTGGGCGGAGCCTTGGTAAACTTAGGAATAGCAGAAACATCTTTAGTAATAGTAGTTGTTCAAGGGATAACTTCAAAATTCTGGAAGGGAGTTTCGATGAATTCACCGTCCATCTCAACATACGTGAATGAGTTCAAGTGACTTACCATGTATTCTTCTTCACCACAAACCGTGACAACCTTTCCTTTTACGGGATGTTTTAGCTTTTGATGTAGAGTGGAGGTAATAACGCCTGCCGTATGAATCCAAGGTCGTCCAAGTAAACAGGAATATGCTGGTTGAATATCCATTACATAGAAGGTAGAATCGAATACCTATGAAACTATTCTGATCGGAAGATCCACCTCTCCATGTACCATCATTTTTGAACTGTCAAAGGCTCTCACCATAATATCGATGGGTTTCAGCACAACCCCTTCACAGTCAAGCCTATCTAGAGAACCCTTCGGAAGAACATTTAATGAGGAACCCGTATAAACAAACACATGAGCTAAAGTAGTACCCATGCACTCAATAGAGACATACAAGGCCTTGTTATGATTTCTTCCTTCGGGAGTCAGGTCAACATCAGAAAAACCTAGCCCATTATCAGTTGTCAGGCTAGCAACATAATTTTCAAATTGATCAACAGAAATGTTTTGTGGTACATATGCGAATTTCAACAACTTCATCAAAGCCTGGGCATGGGCTTGCGAACACAATAATAAGGATAACATGGATATATTAGAGGGAGTCTTCCCCAACTGTTCAACAATCTTGTAATCACTTTTTTGAATAATTTTGAGTACTTCCACCATTTCTTGCCTGGAGGTATCTTCAGTGGTAACTTCTTTAGGTGTCTCCATCCGGGTAGGCTCTGCCATTTGTTCTTTGCCCCGAGTCTTAGTAATTGACTTGGTAGCGGTAACACGAACTGGTGTAGCAACGGTCTTTAGAGATATTTCTGAAGAGAAAACCCTTCCACTTCTAGTAACTTTACTAGTCCCAGCAATATTGTCAATGTTGGGATCAACAACTTCAATACTTTCACTATCAGTAGTCAATGGTTCTTTCTTGACGACGTAGTAGACGTCGGCCCCACAGTTCCAAGGGATAACTTTATTCGAGGAATATGGGATAGGTCTAAGTGTGGTGATTATCAGAGGAGCAACTCTAAGTTCAACCTTAATCTTCATAGGACCTTTGGCAGTGATCTTGATAGGAGTGTCGGAAATTACAGATACCTCTTCAAGATCCAAGTCTTGAAACAAATTCTCAATAGAAGGAATATTCTCAACTATAATGATATAGTTATCTATCAAATGTTGAACACCTTCTTTCAACAGTTTGCAGCCATTGGGTTGGGCTGCACAACAGTAGCACCTTTCAATGCAACCTAGAAATAAACCGGCCTGCAACAGATTCTTCTTAATAATCAAGAGTGGAGTAGTCAATTCACTTACAACAGAAACATATGAAACATCATCAATAGCATTTATGCCTTTGTCGTGCTTAGGCATAGGTGCAGTGATCACATTGGGGGTCTCAGGAGGATCAAACTCAATCTCTTTGTTGTTAATAATATCTTGAATTTTATTTTTCAAAGCCCAACAACTATTTGTGTCGTGTCCGGGACTATTGGAATGATATGTACATCTTACATTAGGGCTGTACTTGGGGGAGGAAGTGTTGGGATTCCGAGGCGGATCCCTTAATGTTATCAACTCTTCCTTCAATAGATGTTATAATTCCTGAGACAATGGCATGTTAATATTATTAAATTGTCTCCTAGGTGCGTCTGACCTACGTTGATTGCCTTGCTGATGTTGTTATACTGGCACATGATTAGAAATTAGCACAACTCGCACAGACTGGTTATGGTCATTTCTAGCATGACCCTTCTGGCTAGACACAACATTAGTTTCCTTCTTTCCATTAAACGTCTTCTTCCGAGTACTTGAAGACACAACCATTTGAACTTTTCCACTCCTGATTCCACCTTCAACCCTTTCCCCTGTTAATATCAGCTCGGTGAATCCAGTTGAAGAGCTTCTAATCAGATGATTGAATAAAGGACCTGTCAAAGTTCCCATAAACATATAAACCAACTCCCTATCATATAAAGGAGGTTGAACTCTCCCAACTAAATCCCTCCATTTCTAGGCATACTCTTTGAAGCCTTCGTTCGAGCCCATAATTATACTTTGTAATTGCACGTGAGTTGGTGCAAGATCAGCATTGCACTGGTATTGTTTGTAAAAAGCAACAACCAAGTCTTCCTAAGTACGGATATTGGTCCCTTCTAGCTGATAGAACCACTCCAATTGTGTTCCTGACAAGCTTTCTTAAAAGAAGTGCACCCATAACTTCCTGTCAGCAGTATGGGGTTGGATATTTCAAACATAAGACCTCAAATGAAGCTTTAGACATGAAACACCATCATACTTCACACAGGTAGAGACTTTGAATTTATGGGTAATTACAACTCCCGAGATTAAACCCAGATCTTCAAAATCCAACTCAGGCACTCTCTGAATCTCCATAGCATTGATATGATCTTCTAGCTATTTGTATTTGTCATCAATAGGAGGATACTATTCATCTGAATAGTCTGCTTCTTCTTCACCAGAACCCTGGTTATTATTCTCTTCAACTTTCACACTATTATCATCTTCCTCTTGGTTATCATCTTCATTTGATGGGATCTCAAAATCTAGATCCTGAAGAAGTGAAAAACACAAGAAGGGAGGGGGGGGGGGGTGAATTTAAACTTAAAAAACAAATGCAATAGACTCGAGATTTTTATCCTGGTTCTCTTGATCTCAAACTACTCCAGTCCACCCGCCAAGGTGATTTCGCCTCTCTCCAACGAGGACTTAATCCACTAACAAAACAAATTACAGAACTACTTTGACAACTGTCAAAGTCTTCTTGAGTAAGACCACAACCCGGTTTATCTCAAGGAACAATATCTTAATCAAAGAACAATCGACTGTGTACTATATGTTTTTCGTTACAAAAACTGTATCACTACTGTGATGTATTACACAAGTTGAGAGTATGAGAGAATATGAATATTTGCAGTGTTTTTAGATGTATGAGCAGTGGTTGGTGAAATCATAAACGATTTGTCCTTTAAGCTTGTTTATATAGGCGTGGAAATCTGTCCAAAATAAAACGTGATAATGGACACTCAATGCACTTTCCATACTGAGAGGATTCTTGTCTGAATGAAGCTGTTGCATATGATATTGTCTTAATTTAAAAGTAACGCTTCAGAACTATAGAATCTTGCATGCTTCTTTTACTTCAGAACTTTGATGACTCAGAGATATGAGGATTTGTTGGCGTATTATACTTCTGTTCAGAGTCAGAGTATCTTTTACTTTAACGCAGATTCTGATCATCATTCTTCAGAACATTCTGATTAGCTCAGCTTAAAAGCTTATGTGGCTTAACTTCTGATGTTGTTTCAGTCAGAACTTTTGTATAAAAAACAACACAAATTTAGAGAGCATATTTGTTCTTTGTGTTTGTTATCATCAAATCTCTAATTAAGGGTTGTAGAATCAAACTATGTTCTAACAATCTCCCCCTTTTTGATGATGACAAAAACTAGGATTTTCAATAAAAAATATAGAACAAAAAGCTTAAGAGAGTCTCCCCCTAAGTTGATTACTCAGATAGAGATGAGTTACTTCCCTGAAGTTCCTTCTCGTCATAGCTTTTGATGCATCTCCTTCTGTTCTTATCAGAATATGTTCCTGTTCAAGCTTTCAGAAAAAACATAGAAGTTAAGATATTCAGAATGTTTGAGACTTTGTCCCGGTATACTGTTATTGAAAATATCTTATGTTCTCCCCCTTTTTGGCAGGTATCAAAAAGAAATATAATTAGAGTAAAAAAAGATGATTTGTATTGAAAACAGAATGCAATGACATTTTTCAGAAACAAAGAGGATAAGATGAAGAATACAGAAAATAAGTTAAAGAAAATCTAAGAACGAGGGGGAAGTCGCGTGAACAATGCTTCCAGCAAGCTCTTAATCTGAGTTCTTGATTCTTCCTGCTTACCCAGAATGTCTTTGATTTCTTTTGTTGTATCTTCTTGTTTGTTCAATATATCCCTGATCTCTTTGTTTGTGTCCTCTTGCTTATCCAGCCTGGCGTGGATTAGAGCATTCTCCTTCTTCAACTCTTCCAGAGTTTGCATGACTAGAGACGAAGCTAGTGTATCTTCAGGGGTTGCATGTCGTTCAGAACACTCTGCAGCCTCTTCTAATTGAACAACTTCTTCTGTTGCAATTTCCTTTTCTGGAGCAGTAGTCAGAGGGTGACTATCAGAATCTGGTTCAGTGGCTTCTGAAGGTTGGTGCTTTTTCTAGGAAGCATTTTCCAGCAGAAGAATTTCTTTCTTGTCCCAGTGACTTAGAACTTGATCTTTAAAGGCTTTCAGCTGATCACTAAAGTTCTGCTGAGCCATCTCATAGCTCAATTCTTTCAGCTTCTAGGATTTAGAGTTGAACCATTTTCTGAATCTATCCTATAGAGAATCAGAAGCAGCAGGATTAGAATTCTCTTGACTTGCTTGCTTCAAAGAAGTAACCCATTCCTATATTTCTGTTTCAAAAATCAACAGGTTCTTACCAACATCTAATTTGGTTAAGGTTGGTTTGGGTTTGGGAATGGCAATTTTATTTGAGGTGGAAGCTAGATGGTCCAACGCTTCTAGATCAATGACAATTCTGAGATGATCAACTGGATGGTTGATTAGTGAGGAAGTAGAAGAATCAGAAATCAAGATTGGTGAGTAAGGAGTGTTTAGTGGTGTGGATTCATATGGTGAAGGTATTTCTAGAATATCAAGAATGGAGAGAGGTAAATGAACCATAAGAGGTTCTGTTATTCCAGGAATTGGGGTAGTGGTATCAGATTCTGAAAGGGAGTATTCTGATTGGTTTGCGGTAGCATGTTGAATTTCTGTTTCAAGTGTTTCATAAGTTAGATTTTCAGATTGAGAAGTGAGAGGGTTTTCATTTTCTGGTTGGGGTGAGTTGAGGTTTTGATGTTATGGTTGAGGAGAGTGTGGTTGTGGATTTTCTGGTTGTTGAAACTGAATATTTGGATTTTCTGGGATTGGTGAGTGAAATTCTTGATCAAACAGTTCAATATCAGAGAGAACTCTTGCAAGTTCTGGTTGATTTTGTTGTGGATTTGGATTGAGGGAGTGAGGTTCATTTAAGAAATTGCCAAGAGTTACAGATGGGTCAAACTCTATGTCAAAATCCTCAAAATGTTTGTGGTGAAGGATTTTCTGTTGGTTGAGGGGGAATGGTTTCAGATGTTGGAACAACTATTGATTCTACAACAGAAACAAAAGATGTGTTACCTTTCTTTTTCGCAGCTTTGGGTGTCCTCTGAGAGGATCCTTCTCCTGCTGCCTTCCTCTTTCTGGATTTCTTTAGCACAACCTCTGGAGCTGGCTTGTGCAGGTCACAAATGTTGATTTCTGGAATAATCCCATCTTCCTTGCAAGCTTCAAGGTATCTGACTATAATCTCTGGAGAAGCATCTATCTCAGAGAATAGTGAAAAATCCTTTAGAGGTATTCTCCCAAAAGTGATGACCTCATGAGAAGAAATTGTTGGTTCCTTCTTAATGATTTCAATAATCTTCATTTTCTTCAGATTCTTGGCATTCAGTGGTTTCCCAGCAGTTGCTTCCAGAGTGCTGATTTCTTGAGCCTCTATTAGATGTTCTATCAACCTGTTTTCCGTCAGAATATCTGAAATCAATCTTCCCATAGGAATCCAATCCCTCTTAGTTCTTTATTTTTCTCTTGTCTCTTTCACACTTGTTATAATATGGTTGAAGAGCAAATGTGGAAGATTTATTTTGGTCTTCTTTGCAATTAAGTATAACAGAAACTGCTGATCAATGTTGATATAATCAGGAGAGCTTGTAGGCTTCCTGTGATTGATACATCCTAGATGATTCTAGCCCAGATTTTGTAATGATCTTTCAAGTCTCTGATCTTGCTGGATGGCTGTCCAGAAGTGAAAATGACACTAGCAATGGATTTTAGGTTAGAACACTTATCAACCATATCAATGCATCAGACTCTGCCACCATTGTATCCAATGAGTTTCCCAATCAAATCTTCTGTAATCACTATCTTCTTCCCCATAACATATGACGTGACCTGGTGGTTGGATGAGGTAGCATGAATCCAAAACTCTTTAACAAGAATGGGAAAAGTTGGACCCAACAGACGATCAAAGTATTTGTTCCATCCATGTGCAGTTACATCTTCATACAGATCAAACCCATTTTACTGTAAGCTCTCAAAGTCGATGATCAATTCACATAGAACTTCAAGGTTTTCGACCGGAGTGAGCAGTGTTCTAATGGGCTCCTCATATTGTTCTGTTGACGAAGAACCAGGAGCACTGTTGATATTCTTGAGGCTTGATGAGGATGCCATTGTTAACACGGATTCTTTGAAGAAAACTGATAGAAAGGGTTTTTGAAAAACTAGAGCAAGAGAGAATATTGAAGGTGGTAAAACGTGAATGAATGAAACAGTAAATTGAGTTTTATAAGCACTTTTGAAAATGTAATCAGTAAGAAATAGAAAATAAGTAATGATTATACTGAATTAATGAAACCTGAAATTAGGGGATTTAGTGAGATATTGAACAATTACCAATGACAAGTGTCTCAATGCATCCAATCAGAGCCTTGGACCCTTCGAAATTAGAACGCGTATTCAGCCTCAGAAGGTATCTAGTGAGAGGATAACAGATGTTTGATAGTGTGAACTGCATACCTCTATCCTTGAAATGAAAAGTTCAGATCTTCATAGATAGATTCTGAGGCAACTGTACTCCTAACTTCTGAAGACAAGTTGATCAGATGTTCACAGGAAACAATAAAATTATGAGGGTTAGAATATGCAAATAAAACATTTTATTCTTGACACAATTTCATGCTAAGATGTTTCAGAATGAAATTGAATCTATCTTCATAAAGGGGTTTTGTAAACACATCAGCCCATTGATGGTCTGTGTCAATAAATTTTAAAGTGAGAATTCCTTTCTGAATATAATCCCTAATAAAATGATATTTTATTTCTATATGCTTAGCCCTAGAATGCAAAATGGGATTTCTGGATAGACAGATGGCAGAAGTTTTATCACAGAAGATATGGATGTTACTCTCAAATATGTTGAAGTCTTCAAGTTGACTTTTCATCCAAAGCATTTGTGTGCTACATCCAGCAGCTGCTATGTATTCAGCTTCTGCTGTTGACAACACTATTGTGGACTGTCTCTTGCTAGTCAATGAGATCAGATTGTCTCCCATAAACTGACAGCTTCTAGAAGTGCTTTTACGCTCTACTCTGTCTCCAGCAAAGTCAGCATCACAGTATCCTACTAAGTTGTATACATTAGATTTTCTATAAAACAAACCCAGGTTAGTAGTACCTTTCAGATACTTGAAAATTCGCTTAACTACTGTTAAGTGAGATTCTCTAGGATCTGATTGGAATCTAGCACATAAGCAAACACTGAATGAAATATTAGGCCTTGAAGTCGTCAGATAAAGGAGAGATCCAATCATACATTTGTAGATCTTCTGTTCTACCTTTTTACTTACCTCTTCCTTTTTCAGAATGCATGTGGGATGCATTGGAGTCTTTGAGGGCTTACATCTGAGAGGTCAAATTTCTTCAGAAGTTCTCTGACGTATTTGTTTTGGTGAATGTAAGTTCCTTCTGGAGTCTGGTTTATCTGAATGCCCAGAAAGAATTTAAGTTCCCCCATTAAGCTCATCTCAAACTCTGCCTATATGCACTTAGCAAATTCTCTTCCCAGGGAAGGTTTAGTGGATCCAAAAATAATATCATCTACGTAAATCTGACAAACTAAAATGTCATTCTTAAATGTCTTACAGAACAAGGTTGTGTCCACTTTCCCTCTGGTGAATTCCTTTTCTAACAGGAAGTTACTTAGACTTTCATACCAAGCTCTGGGAGCTTGTTTCAGACCATAGAGTGACTTCTTTAGTTTGAAAACATATTCTAGGTGTTTGGAATTTTCAAACCCAGGGGGTTGGTGCACATATACCTCTTCATCAATGTAACAATTTAAGAATGCACTTTTGACATACATCTGATATAGAGTGATGCCATTAGTTACAGCAAAAGAGATTAAGAGTCTGATAGATTCTAACCTGGCGACTGGAGAAAAGGTTTATGTATAGTCTATCCCCTCTTGTTGACTATAACCTTGTGACACCACTCATGTCTTGTTTCTGATGACTTCTCCTTGCTCATTCAGTTTGTTTCTGAACACCCACTTTATTCCAATGACGTTGAATCCTTTTGGTTTGGGAACCATATCCCATAGGTCATTTCTGGTGAATTGGTTTAACTCCTCCTGCATTGCCAGAATCCAATCATTGTCCAGAAGAGCTTCATCGATTTTTGTTGGTTAAATCAGTGAGACCAGTCCCATGAGGGATTCTTCAGAGTTTTTGAATGTTGATCTTGTTCTGATTGGTCCATCCTTCTTTCCCAGAATCTTATCTTCTGGGTGAGCTATGCTTCTCCTGGATAACTTTTTCAGGAGTTGATCAACAAAAGGTACTGGAACACTTGTGACATTTCCTTCTGAAGTTGTTGGAGCGTCTCTTTGGGAACTTATGATGAGTCATCTTCAGCACCTGTGAATTCAACTTCTATATCTGCAAAAGATTCATTCTACTTTGACTTTTGAGGGTCAAGCTTATCATCAAATCTAACACTAATTGACTCTTCAACAATATGTGTTTCTGTATTGTATACTCTGTACCCTCTTGAGCGTTCAGAGTATCCTAACATAATACACTTCTGTGCTTTAGAGTCAAACTTGTTCAGATGATCTTTAGTATTCAGAATAAAATATGTGCATCCAAAAGGATGGAAATAAGAAATGTTGGGCTTTCTGTTCTTCCACAATTCATATGGAGTCTTTTCCAGAATAGGTCTTATAGAGATTCTATTCTGAATATAACACGCTGTGTTAATTGCTTCTGCCCAGAAGATCTTAGCAATGTTAGTTTCATTGATCATGGTTCTGGCCATTTCTTGAAATGTTCTGTTCTTTCGTTCTACAACTTCATTTTGTTGGGGAGTTCTAGGACAAGAGAAGTCACGTGAAATGCCCTTTTCATTAAAAGAATGTTTCAATTTTTTTATTTTCAAATTCTCCACCATGATCACTTCTGACTTTGACAATTTTAAGATCATTTTCATTCTGAACTTGGTTACAAAAGCCAACAAACACAGAATGTGAATCGTCCTTGTGTATTAAGAACTTTACCTATGTCCATCTGCTATAGTCATCTACGATCACTAACCCATACTTCTTGCTACTAACAGACGCAGTTTTCATTGGTCCAAATAAGTCTATGTTCAGAAGTTCTAATGGCCTAGAGGTGGAAACAACATTTTTAGATTTAAAAGCAGGTTTTGCAAATTTGCCTTTCTGACATGCTTCACACAGAGCATCTGAGCTGAAATTTAGATTAGGAAGTCCTCTGACCAGATTGAGTTTGTTAATCTGAGATATTCTTCTCATACTAACATGCCCCAATCTTCTGTGCCAGAACCATTGCTCGTTGTTAACAGAAAGAAGGCATTTTACATTCTGACTTTTTAGTTCAGAAAGTTTTATCTTATAAATGTTGTTTTTCCTATTTCCATTAAACATGATAGTTCCATCTTTCTGACTAACAACTTTGCATGAATTTTTATTAAAGATTATATCATAACCGTTATCACTTAATTGACTTATAGATAACAGGTTATGCATCAATCCATCAATTAAAAGCACATTATTAATAGAAGGAAGATTACCATTACCTACTGTTCCAGAGCCAATGATCTTCCCTCTTTGGTTGCCTCCAAAGCCCATGTAGCCTCCAGGTTTAAGTTCTATGCTTTGGAACATATGCTTTCTTCTCGTCATGTGTCGAGAGCATCCAGAGTCCAGGTACCATGACTGGTGTTTTAGCCTTGCTGCTAAAGATATCTCTTCCGTGTCTGATTCTGAGTCTGACTGAGATGCTTCGTTGTCTTGTGTCACATTAGCCATAAGAGCAATGTTGGCTCTTTCATCATCTGATTCCGAGTCTGCATCAGAAGTGTCTAAATCATCCCATGCCATGAGACTTTTCTTCTTCTCCTTAAAGAACTTCTTTTTGGGCTTCTCCTTCTGAAGCCTTGGACAATCACTTTTGCAGTGCCCCTGTTCATTGCACTCATATCAGATGATGTCTCTGTTGTTTGACTTCCTGTGACCAGATGAAGCTTTAGATCTTCTGTGTCCATAGGAGGACTCAGAGTTTCTGTATTCGGAGGAGGATTCATTCTGATTCCATGACCTTCTGGAATTCTTGAATTTTCTTTGCCTCTGCTTCCACAACTGATTTACCCTTCTGGAGAGAAGAGACAGTTCGTCTTATTCTGATGAGGATCCATCAGAGATTTCTTCCATAGTCTGCAAAACCTTATAATCAAGTTTTTTGTTAGATTTTAATGCTAAAGGTTTACCATGTTTCTGAGGCTCGTCATCTTCTAGCTCTATCTCATGGCTTCTAAGGGAGCTAACAAGTTCCTCCATACATATCTTGTTGAGATCTTTATCCAGCTTAAGCGCAGTGACCATTGACCTCCATTGCTTTGGTATACTTCCGATGATCTTCTTTACGTGATCAGTAGTAGAATACCCTTTGTCAAGAACTCTCAGCCCAGCCACAAGAATCTGGAATCTTGAGAACTTAGCTTCTATGGATTCACTGTCTTCTATCTTGAAGGCTTCATATTTTTGAATGAGCGCAAGGGCCTTGGTTTCTTTAACTTGTATGTTGCCTTCATGCGTCATTCTCAGAGAGTCAAACATGTTTTTGGCTATCTCTCTGTTTGAGATCTTCTCATATTCTGAGTATGAGATGGCACTGAGAACTATTGTTTTGGCTTTATGATGGTTTCTGAAATCACGCTTTTGCTAGTCATACATTCTTTTTCTATCTATCTTCTGACCACTTTCATCCACTGGATGTGTGTATCCATCAATTACCATGTCCCTTAGATCAACATCATGAGCCAGAAAGAAGCTCTCAATTTTGTGTTTGCAGTAGTCAAAATTTTCTCCACCAAAGACTGGAGGTTTGCCGATGATTCTGTCCTTGTCATCATGATAGTCATTGCTGATGTTTTGGCTTGGTCCCACCATAGTGTTTTTCTAAAGCTTGGATCTTGTACGGACAAGATTAAGTGTATGAACTCAGAACCAGGCGCTCTGATGGCAATTAAAGAAGTGAAAAACACAAGAAGGGGGAGGGGGGTTAAATTGAAACTTAAAAAACAAATGCAATAGACTCAAGATTTTATCCTAGTTCACTTGATCTCAAACTACTCCAGTCCACCCGCCAAGGTGATTTCACCTCTCTCCAACGAGGACTTAATCCACTAATCAAATAGATTACAAAACTACTTTGACAACTATCAAAGTCTTCTTGAGTAAGACCAGAACCCGGTTTATCTTAAGGAACAATATCTTAATCAAAGAAAAATTGACTGTATAATATATGTTTTTCGTTACAAAAACGGTATCACTACTGTGATGTATTACACAAGTTGAGAGTATGAGAGAATATGAATATTTGTAGTGTTTTTAGATGTATGAGCAGTGGTTGGTGAAATCGTAAATGATTTGTCCTTTAAGCTTGTTTATATAGGCGTGGAAATCTGTCCAAAATAAAATGTGATAATGGACACTCAATGCACTTTCCATACTGAGAGGATTCTTGTCTGAATGAAGCCGTTTCATATTATACTATCTTAATTGAAAAGTAACGCTTTAGAACTATAGAATCTTGCATGATGCTTTTACTTCAGAACTTTGATGACTCAGAGATATGAAGACCTGTTGGCATATTAGACTTTTGTTCAGAGTCAGAGTATCTTTTACTTTAACACAGATTCTGATCATCATTCTTCAGAACATTCTGATTAGCTCATCTTGAAAGCTTCTGTGGCTTAACTTCTGATGTTGTTTCATTCAGAACTTCTGTATATAAAACAACACAAATTTAGAGAGCATATTTGTTCTTTGTGTTTGTTATCATCAAAACTTTAATTAAGGGTTGTAGAATCAAACTATGTTCTAACAGATCCCTCCTGATCGGGCCTCTAAACCTTCTACCCAAATTAAGAATGACAACTTGCTTCTTAGTCTTTTTCTTTCTCTCTTTGATGATGAGTGCTTTCAAGTCTTCCTGCCCTTTGGCTAAGTTTAGAAACATTTTCTGAAATTAAGCGTTATGAGCTTGAAGATCTTTTATTGTTTGTTCAAGAGCCATCTATTATTGAAATAAACAACAAGAAGATGGGAAAACCTGTCTTGGGAATACCTGGTATGATATGATGTGTATGGTATGTGAATGCATATTAAATGTTTTCAAGGATCTCGCGGGATAAACAAAAATGAAATGTTAGAAGTTGAGTCTAGCTGCAACTTTGATTGAATAACTTTACGTCTTTAAACGTCATTATATGCGAATGAAGCTCACCACATCAAGTGGGTTCTACCCTTTAACTCAAAAGGACGTACTTCGGTCTTTGACGACATCTGGTTAGAGGAAAATAAATCCTCTTGCCCCTTGATAGCAGTCCGATTCATGATAAACCTACATCACAGGTCCCTAAGATCCTTGAAAAGGGTTAGTGAAAATGCCATGGTATGATGTTATGATGTCATGTTTGAACATGTAACAAACACAAGCAAAGCACACAAGAGCCTTAGGTTTAAGGCTTGCATGAGGTCCGTAGGTAAGTGCCCTTTTCTATTGAAGTTCAGTTGGCTCAACCTCTCTTAAAATAGTAACTTGATTCTAGGAATCTCATATCACAGATCTTTCTCGAAGGTTTTATTTTAGTATATCAACTGATTTTCCACCAAAACATCCAGCAATTAGAATCTCTATGAGTGTAGTATCAAGTATCAACCAACCTTGGACTGCACCAAATCCGGCTATCTCACTACCTTCTAATGGCTAAATTGGGTCAATTAAGGTTCTAAAAGTAAGTTAGTGCTTATGACACCATGCGGAAGCCCAATGTTATCCTCGACTGACTTAAGGAATACCAGGACAAACCAAAGTGTCACACTAACGTAGACATCACTTCAACCATATCGGTCTACACCGTACAGTTTCTAGGATCTATTGCTACTTACCTAAGGTATCCCTAATTTTTGGGTGTAGGATTTTTGAAAGAATTTAAACCCAAGAAACCCTTAAAGATAAAGCAAGCAATGCAAACAAGCGAATGAAAAGTGATCTAAGATTCTTAAGGTAACCCCTCTTTTAATTTAATCTTTTCCCCAGCAGAGTTTCCAATTCTGTAATACGGTGGGAGAACTGACTTGTTTTGCATTTTATCGCAAATATTATGGATTGCTAGAGTCGCCACCGATTTTTCTTTTATCCAATAAGGAAAGGGTGAAAAGAATAGAAACGATCTTGATAGATTTTGAGTTCGGGGGGTAAGTTATGAAAAGGGAAGGTGTTAGAATCTTTTTTAACCGTAGTTATCTACGAGCTCTTAATTTCTTATCTCACTTTTGAAAATTTTCTTTATGTGTGTGTGTTTGAAAAATATTTTTAAATTTTCCAATGTAAGGCGAAACTTTGTAATGATTCTTGTATCGGTCCTCAAGAATGCGTACAAAGTGTTTTGAAAATAACTTTGAAACTATTTGTGAAATGTTTTGGTTTTGAAAGGTTTGTGAGCAAGCGATTAACAATATTCTACCCACTCAAGGTTATTCTTGTATTTTTTCCCCTCCTTTAGATAGTGTTATCCATACCATTAGTTAGTAGGAAACCCTATCGTTGGATGTGAAGGGACATGCGTAGGGTCATCGTACAGTCATTGAAGGTAACTTGTAAGGACACTTTAGCAATTTTGTAAGGGACTAGATCATTTATCAAAAGGAAACATCAAAAGGGTCATCAAGGGACTATGATCTTTCATTCGAGGGTCTTTGCTAAAGCGTCCCTACTTTTGAGGGACATGACTATTTAATTGAAAGGCAACAAGAGAGGCCACCCTAGAGGTGCAAGTGTATCCGATTCAGTTACTTATATTTGAAGTTAGGGTTTTCTATCATTGGGTTATTATCTTCCCACACAAACCCTAATTACTAAGCAGTAGTATAAAATATAATAAAATGAGGAAAGTAAAGGCAGAAACGTAAACCCTAAACTATTACAACGCTTTGGGACAGATACATAAGAATGATGCAAGAAAGTAAAATGCAGAAATTTAGACCTAGACTATTACATCCCGTAAACAGTTACATAATGATAAAAAAGAGAGAAAAATAAAACCTAGACTATTACATTCGTGAAACTTATACAGTCGATCTAAGAAATATAAAAGTAAGATAAAAATAGAAAAAGGAAAATATTTTTGGTGATTTTTTTTTATGAAAAGAATGATTTATGATGTTTAATTAAAACCTATGAAATCTAATTAATTTTAATAAAAAAATTAATTAATTAAATCATTAAAAGATTAATTAAAAAAACTAAACCCTAATTTATTTCAATTAAGAAAACCTAAAACTAGTTTTTTTTTTGTATTTTAATTAAATGAAACAAATAATAAAAATATAAGAGAAAGAAAGAAAATATAAAGAAAAGCAATTGGGCCTGAATTAGCAAAAGAGGGGGTGTTGAATAACAAAGAGGTCCAAGCCTAACTTCCAACGTTGGATCCAGTGTGAGCAACTAGGAGGGTGCATTATGGGCGTGCATGTTCCTATGCGTTGGATCAGATCTGTGAAGATATGATGGTGAGAAGTGGTAAGGCGTATGGTTGATGTGGGGGGATGCGCTGCATGTGATCTATAAAAGTCAGAAAATATGAAAAAAATCCACAAAATGCAGGGATCGAACCCACGCCCTTGTACACAAATACCTTATCGCACGCACTTCTACCAATGGTGGCTATACATCTGGTAACTTAATCAAATAAACGCATATATATTATAACTCAGATCAGGATGGTCAGAGAAGCACCAAAACCCTAGCTCCGGTCGTCTTCTCCGGTAAGTATATTTTTTAAACCTGCAAAATAAAGTACATTAAAAAGAAAGAAGGGCCATGTCCCCCTAAATCGACCCCCCTGAATCCATTGGTGGCCTTAATTTGGGCTAAATCTGGATGTATAGTGAGATACGAAGAAGATAACTCAAATCGGTATGAACATGTCAAACCCTTATCAGGTCGTTATGGGGTCCATGCTATAGTTCGATCCTACATTGTCATACCCTAGAAGAACATTGGTATCATTAGTATGCGTTAAAACAACATAAAAATAGAAATATAAATTTGCAATAAATCAAGAAAACCAGCGCGACATGTATGCTCGTTTCATGCTCTTTGGATCATCACAAATAATTCAACCTTACTCTATAGTGCTTTTGGAAGTGAATGGGAATGTTGGTTTCCTTTAGAAGTGGCTGCAACTAGGGTTTACAACTTGCCATAGTTTTGAGAATTTTAAAGTTTTTTGGAATATGATCTTGCAAGGGTTTTTCGTGGCTTGTTATGTCTGAATGTAGAGGATATATAATGCTTGAATTAGGTCAAAATATTGTGGGATTGGACCTTGTAAGAAAGGCTTTACTTTATCTTATTTAATTTTGAATTATAATTAATAAAAAAACAAAAAAAAAACCCAAGGGGTGTATGAACAAGTTCTGAGGTTCATATTGAGGCCTTTAACACGCATGGACCTTGAAACACAAGCCCACTATCCCAAAAATTCAAGTTTGGTCACTTTTGGTTTCATGCATTTTCTCAAAATTTCCCAACTTGCACCAATCATAACTCTCTCAAATTTTTATCATTTGAAGGTGATCTTGTACTTTTTAGAAATCTTAAGATGTCCTCTACAATCTTTATTTTGATCATTTTTGCATTTGAAAAATTTATCTTGATGTAAGTTACCTTGACAAAAAGTTTCTTTTTATTGACTTTTGAAATGACCTATAATGTTTTGGCCCATATCTCTCAAATGAAGCCTTTATTGGACTTTATCATTGAGATAAAAAGATGTAGAGAATTAAATTTCCTTCAAAATGAGCTTTGTTTGAGGAAAATCTGATGAAACATGTGAAAGTTGTGCTTGGTCAAAGTTTAGTTGACTTCTCCTTAAGAAAACCCTAATTAGGTAACTTTTGACTTTGATGAATTGAGAGTTTTTTTTGAAGAATCATGATCAACCCTTGATAAAATGATGAATATGACTTGATAATCTTTATGTTGACCAAAAATATTGAAGTTGACTGTATGTTGACCACAATTGACTTTTTGTCCAATACAATTATTTTTTAGTCATCTGAGCAATTGATTGAGCAAACTTGTGATACAAGGCTTGAAACTTGGCATGAGCATTCTCGGGGACATACAAGAAACCCTAGAAACCACTTGAGGCATTAAAAGTCCAATTTTCCTTGAGAAACACAAAACCCTAGTTGTAGGTCAACTACTTAGGAGGAGAATTTGTCTTGATCAATTCTTGAGCAACCTTGAGCATTTGAGAACCCTAAGAGAATGTCTTGGATAATGGGAGGGAAATATTTTGGGGTACAACACCCATAATATTGATTAACATGATGTTGATTCTTTTCCACTTGATAGAGTTAGTGGCATACTTGTTGATTTCTATCCAAGTTGGAGCCCTTCTTTCATTGTGATGCAAAGGTCCATATTTCTCATGTTTATGGATGATTAGTAGAGTATTCTCTTTAATATGAAAAAATGTCTCTTCATTTAAAATCAACCAAACAAACAAACTTTGTTCCTTTTTAGAATAATTACATGGTTCTAATTTCTCCATTACACATTAGAGGTGCGTAGGCATAGAGCTCTCAAAGTTTTGTCGGATAAAAAATCATTACAAAATAAATTCTTTTCTCATCTCCATAATCTTTTTGCAAACAACCAGCTTTAGCTTTTAACACGGATTTTCAAGAGGTTTCCATGAAGTACCACTGATGTTTAGGATGATAATACCTTTCCTTTTCATAACCAACCCTCTTACCTTAGATCTCTTTGTTTTATTAGTTTTGTTTTAAAACTATTGTGGGTTTTATTCGCTCCTTTCCCATTCCTTTTGAAACAATAAAGTGTGGAGGTGACTCTTGCTTTGTAAGTTAAGTTAATCAATAGCTTAATCTCAATTTTCACCGCTACAACGCCACTTGTAGGTCCTTTTGGATTGGATGCATTATGCAAATCTAAATGGAGTATGTTAAAGATGCTTCTCGTGTTGAAGCGAAACATGTGGAACATGATGTTCCAACATATATGCTGCAACATTTGGTCTTTGACAATAGACATATGTTATTTCAATATTAGTTCAGACTTATTATATCCAAGATTCAATCTACAAAGAAGATCAATGAAGAGAGTTAAATTGGGTGTTCTTGTACAACATATGGAATACGATGTTCCAACATGTGTGCAGTGCAAAATCTGGGCCTGGTCAACATGCCATGAGGATGTTCCTAGGTGCAAAATTTATGATTTGGATTCAATCATATTTGTTGTAGATTGCTTATAAATTTTTGTGTGATTTTTTTGACCATTGTTGAAGATCAAATTAGATTTAAATTTGAATTTGAAATATAAAAAATCATATCTTTTGTTGGAGATTTTTATGGATCAAATAAAATCCAATAGATCCAGCTATTATTTTGGAAAATTTAACTTAGAGATCCAAAGGAGAAAATCCCAAAATGCATTGCTATTTAAGAAGACTCACTTCTCATGTTTAAGACAAGTCTTATGCGCTAGGATTAAGTTCTTTGTGCTAGGGTTTTTGAGTATTTTACTCCATGTTAATGCTATCATAAGGATTAGTGTTAAATCTTTTTTGTTGTACACCACACTATTGCTTCAGTAATTTTGCATTGTTTTTGGTTTGTCTTAGTTGAGTTATAAATTCAACAATCATTATGTTTATGATTAAGTTGATCACTTGGGATTAGGGATTGAGAGAAAGTGAGAGGGGCTTTTATATTAAGAGGGAACCTTAAATAGAAAGTCACTAGGATTAGAAAGAGACATTGAACATCACAGGGTTGATGTTCCTATAAGAATAATTGTACTAATTCGAAGTAGTAAATTATTTTTGTTGCTTTATACATTGCGTTATTATTGCTGTTAATCTGAAGTTATGCTAGTTTAACAAGTTGGACCGGTGTAGCGGTAGAAATGTTGAGGATAATCCATTGAATTGACTTGACTCGCACAGATCAAATAAAAATTGCACCACGCTTTATTGTATCCAAAGGAATGGGAAAAGAGATAATAACCCAAAAAGAGGGGGAGAGAATCTAAGTTCGGGGGTTGGTTATGAAAAGGGAAGGTATTAACACCATAAACATCTACAATACTCCACAAGAACCTCTTTGTAAATTTGTGTATTTTGGCTATAAAAGTTGTATACAAAAATAGATGGTGGGAATGAGAAGAGAAGTATTTTTTTACAATTTTTGCACAAGACACGGTTGTAAACCTTTAGTGCCTACGTACCACCTTCTGTGCAATAAGGGATCAGGGTACTCGTACTTCACCTTTAAATTTTTTAAAATACAAGTGTGTTGGTTAGTTTTAAGAGACAAGACATCATCATCGTATCCGAGTGGAAGAACATACTTACTACCCACGATTATCAGAAAGGAGAACTTGTGTCATCTCAAAGTGGAGGATATGGCTTGGAATTTAAAATCAACAAAGCATCGCTCAACACCCAAGTGGAAAATATCTCGCTTCACTATATTTCGTAGAAGTAAAGTAGTTCGCATCTCTACAAGGATTGACAAAAGTCTAATCTTTTGAGAAAAGAGTTTTAAAATAAAAAGCCAAAGTGGAGAAATGGTTTCAATGAGATAGATTTACTTTTAGTCTTCTCACAAAAAATTTCAAAGTATTATTAAATTAGTTAAAGTTTGATTAAGAAAATATTTTTAAAAATTCATGGACCTAAGTCCAAGTTTATTGTGGAAGTGGTTCAAGTTAGAAAACAAGAATAGTTTTGAAAAGGAGGGAGAAGATTTTTGAAATTAAATAAGATGGGAGGAGATGAAGGGACTATCCCATGGAAATAAGGTAAAAGCTAGGGATAAGATCCGTCTAGCCAACAAGAAGCCAACACTTGACATAATAAGTTAATGCAGAATTCCCATCCTTTGGATTGAAACCAAAGAAGAAAAGATAATAAACCTCTTAAGAAAATCAAACTTCAAATGCATTAAGTCTTCTCAAAATTTTGGCAGAGTAACAGCTGTATACAGATCAATTCCCAATCACAGACAAAGCTCATAATTAGAATAACTTGCACACAAAGAAATAAATAACCCAATGTCTTGGGGTAAACCCCAAGAACTCTAGAAAAAATTACAATAGAATCCACAAGGTCTCAAGGTAGGTCAAGGTCTCTAATCCTAAGTCCAAGAAGTTCACAACTCCAAAATGCCAAGGATAGTAACCAAATAGTCCAAGTAACCTTAAATTTTTTTATTGTTCAAGTTGGTTATTAAGTATCTTCAAAAAGAAAATGAAAAGATCAAGTGAGAAAATAAAAAGACATAAAGATAAACTCTCAAGTGAGAAAAGATAAAAATAACATGAAATCTAAATGTTAAAATAAATGGTGTGTAAAAGTAAAGGCGTAATGTAAAAGCATAAAAATAAAAGTTAATTGTTAATGAGTTTGAAATTAGAGGTTAGTTGAATGACCATATTGAAAATTTCATTTGAAAAATCATTAGAAAATTGATAAAATTAAAGCCTCTCAACAATAAGTTTCATTTGCTTTTTGTCAAGTATATCATTCATTTCAAAATCTTGAGGCAACAATAAATGATCAAAGATGTTTAAATGATTCACTTAATCCAAAATTTATGAAGATTCATTAGAGAATTGATAAGACCAAATCCTCCTAATAATGAATCTCAAGTTTATTAGATCATATGTTTCAATTTAAACATGCTTGGACTAGCAAACATAGGTTTGGGCCACAAATGATCATTCCTCGAATTGGGACAAAATTTAGCGCTATGTTAAGCAATCATAAATGGACTTATATAGAAGTCGCATCTATTTTGAGGCCGGTCAATATCAATCTATGTGCCATATGTTTAGAGAGATGATATGTAGATAATCCTCTAACAACATTTAGCACAATGAGAAGGGGATGAGATGAAGATGGAGGGAAAAAATTGTATGAAATTAGACTTTCAAATATCATCAACATCATTCATCTATTTTGTTGGATTTGATTTCTCAACCTATCAACACCTAAGATCCAATGAGGTTGAAGAATTTTTCACCAAATGAGGTCCAAGTTAGAATCAAATAAAATAAAAAAATAAAATGTAATAAAATAAAATTTAAATGGTTAATTAAAAGGAAGGTAAATGGTAAAATACACAAAGTATATTAAAATACCAAATAAAATTCCTAAAAAATAATCAGAGGTCAAACATGATTTAATAAAGGTTGACAAATTTTTTAAGAATGTTTTAAAGTCATAAACTATTTTTTAAAATTGAAGAAAATAAGCAAAATAAACATAAATTTGTGAAAAATAGTAAAATCAGAAATAAAAATACAATGAGGTCACTATTATTTGTCAAGAGGCCATTAGGATGCTTTAAGGCTTGGTTCTTTTTCTGTTAGGTTCAATGAAGTTCAAGGATGAATAATTAGCAAAGAAAGTGGATTAAGAAGACTCTAAAACCAAATTCGAAGTTGCAGAAATGTGGGTTAGGGAGAGAGTTTGGCAGGGTGATTCTGGATGTTCAAGCTTGATAAAATGAATTCAATATGTCCCTCTATTTATAGAAGAGTGAATGGTGGAAAGAATGGGAAGCAAAAGTGAAGTTTGGAGGGAAAACAAAGGAAGCCCGAAAATGAGAAAAGTGTGACTTGAATTGGCTCAAAACTCAGCTAACTCTTGCGTTTTGATCCTTAATGCAAATTTGGGAACTTGGTTAAACAAGTTTAAATCAAAAACGTGTGCTAATTTTGTGTTTAGAAGCTGAATTACAGATTTCAAATTCTGACTTGAAGTGAAACTTCAATTCCAAGGTACCCTATTTGAACCAATTGTGTTCACAGCTCAAGGGGTCCTAGGGCATGATTCTTGATGCATTTGAAAGATAAGGTAACCATCTTTGCAAATTTCCAATAATGAGATCAAATATATGCTTGAGCTAAGAGTTGTGATGAGTCAAAGTTGAGAAAAAGATGTTGACTTTTTATACTTAGAAAAGTTCTAAGTTTTTCTTCAAAAGTGACTTATAATGTCTTAAGTTCAAACAAGGCCTTTCTCCAAAATATTTCTTTGATCAATGATGCTATCTTGAAGTAGACTTACCAATGAGAATTATGAAACTTGGATCACTCAAAAATACCAAAGATTGAGAAAGTTATGGCCTTGTGAAATTAGTGAAAATCCATGAGGTGACCTATAATCTTTTGAGTTCTTAGGGAATTTTCACTCATTTTAAAGTCTTGCACATAAAATAAGAGTTGGATTTCACATCTTTAAGATCAATATGGAAAAATAATGACATCAAGGAGATAAAAATTTACCAAGTTATGATCTTTTGAAGTCACATAAGGAAATTTGATGGCCTATCTAGAGGACTTGATATATTTCTTTATTATTAGGCATCTTCCACATAAAATGTTCTTGAAAATTTTGAAGTGATTTATTGTTAACCCTTTATAGAGAAGCATATCTTTGGAATCAAACAAAAATCTCAAAATATGAACAAGATACAGCACTTAGAAGTTCAAAACCCTGGCTCCTAAAGCACAAAGTTGACTTTGAAACCCCTTTCAATTTTGACAAACTTTCTTGCACAATAACATTTTCCATGTGAATAGAAGTTGTTGTGGATGATAATAAGAAACCATAGCAACAATAGCAACTTCCAAATATTAAGAATTTAAAAAGTTATACACTTGTGATCAATGAATCAAGAACTTGTCCAATTAGGTCAAACTTCTTCAATCAACCCTTATATCTTTTGACGTTCTTTGACAAATTGAGGCATGATCAATCATAGTAGACCTTGTCATGATATTATTTTAAAGCATCCTCATTGATGAAGCTTGAATATCAAGGAAGCTTTGTTGAAGAAGGCATGGAAATAAACTAATGAACCTATGAATTCACTTGATGAAATGTGTTGTGCCCTCACCTATAGTATCATCAATTAGAGCAAACATTCATTGTATTTGTTAGTTAAAAGTTAATAAATACAAAACATATAAAAATAAAAGTGCTTGGTGTTTTCTCATGAGCAAACCTAAAGATAGGGAGAAGAACCAAACCCTAATGTGATATTGATATGATTGAGTTGATATGAGATGATAGAGGAATCTTAGGGGCAAAAATTGGGGTACAACAACTACCCTTATTTAAGTGTCTTCTATCTGGAGATACGAAGGTTAAAATCTTTGTTTCGACGTGATTGAAGATACTTAAATATAAAATAAGCCCTATTTTTGGCCCTAAGATGTCATACAATGCTTATGATTATGAATACAAATGAATGGCTCCAAAGGTGACATAGAATACCACTGGGGAAGCAGGAAATAAAAACAAGGATCAAAAGAAAACCTAACCAGGAAAATAAATCACTGGTGAACAAAAGACTCGACTCTATTGGGGTAAGGCCCAATGAGGAGACAAAGTAACATCAACTCAAATATTGATGAGAGAAAGTAAATGATAACAATGATCGACATATAACTATAAACTATCCACTCACTGAGAAGATAGCAAAACAAAGTAACTTCGGCTCACAGGGGGAAAGAAATAGTAGGATAGTACCAGCAAATACCAATATTAGGGTAGGTCACAAATGTCCAACATCAATACTTATAACTAGAAACATACGAATTTCTTTAGAGCAAAGAGAATCTCAATGATGAACTATCTCCCATAATGATGAGTCTGCCATCCATTGGAGTAACAAATCTGAACAACGAACTATCTCCCATAATGACGAGACTACCATTCATCAGAGTAACAAACCTCAACAACGAACTATCTCCCATAATGACGAGATTACCATCCATTGGAGTAAACATATTAACAACGAAGTATCTCCTATAATCAGGAGACTACCATCCATTGGAGTAAACATCTCAGTAATAAACTATCTCCCATAATGTTGAGACTACCATCCATTGGAGTACAAATCTCAACAACGAACTATCTCCCATAATGAAGAGACTATCATCCATTGGAGTACAAGTCTCAACAACGAACTATCTCTCATAATGGCGAGATTACCATCCATTGGAGAACAAATCTTAATAACGAACTATCTCCCATAATGACGAGACTACCATTCATTGGAGTAAAAATCTCAACAACAAACTATCTCCCATAATGACGAGATTACCATCTATTGGAGTACAAATCTCAACAACAAATTATCTCCCATAATAACGAGATTACCATCTATTGGAGTACAAATCTCAACAATGAACTATCTCCCATAATAACGAGACTACTATCCATTGGAGTACAAATCTCAACAACGAACTATTTCCCATAATGATGAGATTACCATCCATTGGAGTATAAATCTCAACAATAAACTATCTCCCATAATTAAGAGACTACCATTCACCGGAGTAACAAAACTCAACAATGAACTATCTCCCATAATAACGAGACTACCATCCATTGAAGTAAACACCTCAACAATAAACTATCTCCCATAATGACGAGACTAGCATCCATTGCAGTAAAAATATCAACAATGAACTATCTCCCATAATGATGAGACTACCATCCATTGGAGTATAAATCTCAAAAATGAACTATCTCCCATAATGACGAGATTACCATCCCTTGGAGTACAAATCTCAACAACAAACTATCTCCCATAATGACGAGACTACCATCCATTGGAGTACAAATCTCAACAACGAACTATCTCCTATAATAACGAGACTACCATCCATTAGAGTCACAAATATCAACAACGAACTATCTCCCGTAATGACGAGATTACCATTCATTGGAGTAACCAATCTTAACAATGAGTTATCTCCCATAATGACGAGACTACCATCCATTAGAGTAAAAAATATCAAGAATGAACTACCTCCCATAATGATGAGATTACCACCAATTGGAGTAACAAAAATGAATCTTCTCAGGGAAATAACAGACTTACTGGGGAAGGATATGTTTCTAAACTAAAGAGACCTCCATTTGCTTCCATGAGAAGGAAATACAATAATGATGTAGGGAAATGAATCTTTGCTTCTCTGGGGTTATGCCAACACAGTCTAACTGATGAGATAAAGTCTTCTCGTGCAAAATAAATGCACATTCTTAAACCAGGGCTCAAAGCCTGAAGAAAACATAATAATAATGTTGTTGAGAACCACAGATCCAAACAAGAAATAAATCGGAGCGAAACAGTCAACCAAGATAGCACCTGATGAGAAACAAACTCAAAAGGGAAACTCGAATCTAACCAGACAATGAGATGAACAGGAAGGCTGAAGAAAAATTCTTCCACGAGGGATAACTCAATGGGGAAATTGAAAGAATATACACTTTCTTCTTAAGGTCGACACTATATTGGAGAGAGGGTAATATAACTCTACAAAACAGGGAAATATGCCAACAAAAACATCAATGAATGCAAATGAGCAATGAATGTATGAATGTATGAATGTTATGATGTATATGCTGATAACACAGACATATAACACTGGGAAAAACCAGACAAAACCAGCTTGGGTAAAGTCAACACTCGGATAATTCACACCCAGGATGAGAATTTCGTAAGAAAATAAGCACCAACTGAGGAAACAAATTCCTATTTCACGGGTTAACTCCTATGGGAAGAAATATAATTCGAAAGTAATCAAAACAAAAAATCAGTACAGATACAGGGATATAACATCCTTCTCCAGGCTTCACCAGGGAATATCACACATACTTCAATGGGGAAAACAATGTGTCAATGTCTAGACTTCCACTGGAGATAATAATATTGACTTCATTAGGGCAGATGAAAACCATGTTGTCGAGATATCAACTAGGGATTTCATGTTGATTTCAATGGGGAGGATAATACCACATTGTCGAGGGGAAACCAAAATACATTTTTCAATACCAAGAGCAATGATTACATAAAATTCCCTGGGGAGAAATTATGAAACCACATGAGGATAACAACTTTATTAGAGATACATTATCTCAGCTTTACTTGGGGATTTTAAGATATCAAACAGTTCAGCAAAAAGTCAAGATTATGGGGATTTTAAATCAAACCCAATACTTGGCGGGAGAAAACCCAAAAAAGTTGACAATTGTTTCAACACTTCTTAAAAGATACTTCTCTTTTCTAGTTTCCTTACTGGGGATTTAAGATTGGGGCTTCAGACCATGCAAAGCCTGAAATCAAGATAATCAATCCTAGAGAAAACTAGATCCAGACTAGGGAAAAGAGGATTATAAATCTGACGCCGCACCATACATCCATTGGTATCATCTCTAACTATTTGAGAAACACAAGAAGATCATACGCATATCCACGAAAGCGACCTGAAAGAACATTCCTGGGGAATACATACTTCTAAAGTTTCAGAGTTCTTCCATCCTTAGAATCACTATTTTTGTTTTTCTTGAGTCAAAAATCTAAAGTAAAATGTAATTTGTAAAATATTTTCAAAAACAATTTTATTATTAAATCTCCTTGTTTCGAAAATTACTATTAATAATAAATGGAGTCTTTGTAAGCAGAATAAAATGAGAATTGCAAAGAATTGGATAAAAGCTCAAACTTTATTAATAGGATGGTAGTCTGCGAATGGCGAGACTCCATAAATGATTACAAAGTTTGGAAAATGGTAATACATTGGAAAAGATATATTGGAAAATAATGACCACTATTCTCCCTAACAACTTTGAATTCATGAGCAGCGGCTTCTGTTGAAGTGTGGTGAGGATCCAAGAAGATTGTTGCTTCAATGGTCAAGTCTTGTCTGACGCAGTTACTTGCGAAGAAATACCTAACTGGTTTCCCTTGTGAGTTTTCAACCTAGCGGGAGAGTTTATTCTGTTTGTGTCTCTTATTTTTGCCTAGGCTACCCTTTCAAGTTTTCAGCCTACCGAGACGCTCCTTTTTGCCTAAGCCGCCCTTTCAGAATTTCGACTTAGTGAGCTGTTCTTTTATTTCTTTAGGCGAAGTATTTCTTTACTACATCATCATTCATAGGACATGGGAACTCCTCGCCATCCATAGTTTCAAGAATTAATGAACCTCTAGAGAAGGCTTTCTTGACAACATATAGGCCTTCAAAATTGGGAGTCCACTTGCCCCTAGAATCAGTGTTAAAAGACATGATCTTCCTGAGCACGAGTTCGCCTTATCTGAATTCATGAAGCTTGACCTTCTTATCAAAAGCTTCCTTCATTCTCTTCTGGTATAACTGGTCGTGGGACAAGGCCATCATTCTCTTTTCTTTAATCAAATTCAATGGGTCAAACCTATTATGGACCCATTCAGCCTCTGACAACTTGGTTTCCATTATCACACGTAAAGAGGGAATCTCAACCTCAACAGGGAGCACTGCTTCCATACCGTACATAATAGAGAATGGGGTTTCCCCTATTGAAGTGCGGACGGATGTACGATATCCATGCAAAGAAAAAGGGAGCATCTCATGCCAATATTTATAGGTAATAACCATTTACTGGATGATCTTCTTAATGTTTTTATCAGCAACTTCAACAACCCCATTCATATTTGGCCTATAAGGAGATGAACTATGATGGACAATCTTGAATTCTTCAAAAAGTTCTATCATCATCTTGTTATTTAGATTCGATCTGATGTTAGTAACAATCCTACTTGGGACACCATACCGACATATGAGATTATTCTTAATAAAGTGTACTACCACCTGCTTAGCAACATTAGCATATAAAGCTACTTCCACCCATTTGGTGAAGTAATCAATTTTTACCTAGATAAAATGATGTTCATTCAATTCCTTGGGTTCAATCGTTCCAATCATGTCAATACCCCATATAGAGAAAGGCCACGGGGAAGAAATAACATTGAGAAGTGTCGGAGGTACATGAATTTTGTCAGCATAAACCTGACATTTATGGCACTTCTTTGCAAATTTGTAACAATCAGATTCCATTGTTAGCCAATAGTAACCTACCCTAAGCATCTTTTTTGCCATCGAATGTCCATTGGCATGAGTGCCAAAGGAACCTTCATGGATCTCATGCATTAACATGTCTGCTTCGTGTTTATCCATGCATCTGAGCAAGACCATGTCGTAATTTCTTTTGTTTTGTACCCCAAAATTTTCCCTCCCATATTTCTCAAAACATTTCAAGAAAGATACTCAAGTTGCTCAAGAAAGTCCAAGGGTTGACCGGACAAGCTCTCTCCTAAGGCAGTCTACCTCAAATTAGGGTTTCATGTTGCATCAAGATACTTGATTCCAAGGGATCCAAAATTCTCACCATTATCCTAATATGTTCTCAAGATCATCCATGTCAAGTTTCAAGCCCTACAGAGAAAGTTTTCTCAGTCAATTGCTCAAAGGCCTGAAAATCGACTATGATAGGGCAAAAGTCAACTGTGGCCTACATACAGTAAAACTTCAATATTTTTGGTCAACATCCTCATTTTGAAGTATCATTCATCATTTTATCAAGGTTTGATCATGATTCTTCAAGGATTGCTCACAATTCATCAAGAACCAAAAGTTGCTAAATTAGGGTTTTGCAGGAAAAGTCAACTCAACTTTGACCAAACATAACTTTCTCATACTTTATGATAAATGACCCATACAAAGATCATTTTGAAGAGGATGCAATTCTATAAAATCCATCTTCAGTTCCCAAGTTCAAAATATTCACTCACAAGAAGTTATGAATTTGAACATTATAGGTCATTTTGAAAAGTCAAAAACAACACCTTTTTGTCAAAGATCTATACATGAACATGGAATACAAAATTGATATGAGACAAAAAGGGTTGCTTAGAGGACATCTCAATCTTTCTAAAAAGTCTAAGAACACATTCAAATAGTCAAAATTGAGGAAGTTATGCATTGGTGAAGTTGACCTTTTTTGCAGACCTAAAACAAGAAGTTGGAGAGGCGTGAGAAGGCATAACAAACTTGAAAAAAACACAAAAAAGTGCTGAGTTGAGTTCATAGTTCCAGGCGTTTACAAGGCTTCCTGACCATCTCATTCACCTCCTGGGAGTGCAAGCAAGCTGTACCAATCGAAAACAAGCGCGCTAGTGCCCATAATTCATCCCCACGACTCCCACCGTTTGCCCATATTTCTAAAACTGAATCTTGTTATTCTTGCATATTCATCATGTTTTAATAGTATATTCTTGTTCCTTAACACATTTGCAAGATATCTATATCATTTAATTTCATTTTTGTGGACTATATCAGAATTCACCATTGCTACGTTTTGATGGCTCGTTTTAGGATCTTTTGGTACAGGTAAAATTGGCCCTCAAGAAGGGCACCGTCGTGCTCAACAGGCCAAGACAAGTTGATTCATGGCCTTAGATTTTATTTATCTTGCTTGTGTTTGATATTGAGAATTACAGGGTTTGTAGTGACGGACGCTTGTCCGTAGGTAAAGGTCTTCAAACCTTTTAGCCACGGAGAGAGGACAGGGATGATGGCGTGGCATCACCCTACCCGTCCATTTGAATTTCCGCGCGATTTTTTCTTTATTTCGTTTGTTTTTAATATAATGATTATTATTTGTTTTGTATACAAGAAACGTGTCCAGCGCAGTTGGTAGTCAGGCTATTGGAAAAGGCTTCAGGGCCTGGATTCGAATCCCAGGTCCCCCCATTTATTTCACATTATTTTTCTTTCCATGATCAGGCGCGTATATAGGCAGGAAGATCACCATGCATCCTCAAGATTCAACCTTTGGATCTCCAGATGGCCAGATCTAAAGGCCATCAGATGAAGGAGCATCATAGGCTCCAGTCAACACATAGCATTGGAACGGGCAGGTCAACGTGGACCAGCTGTTTTGGGCCCAGAATCTACTTTTGACACCCTCCAAAATTACTTTCACAGGGCCATTTTCTATGTTTTTTTTTATATTTCCCTTATTTAATTTATTTATTTATTTTACTAACACAAATTAATTATTTCTATTTATCAAAAAATCACAAAAATAATTTTTTCATCCAATTAGATTTAGGATATTTATTTTTTATACAAAAATTAATTTAATTAGTTTATTTAATTTTAGGTTAACTTTAATTATTTTGTAAATAAATTAAAATTAATTAGAACAATTAGGGTTTTTGTTTCTAACTTAAATTCTATTTTCTTTTTCTTAAAAATAACCAAAAATACAAAAATAGGCCATTTAAATTATTTTATTTAATTTTATTTAATTACTAATTAGATTTGTATTTAATTTAAAAACCTACTTCCCTTTTCTTAAAAATAATTAAAAACAACAAAAATAATTGTTTCTTTCGATTAGGTTAGACGGGGTCAAAACCCTAGTTCTCTCTCGTTCTCGATTCATCGCGCTTTATTTATTTTTACCATATTGATGTAATTGCTCACAAGTTGTAAAAGATTAATTAGGACCTTTTACTTTCATTTATCGTTTTTTCGGGTTGTTTTTGGCTATGTAAATTAATACCCAAAGCCTTTTAATAGCGTAGCTTTACTTTCCGCACTTTAAATTCCACAAAATATTAACTGTTAGATGTATGAATATTAGGGATGCATGACAAGAATGTATGTAAACTTTAAAACAGTTAGAAAACCCTAAATGTGCAAAGATAATAACTTGAAATTGAATCACTCACACATGCGCACTCCTAGGGTACACTCCCACTTCGGTTGCCTTCGGTAAACGATCATTAAGTATAGGGCATTTTAGTGGTCGCTCTCTTGTCTAAACAAAGATCAAAGTCCTGTTTGGAAAAGTCGCCTCGGAAAGGTTGCCTCGGATTTTGTTGCCACGAATAATTGATCTAAGACATTAGGGTTATTACTAAGACGTCCTAACATTGCTTTAGTGATCGTACGTCCCTTTCGAATTGACCCTTAAAGCTCCAACGACGGTGTTACCTACTCACTAATAGTGGGATAGCATTGTCTAAAGGAAACAAGAATAGAAACATTCTCATTTTTCGAGTAGGTAGATTAGTTCTTAAGTACTTGCTCAATCCAAACAAACTTTTTCACACTTACACTCTTTTCAAACAAAGTTTTCAAAACGACTTCGTAACACTCTTGAAGACAGAAGTAAGAGTTAAATCGAAGTAAAACAAAAACTTTTCAAATCAAACACACACAAGCAAATTTTGAAAATGATGAGCAAGTACCTAAGAGCCCGTGGAAAACCACAGATAGAAAGGGTGCTAATACCTTCCCTTTCTATAATCTACCCCTGTACTCAAAATCTCGAAAAATGGAATTTTTCTGTGCTTTTTTCCTTTCCAGTTGGATAAAATAAAAGTCGGTGGCGACTCTTGCTTATCGCGACATTTTGCGAACACAAGCGCAAAACACAAACCAACATTTCCTAAAACAGTCCGGTTCTGGCCACCATATCACAGAACTAGCGACTCTGCTGGGGATAAGTAAGTGGGGTATACCTTAGGATTAGTTCATCATATTTGCTTCTATTGTTTGATTTTATTGCTTTATCTTTAAGGGCTTTGTATCAGGAGTTACTATAGATCCTAACCCGGATCTGGGGGACACCTTTTAGGTAAGTAGCAATAAACTGTGAGGGAACTGTACATCGTAGACTGATATGGTTGAAGCAGTAGCTACGTTGATGTGACACATTGGTTGGTACCGGTATCCCTTGATACTCGATACTACACTCATTGAGACTATACTCTCGAGATAGTTCCGGCCGCAAGAAAATATTACGTGAGCTGTAACCATGATCGATGGAGGATGGTCAGTGATATTGAGAACCTCTAGAACCCGGTTACTATTATTAGGACAGGTTGAACCAACTGAACTTCAAGAGGGTAATACCTAGACCCCATGCAAGCCTGAAACTTAAGGGCTATTGTGTGACTTGTTTGCCTTCACCATGTCTGCTATCTGCTCTACTCGTTGTGTGTTTCATCATGACATCATGCATCATAACGTAGCATGCATATTTCATTAGACTAACCATTTCAAAGACCAAGGGGATTTATCTTTGTTCTGTTTTGCAGATCATGACTTTTATGCGCAGAACACCATCTGAGTTAACTTTGTGCAAATACCTTCTCAAGTCAAAGATTTGGCCTCGAGAATTCTTGATACTTCTTCATTTGTTAGAAGACATGGTCATCTCCTTAGCCTGGTCACTTCAAAGTTGGATGAGCAAATGATGAGCGTGTTGTTCCAGTTCTTTGATCCGGTGCATCATTGTTTCACCTTCCCGAATTATTAGCTAGTCCCTACTTTGGAGGAGTGTTATGATTTACTGTGCATATCTATCCTCGAGCAGACACCCTTCACAGGTTTAGAGGAGGTTCCTAGACCTGAGGACATTGCTTCAGCCTTACATCTAAAAAAGGCTGATGTAGTATCCAACTGGGAGACACGGAGTGGGGTTAAAGGTTTCTTGGCCAAGTTTCTAATGGATCAAGCTCAATAGTTCTGGGATAACTTAGACTTTCAAGCTTTTGAAGATATCTTGGCTCTCCTCATCTACGGTTTGGTTCTTTTCCCGAATCCACATTCCTTCATAGATGTGAATGCGGTCAAGATCTTCTTGTCTCGTAATCCAGTGCCTACTCTTCTGGGTTATATTTTACATGCTCTTTATACTCGTACTGTGCGAAGAAGGGGGACCCTCATGTGTTGCACGCCGCTGCTGGCGAGGTGGTTTATTTTGCACCTCCCAAAGTCTGTATTGAAGAATGAGGAAGGTGTAGGTTAGGCTTACAGAATCATGTCCCTTGCTCATACGAACATTCTTTGGAGTTCTAAGGATATGGAAAGAGTAGCTGTCATTGATCGATGTGGGGAATACCCTAGTGTCCCGTTGCTTGGAATTAGAGGGGGAATAACCTACAGTCCTTGTTTGGCTTTACGAAAGTTTGGACGCGCCCAGAGAGACGGTCCCCATGAGCTGCTTCTTACAGACATTGTCTTTGACTATAAGGAGGACGTCAAAGAGCATCGCCGAAGGTTTATACGGGCCTGGGGCATGGTGAACATGTATGACCCTCATGAGCTAGGACTAAAGACTTCCCTCCCTATGCAACCTTATCTCCAGTGGGTTCGAGCCCATGCTCAAAAGCTGGGGATGCCTTATGAAGTTGTTTTGCCAGTGATTGTGGAGCATACTAATGAAGAAGGGGTTCCTTATACCATGCTTTATCCCTACATGCCTACTGATCTTGGGGAATTAAAGAGATATTAGATTCAGATAAAGGAGGAGCGGGATACCTACAAGAAGAAGTATCATGAGGAAGAAAGGAAGATCTTGAAGCTCACGAGGCAGCTTGAGAATGAAAGGACAATCAATGATTATGTCAGCACGAAGGGAAAGCTACCATGGGATTTCTGATATCTTTTATTGTTTCTAGTTTAGATTTGTTTTTCAGTTATTTCTTTTGTAACGCCTTAAAGGCATTGCTAAACATTGTTACAAGTTTAATCTAATAAAGTGTTTTTTATTTTGTTTCGCAAATTTAAATCTCCCAAAGTCTTTGAAATCATTTCATACGCATTCCATTACCATGCACCTCATTACAGGTATCATTACAGGTTTCTTATCTTCTTCGCTATTTATTTCAACACAAAATGTCTTCTGAAACACCTACTGGTCAAGGCATCAAAGCTATTCAAGCACAGAATGCTCAATTCCAAGAGTTATTCTTGAACTTGGCTAAAGGACAACAGGATTTGAAGACTCTCATCCTGAAGGAGAAGAAGAAGAAGAAGAAGAAGAAGAAGAAGAAGAAGGTGGTTCTCCTGAATATGGGTCACAGATTTGGGAATAGGTTGAGACAAGAAGCTGACCTGTCTCATTCATCTGGAGGAGGAGAGAATCAAGAGGAAGGAAAGGGTCCTAGTCCTATGGTATCTGATAATGACACTGATTTTGATGAAGACCAGTATCCTCCTGCCGAGGATAGGTACAAGCAACTTGAAGACCGGCTGAGTGCAATGGAGATTCAGAAGATACCTGGGTTGGACTTCGGAGATTTGGGACTGGCGTCTTGGGTGGTGATCCCTCACAAGTTTAAAGCTCCTGTCTTTGCTAAGTATGATGGAGTATCTTGTCCAAAGCTTCATCTCCGCTTATACGTTATAATAATCCAACCCTATATTGTTGATAAAAACCTGTGGGTTCATTTCTTTCAAGATAGTCTGTTAGGGACTCAACTTGAATAGTTCTATCAATTGGAAGGAGCTAATGTACGCAACTGGGAGGAACTTGTTGCTGCTTTTTACTAGAAGTATAAGTATAATGTCGAACTTGCTCCCACGCGTACTCAACTTCAGGGTATGTCTATGGGTACAGGTGAAGGCTTTAAGGACTATGCTTAGAAATGGAGAGATCTGGCAGGAAGAGTTCAATCCCCCCTGTCTGATAGGGAGTTGGTGGATATGTTTCTTGGGACCTTGTCTGGTCCATTTTTCAATCATTTGATCGGGAGTTCATCATTTGGGTTCACTGAATTAATTTTGACTGGGGAGAGAGTGGAAGATGGTATCAAAAGTGGCAAGATACAGAAAGGTGCTTCATCAAGTACAGAAAACAATCCTTTCAGAAAAGAAGCTAGTGCAGTTTACAGCTCGAGGAGCCAAAACCAACCTGAACGCTTCCAAGCAGTTAATGTGGTAGTAATATCAAGACCCGTCGTTTCCCCCACAGCGCAACAATCAACAAAGAGTAGAGAGGCATCAAAGATAGTATACTCGGCTCAGTCTGACCTTATCTCAAATTCTGCCGCAATTGTTGAAGACTAACCTGGTAACTCGGAAGGAGGCCCCGAAGAATCCCAGCACCACCTCTCTGCTGTATAATCCGAACGCCCGCTGCGCCTATCACTCCGATAGCCCAGGGCATGATACCAACAACTGCTGGGCCTTGAGGAATAAGGTGCAAGATTTGATTGAAGCTAAAGAAATCGAGTTTGACGCACCGGAAAAGCCTAATGTCATGACTGCTCCTATGCCCAAGCATGGAGTAAATGTTGTGGATGATAATTCATTTGTGACCTCTGTGGGAGACATTTCTACTCCATTGATGACAATAAAGAAGAACCTATTATTGGTCGGTTTATTTCCGGGATGTGGCGAAGGTTGCCACCTATGTTCAATCCTGCCTGCTGGTTGCCATTTTTTGAAGTCAGGTGTTCAACGCCTGATGGATAACAAAGAAATCCTGTTTGAGAAAACTTTGATTCCGTTGATTCCAGTTGAAGACATTTCCATCATAACCATTTCCGCCAATCCTTCCAAATCTTCCTCGAGAAAGCCTGTTAGGATTACATCTGTTCCAAGAGTTGCTCCATTGATCATTATTATTCCTGGTCCTATCCCTTACACTTCGGATAAGGCTGTCCCGTGGCACTATGGGGCCGATGTGTATTATCATGGGATCAAACAAGACTTGAAGGTTGAAGAGGATGATACTGATGTCAGCAATATTGTCGGGGCTAGCAAGGTCACCCGAAACGGAAGACTCTTCTCTCCTGAGATTTCCCCTCTGACTGTTCAAAAGCCTGTTGCTATTCCATCTTCCAGTACATCAGCTACTGTCCCAGTTCATATTCCAATTATCACCCCTGTCGACGAGTCATCTGACGCTCGCGGCAAAGAGATCACAGGTGAGCCTTCCTGGATGGAGGCACCTAAGAAGATTGTGTTAGAAACCTCTAGACAGGAGATAGAGGAAATTCTGAAGATTATCAAGAAGAGAAACTACAATGTAGTGAGTAGCTGGGGAAAACCCCGTCGAAGATCTCCATGTTATATTTATTGTTGTGCTCGGAAGCCCATGCAAAGGCTTTAATTGCTTTCCTTAAAACCGTACATGTGCCGCAGGAAACATCTACTGATCAGTTCAAAGACTGTGTGGCTAGTTTGACCGCTGACAACAGGTTGGGTTTCTCCGATGCAGATCTGACTGCCAAAGGAAGGAATCACAATGATGCTCTGCATGTCTCGATCGAGTGTAGGGGCACTACTCTGGCCCACGTGCTGGTGCATACTGGGTCCTCATTAAATTTTTTACCCAAGAAGGCATTAGATTGGCTGGACTGTGAAGGTTTGGTTCTAAAGCCGAGTAATATTGTGGTTAGGGCCTTTGACGGGTCCAAAAGGATGGTGCACGGGGAGGTGGATGTTCCTGTTAAGGTTGGATCTCATAATTTTACATCTACGTTCTATGTGATGGATATCCGACCATCTTATTCTTGTTTGTTGGGTCACCCGTGGATTCATAAAGCTGGGGCAGTGACTTCCACGCTCCATCAGATGTTAAAATATCCAGTAAAGGGGAAGATTGTTACAGTACGAGGAGTAGAAGAGTACATGGTGAGCCACCTTAAATCTTTTCGGTATGTGGAGATGGATGGAGAGTTCATTGAAACCCCGTGTCAGAACTTTGAAGAGGTCCCCCAAACTCTGGCATCGACTGAAGTTGCTGTTGAAGAACCTCCAATGAAGATGGCTTCCCTCAAGGATGCCAGGGCTATTATTGAAAAAGGTGGGTGTGCAAATTGGGGTCAACTCCCTGACTTTGCACACAAAGCTGACAAGTTTGGTTTGGGCTTTACTGCAGAGGCTCAAAGGGTTGTTCAGCGTGCGCAGATTGGAAGACCTCCTCTGTGCATCAGTAATCCGAGAGTGAATGCAATTAAAGACGATGAAGAAGAGTCAGAGTTTGATAGCTGGATTTACCCGACTACCGACGGTGGATTGAACAATTGGACGGCGAAGGACTTCGTGCCCATTTCTTTTATTACACAGTAATAGAATTTTGTTTTGAAATTTGTAATAGACAGTTTAAAACTTTACGGCCCGGTGCCTTGCCCGAGGCACTTTGGCTTTGTTTGTGAGGGCTTATTGTGTGTCATTTCCATATATCATCAATAAAGCATTGGACGTTTTCTTGCATTAAAAATTTTGTGCTCCTTGTTTTTCTTTCCTATTTTGCACTTTATCAAAACAGCTATTGTCTTACACACACTCACATATCATAATCCACATCCACTTTGGATCCCATTGATAACGACTCTACTACTGCCAGTTATGACTTCGAAAATACGATCAACCAAGCCGAGGATGAAGGTGAGGATGATTGTGAAGTGCCTGGGGAACTTGCTAGACTGTTACTACAGGAAGAGAGGGCCATACAGCCTCCAAGAGCCACCAATTTTGATTCCTCCAGTTGAAGGAAAACTTTTGATCTTATACTTACTCGACAACCCGATGGGGTGTGTGCTGGGGCAGTATGACGAGTCTGGCCGAAAAGAGCATTCTATTTACTACCTTAGCAAAACGTTTACCGACTGTGAGACCCGATAATCATTGCTTAAGAAAACTTGCTACGCTTTGGCATGGGCTGCTCGCCGGCTGAGACTGTATATGTTGACTCACACTACTCTATTGATATCGAAAATGGATCCAATCAAGTATATCTTCGAAAAGTCTGCCTTGTCCGGAAGAATAGCAAGATGGCAGATTGATTTTAACCGAGTATGATATCCAACACACAACCCAAAAAGCAATCAAGGGGAGTGTGTTGGTGGATCATTTGGCACATCAGGCCGTGGATGATTACCAATCCATGAACTTCGAGTTCCCGAATGAGAACATCAAGAAGATTGTGCAGAAGATGACAGTGACATACAAGGATTGGTAGGAGATGTTACCATTTGCTCTTCATGGGTACCGTACCTCAGCACGGACTTCGACAGGGGCAACACCTTACTCTTTGGTGTACGGCATGGAGGAAGTCTTACCCATTGAGGTCCAAATACCCTCTCTTCGGATTACGAAGGATGCAGGTTTGAGCGAGGATGACTGGATACAGACTCGGCTTGATCAGCTGAATTTAATTGACGAAAAGAGACTTACCGCTATTTGTCATGGTCAGACGTATCAAAAGCGAATGATCAAGGAATTTAACAAGAAAGTCAGACGACAAGAGTATCAAGTTGGGGATCTGGTGATCAAAGGCATCATACTGCCGCAAGGTGATCCCAGGGGAAAATGGACCCCTACCTACGAAGGGCCATTTGTGGTTAAGAACATTTTCTCAGGAGGAGCAATGATTCTAACAACCATGGATGGTAACAATCTTCCTCACCCCGTCAATGTAGACATAGTGAAAAAATACTATGCATAATCAAAGACCCGCTAGGTCGACTGGCCTAGGCAAAAATAAGGGCTTCCCGGCGAACCAAAAGGGTTCGGGCAAAAATAAGGGATGAAAATGAAAAATATGTACACCCGTCAAGTCGAAAACCTGAAAAGGCAGCTTAGGAAAAAAAGGATATCCCGGTGGACTGAAAACCCGAAAGGGCGGTCCAGGAAAAAATTAGGGATTGAAGCGTAACACTATGTCTCATTGGATCATCTTACAACCAGACTTCGGTATCGACTAACAAGTTCAGACGACACTAATCTATCTGATCTACCTTCAACCAAGTAGCAAAGTGATGAGACTCTCGAAGATATAAAGGCAATAGCAGAGTGGGAATCCAGTGGGATTGTTCACATAGTTGTTTTTCTTTGTTTTACACAAATTGTATAATTTCTATCATTCGGCAGCGTTCTCTTACTAGGACGTAAGCCTCCTGTACAAAAACGCCTATTTACAGGCCAACTTCAAAATTAATACAATTCATTTTCACAAAGAAATTTCAAATTGTTTTCCTTTTTCTGTTTTGTTTTGCAAGAACGTCCAATGGTTCATTTTTTATATATGCATTTGACAATAATTGTTGTTCATAAATATTTACATGCGAAACAAAAGACGGTTACTCGTAATATCAGGAATAGGGGCAAACAAGAAATGTCCAAACCTTACAGTTGCTCTGTCCACCAGGTATAGGGATAGCCCTAGCTGGAGAATACGACTAAAGGTACATTCACTCCCCGCACAGCAAAAGGTATCTAAGAAACAATGATTCTCCCCAAGTAGAGTTTATCTATCACCAGCACTAGAAGATTATCCCCAGTGGAGCTTATTTCTTCCACAAGCAGAAACTCAATCCCCAACAGGGTTCATTATCGCCAGCAACGGTAATTCATCCCCAACCGAGGTTATTTCTCCAAATCAACAGATCCTCTAGCAGAGTATCTCTTCCCCATAGAATCATTTTCTCGTAAGTTTATTCTCTAGCAGGATTATTCTCACAATCATCTTCAGTCGTTATTCCCAGCAAGAACGAAGAATTCAAATCTTTTCTCCAGCATCAATCCGGGATTTATTTTCCCCAGCTAGAGATTATCATACAAACATCGCATATCCATACATCATGACATATGCATAAGCATCATACAACGCAATCTCATTTATTTTCAGAACATCATTACTTGATACATGTCATGCATTACATATGACTAACCTTTACCTTTCAGGAAGGATACAATCAAATTCTCACCAAGTTCAAGCTATGAAGCCCGAATACGACCAAATAGTATCTTGATCTCTACATCATATTGTGAAGCCCGGAGAATGACCATGTAACAGTATCAAACACCGCGAAGCCTGGATTCGACCAGATAGTGGTTTATCTCTAAGCTATGAAGCCCGGATTCAATAGGATAATAGTTTAATCCTCAGCAAGTCGTGAAGCCCGGATTACAACCGGATAACAACTCAGCAAGTTACTGTGAAGCCTGGATTACGACCAGATAGCAGTGCGAGACACCATGAAGCCTGGATTCGACCAGATAGTGGTATATCATAAACATAAGCCGTGAAGCCAGGATTATGACCGGATAACAGCTCAACAAGTTACTGTGAAGCCTGGATTACGACCAGATAGCAGTGTGAGACACCATGAAGCCTGGATTCGACCAGATAGTGGTATATCATAAACATAAGCTGTGAAGCCCGGATTACGACCGGATAACAGCTCAATAAGTTATTGTGAAGCCCTGATTATGACCAGATAGCAATACGAGTTTCTGTGAAGCCTGGATTACGACCAGATAGCAACCAAAGACACCATGAAGCCTGGATTATGACCAGATAGAGGTATATCTTTAATACAAGTTATGAAGCCCGGATTCGACCGGATAGTATCTTGAATTCTCCGAACACCATGAAGCCTGGATTCGACCAGATAGTGGTACGAGACATCGCGAAGCCTGGATTACGACCATATAGCAGTGAAAAGCACTGAAGCCTGGATTACGACCAGATAACAGGGAGGGACAATGTGAAGCTTGGATTACAACCAAATAGCACTTTACCCGACCAATTACTATGAAGCCCGGATTCGACCGGATATTAGTCGGCCCAACAGTCAAAGGGAAGCCCGGAGGAGACCGAATAACCACTTGATTTCTTCTGAAGCCTGGATTATGACCGGATAACGATAAAAGGACTGGAGCCTGGATTATGACCAGATAACAGTACAAGACACTGCGAAGCTTGGATTTCGACCAAATAGCAGTTTACCTGGACAGTTACTAAGAAGCCTGGAGTCGACCGAATATTAGTGTGCCCTAAATTCAAGTTGAAGCCCGGATGCGACCGGATAACAACTTAATTCCTTCTGAAGCCTGGATTACGACCAAATAAGAATTGAGAAATTGTGAATCCTGGATTACGACCAAATAGCAGTTTACCCAGCCAATTACTATTAAGCCCGGATTCAACCAGATATTAGTAGGCCCAACAGTCAAAGGGAAGCCCGGATGCGACCGAATAACCACTTGATTTTCTTCTGAAGTCTGGATTACGACCAGATAAGAAGTAAGGTATTGTGAAGCTTGGATTACGACCAGATAGCAGTACCGAACACCATGAAGCCTGGATTCGACCAGATAATGGTATAAAGCATCGTGAAACCTGGATTATGACCAGATAACGATAAAAGGACTGAAGCCTGGATTGTGACTAGATAACAGTACAAGACACTGTGAAGCTTGAATTTCGACCAAATATCTGTTTACCTGGACAATTACTAAGAAGCTCGGAGTCGACCTGGTATTAGTGTGCCCTAAGTTCAAGTTGAAGCCCGAATGTGACCGGATAACAACTTAATTCCTTCTGAAGCATGGATTACGACTAGATAAGAATCGAGAAATTGCAAAGCCTGGATCACGACCGAATAACAAGTTTAATCTCATCTCCCTAGTAAGTCACTGTAAAGCCTGGATTACGACCAGATAGCAGTCGGTCTTATCACTATGAAGCCTGGATTACGACCAGATAGTAGTTCATTTTTACCTCTTCAACTAAGAGACAATTTCCCAGTAAAATAACGGACGACCGAAGCTCCTAAAATTATATTTCTCCTAAGACAAAGATCAGCATTCCCCAACGGAATCTTCCTCAACAACATGTATACAGACTCTCGCAAAGGAATCTTTTATGCGATCGACACTCCTTTGGATGGCATCTTTAAGCCCATCTTTCGTCATCAATTTCCAAATGGAATCTGTAAGCCCATTCCCAACATCACAAGACAATTACCACTTCATGCGAGTGTAAATTTCTGGGCACTCTAGTGTTCAATCATCTTCCACCCTCGGATCACGAAAGGCAGAAAAGCCAATCTAAATCCTCACGTTTAAGAAGATTGAACAGGGAGATGTTGTACCCCAAAATTTTCCCTCTAATATTTCTCAAAACATTTTAAGAAAGATCCTCAAGTTGCTCAATGAAGTCCAAGGGTTGACCAGACAAGCTCTCTCCTAAGGCAGTCTACCTCAAATTAGGGTTTCATGTTGCATCAAGATACTTGAGTACAAGGGATCCCAAATGCTCACCATTGTCCTAATATGTTCTCAAGATCATCCATGTCAAGTTTCAAGCCCTATAGAGAAAGTTTGCTCAGTCAATTGCTCAAAGGCCTGAAAATCGACTATGCTAGGGCAAAAGTCAATTGTGGCCTACATACAGTCAAACTTCAAGATTTTTGGTCAAAATCCTTATTTTGAAGTATCATTCATCATTTTATCAAGGGTTGATCATGATTCCTCAAGGATTGCTCACAATTCATCAAGAACCAAAAGTTGTTAAATTAGGGTTTTATAGGAAAAGTCAACTCAACTTTGACCAAGCATAAATTTATCATACTTAATGAGAAATGACCCATCCAAAGCTAATTTTGAAGAGGATGAAATTCTATACAATCCATCTTCAGATCCCAAGTTCAAAATATGCACTCACAAGAAGTTATGAATTTGGACATTATAGGTCATTTTGAAAAGTCAACAAAAACACCTTTTTGTCAAAGCTTTATACATGAACATGGAATACCAAATTGATATGAGACCAAAAGGGTTGCTTATAGGACATCTCAAGCTTTCTAAAAAGTCCAAGAACACATTTAAAGAGTTAAAGTTGAGGAAGTTATGCATTGGTGAAGTTGACCTTTTTTGCAAAATTGTCAAAAGTCAACTATGCCTCAAATTGCAATTTTTGCTAATTTAGCCCAATCTTTTGCACTTGTTTTGAGTTGGTAGCATGGTCCACGAGCCCTAGCTCTTTCCACTTGTCTTTATCTTATTTTTATTATTTATTCTGATTTTTATTGCAATTAAATCAATTTAAATCAAAACAAATCATGAAAAAATCCAAATAATTGAAACCTCAAGATATTATGCATGTTTCAGGTTCTATATCCAACTAGAAAAAGGTTGAATTCGTGCAAGGACAAAGTGGGCACAAAAAGATTGATTTTGGCCTATTTTGGAAAGATTTGCAAATTGAATCAAATCAAAATCAAAAGCCATAATGGATGAAGATTGAGAGCATAATTTCAACCCTAATCCAATCCTTGGTATATAGTATACAATTGCAGACCTAAAACAAGAAGTTGGAGAGGCGTGAGAAGGCATAACAAACTTGAAAACAACACAAAAAAGTGCTGAGGTGAGTTCATAGTTCTAGGAGTTTACAAGGCTTCCTGACCATCTCATTCACCTCCTGGGAGTGCAAGCAAGTTGTACCAATCGAAAACAAGCGCGCTAGTGCCCAGAATTCATCCCCACGACTCCCACGGTTTGCCCATATTTCTAAAACTGAATCTTGTTATTCTTGCACATTCATCATGTTTTAATAGTATATTCTTGTTCCTTAACACATTTGTAAGCTATCTATATCATTTAATTGCATTTTTGTGGACTATATCAGAATTCACCATTGATAGGTTTTGATGGCTCGTTTTAGGATCTTTTAGTACAGGTAAAATTGGCCCTCAAGAAGGGCACCATCGTGCTCAACAGGCCAAGACGAGTTGATTCATGGCCTTATATTTTATTTATCTTTCTTGTGTTTGATTTTGAGAATTACAGGGTTTGTAGTGACGGACGCTTGTCCGTAGGTAAAGGTCTTCAAACCTTTTAGCCACGGAGAGAAGACAGGGATGATGGCGTGGCATCACCCTACTTGTCCATTTGAATTTCCGCGCAAATTTTTCTTTATTTCGTTTGTTTTTAATATAATGATTATTGTTTGTTTTGTATACAAGAAACGTGTCCAGCGTAGTTGGTAGCCAGGCTATTGGAAAAGGCTTCAGGGCCTGGGTTCGAATCCCAGCCCCCCCCCCCCCCATTTATTTCACATTATTTTTCTTTCCATGATCAGGCGCGTATATAGGCAGGAAGATCACCATTTATCCTAAAGATTCGACCTTTGGATCTCCAGATGGCCAGATCTAAAGGCCATTAGATTAAGGAGCATCATAGGCTCCAGTCAACGCATAGCATTGGAACAGTCAGGTCAACGTGGACCAGCTGTTTTGGGCCCGGAATCTGCTTTTGACACCCTCCAAAATTACTTCCACATGCCCATTTTCTATGTTCTTTTTTTATATTTCCCTTATTTAATTTATTTATTTATTTTACTAACACAAATTAATTATTTCTTTTTATCAAAAAATCACAAAAATAATTTTTTCATCCAATTAGATTTAGGATATTTATTTTTTATACAAAAATTAATTTAATTAGTTTATTTAATTTTAGGTTAACTTTAATTATTTTGTAAATAAATTAAACTTAATTAGAACAATTAGGGTTTTTGTTTCTAACTTAAATTCTATTTTCTTTTTCTTAAAAATAACCAAAAATACAAAAATAGGCCATGTAAATTATTTTCTTTAATTTTATTTAATTACTAATTAGATTTGTATTTGATTTAAAAACCTACTTCCTTTTTCTTAAAAATAATTAAAAACAACAAAAATAACTGTTTCTTTCGATTAGGTTAGACGGGGTCAAAACCCTAGTTCTCTCTCATTCTAGATTCATCGCACTTTATTTATTTTTACCATATTGATGTAATTGCTCACAAGTTGTAAGAGATTAATTAGGACCTTTTACTTTCATTTATCATTTTTTCGGGTTGTTTTTGGCTATGTAAATTAATACCCAAAGCCTTGTAATAGCGTAGCTTTACTTTCCGCACTTTAAATTCCGCAAAATATTAACTGTTAGATGTATGAATATTAGGGATGCATGGCAAGAATGTATGTAAACTTTAAAAAAGTTAGAAAACCCTAAATGTGCAAAGATATTAACTTGAAATTGAATCACTCACACATGCACACTCCTAGGGTACACTCCCACTTCGGTTGCCTTCGGTAAACGATCATTAAGTATAGGGTATTTTAGTGGTCGCTCTCTTGTCTAAACAAAGATCAAAGTCCCGTTCAAATAAGTCGCCTCGAAAAGGTTGCCTCGGATATTATTGCCTCGAATAATTGATCTAACACATTAGGGTTATTACTAAGACGTCCTAATATTGCTTTAGTGATCATACATCCCTTTCGAATTGACCCTTAAAGCTCCAACAACGGTGCTACCTACTCACTAATAGTGGGATAGCATTGTCTAAAGGAAACGAGAATAGAAACATTCTCTTTTTTCGAGTAGGTAGATTAGTTCTTAAGTACTTGCTCAATCCAAACAAACTTTTTCACACTTACACTCTTTTCAAACAAAGTTTTCAAAACGACTTCGTAACACTTTTGAAGATAGAAGCAAGAGTTAAATCAAAGTCAAACAATAACTTTTCAAATCAAACACACACAAGCGAATTTTGAAAATGATGAGGAAGTACCTAAGAGCCCATGGAAAACCACGGATAGAAAGGGTGCTAATACCTTCCCTTTCTATAATCTACCCCTCGTACTCAAAATCTGGAAAAAGGGAATTTTTCTGTGCTTTTTTCCTTTCCAGTTGGATAAAATAAAAGTCGGTGGCGACTCTTGCTTACCGCGACATTTTGCAACCACAAACGCAAAATGCAAACCAATATTTCATAAAACAGTCCTGTTCTGGCCACCGTATGACATTTTGTATAGTGCATCTTGATTGAGGAAAAAGCTACATGTTAACCTTCTCAATGTCTTTCTATCTTTATTTGACGCACCAACTAGGTATTCCCGAGTCTGGAGAAAATGCTTGATATCATAATACCGAAGTTTTTCGTTTGACGTCTCCTATGTTACAAACACATGGGCTGGTCTATCCAAACGTCGTACTGTGATACGGGGCACATCGTTCCAAGTATTTACTTGATACATAGAAGCCAAAGTGGACAAAGCATCTACCATCTGATTTTCATCTCTGGGAATATGATGGAATTAAACTTTGTTAAATAAAGGTAATAATCTTCTAGCATAGTCTTTATAAGAAATCAAGCCAACATGACGAGTATCCCATTCTCCTTTAATCTGATTTATTACCAAAGTTGAATTTCCATACACATCTAGAATTTTGATTCTGAGATCAATAGCCTCCTCGAGACCCATGATACAAGCTTCATACTCTGCCATGTTATTGGTGCAATCAAATGCCAACCTTGCAGTAAATGGGATATGCGATCCATGGGGAGTGATAATCATGACACCAATTTCTTTCCCATAAACATTTACAGCTCCATTAAATGCTATACCCCACCGGGATTCAGGATTAGGACCTTTCCTAGGAAAAGGTTGATCACAATCTTTTATCTTAAAAAACATCACATCCTCATTAGGGAAATCAGATTTAACAGACTGATAATCATCCACCGGTTGGTGAGCAAGATAATCCGCCAACACACTAATTTTTATATCCTTCTGAGTATGATGTTCAATATCATATTCAGATAACAACATCTACCAACGGGTAATTCTTCCAGTAAGAGCACGCTTTTCAAAAATATACTTAATTGGATCCATTTTGGAAATCAACCAAGTAGTATGATTCAACCTATATTACCGCAACCGTTTTGCCGTCCAAGTCAAAACACAACATATTTTTCCAGCATAGAATACAGTGACTCACAATTAGTAAACTTCTTGATGAGATGATAAATGACATATTCTTTTCTCCCTATTTCATCTTGTTGTCCCAAAATACAGCCCATAGAATTATCTAACACTATCAGATACATAATCAAAGGTCTTCCTTCAACAGGAGGGAGCAAGATAGGAGGTTCAAGCAGATGCTCTTTAATGCTTCAAATTCCCTTTGGAAATCATTTGTCCATACACAACCTTGATCTTTCTTTAACAACTTAAAGATCGGTCACACGTTGAAATCATATGGGAAATAAATCTGGAAATGTAATTCAACCGCCCAAGGAAGCCTCTAAATTTCTTTTCAGCTCTTGGTGTAGGGATTTTTTGAATTGCCTTAACTTTATCAGGATCAACTTCAATCCCTTTCTAGCTGACAATGAAACCCAACAATTTTCCTTATCGAACACCAAAGGTGCATTTATTTGGATTCAAGCGGAGACGATACTTCCTCAAACGCTGAAACAATTTCAACAAATCCTCTATATGCCCTTCTTTAGTCTGGGATTTAGCAATAATATCATCAACATATACCTCAGTTTCCTTATGCATCAGATCATGGAATAGGGTTGTCATAGCTCTCTGGTACGTTGCACTAGCATTCTTTAACCGAAGGGCATCACTCTGAAACAGAATGTTTCCCAGGGTGTGATAAACATTTTTTTCCATGTCCTCAGGAGCCATTCTGATTTGATTATATCTGAAAAATCCGTCCATGAACGAGAATACTTTGAATTTTGTTGTACTGTCAACCAACATATCAATATGTGGCAATGGAAAGTAATCTTTTAGACTAGCTTTGTTTAGATCTCTAGAATCAACACACATGCGAACTTTTCTGTCTTTGTTTGTTACTGGGATAATATTGGAAATCCACTGAGGATACATTGATGTCACAAGAAAACCAACATTAATCTACTTTAAAACTTCTTCTTTAATTTTCACTGCCATATCAGGGTGAGTTCTTTGCAATTTCTGCTTGATTGGCGGGCATTCAGGCTTTAGAGGCAAATGATGTTCCACAATATCACTATCCAAACCAGGCATGTCTTGGTATGACCAAGAAAAGATGTCCACATGCTCTTTCAACAATTCAATCAACCTGCTATTTACATTGGAATGAAGCAATGCTCCGATCTTGACTTCTTTTGGATCTTTCTCTTAACCCAAATTAATCGTCTCCAACGGCTCTTTATATCGCTGAATGGCACTTTCTTCACACTCAAGCAACCGTGGAACCTCTTCTGGGATTTCATCATATTCCTCTTATTCGGCCACATACACAGATATTCAAAGTTGGGAGAGGGTGCAAGGTGATTGTACTCAACGAGTTTTTTTAATTAATCTGCACATATGATTTATGATTGCTTTTAGAAACTGACACTTATTGAAAGGGATTATGCAGATTTATTTACAATTATTATTTATTTTGAAAGGATTTTTCTGATTACCATTTTCCAAGAAAAAGAAGAAAATAAAGACACAATTTAGGAATCAAAGACAACCTTTTTTAATGATTTTAAAGATCAAAGCAACAGATATGCCCATATAATATTAATACTTTCACCTTGGGCAGAGTGAAAGATTTTTGAAAAATTAACAAAAAACAAATTACTTTGAAATATGAGTGCAAGAGGGAACATCAATAGTGATCCAATTTTAGACTCTAACTCCATGCGTTACGTAGTTTGACATCGCTTGCTCTGATTTGCTTTCCAGAATAGCATTGATCCTAGGAACAGTTGGATGAAGGTAACCTCCACTGTGAAAGATGTCTTGATATTTTCCCAAAGCAGACTTCGGCTTCATAACCTCACCTTTTTTACTCTTCGCAGAGAATGACAAACCAACTCTATTTTTATTCACAGGTGGATTAACAATCTGCCCCCACACCTTACTAGGGCCATTACCCACTACCTGTTGAGCATCCTTAAACGAAGCTATAGAATTCTCATTTTCCCTTACATTATCAATGGATAAAGCTTGGAACTGAGTTCCCACAACAGCTTTATCGGCTTCCACAACACTGAAAGAGGATAAATGAGATATTAATAAATCATGTTCTCCATTTATGATGGCCACCTTTCCTTCATGAACAAACTTTAGCTTCTGGTGCAAAGTTGAAGTAACAGCCTCTGCCTCGTGGATCCACGGTCGTCCCAGTAAACAGCTGTAAGCGGAAACAATATCCATAACCTGGAAAGTAATCTGAAATAGGTGTGGGCCTATGTGAATAGGAAAATCTACTTCCCCGATGACAGACTTCCTCGATCCATCAAAAGCTTTCACAATTATGCCACTCAGGCGCATGGGAGTTCCTTGGTACTTCAGATTCATGAGCGTGCTCCTAGATATAACATTTAAAGCTGACCCATTATCAATCAGCACGTTGGACAATGAGTCATTCTAACAATTCATGGAGATATGGAGATCTAGGTTGTGATTGCTTCCTTCATTGGGCAATTCGTCATCACAGAAAATCAGGTTATTACAAGATGTAATATTCCCCACAACATTATTGAATTGATCCAGAGACATATCGCTTTCCATAAAATCTTGATCCAACACTCTCATCAAAGATTCCCTATGGGCATAAGAGTTCATTAGCAAAGCTAGAATAGATATCTTTGATGGAGTCTGCAACAATTGATCTACGATCTTGTAGTCACTCATCTTGATAATATTAAATATATCGTCCACATCTATTTCCAAAGCATCACCGCTCGGCTCACCCACTTCTTTCTTAGGTTCAGTACTTTCAACAACCTTTTAATCAGCATTAACATTCCCCCGAATGATAGGTGCAAAAACACGGCCGCTGCGGGTTACTCGGCTGGCTTTAGCAATATTCTTGACATCAGACAAAGGTTGAATGGGAACTTCCACACCATATTCCAAGATTGTAGCATTGTATTTATATGGTGCGACCTTGTCTGATTCGTAAGGAACAGGACCCAACAAGCAAATAACCACGGGAGCAACAACTGGCTTTCTATGGCACTCAATTTCTATAGGGACATGAACATTAAAACAAGGCACAATAACATTCACCCCTTCTTCAGAATACTTAGACATCACATAATCATTGTTGGAGAACATATCTTCATTAGAAGAAAAGAACTCATCTACAGAAGCATACTCATCACCTGACACGGTCTCAGCCGAGCAATCTTCAATCATGTTAATCCCACGGTAATCACCTATATTGCCTGAAACTTTGATAGTACCATTGTCTAACAACAACTGAACACCCCTTCTCACAATGGAATAACTAAGAGAATCTCTGCACTAAATTTGGAAAGACCCATAATGATGTTCTTCTTGATCATCCATGTGATAGAAGGTAGCGTGTAACTGCACCAAATCATCATTCATATGATTCACGTCAAAAATATGGAATTCTCCAGGACATCCAAAGACCATATTCACATCTTCTTCGTACACTGACCTTGGCCTAATTATATGAATGAGGCCCTCGTCCATCATTTCCTGAAGATCAGCTTTTATCTTATCACATCCCCAGATATCTGTACTACAAATACCACAACCAGCATAGTCGTGCGTATAGTAGCTGAATTCGCAGAGGTTAGCATGCATTTTTACCAAATCTCCTCTAATCAGGTTGATATCAAAAATCCAGAAGTCCCCAAAACAACCCGCAACCATGTTTACAACATTTTCTCCTCCATTCTTAGGCAAAGGATTATCTTTCACGTTAGGGCCAACATCTTTAAAGGATAGGAGGCCATATCTCACCATATTTTGTATTTCAGATTCCAAAGGATAATAGTTCTCGATGTTGTATCCTAGGGCTCCTTGATGAATAGCGCATGTCTGGTCTGCCTTATAATACCAGGATAGAGGTGAAGGTATAGCAGGGGGAGACTTGGTTTAAACCAACTTCTTCTGAATCAAATTCGGGAATAACTCTACATAGCTCATTAGAATAAAGTCAAAAGCCTATCTCCTCTGACTTTGCCCTTGATTCCCCTGAGGAGATGGTCTCTGATAGGCAACAGTGGTTGGAGCTACATTAACGACTGGAGTCACAGAAGCAACCTATTGCTGGTACCTATGATGTCTTTTAGGTGGCCTAATCTTCCTTTCCCAAATAACAACATTCGTTTCATTTTCTTTCTTTCGAGAGAACTCGTATGAAGACTTCTTTGTCCCTTTATCTTTTGTCAAGCACCCTTCTCTGACAGCTTCTTCTAAACGAACATCCATGCTCACCATTTTGGTGAAATCACTCGGTGCATTGGTGACTATCCTTTCATAATAAAATGATCCAAGGGTTTTCATAAAGACCTTGGTCATTTCTTGTTCTCCCATAGGTGGTACCACCAAGGCAGCTATCTTGCACCAATGTTGCACATATTCTTTGAACGACTCCTTGTCTCTCTGAGCCAATTCCCTCAACTGGTCACGATCAGATGCCATGAACATATCGTACTTATACTACTTGATGAAGGCTTCCCCTAGGTCATTGAAGGTGCAGATACTGCTACGGTCCAGACTCATATACCACTTCAGAGCAGCATCAGTTAAACTATCTTGGAAGAAATGAATGAGCAAACACATATCATCAGTATGGGTGGACATTTTCCTGATACACATCACCAGGTGGTCATGAGGGCAACAATTGCCCTTGTACCTTTCAAATTATGACACTTTAAACTTCTCTGGCACCTTTACATTGGGAACTAGGCAGAGTTCACTAGTGTTCTGTCAAAACAATTCTTTTCCTTGAAGGGCCTTCACTTCCTTCTGCATCTCATTCAACTGGTATTGAAAGTCATCCAACCGGTCATAGAAACCCATACTTTCACTTTATGGAGGAACATGATGATAAAGATCTCTCCACACACTGACGCTTTCCTGTGAGTCTTGAAATCTGAGCCTTCAACTGCTTATTCTCTTAGGTAAAACTGCGGCGACCTCTTTCTAATCACCAGAGTCAGGAAGTGAATGCCTAAGTCCTGATAAAGCTCTAGAGGAAAATAAATCCTCTTACCTCTCCATCATCTCTACAACATGACTCTCAAGAATCTCGATCAGGTCATCCTTCTCTTTCAAGCCTGCTCGGTAGGACATCTCTAAATTCTGACACTTTTTCTTCCAGGAGTAGTCTTCACAAACGTATCACGCATAGGTTCTTTACGGGAATATGGCATCTTCAACTGTATTTCCCTTGCTTGTTTCCACCGAAGATAAGGCTCCAAAGAAACAGCCCCTCTAGGTCCCAAGTCCTTTCTACTCTTCCTGTGAATATAGCTCCAAGCCTTTGCAATTTCCTTTTTAGCTTCCTTATGATCCTCTCCCTCTTTAAGAAAGAAACTACTCAAATTAATACTATTTGGCTTGTCTCTCATTGGATACCGAAGCTGACGTTATGCAAGAACGAGATTGTAATTAATTTCTCCCTTTGTACCAAGAAGAGGTACATTGGGGAAACTACCATAACTATCGATAATCTCCACATTATAGTAAGCCCGGTGATACCAAACAATGTCAGAATGAGTGAGAGCCATAATCTTTGGAGCCCAACAGGGTTTCTTCTTGATATCCCAGAAAGCATCGGACTGAGGTAAGTGAGAAATAAACCACTAATACAACAAAGGCGTGCAACAAATGATCATCTCTCCATGATAAGAATCTAGAAGGTGAATGGAGTAATAAGCATCTCCTAATAATGTAGGCACTGGATTCCCAGTCAAAAAGATCCCGATGGCATTAACATCCACAAATTTGTCGACGTTAGGATATAAGAACAACCCATAAGTAATTAGAGAAAAGATTGCCTCAAAAGAAACTGTAGTCTTCATCCTAGAAAAGTAGCGAGCTTTCTCCATTAAAAACTGAGCAGGTAAGCCTCTGATTCCTCCTATAGTAGTCATGTGGGCCTTAATATCAGACTTCCCCAAATGAACCATAGCAGCAATCTCATGAGACTTGGGCTCTCCATCCAAACCGGTGAAAGTAACACGATCGGTGATAGGTAAACCAAGTACATAAGAATAATCTTTGAATGTAGGCATCAACTGATAATCAGGGAAAGTGAAACATCGATACATCGGATCATAGAACTGGATCAAAGTCGAAAGAATAACCTCCTTCATCCTGAGCTTCATAAGAGACATGATGGATCCATACTTCTTCCGAAAATCTGTAGAACTCTCGATCTAGGGAATCACACTCATCAAATCATATATATTAGGATCCTTGAAACCGTACTTATGAGTCTTTCTTTTTCCATAATCCATGGTCAAAAGTACCTGAGATATTCGCAAAAGTCAACTTTAAGTCCCCTTAAAACAAAATGTTTTAAAGGATGCTCATGGGTGCATGAATGCATGATGCAACAATCACACACAAGATCACAAACATGGGGGGTTCGTAGGTTTGACTTCACGAGCATGAATTCAAAGGTACTACCCACAAGGTATGGACTAAAGTTTATCACCTTCCGAACAAGGTTCTAAGAGGTTCCCAAAGTCTACATCCTTCCTTTGGATATTACCAATGTCCCGATTGACTCGGTAATTAGTAATATTCTCAGGAAAAACTTGTCTAAGTGTAGTATCGCGTGACAACCATTTTTGGATTACTCCGTCATAGTTTCCGCACTACACCTAAAAGGCCAAGATTGGTTAAGGGTTCTATGGTCCTCAGTTTCAGCAGGCTCCCAGGTCGAAAACAACACGTCTTCCAGATTACTCGGTAAATGATACTACGGCCAAAGGGGCCTCCACTAAGTGGGGGATCTCATGTCTCCTTTTTTGGGATTACTCCCTCAAAGTTAACATGACTATACCGCCCATCCTATCTTAAGTTTCCCAGAGTCCAGGTAGAGGATTTATGAGAAATCACCAAGCACCCTTAAAACTAGGAAAATCCAGACAAACATATATACAACAAATAATAAAACATACACAAATAAACAAAGATAGGCTAAAACTACTTAGGGATAGACCAGTAATTGGTAGATCTTTCCCCAGTGAAGTCGACATTTTTTCTGTAGCGGTAGAAATATTGAGACTAAGCCATTGGATTGACTTGACTCACACACACCAAATAAAAATTTCCACCGCTCTTTATTGTTTCCAAAGGAATGGGAAAAGAGCGAATAACCCAAAAAGAGGGGGGAGAGAATCTAAGTTTGGGGGGTTGGTTATGCAAAGGGAAGGTATTAGCACCCTAAACATCTACGGTAATCCGCAGGAACCTTTGTAAATTTGTGTATTTTGGCTATAAAATTTGTATACAAAAATAGATGGTGGAGATGAGAAGAGAAGTATTTTTTTACAATTTTTGAACCTTCCACGGTTGCAAACCTTTAGTGCCTACGTACCACCTTCCGTGCAATAGGGGATCAGGGTACTCATAGTTCACATTTAAAATTTTTAAAAACACATATGTGTTGGTTAATTTAAAGAGACGAGACATCATCATCGTATCCGGGTGGAAAAACATACTTACTACCCACGATTATGAGAAAGGAGAATTTGTGTCATCTCAAAGTGGAGGATATGGCTTGGATTTTAAAATCAACAAAGCCTCGCTCAACACCCAAGTGGAAAATATCTCGCTTTACTACATATCATAGAAGTATAGCAGTTCGCGTCACTACAAGGATTGACAAGAGTCTAATCTTTTGAGAAAAGAGTTTTAAAATAAAAAGCCAAAGTGGAAAAATGGTTTGAATGAGATAGATTGACTTTTAGTCTTCTCACAAAAAATGTCAAAGTATTATTAAATTGGTTAAAGTTTGATTAAGAAAATATTTTTGAAAACGCATGGTCCTAAGTCCAAGTTTATTGTGAAAGTTGTTCAAGTTAGAAAACAAGAATAGTTTTGAAAAGGAGGGATAAGATTTATGAAATTAAAGAAGATGGGAGGAGATGAAGGGACTATCCTATGGAAATAAGGTAAAAGCTAGGGAAAAGAACCGTCTAACCCACAAGAAGCTAACACTTGACATAATAAGTTAATGCAGAATTCCCATCCTTTAGATTGAAACCAAACAAGCAAATAATAAACCTCTTAAGAAAACCAAGCTTAAAATGCATTAAGTCTTCTAAAAAATTGGGCAAAGTAACGACTGTATACAAAATAATTCCCAATCACAGACAAAGCTCATAATCAGAATAACCTACACACAAAGAAACAAACAACCCAATGTCTTGGGTTAAACCCCAAGAACTCCAGACAAAATTACAATAGAAGCCACAAGGTCTCAAGGTAGGTCAAGGTCTCTAATCCTATGTCCAAGAAGTCCAAAACTCAAAAATGCCAAGGATAGTAACCAAATAGTCCAAGTAACCTTAAAGTTTTTATTGTTCAAGTTGATTATTAAGTATAATAAAAAAGAAAATGAAAAGCTCAAGTGAGCAAAATGAAAAGACATAAAGATAAATGCTCAAGTGAGCAAAAATGAAAATAACATGAAATGTAAATGCTATAATAAATGGTGTGTAAAAGTAAAGGAGTAAAGTAAAAGCATGCAAGTTAAAGACAATTGTTAATGAGTTAGAAATTAGAGATTAGTTAAATGACCATCTTGAAACTTGTATTTGAAAACTCATTAGAAGATTGATAAAATCAAAGCCTCTCAACAATAAGTATCATTTGCTTTTTGTCAAGTATATCATTCATTTCAAAATCTCGAGGCAACAATAAATGATCAAAGATATTTAAATGATTCACTTAATCCAAAATTTATGAAGATTCATTAGAGAATTGATAAGACCAAAGCCTCCTAACAATGAATCTCAAGATTATTGGATCATATGTTTCAAATTAAACATGCTTGGGCTTGCAAACATAGGTTTGGGCCACGAATGATCATTCCTCGAATCGGGACAAAATTTAGCGCTATGTCAATATGTTTGGAGAGATGACATGTAGATCATCCTCTAACAACATGTAGCACAATGAGAAGGGGATGAAATGAAGAGGGAGGGGATGCATTGTATGAAATTAGGGTTTCAAATATCATCAACATCATTCATCCATTTTTGTGGATTTGGTTTCTCAACCTATCAACATCCAAGATCCAATGAGGTTGAGGAATTTGTCACCAAATGAGGTCCAAGTCAGAATCAAATAAAATAAAAAAATAATATTTAATAAAATAGTATTTAAATGGTTAATTAAAAGGAAGGTAAATGGTAAAATACACAAAGTATATTAAAACACCAAATAAAAATCCTAAAATATAGTCAGAGGTCAAACATGATTTAATAAAGGTTCACAAAAATTTTCAGAATTTTTTAAAGTCAAAAACTATTTTTTAAAATTGAAGAAAATAAGAAAAATAAACGAAAATTTGTGAAAAATAGTAAAATTAGAAATAAAAATAAAATGAGGTCACCAATATTTGTCAAGAGGCCATTGGATCCTTTCATAATTTTTTTCAGAATTTAAAAATTAATAAAAATATTTTTAATCAATTTATACAAGTTATTTAAAGTGAAAACCTATAAAAAAATATCAAATCATAAAATAAAATTGCGAAAAAATAAAAATCAGAAAGAGAAAAATCCAAAATATTTTTAAGAATTTCTTCAGATTTTTTTAGTCATAAATGAATTTTTTTAATAAATTATTGAAGTTTAAATCAATTTAAATATAAAAATCAGAAAATAAAAATAAAATAAAAAGATATAGACCATTGGATGAATGTCAAAACCCGTTAGTAATCAAATCCAACAGAACTGGTGCGATGTGCATATCATGGTCATTAGTGAATAAACCACTGGATCAAAGATTAAATCAGATTTGAAAAAAAACAAGTGGTGCCTTATCATTGGTTGAGAGATGACACGTTGGTCATCTTCAACCTCCAGCCACGCGAATTACAGGTCTCTCAAACTATAAAATCAGAAGCTCAGACCTATGTCATTCGCTTTGTCTCATCAAGACGAAGACAGTCGTACCCTCGTGAAAAATATATATAAAGTGTAGCTCAGTCGATTTGTGAAAAACTAGAAGGAAAAAGTTGAATAGGGATTTGAAAATTCATGGCCAAAACTCACTTCTAGTTGAAAATAAATGATGCGATGAGTATCAGAATGATGAGAGCTTCATCGTAGTAACAAATTTTGAGGGAATCGATGAAGGAATCTACCTATTGAAGTTCAAATTCAGAGCTCTGAAACCTGACTTGGCTAGCACAACTTAGGATGTTATAAGGACTGGTTCATCTTCTGTTAGCTTCAGTGAAGTTCAAGGATGAATATTTAGCAAAGAAAATGGATTGAAGAAGGTTGTAAAACCAAATTCGAAGTTGCAGAAATGTCGGTTAGGGAGAGAGTTTGGCAGGGTGATTCTGGCTCTTCAAGCTTGAGAAAATGAATGCAATATGTCCCTCTATTTATAGAAGAGTGAATCTTGAAAAGAATGCGAAGCAAAAGTGATGTTTGGAGGGAAAACTAAGGAAGCCCGAAAATGAGAAAAGTGTGACTTGAATTGGCTTAAAACTCAGCTAACTCTTGCGTTTTGATCCTTAATTCAACTTTGGGAACTTGGTTAAACAAGTTTAAATCAAAACTCATGCTAATTTGGTGTTTAGAAGCTAGATTATGGATTTCAAATTTTAACTTGAAGTGAAACTTCAATTCCAAGGTACCCACTTCTAACCAATGGTGTTCACAGCACAAGGGGTCTTAGGGCATGATTCTTGAAGCATTTGAAAGATAAAGTCACCATATTTACAATGTGCCAAGAATTAGATCAAATAGATGCTTGAGATAAGAGTTGTGATGAGTCAAAGTTGAGAAAAAGATGCTGACTTTTTATACATAGAAAAATTCTAAGTTTTTCTTCAAAAGTGACTTATAATGTCTTAAGTTCAAACAAGGCCTTCCTCCAAAATCTTGCTTTGATCAATGATTCTAGATTGAAGTAGACTTCCCAAATAGAATTGTCAATCTTGGATCACTCAAAAATAACAAACATTAAGAAAGTTATGGCCTTGTGAAATTAGTGAAAATCCATGAGGTGACCTATAATATTTTGAGTTCTTAGGGCATCTTTCACTCATTTTCAAGTCTTTCACATAAAATAAGAGTTCAAGTTCACATATTTAAGATAAATATGGAAAAATAATGAGATCAAGGAGATAAAAATTTACCAAGTTATGATCTATTGAAGTCACATAAGGAAATTTGATGGCCTATCTAGAGGACTTGTAATCTTTCTTCATCATTAGGCATCTTCCACATAAAATTTTCTTGAAACTTTTTAAGTGATTTGTTGATAACCGTTTATAGAGAAGCATATCTTTGGAATCACACAAAAATCTCAAAAGATGAAGAAGATATAGCACTTAGAAGTTCAAAACCCTAGCTCCTAAAACATAAAGATGACATGGAAACCCCTTTCAATTTTGACAAACTTTCTTGCAAAATTACTTTTGCAATGTGAATAGAAGTTTTTTTTGGATGATAATAAGAAACCATAAGAACAATAACCACTTCCAAATATTAAGAATTGAAAAATTTATACACCTTTGATCAAGGAATCAAGAACTTGTCCAATTAGGTCAAACTTCTCCAATCAACCCTTGTATCTTTTGACTTTATTTGAAAAATTGAGGCATGATGAATCACATTAGACCTTTTCATGATATTATTTTAAGGCACCCTCATTGATGAAGTTTGAATTTCAATGAAGCTTTGTTGAAGAAGGCATGGAAATAAACTCATGAACCTATGAATTCACCTGATGAAATATGTTGTGCCCTCACCTATAGTATCACCAATTAGAGAAAAAATTCATTGTATTTGTTAGTTAAAAGTTAATCAATACAAAACATATACAAATCAAAGTTCTTGGTGATTTTTCATGAGAAAACCTAAAGATAGGGAGAGGAACCAAACCCTAATGTGATCTTGATATGATTGAGTTGATATGAGATGATAGAAGAATCTTAGGGGCAAAAATTGGGGTACAACAACCAGTTGTTCCAACATTGTGTTCAACATCTGTCCCATCAGGAAAAAAATTTCACCATTGATCTCAATGACGAGACGAGAGATGTTATCCACATTCGAGAATTTATCACCATACAAAGGGCGGCCTGAAGATACAGCTCGAAGGTGTTTTGGAGGAAAATGAAATAAGGCAACCTAGTGTTATGGAAGGTTATCGTTCCCTTCCAATAGGGGAAGCTACAACCTAACTAGAAAGGACCATACCACATATACTTAAAACTACCTCATAGAGCCTACAGAATCAAGGAGCTAGATAAATAACTCATCCCAGAACGTGGAACTCAATTAACCTGAGATATTATTATATTTAATTGTTTTTTGGTTAAGTAATAAAATATGAAAAGAGGTTTCCTTATTGACTGTATGAATCTCTTCAAAAAAATTATTGTGATTCATAGCAGGTTATTCCTTTCTTCAGTCGACATAAATGTTGGACTTCTACAAGAAGATCTTTGTCACGCTAAAAAGACAATGTAAATGTTAAAATTTTACAAGAAGATTCTTGTTGTTATAAAAAGGAAATGTATATTTTGAAATTCTATAAGAAGATCCTTGTCGCTATAAGAATTCAATTTAAATGTTGGACTTCCATAGGAAAATCCATGCCACCCTAAAAAGGCAATGTAACTGCTGGACTTCACTAGAAGATCCTTGTCGCCCCTAAAGCACAATAAGAATGTTGGACTTCTCCAAAAAGTTCCCTTCTTCCACATGGGAATTATAAACACTAAAGTTTCCACGAGACATTCCTTATTTAAACAAATCAACCTAGAGTCTCGCCTAAGGGAATAAACTGAAAGTCCCGTCTGAGGGACTCAAATTTAAGTTTCGTCTAAAGGAGTAAACTTGAAGCCTTGCATGAGGGACTAAACCTAGAGTTTTGCATGAGAAACTCAAATTAAAGTATCATATTAGGGACTTAACTTAAAGTATCTCCTAAGAGATTCAACCTAAAGTATCGATTGAGTTACTTAACATAGAGCCTCTCTTGAGGGACTCTACTAAAAGTCTCTATGAGGTACCCCATTTAGGGTCTCGTCTGAATGGTTCATAGGAAGGAAAGTAAAATAATCACTTCATCCTTTCCAAGCCCTCGTGCTTTAGGAGACCGTGTATCAGTATATTTACAAATGTCCCACAGGGGGAAACATGGAAGGTGAATGACGTGACACAACAACTTTATGATCGCCCATTTATTAGATCGAGTGTCAGAACCATTTCTCAAATATGTCTCCCACTCTCTGGATGACTCGACTGAAGCATAGAAACATGGGAAGTAACCATTCCTAATCTATAACGGTGCAAATAAGGAGTCAAAGGAAAATAGGTCACATTCTACTGTATAATATAGGATTTAACTGTCTCTTTCCCACACTCTTAGAAATGGCTTCTACTTATTAGGAGTATAAGGTCCAAGTCTAGAGATTCTATAAACACCTCAACCCTAACGTTATAAAAAAAATCTTATGACACATATATGATATACAAAGCTTCTTAAATCCCTACGTGAGCTAACTTTAAATCTCGTAACAACCCGAAAAGCATTTGACAATCCTATATCACAAGTGATTGTCACATGTTATACTTTTAACAAGTACAAATGTTATCTTTAAAGAAGTCACAAAAACCACAAAATGTTCACTGGGTAGATCATGGTTATGCTCTTGCACCTTCATTAAATGACTTCAAAACCGTATCCTCTTCCTACACCTTTAGCGGATTAAGTGTTTTTCTTGGTTCAGAGATACATTTTGCTTTATGATCTTTTGGTGTTCTTTTAATGAGATCTAATCTGTTTATATTGGATATGAAAACATGAGATCTAACTCGTTGTCAGTGAATAAGATTTTTGTTATAATTATTTATTTTCTTCTGATGTACCTTTTGATCTTTTGTAGCTTTATGACACTACTTGTGTTTTGTAACACCCCGATTTTCTTTATTAATTATTTTGTTATTTAACTGTCATGTTAATTATTATTTGGTTGATGATTATTTAATTATTTGATTTTGTGTGATTATGTGAATAATTGATTTAATTGGAATATATGTGTATTATATGTTATGGGGCTAGTAAGTGTGAGAAGAATAGCATTATTAAGAAATGGACCTTTATGTCAACTAATGAGTGGGTGAGATAAGCCCAATAGAGAAAAACAAGAGTTAGTAAGAGTTATAAAACAAAATAGAATTATAAGAGAATTATGAAAAAAAGAGAAGAGGAGAAAAAAGGAGAAGAGGAAGAAGAAGGAGAAAACCTAGAAAGTATTTACATCTAAGATAAGGAAGGTTATTCTTTAATTTATGGGTGTATGTAATGGTATGTGATGGATAGTAACATGAAATTGGGGATTTGTTCTTCAAAATGCTAGTTATGACATGTTAGGGGTTTGAGTAGAAATCCATGAAAATTATGTTTGAATTATGTTTTTGATGTTAGTAATTGATACTACATGTTGGGCATATGTTATAATACATTTAATTACATGAAAGTGACTATTTCAATGGATTTTTGGGTTGAATCTCGTGGGAACCCGAGGTTGTTTGCAGCAGAATTTTTCTGTATAATCATGAGGTCGCTTAACACGGTGGAGGCTGCTTAGCGCATCCTGGGACAAAATGTTTTATATTTTATTTGATTGATTGAGGATTCTATATACTTATTTTTTATAAAGGATTTCCATGAATTTTAATAATTTATTTGATGTGTTTTGAATCGGTTTTGAGTGACTTTTGATGAGAAACATAACACTTGATTTTGTGTATATATATATGATATGAAATGACGATGAATGTGAATAACATGATTAGAATTTGTTTTCTACATGTTATAATGATGTGTTGAGAGGATTAATTCTATAAGAATGCATTGTGTGTGATTGATGACATGAAATATGTATGCTGTGTAATTTGGGGAAGATAATTCGAATGTGATGAAGTAGGTGATGTATGATTGTATAATTAAGATTGAGGTATGGTCTTAATTGTATATGATTGTTGAGATTGCACATGCACATGCATCATTTATGTCAATATGCAATGTTTGGTAATTCTGTGGGAATTATTGACTTGTCCCAAACCTGAGGGATGAGTTTGAAAGCTTGAGGCATAAGCTTTTTTTGGTGGTTATGTGTCTGTAGGATAGACTCGCCAGGACTGCTAAGGATAATAATTGGTACCATATACATATTGCATTGAGTTGCATTGAGGTCACATGTGTCAATATGAAATATTTAATTGGTATGTATTATGTGACATTGACGTGAATGTTACATATATGTTATTTATGATGGATTATATTTGAATCATGAATTGTTGAGAAATGTTGTATATGTAATCATATGAATTATATTGGATTATATTGATTACATGATTACATGAAGTGTGATAAATTCTTTTGATGGATGTTTGCTATGTATTAATTATTATTATATATTTTTATAATGATATGAATTCTCACCCTTCTGTTAAAATGATGTTTTATACGACATTGCTCAGGTACCGGGGATAAGGGTGGTGCTTCTATCCAGGAGTAGTTGGAAGATTTAGTTCCTTATTTATCTGTTTTACTAGGTAGTGAGTCATGCTCTGGTCTATGGAACATGGAGAACATTTTATTTTTATTATATTCATGATTATTTGAGGGATGTTGTTATACTCTCTGGATATATTTGTTGTATTTAGATTATGTGATGGTTGGCCTTTAGTGCCTAATGAATTATGATATGATTGTCAGTATGGGATTTCAATCATTAGTATTATTATTTTGAGTTGAGAATTAATCTGCTGCGAGATGCATGTGTGATATTGTATGGAACATGATTTAAAATGCGTGTTATGAATATGACCAGTGTATTTGTGTTGTTGTGGTTTCCAAATACATGTGACTGTAAGTATAAGAGGGGGTGAATTAGGTACTATAAATTTTTTTTTGGTTTTAGTAATGAAGGGTATTATTTTTCTGATTTATGGAGATGTTAAGAAAGCAATAAAGTGAAGAAAAATAAATGACACAAGGATGTATCCTGGTTCTCCTTACAGTCTGTACTCCAGTCCCCTTTCAATACGAAAAATATTTTATTATTGTTAGATCTCTAGACAAGACAACCTAGCCTTTCTATACAAGACTCTAACTAATAAAACCACAAAAAACAATCCTCTTGGATCAACCAAGTTGAAATGAGAATAATCCTCTCACTTTAAACCTCTACTTTCCAATAATCCTGGACAACAAGATACAACCAAATAAGTAGAACAAGAAAACAATCCTTTCCTTTCTACTCTATTGTTTCTAATAATCCTGGACAACAAGATATTACAAACCAATTCTGAAAAATATTTGAGTAATAAAATTGATGAATATGTATCAATCACTTAGATTGATCTTCTCTTTCAAACATATAATTTTTCTCAATGGTATACAAGTGTTCAATGAATAATATGAAACTTATGAAAATTTTCAATGAAAATTAAGTGTAGAAAGTTTCACTAAAAATGTTGATATGAAAACACTTTGAATTTTGAAAGATGAGATGAATTTAATTTGTTTGAATTGTAGATGAAAGAGGTGATTTGAAATCTGAAATAATAGAGTTTATATAGCCTCTATAGACCTCTACAAATGAGCATAATCTATGAAAGAATGCAATGGTTTAATCCCAAAAGTACAAAACATTTCAAGTGAAAAGCTACAACATTTTTGCCTTTATTTCGTGTGTACCCCGGTTCCCGCATATATGGTACCTGGTTAAACCCTGTAACGTTAACAAAAGAATTCAAAATTTGTCTGTTGTACTCGATTCCCGCATATAGGGTACCCGGGTACAAGGAGCCCAAAATGCAAAATACCTTAGCAAATGACATGATTTGCAAACTTTTGATATCAAAACTATTTTAAAACATCATGGCATGAATGGAGGATCATTTATGAACACTTGTATACATATTTGAGAGTTGAATACTATACCTTAGACAATTTGATGAATCACGCTAGGTTCCTTCAAAACTTGGATAATTCTTTAAACTTAATATGCTAGATTTCTTAAGCCATTCCATTTTGGAAACATTCTTTGTATGTTAGATTGTCTCCATCAAAACAATTTGGGAAGCTTGACTTCACAGTGACGCCCTCTTGAAATATGCATGATATTTACTCTGATTTATGCCATATATTATGTGCAATGTTTAGGGGGTGTTACATTAGTGATATCAGAGCATGGTTGGCCAGTTGGCCAGTGATTAACGTGTTTATTTCCTTTTTGTATTCTATGTGTGTCATATACATAATTAGTACTATTTGTCTGATGAGTGTTGTTGGTTGTTTGGTTGTTTGGAATCTTAGGAATATGGTTTCAGTAAGGAATGACGATGTTATTGCTAAGGCTTTGGCTATGTTGGCCAATGCGATTAGGCAACAGCCGCACGTCAATGTTGGTAATAGGAATGAAGATGATGGATTTCGTGCTTTGGGGAAGTTCTAGAAGAAAAATCATCTAATCTTTGAAGGATCTCATGACCCTGACAAAGCACAAGTATGGTTGAAGGCGTTTGAGAAGATCTTTCGGGTTATGAATTGTTCAGATGTGCAGAAGGTGTAGTTTGGCACCCATATGCTTAAGAAGGAAGTTGAGGATCGGTGGAACAACACTGTTCAGAGATTTGATGAAGATAGGATTGAGGTTACTTGGGAACTTTTCAGAGATGCATTTTTTGAGAAGTTTTTTCTAGAGGGTGTGCATGGGAAAAAGAAGATTTAATTTCTTGAGTCGAAGCAGGGTAATGGAACTGTAGCTGAGTATGCTGCAAAGTTTGAGGAGTTAATTGAGTTTTTTCCTCATTACAACACTGCTAATGTTGAGATATCTAAGTGTCTTAATTTTGTGAATGGTTTGAGACCTGAGATCAAGAAGGCTATGGGTTATTAGCATATTAGTTGATTTCCTGAGCTGGTTAAGAAGAGTAGGATCTATGATCAGGATAGTATAGATAGTGCTGCTTACTATAAGGATTTGCATGATAAGAAGGGAAAGGGGAAATTCAAAGGGAAACCTTTATGTCACTCCTGCTGGTAAAGGGAAATAGAAAGGTAGTGATGACTAGAAGTCGAGTGGGGGAGGAGCTTCTACTCTGATTAGGTGCTACAAGTGTGGTGTTGAAGGACATTTGAGTGCATAAGTGCTGATGTGAAGTGTTTCAAGTGTGGCAAGCAAGGTCACAAGTCTCATGATTGCAGAGGAGTTTTGAGTGTGACTTGCTACAACTGTGGTGAGCAAGGCCACATTAGTTCCAAGTGTGACAAGCCGAAGAATGACAATGTTAGAGGTAAATATTGTTTTCTCTATCTAATTCTTAGACTGCTATTGAGGATAGACTAATATGAGGTATGTGCTTTATTAATGGTACATCTTTGATTGCTATTATTTATATTGGCGCGAAACATTCTTTCATTTCTTTGGATTGTGTTAAGAGATTGAATCTTAAGTTATCTGATATGAAAGGAAGTATGGTTATTGATACTCCTATTATGGGTTCAATGACTACTTCATATGTGTGTTTGAATTATCCGTTGAGTATTTTTGGTAAAGGCTTTAGAGTTAATTTAGTGTGTCTTTTGTTAGATCAACTTGATGTTATTCTTGGGATAAACTGGTTGGAATACAATCATGTTTATATCAATTGTTTGGACAAGATGGTTATCTTTCTTGATTCTAGTTTTGAGAGAGATTTGTTTATGTCTACCAAGCAATTGCATGAATCAGTGCAGGATGGTGCTGGGTTATTGGATTTGATGGCAACATTGAATGTTAGTGGGAAATGATCGATTGGTGAATTGTCAATAGTTCATGATTTTCCTGAGGTATTTCTTGAAGATGTAAGTGATTTGCTGCCAGAGCGTGAGGTGGAGTTTACAATCAATTTAATTCTAGGAACTAGTCAGGTATTGGTGGCTCCATATCAGATGTCAGCATCTGAATTGAAAGAGTTGAAGAGTCAACTTGAGGATTTTATTGAGAAGAGGTTTATTTGTCCTAGTGTGTTATCGTGGGGTGCACCTGTTTTGTTGGTTAAGAAAAAGGAAGGTACTATAAGGTTATGTTTGATTTTATACAACTGAACAAGGTGACTATCAAGAATAAGTATCCACTTCTGAGGATTGATGATTCGATGGATCAGTTGGTTGTTGTAAGTGTGCTCAGTAAGATACATTTAAGGTTTGGGTATCTTAGATTCATGTGAAGGCTGGATATATTTGGAAGACTGCTTTTAGGACAAGGTATGATCATTATGATTATTATGTGATGCCGTTCGGTGTGACCAATTCACCTGGTGTATTTATGGAATACATAAATAGGATATTTCATCAGTATTTGGATAAGTTTGTTATTGTTTTCATTGACGATATTTTGATCTATTCAAAGAGTGAAGAAGATCATGAAAAACATTTGAGGATTATGTTATCTGTGTTTAAACAGAAGCAATTGTATGCTAAGTTTTCTAAGTGTGAGTTTTGGTTGAAAGAAGTGAGTTTTCTTGGGCATTTGATATCAAAAGGTGTTATTGATGTTGGTCCATCGAAGATTGAGGCTATGTCTCAATGGGAATCTCTGAAATCTATTTCTAAGATTAGAAGCTTTCTTGGTTTAGCAGGTTATTATCAGAAGTTTATTGAAGACTTGAAGTAAGCTTTGTCGTTAATGCAATTGACTAGGAAGGGTCAAGCTTTTATTTCGACTGCACGGCGTGAAGCTGGTTTTCAAGAGCTTAAGAGAAGGTTGACAACTACTCCTATTTTTATTTTGCCTGATCCAACAGAACCATTTGTTGTGTGTTGTGATGCTTCATTGATGGGTTTGGGAGGTGTGTTGATGCAAAATCGGTAGGTTGTAGCTTATGCTTTAAGGCAACTTAAAGTGCATGAAAGGAATTATCCAACTCATGATTTGGAGTTAGTTTCTATTGTGTTTGTATTGAAAATTTGGAGGCATTATTTGTTTGGATTGAGATTTGATGTGTTTAGTGATCACAAGAGTTTGAAATACCTGTTTGATCAAAAAGAGGTTAATATGAGACAAAGAAGATGGTTGGAATTCTTGAAGGATTATGATTTTGTTTAAATTACCATCCGGGTAAATCGAATGTTGTGGTTGTTGCATTAAGTATGAAGTCTTTGCATATGTCGATGTTGATGGTGCGAGAGTTGGAATTACTTAAGAAAATTTGAGATATGAGTTTAGTTTGTGAAGAGACTTCTTCTGGTGTTAAGCTTGGTATGTTAAAGTTTACTATTGGCATTCTTGATGAGATTTGAGAAGGTCGGAAATCTTATTTGATTTTGGTGGATAAATTGACATTGATCAATCAAGATCAAGGTGGCGATTTTTGGATTGATGAAAATGGTATCTTGAGATGTCGTGATAGGGTTTGTGTTCTGGATATAGCCGATTTGAGGAAGAGGATTCTTGAGGAAGGACATCATAGTGGATTGAGTATTCATCCTGGAGCTACTAAGATGTATCAGGATTTAAGGAAATTATTTTGGTGGCCGTATATAGAAAGAGATTGTGGAATTTGTGTATTCTTGTTTGATTTGTCAGAAGTCGAAGATTGAACATCAAAAACCGTCTGGTTTGATGCAACCGTTATCTACTCCTGAATGGAAATGGGATATTATTTCTTTGGATTTTATTTCTGGTTTACCTAGAACACCAAGTAATTGCGAAGCTATTTAGGTTATTGTGGACATATCGAAGAAATCTACTTACTTTATTCCAATGAGAATGAATTATATAATGGAGAAACTTGCAAAGTTGTACATTGAGAAGATTGGCAGTTTGCATGGCATTCAGTAAACATTGTGTCGGATAGGGATACAAGATTTACTTTGAGATTTTTGGAAGGTTTGCAAAATGCTTTGGGTATGAAGTTGCATTTGAGTTCTGCTTATCATCCGTAAAAAATGTCAGATGGAGAGGACAATTCAATCCCTTGAGGATCTTTTGAGAACTTGTGTATTGGAACAAGGAGGTACTTGTGATAGTTACTTTCCTTTGATTGATTTTACTTATAACAACATTTTCCATTTGAGTACTGGAATGGAACCGTTTAAGGCTTTGTATGGTAGAAGGTATAGAACGCCTTTGTGTTGGTATGAATCTGGAGAGAGTGTTGTGGATGGACCTAAGATAGTTCAACAGACTACATATAAAATTAAGATAATTCGGGAGAAGATGAATTCTTCTGAGAGTCCTCATAAGAGTTATCATGATAAGAGGAAGAAAGCACTTGAATTTGAGAAGGGAGATGATGTGTTTCTTCGAGTTACTCTGGTAATAGGTGTTGGTCGAGCTTTGAAGTCACGTAAGTTAATGCTGCATTTTATTGGTCCTTATCAGATTTTATAGAAAGTGGGTGAAGTGGCTTATCAAATTTCTTTGCTATCATCACTTACTAATCTCCATGATGTGTTTCATGTGTCTCAGTTGAGGAGATACATTGTGGATCCGTCTCATGTTGTCCAACTAGATGATGTTAAAGTGAGAGATAACTTGACTATAGAGACATCACCTATGTAGATAGAGGATTATGAGTTAAAAAAAAATTATGGTAAAGAAATTTCCTTGGTGAAGGTAGCTTGGGGAGGACCGACGGGTGGAAACGTGATTTGGGAACTCGAGAGTCAAATGAGAGAGTCTTATCTTGAGTTGTTTGTTTGAGGTAATTTTCGAGGAAGAAAATCTTTTAAGTGGAGGAGTGTTGTAACACCCCGATTTTCTTCATTAATTATTTTATTATTTAATTGTCATAATAATTAATATTGGTGATAATTATTTAATTATTTGATTTTGTGTGATTATGTGAATAATTGATTTAGTTGGAATATGTGTGTATTATATGTTATTGGGCTAGTAAGTGTGAGAATAGAATTATTAAGAATTGGGCCTTTATGTCACACTAATGAGTGAGTGAGATAAGCCTAATAGAGAAAAACAAGGGTTACTAAGAGTTGTAAAACAAAATAGAATTAGAAGAGAATTATCAAAAGAAGAGAAGAGGAGAAAAGAGGAGAAGAGGAAGAAGAAGGAGAAAACCTAGAAAGTATCTACATCTAAAATAAGGGTGGGTATACTTTGATTTATGGGTGTATGTAATGATATGTGATGAGTAGAGTAACATATAATTAGGGATTTGTTCTTCAAAATGCTAGTTTTGACATGTTAGAGTTTTGAGTAGAAATCCATGAAAATGATGTTTGAATCATGTTTTTAATGTTAGTAACTGATACTACATGTTGGGTATATGTTATAATACATTTAATTACATGAAAATGATTGTTTAGATGGATCTTGGGGTTGAATCTCATGGGAACCCAAGGTTGTTCGCCGCATAATTTTTCTACATAATCGTGAGGCCGCTTAGCGCGCTCTTGGACAAAATATTTTATATTTTATTTGAATGATTAAAGTTTCTGTATACTTATGATTTATAAAGGATTTCCATGAATTTTAATAATTTATTCGATGTGTTTTGGATCAGTTTTGAGTGACTTTTGATGAGAAATGATGATGAATGTGAATAACATGATTAGAATCTATTTTCTACATGTTATAATGATGTGTTGAGATGATTACTTCTATGAGAATGTATTGTGTGTGATTTATAGCGTGAAATATGTATGTTGTGCAATTTGGTGAAGATAATTCGAATGTGATGAATTATGTGATGTATGCTTGTATAATTAAGATTGAGGGATGATCTTTATTGCATATGATTGTTGAGATTGCACATGTACATGTATAATTTGTGTCAAGAGGCAATGTTTAGTAATTTCGTGGGAATTATTGACTTGTCACAAACCGGAGGGATGAGTTTGAAAGCTTGAGGGATGGACTTTTATTGGTGGTTATCAATCTGAGGGATGGATCCGACATGATCGATAAGGATAACAATTGGTACCATATGCATATTGCATTGAGATACATTGGAGTCACATGTGTCGATGTGAAATGTTGAATTGATATGTATGATGTGGTATTGATGTGAATGTTACATATGTGGTATTTATGATGGATTATCTTTGAATCATGAATTGTTGAGCAATGTTGTATATGTAATTATGTGAATTGTGTTGGAATATGTCGATTACATGATTATGTGAAGTGTGATGAATTCTTTTGATAGATATTTGTTACACATTACTTATTATTATATATTTCCATAATGATATGAATTCACACCCTTCTGTTGGAATGATATTTTGTACGACATCACTCAGGTAATGAGGATGGCAATGGTGCTTCTAGCAAGGAGTAGTTGGAGGAGTTAGTTCCTTATTTATCCATTTTACTTAGTAGTGAGTCATGCTCGTGTCTATGTAACACGGAGAACGTTTGAATTCATGTTATTTTTATTATATTCGTATTTATTTGAGGAATGTTGTTATACTCTATGGATATCTATGTTGTATTGAGATTATGTGATGATTAGCCTTTAGTGCCTAATGATTTATGATATGATTGTCAGTATGAGATTTTAATCATTAGTATTATTATTTTGAGTTGAGAATTAATCCGCTGCGAGATGCATATGTGCTATTGTATTGAACATGATTCTAAATCCGTGTTATGAATATCATCAGTGTATTTGTGTTGTTGTGATTTCGAAATACATGTGACGCCCTCTTGAAATATCCATAATAGTTACTTTGATTTATGTCATATATTGTGTGCGGGAGTTTAGAAGATGTTACATGTTTTATCCATATCTTTGTTGTACTTTGGTGATTTTTCATTTTTTTTTCCATTTTTTAAAATGAGAACAAAATCTCAATTTTGAAATTAAAAAACACTCATAATTGATTTTTATTAAAATAGAGATAAAAAATGTTTATAGATTTTAAATTAAAATATGAACTAAAAGTGTATTTAAAGAAGCACCAGGTAGAGGTATTTAGAGGATGAAAAATTAGTAGCAATACATAAATGAATGAATGTAGAAACCAACAATGACAATGTGAAGAATAAATAAAAATGTGGGATTGTGTATTTTGACCAAGTGCATCGTCTACAGTGCTGTAGGTTGAATGGCAAACCAAGATGTGTGGGCATGAATGAATGCAATATGCCATCGTATTGTGTGCTTGTGAAGTGAAAGACTAACACTAAGCAGTAGGAGTGGCGTTTCCTTGCACATAGGGGCCCAATCATATGCCATATTAATGCTTCTTGTATTGTCATTTCTCATATTTTATGTAGAAAGAGACATAGAATGTGAGTGAGGGATGTCACTGTCACCATCATCTGTTGTTCGTCTATATATACTCTGATAGGATGATAACGTTTGCACGTACTTATGGAACATTTTTACATATCATTTCAGACACTGATTGAACTAATTTATAAGAGTTTTATATTTCATAGAGATTAATGAAATTCATTATATGTAACTAGAAATAAGTTTGAAGAATTGATATACTAGTTATAAAATATTTCAAATAAAAATGACTAGCTATTGTGTGTTTTAATCTTGTTATTTTTTATGTTTGGAAATTATTAAAAAATTATGTTTTTCTGACACATTTATAAGTAATAAAAATGATTTTCATAATTATTAAAAAATTTAATTAAACATAGTTAATTTTTTAGATTTTAGTAAAAATATTAATTAAAATTATTATAATATCTTCTTTATTAAATTTAATGAAATATTGAAAAATGATATATATAGATATATTAGAAATTATAATATTAAATAATTTAATAATAATTAATTTTTATTTATAATAATGATGAAAAATTAAAGTATTTTTATTATTTATAAATGTATCGAGATATTATATTTTTATAAAACCAATTAGTGTTGGCACTTATGATTGCACTAACATCACTATCATTAGTTTTCATCAACAAGACTAAAATATTGACAATTACGTGACACATACATGTATGCATATATAACCTATAGTAGTGCTTTAAGTAATATCACATGTATCATTAACGTAAACTCATTAACTTATACTACCATCTCGTGAATTCCATTAAACCTAGATTATGTTTACACGTGTGGATAGAGTGATAAAAAAAATTTAATGAAAAAATAATATCAATAGGATTTGATAACTAGAATTTTTTTTTTGCAATAACTAGGTTATGAAAATAATATATATATAAATAATTATATTTCAGAAAGAATTACGCAAATAATCATGTTTTTGGAAACACTACAAAAGAGGAGTCAATTCAGTTGGCGCATACACCTGTCATTGTGCCCTAGGCGCCATCTCACTTGGCGCATGTTCTCACTTTTAGCCGAGTGAGATGACGCATGCACTTTAAATGTGAGAGGAGGCGCCATCTCACATGGCGCATAGGGCAATGCATATTTCTTTAAATAAATGACCCGATTCTCCGTCATTCTTCACACTTTCTCGCACTGTCTTCTTATTTTTTCTCTGTTATTTGCGTCATGACATCTCCCATGATTTTCACCAGAGATGGATACGTTATTTTCTCGGCCACCTAACCTCCGATAAAAATGAAATTTTGGCACATTCACTCCATGGAGCGTCTGAAGAGAGAGTTAATGCGATGGCTAGAGGGAGACATCGAGGATGGAGAACAAATTAGAAGGATCCAGCGAAGAAGAACAACCACCTCACTTGCAATTGGAAGACCTAATTTTTGGTTGGAGGAAGTCAAAACAGACGAAGATGTAATGTTGATGATGCATAGTTCATATGAAATTGTTTTGGCGGTTGTAATTTCTTATGTTTTATCGTGTTTTTATTTGTTGTTTGCGTAAGGTTTGTTGTAACAAATGCTCTTAATGAAAAACCGTAATTTTTAGAACTTAAAAAAGTAAAGATGGTTTGCATACAGTTTTTATGTGGTTGAGCTAGTAGCCCGAGTGGGACAATTTTTTCGATTGTGTCCGACCTGACGATATAAACCACACTTTCTTTCTAGCTTGTCAAGGGAGTCCATTTCAGTTGTGATATGCTTGCTTTTGGGACAAACTTTTGTATTCCTTCGCATTTGATCGTTGTGCCATACTATTTCGCCGTCGTATGCAGACCAATAATCAGGTTTCACTACCAATGAGAAGTTGTTGTTGTATACGTTGAGCAAGGTTTCAGACTTGTAAATGGGAGATAGAAGTTGTAATGCGTCTTGATGAGTATACACACATGCCGCAATGACATGAGAGTAAGGCATACAGAAGGCTTGAAACTTGCCACAACCGCACCAACGAGATGGTAGTATTACCCTATACTCTTGTCTTGACAGCCCCTCGTTGTGGTCGATTGTCTCTTTGACAATGAAGTTGTGGCTGTGTTGGTCGAACCTTATAACCAGATGGGTGTTGGCTTTGGAACTTTTTGCCTTAATATACTTCATGCAGCTTTCACTCCATAGTTGTCCCGATTGCAAGACGACACTCCATATTTCACCTCTTTTGGAAAACAACGAAGCCATCCTAAAATATATTAATTTAACCAAAGCAGTTACTGGGAGGTTTCGTATGCCTTTTAATACACCGTTCATGGATTCGATAAGATTTGTTGTCATGTGGCCCCATTGTTGTCCATTATCGTATGACCTTGTCCATTTCTCCACCAAAATATTATCAATCCACCTACCTGCGTCTGGATTTGACAATATGATCTCGTTGCAATAGTGTTTGAACATAAGTTGTGTTAATGCATACCCCGCGTTCATAACTGCTTTCCTAAGAGCCTTGTCTTTAATCTCTCTCGTGAAATTTTGTACGATATGTCTAATGCAGTAGACATGCGTAGAAGGAGGGTCATGCTAACCGTTTGAAGGATTATTGTATGCACTCTCAATAGATGTATGTCTATCGGAGATCAAACAGAGATCTGGTTGAGGAGCCACGTGTGTTCGGAGATTCCTGAGAAAGAAAATCCAAGCACCACCAATCTCTCCCTCGACTAGAGCAAAGGCAATTTGGAAAATGTTATTGTTGCCGTCATGTAGGACTATGATCTTTATGATAATTTTAACTGAGGGTCTTTGTTAAGGATATCCCCATGTTCGAGGGACATGACCATTTTTATTCGAAGGCAACAAGTGAGGTTACCCTAGAGGTGCAAGTGTGCAAATGATCCAGTTCAATTATTTATCTTGTTTAAGGTTATCTAACGGTTGGTTTTAGATATTGTCATACATGCCTAGTTACTATACAATTATATATACATACATGCATACATAGTATAGGTGGGGAAAGTAAAGTGCGGGAAATAAAAATCCTATGCTATTACAAGGCTTCGGGAGCGGGGGATACAAACCATAAAATCGGGGGAAAGAGAGTAAACCCTAATTTAAACTATTACAAACCGTAGCAGATACATAATTGGGAAAAGTAATACGCGAAGCGGTAAAAAGGAAAAAAACAGAAAAATTGTTTGGTGATTATTTGATTAAAAAGAAGTTTGATAATTAACTTCAAAATCTAATTGATTTTAATTGATTAAAAAAAGTTAGGTAGTTAAATTAAACAAAACCTAAAATCTAGGTTGATTTTAATTTAATCGAGAAAACCTAAAAAATTAAATCAGGGTTGATTAAATAAAACTTAAAATTAAATTCAATTGATTAAATTAAAAAAAAAACAGGGTTTGTTAAAAAAAGTTTTTGAAAAAGGTTTTAAAGAAAAAGGGTGAAAAAGAGTGTGAAACATAGAAAATGACCAAAAGAGTAGGGGTGTGTGTTGAACTCAAGCCCTCAAGCATTCCGCATGCATAGATTACCACCAGGCTAAGCTACTGTTGGTGTCAAGGTAACAGATTTAACGCATTATATGATAACCCTGCAAAATTAATGAAAATATGAAAATTTTGGCAAAACCGGGGATCGAACCCGAGACTTAGCCCGCGTGTTCCTGCCACTGGAGTGACTATACATCCATTATTTAAAATGAAACAAAAATATATATATTATACGCCTGATTATATTGACCGAAGAAGCGCCGGAGCCCTAGCTTCGATCGTCTTCTCTGGTTGCCCTCTTTTATTCTACCTGTGAAATAAGAAATATTAGTAATCAAAAACATCCTACCCCCCTAAATCGAGGGCTGCAAATCCAATGGCAACATTATTTTGGTCTAAAAACCCATGGTTTTTGAGTTATGAAGCAAACAAGTCGGATCGGTGCAAACCTTGCACTCTATGATTCTGACTGCATGGAATCACGATGATGATCCAAACCTGTACTAGTGAAACTCAGGAATGCATTAGTAGTATTAATAAATGGTATAGTAAGCAAAAAATCAAGATATGAATATTATGTATATTATGAAACTGGCGATGCCATGTAATAAAATTTCACATGTTTTGGACCATCCAATTTGGTCCAAAGTTACTCTATAGGTTTGCTGGAAGAGAATGGAATGGATGTTTTGTAGTGAAAGGGCTTGTAAATAAGGATTTAAGGATTTAGGGTTCTTGAGAAAAGTTTGGAATTTTTGACAAGTTTGGGGCAAGGTTTTTTTTGTATGTTCTTAAATGAGAAGTGCTAATATTATATAGGATAAATTAGGTCAAAGTCATGTGGGCTTGGACCTTGTAGAAGAAGATATAATTTTATCTTATTTATTTTTCATTATTTAATGAATAAATCAAAAAATAATAAAAATAATAAAAATAATAAAAATAAAAATAGGTCATAGGGTGGAAGAACAAGATCATAGGTGTATAAAGAGTGTAATACACATTTTGAATCTTAAACCATGGCCTAATAGTCCAAAATATCATGCTTGCTCAATTTGAACTTCATGCATTTACTCAAAACCTCTCAACTTGCAATGATCATAACTCACTCAATTTTTTTCTTTTGAAGGCGATCTAGGACTTTTTGGAAATCTTAATATGTCCTTTAAAACCTCTATGTTGATAATCTTTGCTTTTGAATAATTTATCTTGATGTAAGTTTACTTGACAAAAAGTATCTTTTTGTTGACTGTTGAAATGACTTGTAATGTATTGGCTTATATCTCTCAAATAATTCACTTTTTAGACTTGAGCTTAGAGAGAAATAGTTGTAGGGAATTAAATTTACTTTAAAATAAGATTTGGTTGGGGAAAAGTTGATGAAGCATGTGAAAGTTATGCTTGGTCAATGTTCAATTCACTTCTCCTAAGGAAACCCTAATTTGGCAACTTTTGACTTTTGATGATTTGAGGGCTTTTCTTGAGGAATCATGATAAACCCTTGATCAAATGATTAATATAAATTCAAAATGTTGATGTTGACCAAAAATCTTGAGGTTTGATTGTATGTTGATCATAGTTGACTTTTTACCCAATATAGTTGATTTTCAATCATTTGAGCCATTGACTGAGCAAACTTGTGATGCAAGGAATGGAACTTGGCATGAGCATTCTTGGAGGCATGTAAGAAACCATGAAATCAAATTGAGGCCTTGTAAACCCAATCTTACTTGAGAATTACAAAACCCTAGTTATAGGTCAATTGCTTAGGAGGATAATTTGTCTGATAAATTCTTGGGCAACCTTGAGCAAATGAAAACCCTAGGAGAATATTCTTGAATAATGGGAGGGAAAAATTTGGAGTATAAATTTTTTTGTGGTGCCTAGAACTGAGCTTCGAAGGTATCTCTTTCTTCCTTGAGCTGTGTCCAGGACTTCTTTAGTTCTTCGAAGTCAGTAGGCATATCGGGATGAAGAACGGTATGAGAAACATCCCCTTCAACCACAAGCTCTATGATCACTGGTAAGGTAGAAGGACATGTCATTTTAAGAATATGAGCACGAGACCACACCCATCTGAGGTAAAGCTCTAGAGGAATGGAATTATTATGTCCCAACATATTACTATCAATCTTGTTGACCGTACCCCAAGCACGTATAAACCTTTGATGGTAATTTTGAGGATCGTTCTCATAGTCGAACACAATACCCTGGACGAGCATATCATGAGGACCGTCCCTTTGAGCATAACAAAACTGACGCAAAGCTAGAGAAGGGTTGTAAGTGATTCCCCCTCTTATACCAAGGAGTGGTACATTAGGGAATTCCTCACAGCGATCAATAATAATGACATATGCCTGAGATCGAGAACACCAATGGATATCTGCATGAGTGGGTGACATCAATCTTTAAGATGACCTTAAACCTTGTTCGTTCTTTACCAATGATTGGGGCAGGTGCAAAATAAACCACCTGTACAGTAGAGTATGTAACACATAAGAGTTCCTCACTTCTTCATAGTACGAGTATGGAGGGAATGCATGACATCTCCAAGCAAAGTAGGTATCATATTATGAGTGAGAAATATCTTGATGGCATTCACATCTATGAATTGGTCCGGGTTAGGGAATAATACTAACCCATAAATCAACAAAACCAACATATCCTCAAAAGCATAAAAATCTATGGCATATAGAAACCACTGAGCCTTCTCTATCATAAATTTAGGAGAAAAACTCTTGACTCCATTCCTTGTTTCCCAATTAGATACAATGTCCGATTGTTTCAAATGTAAGGCTACTGCAACATCTTTAGGTTTCAGAACTTGTTCTAAACCGATGAACGATATCTGATCAATAATAGGTACTTCGAGCAATTTAGAGAATTCTTCCATTGTGGGCACCAACTGATAATCCGAGAAGGTAAAATAGTGATGCTTCGAGTCAAAGAACTGGAAAATATTTCTCATCATGTCTTTCTAGAAGCTAGTAGTAACCAAACTGAGTAGATGACCATGTCTTTTGGTGAATTGAGAATTGTCGGGAACCTTTGAGACTAATTCCTTAAGCTTGGAAGGTATCCTAACTAAGTTGATCCAAATGGTATTCCTACGATTGGAAGCCATGACCATGCAACACAGAACAAAGACAAATCCCCTAGATCCTTGAAATGGTTAGCCATCATGTTACGATGTTATGATGTCATGATACCATGTTCAAATAGATAATAAAACGCAAGCAAAGCATACAAAGGCCTTAGGTTTAAGGCTTGCATGGGGTTTGTAGGTAAGTACCCTCTTGAAGTTTAGTTGACTCAACCTGTCCTAAAGATGTAACTATGTTCTAGGGTCTCAATATCACTGATTTTCCCCATAAATTTTGTCTAGCACGGCAACTGACTTTCCACCAAACAAAACCCTAGAGTCGAATCTCAATGAGTGTAGTATCGAGTATCAAACAACTCCAGACTGCACCAAAGCCGACTATCTCACTACCTTCTAATGGCTAAGTTGGGTCAATTAAGGTTCTAAGGCCAGTTAATGCTTATGACACCACACGACACCTAGTATTCTCCCCAAATAACTTGAGGGACACCAGCACAAACCAATGTGTCGCACTAACGTAGCCATCACTTTAACCATATCGGTATACACCGTATAGTTTCCATGATCTATTGTTACTTGCCTAAAATGCCCCCATATCCGGGTGTAGGATCTTTACAAGAAAATTAACTCAAGAAATCCCCAAAATGTAAATAAATCAAAGTAAAACAAGTAAAGCATTAAAAGTGACCTAACTCTAAAGGTAACCCCACTTTTATTTCTCCCCAGCAGAGTCGCCAGTTCTGAAATATGGTGGGAGAACTGACTTGTTTTGCATTTTATCGTAAATGTTGCGGATAGCAAGAGTCGCCACTGACTTTTCTTTTATCTAATAAGGAAAGGGTGAAAAGAACAGGAAAGACCTTCGAGATTTTTTTTAGTTCGGGGGGTAGGTTATGAAAATGGAATGTGTTAGCACCCTTTTCATCCGTAGTTATCTACGGGCTCTTAATCGCTTAGCTCACTTTGTTTAAAAAATGCTTTTGTGTATGTGTGCTTTGAATTTTTTTTGAAAATATGCCTAAGTACGACAAATTTGTAATGATTCTAGTATCAGTTAAGAATGCGTACAAAGTGTTTGTTTTTTGAAAAGATTTCTGAAAGTGTGAGAATTTTTTTTTGTGTGAGCAAGCGGTTAATAGTTGTCTACCTACTCAAAAGTCTTTCGTGTCATTTTCCTCCTCCTTAGATGGTTTTGTCCTACCATTAGTTAGTAAGAAGCCTTATCATTAGATGTGAAGGGACAAGCGTAAGGTCGTCGTTATGGTCATAGAAGGCAACATGTAGGGATACCTTAGAAATTCGAAGGGACTGTCATCATATATTCGTAGGCAACATCGAGGGATAACATCATTTCTCATAAGTAACTCGAGGGACGTTGTAGGACTATGATATTTATGATGATTTTAACCGAGGGTATTTGCTAAGGATATCCCCATGTTCGAGGGACATGACCATTTTTATTCGAAGGAAACAAGTGAGGTTACCCTAGAGGTGCAAGTGTGCAAATGATCAAGTTCAGTTATTTATCTTGTTTACGGTTATCTAACGGTTGGTTTTAGATCTTGTCATACATGCCTAGTTACTATACAATTATATATACATACATGCATACATAGTATAGGTGGGGAAAGTAAAGTGCGTAAAATAAAAATCCTATGCTATTACAAGGCTTCGGGAGCGTGGGTAAAAACCATAAAATCAGGGGAAAGAGAGTAAACCCTAATTTAAACTATTACAAACCGTATCAGATGCATAATTGGGAAAAGGTAATACGTGAAGTGGTAAAAAGGAAAAAAAATAGAAAAAATGTTTGGTGATTATTTGATGAAAAATAAGTTTGATAATTAACCTAAAAACCTAATTGATTTTAATTGATTAAAAAAAGTTAGGTAGTTAAATTAAACAAAACCTAAAATCTAGGTTGATTTTAATTTAATCGAGAAAACCTAAAAAATTAAATTAGGGTTGATTAAATAAAACCTAAAATTAAATTCAATTTATTAAATTAAAAAATCTAAAATCAAATTAAAATCCTAAAAGTAAATTAGGGTTTGTTAAAAAAATGTTTTTGAAAAAGGTTTTAAAGAAAAAGGGTGAAAAAGAGTGAGAAACATAGAAAATGACCAAAAGAGTAGGGGTGGGTGTTGAACCAAAGTCCTCAAGAATTCTCCATACATAGCATACCACCAGGCCAAGATGTTATTGGTGTCAAGATAATAGGTTCAACGCATCATATGATAACCCTACAAATTAATGAAAATATGAAAATTTTGGCAAAACCGGGGATCGAACCCATGACCAGGGAGAGAAGTGACTTAGCGCGCATGTTCCTGCCAGTGGGGTGGATATACATCCATTATTTAAAATAAAACAAAAATATATATTATACGTCTGATTGTATTGACCGGAGAGGCACCGAAGCCCTAGCTTCGGTCGTCTTCTCTGGTTGCCCTCTTTTATTCAACCTGCGAATTAAGAAATATTAGTAATAAAAAACGTCCTATCCCCCTAAATCGAGGGCTGAAAATCCAATGGCAAGGTTATTTTGGTCTAAAAACCAATGGTTTTTAAGTTATGAAGCAAACAAGCCGGATCGGTGCAAACCTGAAACTCTATGATTCTGACTGCATGGGATCACGATGATGATCCAAACTTGTACTAGTGAAACTCAGTAATGCATTAGTAGTATTAATACATGTTATAACAAGCAAAAAATTAAGATATGAATATTATACATATTATGAAATCGGCGATGCCATGTAATACGATTTCACATGTTTTGGACCATCCAATTTGGTCAAATCTTACTCTATAGGCTTGCTGGAAGAGAATGGAATGGAGGTTGTGTAGTGAATGGGCTTGTAAACAAGGATTTCAAGATTTAGGGTTCTTGAGAAAAGTTTGGAAATTTTGACAAGTTTGAGGCAAGGTTTTTTCCGTATGTTCTTGTATGAGAAGTGCTGAAATTATATAGGGTAAATTAGGTCAAAGTCATGTGGTCTTGGACCTTGTAGAAGAAGATATAATTTTATCTTATTTATTTTTTATTATTTAATGAATAAATCAAAAAATAATTAAAATAATTAAAATAAAAATAGTCCATAGAGTGGAAGAACAAGATCACAGGTGTATAAAGAGTGTAATACACGTTTGGAATCTTAAACCCTGCCCCGATAGTCCAAAATATCAATCTTGCTCAATTTGAACTTCATGCATTTGCTCAAAATTTCCCAACTTGCAATGGTCATAACTCACTCAATTTTTATCTTTTGAAGGTGATCTAGGACTTTTTAGAAAGCTCAAGATGTCCTATAAAAACTCTATGTTGATCATCTTTGCTTTTGAAGAATTTATCTTGATATAAGTTTCCTTGATAAAAAGTATCTTTTTGTTGACTGTTGAAATGACCTGTAATGTATTGGCTTATATCTCTCAAATAATGCACTTTTTAGACTCGAGCTTAGAAAGAAAGAGTTATAGAGAATTGAATTTCCTTTGAAATGAGATTTGGTTGGGGAAAAGTTGATAAAGCATGTGAAAGTTATGCTTGGTCAAAGTTCAGTTCACTTCTCCTAAGGAAACCCTAATTTGGCAACTTTTGACTTTTGATGATTTGAGGGCTTTTATTGAGAAATAATGATCAAAACTTGATAAAATGATGAATATCACTTCAAAATATTGATGTTGACCAAAAATATTGAGGTTTGACTGTATGTTGACCATAGTTGACTTTTTACCCAATATAGTTGATTTTCAGTCATCCGAGCCATTGACTAAGAAAACATGTGAGGGAAGGCATGAAACTTTATGTTGTACCCCAAAATTTGCCCTCTCATATTTCCCAATATATTGCAATAAAAATCTCCAAGTGGCTCCAGGTTGCTCAAGGGTTGGACAATCAAGCTATCTCCTAAGGCAGTCTACCCCAAATTAGGGTTTTGGGTTGCATCAAGATATTTGATTCCAAATGACCTCAAGTGATCCCCAATGTCATAATATGTTCTCAAGGTCATCCATGTCAAGTTTTAAGCCTTGCAGAGGAAGTTTGCTCAGTCAATTGCTCAAAGGGTCCAAAAATCGACTATGTTAAGGGCAAAAGTCAACTGTGACCTACATACAGTCAAACTTCAAGATTTTTTGTCAACATTCTCATTTTGAGGGATATTTCATCATTTGATCAATGGTTGATCATGATTCATCAAGGATTGCTCAAAATTCATCAAGACTCAAAAGTTGCTAAATTAGGGTTTTGTAGGAAAAGTCAACTCAACTTTAACCAAGCATAACTTTCTCATACTTTATGCGAAATGACCCATCCAAAGCTGATTTTGAAGAGGATGAAATTTCCTACAATACATCTTCACACCCCAAGGTCAAGAAATGCACTCACAAGAAGTTACGTATTTGGACATTATAGGTCATTTTTGAAAGTCAACAAAAACACCTTTTTTCCAAAGCTTATAACTTGAGCATGGAATATCAAAATGCGATGATACAAAAAGGGTTGGTTAGAGGACATCTCAAGCTTTCTAAAAAGTTCAAAATTGAAGAATTTATGCATTGTTGAAGTTGGACATTTTAGAAAAATTGCCAAAAGTCAACTATCCCCAAAACTTCAATTTTTGTCAAATGGGCCCATTCTTTTCCACTTGATTTGAGCTTGCATAGTTGCCCACGTATCCTAGCTTCATCCATGAGTCCATATTTTATTTTTATTGTTTAATTTGATTTTTATTGAATTTATTCATTTTAAATCAAAATTAAATCATTTAAAATCCAAAACTTTGATTACATGAGATCTTTTGATTTACAATCACACATTTTTCAACCTCCTAGAGCGCTGTGGTTCACGAGTTCGCTCCATTCTTGAAATAAATTTGTGTTATTCTTGAATCTACAATGAAAACTAATTGCATATTTTGACTCACCATGCCATTTACAGTCTTTTAACATTATTTAATTTCATTCATCTAACCTGTATAAAGAACCACCATTGTTAGGGTTTTGCATCTTGGTTTAGGGTTTTTTGTTTCAGATAAAATCAGCCTTAGTAATGGCTATAGGCGTGACCAGAAGAGGAAGGCAAATTTAACCATGGCATCAGAAGGCATTTCTATGGCCTATAGAGGATTTTGGAGCATGACAGGCTTGTAGCGACGAACCTCTAGTCGTAGGTATAACATCCTGGGTTTTTAGCAACGGATGGATGACAGGGGTGATGAGTTGTCATTCACCCATTTGCCTATTCAAATATGGCGCGCGTATTTTAGTTGCTGACCAATAATTATTGTTTTTGCTTTATTATTATTATTTTATATTCATATAACAAATGGAACAGTTTGGCGTAGTGGTAAAGCAAGCAACATATCACTTTCAGGACCTGGGTTCGAATCCCAGGTCCCCCACTTTCTTTGATATTTTTCTTCTTCAGGTGATCATGTGCATATCCAGGCTTGCAGTGTATCATGCACCATCAAGCCTCCAATAGCCAGATGGCCTAAAGGCCAGATCTGGTGGCCAAGATCTGAAGGACCACCAAAGGCAAAGTCAGCGCACAAACACCTGATTCCAAAAGTCAATAAGGGCCAGCTACAATTGGGCCTCAGAATTGCTATTAGCACTCCAAATTCAGGCCCAACCCCTTCTTCTCTTCTATTTATTTTTTTTTTGTTTTAATTAATTGTTTTATTATTTCAATTTAATTTCTAAGCAATTAAAATTTAGCCTTTTTATAAAATAAAATCACAAAAATATTTTTATGTTTAATCAAATTTTAATTTTAATTTTATTAATAAATACTAATTAATTGATTTAGGTTTTAATTAGAATAACTTTAACATATTTTTGTAAATAATTAAAATTAAATTAGATTTAATTAGGTTAATTATTAACATTAATTGTTTTATTTTTCTTTCTTAAAATAACAAAAACCCAAAAATATTTATTTTTTATTAATTAATTAATTAATTAATTTAGTTATTAATTTAGGTTAACTTCTTTCTTAAAATAAAAAACAAAAAGATGTCTTCTTTAAAGGGTCAAAACCCTAATTTGCGCTCGATTAAATTTCCTGCGCCGCGATTTATTTTCTTTATCCAATAATGTACTTGCCTCCGGTTTGTAATAGTTAAATAGGACTTTTATTATTTTTTATCGCTTTATTTACTTTTAAAGGGTTTGTCTTTGGCGATGTAAATACCCGATGCCTTGTAATTTAAATTCCGCATTTTAATTCCGCAATTATAACTGTTAGATGTTTGATAATAGGGATGCATGACAAGACTGAATGTTTCTTCCTAAAATCAACTTAGATCACCCTTAACACGTGCAAAGATAAAAATAACTGAAAACGACACACTCGCACATGCGCACTCTTAGGGTACACCCTACTTGGTTGCCTTCGTACACGGTCATTGAGTATAGGTCACTTTAGATGTCGCCCTCTTGTCTAAAAGATCATAGTCGCCTCGAAACGGTTGCCTCAGATATTGTTGCCTCAAAACAAATGATCTAAGACATTAGGGTTACCGCTAAGGCGTCCTAATATTGCTTTGGTGATCGTAAGTCCCTCATTTGAATTGACCCTCAAACTCCAACGATGGTGCTACCTACTCATTTATAGTGGGATAGCATTGTCTAAAGGAAGATAACATAGAACGATTCCTTTTTCGAGTAGGTAGATGGTTCTTAGATACTTGCTCTTTCAAAAAACAAAATCTTTTTCACACTTACACTTTTCGAACAAAGTTTTCAAAAAACACTTCATACACTCTTGAGGACAGAAGCAAGAGTTAAATCGAAGTTTCAAAACAATTTTTTTTTTCAAAACCCACAAGCACAAAGAAAGCAATTTTTGAAAACAATGAGCAAGTACCTAAGAGCCCATGGATAACCACGGATAGAAAGGGTGCTAACACCTTCCCTTTCTATAATCTACCCCCCGAACCCGAGAAATATCTCGAAAAAGGAATTTTTCTGTGCTTTTTTCCTTTCCTTGTTGGATAAAATAAAAGTCGGTGGCGACTCTTACTTACCGCAACATTTTGAGAAAATAAACGCAAAACGCAAACCATCATTCAAAAAAAAAACAGTCAGTTCTTTCCACCGTATCACAGAACTGGCAACTCTGCTGGGGATATCTATAAGTGGGGTGTACCTTAGGAATAGTTCATATTGTTTTCAATTGCTTGACTTGTATGATTTATCTTTGTGGGTTTGAATCGGAGTTACTATAGATCCTAACCCAGATCTGGGGGATGCCCTTTAGGTAAGTAGCAATAAACTGTGAGGGAACTGTACGGCATAGACCGATACGGTTGAAGCAGTAGCTAGGTTGGTCTGGCACTTTAGTATGTACCGATATCCCTTATGGCACAACGAGGAGAATATGGGTCTGCTAAGGGGTCATTAAGCACCAACTGACCTTAGAACCTTTAAATTTACCAACTTGGCCATAGAACAGTAGCAGTATGCTACACTCATTGAGACTAAACTCTCGCGATGATTCTGGCTGCAAGAAAAGGTTGCTAAACTGGAATTATGACCGATCGAGGGTAGTCAGTGATATTGAGATCCTCTAGAACCCGATTACTATTTTTAGGACAGGTTTGAACCAACTGAACTTAAAGAGGGTAGTACCTAGACTCCTTGCCAGCCTGAAATCTAAGGGCTCTCTGTGTGACTTGTGTGCCTTTACCATGTTTGCTATTTGTGGATACTTGTGGTGTGTTTTCTATCATAACATCATGACATCATGACATTGCATGCATCTTGCATTGGACTAACCTATTTCAAAGACAGGAGGGATTCATCTTTGTTCTGGTTTTGTAGGTCATGACACCCATGCGTAGAAACACCATTTATATCAACTTTGTCCAGATTCCCGCTCAGCTCAAGGAATTGGTTGCAAAGATTTCAGATACTACTTCCTTTATCAGAAGACATGGTCACCTCTTGGGTTTGGTCACTTCCAATTTGGACGAGCAGATGATGAGTGTCTTAGTCCAGTTCTTTGATCCACTATACCATTGCTTTACTTTTCCGGACTACTAGTTGGTCCCTACCTTGGAAGAGTTCTCTGATCTGCTTGGTATCTCTATTCTAGAGCAGACCCCATTCATAGGTTGGGAGAAGATCCTTAGGCCGGAAGAGATTGCTTCAGCCCTCCATTTGACAAAGGCTGAGGTAATGTCTAATTGGGAAACTCGTAGTGGAGCAAAGGGCTTTTTGACTAAGTTCTTGGTTGGTAAATCTAATCATTTCTGGGACAGTCTAGACTTCCAGGCATTTGAAGACATTTTGGCTCTTCTCATATATGGTTTGGTGTTGTTCCCTAACTCAGATGCTTTCATTGACGTGAATGCCGTGAAGATTTTCATATCCTGTAATCCTGTGCCCACTCTCTTGGGTGACATTCTTCATTTTCTTTATGCCCGTACTACTCGGAAGAGGGGAACCCTTATGAGCTCTGCACCGTTGCCGGAGAGGTGGTTTATTTCTCACCTCCCCAAATCAGTCTTGAAGAACAAAGAAGGCATGGGCTGGGCCTACAAGATTATGTCTCTCTCTCTCTCTCTCATAATGACATCATTTGGACTATCAAGGGTATGAACGAGGTGGATATTATTGATCGCTGTGGGGAGTACCCCAATGTTCCACTAATAGGCACCAATGGAGGAATCACTTATAATTTGTGCTTGGCCTTACGTCAGTTTGGGCGAGCTAGAAGGGAAGGACCTCATGAGTTTCTAATGCCTAGTATTGTCTTTGATTTCCAAGGGGATAGTGACGAACAATGTCGCAAATTCATAAGAGCTTAGGATAGGGTACACAGGTCTGATCCACACGAGCTGGGTGCGAAGACTTATCTACCAATGGAGCCATATCTCCGATGGGTTCATATCCGTGCCCAAAAGCTGGGAATGCCGTATGAAGCTGTCTTGCCTATAATCGTTGAGGTTGCTGATGAAGAAGGGGTTCCTCCTACCATCCTACACCCTTACATGCCTACTGACATTGGGGCATTGAAGAGGTCCTGGATGCAGCTGAGGGAGGAATGTGATACTTACTGAGAAAAGTATCACGAGCAAGAGCAGAAGATTCAGAAGTTGACAAGGCAGCTGGAGAACGAGCGGATCCTACATGACTATGTCCGCACCGACAAGAAACGACCATGGGAGCACTGATTGTCTTTTGATTATTTCTAGTTTTGATTTACTTTTTAGTTTTTCTTTCTTGTAACGCCTTAAAGGCATCTGTTGAACAATTCATTTTAAAGTTTATCTAATAAAAGTGTGTTTCGTTTTTGTTTACGAATTTGAATCTCTTGATGTCTTTGAAATCTTATCATACGCATTTCATTCCATGCACCTCATAACAGGTACCCTTACAGGTTTTCTCATCTTCTTCGCTATTTATTTTAGCATCATGTCTTCTGAACCATCAACTGTACAAGCAATCAAGGCTCTACAGGCTCAAAACGCCCAGTTCCAAGAATTGTTCATGAACCTGGCTAAGGGTCAGCAAGATCTGAAGGCCCTTATCTTGAAAGAGAAGAAGAAGAAGAAGAAGAAGATGGTCCTATTTAATATGGGTTGCAGATTCAGAAACGATTTGCGAGAAAAGGTTGATTTGACCCCCTCATCTAGAGGGAAAGATAATCAGGAAGAAAGAAGGGCTCCTAGCCCTGTGGTTTCCGACAACGAGACTAACTTCGACAAAGACCAGTATCCTCCGGCTGAGGATAAATACAAGCAACTGGAAGACCGGTTGAGCGCGATGGAAGTTCAGAAAGTTCCTGGTCTGGATTTTGGAGACTTGGGTCTGTCATATGGGGTGGTGATTCCCCACAAGTTTAAAGCACCAGCCTTTGCTAAGTACGACAGGGTTTCTTGTCCAAAACTGCACCTCCGCTCGTATGTTAGAAAGATTCAGCCGTACACCACTGACAAGAACCTTTGGATCCACTTCTTTCAAGACAGTCTCTCAGGGACTCAACTTGAATGGTTTTACCAGCTGGAAGGAACTAGTATCCGCAATTGGGAAGATTTGGCCGCTGCTTTCTACAAGCAGTACAAATACAATGCCGACCTCGCTCCCACGTGTACCCAACTCCAGGGTATGTCAATGGGTGCAGGCGAAGGTTTCAAAGATTATGCTCAGAAGTGGAGGGACCTTGCTGGAAGAGTGCAACCTCCCTTGGCTGATAGGGAGCTAGTGGATATGTTTTTGGGGACCTTGTCTGGTCCGTATTTCAACCATCTGATTGGAAGTTCATCGTCCGGATTTACAGAGCTGATTATGACCGGGGAAAGGATTGAGGCCGATATTGAATCTGGAAAGATACAGAAGGGTGCTTCATCAGGCACCAAGAAGAAGCCTTTTAAGAAGGAGTTCAGTGTTATTTACAGTTCAAAAAGCCAGAATAGACCTGAACGCCGCCAAGTTGTTAATGCGGTGATTATATCAAGACCTGCTGGTGCTCCTCAGCGCAACAATCAGACAAGGGCCGAGAGGCCGCAAAGACAATTCACTCAACTCAACATGACTTTATCCCAAATTCTGCCACAGTTATTGAAAACCAACTTGGTGATTCCGAGGGAGGCCCCGAAGAGTCCAAATACAACATCACCAATGTACGATACAAATGCTCACTGTACTTTTCATTCTGATAGCCCGGGGCATGACACAGATAACTGTTGGGTCTTGAAGAACAAGGTACAAGACCTGATTGATGCTAAGGAGATCGAGTTCAGAGCACCAGAAAAGCCTAAACAAGACGCAGGGGTGAATGCTATCGGGGATGACGATGATGAAGAGTTTGATATTGACAGCTGGATATACCCAACTGCCGATGGTGGATTAAGCAACTGTACAGCGAAGGATTCTCTGCCTGTTTCAGTTATCACCCAGTAATGAGACTTTTGTTTTAAATTTGTAACAGACAATCTTTAAACTTTACGACCCGGTGTCTTACCCGAGGCACCGTAGCTTCATTTGTGAGGGCTTTATGTGTGTCATCTACATATATCATTAATAAAAGCATTGGACGTTTCTTGCATTTCAAATTTTGCGCTCCTTGTTTTACTTTTATTTCATATTGCAAAACAACTATTTTACACACACTCACATATACAGGTTTACATCCACTCTGGATCTCACTGGTAACGACTCTTCTACCGCCGGTTATGACTTTGAATGTTCGATCAACTTAGCCGAAGACGAAGGTGAAGATGATTGGGAAGTGCCTGGTGAACTTGCTAGACTGCTACTCCAGGAAGAGAGGGCTATACAGCCGCATGAAGAGCCCGTGGAATCAGTGAATCTGGGTACAGAGGTAGACAAGAAAGAGGTCAAGATCGGTGCAAATCTGGAGCTTAGTGTCAAGCAACAGTTGATTCAGATGCTGTGAGACTACGTTGAGATCTTTGCCTGGTCTTATGAAGATATGCCTGGCTTGGATACCGACATTGTGGTTCACCGATTTCCTACCAAGGAAGACTGTCCTCCAGTGAAACAGAAGTTCCGCCGAATGCGCCCAGAGATGTCTGAGAAAATCAAGGCTGAAGTTATGAAACAATTTGACGCCGGTTTTCTAGCAGTTACTTCTTACCCGCAGTGGGTGGCTAACGTGGTTCCAGTGCTGAAGAAGGATGGTAAGGTTCGAATGTGTGTTGACTATAGGGATTTGAACAGGGCGAGTCCCAAGGATGATTTCCCTCTACCTCATATCGACGTTCTGGTTGACAACACCGCACAGCATAAGGTCTTCTCTTTTATGGATGGTTTCTCCGGTTATAATCAGATTAAGATGGCTCCAGAGGACATGGAGAAGACAACCTTTGTTACTCAATGGGGTACCTTTTGCTACAAGGTCATGCCTTTCGGATTGAAGAATGCTAGGGCTACGTATCAGCGCGCCATGGTCGCTTTGTTCCACTACATGATCCATCATGAGATTGAGGTATACATTGACGAAATGATTGCAAGATCCCAGACTGAAGAAGAACATCTGGACCACCTTCATAAATTATTTGACAGGTTGAAGTTGTACAAGATGAGGTTAAACCCGAACAAGTGCACCTTCAGAGTGAGATCGGGTAAGCTGATGGGTTTCGTTGTAAGCGATAAAGGTATTCAGGTGGATCCTGCAAAGGTGAAGGCTATATAGGAAATTCCAGCTCCTCGAACAGAAAAAGAAGTCAGAGGCTTTCTGGGACGTCTGAACTATATTTCCCGATTCATCTCGCACCTGACTGCTACTTGTGAGCCAATCTTCAAGTTACTGAAGAAAGATCAAGTGGTAAGATGGAACGATGAATGTTAGGCCGCTTTCAAAAGAATCAAAGAGTATCTCCAAGAGCCACCTATTCTAATGCCTCCAGTTGAAGGGAGACCTTTGATCTTATATTTGACAGTACTCGACAACTCAATGCGGTGTGTGCTGGGTCAGCATGACGAGTCTGGCTGAAAAGAGCATGCTATTTATTACCTTAGCAAAAAGTTTACCGACTGAGAGACCCGATACTCGTTGCTTGAGAAAAATTGCTGCGCTTTGGCATGGGATGCTCGCCGGCTGAGACAGTATATGCTGACTCACACTACTCTATTGATATCAAAGATGGATCCAATCAAGTATATCTTCGAAAATCCTGCCTTGTCCGGAAGAATAGCAAGATGGAAGATGATTTTGACTGAGTATGACATCCAGTACACGACCCAAAAGGAAATCAAGGGAAGTGTGTTAGAATATCATTTGGCACATCAAGCAGTGGATGATTACCAGTCTATGAATTTTGAATTTCCGGATGAGAATATCATGTTCGTGACTGATTGTGAGACACTTGGACCGGATGAAGGACCTGAGGAAGGATCCTGATGGTCTATGTACTTTGATGGAGATTCGAACGCTTTAGGTAATGGCATTGGCGCCGTGATCATATCTCCTAAAGGCTCTCATACTCCATTCACCACCCGACTATGTTTCAACTGCACCAATAACATGGCGGAGTATGAAGCGTGCATTATGGGTCTTCGAGCAGCAATTGACCTAAGGATTAAGTTTCTAAGTGTTTTCGGAGATTCCGCTTTCGTGATCAGTCTGATCAAAGGCGAGTGGGATACAAAACACCAAAATCTTATTCCTTACAAGGAGTATGTATTGACTTTGCTTCCCCACTTCGAGGAGATAACCTTTGAACACTTCCCTAGAGAGGAGAATCAGTTGGCGGATGCACTGGCTATGATGTCTTCTATGTTCAAAGTCAATTGGGACAACGAAGCTCCTCGGATTATCATTGAAATATTGGAAGAACCTGCACATTGCTCTGATCTTGAGACTGAAGAGGTAGCAGATAAACCCTGGTTTCATGAGGTGAAGAGGTATCTTGAAACTCAGGAGTACCCCGAGGGTGCATCTATTAATGATAAGAAGTTTTTGAGGAGGTTCACGGCGAAGTTCTTCATCAGTAATGGCATTCTTTACAAGCGTAACCATGATTCAACCTTACTGTGATATGTGGATAAGAACGAAGCAGAAAGGATCATGGCAGAGTTACATGAAGGTACCTTCGGAACTCATTCCAGTGGACACACCATGGCAAAGAAAATCCTTCGGGCAGGATATTATTGGTCCACAATAGAAGTCGACTGTTATCAGCATTCTCGGACATGTCACAAGTGCCAAGTCTATGATGATAAAGTGCACATACCTCCAGTACCTCTTAACGTCTTGACAGCTTCGTGGCCTTTTGCAATGTGGGGCATTGACATGATCGGCGAGATCAGACCTACAACGTCCAAGGGGCATCGTTTCATCCTGGTAGCAATTGATTACTTTACGAAGTGGGTTGAAGCAGCTTCCTTTGCCACTGTGACCAAGAACTTCGTGGCACGGTTCATTCGGCACAATCTGATCTGTCGATATGGTGTACCAGAGAGGATCATTACAGACAATGGTACAAATCTAAATAATAAGATGATCACTAAGCTCTGCAAGCAGTTCAAGATACAACATCACAACTCTTCTGCTTACCGGCCGAAGATGAATGGGGCCGTTGAAGCGGCTAATAAGAACATTAAGAAGATTGTGCAGAAGATGACAGTGATATACAAAGACTGGAACGAGATGTTACCATTTGCTCTTCATGGGTATCGTACCTCAGCTCGGACGTCAACAGTGGAAACCCCCTATTCCTTGGTATATGGCACGGAGGCAGTCTTTCCCATTGAAGTTCAAATACTCTCTCTTCGGATTATGAAGGATGCAGGTTTGAGAGAAGATGACTGGATTCAGACCCGGCTTGATCAGTTGAACTTAATCAATGAAAAGAGACTTACTGCTATTTGTCATGGTCAAACGTATCAGAAGCGAATGGTCAAGGCATTTAACAAGAAATTTAGACGACAAGAGTATCAAGTTGGGGACCTGGTTATCAAGTGCATTATTCTACCTCAAGGTGATCCCAGGGGCAAATGGACCCCTACCTACGAAGGGCCATTTGTGGTTAAGAAGATTTTCTCAGGAGGAGCTATGATTCTAACCACCATGGATGGTGACGACCTTCCTCACCCCGTCAATGCAGACATAGTGAAAAGATACCATGCATAAACAAAGACCCGCTAGGTCGACTGGCCAGGGCAAAAATAAGGGCTTTCCGGCGAACCAAAAGGGTTCGGGCAAAAATAAGGGATGAAAATGAAGAAATCTGTACACCCGGCAAGTCGAAAACCTGAAAAGGCGGCTTGGGCAAAAAAGGGTATCCCGGTGGACTGAAAACCTGAAAGGGCGGTCCGGGCAAAAATTAGGGATCAAAGCATAACACTATGTCTCATTGGATCACCTTGCTACCAGATTTCGGTATCGACCATCAAGCTCAGACGATACTAATCAATCTGATCTACATTCAACCAAGTAGCAAAGTGATGAGATGTTGGAGGACATAAAGGCAATAGCGGAGTTGGAACCCAGTGGGATTATTCACATAGATATTTTGTTTTAGTTTTTCACAAATTGTATAAATTCTATTTGTTCGGCGGTGCTCTCTTACTAGGACGTCAGCCTCTTGTACAAAAACGCCTATTTTCAGGCTAAAACTTCAAAAATCAATACAATTCATGTTCAGAGAAATTTCAAACTATTTTTTCTTATCTATTTTGTTTTGCAAAGAACGTCCAATGTTCACTTTTGATATAACATTTGACATTGATTGCCGCTCATAAATATTTACGTGCAAAACAAAAGACCATTACTTGTAATATCAGAAACAGGGGCAAATGAGAATTTGTCCAAGCTTTGCAGTTGCTTTATCCACCAGGTACAAAGGTAGATTCAGTTGAAGAATATGGCTAAGGCACTCTCACTCCTCGCAAGGTAAGAAAGACAATAATGGTAGCTCTCCCCAACTGAGACTTGTAACTGTGAATGAATCGGTAATATTCTCCCCAAGCAGAGTTTATCTACCATCAACACTGAAAATGTTTAATATCCCCGGCAGTTTTAATATTCCCCAACGGAGTATAAGAATATTCCCCGGTAGAATACAAAATATCCCCAGTGGAGTTTGAAATTTTTCCCAGCGCAGTCTGAAGAAGCTTCCCCAGTAGAGCTTGGAGAATCATCCCCAGTAGACTTTGGAAGATTGTCCCCAACAGAGCTCAAAGGATTATCCCCATTAGAGTCTAAAAGGTTATTTCCCGTGAAGTCGCAACTGAAGATCATCCCCAGCGGAGTTCTTTCCTTTCACAAACAAGAATTCAATCTCCAACAGGATTCAACATCACCAGCAGTGGTAATTCATCCCCAGCGGAATTTATCGGCAGGAATCCTCAGCAGAACATCTCTTCTCCACAGAGTAATCTCCTCATCAGTTTATTCCCCAACGGAGTTATCCTCTCCCGCAGGTTTATTCTCACAATGTCTTCGTTCGCCATCCCCAGCGAAAACGAAGAATCCAACTCTATTCTCCAGCAGCTATCCGGGATTTATTTTCCCTAACTAAAACATTACATTTCCATACATCATGATACATGCATATACGCATCATACAACACAATCTCATTTATTTTGAGAACATCATTGCTTGATATATATCATGCATCGCATACGACTGACCTTTACCTTTCAGGAAGGATGCAGTTAAGTTCTCAGCTATGTCGAACTACTGACCGATTCTTAAATATCAACTGAATTAGTCTCAGTTGAATTACAGATAAGGTTCTAAATCTTGACAACTTTCCTCCGTCGAAGTGTGGACGAGTTCTTAAATCTCAACAGAATTATTCTCCGTTGAAGTACAGACAGTTCCTAGATCTCGATGAAGATGTTTCACCCAGTCGAAGTACTGACCGGTTCTTAAATCTCAACTGAATTAGTCTCGGTTGAATTACATATAAGGTTCTAAATCTCGACAATTTCCTCCGTCGTAGTGTGGACAAGTTCTTAAATCTCAACAAAATTATACTCCATTGAAGTACAGACAGTTCCTAGATCTCGATGAAGATTTTTCCCTCAGTTGAACTATTGATCGGTTCTTAAATCTCAACTGAATTAGTCTCGGTTGAATTACAGATAAGGTTATAAATCTCGACAAAGTTCCTCCGTCGAAGTATGGACAAGTTCTTAAATCTCAACAAAATTATTCTCCGTTGAAGTACAGACAGTTCCTAGATCTCGATGAAGATGTTTCCCTCAGTCGAAGTACTGACCGGTTCTTAAATCTCAACTGAATTAGTCTCGGTTGAATTACATATAAGGTTCTAAATCTCGACAATTTCCTCCGTCGTAGTGTGGACAAGTTCTTAAATCTCAACAAAATTATACTCCATTGAAGTACAGACAGTTCCTAGATCTCGATGAAGATTTTTCCCTCAGTTGAACTATTGATCGGTTCTTAAATCTCAACTGAATTAGTCTCGGTTGAATTACAGATAAGGTTATAAATCTCGACAAAGTTCCTCCGTCGAAGTATGGACAAGTTCTTAAATCTCAACAAAATTATTCTCCGTTGAAGTACAGACAGTTCCTAGATCTCGATGAAGATGTTTCCCTCAGTCGAAGTACTGACCGGTTCTTAAATCTCAACTGAATTAGTCTCGGTTGAATTACATATAAGGTTCTAAATCTCGACAATTTTCCTCTGTCGAAGTGTGGACGAGTTCTTAAATCTCAACAAAATTATACTCCATTGAAGTACAGACAGTCCTAGATCTCGATGAAGATGTTTCCCTCAGTCGAAGTACTGACCGGTTCTTAAATCTTAACTGAATTAGTCTCAGTTGAATTACAGATAAGGTTCTAAATCTCAACAATCCTCCTCATTCGAAGTACTGGACGGTTCTTAAATCTCAACTGAATTATCCTCGGTTGAATTACAGATAAGGTTCTAAATCTCGACAGATTTCCCCCATTTGAATTACGGACAAGTCCTTAAAACCCAGCAGAGATGTTCTCTCAGTTGGAGTACAAGCAAGTTCCTAAATATCAGCAAGATCAGACTTCCCCAGCGGAATCTTCCACAACAACAGGTATGCAAGTTCTCGCTAAGGAATATCTTATGCAGTCGACACTCGTGCAGATGGTATCTTTAAGCCCATCCTCCTGCCGGAAATCTCCAAATGGCATCTGTAAGCCCATTCCCGACATCACAAGGCTGATACCACTTCACGTGAGTTCAAATTTATGGGCACTCTAGTGTTCAATCATCTTCCTCCTTCGGATCACGAAAGGCACGAAAGCCAATCTACATCCTCAGGTTTAAGAAGATTGAACAGGGGAAGCTGTTGTACCCCAAAATTTTCCCTCTCATATTTCCCAATATATTGCAATAAAAATCTCCAAGTGGCTCCAGGTTGCTCAAGGGTTGGACAATCAAGCTATCTCCTAAGGCAGTCTACCCCAAATTAGGGTTTGGGGTTGCATCAAGATATTTGATTCCAAATGACCTCAAGTGCTCCCCAATGTCCTAATACGTTCTCAAGGTCATCCATGTCAAGTTTCAAGCCTTGCAGAGGAAGTTTGCTCAATCAATTGCTCAAAGGGTCCAAAAATCGACTGTGCTAAGGGCAAAAGTCAATTGTGACCTACATACAGTCAAACTTCAAGATTTTTTGTCAACATTCTAATTTTGAGGGATATTTCATCATTTGATCAAGGGTTGATCATGATTCATCAAGGATTGCTCAAAATTCATCAAGACTCAAAAGTTGATAAATTGGGGTTTTGTAGGAAAAGTCAACTCAACTTTGACCAAGCATTACTTTATCATACTTTATGAGAAATGACCCATCCAAAGCTCATTTTGAAGAGGATTCAATTTTATACAATCCATATTCATACCCAAAGGTCAAGAAATTCACTCACAAGAAGTTACAAATTTGGACATTATAGGTCATTTTTGAAAGTCAACAAAAACACCTTTTTTGCCAAAGATTATAACTTGAGCATGGAATATCCAAATGAGATGAGACCAAATTGGTTGGTTATAGGACATCTCAAGATTTCTAAAAAGTCCAAGAACACCTCCAAAAGTTCAAAATTGAAGATGTTATGCATTATTGAAGTTGGACATTTTTGCAAAATTGCCAAAAGTCAACTATCCCCAAAACATAAATTTTTGTCAAATGGGCCCATTGTTTTCCACTTGATTTGATCTTGCATAGTTGCCCACATGTCCTAGCTTTATCCATGAGCCCATATTTTATTTTTATTATTTATTTGATTTTTATTGAATTTATTCATTTTAAATCAAAATTAAATCAGTTAAAATCCAAAACTTTGATTACATGAGATCTTTTGGCTATTTCAGGATTTGATCATCATCATTAACATCATCAAAATCGAATCACGCAATTCATGTGCAAAAAGATTGAGATTTGGCCAAATTTGGCAAGCTTTAAAGAGGAGATCAAATCAAATCCCAAGGCATTGATATGAGAAGATTCAGTCCATAATTTCTACCCTAATGCAAAGCATGATACATAAGGAAGCCACAAGAATCGAAACAAGGGTTGGAAAGGGCAGGCATAGGCAGAACAAAGTTTGAAAAAATGGACAAAAAGCTTGAGATCGAAATCAAGCTTGGAGGCATTTTCAGGGCTTGGCAAGCATCACAATCACTTCCTGGCAACTCTCATAAGCAAAACCAATCAGAATCACACATTTCCAACCTCCTAGAGCGTTGTAAGTGGTTCACGAGTCCGCTCCATTCTTGAAATAAATTTGTGTTATTCTTGCATCTACAATGAAAACTAATTGCATATTTTGACTCACCATGCCATTTGCAGTCTTTTGACATTATTTAATTTCATTCATCTAACCTGTATAAAGAACCACAATTGTTAGGGTTTTGCATCTTGGTTTAGGGTTTTTCGTTTCAGATAAAATCAGCCTTAGTAATGGCTATAGGCGTGACCAGAAGAGGAAGGCGAATTTAACCATGGCATCAGAAGGCATTTCTATGGCCTATGGAGGATTTTGGAGCATGACAGGCTTGTAGCGACGGACCTCCAACCGTAGGTATAGCATCCTGGGTTTTTAGCAACGGATGGAGGACATGGGTGATGAGTTGTCATCCACCCATTCGCTTATTCAAATATGGCGCACGAATTTTAGTTGCTGACCAATAATTATTGTTTTTGCTTTATTATTATTATTATTATTATTATTTTATACTCATATAACAAATGGAACAATTTGGCGTAGTGGTAAAGCAAGCAACATATCACTTTCAGGACCTGGGTTCGAATCCTAGGTCCCCCACTTTCTTTGATATTTTTCTTCTTCAGGTGATCATGTGCATATCCAGGCTTGCAGTGTATCATGCACCATCAAGCCTCCAATAGCCAGATGGCCTAAAGGCCAGATCTGGTGGCCAAGATCTGAAGGACCACCAAAGGCAAAGTCAGCGCACAAACACCTGATTCCAAAAGTCAATAAGGGCTAGCTACAATTGGGCCTCAGAATTGCTATTAGCACTCCAAATTCAGGCCCAACCCCTTCTTCTCTTCTATTTAATTTTTTTGTTTTAATTAATTGTTTTATTATTTCAATTTAATTTCTAACCAATTAAAATTCAGCCTTTTTATAAAATAAAATCACAAAAATATTTTTATGTTTAATCAAATTTTAATTTTAATTTTATTAATAAATACTAATTAATTGATTTAGGTTTTAATTAGAATAACTTTAACATATTTTTGTAAATAATTAAAATTAAATTAGTTTTAATTAGGTTAATTATTAACATTAATTATTTTATTTTTCTTTCTTAAAATAACAAAAACCCAAAAATATTTATTTTTTATTAATTAATTAATTTATTAATTTAGTTATTAATTTAGGTTAACTTCTTTCTTAAAATAAAAAACAAAAAGATGTCTTCTTTAAAGGGTCAAAACCCTAATTTGCGCTCGATTAAATTTCCCGCGCCGCAATTTATTTTCTTTATCCAATAATGTACTTGCCTCCGGTTTGTAATAGTTAAATATGACTTTTATTATTTTTTATCGCTTTATTTACTTTTAAAGGGTTTGTCTTTTGCGATGTAAATACCTGACGCCTTGTAATTTAAATTCCGCATTTTAATTCCGCAATTATAACTATTAGATGTTTGATAATAGGGATGCATGACAAGACTGAATGTTTTAACCTAAATTCAACTTAGATCACCCTTAACATGTGCAAAGATAAAAATAACTGAAAACGACATACTCGCACATGCGCACTCTTAGGGTACACCCCATTTGGTTGCCTTCGTACACGGTCATTGAGTATAGGTCACTTTAGATGTCGCCCTCTTGTCTAAAAGATCATAGTCGCCTCGAAACGGTTTCCTCAGATATTGTTGCCTCAAAACAAATGATCTAAGACATTAGGGTTACCGCTAAGGCGTCCTAACATTGCTTTGGTGATCGTAAGTCCCTCATTTGAATTGACCCTCAAACTACAAAGATGGTGCTACCTACTCATTCATAGTGGGATAGCATTGTCTAAAGGAAGATAGCATAAAAAGATTCCTTTTTCGAGTAGGTAGATGGTTCTTAGATACTTGTCTTTCAAAAAACAAAATCTTTTTCACACTTACAGTTTTCGAACAAAGTTTTCAAAAAACACTTCATACACTCTTGAGGACAGAAGCAAGAGTTAAATCGAAGTTTCAAAACAAAAACTTTTTCAAAACCCACAAGCACAAAGAAAGCAATTTTTGAAAACAATGAGCAAGTACCTAAGAGCCCGTGGATAACCACGGATAGAAAGGGTGCTAACACCTTCCCTTTCTATAATCTACCCCCCGAACCCGAGAAATATCTCGAAAAAGGAATTTTTCTGTGCTTTTTTCCTTTCCTTGTTGGATAAAATAAAAGTTGGTGGCGACTCTTGCTTACCGCGACATTTTGCAAAAACAAACATAAAACGCAAACCAGCATTAAAAAAAAAAAGTCAGTTATTCCCACTGTATCACATTTGGCATGAGAATTCTTGGAGGCATGTAATAAACCATGAAATATAATTTAGGCCTTAGAAACCAAATATTTCTTGAGAAATACAAAACCCTAGTTGTAGGTCAATTGCTTAGGAGAAGAATTTTTTTGATCAATTCTTGGGCAACCTTGAGCAAATGAAAACCCTAGGAGAATATTCTTGAATAATGGGAGGGAAAATTTTTGGGAACAAAAATATGATTTATTTTCTTATGATTTTTAACATTGAAAAATTCCAAAATCATAGAATTAGTTTTTAATTTCCATTTGATTTTAATATTTCTTTAACTTGAAAACCACACAAATATTAGTAATATGTTCTTGTATTTTTGTTGATTGTATGGTTGGTTTCTTGACATGTACCCTTATGTTATTCCATGAAGCGATTAATTTCCTTTTGATAGTTTTGTGTTGAATTAGACTTTAGGATTAACTTATGCATGATAACATCATTAGGCTAGTTTCCTTTTAAACTCAATCTTAGGACCACATTTGTATGATAAAAATTAGGATCAAGTTTACCTTTAGATTTTTCTTTTTGCATCCTTTTCTCTTCAAACTAAAAACTCTTTTTTTAATCAAAACCCAAAAATACTTAACAAATAAAGATGTGAATTGTACGCCACGATCCTTAAGTATTGGAAAAGAATGAGAGGGTGTATTCCCGACCTTTTTCTTATTTCATTTTTAGACTTTAGTGCATTTTAAATCACAAACCATTACAAAGATAAAATAGGAGAAATAGCTAAGTGCCCCTGTATTGGGTAACATTTACTATTATCCTCAATAAAAACACTTCAACACATTTATACTTTTTTTCCTTAGGGCCTTTTTCCTTTAAAACTTTTTCAAAAAGGACATGTTAATTCCATTCTACCGAAAATAGCTAACGCGCGAGTCTCCAAAGGTTGAGAGGAAAACACCTAATTGCTAGAATACGGACTTAGCATCGTCCACTAAAAACAACCAACAAACATTTTTGAGAAGAAATACGGAGTTCTGATTTCCTTTGGGATACGTAGGCACTGAGTTGAAAAACTCGCACAAACTCAATAATAAAAAACCTTTTTTTTCCTCTATAATAAAAACCTTTTGTTTTTCCCTTTAAATCATTCATGCATCACCTCAGCAAAAAAAATTTAGATAACACCCCATTTGATTAGAACAACAAGGGTGGATCCCATTGAGTACAATGAACATGAGGGTGCTAATACATTCTCCTTGCGTAATCGACTCTCTTACCGGGATATTGGTTGAACGAGCATGTTCTTCACTTCTTTGAGGTTTTCTTGACATTTTCCTTTTCCACTTTTGGATAAATAAAGTTTAGTGGCGACTTCATTGTTTTGTATATTTTTAGAGTTTCTTCAGCTGGAAATTTCATCGGGGACACCTAAGCAAGTCAGTCATAGCTCTTGTGTGTTTTCTTTTCTCTGGGTGTTTGTTTATTGTCTTTACTTTCTTTTTTCATTTGCATTCATTGCATTGTCTTTATCTTTCCCATATATCTGGAATAATGTTGTTTTGTTGTCTTTGTTTGATTGGGATGATACTTTGAGAGATAAGCCCATTACCCAGGCTTAAGCTTACACACATGATTAGAGTGGATAGTTATGTTGCCTACTGGGTGCAGACCCTACAAGCTTGGCACGAGACCCACACCTAGACTAGGTGCATATGGGGGTATTATTGTCATGCGTGTTTTTATTATGATGATATGATTTCAATATGGACTCACAACTTTGGGGACCTTTTAGGAACCTCTTTCAAGAGAACCCACATGTGAGAGGGGCTTGGGATTTTTGACAGAATTTTTTTACCTTCATTCCACCCTGGTAATCTTGTATTTAGAAGAGGTATGAACTTTTGACCATATTGCATTCAGCCTACTTATAAGTTTTCTACAACAGGATTGTACAAGATATGCATAACTTTTGAACCTGTGATATTCACCCTATTAAGAGATTTAGTGCAGTCGTTATCCATATGATTTTAAGTTGTGATTCCATGCCTTTGTATACTTGACATCATACCATGAATGTATCATCATACATGTTAGTCATCTACAAGGAATCTCATCTTCAAATTTTGTATTGAGTTTACCTTTTTAGAAATAAAAAATAGGAATTAAGATGTTTAGATTTCTTGGAAATTTTTGAACATGTCATTACATACACTCATTCATTTTATGCATACATGCATATCAGGTGTTTAAATATGGAGTTCTTATTCTAGTTTGTTTTTCTATTTAGAATTACAATCCTGACTTCTCACCGCAATTTAAGATTAGCTATGAAGAAACTACGTGGTGAACTTTCTGAGATAAGGACCCAATTGGGTCATTTTATGGTAGACATGCAAGCTATGGCCCGTGGTCAGGAACTTCTCAAGAAGAAAGTCAATCAAATGAAGACTCAGATAAGCTTGTTCATGGAAATTCTGAGGATAGTGTTGAAGAAGAAATGTAATCATATAACTGTTGCTGTAATAGAAGTTATTGCTTATCCCCATCCTTTGGGATCTCCTTCAAATCAAATACTACCTCATGGATCTCTCCCGCAACCTTGGGTTCCAGAGCCTCCCCGTCAACAACCAATTCTTGTTCCCCAAGTGGATCCAAGGAAAGACATATCAACAAAGGCCAAAGAGTCCTGAAGAGAAGTTTGATCTTATCCCCATGCCATATGCTCAGATGCTTCCTCACTTGCTCAAGCTTCAGTTCGTTGAGCTTCAGTTCGTTGAGCTTCAGACTCTTGCACCACTTCCACCAGCAAAATGGCCTCCTGGTTACAATGTCAATGATAGGTGTAAGTTTCTTTATGGGGTACCTGGTCACAACATTGAGAACTATAGGGCTTTGAAGTACAAAGTACAAGAGCTCATTTATTCAAAGAAAATCTTGTTCACGCTTGATGGATTAAACATGTAAAGCAATCCCACTTCAACTACTGCAAGAGAAAAGGTTAATCATGTCTTCTATCCAGGATCCACCTTAGGCCATGCTCCACAATCTTGAGTTCTAAAGCCTTCATACTATCAACCTTTACTTATTACTCAGCCAAATCAAAAGAGGAAGGAACATGAACATAACTATTCTAAGAAGAAACAACATAGGCCAAGGAAGCTGGAAAGAAAGTTGGATCCAGTTCCCATGCCCTTCCAATAATTACTTCCTCACTTGCTCCAACATCAGTTAGTTGAGATAAGGGAATTTGTGCCTCCTCTAACACCTCTTCCTATGGGATACAATGTTAACGTCAGATGCGAGTTCCACTCTAGGACATATGGACACTCAATTGAGGATTTTAGAGCATTTAGAGACAAAGTTCAAGACCTCATTGATTCCAAGGCAATCACATTCAGTACATGGGGTATGCGATTAAAATGAGGTCCTTGCTCAAGTGAGTATCAAGACTGCGGAAGGAATCCCAAAGCAACAAGTCCAGACGAAGTCAATCCTCCTCAACATTAATTATATTTGCATTTCTGCATTTTTTATGTGTAATTTTTCTATTTTTTTGCACTGTTTGCCAGTGGGGTCCTGCTTGTTTTTGAATGAAAATTTAATACAATGAGTATGTTTGTCTTGAAGTAATCCATTCGTTTCACTCATAATTGTTTTTTTCTTCCGCATTACAATACCAAACTTTATTTAAAATCTCTTTGTGAGGAAAAGATTGGAGAAGGATGATGATTATGGAAAACAAAAAATCTATGGTTGTATGCTTTTGAATAAGACCATGCTGATGATGTACAAGCATTGTTTCAAATCTCCAAACACCAGAGATATAAGGGATATATACCCTCGTCAACCCCTTTGAGCCTTGAAGTAGGAATGTGCAAAATTTAAACCAGGGGCATGGTAGTCCTCAGCTAACATTGACCGAGTGTTCAAAATTTCAAAAGGAATATGCACCACAAGGCCGAAAAGATGCAAAACCACAATGGTTATCCTTCACCAACCAAAGTACAAGGAAGTTATAACCCTCTCAACAAAGTGAAATCAAGGTCACATGATTTGTTCAAATCAAAAGAGAGAAAAAATAGAAAGAAAAGCCTGCTAAGTCGACAACTTAAAAGCAAGTGACTTAGGAAAAAATTAGGGTATCCCACTGGACTGCGAATTCAAAATCAAAAGAGAATCAGTCTAAGCAAAATTTAGGGAAAACAAATGAAAAAAATGAAAAAGAGCAAATTACAAAACAAAAATCCTCAAGCAAGAATAAGGTTGTGTGACTACACAGGGTGGCTGCCACTCCAAAAGCCTCATTGGTTCCTTAACCATCACAAAAATCCTTTGAGAGGTGAGTGCTTGTGCCAAGTTAACATAACATAAGACTGGAGAGCATCAAAGAGAATGGGTGGGTACAAATAAACTTTGAGCCTTAAATCCTTTTTTCGTAAATCGTGAATCAGGCCACATTACAATCCTCAAAAGCTCTAATTGAAGCAACATTTATTTTGAAAGTATAATAAAATGAGACAACATTTAAAACGAATCCTAGGAGGTGTGTTAGAATATATTAGTTTGTATTGTACGCTCACTTTATCTTTCATACTAAAAGACTGGCGTTGTTATTGATTCATTCATAAGAGGTGTCGCGACATCTTTTTGAGTAAAAATAAAAAAACTCCACGACTCACATAAGTGTTGCATTAAAACCATCAATCTCAGAATAAATTTTTCTCTATTTGCAAACATTTGCTTAATGCCAAGGCAGCTTACATAATAAAAATCAGTTGAAAATCTTGATTCTGCTTAGTAGAGAGTCAATTACAATAAGGGGGCATGTTTCCTGGGAACCATGTTGAGCATGAGAAAGTTGCTTTCTTAGATTGATTAACCTAAGAGGTGGGGAGGGGGGGGGGGGGGAGTTTGAAGTATCAATTGAGCAAAGGACATGCCAAGTTCAGACAATCTAGGGCAATCAAGTCGAGATTCAAATCTCACTAAGAATCAGTTGATTTGGGGCAGTTAAGTCGAGATTTGGCGAATCTCTCCAAGATCCAGGAAATTAGTAGAAGTCATTTCAGAATTGGTAAAACCACTACAGATATCAGAGACCCAGGAGAACTTTTTCAAAGATCCAGACTATTGCAGGATACTATGGTGCGAGAGGTTCTCTGAAGGAAAATTCCTTCATAGACCATATAGTCTAGGGTATAAGTTGTGAATCAAAAGAGTTGTAGTTTATTAGTCTACTGTTACCATGAAGGTTTTCTTGTTTCATTTCCCCCATAAGGTGTTATTAGAAGTATTTCTTCCTTATCCAAAGTTCTCTTAAAAGGTTTTCTTATCCCTAACAACAGGCTAAGATGAAGTCATTCCCCAACTAGTTTGAAGATGGTGAGAAGTCAGAGGTCTCATCTTCCATCGTCAAATTTTCAATATATTGTGTGGATCACCAACATAGCTTGTAGCCCAGTGGTTATTAATAATCCATTTTGTTACTCCCCGGAGAGATCAGATCACCATTCTTTTCCCAAAGGAGTTTTTCCTTTCACACATACTTGCATATAGTAATCATTGCATCACATTACATCCTCAAAATGTATTTCATATCCCGTAAAAAGGATCATTACATCATGGTAAAGTTAAAAAATGCATAATCCAGTAGGTGTTATCCCTACATATCTTCATTTAATATCCTCAACAAATTCCCCAAGATGCTTTACTCAAAAGACTTAATCTTCAACACTTATTTGTGTCCCTCTTTCATTAAAAACTTGTCTGTGTCTCTCTTGCCTAAAAAACTCATCTATTTCTCTCTTTCATTAAACACTCGTCTATGTCTCTCTTTCCTCAAACACTCGTTTGTGTCTCTCTTTCCTCAAATACTCATATAAGTATCTCTTTCATAAAATACTTGTCTGTGTCTCTCTTGCCTTAAACACTCATATATTTCTATCTTTCATTAAACACACATATGTGTCTCTCTTTCATTAAACACTCGTATGTGTCTCTCTTTCATTAAACACTCATTTGTGTCTCTCTTTCATTAAACACTCGTATGTGTCTTTCTTTCATTAAACACTCGTCTATGTATCTCTTTCATTAAACACTTGCATGTTTTTCTCTTTCATTAAACACTTGTCTTTGTCTCTCTTTCATTAAAACACTTGTCTTTGTCTCTTTTTCATTAAAACACTCGTCTGTGTCTCTCTTTTATTAAACACTCATTTGTGTCTCTCTATCATTAAATACTCGTTTGTGTCTCTCTTTCATTAAACACTCATATGTGTCTCTTTTTCATTAAAACACTCGTCTGTGTCTCTCTTTCATTAAACACTCATTTGTGTCTCTCTATTGTTAAATACTCATTTGTGTCTCTCTTTCATTAAACACTCGTATGTGTCTCTCTTTCATTAAAGCACTTGTTTGTGTCTCTCTTTCATTAAACACTCATATGTATATCTCTTTCATTAATCTCTAGCACTCCCACCTAATTACAAAAACATCTTGTATTAGCACCATTAAAACGTTACAAGTCCTTACCATCCAACCTCATTTGTTCACCTTTTCACCAAAATTCTTTCCCCAGACTCAGTACTGATGTCAACCATTTCTTTACCCTGTCTCAGTACTTAAGTCAATCAATCTTTCTTCAGTCTCAGTACTTACATCAATCTTTTCTTTCCCCAATCCCAGTAGTAATTTCAATCTTTCCTTCTCTAGTCTTAGTATTAATGTCAATCAATTTCTCATACCCAGTCTCAATACTAACGTCAATCAAACCCAATCTTAATACTGACATCAATCATTTTCCCCAAGTCTTTGTATTAATTTCAATCATTTTCTTCACTCTCACTTCTTTCTCGCTTCATATAAAAAATCCTTCGAGAATGTCATTCTTATACTTTCCAAAATTTAATTAAGTGGAGACCCATACGCAAAACAATGCATCACCCATCTTGTTCTTCGGAGTATAAATTTTTTTGGTTCTTTTAGTATTTAATCCTCTTCTACCTTGAATGTTCCAAAGGCTAGCGCCAATTTCACCTGCATATTCAAGACGGTTAAATAGGGGAAATTGTTGCACCCTAAAATTTTCCTTCCTAATTTCACTTTTATTTGGCTTAGGTTTTGCATTTCATTTACATACATTACACTAGATCATCTTCACATTAGACATTCATTCACTAATGCATCTGGGTTCAAAGAATCAATATTTGTGAAGGCCAGGTTTTCACAATGGCTTTGAGACTTCTTCATCAAATAAGAAAATTTCTTTTGATTCTTCTTTGACCGGTGGGCTATGGGATTAGGGTTTTTATTCATGGTCATTATAGATATCTTCTTCCTCAAGCTACAAGGCCATTCTTTTCTTCTCGGCATCAAGTTTCAAGTTTTTCTTCTTCAAGATCTTGGATTAGGGTTTTATTTCCCTATGTTTACAAGAAGATTAGGGTTTCTCCTAATTGCTTGCTCCACAAGTCATTTCTTTTCAAGAGGCTTAGAGGGTTGAATGAAGGTTCTTATCCGGTGATAGTACTTATTAAGTGGTTAAGGTTTGGTTCAAGCTTTCACTAAGTTAGGATGTTTTTTAACTAATCTATAGATTAAGATCTCATAAATCTTTCAATTGGGATTTGGTTAATTTTTGAAAATGAGGATCGAGGTTCATTGATCAAACATGGCACAAAGGACATGATTTTGACTTCTTTGAACAATGTCTGGTTTTTTATTCAAACTATTTGATTTGAATTCATTATGATGGAGGTTTCTAAAAATCATGTATTAATGTTAAGAATACAAGTTCAAGCATGCAAGTAGGTGATTTGGAATCCAAGTTTGAGTTCATATGGATTTCTTCAATTACAAGTTCCTTGGAATCCAAGTTATAAATGTAATTCATCTCAAGTCTTTTTTCCAAGTTCAAGTGTCCAAAGCATGTATTATGATTCAAGTTTGAAAGGCAATACATGCATCATTAAAGATTCAAAATCATTCAACATCATTTATCAAGTTTCTATCTAAAGTCATCCAAGGTCATTCAATTTCGGTCATGTTCAGTACAAAATTACAACCTAGTTGAAGTTCTATCAAAAGCAAGGTTCATCATGATTCATTTAAAGTTCAACCATGATCCAAGGCATTTTATTCAATCAATATATTCAAATTCTACCACAAATTCAAGAACATTTCATGTCATTGCACCATTCCCATTTTACATTCCATCATTTACGTGCAAAAAAAGAATTCCTATATCTACAATAATCTTAAGTGTTCTTGATCTCTATTCTATATCATTGATTTAACTCAACTAAACCATGATCCATTTTCACCATGTTTTCAATTTTCTACAACCATGTACAAGTTCATAAACTTGGTGACAAACATAAACCAACCTGCTGCAAAACCAAACAAGCTATTCAAATTCATCTTGGTAGATCTTAGAAGAAGCAAGGAGTTGTTGCTTGTAACTTGCTCAACAAGAAGATGAAGAATAAGAAAAATACTAGATGCTACTCATCTTATGATCATATACATATTGATAGAATATTGTAATGAACATAAGAGTTGTTGCTCCCATTGTGTTACAGTTCGAATCTCTTCATGTAAATTATTTTAACACTAGAGTTTTTGCTCAAAAATGTGTCAATCAATATGTGCTTAAAACACTTGTGTAATTTGCTTAGAAGAAGAAATCATGTGAACACAATAAACTTATCAAATGTTATTGATTATTTCCTTGAGAGACTGAGTGAAGGTATGATCTCAAGAAGACAATGTTTGTTGGTTATTGTAGGAATTCCTAATAGATGATCTTGAGGGATCTGATTCTATTAGGTCAATGATTGTTATATTCGTTAAATCGTATCATTGAACATATCATTGAAGGTTCCTTGAGTGAATGAGTGAAGGTCTGATCTTAAGATGACAGTGGTTGCTGGTCATGGTGAAATCCAGGTATATTATCTTTAGGGATCTGATTCTATTGGGTTAATGAACGTTATATCCGATTGGATCACTGAACATGTCATTGTGTGTTAGTCACCGATTGTTTCCCGTGCATTTGTAATCAGTTTGGTTATAATGGATTAAGTCCTTGTTGAAGGTGAAATCATCCTTGAGGGGGTGGACAGGATTATCCTTGTTTAAGGTGAACCTGGATAAATCCTTGTGTCCTTTATTCTTCATTGTCTTTATCTCTATTATCATTTGAATGCTTAGAATTTCTAAAGGGGATTTTTTTCTATAAACCCAATCCAAACCCCCCCTTTCTTGTGTTTTGTCTACCTTCAATTGGTATCAGAGCCCGACTCTATTATTGATTTAAGAATCAAACACTTAATCGTGTAGAGAGATCCAATAAGAGAAAAATTTATAGCAGCCTGCTACTCAAATGATAAAAAGCTTTTCTGGTTCAAAGCTCAATCTGTAGAGAAGTTAAAACTCTGGGTGAGAATCGGAAACATGAGGGCTCAAGTGTATGGTGGAAAAGGAATTCATCTTCTCAGACAATAGAAGTTCTCCATCAGAAGCAAAAGGTCAACAATCAACACTACAGATCATCTACTGAAGCTATCATCTAAAAGACAAATTCTGTAAGCTGTTATGGATCAAATCAACATTGTCTTGAGTAGATATGTTAAAGAGGTCTAAGAAGATCAAGGCTTCTCAAAGAAGCAAACCTAGATGGAATTCTCTCGAAGCATAATGGGAGTGGAGATAACAAACACTAAACTTCAACTACTCTAGAACTTCTTCTTAGAAGAGGTTTGCTCAAAAGTCACCTAAAGCTTTTCCTATAAAGCTAAGACCAAGCTCATCACATCTTTGAGAAACAAAATTCACTATAAACCTCTTGAAGAAAGCTTCTCAGATCAACAATTAAATTCAGCAAGACAAGAAGAATAAAGCCAGCTATTCAGAAGGAATGTCTTGAAGTGTGCATAGAAAGATCAAAGCCAGACAAGAAGACTACAACTGTAGAGAACTATCTTTCAGAATATAAATATAGTGAATTTGTTGTGAAGGCTAAAGAAGCTAGAAGATCTTAAAAAGCATTGTAATACGGTGTAAGAACCGACTATTATACTGGTTTTGTGTTTGTATTCGCAAATGTTGCGGTAAGCAAGAGTCACCACCGACTTTTCTTTTATCCGAAAAATGAAAGGGTGAAAAGAACAGAAAAAGATCTTTTGAGAGTTTCCTGAGTAAGGGGGTGGATTATGGAAAGGGAAGATGTTAGCACCCTTTCCATCAGTAGTTATCTACGGGATCTTAGATGCTAGCTCATTTGAAAAATACCTTATGCTTTGTGTGTTTTAAAAAGTATTTCGAAAGAAAGCGTCTTAGTACGACGAGCTTTGTAATGTTTCTCGGATTGGTAGAGAACATATACAAAGTATTTTGAAAATTTTTTTTGGAAAGAGTTTTGTGTACGTGTAAAAGTTTTGTTTTGTTTTGAGCAAGCATCTAAAAACTATCTACTATACTTGAAAGGATTTTTCTTTTCCTCTTTTACTTTAGACTGTGTTGTCCTACTATCAGTGAGTAGGTAGCCCTAATTGTTGGATGTTTGAGGGACATTCAAAGGATCAACATTAGTCACGAAGGCAACTGGGCAAGAAACCTTAGTAACTACCTTATATTTTTAAGAACATACCGAGGCAAAATCGAGAGGGTCATTTTTGATCTTTTAAACCAGAGGGTAGCCACTAAAGTCTCTCACATTTCAAGAGTTGTAAATGTTTTCCGAAGGCAACCAAAGTAGGGATACCCCAGAGGTGTATATGTGAGAGTGTGTTGTTTTAAGTTATTTTTGTCTTTGTGTTAGGTTTGCTAGAGTTTGATTATTATTCTTGCCATACAATCCTATTAGTCATACATCTAGATAGTTAATAATGTACAATAATTTAAAGTGCGGAAATGAAAAATCCTAGCTATTACAAGGCTTCAGGGAGGAGGATTAATTACATGTCCAAAACTTGGGGGAAGTAAAGCAGTAAAAGTCGTAGTTAAAGTCTATTACATCCCATAAGTAGATACATTAATATGAAAATGATAATGAAGTAATAAACACGCGCGAATTGAAAACATCGTCTAAAACCCTAAGTGAAAGTAAATCTTTTTTTTTTTGTCATTTGGTTTTATTTGGAAAATATTATATGTTCAATTAATTTAAATCTAATTAATTAAAGAGAGAAAAAAAAAATAAAATTATTGATTAAAATTAACTCTAAAACAAACCTAATAGTTTTTGGATTTTTTTAGTTTATGAAAAGAATTGAATTCAAATAAATCCTAAGTCAATTGATTTTAAAATTAAGGAAATAAGTTAAAATAATTAACTAAATTAAATTATTAAAATATAAAATAAAACCTAATTTTAAGTTATTTATATTTTTTTTCTGATTTTTATGTTGATTAAAAAAACAAACTAATAGAAAAAAATTATAAAAAAAAAACAAAAAAAAAAGTATAAATGGGCCAGACAACAAAAGTAAACAGGGGGTGTGAATTAGATTTTGTTAGGCCCAAATCAAGAGATGACCCAAAATGGAGTTGGATCTGGTGTTACTGGTCTTCAGGAGGTGTATCGTGGGCAGCAAGTTGAGGCACTTGGATTTGGTTCAGTTGAGATTTGATAGTGTGGATCTGATGGTGCATGGTGAGCATTTGAAGTGTAGCACGCTAGATCTGCAAATGTCATGTTAGAAAAAATGAAAATGCACAACCTGGGTATAGAACCCAGGTCCTTTTCATTGCACACGTTCCCCTTCACCAACAAAGCTAGTTGTCCATTTGTTGATACAAACACAACTATAATATTATATTAGGAAAAACAAGTCATATATATATATATATATATATATATATATATATATATATATATATATATATATATATATATATATATATATATATATATTCAAAAATCATAAACGTGCACACTGCACAAGCCAATGGAAGGGAGACATTTATGGCGTCGGAGTCAACCCACGCCTGAGTCAAACGACCGGAGAGACACCGGAGTCAAACTCCCGTCGTCTTCTCCGATATTTCACAACGTGTAAGCTTACAAAACATGAAGTTAAATCAAAACAAGTGACCCAATCCCATGTAAAATCATCCCCTGAATCCAAATCCGGGGTTATTTTGGTCTGAAATAGGCTGAATCGTACATTTCGAAGGTAAGCTCAAATTGTGCCTTAACGATGGCACAATCTCATTCCTGTGTCTTTGTTCACATGTAACTCGTTCAATCAAACATAAACATCAGCAAAAATATGTATATATGATCAATATGAATTTAAATTGTGTATTCTATGAGTTTGAGATTGAGGAATTTTTACCAAATGGTGAGATTGGGTGAGGGAGCTTTCGCGTGTGTTAGACATGCCTAATGCTTGGAAACACTCCCGGGACCTTTAGGAGGAAGAAGGAATTCCTGGAATGGACTGGGGAAGTCTGGATCAGTTTTTTCGAGTTTGAAAACTTTGTGAAAATTTTGAGAATGTTGGTGTGCCTTTCTGAGGCAGTGTATGCGTATCTTTTCCGAGGCAGTGGTGTCTGTATTTATAGAATACTAGGATGTCTCCACTGATATGACAAGAATCAAACAATTAAACCATGTTTAAACCAAAATCAAACCAATTGAAAACATGCCTTTTTTGAATTATTCTCTTGCCATTATTCACATACAATGAACCTGGACCTACCTGTTGGTGTAAGCCCTAGAGGCCAATACTTTTGGTACTTGTATCGAATTATTAATAATAAAAGGCATTTCTTTATTATGTTTGCTTTCCAAAATAATAAAGTCCCTAGAATGGTTTATTTGTTTAATGAAATGTTAAGTGTGACTTAATCATGAGATCCCATTAAACATAAGACACTATTCTTAAAGTATCCGTAGTCAAGCTTTAATGTGAAGTGGGATAACATTAAAGCATTAAGATTATTATGAAGATAGATTGATGATCACATCTCATGGATCATAGATAAGGAGTTATCAAGTCTTGACATAGGTATGAATATTAGGAGTAATATTTATACTGGAATGACCCACTATGAGAATACTACATAGAATGTTATGCAAAGTGTCATAAGTTATTCTCATGATGATAATGGTGTATACCACCCTTCGACCTGAAACCACTATGGACCCTAGATGTAGAGTCAAGTACTTTATTGCTGATCAAACGTCATCCGTAACTGGATGACTATAAAGACGGTTGATGGGTACTTCACAAAGCATGCTAAGGGACATGAGTGACCTAGATGGAATTTGCTCATCCTGCATAACAGGATAAATGTCTAAGGGCCCAATATTGAACTGGACAAGGGTGACACAGTGTATGCCTTGTTTTCAATATAGACATGAGGGAAAAAGGGTAATTTTACAACACAAATATTATCACGGAAAAGGTTTGGTCAGATCACATGACATTTTCGTGACTTGGGTAACAGTGATGTGTTGCTAGATACCGCTCATTGTTTATTATATTAAATGTGTGATTTAATATAATTGCCAACGTCGCGAAAACCTACAGGGTCACACACATAAGGACAGGTTGATGAGAGATAGAATAAATAAGGAACACTTTAAGGTACGGTGCACTTAAGTGTAATACGGAAAGTGGTAAGGTACCACGTGGATAAGTGATATATGGTACATCATAAGGTATGATGTCCATAAGCTTAATTGGGCTTTTAGCTTATAGCCTTAATTGGGCTTTTAGCTTGTAGCCCACACGAGTGATTCTATAAATAGATCCCTTGTGATGAAGCAATTTCACTTGATGCAATTTCGTTTTTGACTCTCTCTCTCACTCAAGGTTTTTGTTCGTGATCAGCTAGCACTGTGACCGGAAGCGATCTGTTCGTGTGGACTGAGTAGAGGTGTTGTTCTTCATCAACGCTCGTGATCACAACATCAAAGGTCTGAATCTCCACAAGAGGTAAATATTTCTATCACTGACCATGCTCATTCGTAAGGATCGCTAAAGGAAAATTTTAATTCCGCTGCGCTTCTGATCGCAATTTTCCTTCACTACCCCATATATTTGAACGAATTCTTCGGCCTTAAAACAAATCCAAACACCAGCCCATACTGAATAGTTGGACAATAATGAAGAAAATCCGTGAAAAGCTGTAAAGATAGTGTAAAAAGACAGAAAAATTACATTTTGAACTGTTATGTGTCGATACAATGCTGCTATGTAACGACACATAACTCTTCTTGCTTCTGTAAAAACGAAATCAACTCATTATAAATCGATGCATAATGGGATATGTCGACTTATTCACCTATTTGTGTCGACACATACGCATTTTGTGTCGACTCATGCACCTTTCATCCTTCTATTTTGGGTCCTGGAGAATAGTATCTATCGACACATAAGTCTTTGTGTCGACTCATACCCTATTTTGTCACCAAAATGAATCAACTCATGCGGGTATGTGTCGACTCATGCTGCAGTTTTTTGCCTTAAACATTGTTGTTTTGAATTTAGACCTCTTTCAAGATACTATGGTAGCCTCAGTGAACCTTTAGGATACTACTTCAGTCCCCCCTCTTGAGTAATTGAGGACCTCAATGAGAATGTCTTGAGTAAAAATTGGAGGGTAAATTTTGGGGTACAACTGTAAGTACCAAGTGCGCCTAAGAGGGGGGTGAATTAGGTACTTTAAAATTTCTGGTTTTAGTGATGATGGATATTATTTTTCAGGTTAATGGTGAGCTTAGGAAAGCTTAAAGTGCAGAAAAATAAAGAGACACAGGCAATATATCCTGGTTCCCCTCACAGTCCGAGAATACTCCAGTCTCCTTTCAACATGAAAGAGACTTCCTTATTGTGGCAAACTTAAACAAGAACTACCAAAAATCCAAGAACAATCCTCTTGGACCAATAACAATCCTCTTGGATTTTCACTATGTCAACTTATGAGAACAATCCTCTCAAAGTGACTACACTTGTATCCAACAATCCTGGAAAGACAATATTTAAAAACACTTAAACTTATTTCCAACAATCTTGGAAAAATAAGTAAGTAACTATCAATATTTGAGTTTGAGTGAGTTGAGTAGTATTGATCACTTAGAGTGATTTAACAATGAATGATCTTCTCTTCCAATAATAATATTGTACAATGACTCAAGATATAATTTGTCAAAGTTTTATGTTTAACAATGTATGAAAATGTGCAGAAAACTTATGCATGAAAGTGAAGAAATGCTTGAGTTTGTATTTTGAAAATTCAGAAAATATATTTGGAAGAGATGTTGAAAATGATTTTGAAAATGAATATTTATATGTTCATAGCACCCTTTTGAAACATCATAAAGTTCTAAAAATGAATCATGAAAAAATGCCAAGATTGAGTAAAAAGTTTCAATGAAAAGGTATTATGAACAGACATGTCCCAAGCTGCTATTTTTAAAAATCGTGCAGCATGCAATCGATTGCACCCTTTGTGTAAATCGATTTCATAATATTTCAACAACTATATTTTAAAAAGTTTTAAGTGTGCAATCGATTGCACAAGCAATGTCAATAGATTGCATGTAAAGTCAGTAGCATAAAAATAAGTGAGTGCAATCGATTGCGCAAGCAATGTAAATCGATTGCACTGAGAAAAAGAAGCAAACGTTTTGAAAATTTTAAGTATGCAATCGATTTCACAAGTAATGTAAATCGATTGCACTGAGAAACAAAAGCAAAAGATCTGAAAAATTGAAGCATGCAATCGATTGCACTAATATGAAAATCGATTGCACTCATGTAAAAAATGAATTTTAACTTTGAAAAACTTGATTAATGATTTATAAAACATTTCTTATTCACCAATGAGCATCTATATCTTAAGATCAAAGTAAATAATATCATTATACCTTGAAAGTTGTTAAGAGCTTTGAACTGAAGATTTTGTCCATAAATGCTTTGAGCTTGATCATAAATCTTTGCCTTCTTTGTCAATCATGGTTTGTCTTCATCAAAACAAAAGTTCATTTGAGAAGCTTGATTTTACATTCTCACCCTTTTTGATGATGACAAACAATCTTGCTTTATGCGTTGTAGTTTCCAAAAAGATCTTTTCTCCCCCTAAGATGCAAAATTCCCCCTATGTATGAGAAGGTTGGAATCCTTTGTGTTTGTTCATATTGGTTGGAGAGTACCTTTGAAAATTAAGACAAGGAAATATACAAGCATAAAGTTACCACATCCTTCTCCCCCTTTTACATTATCAAAAAGAAGGGAAAGATGCATAAAAATGGACAAAATTCATATAATAATATTGAAAGCTTAACCATAGCCATATTGCTTCATGATACTTGTTATCATCCTTTGATAAATGCACATATAAGTTATCTTCATCAAAACATGATGTTGAAGCCTTTGTCACAAAGTTGTCTTTTACTTAGAAGTTGTCTTTTGTTCTTCAACAAAAATTATATCTTCCATGGATATGAAAGTTAGTGTATCAACTTTGCCATTGCAAAGAATTCTTCCTTTAAGGTATTTTCCATATGTGAAATAATCCTTGGACTTGAACTAGATTTGAAAGTTAGTGTAGGTCTCATGTCATATGCTTTGAACAACTACTATCAAGATACCAAAGATTGCATGTGGTCTTCAAGAATACCTGCAAAACAAATTAGGCTTTGTTAGGTACCCGAGTTGCTTTGGGTCCTTCATAATTAGTGCCTTTCTTTACCCACACATAATGCCCACTTGCCACACTAAAGGTTCTAACATAGCAAGCATTAGGTGTATGGCCTTTAATACCACAATAAAAACAAGTAGGTTTAAAGTTACTTCTATATCTAGAAGGATAAGATTTCTTCTTAGGAAATGTTTTCTTTTTAGGATAGCGATGAAATATTTTAGGTTTGTTCACTTTCTCTTTGGATGATTGATCACTTGCCTTAACAAAGATAGTTTTATTAGAACTTGGTTTTGAAAACTTTGAATATCCAAGACCACTTTTGTCATTGGAGTATCTTTGTTGGCTAAGAACATCTTCCAAACCAATTTGGCATTTTTCATATCTTTCAATGACTCTTTTTAATTGGACAATTTGGAAAGAGAGTGATTCACAATTTTTGTAAACAAAATTCTATTTTTGTTCATCACTTAATTTTTGTTTTTCTTCTTTGAAATATTTTTCCATATATTCACATTTTTCTTCTAAGGATGAAATTTGTTTCTTTTGTGATGAGATAGTTTTATACAAAATTTTGCATTCATTCAATAGTTCATCTATAGCACCTTGTGCGTCACTATCAAAAAGAGAAAATTCATTACTAACCTCATTGTATTCATCATCGGAATGGTGTGAGGCCATCAATTCTAGATTTGAACTTTCATCACTATCGGAATCGGATGAGGAACTTATCTCATTATCTTCCCAACATAAGCCTTTTTGTTCTTGAATCCCTTTTTGCTTTTGAAGCCACCTTTCTTGGAGAATTTTGGACAATCCGGCTTGATATGACCTTGCTTACCACATTCATAACATGTGACTTCTTGTGTTGATGTGGAAGCTTCCTTTTTCTTAAATTGTTTCTTTCCTTTTGAATGAGAAAAGGGTTTGTCATTTCTACCAAAGAACTTACCAAGCCTTTTAACAAGAAGCATGAAATTTTCATCTTCTTCCGGATTTTCTTCCTTTTCAACTTCCTTGGAATCTATCTTCAAAGTAATATTCTTGGATTTCTTCTCTTGATTTTCATGTTTTTTAAGTCTACCAAGTTCCGTTTCATATTCTTGAAGTTTTCTAAACAATGTTGCGGACGTCATAGAGGAGAGACTTTTCTTTTCTGAAATTGCCGTTACCTTTGATTGTCATTCCCTAGTTAAGGACCTAAGTACTTTTAAATTTATTTGATCATTCGTCAAAGTCTTACTAAGAGCACTTAGATGATTTGTCAAATGCACAAATCTCTTTTGTAGGTCAAGAATGGTTTCTCAGGGCTGCATTCGAAATAATTCGTATTCTTGACTCAGGGTATTTAGTCTTGACCTTTTTATTTCAACCGTTCCTTCATGAGTTTGTACCAAGGTATCCCATATTTCTTTTGCTATCTTGCATGCCGATACACGGAAGAATTCATCCATGCTAAGTGCACCTTGAAGAAGGTTTATTGCCTTTTTATCATAGAGAACTTTCTTCTTATCATCATCGTCCCATGCAGTTTTAGGCTTTGATGAGACAACACCATTGATTAGCGTTATAGGGATAAATGGACCATTCTCGACGGCATCCCATACTTCTTCTCCTTGTGCTTCTAGATGTGCCTTCATGCGTATTTTCCAGAAGTCGAAATATTCACCACAAAATAAAGGAGGCTTGTTGTTACTACCACCATCTCTGAAAATGGGATTTTGATTTGCGGAAGCCATTCTGGATCTTTTAGGAACAAGTTACCTATAACCTGCTTTGATACCAATTGTAAGTACCAAGTGCGCCTAAGAGGGGGGGGGGGGGGAATTAGGTACTTTAAAAAATTCTGGTTTTAGTAATGATGGATATTATTTTTCTGGTTAATGGTGAGTTTAGGAAAGCTTAAAGTGCAGAAAAATAAAGAGACACGGGCGATATATCCTAGTTCCCCTCACAGTCCTAGAGTACTCCAATCCCCTTTCAACATGAAATAGATTTCCTTATTGTGGCAAACTTAAACAAGAACTACCAAAAAGCCAAGAACAATCCTCTTGGACCAAGAACAATCCTCTTGGATTTTCACTATGTCAACTTATGAGAACAATCCTCTCAAAGTGACTACACTTGTATCCAACAATCCTGGAAAGACAAGATTTAAAAACACCTAAACTTATTTCTAACAATCCTGGAAAAATAAGTAAGTAACTATCAATATTTGAGTTTGAGTGAGTTGAGTAGTATTGATCACTTAGAGTGATTTAACAATGAATGATCTTCTTTTCCAATAATAATATTGTACAATGACTCAAGATATAATTGCTCAAAGTTTTCTGTTTAACAATGTATGAAAATGTGCAGAAAACTTATGTATGAAAGTGAAGAAATTCTTGAGTTTGTATTTTGAAATTTCAAAAAATATATTTGGAAGAGGTGTTGAAAATGATTTTGAAAATGAATATTTATATGTTCATAGCACCCTTTTGAAACATTCAAAAGTTCTGAAATGAATCATGAACAAATGCCAAGATTGAGTGAAAAGTTTCAATGAAAAGGTATTATGAACAGGCATGTGCAAAGCTGCTATTTTTCAAAATTGTGCAGCATGCAATTGATTGCACCCTTTGTGTAAATCGATTTCACAATGTTTCAACAGCTATATTTTCAAAAGTTTTAAGTGTAGAATCGATTGCACAAGCAATGTCAATCGATTGCATGTAAAGTCAGTAGTAAAAAAAATAAGTGAGTGCAATCGATTATGAAAGCAATGTAAATCTATTGCACTGAGAAACAGAAGCAAACTTTTTGAAAATTTTAAGTATGCAATCGATTTCACTGAGAAACAAAAGTAAAAGATCTGAAAAATTGAAGCATGCAATCGATTGCACTAATATGCAAATCGATTGCACTCAAGTAAAAAATGAATTTTAACTTTGAAAAACATGAGTAATGATTTATAAAACATTTCTTATTCACCATTGAGCATCTATATCTTAAGATCAGAGTAAATAATATCGTTATACCTTGAAAGTTGTTAAGAGCTTTGAACTGGAGATTTTGTCCATAGATGCTTTGAGCTTTGAACAAAAAAACAAGTATAAATGGGCTAGGCAGAAAAAGTAAACAAGGGGTGTGAATTGGATTTTGTAAGGCCCAAATCAGGAGATGACCCAGAATTGTGTTGGATCTGGTGTTGCTGGCCTTCAGGAGGTGCATCGTGGGCTGCAAGTTGAGGCGATTGGATTTGGTTCAATTGAGATTTGATGGTGTGAATCTGATGGCGCATGGTGAGCATTTAAAGTGTAGCACGCTAGATATGCAAATATCATGTTAGAAAAAATGAAAATGCACGACCTGGGTATCGAACCCAGGTCCTTTCTATTTCACACGTTCCCCTTCACCAACTGAGCTAGCTATCCATTTGTTGATACAAATACAACTATAAAATTATATTAGGAAAAACAAGTCATATATATATATATATATATATATATATATATATATATATATATATATATATATATATATATATATATATATATATATATATATATATATATATATATATATATATATATATATATATATATATATATATATATATATATTCAAAAATCTTAAACGCGGGCGTTGCACAAGCCAATGGGAGAAAGACATTTGTGGTGCCAGAGTCAGCCCACGCTTGAGTCAAACGACCGGAGAGACTCCGGAGTCAAACTCCGGCCGTCTTCTCCGATGTATCACAACCTGCAAACTTACATAAACCTAAAATTAAATCAAAATAAGTGACCCTATCCCACGTAAAATCAACCCCTGAATCCAAATCCGGGGTTATTTTGGTCTGAGACGGGCTGAACCGTATGTTTCGAAGGTAAGCACATATCATGCCTTAACGGTGGCACGATCTCATTTTTGCGTCTTTGTTTACATGTAACACGTTTAATCAAACATAAACACCAGCAACAATATGTATATATGATCAATATGAATTTAAATCATGTATTCTATGAGTTTGAGATTGAAGAATTTTTACCAAACAGTGAGATCGGGTGAGGGAGCTTTCGCGCGTGTTAGACCTTCCTAATGCTTGGAAACATTCCTGTAACCTTTAGGAGGAAGAAGGAATGCTTGGAATGGACTGAGGAAGGCTGGATCGGTTGTTTCGAGTTTGATAACTTTGTGAGAATTTTGAGAATGCTTGTGTGCCTTTCTGAGGCAGTGTATGTGTATCTTTTCTGAGGTAGTGGTGGCTGTATTTATAGAGGAATAAGATATCTCCACTGATAAGGCAAGAATCAAACCATGTTTAAACCAAAATCAAACCTATTGAAAACATGTCTTTTTTGAATTATTCTCTTGCCATTCTTAACATACAATGAACTTGGACCTATACCATGTATTTTCACGAATTCTTGGGCCTTAAAAAAATCCAAACACCAGCCCATTTTGAATAGTTGGACAGTAATGAAGAAAATATGTGAAAAATTATTAAAGACAGTGTAAAAAGACAGAAAAATTGCATTTTGAACTGTTATGTGTCGATACAATGCTTCTATGCATCAACACATAACTCTTCTTGCTCTTGTAAAAACGAAATCAACTCAGTATGAGTCGATGCATAATGGGATGTGTCGACTCATGCACATGTTTGTGTCGATACATACGCATTTTGTGTCGACTCATGCACCTTTCATCCTTCTATTTTGGGGCTTGGAGAACAGTATGTATCGATGCATAAGTCTTTATGTCGACTCATACCCTATTTTGTCACCAAAATGAATCGACTCATGTGGGTATGTGTCGACTCATGATGTAGTTTTTTTGACTTAAACATTGTTGTTTTGGATTTGGACCTCTTTCAAGATGCTGTAGTAGCCTCAGTGAACCTCCATGATACTGCTCCAGTCCTCCCTCTTGAGCAATTGAGGACCTCAATGAGCATGTCTTGAGTAAAAATGGGAGGGCAAATTTTAGGGTACAACAAGCATCTTAGGACAAAGAATGGAATCTGGAGATACAAGAAGAATACAACAGAAGGGATGATCAGAAACATGCTCATTGACGAAGGTAAACTCTTTATAGAACAAAGTACAAGAAGAATACCAGAATAGTATCTACACGCTTTCTAACAAAGTACTACTAGATACTTCTACCAGTTACAAGCTGTCTTGTTCAGGAAAAATGACTTGCCTCAGTTATCATATGACAAAGTTTTTTTTCTTTAACTTTGTGTTAGTTAGTAACATTATTTTTGATCAATCTTTCCTGGTTAGAATAATCTTAAGCTCGGCCTGAATCATCATAATTCAAAATATTAAACTTAATTTGTCCAACAATAGGTTCTCTTAGGGTAATTAAAATTATTTCCTCTTAGCTAATCCATATCTCTAATAACCGTTTAGTTCTTTTTCTTCTCCTTAAAAAATCATTATCAAATATTAAGAAACAAGTTAAATAATCTAACACTTGTAGTAACTTCCATTCTAAAGTTTTAGTGTCTATATCTTTTCTCTCTAGGTATATTTTTTAAATTACCTAGGAACTTGTAGATACATCCTTCTTCAAAAGTTTTCACTCTCTGTTGTCAGTTTTCTGATGTCTAGATGTCTTCTCATAACTCTGAATCTGTATGTTTCCTTCTCCTCTATATATTTAAATCTCTTTCACAAAATCTCTTGATCACTTAATTCTCATTTCAAAAATTTTCTTATCCTTTTCCAGTGGCTTCAAAAACCTTCAGTGCTATTGAGGATCTCCTTGAGGTTGTTTGTGAACTTTGTCTCAATGTTCCCATGGTAAGGCCTGATGAACTTGGCTCTAACCAAAGCATCATCTGGCGTGTTTGGTCTAACTACTTTTCCATGCTTCATGGACCCGTCTACCCTTATCTTGTTAAGGAATTTTGGTTGTACGCCTCTATTGATTGTGACTCTATCCACTCAACCTTCTTCGATAACAATATTACCATTACTCCAAAATCAATTGCTATTCCAATTAGGTGCCCTCAAACTAGAACCATAATGGAAGATTTTAAATTTCCTCTCTCCTTCGTTGAAAGACTCAGCACCATTCATAAACCCTTTGAAGAACATGAGCCAAATAATCCTAAAAATCTTCTCCCCATAGCCAAAGTTTGGTTTCAGTTTTTGCTAACCAACTTTTGACCTAGAGGAGTTAATTTGAACTATCTGGTCTTTTTAAAATTTTTTTTAATCTACCTTCTTATGTATCATGTTAGAATCAACCTAACTCAAACCATTTACAACTATCTTAGGGGGTCATTTGTTGTTTCTAGAAATTATCACCAGTCTTTTATCCCCTTTGGAATAGTTTTTCTGCTCTCTTCTCTCAAGCTGAGATTATTAAAACAATTTGTCTAAATGGTTCCAATGATGTTCTTGAAGAAGAAATATGTGAAGTTCTTGAAGTCTCCTTTGGAGTTTCTATGTTTTTAAGAATATGTTGTATTAGGACATTTTCATTTAATCTTGTTTCATCTTGTTCTACTACGATAAATGAATTCTCTTCTTAAGATGAAATTTTTTCAAGTAATAGGTGTCTATTATAATGAATGTTATTATCAGAACATTTATTCTTCTAATTATTCTAGTTAGGAATAATAATTTCCGTCCTTCTCTTCTTCTTGTTGATTAAAAAGAACATACTTTAACAAACTAGTCACTAGGTAAAAAGAAGACCTATAGTCTAGCTAGAGACAATTGTCCTTTACAATTCATCCATCCTATAGTAAGATATAACACCTTTAGAAAAATTACATTTCTATAGAATAGGTAGAAATCCTTCTGTTTCACTCAATGTCATAATAATCCTTTAAACCCACTGCACTCTCTCTTGACATTATCATTAACTGTTCTTTCCTAATCTTTCACTTCATATCTTATGCGTGATATGCCTCTCTACCTTTGTCATCTATCTGGTCATACATGTTCTCTATCTATATATTCATCTCTTTACCTTGAATATATTTATCTCCTCCATTTCTCAAATTCTCTCTTGCTTCTCTCAACATGTCTCTAGTTACCTTCCATGGTAATGAGAGTCTTTTTGAGGTTATAACTGAATATTAAGTAAAGTTTCGTCCCCTTGGCAATAGGCAAATTTCTTGCAGTATCACTTTAGTTATTTATTTTCAACAGTGGACAAACTACTTCACTATGTTGGATAAACCTATCTACACAAACCTTGTCAAAAACTTTTGAAAACATGCTTACGTTGTAAGAGAGGGATGTTACATTGCTTCCTATGTCTTTGGAATTCCCATAACCATCACCCCCTTTTCAATCGTCATTGCTACTAGTTATGATAATGTTGGCTTTACTATTTAACATGTTAAGAGCCAATATCTTCTTAATGAAGAGCTAACTATCCTTAACAACTAAACATCCAATTACGAGCTTAAAAATCCAGAAACTCTTCTGCCCATCCCATAAAGTTGGTTCAAATTTTTGTTAACCAATTTTCATCCTAGAAGAACTCACCAAAACATCACTCATGAAAATCGGCTTCTTCTATTTATGCTGATAAATGATATCCGGATAAATTTTCCACAAATAATTTTCAACTTTCTGCAAAAGTCCATCACTCTCTCCAGAAATGAATCCAAGTCCTTCATACCTTTTGGAAGAGTTCTCTCTTAAATCTTCTTCAAAGAAGTAATTTTTGAATGTATACAGAGAGCTGACCCTGAAAGTGTTCTGGCGAAGAAAAAGTGTGAAGTCTTTAATGATTAATTGATGCCTATTTAGTGTATAAGTTTATGTGTCTAGGTTTAAAATCAATGGTATTTACTTCTCCCGCTTATTGTGCATTATCTGTTCTACTATATCTATTATCAATAGAAATGTATTTTTATGATTCTACTTAACAATTCTACTTTGTTTTCTTTAATAATTTCTATCTCCTTATCACCTTTTTTATTTCTATTTACACCTCCCTCTGTTTTAATTGTTTTCTTTTAATTCAGTTTGATTATTTTCTTTTATTAATTTTCCTTTGATGTATATTTCTTTTCACATGATAAAATGACCATATATATATATATATATATATATATATATATATATGATTTTATTTTCTTGTATTTTTGTTGATTGTATGGTTGATTTCTTGACATGTTCCCTTAAGTGATTCTATGAAGTGATTAATTTCCTTTTGATCGTTTTGTGTTGAGTTAGACTTTAGGATCAATCTATGCATGATAATGTCACTAGGCTAGTTTCCATTTAAACTCAATCTTAGGACCATATTTTCATGATAACAATTAGGATCAAGTCTCCCCTCAGATTTTTCTTTTTTCATATTTTCATCTAAAAACTAAACACTCTTTTCTTAATCAAAACCAAAAAGCACTTAACAAATAAAGATATGAATTGTATGCCAAAATCCTTAAGTAATTGAAAATAATTAGAGGGTGTATTCCCGACCCTTTTCTTCTTTCATTCATAGACTTTAGTGCATTTTAAATTACAAACCATTTCAAAGCTAAAGGAGGAGAAATAGATAAGTGCCCATGTATTGGGTAACATTTACTACTATCCTCAACAAAAACACTTCAACACATTCAAACCTTTTTTTCCTTAGGGCCTTTTTCCTTTAAAACCTTTTCAAAAATGGCATGTTAATTCCATTTTACAGAAAACAGGTAACACGTGGTTCTCCAAAGGTCGAGTGGAAAACACCTAACTACTAGAATGTGAACTTAACATCATCCACTAAAAACAACCAACAAACAAACACTTTTTAGAAGAACTACAATGTTCTGATTCCCTTTGAGATATGTAGGCACTGAGTTGTAAGACTCAGATGAATTCAATAATAAATTTGGTTTGGTTTTCCTCAATAACAAAAACCTTTTGTTTTTCCTTTTAAATCATTTATGCCTTCCCTAAGAAAGTAAATATTTAGATAACACCCCCTTTGATTAGAACAAAAAGAATGAATCCCGTTAAGTACAACAAACGTGAGGGGTGCTAATACATTCCCCTTGCATAATCGACTCCCTTACCTGGACATTGGTTGAAAGACCATTTTCTTCCCTTCTTTGAGGTTTTTTTTTAATATTTTCCTTTCTCACTTTGGGATAAATATAGTTAAGTGGAGACTTCATTGTTTTGTATATTTTTAGATTTTCTTCAGCACCACTATCAACTATACCACATGCTCATGTGTCCTATTTTGTGACAATAATGACATTCCAGATTCTTGTATCGTGGTTTGGACTTGCTTCTGTTATTCTATCTACTACCCTGCGGTTCCTTTTTCTGACTTCCCCCTATTTTTAGGGAAAGTACCTTATATTAAGATGAAGAACCTTGTGCCTTTCTTATCATCTCCTCATTAATAATACCACCCTTATCCGTTTCCAAAGAAACAACGCCTGTAGGAGCAAAACTTGTGATAGAAACCTAAAACGTGTCCTAAGACTTTGGTAAATATAGAAATACAAATAGTCCAAAAAGTTCATCATCTAATTTAATACCCATTCCTGACATCTGATCAAGGATCTCTTGAAATTAACCTAAGTGATCTAAAATAGAGTTCCCCTCTTTATACTTCAAACTTATGAAGGTATTCAACAAGAACAATTTATTATTCCCTAATTTAGAGGCATACAAGGACTATATCTTCCCCCCACAAAGTTTTTGCAGTTGTCTCATTAACAATATGATTATAAACATTATCTTCTACATATGAAGGGGTATTTCGCAAGTGCATGATAAGTAACAGAGTAATATAAAGAGTGTCGAACCCATAGAGTCATAGTAGTCAAGCTATCTTTTTCTATTGCTATGGTGTTTATCTAAGGAGATTAAAATAATGATTTAAGATATGAAAAATAGAGTATAAATAAAAGAATATAATTAATTAAGAAATGCAATGCTGGAATGTGGATCTCATCAATTCATTGATACCCTTATTGTTCCTAAATTGAACTACCTATGGGACAATATTTCCTCTTTAAAAAGAACTAACTAAAAAGGAACCTTCGTTGTCACGTAATCAGAACCAAATTATGCCCTCTAATTTATACTGTCAATTGTCGCATGCCCAACGCATTTTGTTTTAAAGAAGTAAATGCCTTTTTTTAGAAATAAGTTTCTTTTACTCAGATGAAAAGCAATTCTGAATGGAATATTAGAATTTAAAGGGTTCTCAACTTTAATGCGATTAATAAAAACACCTTCTCCAAAGAGACTATAATATGGTACAGGAAGTAAATCGAAGAAAAGACTTGAATGCAAGAAATAAAAAGGCGGCAAGATAAAACTTCTGCATAGGTTTCTCCAAAGTCGATACAGACTAAGTCAATAGTGCTATAAGTCTCCAATGTGAAGAGTTAAAGCTTACAAAATGCAAAAATATATGGATTAAGTTTGTACTAAGCTTGGATGATCCAAAAGTGAAGCTAAACACTTATTTATAATTTTCAAAGACCTAAATATCCAGTGGGAAGTTTCTAGATTCGTGGTACTAAAAATAGGAGTGAATGGAGAGAATGAGAGACCAAGCAGAGCCCATTTGTAACTGTTGCATTTTAAAAGGGGTGGCAATCACAACATCCCCATAGAGAATAATATGCTGATAAAATGGCCATGACTTGGTCTTTGGGACCGTTGGCGCATGGACCACTCATGGCCACCTCTATGGTGAATGACATGGTGGTTGCCTTGTGTGTAATATTCCTTTTTCTTCTCCATTTTCCATCTGAATCACTTAGTTTCTTTGCGTACGAATCCCATTTGGTCATATACCTTAGATACAGACAAAATACCAACATAATACTGGAAATGAAGATAAAAAACAATAAAACATATGTAAATCGAGTTAAATATACATTGTGTTTTGGTGTTATCAAACTTTCCCACACTTGAACTGTTGCTTCTCCTTAAGAAAAATGAAAGTAAACAGTGTCACTTGATAGCTACTTTGGGCTTAAAGACTTTACTTTGAACAAGGTTATGTTAATAGGTATTAATTCACTAAAACAAGGGCAACATAATAAAACATTCCGCATTTTGCGGGCATAAATTCTCCTTCCTATACAAACCAATTTGTATCATTTAATTATGCTTAAGCCTAACTTACTTTTCTCATTTTTTCATCCCTTTTTATTCAGGCGCAATCACATTAAGCCCGTTAACCGTACATACTAAAAGTAAGGCGACCGGTTAGTAATTTTGATCCTTTGCACGAGGTTCTGGTACATTAATTGGTGTAACCTATTAATTTTCCCTATTGTAGTTGCAGGGGATCAGACTATAATCCTCCCTACCAAGTTCAGCACCAGAAACCTCTGAACCAACTAACAACGAGTATTTTATTTTATTTTTTCAAGTTACACAACCATTGGGTTAAGCGACAGGTTGAGGGTCACCAAACTTAGAAGTTACATTCCCTATTTTCAATTAATTATAGCAGAAAAAAATTAGGATCGTTCACTTATATACATCTGCTTCCCTATGTAGAACATGCTTAAGCCGGTGCCGTTTGCTAAAATAAACTACTTAAGGATTTATTTTGGGTTGAGAATTTAAGGCTAAGGCATAACAATTATCCAAATCGATCTCCATAATTTGGAGACTTATGGTGTTAAGACGATACCGATATTTCAAGACATTTCCCAAGTCTCTATAACTTGTGCTAAGCTTGTCTAATAACCCATATATTCAAAACAAACATTGTTTCTTTTTGTAAAATGGTCAAAAACATGTGGTGTAGTGTGTGCAGGTGAAAAATAAGGTGGTGGTGAATTATTAATTGGTGAAACTTGATCTTGCCTATTAAGCTCATCATTAGTATCATTACATGTTGCCATAATAGTGGGAATTGAGGTGGGTAGTGGGTCGGTAAATGGGGGAGCATCTAAATGATAAGTCCATTTGGCCCTTTCTCATACGTCAGTACATAAAGACCACAGTAAAACAATACTCTCAACGGATTCATTATGAACCATAAGGTGATGTCCACCTTCCATTCGGTTTGTAGAAAACTGCATGTTGTGGACATAATCAATATCAAGAACGTGGGGTGGTAGAGGTTCCAAGTTAGAAAGCTTATCATCAAGGCCTATAACACGAGCTAGTGAGGTAATCAAGCCTATAAATTATATTTCACCTCTTTTAGAGGCATTCATATATGCTATCATAAAAGGGGTCCAGTTTACTTGTCTTCGAGTAAGGGTGAATTGCAAATAAAACATCTCTTTTACGTTTGTTTTGTTATTATTCTCCCAACCAAAAATGGTATCTGATTGGTCACCATTATCACTATGTCTTTGTTACTTGTCTTACAATAATATAAGTATTCTACACCACTTTACTTCGTATTATGTTATCATTTGAGTCATTTTTATGTTCTTTTAAGTTTTCTCCGCATTTTATGGTTTTTGTGTTGTTTCAAGTTATTTTCCCATTTTATGTATTGGTATGTTGTTTCTAAAATTTCCTCAGGTTTAAGTTGAAGATCTACTGGACACGGTGTGAGAAAATGGTGGAGACCCGAAATTTCGAGGAAAAATAATATGGAGGATCAGTTGAGCAACACGGGCGCCCGTGTCATATGAAGTTAAGAGGAAATCAGGGGTGCAACACGAGTGGTCGTGTCGCCTGACGTGTGGCAGCAGCTGGGACTTTAAAAGGAATTTTTGGACTTCAAGGGCCAACATGGGTTCCAGTGTTTCCTAACATGACCCGTGTTTTCCAGTGACATTAATTCTGGTGTTTTTATGATTGTTGCCCGAAGATTGATCTGAAAAGGTGTTTTGGTAATTTCCAACGAACGTAAAGGTATTTTCACTATATAGAGGGGTTTTAACGATAGAAACAAGACTTTTTTTTTGCATACAAAGAATTCGAAAGGTTTGAGATTGGAGATTATGCAATTGTTGGAGGACGGAAGTCTTTTCATTTGCAGAAGCAATTGAAAATCAAAGTTCACCACAAATGGTAATGTATTTTTTTATTTAATCTGAAATTCTTTTGAACAATATTATGAGTAGCTAAACCCCTTAATGCTAAGCGGTGTCCCTGTTTTCCTTTGTAATGAATTTGAATTCTTGATCGCAATAAAATTGTTTATTTTCAATTTAATCGTTCAATGTGTTTAATACTTTCCTGATCATACCAATTAGGATTGATTTATGATTAATAATTAAAACTGGACCACCATTGTTAAGGTTTTTGTATGATTAGACTGTATTAGATATCACCTAGGACTAGGGATACCATATAGTTACCAGGTGAATCTTGATAAAATAAAGGCTTAGTGTCATCGTAATTCTCTAAGGACCTAGACATTATGATAAATGACCAATTGTTTTCCCACTAAGGACTCAGGGGAAAACAACCTAAAGATCCGGTAATTGAGGGTTATAAACTTGTTGAGTAAACCAAGAGTCAATGTTATTACAGGGGAAAATCACACACTTACCCCTAGCATGTTGCTCATACTAGTAACAAAAGACATAATTTACATTCCGCTTAATTTTTATAATTATAAGGATAAAGTCAAAACCAAAATGTTGTACCCGAAAAATTTCCCTCTCTATTCTCAAGACATTTCTCACAAAATATCTCAAATGCTCAAAAAGTTTCATGAGTTTGATCAGACAAGTTCACCTCCTAAGCATTGAGCCCACAAATTAAGGTTTTGGTTTTCGCAAGGACAATTGGACTTTTGATGCCTCAAATCACTTTCACCATTCAATATAGGTCTCCAAGATTTCTTATACCAAGTTTCAAGTCTTGCATCACAAATTTGCTCAGTTAATTACTCAGATGACTGGAAATCATCTATATTGGGTAAAAAGTCAACTATGGTCAACATACAGTCAAACTTCATGATTTTTGGCCAACATCAAAATTTTGAAGTAATACTTGTCAATTGATCAAGTTTTGATCATAATTCCTCAAGAAAAGCATTCAAATCATCAAGGGGGCAAAATGGTCAAAATTAGGGTTTTGATTGAGATGGACTGATCATTGACTTTTGACCTGATACATGACCCAATGGCTTGAAGAATTATTTCAAGGATTCAAACACAACATGTTGACCTAACTTCATGGCTCAAATAATTTCTCAAGATTAATGGATTGATAGTTGAATTTTGGATCCATAGATGAAAAGTCAATTGATACACAAAAAGTCAAACTTTAAGTTTTTGATCAACATTGAGTTTCAAAGATCAATATTCATCAAGATACTCAAAGATATCAAACTTGATCATCAAGAATAAATAAAGTCAATAAAGTCCACAAAAAGTCAAAGTTTGTAATACTTATAAATTTTCTAAGTGTTTTTATACTTGATAAATTCATTACTTCATGACATTTTTTTCACCAAGATGCATGATGATTCAAGGAAAACTTTCAACATAAAAGTTGTAGATCTTGATGATCTCGACAAATTTGTATTAGAGAGTTGATGTCCAAAATATGCTTAGATTTGGATATATAAGCTCATAAAGACATGACATTTTTCATAAAACACTTAATAAAATTTTGGCAAGTTATGCAAATTTTTTGACCTAACTTCTTGGGAAATTTTCACCAAGCTTCAAGATGATTTAGCCAAAGTGGTAAACATGAAGGTAGTAGAAAATGTTCTAAGATTTCCAAAATGTACCAGAACTTGAAGAGATCATTTTTGAGCTAAGAGAATCGAAAAGAAGAAGTTGGGCATCCATTCTTGAAATTTAGGGCATTTTCATGAAGAACACATAACCAAATTTCAAGCCATGCTGTATAAATCTCACTTTGAAGGCATCAAAATTTCAAATCAATCAATAATTAAATGCTTACATAGTTTATTAAGCCATTGGTCAAGCATTTGAGCCATTTTCCAAGTGATTAATCCATTTTTGGCACAAATGTAACATTGCCATTTTGGAAAAAGTGGCTTTAATCACAAGGTCCACTCTCCTTGAGGTTTAGACTTGTTACCTCTGCACACACTCAACAGAAAATACAGAAGCAACATGTTTAAAGTGCCTAACCACTTTATATAGCCTTGTATTATGCATTGGAATAATGTTTGTCAAAGTTGCTTCAAAAACCAGTTAAAAAAGCATAACATGTGATCTTGTTAATCTGATCGCTTCGAGCCCTGAAACCTCTTGTCTATAAATAGAGGATGTATTTGCAATATAGAACATGAATTCACAAGCCTAGAAACTCCCTCAAACTCTATGAAATCATAATTTGCACACAACCTCCATTTTTGTGCCATTTTTGACTTTGAATACCCATCTCACAATCAACTCGTGTGTTTTCCATTTTAATCAATCACCAAGCTTCTATAACTCATATAGAAGCTATCCAAACACCTTCCACACAACTGTAACATCATCTTCCTCATTTTTTGTAACCAAAAACAAAGTTCTGCACATTGACTTCTCCAAAATAACACAGCCACTCTCAATCCAAAGTAAGCATTGCATTAGCTTCCTGTAGGTTCAGTGAAGCTATCCAGGTCATCACAACATCTGAAGGAGTTCTCAATCATCAAACTCAATTTCCAGTTTTGAGTTAAGTTTTTCAAACTTTTAACTCTCTCTACAAGCATCATTAATGGTAACTTTGTGAATAAAAAATGTAGACACCATAGCCCTGAAGCTAACCATGCCTTAGATTTCATTTATGTTGCCCGAGTGATGAGAATTTTGAATATGAACTTGCTAAGTGGTTTATTTCACACCTTCCTCGATCAGGTTTGAAGAATGAACAAGGCATGCAGTGGTCTCAAAGGTTGACGTCGCCCTCACATTCAAATATTCATTCGTGTTCTCGATCTTTGGAGGATGTCACCATTATTGACCATTTTGGGGAATTACCTAATGTCCCACTCCTTGTCATTATGGGATGTATCACTTATAATCCTTGCTTGGCTCTACGACAGTTTGTTACTCTCGGAGGGATGGTCCGCATGACGCGCTCATCCAAGGTATTGTGTTTGACTATGAGAACAATGTCTAAGGTTTTCATCAAAGATTTGTACGAGCTTTGGGCATGGTGAACAAGGTTGATAGCAAACATTTGGGGCATAATAACTCCATTCCATTGGAACCTTATGTCAAGTGGGTGCGAGCTCGTGCTCAAAACCTCATGATGCTATATGTGGCCATCCTACCTATCATTATGGAGCCTATTACCGAAGGAGACGCTCCTTACATAATTCTTCATCCTAACATGCCTACTACTCTCGAATAATTGCAAAGGTCATGGATTCAACTCAAGGGGGAGAGAGACACCTTTGAAGCCCAATTCTACTCGAGCGAGAAGAAAGTGTTGGAGATCACAAGGCAACTCCACGAGGAGCGAAACTTGAATTCCTACATCAGTCCAAAGAGGAAGCGTCCATGGGAGACCTGAGTCTTTTGTTGTATAATTTCATTTTTTTATTTTTCTTTCATTGTAAGCCCAAGAGGAAGTTTGTAACTTTTTAACTCATTAATAGAATTAATGTTTTTGTCTCCTTTTTTGTTTAAGCAAATTTAAATCTTAAAGTCCTTGAAAACTTTGCATACGCATAACATGCATCATATCATAAGAAGGTTTTCTGACATAGGTTTCCTCATCTTTCTACTATTTATTTCAGTATAAGATGGATCTCGAGAAAACTGTAAAAGACTCGTAGACTCAAAACTCTCAGTTTCAAGAAACTCCTCTCAACTTAGCAAAAGGGCAGCAAGAAATAATGGTTTTTCTTGTTACAAAGAAGAAAGTTGTGATTAACATGGGGAAGAGATTCAAGGGTTCTGTCCGACAAGTTCAAGTTGAAGAAGACTCCTCCAAGGAAGATTAGAATCAAGATTAAGATGCTAGGAGCACCCGTATCGGGGGTGGAAACAATCAAATCTCTGAAGACGAAGATTATTTTGACGAGCAATATCCAACGGCCGACGATAAGTATAAACAACTAGAAGACATATTGAAGGCTTTAGAAATCCAAGTTGTACCTGGATTGGACTTTGGTGACTTGGGTTTGGCTCCTGGGGTAGTCATTCCCCACAAATTCAAAATCCATGCTTTTGCTAAATATGATGGTGTCTCATGTTCGAAGCTTTACCTAAGATCTTATGTCCGCAAAATTCAGCAGCATATAATTGATAAGAAATTGTGGGTGCACTTTTTTCAAGAAAGTCTATCTGGGACGCAGTTGGAATAATTTTACCAATTGGAAGGGACTAACATCCATACTTGGGAGGATTTAGCCACTACTTTTTACCGCCAATATCAATATAATGTTGATCTTGCGCCAAGTAGGGTGCAATTGCAAGGAATGACCATGGGATCAAATGAGGGCTTCAAAGAGTACGCTAAAAATGAAGAGACTTGGATGGAATGGTGTAACTACCTTTAACTGATAGAGAGTTGGTAGATATGTTTATGGGAACATTGACCAAACCATTTTTCAACTTGCTAATTGGAAGTTCATCGTCTGAATTCACTGAATTGATCTTTACTGATGAGAGGGTTGAAAGCGGGATTAAAAGCGGGAAGATACCCATGACCTCCACCTAAAATGATGTGAAAAATCTATTTATTAGTAAAAAAGAGACTAATGTTGTGTACGGGTCAAGAAGTCATGCTAAGAATGACTGTCATCATTCAGTAGAGGCTGTACTAATTTCTAATCCAACTCCAACTCAACGACTGCATCAACAAAATAGTCAACAAAGACCGGATGTCCAAAGAAGACAAATTACTAAAATCAATATGCAATTGTATCAAGCTCTACAACACCTTTTGAAAGCTGATTTGGTGACCTTGTGAGATCCCCCTTCCAACCCTAATACTGCTTCTCCAAAATACAACCCCAATTCCAAATGAGCTTACCACTCAAACAGTCTCGGACATGATACCAATGATTGTTGGTCTCTAAAGAATAAAATCAAAGACCTAATTGATAACAAGATAATTGAATTCGACCCTCCACCAAATCCCAACGTAATCACCAAACCCATGCCAAATCATGGTAAGGGTGTCAATGCTATTGAAGATGCCTCTTTTGTTGCCTCCATTAATGACTTGACCACTCCTTTGAAGACTGTTCAAGAGAATTTGTTAAAAGTCAAGGTATTCCTTGGTTGCCTTGAAGACTCTTGCTACTATGCTGTATAAACTAATGGTTGTGAATGGATGAAGAAAGGTGTCCAACACCTAATAGGTAGCCATGAGATTCTATTTGAAAGAACTCCAACTGTGAAAAGTTTGACCGAAGTTGTATCTCAAGAATTTGAAGACGTGTCCATCATTAATATCTCAAACAAACCTATTAGGGTCACCTCAAAAGGTCCTATTAGGATTCCCATTGAACCAAGAATAGCTCCACTAATTATCACCACACCGGGGTAAGTCCCCTACTCTTCTTATAAGGTTGTGCCCTGGAATTATGTGGCAGAAGTGTACTACCATGGTATCAAACAAGATTCTTGGATTGCTGAAAATGAAATTGCTGACATTATAAACATTATTGGATCAAGTAAAGTTACTAGGACGGGTAGGATCTTCTCTCCAGAGATTTCGTCTCCTACAACCACAACTACACCCATTCGCATTACTAATGTTAAACCTGTTGCTGATACTCGAGGAAAGGAAAAAATGACTGAGTCTGCCAGGACAAAGGCGCCCACAAAAGATATTACCATTAAAGACCCATCTACCCAAGAGATGGAGGATATTCTAAAAATCATCAGAAAAAGTAATTACAAGAGAGTGGAACAGTTGGGGCAAACACCCTCGAAGATTTATATGTTGTCTTTGTTGCTATGTTCCGAGGCGCATGCCCAAGAACTGATAAAGTTCCTGAAAAATGCACATGTCCCACAAGAAAATATGGCTGACCAATTTGAAAACCATGTAGCAAGCTTGACTGTCGATAATGGATTAGGGTTCTCTGATGCAGATTTGACCTCGATGGGGAAGAATCACAACAAAGCTCTCCACGTCTCCATAGAATGCAAGGGCACTACCATGGCACATGTATTAGTGGATACAAGATCTTCTCTTAATGTCTTACCTAAAGGAGCTTTAGAAAGACTAGACTATGATTGACTGGTGTTGAAACCTAGTGACATTATAGTAAGGGCTTTCGATGGTTCTAAGAGGATGGTCCATGGAGAGGTTGATCTCCCTATCAAGGTTGGGTCTCAAGTCTTCAACTCAACATTCTATGTGATTTATATCCTTCCTGCTTATTCTTTCCTTCTTGGACGTCCATGGATACATGGGAAAGGAGCGGTGACTTCCACACTACATCAAAAGTTTAAATATCTGGTCAAGGGGAAAATTGTTACCGTCTGTGGTAAAGAAGAGTTTATGATTAGTCATCTAAATTCATTCAAATATGTAGAAATGGATGGAGAGTTCATTGAAAATCCTTGTCAAGCCTTTGAAGTGGTCTCTCCCATGGTTGATGTTGCCAATGCCATTCCTGACAATCCCGAAGCTGCTAAAGATACACTGAGGATGGCTTCTCTGAAATATGCTCGTGCTATTGTTGAAGAAGGAGGTTGCACCATTTGGGGACAACTTCTTGATTTTCCTTTCAAGTCAGACAAATTCGGATTATGCTTCACTTCCAAAGCACAAAAGGAGGTTCGACATGCTCGTGCAGGGAAACCACCTCTCCACATTACTAACCATGAGGTTAATTCCCTTGAAGACTCCGATGCTGATAGTGACTTTGATGACTGGATCTACCCGACTGCTGATGAATGACTCAACAACCGGAAGACCAAGGGCTTTATTCAAATCTTCTACAGCCAGGAGTAATTTCCATTTACTATTTTTTATTACTTTGAGAACTTTGTTTGTAATTTCCATTAAAATAATGACTTTAAGCCATGTGCCTTGCCCGAGGCACATTGATCCATTTGTTAAGGGTTTGTCATTTTCATATGCCATATGCTCATTTTAATGAAAAAACATTGGAATATTTTGCATTCAAATTTTGTGCTCTTTATCTTTCTTTACTTTATTGCATTTTCAAAAAAATAGCCATGTGATCTTACATGCACACACACACACACACACACACACACACACACACACACACACACACACACACACATTTGCAGATCAACATCCATTCCGGATCTCGATGCAGGTTTCTTGGCAGTGACGTCATATCCCCAATGGGTGGCAAATTTTGTTCCGGTGCCGAAGAAGGATGGAAAAGTCCGTATATGCGTAAAATATAGGGGTTTGAATAGGGAAAGCCCCAAATATGATTTCCCACTACCACATATTGATGTCTTGGTCGACAGTACTGCTCAATATAAAGTGTTCTCCTTTATGGATGGCTTCTCTGATTACAATCAAATCAAAATGGCTTCAGAAGACATGTAGAAGACCACTTTTGTCACACAGTGGGACACCTTCTATTATAAGGTCATGCCTTTCGGTTTGAAGAAAGAAGGCGCAACCTATCAACGGGATATGGTAGCTTTATTTCATGATATGATTCATCATAAAATAGAAGTCTATGTTGATGATATGATTGCAAGATCACAAACTGAGGAAGAACACCTTGTCGTCTCCACAATCTATTTGAGAGGTTGAAGAAATACAAGCTGAGGCTAAATCCCAAAAAGTGCACCTTCGGAGTGAGGTCTGGAAAACTCTTAGGCATCCTCGTCAGTGGAAAAGGTATTTGAAGTCGACCCTGCAAAAGTCAAAGCCATACAAGAGATGCCAACTCCCTGTACCGAGAAGGAGGTCAGTGGTTTCTTAGGTCAACTCAACTATATTTCACGATTCATATCTCACTCAACTGATACTTGTGAGAAAACATTCAATTGTTGAAGAAAGATCAAGTAGTCAGATGGAACGATGATTGCGAAGCAGCTTTTTACAAGATGATGGAGTACCTACAAGAACCTCCAATCCTGATGCCTCTAGTTGAAGGAAGACCTATGATTATGTACTTGACTGTATTAGAGAATTCAATGGTGTGTGTCTTGGGCCAACATGACGAGTCTGGACAAAAAGATCATGCAATATACTACCTTAGCAAAAAGTCTACCGACTGTGAAACTAGATATTCACTTCTCGAGAAAACTTGTTGCGCTTTGGCATGGGCTGCTCGCCGGCTAAGACAATATATGTTGACTCACACCACTTTATTGATTTCTAAGATGGATCCAATCAAGTATATCTTCGAGAAGCTAGCTCTCCGGACGAATAGCTAGATGGAAAATGATATTGACTGAATACGATATCTAGTACACTACATAAAAAGCAATAAAGGGAAGTGTATTGGTGGATCATTTGGCCCATCAAGCTATTGAGGACTACCAATCCATGAACTTTGAATTCTCGGACGAGAATATCATGCTGATAAATGACTTTGAAAAGCCTGGATTGTATGACGGACCTGAACAAAGGTCCCGGTGGACTATGGTTTTTGATGGAGCTTCCAATGCACTGGGTAATGCAGTTGGTGTTGGGATCATTTCTCCCGAAGTTTCCATACACCTTTCACTGTCAGACTGTGCTTCAACTGCACAAACAACATGACCGATTATGAAGCATGTATCTTGGGTCTAAAGGCTGCCATGGACTTAAGAATAAATTTTTTGAGCGTGTACGGAAACTCAAATCTGGTAATCAGTCAAGTTAAAGGAGAGTGAGATACTAAACATCCAAATTTGATCCCCTACAAAGAGTTTGTGCTAACCTTGATCCCATACTTTGAAGAAGTAACTTTTGAACAGTTTCTAAGGAAAGAAAGTCAGTTGGCAGATGCCTTACCAACTATGCCTTCTATGTTCAAGGTCAATTGGGATAACAAAGCTCCTAGAATTACTATCGAAATATTTGACGAACCTGCATACTATTATGAGATCAACACTGATGAAGAGAAGCCATGGTTTTATGGAGTGAGAAGGTACCTTGAAGCACAAGAGTATCCTGAGCGAGCCTCAATCAATAACAAGAAATTCATGCGAAGGTTCTCAGCAAAATTCTTCCTAAGCAATGGGATTATGTACAAGCGCAACCATGATTCTACTCTGCTCCGTTGTGTGGATAGGAAGGAGGCAGAGAAAATCATGGAAGACATGCATGAAGGTATCTTTGGAACTCACTTTAGCGGGCACACTATGGCAAAGAAGATTATGAGGGCTTGTTACTATTGATAGACTATGGAAACTAATTGCCACCATCACTCGAGGACTTGCCATAAGTGTCAAATCCATTCCGACAAGGTTCATGTATCTCCAATTCATTTGAACGTCATAATTGCTCCATGGCCATTTGCAATGTGGGGCATTGACATGATTGGAGAGATCAAGCCAACCACCTCTAATGGACATCGTTTTATCCTTTTTTCTATTAACTAATTTACTAAATGGGTCGAAACTGCTTCATTTTCCTTAATCACTAAGAATGTTGTAGCCCAGTTTATCAAGCAAAACCTCATCTTCCGGTACTGAATCCTTGAAAGGATCATCACCGACAATGAAACCAACCTCAATAATGCTATGATCATTGAACTCTATACGCAGTTCAAAATCAAGCATCACAACTCTTCTCCTTACAGACCTAAGATGAATGATGTAGTGGAAGTTGCTAATAAAAACATAAAGAAGATTATGCAGAAGATGGTGGTGACCTACAAATATTGGCATGAGATGCTACCATTTTCTCTTCATGGCTACCGTACTTCGGCTCGAACATAAACTGGGGCAACCCCTTTCTCTTTAGTCTATGGAATGGAAGTTGCATTGCCTGTTGAAGTGTAGATTCCTTCTCTGAGGATTATGAAAGAAGTGGGCTTAGGCGAAGATGAATGGATTCAGACAAGATTGGATCAATTGAATTTGATTTATGAGAAGAGATTGGCGGTTGTTTGTCATGGTAAAATGTATCAAAAGCATATGATCAAGGCATTCAACAAAAAGATCAAACCTCAGGTATACCAGGCTGGCAACTTGGTAATAAAGCGTATCATTCTAACACAAGGCGATCCTAGGGGAAAATGGACTCCCACTTACGAAGGGCCGTTTATTGTCAAGAAAGTATTCTCTGGCGGTGCTATGATACTAACCACTATAGATGGTGAATATTTCCCACATCCTATGAACACATACATAGTCAAAAATACTACGCATAAAGAATGACCCGCTAGGTTGACATACATAGGAAAAATAAGGGCATCCCGACGAACCAAAAAGGTTCGAGAAAAAATTAGGGATATATATAAAAGATTGTACACCTGGAAAGTCGAAAACCCGTAAGGGCGGCTTGGGAAAAAAGGGTATTCTGGTGGACTGAAAACCCGAAAGGGCGGTCCAGCCAAAAGTTAAGAATAAAAAGCGTATGACTATGTCTCGTCGGATCACTAACAGTCAACTTTATTACCAAGGTCAAAAGTTCAAATGGTACGAGACAAATTCAATCAACCTTTTTCGATGGCAATGGATGATGTTCGAAGACGTAGGGGCACTAGCGGAGTTGGAACCCAATGAGATCACTTCCACATGGCTATATAATTTTTGTTTTCACTTTATATTCTTTTCATTTTCTCGACGACTTCCTCTTACTAAGATTTCTGTTCCCTATACAAAACGCCTGTTTTTAGGAAAATTATCAATACAAATATACTTTGAAGTGCAAACTTTTTGGTTTTTTCTGTTTTGAGTGCAAAAACATCCAATGACTAAAATTGAATGAACATATGCATATGAACATGATTAGCTGTTAACAAATGTACGCACAAGAACAATAACGAGCATTTACTCAAGAATTTGGGGTATCTTCACATAATAACTTCAATAAGATTATCCCCACAAAGTGAATTCATACATCCAGAGTTCCAATCAGCATATTTCCTGGAAATTCTCTTCCCCTGCAAAATTCCTTCCTCGGATGAATACATTTCCCCAGTAAGGTATTCAAAATACCTTCCTCAACAGGGTTTATATCCCCAACGGACTACAATCTCCCCAGCTTGAGTTTACTTCTCGATGGACAACACTCATTGTCCCTAGAAGAAAGTTGGTGCAAAGCCTAGAACCCGACCAGATACCAATTAACTTCATCTTCCCCAGACAATCAGAAGTCTTATCATCTCTTTTATCCCCGGTCAGGGCATATGAGAATTAAATTACCCAGTAGAGTAATGGATAATAGAGATTCATAAAACTCTACTCCCCAAACAGAAATTAACACTCCCTGCAGTGTTTCCTCAAACAGAAAACAGGAATTCCCAGCTGAGACATTCTAAACAAGGTTGAAGAGATACATACTCTTCATCTTCAGAAGTACTCCGTGATTTAGTTTCCCAAAAAACTCCCCAGTAGTTGTCAAGGATTTATTTTCCCAGACAAAGATACACTTCAAATAACATTTCACATTCATACATCATGACATATGCATGCAAAATGCATATAGCACAATCTCATTTATTTTGAGAACATCATTACACAATGCACGCATCATGACATTGCATTACAACTAATTATTTACCTTTTCATTTCAAGAAAGAATAGTCACCATATGAATACCATCAGCGACAAACATTTTATCTGCTGGTTTAGTTTAAATCAATCAATGATTTATCCTGATTCCGTTCCAGTAGACAATTTCTCTGGTTCAGTTAAATCATTCTAAAGATTTATACTGATTCGTTATCCAGTTAAAGATTATTCAAGACTTCTGCTGGTCTAGCTTAAATCGACCAATGATTTATCCTGATTCTGTTCTGGTAGACACTTTCTCTAGTTCAGTTAAATTGCTCCGAAGATTTATACTGATTCGTTATCTAGTTAAAGATTATTCAAGACCTCTACTGGTTCAGTTTAAGTCGACCAATAATTTATCCTAATTCCGTTTCAGTAGACACTTTCTCTGGTTCATTTAAATTGCTCCAAAGATTTATACTGATTCATTATCTAGTTAAACATTATTCAAGACCTCTGCTGGTTCAGTTTAAATTTACCAATGATTTATCCTGATTCCATTCGGTAGACACTGTCTCTGGTTCAGTTAAATTGCTTCTAAGATTTATACTAATTTATTGTCCAGTTAAATATTATTCAAGACCTCAGCTAGTTCAGTTTAAATCGACCAATGATTTATCCTGATTCCGTTTCGGTAGACACTTTCTCTGGTTCAGTTAAATTGCTTCGAAGATTTATACTGATTCGTTATCTAGTTAAAGATTATTCAAGACCTCTGCTGGTTCAGTTTAAATTGACTAAATATTTATCATGATTCTGTTCTGGTAGACACTTTCTCTATTTCCGTTAAATCGCTCTGAAGAGTTATATTGATTCATTATCTAGTTAAAGATTATTCAAGACCTCTGCTCGTTTCAGTATATGTAGATCAAAGATTTATTCTGATACTTCTTCCAATCAACAGTCACTTTGGATGGCATCTATAAGCCCATCTTCGACAATATTCCATCACTCTTCAAATGGCATCTTTAAACCCATTCCCGACACAATCAACCAACAACATTATTTCGTGCGAGTGCAAATTTCTGGGCACTCTAGTGTTCAATCACCTTTCACCTTTCAAGTTATAAAAGGCGGACCCGTCAATCTAACTCTTCAAGTTTAAGAAGATTGAACAGGGTCAGCTATTTTACCCCAAAATTTTCTCTCTCTTTTCTCAAGACATTTCACACAAGGTCTCCAATAACTCAAGCTTGCACAAGTGTTGACTAGGTCAAACCATCTCCTAAACACTGATGCATCAAATTAGGGTTTTTATTTTCACAATAATAATTGGACTTCTAATGCCTCCAATTACCTTCATGGATCATTATAGGTCTCCAATAATGCTCATGTCAAGTTTCAAGTCTTGAATCATAAATTTGCTCAGTCAATTGACCAGATGACTGAAAATTAACTGTATTGGGTAAAAAGTCAACTATGGTCAAACTACTGTAAACATCAATATTTTTGATCCACATCAATATTTTGAAGTCATATTCATCAATTGATTAAGATCTCATCACAATTCCTCAAGAAAAACAGTAAAATCATCAAAAGGGGCAAAATGGACAAAATTAGGGTTTTGACTGAGAATGACTAATCAATGATTTTTGATCTAGTACATGACTTAATGGATTGAAGCATGATCTCAAGGATTCAAACATAACATTTTTACCTAATTTCATGGCTTAAAACATTTCTCAAGATTATTGAATTGATAGTTGAAATTTGATGAACTGATGAAAAGTCAACTGATGCACAAAAAGTCACACTTTGACTTTTTGATCAAGATTTGATTTCAAAGATCACAATTCATAAAGACATTCAAAAATATGAAGCTTTATCATTAAGAAATCAAGAAAGTAAAAAGTCAATGTGAAAAGTCAAACTTTTTAAGACTTAGATATTTTTCTAAGTGTTGTATACATGATAATTTCAATACTTCATGCCATTTTTTCACCAAGATACAAGATGATTCAAAGAAAACTTTCAACATAAAAGTTGTAGAACTTGATGATATATACAAATTTTCTTTACATATGAAGTCCTATAAGTGTTTGTATTTTGAGTTATATATTCATGAAGTCATGCACTTTTTCTAAAAACATTTAGTGAACATTTGACCTAGTTTATGCAGATTTTTTACATAACTTCTTGGCTATTTTTCACATAGTTCCAATTGGACTTTGAAAAAGTGGAAAATATGAAAGTTGTAGAGGATGTTTCAAGCTTTCCAAAACGTCCAAGAACTTAAATAGATCATCTTTGAGCTAGGATAATCGAAGAGAAGAAGTTGGCATGATAAACTTAAATTACAAGGTATTTTCATGAAGAACACATAACCTAATCCCATAGCTATGCTGCATAATCTTGCTTTGCAGGCCTTATAACTAGCAAATCACTCCAAAATTAAATATTTACACAATTGATTGAGCTATTATTCAAGTGTTTGAGCCTTTGTCCAAGACAATTTTCCATTTTTGGCACAAAGTTACCATTTCCATTCTTGTAAAGCAAGCTTTATGCATAAGTCAATGCATTGAGCCTCTCACTTGTTTATTCTGATCACGCTCCACTGTAAAGTGAAGAAGCAACCTCCCTTCATCCAACAAACTTAGACCATTCTTGTACTTGAACCTTGGAACTATGAAAGTCCATTTCAACTTGATTTCTCATTTTCAACCAAACCATAACATGTTATCTCAAAATTCTGGTTACTTCAAGATGTCAAACCTCTTGGCTATAAATAGAGAGGTCATTTTCAACCTAACACACAAATTCACAAGCCCTCAAACACCATGAAACACCCTCTGTTGTACCCAAAAATTTGCCCTCTCATATTCCTCAAAACATTGCAAGAAAAATCTCCAAGTGGCTCAAGGTTACTCAAGAATTGGTCAGACAAGTCATCTCCTAAGGCAGTCTTCCTCAAATTAGGGTTTTGTGTTGCATCAAGATCTTTGAATCCAAATGACCACAAGTGCTCCCCAATGTCCTAATATCTTCTCAACGTCATCCATGTCAAATTTCAAGCCTTGCAAAGGAAGTTTGCTCAGTCAATTGCTCAAAGGATCCAAAAATTGACTGTGCTAAGGTAAAAGTCAACTGTGACCCAAATACAGTCAAACTTCAAGATTTTTTTGTCAACATTCTCATTTTGAAGGATATTTAATCATTTGATCAAGGGTTGATCATGATTCATCAAGGATTTCTCAAAATTCATCAAGACTCAAAAGTTGCTAAATTAGGGTTTTGCAGGAAAAGTCAACTCAACTTTAACCAAGCATAACATTCTCATACTTTATGCGAAATGACCCATCCAAAGCTCATTTTGAAGAGGATGCAATTTCCTACAATCCATATTCATACCCCAAGATCAGAAAATGCACTCACAAGAATTTATAAATTTGGACATTATAGGTCATTTTTGAAAGTCAACAAAAACACCTTTTTTTACAAAGCTTATAACTTGAGCATGGAATATCAAAATGAGATGATACCAAATGGGTTGGTTATAGGACATCTCAATCTTTCTAAAAATTCAAAGAACACCTCCAAAAGTTCAAAATTGACGAAGTTATGCATTGTTGAAGTTGGACATTTTTGCAAAATTGCCAAAAGTCAACTATCCCCAAAACTTCAAATTTTGTCAAATGGGCCCATTCTTTTCCACTTGATTTAAGTTTGCATCATTCTCCACGTGTCCTAGCTTCAACCATGAGCCCATATTATATTTTTATTATGTTATTTAATGTTTATTTGAATTTATTCATTTTAAATCAAATTAAATCATAAAAAATCAAAAACTTTGATTACATGAGATTCTTTTGTTGTTTCAGGCTTTAATCATCATCATTAGCATCATCAAATTCGGATCACACCATATCATGTACAAAAATATTGAAAATTGGCAAATTTGGCAAGCTTTAAAGAGGAGATCAAATCAAATATGTGTGCATTGATTTAGAGAGATTGAATCCATAATTCTTAACCTAATGCATTCCATACTACATAAACAAGCCAAAGGGACGTGAACAAGGGTTAGAGGCGGCAGGCAGAGGCAACACAAAACTTCAAAAATATACAAAAAAGCTTGGAATCAAATTGATAGTTAGAGGCAATTTAAGAAGCTGTGACCGGTCCCAATCTCTTCCTGGGTGTTCACACAAGCGATTTGGATCAAAAGCAAGCTTGCTCATACGCCCAAACACGCTGTAAGTCCCTCGTTACCTAGATCTATTCTTGGATTCGATTTGATCCATTCTTGCATCATTTGAACAAACTAACTGCATATTTGTAATCTTCATAACATTTCAAAGCTTTTGGCATTATTTAATGTTGTTTACATGACCTGTATAACAAAACACCATAGCTAGGGTTCTTGGAGTTTTTTTGGGCGTTTTTATTTCATGGATAATTGGCCACCAAGAAGGGCATGGTTAGGACCGGGAGGTTGAGACGAGCATGACCATGCCCTTGAAATGCATTTTTGTGGCTCGTAGCAAGTTTTGGAGATGGCCTAGCTTATAGCTACGGACTTTTGTCCGTTGGTATAGGTATGGATTGTTTTAGCCACAGTTCAACAAAGAAGATGAAGGCGTGTCACGCCATCGTTGGCCCATACAAATCACGCGCGCATATTTTTTTGTTCTGACCAATAATCATTGTTTTGTTTTATTATATTTTCTTTGTATTATATTAACAAACAAGGACAAGTGGTCTAGTGGCAAGCACGCATTGGTAAGATCCATCAGGACCTGGGTTCGAATCCTAGGTCCCCCAGTTTCTATTTGATTTTTTCTTTCAGGTAATTGTGTGTGTATTCAAGGTTACAGCATACCATAGGCCCTCGTCCATTCAGTGGCCAGATGGCCAAAGGCTAGATCTGGTGGCCAGGATCTGAAAGTCCACCAAGACATTGGTCAATGCATATGTGCTGGATTCCCAAAGTCAAACAAGGCTAGCTCATTTGGGCCTCATAATTACTTCTCAAACCCCCATTTTAGGCCCAAACCTCTCTCTCTTTCTATTTTATTTATTTTAATTGTTTTATTATTTTTGTTTAATTACTAACCAATCAAAAAATTTCTTTTTTTTATAAAATAAAAACCACAAAAATATTTTTTATCAAATTAAATTTTAACTTTTATTTTTTATTAATAAATACTAATAAATTAATTTAGGTTTTAATTCTAGAATAATTTTAACTTTTTTTGCAAATAATTGAAAATTAACTAGACTTAATTAGGTTCTTACTAATTTAATTAATTTTTATTTTCTTTCTTAAAATAACAAAAAACCCAAAAATAATTTATTTATTTTATTAATTTATTTATTTTAATTTAATTTAGTAATTAACTTAGGTAATTTCTTTCCTAATTCAAAAACAACAAAAAAATGTTTCCTTTAAACCAAAAGGGTCAAAACCCTAATTTGCACTCGATTAATTTCCCGCACGCGATTTATTTATTTTATCCAATAATGTACTTGCCTCCGGTTTGTAATAGCTTAATAGGACTTTTATTTATTTTTCATCGCTTTATTTATTTTTAAAGGGTTTGTCTTTGGCGATGTAAATACCCGACGCCTTGTAATTTAAATTCCGCAATTTATTTTCCGCAAATTATAACTGTTAGATGTTTGATATAGGGATGCATGACAAGATTGAATGTTTTAACCTAAAATCAACTTAGATCACCATTAACATGTACAAAGATAAAATAACTGAAAATGACACACTCGCACATGCACACTCTTAGGGTACACCCCACTTGGTTGCCTTCGTACACGGTCATTGAGTATAGGTCACTTTAGAGGTCGTCCTCTTGTCTAAAAGATCATAGTCGCCTCGAAATGGTTGCCTCGGATATTGTTTCCTCAAACAAATGATCTAAGACATTAGGGTTACCGCTAAGGTATCCTAACATTGCTTTGGTGACCGTACGTCCCTCATTCAAATTGACCCTCAATGTCCAATGACAATGCTACCTACTCATTCATAGTGGGATAGCATTGTCTAAAGGAAGATAGCATAGAACGATTCCTTTTTCGAGTAGGTAGATGGTTCTTAAGTACTTGCTCTTTCAAAAAACAAAATCTTTTTCACACTTACACTTTTCTAACAAAGTTTTTTCAAAAAAAAACACTTCATACGCTCTTGAGGACAGAAGCAAGAGTTAAATCGAAGTTTCAAATAAAAACTTTTTTCAAACCCACAAGCAAAAAGAAAGCAACATTTTGAAAACAATATGAGCAAGTATCTAAGAGCCCGTGGATAACCACGGATAGAAAGGGTGCTAACACCTTCCCTTTCTATAATCTACCCCTCGAACCAGAGAAATATCTTAAAAGAAGGATTTTTTTTGTGCTTTTTTCCTTTCCTTCTTGGATAAAATAAAAGTCAGTGGCGACTCTTGTTTACCGCGACATTTTGCGAAAACAAACGCAAAATGCAAACCAGCATTCCAAAAAATAGTCAGTTCTTCCCACCGTATCACAGAACTGGCGACTCTGCTGGGGAGACTTATAAGTGGGGTATACCTTAGGAATATTTCATAATGTTTTCAATTGCTTGACTTGTATGCTTTATCTTTGTGGGTTTAAATCGGAGTTACTATAGATCCTAACCCGGATCTGGGGGATACCCTTTAGGTAAGTAGCAATAAACTGTGAGGGAACTGTACGGCATAGACCGATACGGTTGAAGCAGTAGCTACGTTGGTGTGGCACTTTAGTTTGTACCGATATCCCTTGTGGTGCAACAAGGAGAATATGTGTCTTCTAAGGGGTCATTAAGCACCAACTGACCTTAGAACCTATAATTGACCAACTCGACCATAGAAAAGTAGCAGTATGCTACACTCATTGAGACCAAACTCTCGCGATGATTCCGACCGCAAGAAAAGGTTGCTAAACTGGAATTATGACCGATCGAGGGTGGTCAGTGTTATTGAGATCCTCTAGAACCCGGTTACTGTTTTGAGGACAGGTTTGAACCAACTGAACTGAAAGAGGGTAGTACCTAAGCTCCTTGCCAGCCTGAAATCTAAGGGCTATTTGTGTGACTTGTGTGCCTTTACCATGTTTGCTATTTGTGGATACTTGTGGTGTGTTTTATATCATGACATCATGACATCATAACATTGCATGCATCTTGCATTGGACTAACCTATTTCAAAGACAGGAGGGATTCATCTTTGTTCTATTTTGTAGGTCATGGCACATATGCGTAGGAACACCATTCGGATCAACTTTTTCCAGGTTCCCACTCAGCTTAAAGAATTGGTTGCAAAGATGCCAAATACTACCTCCTTCATCAGAAGACATGGGCACCTTCTTGGTTTGGTCACCTCCAAATTGGATGAACAAATGATGAGAGTCTTAGTCCAGTTCTTCGATCCACTGTACCATTGCTTTACTTTTCCGGACACCCAGTTGGTCCCCACTCTGGAGGAGTTCTCTGATTTGCTTGGTATCTCTATTCTAGAGTAGACCCCGTTCAATGGTTGGGAGAAGATTCTTAGACCGGAAGAGATTGCTTCAGCCCTCCATCTGATCAAGGCTGAGGTAATGGCTAATTGGGAGACTCGTAGTGGAGCAAAGGGCTTTTTGACTAAATTCTTGGTTGGTAAAGCTAATCAGTTCTGGGACAGTCTAGACTTCTAGGCATTTGAAGACATTCTGGCTCTACTCATATATGGTTTGGTGTTGTTTCCTAACTCGGATTCCTTCATCGACGTGAATGCGGTGAAGATCTTCATATCCGGTAATCCTGTGCCCAGTCTCCTGGATGACATCCTTCATTCTCTTTATGCCCGTACTGCTCAGAGGCGGGGAACCCTTATGTGTTGTGCTCCATTGCTGGCGAGGTGGTTTATTTCTCACCTCCCCAAATCAGTTTTGAAGAACAAGGAAGGCATGGGCTTGGCCTACAGGATTATGTCTCTCTCCCATAATGACATCATTTAGACTATCAAGGGTATGGACAAGGTGGCCATTATTGATCTCTATGGGGAATATCCCAATGTTCCACTGATAGGAACCAATGGAGGAATCACTTATAATCCGTGTTTGGCCTTACGTCATTTTGGGCGAGCTAGAAGGGAAGGACCTCATGAGCTACTAATGCCTAGTATTGTATTTGACTTCCAACGGGATAGTGACGAGCAACGCCACAAATTCATAAGAGCTTGGGATAGAGTACACATGCCTGATCCACACGAGCTGGGTACAAAGACTTCTCTTCCAATGGAGCCATATCTTCGATGGGTTCGAATCCGTGCCCAAAAGTTGGGAATGCCGTACGAAGCCGTCTTGCCTATCATTGTTGAAGTTGCTGATGAAGAGGGGGTTCCTCCTATCATCCTACATCCATACATGCCTACGGACATTGGGGCATTAAAGAGATCATGGATGTAGCTAAGGGAAGAACGGGATACTTATCGAGAAAAGTATCACAAGAAAGAGCAGAAGATTCAGAAGTTGACTAGGCAGCTGGAGAACGAGCGGATCCTCAATGGTTATGTCCGCACCGACAAGAAACGACCACGGGAGCACTGATTGTCTTTTGATTATTTCTCGCTTTGATTTACTTTTCAATTTTTTCTCTCCTGTAACGCCTTAAAGGCATCTGTTGAACAATTGATTTTAAAGTTTATCTAATAAAAGTGTGTTTCATTTTTTGCTTACAAATTTGAATCTCTTGACGTCTTTGAAATCATATCATGCGCATATCATTCCCATGCACCTCATAACAGGTACCCTTACAGGTTTCTCATCTTCTTCGCTGTTTATTTCAGCATCATGTCTTCTGAACCATCAACTGAACAAGCAATCAAGGCTCTACAGGCTCAAAACGACCAGTTCTAGGAATTGTTCATGAACCTGGATAAGGGTCAGCAAGATCTGAAGACCCTTATCTTGAAAGAGAAGAAGAAGAAGAAGAAGAAGAAGATGGTCTTATTTAATATTGGTCGCAGATTCGGAAACGATTTACGAGAAGAGTTTAATTTGACCCCCTCATTGGGAGGGAAAGATAATCAGGAAGAAAGGAGGGCTCCTAGCCCTGTGGTTTCAGACAACGAGACTGACTTCGACGAAGACCAGTATCCTCCGGCTGAGGATAGATACAAGAAACTGGAAGGCCGGTTGAGTGCGATGGAAGTTCAGAAGGTGCCTGGTCTGGACTTTGGAGACTTGGGTCTGTCATGTGGGGTGGTAATTCCCCACAAGTTCAAAGCACCAGCCTTTGCTAAGTACGACGGGGTTTCTTGTCCAAAATTGCACCTCCGATCATATGTTAGGAAGATTCAGCCATACACCGCTGACAAGAATCTCTGGATCCACTTCTTTTAAGATAGTCTTTCAGGGACTCAGCTTGAATGGTTTTACCAGTTAGAAGGAGCTAGCATCCGTAATTGGGAAGATTTGGCTGCTGCTTTCTACAAGCAGTACCAATACAATGCCGACCTCACTCCCACGCGTACCCAACTCCATGGTATGTCAATGGGTGCGGGTGAAGGTTTCAAAGATTATGCTCAGAAGTGGAGAGACCTTGCTGGAAGAGTGTAACCACCCTTGGATGATAGGGAGCTAGTAGATATGTTTCTGGGAACCTTGTCTGGTCCGTATTTCAACCATCTGATTGGAAGTTCGTCATCCGGGTTTATAGAGCTGATTATGATCGGGGAGTGGATTGAGGCTGGTATCAAATCCGGTAAGATACAGAAGGGTGCTTCATCGAGCACCGAGAAGAAACCTTTTAAGAAAGAGTCCAGTGCTGTTTACAGTTCAAAAATCCAGAATAGACCTGAACGCCGCCAAGCTGTTAATGCGGTGGTTATTTCAAGACCTGTAGTTTCTCCTCAGCATAACAATTAGTCAAGGGCCGAGAGACCATGAAGACAGTTCACTCAGCTCAACATGACTTTGTCCCAGATTCTGCCGCAGTTATTAAAACCCAGTCTAGTGATTCCAAGGGAGGCCTCAAAGAATCCAAATACAACATCACCGAAGTACAACCCTAATGCCCGCTGTGATTTTCACTCTAATAGCCCGGGGCATGATACGGATGATTGTTGGGTTTTGAAGAATAAGGTACAAGACTTAATTGATGCGAAGGAGATTGAGTTCGAAGCACCTGAAAGACCTAATGTTGTGACAACTCCTATGCCCAAGCATGGAGTGAATTCTATAGATGAAGACTCGTTTGTGGTTTATGTGAAAGACATTGTTACTCCCTTAATGACTGTGAAGAAGAACCTTTTGTTAGCCAGTTTATTTCCGGGCTGTGATGAAGGTTGCCGTATGTGTTCTATCCTACCTACCAATTGCCATCTTTTGAAGTCAGGTGTCCAACGCCTGATGGATAATAAAGAAATTCTGTTTGAGAAGACTGTTGTTCCTTTAGTTCCTACTGAAGAAGTTGCTATAATCACCATTTTCGATAATTCTTCCAAGGCTTCCTCGAGAAAGCTTGTTAGAATTACATCTGCTCCAAGAATCGCACCATTGATCATCACTGTTCCAGGGCCTATCCCCTATACATCTAATAAAGCTGTCCCTTAGCATTACGGGGCTAACGTATATTATCATGGAGTTAAGCAAGATTTGGACGCTGATACTGACGTCAGCAATATTGTTGGGCCTGCCAAAGTCACCCGCAGCGGAAGACTTTTCTCCCCTAATATCTCTCCACCAACTGTCCGGAAACCTGTTGTTATTACACGTGCTAATGTACCTGCTACTGTCCATGTTCATGTTCCAATTCTTACCCCTGTCGCCGAGTCATCTGACACTCGGGACCACCGATGAGCCTGCCCAGATGGAGGCACCAAAGACAATTACTGTTGAAGCCTCTAGACAAGAGATGAAGGAAATTTTGAAGATCATCAAAAATAGCGACTACAATGTAGTCGAGCAGCTGGGGCAAACCCCATCCAAAATCTCTATGTTGTCACTGTTGTTATGCTCAGAAGCCCATGCCAAGGCTCTGATTGCTTTCCTGAAGACTGCACACGTACCGCAAGAAACATCAGCTGATCAGTTTAAAGATTGCGTAGCTAGTTTGACTACTGATAATGGGTTGGGTTTCTCTGATGCTGACTTGACTGTTAAGGGGAAGAATCACAATGATGCCCTGCATGTCTCCATTGAATGCAGGGGCACTACTCTTGCTCACGTGTTGGTAGATACTGGATCCTCGTTGAATGTGTTACCCAAGAAATCTCTAGACCGGTTAGACTGTGAAGGGTTGGAACTGAAACCAAGCAACATTGTCGTCAGGGCCTTTAATGGGTCCAAGAGGATGGTGCATGCAGAAGTGGATATTCCGATTAAGCTTGGTTCTCAGGTTTTTGCCTCTACATTCTATATGATGGACATTCGGCCATCTTATTCATGTTTGCTGGGTCGTCTATGAATCCACAAAGCTGGGGCTGTGACGTCTACGCTCCACCAGAAGCTAAAGTACCCGGTGAAAGGGAAAATTGTGATGGTACAAGGAGAAGAGGAGTACATGGTGAGCCACCTCAACTCTTTCCGATATGTAGAGATGGATGGGGAGTTTATTGAGACCCCGTTTCAAAATTTTGAAGAGGTTCCCCAAATGCTGGCATCAACTGAGACTATTGTTGAAGATCCTCCAATGAAGATGGCTTCCTTCAAGGATGCCCGGGCTGTTGTCGAGAAAGGTGGGTGTGCAAATTAGGGCCAACTCCCTGATTTTGCACATAAGACTAACAAGTTTGGTTTGGGTTTCACTGCAGAAGCTCAAAGGGCTGTTCGGAATGCACGGATCGGAAGACCTCCCCTGTTCATCAGCAATTCAGGAGTGAATGCCATTGAAGACGATGTTGAAGAGTTTGAGTTCGACAATTGGATCTATCCTACTACTGATGGTGGACTAAGCAACTAGACAGAAAAGGACTTCATCCCAATTTATTTTGTTACCCAGTAATGAGACTTTTGTTTTGTATTTGTAACAGACAATGTTTTAAACTTTACGGCCAGGTGTCTTACCCGGGGCACCGTGGCTTCATTTGTGAGGGCTTTATGTGTGTCATCTACATATATCATTAATAAAAGCATTGGACGTTTCTTGCATTTCAAATTTTGCGCTCCTTGTTTTTCTTTTATTATATATTGCAAAAACAACTATTTTACACACACTCACGTATCATGATCTACATCCACTCTGGATCCCACTGATAACGACTCTTCTACTGCCGGTTATGACTTTGAAAGTCTGATCAACCAAGCCGAGGACAAAGGTGAGGATGATTGTGAAGTGCCTGGGGAACTTGTTAGACCACTGCTTCAAGAAGAGAGGGGTTTACTACCTCCAAGCCACCAATTCTGATGCCTCCAGTTGAAGGAAGTCCATTGATCTTATACTTAAAAGTGCTTGGTAATACAAAGAGGTGTGTGCTGGGGCAGCATGACGAGTCTGGCCGAAAAGAGCATGCTATTTACTGCTTTAGAAAAAAGTTTACTGACTGTGAGACCCAATACTCACCGCTCGAGAGAACTTTCTACGCTTTGGCATGGGCTGCTCTCCGGCTGAGACAATACATGTTGGCTCATACTACCCCTTTTGATACCAAAAGAGGTGAACGTCCTGACAACTCTATGGCCTTTTGCAATGTAGAGCATTGACATGACCGGCGAGATCAGACCTACAACATCTAACGAGCATCGTTTCATCCTGGTAGCTATTGATTACTTTACGAAGTGGGTTGAAGCGGCTTCCTTTGCTACGGTAACTAAGAACATCGTGGCACGGTTAATTCGGCACAACCTGGTCTGTCGATACGGTGTACCAGAGAGGATCATTACAGACAATGGTAGCAATCTCAACAATAAGATGATCACTGAGCTCTGCAAGCAGTTCAAGATACAACATCATAACTCTTCTCCCTACCGGCCGAAGATGAATGGGGCTGTTGAAGCGGCTAATAAGAACATTAAGAAGATTGTGCAGAAGATGACAATGACATACAAAGATTGGCACAAAATGTTACCATTTGCTCTTCATGGGTACCGCACTTCAGCGCGGACGTCAACAGGGGCAACACCGTATTCCTTGGTATATGGCATGGAGGCAGTCTTGCCCATTGAAGTTCAGATACCCTCTCTTCGGATTATGAAGGATGCAAGTTTAAGCGAAGATGACTGGATCCAAACCCGACTTGATCAGCTGAACTTAATCGACAAAAAAAGACTTACTGCTATTTGTCATGGTCAGACAAACCAAAAATGGATGATTAAGGCGTTTAACAAGAAAGTTAGACGACAAGAGTATCAAGTTGGGGATCTGGTGATCAAGCGCATCATTCTACCTCAAGGTGATCCCAGGGGCAAATGGACCCCTACTTACGAAGGGCCATTTGTGGTTAAGAACATTTTCTCAGGAGGAGCTATGATTCTAACCACCATTGATGGTGACGACCTTCCTCACCCTGTCAATGCAAATATAGTAAAAAGATACTACGCATAATCAATGAACCGCTAGGTTGACTGGCCTAGGCAAAAATAATGGTTTCCCGGCGAACCAAAAGGGTTCGAGCAAAAATAAGGGATGAAAATGAAAAAAGTCTGTACACCCGGCAAGTTGAAAACCCGAAAGGGCGACTTGGGCAAAAAAGGGTATCCCGGTGGACCGAAAACCCGAAAGGGCCGTCCAGGCAAAAAGTAGGGATTAAAGCATAACACTATGTCTCATTGGATCACCTTGCAACCAGACTTCGGTATCGACTATCAAGCTCGGACAACACTAATCAATCTGATCTACCTTCAACAAGTAGAAAAGTGATGAGATGCTCAAGGACATAAAGGCAATAGCAGAGTTGGAACCCAGTGGGATTATTCACATAGTTGTTTTGTTGAGTTTTTCATAAATTGTATAAACTATATCTGTTCGGCGGTGTTCTCCTACTAGGACGTCAGCCTCTTGTACCAAAAACACCTATTCACAGGCCAAACTTCAAAATCAATACAATTCATTTTCAGACAAATTTCAAACTGTTTTTTCCTTTTTCTGTCTTGTTTTGCAAAGAACGTCCAATATTCATTTTTGATATATGCATTTGACATTAATTGCTGCTCATAAAAAAATTTACATGCGAAATAAAAGACGATTACTGGTAATATCAGAAACAGGGGGAATAAAATTGTCCAAACTGTACAACTGCTCTGTCCACCAGGTACCAAGGTAGATTCAGCCGAAGAATATGGCCAAGGTACTTTCACTCCCCGCAGAGTAAGAGAAAAACAGTAATGATAGCTCTCCCCAGCTGAGACTTGCAACTGTAAATGAATCGGTAATATTCTCCTCAAGCAGAGTTTATCTACCATCAACACTGAAAAGGCTTAATATCCCTGGCAGTCTTAATATTCCCCAATGGAGTATAAGAATATTCCCTGACAGAGTACAAGATATCCCCATTGGAGTCTGAAATTTTTCCCAGCGCAGTCTGAAAAAGCTTTGCCAGTGGAGTTTGGAGAATCATCCCCAGTAGACTTTGGAAGATTGTCCCCAACAAGTTCAAAGTATTATCCCTATAAGAGTCTTAAAGGTTATCCCCAGTGAAGTCGCAACTGGAAGATCATCCCTAGCAGAGTTCTTTCCTTTCACAAACAAGAATTCAATCCCCAACAGGATTCAGTATCACCGATAACGGTAATTCATCCCCAACGGAATTCATCGGCGGAATCCTCAGCAGAGCATCTCTTCCCCACAGAGTAATCTCCTCATCAGTTTATTCTCCAACGAATTTTTCCTCTCTCGCAGGTTTATTCTCACAATCATCTTCATTCCCCTTCCCCAACGGAAACGAAGAATTCAACTCTTTTCTCCAGCAGCTATCTGGGGGTTTTATTTTCCCCAGCTAAAACATTACATTTCCATACATCATGACACATTCATATACGCATCATACTACACAATCTCATTTATTTTGAGAACATCATTGCTTGATATATATATCATGCATTGCATACGACTGACCTTTACCTTTCAGGAAGGATGCAGTTAAGTTCTCAACTATGTCGAAGACCTGACCGGTTATTAAATCTCAACTGAATTATTCTCGGTTGAATTACAGATAAGGTTCTCAATCTCAACAATTTTCCTCTGTCGAAGTGTGGACGAGTTCTTAAATCTCAACAGAATTATTCTTCGTTGAAGTAAACAGACAGTCCTAGATCTTGATGAAGATGTTTCCCTCAATCGAAGACCTGACCGATTCTTAAATCTCAACTGAATTATTCTCGGTTGAATTACAGATAAGGTTCTTAATCTCAAAAATATTCCTCCGTCGAAGTGTGGACGAGTTATTAAATCTCAACAGAATTATTCTCCGTTGAAGTAAACAAACAGTCCTAGATCTTGATGAAGATGTTTCCCTCAGTCGAAGACCTGACCGGTTCTTAAATCTCAACTGAATTATTCTCGGTTGAATTACAGATAAGGTTCTCAATCTCGACAATTTTCCTCTGTCGAAGTGTGGATGAGTTCTTAAATCTCAACAGAATTATTCTCCGTTGAAGTAAACAGATAGTCCTAGATCTTGATGAAGATGTTTGCCTCAGTCAAAGACCTGACTGATTCTTAAATCTCAACTTAATTATCCTCGTTTGAATTACAGATAAGTTTCTCCATCTCGACAATTTTCCTCCGTCGTAGTGTGGACGAGTTCTTAAATCTCAACAGAATTATTCTCCGTTGAGGTAAATAGACAGTCCTAGATCTTGATGAAGATGTTTCCCTCAGTCGAAGACCTGATCGATTCTTAAATCTCAACTGAATTATCCTCGGTTGAAATACAGATAAGGTTCTCAATCTCGACAATTTCCCTCCGTCGTAGTGTGGACGAGTTCTTAAATCTCAACAGAATTATTCTCCGTTGAAGTAAACAGACAATCCTAGATCTTGATGAAGATGTTTCCCTCAGTCGAAGACCTGACCGATTCTTAAATCTCAACTGAATTATTCTCGGTTGAATTACAGATAAGGTTATCAATCTCGACAATTTTCCTCCGTCGAAGTGTGGACGAGTTCCTAAATCTCAACAGAATTATCCTCCGTTGAAGACCAGACAGTCCTAGATCTTGATGAAGATGTTTCCCTCATTCGAAGACCTGACCAGTTCTTAAATATCAACTGAATTATTCTCGATTGAATTATAGATAAGGTTCTAAATCTCGCCAATTCTCCTTAGTCGAAGTATTGACCGATTCTTAATTCTCAATGAATTATCCTCGGTTGAATTATAGATAAGGTTCTAAATCTCGACTAATTTCCCCCAGTTGAATTACGGACAAGTTCTTAAAACTCAGCAGAGATGTTCTCTCAGTTGAAGCACAGGCAAGTTCCTAAATCTCAACGAAGATCCGACTTCCCCAGCGGAATCTTCCACAACAACGGGTATGCAAGTTCTCGCTAAGGAATCTCTTATGTGATCGAAACTCCTGCAGATGGCATCTTTAAGCCCATCCTCCTTCCAGCAATCTCCAAATGGCATTTGTAAGCCCATTCCCGATATCACAAGGCTGATACCACTTCATGCGAGTGCAAATTTTTGGGCACTCTAGTGTTCAATCATCTTCAACCTTCGGATCACGAAAGACACGAAAGCCAATCTACATCCTAAGGTTTAAGAAGATTGAATAGGGGAAGCTGTTGTACCCCAAAATTTTCCCTCTCATATTCCTCAAAACATTGCAAGAAAAATCTCCAAGTGGCTCAAGGTTACTCAAGAATTGGTCAGACAAGTCATCTCCTAAGGCAGTCTTCCTCAAATTAGGGTTTTGTGTTGCATCAAGATCTTTGAATCCAAATGACCTCAAGTGCTCCCCAATGTCCTAATATGTTCTAAAGGTCATCCATGTAAAATTTCAAGCCTTACAGAGGAAGTTTGCTCAGTCAATTGCTCAAAGGATCCAAAAATTGACTGTACTAAGGCAAAAGTCAACTGTGACCCAAATACAGTCAAACTTCAATATTTTTTGTAAACATTATCATTTTGAAGTATATTTCATCATTTGATCAAGGGTTGATCATGATTCATCAAGGATTGCTCAAAATTAATCAAGACTCAAAAGTCGCTAAATTAGGGTTTTGTAGGAAAAGTCAACTCATTTTTGACTAAGCATAACTTTCTCATACTTTATGAGAAATGACCCATCCAAAGATAATTTTGAAGAGGATTCAATTTCCTACAATCCATCTTCATACCCCAAGATCAGAAAATGCACTCACAAGAAGTTATAAATTTGGACATTATAGGTCATTTTTTAAAGTCAACAAAAATACCTTTTTTTCCAAAGCTTATAACTTGAGCATGTAATATCCAAATGAGATGATCCCAATATGGTTGGTTAGAGGACATCTCAAGCTTTCAAAAAAGTCATAGAACACCTCCAAAAGTTCAAAATTGAAGAAGTTATGCATTGTTGAAGTTGGACATTTTTGCAAAATTGCCAAAAGTCAACTATCCCCAAAACTTCAAATTTTGTCAAATGGGCCCATTCTTTTCCACTTGATTTGAGCTTGCATCATTCTCAACGTGTCCTAGCTTCATCCATGAGCCCATATTATATTTTTATTATTTTATTTGATTTTTTTTAATTTATTCATTTTAAATCAAATTAAATCATACAAAATCCAAAACTTTGATTACATGAGATTATTTTGTTGTTTCAGGCTTTAATCATCATCATTAGCATCATCACATTCGGATCACACCATATCATGTACAAAAAGATTGAAAATTGGCAAATTTGGCAAGCTTTAAAGAGGAGATCAAATCAAATATGTGTACATTGATTTAGAGAGATTGAATCCATAATTCTTAACCTAATGCATTCCACACTACATAAACAAGCAAAAGGGATGTGAACAAGGGTTAGAGGCTGCAGGTAGAGGCAAGACAAAACTTGAAAAATATACAAAAAATCTTGGAATCGAATTAATAGTTAGAGGCAATTTCAAAAGCTGAGATCGGTCCCAATCTCTTCCTGGGTGTTCACACCAGCGATTTGGATCAAAAGCAAGCTTGCTCATACGCCCAAACACGCTGTAAGTCCCTCGTTACCTAGCTCTGTTCTTGGATTCGATTTGATCCATTTTTGCATCATTTGAACAAACTAACTGCATATTTGTAATCTTCATAACATTTCAAAGCTTTTGGCATTATTTAATTTTGTTTACATGACATGTATAACAAAACACCATAGCTAGGGTTCTTAGAGTTTTTTTGGGCGTTTTTATTTCAGGGATAATTGGCCACCAAGAAAGGTATGGTTAGGACCGGGAGGTTGAGACGAGCATGACCATGCCCTTGAAATGCATTTTTGTGGCTCGTATCAAGTTTTGAAGATGGCCTGGCTTATAGCCACAGACTTTTGTCCATTGGTATAGGTCTGGATTGTTTTAGCCACGGTTCAACAAAGAAGATGAAGGCGTGTCACGCCATCGTTGGCCCATTCAAATCACGCGCGCATATTTTTTTTGTTCTGACCAATAATCATTGTTTTGTTTTATTATATTTTCTTTGTATTATATTAACAAACAAGGACAAGTGGCCTAGTGGCAAGCGCGCATTGGTAATATCCATCAGGACCTGGGTTCGACTCCCAGGTCCCGTAGTTTCTATTTGATTTTTTCTTTCAGGTAATTGTGTGTGTATTCAAGGTTACAACATACCATACGCCCTCGTCCATTCAGTGGCCAGATGGCCAAAGGCCAGATCTGGTGGCCAGGATCTGAAAGTCCACCAAGACATTGGTCAATGCATATGCGCTGGATTCCCAAAGTCAAACAAGGTCAGCTCATTTGGGCCTCAGAATTGCTTCTCAAACCCCCATTTCAGGCCCAAACCAATCAAAAAATTTATTTTTTTTATAAAATAAAAACCACAAAAATATTTTTTATCAAATTAAATTTTAACTTTTATTTTTGATTAATAAATACTAATAAATTAACTTAGGTTTTAATTCTAGAATAATTTTAACTTTTTTTGCAAATAATTGAAAATTAACTAGACTTAATTAGGTTCTTACTAATTTAATTAATTTTTATTTTCTTTCTTAAAATAACAAAAAACCCAAAAATAATTTATTTATTTTATTAATTAATTTATTTTAATTTAATTTAGTAATTAACTTAGGTAATTTCTTTCCTAATTCAAAAACAACAAAAAAATGTTTCCTTTAAACCAAAAGGGTCAAAACCCTAATTTGCACTCGATTAATTTCCCGCACGTGATTTATTTATTTTATCCAATAATGTACTTGCCTACGGTTTGTAATAGCTTAATAGGACTTTTATTTATTTTTCATCGCTTTATTTATTTTTAAAGGGTTTGCCTTTGGCGATGTAAATACCCGACGCCTTGTAATTTAAATTCCGCAATTTATTTTCCACAAATTATAACTGTTAGATGTTTGATATAGGGATGCATGACAAGATTGAATGTTTTAACCTAAAATCAACTTAGATCACCATTAACATGTACAAAGATAAAATAACTGAAAACGACACACTCGCACATGTGCACTCTTAGGGTACACCCCACTTGGTTGCCTCCGTACACGGTCATTGAGTATAAGTCACTTTAGAGGTCATCCTCTTATCTAAAAGATCATAGTCGCCTCGAAATGGTTGCCTCAGATATTGTTGCCTCAAATAAATGATCTAAGACATTAGGGTTACCGCTAAGGTATCCTAACATTGCTTTGGTGACTGTACGTCCCTCATTCAAATTGACCCTAAAACTCCAACGACGATGCTACCTACTCATTCATAGTGGGATAGCATTGTCTAAAGGAAGATAGCATAGAACGATTCCTTTTTCAAGTAGGTAGATGGTTCTTAAGTACTTGCTCTTTCAAAAAACAAAATATTTTTCACACTTACACTTTTCGAACAAAGTTTTTTCAAAAAAAACACTTCATACGCTCTTGAGGACAGAAGCAAGAGTTAAATCGAAGTTTCAAATAAAAACTTTTTTCAAACCCACAAGCACAAAGAAAGCAACATTTTGAAAACAATATGAGCAAGTATCTAAGAGCCCGTGGATAACCACGGATAGAAAGGGTGCTAACACCTTCCCTTTCTTACATCTACCCCCTGAACCCGAGAAATATCTCGAAAGAAGGAATTTTTCTGTGCTTTTTTCCTTTCCTTGTTAGATAAAATAAAAGTCGGTGGCGAATCTTGATTACTGCGACATTTTGAGAAAACAAACACAAAATGCAAACCAGCATTCCAAAAAACAGTCAATTCTCCCCCCCCCCCCCCCCCCCGTATCACACCCTCAAAACCAGAATTGCATCCATAACTCCATAACTTGTCATTTTTGGCCAAAAACTTCAATCTCATAATCCACTTGTGTGTTTTCCCTCTAAGTCATTCTCAAATCTTCCATACATCAAATACAACTCATCATAATCCTTGTTTTCCAACTGTAACACCATCTTTCTAACCTTCCATAACCAAAAACAGAGGTCTACAACTTGACTTCTATAACACGATTCAACCATCCATAACTCAAGCTAAGCATTGCATTAGCTTCCTAGAGGTCCAAGGGAGCTAACCAGATCATTACAGCACCTTGAAGCAAGCTCAAACTTAAAACACGAATTCAATTTTAAAGGTGAGTTTTCTGACTTTTGAACTCTTCATATAGGCATCATTTGGTTTCCATTTTCAAAGATAAAATGTAGACATCATAGCCCTGAAACTGACCATGTCTTTAGAATTCATTTATATTGCTTGAGTAGTGAGAATTTTGAAGATGAACTTTTTGAAAAAATTAGGTTTTTATTTGGTACCAGTAAAATTCTCATTCATCTTTAATTTATAGCTCATGAACTTTATATGGTTGAATTCGTATTGAAAGATGGAGCAAGTTTCATGTTTATATTTTCTGATTTCGTTGAGAAATGAGGAAGTTACAAATTCAAAAATAATGATGAAGAGGCTGGTGCGAGGTTGAAGATGAAGTCACATTCAGAACTTGGTTTATTTTAAATTTAATGATTGTTGTTCTATACATGGATGAAACAGCCACCCCGGTGGCAGGAGAAGCACGCGTAAGGTATTACCCTATAAGGTCATGGGTTTGAACCCCATGGACCTTTTGTTTTTATTTTATAACATTTTTGTTTCATTTTTGAATAGCAAGCACTGAGCTCCTAGTTGTTGGGCCTGGCATGTTTACTAATCTCTCAACCCCGTTTCACTTTTGCACACACCAGGCCCAAATTATTTTCTTTTACTATTTTAATTTATTTGTTTTGTTTTATCATTTCTATTTTAAATCATAAAATCCTAAAATCACAAAAATAATAGACTTAGGATTTTATTTAATTAATATAATTTTTGACATAAAAATTAATTTATTTTAATCACCCTTTATTATATTAATTAATTGGTAAAGTAATTAGAGACTAGGGTTTTTGATTATTTCTTTTTACACATTAAAAACATTTTCCTAAAATAAAAAAAAATATTATTTTCTAAAAAACATTTAGAATTTTTATGATTTAACTTATTTTCATAAATAAATTAAATTCTCACATCTTTCTCTTCATTTTTATTTTGTAAATAAAATAGAATTAGGGTTTAATTTCTAATTATTTTTCATTTCAAATTTCAAACATCTTTTCTCAAACAAAAAACAAACAAAAACATTTCTCTTTCAAAATACTTAAAATCTTTTTAGAGTTTATCATATTACCCATTTTCCTATCTTTGTAGATTATTTACTTTTTTGCATTACTTTACATTTATGCAATTATTCATCAATTTGTAATAGTAATTTAGGGTTTATTGCTTTCATCCCCCATTCATAAACTTGTATCCCCATCCCGTAAAAGCGTTGTAATAACGTAGGACAATTAAATTCCGTAATTTACAGTTTTCCCATTATTTCTAGTAACTAGAGTTTGTATGTCAAGATAAAATCAATCTTAGAAAACCCTAATTCAAGATAAAATAATTGAATAAAACACATTTTGCACACTTGCACCTCCAGGGTTAACCCACACTTGTTGCCTTCAATAAAAACAGTCATATCCCTCGAATGTGGGATACTTTAGCAATGACCTTCGAATACAAGATCGTAGTCCCTCGATGACCCTTTAATATTTCCTTCGGTAAATGATCTTAGACCCTTACAACAAATTTCTACGGTATCCTACAATGTTGCCTTCTATGACTGTACGACGACCCACGCCTGTCCCTTCACATCCAATGATAAGGCTCTTTATCAATCAATGGTAGACAATCACTATCTAAAGGAGGAGGGAAAGAACAAAGACCCTTTTAGTAGGTAGAACACTCGTAGTTGCTTGCTCACAAATCTTTCAAACACACCAACACTTTCATGAAATATTTCCAAAAGTCAACACTTTGTATACATTCTTATAGAGACGAGAATCATTACAAAGTTCTCCTATACAAAGGAACTTTTCAAAAATACTTTCAAAATAAACAGAAATACATTTCACAAAGCATTTTAAAGTGAGCTAGCAACTAAGATCTCGTAGATAACTACAGATAAAAAGGGTGCTAACACCTTCCCTTTTCATAACCTACCCCCCGAACTCAAGAAAATTCTCAAAAGGTATTTCCCGTTCTTTTCACCCTTTCCTTTATTGGATAAAAGAAAAGTCGGTGGAGACTCTTGCTATCTGCAACAATTGTGATAAAATGCAAAACACCCAAGTCAGTTCTCCCACCGTATTACAGTTAGTGTAATGCGGTGGGAGAACTGTTTGTTTATACTGGTTTTGCGTTTGTGTTTGCAAATGTTGCGGTAAGCAAGAGTCGCCACTGACTTTTCTTTTATCCAACAAAGGAAAGGGTGAAAAGAATAGAAAAAGACCTTTCGAGAGTTTTCTAAGTAAGGGGGGTAGATTATGGAAAGGGAAGGTGTTAACACCCTTTCCATCCATAGTTTTCTACGGGTTCTTAGATGCTTAGCTCATTTTGAAAATACCTTGTGCTTTGTGTGTTTTGAAAAGTATTTTGGAAATTCCTTAGTGCGGAGATTTTCTTTATGATAACTCTTGTATCAGTTCTCAAGAGTGTTGATAAAGCATTTTTTTGAAATGTTTTGTGTAAGTATGAAAATTTGTTTTTTGAGCATAGCACATAGGAACTATCTATTTTACTTGAAAGGGTCCTTCTTTTCCTCCTTTCTTTTAGACAAGGTTGTCCTACTATTAGCGAGTAGGTAGCCATAGTTTTTTGGATGTATGATGGATATTCGTGGGTCATCTTATAGTCATAAAGGCAACATATAAAGACGCTTTAGCAATTTTGTTTAAGGGACCAGATCATTTACTGTAAGGAAATACCAAAGGGTCATCAAGGGACTATGATCTTTTAATTCAAGGGTCTTTGCTAAAGCGTCCCTACTTTCGAGGGACATGACTGTTTTATTTTCCGAAGGAAACCAAAGTGGGAGTACCCTAGAGGTGTATATGTGCAGGTGTGTTATATTCTGTTATTTTTTCATTGATGTTAGGTTTTCTAACGTTTGATTTTTATGCTCTTGTCATGAAATCCTATTAGGCATACATCTAGGCAGTTAATATATGTAGAGGAATTTAAAGTGCTGGAATTTAAATCTACACTATTACAAGGCTTCGGGGAGGGGATTATTACAAGTCCAAAAACTCGGGGAGAAATAAAAAGAAGAGAATAAAATCCTAACTATTACAACTCATTAGGTAGTTACAATAATATGAAATAGTGCAAAAGAACAATAACGCGCGAATTTGAAAAGATGTCTGAAATCCTATGAATAAAATCCTTTTGTTTTATTTTTGATTTTTATGAAAAGAAAATAAATTAAAAAAAAATAAAATTAAACCTAAGTTCTAATTTATTTTAATTTTTGAGAAAAAGATGTTTAATTAATTTATTAATTAATTAATTCAGAAATTAATTTAACTAATAAAAATCTAATCCTAATTTTTGTGATGATTTTTTTTATTTGATTGTTGATTTAAAGTGGGAAACTATTAAAAGAAATGAGTCACAAAAAATAAATAAAAAATACAAGAAGAAGGGGCTTTCAATCCAAAGGAAAAAGAGGGCTTTGATCCAATGAAGGGTGGCCTTCGATCCAGTGAGGGATGTGGTTGGAGGCATCTGATAGGTTTCTTGTGGGGGGCACTGAATCTGCAAGAAAAGATGTTAACAAAAACAAAAGTATGACCTGGGTGTCGAACTCACGTCTTTTTTCCTTAATTCGACCTCCCTTAATTCAACCCCCTTGAGTTCGAATCTGGGTTTGTTTGCCCTAGAAACCCAAGGTTTTTGAGATTCAATGAACATAGATTATTCCCTCTATCCTTGCATTTTTCATGTGAAAGCTGTGCTATATGATACCCTGAGCATGAATCGAACACTGGAAAACGTTAATACATCATGAAAACATAGATACGAATTTGAAAATTTACCAAAGATGGGAGTCTTAGGAGCACAAATCTAGTATTTGTTTGGACAGAGGGTACCTGCAACACTGGTTTCGAATTATAAGATTTTAAAATTTTTTAGTATACTTTCTGAGGCAGTGTGTGCGTGCAGTGTCGTCTCTGTGCATATGTATGTAGTCTGTACCCTTTGGCTTGTAGAAGTTTGTGTATTTATATGAGATGGAGAGAGGATCATAGCATAGAAATGGCAAGGGACAACCATTAACTAGGCTTTGAAGGTCAAATCAGACACAATAAGGGATTGCCTTTTTTGATGAGTTCCTACCCCTTTGAGCTTTGGGGTGAACCTGGACACATTTGACTCCTTCGAATACCCTCAATCTTTGCTCTTGGATTGGCCCATGGTTGCCTCCTTCGAATGGCTCCAATTCTCATCATTGGGCTTCTTCGATTGAGCCCATATTTGTCTTGGTAGCTTGATCTAAACTCCTTAACTAGCCCAAACAAAAGTTCCTTTCTGGCCATTCGAAACTTCCCTTGTTACCTCCTTCGAATGAAATTGTGCAGGAGCCTTGGGCTTGGCAACATGTTGGATTTTTGGCCAGTAAGAAACTTGGACCAAGACTTATCCTAAGACAAACTTATTTTCAATAACTTTGTGTCTCCTTCGAATGGAACACCTGCACATCCTTCGAATCACCCTTTTGTGTGTCTTTCGAATAACCCACGTGTATGACTTGTGCATTCTTCGAATGGGCCACCAATGTGTTCTCATAATGTGGAAATCATGTGCTGAAAGGTTCAGAGATAGAGTTGACGCAAGAAGTTTCAAAGGGAACTATTTCCCAGTCGAAACTAGCACAAAGGGAACCAGTGCCTCGTGGATGCTAGCATGAAGGAGGCCATTGCTCTGTGAATCGAAGGCCAGTTGAAAAGGTCTTGGCCTTTTGAATCAAGTACAAATTGAATATGGAGATTTGCGTTGTGCAGTGAAGGCATGCACATAGGGAGTATTTTCCTTGTGCACTTGAAGGCAAGTTGAAGATGGAGCCTTTTCCTAGTGGGTCGAAGGCAATCATGAAGAGGCCCTTCCTTGTGAATTGAGGGCATGTAGGAAATCCTTTGTCTAGTGAATCCAAAGCAAGTATGAAGAAGCTTTTGCCTTGTGAATCCAAGGCAAGCATGAAGAGCGGTCTTTGCCTTATACGCTGAAGGCAAGTTGAAGGTAAGGCACTGCTGGAATGATACTTGTAGATCCAAAGTTTGATTGAAGGGTCTTAGAGGCTCAATCGAAGCTTGTCTGTAGGGGACTACTACTTTGTGAATCGAAGCAGGCATGTAGAAAGTTCTTGCCTTATGAATTAAAGGCAAGCTTGAAGAAGCCAATATGCAGTCGAAGCCTTGGGAATTGAACTTGATTGAAAGAGGCCTAACACCCAATCAAAGCTTATGAATTAGGCTTGCATCGAAGAAATTCTAGCGCCCAATCGAAGCTTGCTCAGATGCCAATCGAAATACCCTGTTCAGATGTCAATCGAAAGACACTTGATTATCTCCAAAAAAATTATTTTCCTTAAACAAGTGTTTGTAACCACCATGAAAAGGGAAGATATTGGAAAACATGAGAGGGTAAATTTTGGGGTACAACAGTTAGGATATATCTTGTAACCCTTAAACTTTGAATAAAAAGTGGTAGATTAATTGTGAGTTCTTTTGAGTTATGAGTATGTTTTGTTCAACATTGATGGTTGTTTGATGATGTTTTGATACCGTTGATGAGCATTGTTTGAATATTATTTCCATGTTTTCTGGTTGAGTTGTTTAAAAATAATCAAGTTGCTTATGCTATGTTTTGACTTAAACATCCTACGTTTAAGTATTAAAGTTGAAGATGTCAATGTGACACCCTTAATTTGTCTTCATATTTTCTACAACATTTAATTATTATATGTTTGGGGTTTTGAGTGTTACACCCTTAACCTCTCTCCAAAGAAACTTTCTATGTAAGCTAACAAGCTTCATATAAACCTTTAAAAGCATTTTCAAAAATGGAAAAGTATAAGATGATCATTAAGCCAATAATTAAGAAGAACAATTTGATCATTCAAACTAACATATTAGATATTCCAAGAATGGATCTGTTAAATCCATGATTTTAGGATTGGAATAAATTTTGCTAAAACATGGTTATGTACTGATATTGAGAAAGATGTCATAACATCTTGACCAACTGTCATGACTGGTTCTACTGTCATGCTTATCAGATAGATGTTGAGCCAGTTGTATTGACATCTTGGTATGTTATGCAGCAAGCACTGTTGTTATATCTCTTCACACATTTTCTTTGCTTTTATATATCCTTTTAAATATATCTCATTATTTTGTGCAGCTCAAGAAAAATTATTAGGAACAGGTGCATATTTGATTTGATTTCATAAAAAGAATTTTGGAGACTTTTTAGGAAACTTTGAAGATTTGTTCCTATTTTTGTGTGAAGATCTTGCAGCGGATTTAAAACAGAAGATTGGATTTGATTTGAAGAGTTCAAGTCCATAATGTAGGAGTCTATAAATAATGACTTGCTAAAACTAAAATAAAAATAATTCACGTAGAAGAAAACATGGGTGCAAAATAAAGATTAAGGTTTTGGGAGTCTGTTGTACCCCAAAATTTTCCCTCCCATATTCTTCAAGATTTGCAAAGAGCATGCTTCAAGATCTCCTCAAAGGTTGCACAGTTCAAAGGCCTCCTAACAGTCAAAAAACTAGGGTTTTGGGTCTGGCAAATAAATTGAAGTTTTCAAGGGTCCAATCAAGTCCCACATGCCTACAAACATGGTCAAGCATCCACATGCCAAGTTTCAAGACTTACAACACAAAATTGCACAGTCAAAAACCCTAATTGCTCAACAGTCAACTGTAGGGGCAAAATGGTCATTTGGCAGTCAAAAGTCCAAATTTTTGGTCAACATCTTATTTTGAAGCCACAAACATCATTGGATCAATTCTTGATCATGATTTTCAAAAGCATGGCTCAAAAAGTCTCAAGATGCAAAAGTTTTCATATTTGGACAGTGGAAAAAGTCAACTGTAAATTGACCAGGGCATAACTTCCACATGGTTTATCAGAAAAATTCCATCCAAAGCTCATTTTGAAGAGAATGACATTTCCTACAACTCCTCTTCACACTTCAAGTCCATGAAATGCTCTCACAAAAAGTTATCAATTTCAACATTATAGGTCATTTTCAAAAGTTAATAAAAAGACACTTTAAGTCAAAGACCATAACTTGAGATTGGTAAAACAAACTGACATGGGACCAAAGGCATTGGTTAGAGGACTTCAAGACCTTTCCAAAATGTCTAAGAACATGATCAAAGCTTAAAAATTGAGCAAGATATGCCTTGTGGAAGTTGAGAAATTTTTGGGAATTTTGAAAAGTCAACTTTGCTTCAAATGCCTCAAAATTGCTAATGGGCCACATTTTCTTCCAAGAATCATTATCCAAAGGCTATGCACGACCATTTGGCCCAAAGGGGAATTATTTCATCATTTTTATTATTTATTTGAATTTTTAATCACTATTAATTCATTTAATGAAATAAAATATGACAAAAATAGAAAACCATGTTTTTTAATCCCTTTTTGCAGCATATTCTCTCCATAAAACCTCAAGATTTCGTGCACCCTCAATTTGGAAAGATTTGGCCATGATTGGTACCAAAAGCACATGAAAAAGATTTGAAAAGATTCCATGGAAATCAAATATTTGGTTCATCAATGCAAAGGCTTTTTGACTCAAATTCTTACCCTAATTCGTCCCATACATATACAGGATGCTAAACCTAATACCAAGAACCTTGAAGCTGCGCTCAGAAAAGAAAACCAACTTTGCATTTTTCATCAAATTTTTCAAAACTGAAAACGATATTGCAGGGAGTTTCAAGGCGAAAGAACTATTCCAAAAGCTTTCCAAGGTTACCAGGAATCATTTCCAATCAGAATCACACTTCCATACTCAAAGAATTGGTAGATGGGAGCTTGACTTTCTTCTAAAAATTGCATATTCGTGTTTGAATTTATACATACTTTTCATGCATTTTAATGTTTGAACTATACTAATGTGATGATTCTAAAGCTAATGACGTGATTCAATTGGAGAATGGTGGTCTGAATAGGAAGTTGCCATGGAAGCTCTTTAGGGTTTCAGAGGTCAAAAATTAGGGCTTCTTTCATAGGGAAAAATTGGACAACGAGACCAGGACCATTGGACTCAGAAACTCCAGACGAATCCAATCATCATATCGCGCCCAATTTATCTTTCACTATGGCGTAATCGCTATTATTTGCTATGCTGTTTAGTGGGGGTTTAAAACCCCCGCTACTTGTGTGTTATTTTCAGGTAGAATGAAGACGAAGCCTGGCGTGTCACTATGGGATTGGACAATTTGAAATTTGGCGCGTTGGGTAACCCTCAGCGTTGTGTTGCCTTATGTTATTCACTTGCCAACTTCTATACAAAGCGCGCGCGCAGCTCACTTGGCAAAAGATGTATCTGGTAAACGTTGGGACCTGGGTTCGATTCCCAGGTCCCCTTGCATATTTCATTTGTTTTCTCTCTAATACGTTCCTACGCAGCGTGCCATTCAGTGCTCCACCATAGGCTCTCATCAATGGCTTGCCAAGTGGCCATGATCGTCCATCCAGTGGCCAGGATCCAAAGTCTATGGAATGCCTCAGTCAACGCATACGCACATGATCATTGAGAAGTCAGAAAGGGCCAAGCTTCTTGGGCCTAATTGCTCACAACATAACCTCCAGATTGGGGCAGAACCCCCCTAGTGTTTGTATTTCTTTCTCTTTTCTTTTTTCTATTTTTTTTAATTATTTGTTTTAATTTAATTATTTTCTTTTAATTCATCAAAATAAATTTTATAAAAAATACCAAAAATAACAAAAAAATCAGAAACTATAAAAATAAAAATATGTTTTAATGTTTAATTCACTAACATTTTTGTAAATAAATTTAACAATTAATTTAGTTTTAATTCTAGGTTTAATTTTAATGTTTTTTTAATTCTAGGTTTAATTTTAATGTTTTTTAATTCTAGGTTTCATTTAATTTTCTTACTAAATTCCATAAATACAAAAAACTCAAAAATAATTTCCTTCTCTCATTTAACTTAATTAATTTATTAATTGTGATTTAATTTCCTTAAAAGGGTCCAACGCCCTCGCATTCCCGACTTTACTTCTTCTCGCATTTTACTTTTATTTCTTTTTGTGAATATAATGTATTTATCCCAAAGCCGTGTAATAGATTAATAGGACATTTATCTTTCCGCATTTTATTTTATTCAAATCGGGTCTTGGATTAATTTGGCAATGTAGACCTGCGCCTTTGTAATAGCGTAGGACTTTTAATTCCGCACCTTTTAACTGTTAATAACTCGCATGAAAGAATGAATGCCAAAAAATAAAAAACAAAGCGTAGATCACTAATGCATGACAAGACAAAAATATCTGAAAACGACACACAAATCACACACCACCCCTAGGGTACGTCTCACTGTTGCCTTGCCCCTCGAAAGGTGGTCGTCGAGTAGAGGACGTTTTAGTAAGTCCTCATGTCCATGAACATGGCATGAGGGTAGCTTCTAAGGTGTATTCCTATTGCTCCGGTGATCACCATGTCCCGAACCCTCGAATTGACTCGAACACCTCCAACGGTGGTGCTACCTACCTCTCAATGGTGGGATGGCACTACTTTAAGGACATTTACACAGACGAATTCCTTAGGGTAGGTAGACAACTCGTAGATACTTGCTCTAATTTCAAAACAAATCAAAAACTTCTTTTCACACCGACACCTTTCAAAAAGCTTTCAAAAAGCAATTTTTCAAACACTCTTGAGGACTGATACAAGAGTCGAACTGAAATTTTCAAAGAAACCATCTTCTTCTTTCTCGGGAGTAGAAAACTTCACCGACTTTTCATAACAGTTAATATGAACACAGTTATGCTCTAACCAGTTCATACCAAGAATCACATCCAAACCTCTTAACGGAAAACAAATCAAATCAACAACAAAGTCTCTGTCAAAGATCGACAAGGGACACTTAGCACACACAAAAGAAGTAGTCACCGACCCCTTGGCTGGAGTATCGACGACCATTTCTCCATCCAGAGAAGACAACACAAGACCCAATCTTTCAACACAATCAGCAGCAATAAAATAATGCATAGCACCAGTATCAATAATAGTAATTAAAGGAGTATTATTAATGAAACATGTACCTCTAATAAGTCCGTCCTCAGCAGCTGTCTGATCCTCAACCAAAGCAAACACTTTACAACTTGACTCAGCCCTCTTCGGTTTCGGACACTGGCTACCAATGTTCCCTTCTTGTTTACAGTTGAAACAAACCACACTCTTATGCTCACACTCAGATACAACATGTCTGTTCTTGCCACAACGGAAACACCTCTTCACTTCAGTAGTGCACACATTACTCTTGTGTCCAGGTTTCCCACACTTAAAGCAAATCACACCAGCAGGAGCATCTCCCCCGCTAGTCCCCTGACCATGAGCAACTCTCTGTTTACCCTTACCAGCCGGGGCATCATAAGGTTTACTACGATACTATTGGTGCTTACCCCTCTTCTCACTGATAATCTTATAATGAACATTATTGTCTTCCTCATAAATCCTACAACTATCAACCAAATCAGCAAAGACACGGATTTTCTGATATCCAACTACTTTCTTAATCTCCGGGCGCAACCCGTTCTCAAACTTAATACACTTTGAAAAATTAGCATTTTCCTCAGCGTAATGCGGATCAAACATGGCCAACTCAGCAAACTTGGCAGCATACTCAATAACTGACAGATTTCCTTGCTTCAGCTCAAGGAACTCAATTTCCTTCTTACCACAGACATCTTCAGGAAAATACTTTCTCAAAAACTCCCTACGGAACACAACCCAAGTGACATTCTCACCTGCAGCTTCCAACTTCTGGCAAGTCTCTAGCCACCAGTCATTAGCCTCGATTGCTAGCATATGAGTCCCATAACGAACCTTCTGCACTGGAGTGCAGTCCATCACGTGAAAGATTCTCTCAATCTCTTTCAACCATTCCAAAGCTCCATCAGGGTCATAATTTCCCTTGAACGTAGGTGGATTCTCTCTCTGGAAAGTCGCCAAGCTACGAGATCCAGCATTCCCGTTAGTATTCGGTTGATTTTCCATCGCATGAGCCATTGCTTCTAAAGCAGCAGCAAGTGTAGCATCATTCTTTCCAGCCAACTCAACTTATCACTACAAAACAAACAATGATTAGAACATCAAAATAACAATACTCGTCTGTTAGACAACTACGACTCAACGACAAGGTCGACCAACCTTTTACTCTGATACCAACTTTGTAACACCCCAATTCTACCCCAAGAAATTATGCAAAATAAATCAGACTTATAAAATATCATTCATACAACGAATCGGGATGTCACAAATTCTTCTAACAAATTCATTGCATTCATCATGGATATATAACACTTTTAATAAAACATCTGATGAACCATCAACATAGCATCTTTAATAAAATAATTCAACAACTACGCAACGGAATTCTTAATAACATCTCTAACAATTCAACAACTTCGAATCATCTCATAAGTCATAATCAAATTGAAATTCAACATCTAAAAATCATCAATTAAAACAGCAAGAGTTCATCCCCCCGAGTGTTATATATCAGAGCAATGACACCGACTCAAACTATTGAAGGTATACAATCTTCACTCTCGATTACCTGCACGTTACCAACATAAGGGCAACATTCAAACAGAAGGGGTGAGATATCTAACAATATAATAAAGCACATGGTAATTAATATATTAAATCAGATCAATAATGTCACCACTTCTCATCTCATAATCAATAATAATTACAGCATATATACTCATTTATCAACATCAAATACACTTCATTATTCAATCATATAATGCGGCTCAAAAATATGCAAATGCATGTGGTACCATTGGAGAAGAACTCCCATCTCAAAAATATGCCAATTAATAGAGGCATCAACAAGGCATATCCTTCATCTCAAAATTTTCCAATCCAGGCCATCTCAACGAGCATAAGCTCCATCTCAAAAATACAATGTATGCGACTCATCATGAATGTAATAACAACACCCAAATTACCAACATCTCAAATCATCTCAAAACAACAACATCTCAATTAACATAACAACATCTCAATCATCTCAAAATAACACATCAAAATCATCTCAAAACAACAACATCTCAATCATCTCAAAACATCTCAATTACAGCATCTCATAAACATCTCAAAATAATTTATTAAACATCACTTATTTATCAAACGAAATTGGTTCATCATAATTATCGAACATCGTTTTAGTAACAATATCTCACTTACAACTCGATGATATATTAGTACTACAGTAATCGATACTGTTATTCTACTACTGTACATCTTTACTGCCACTAATCCTACTATAAAAATTCTGACAACAGCCTCTACACATCTCATGTTCATCATTCTGTCCAAAACATCAGCACAACGACCAATCATGGGAATTAATCCTAAATCCTAAATTAGTTACTAGGATTACACTTCTTAGTCATCATTTAATCACCTAGAATAAAGCTCATCGCGTTATCTATTCAACGCTTCGAATGGCACCTCAAACAGCATCCTAAAACTCAAGTTACATCACTTAAAAACTGAATCTGTCAAAAACCAGACATATATAGGTCGACGCAAAACCCTATGGATCGACGCGTACTGCTTAATCTGTACATCATGAGTTGACACATCCTCCTTATGGATCGACTCATCCTGCTTCAAATTATAGCATGTATCGACACATGCACCTCACCGATCGACTCATCCTGAGTCTTGCAACTACCATGCATCGATGCATCCCCTCTTCGTGTCGACTCATCCTGAGTCTTACAGCCTTCATGTATCGACACATTTAGTTTGGGGTCGACACATCCTGCTACAGTCTGCATAATTTCTGCATTTTCTTCTATAATTTCACTACGGGAATTATGTTACAGTCCTACAAACATCATTATAACCATGATAATTCATCACTCAACATTATACTCTATTACTCCATTGATCAAACAACATAATAACATCATTACCCATCAAGAATTCATCAATATTCACCATACATCATTCATAATACGTCCAATTCAAGAACAAACAACAATTACCTCTAACCCCACATATCAAACATCATGAGCCCAATTATAAAGTCAGAACCCCACCCTTACCTTGGATTGAAGGTCGCTCTACAATTTCCGGGTTGAATCTTTGTTCTTGCCGTTTTCCACGTTCTAGCAGCTTGCACGTTCTCTTCCAAATCCTTATTCTTCTGCTGCTTCTTTTCTTTCTATTCTAACAACAAATAATAAAATAACCTAATATTCTATTATTCCTTAGTGGGCTCCAAACTTACACCCCCTTATTACATCTACTAACTCAAATTAAGCCCACCTTAATAATATTACACTTCTAATATTATTTCACTACATAATATTATATCCCTAATATTATTTCTCCACTTAATAAAATAAATCCAATTAATTATAACACATCATCACAAATATTCCAAAAATAATTTAATTAAATAATTAATTAAATTACGGGCGTTATAGGGTCAACATGTTATGTTTGAGTCTTTGAGATTATGCTTCAAACTATTAGGTCATGTATTACATCAAAGGTCAATGACCAGTCGTTCTTAATCAAAACCCTAATTTGTGGTCTCAATGTTTCGAAGGTGATTTTGTCTGATCAATTCCTTGAGAATCCTTGAGAATTGGAGGTCCTTTGTGAAATGTCTTGGGAAAAGAGAGGGGAAATTTTGGGGTACAACACCAAGGACTATTAGTTAACTACTCAAAGTCTGAATGTCTGGTCAAAGATGAGAAAAAATGTTGTTATGATGAAGGGCATGAGATCTGAAGAAATTTTTTATTTGTGGGAATCTCAAATAATTTTTTACTCTTCTACATGTTCAATATCCAATGAGAATGAAGTGAACCCATGACACCATAAACTTAGACACCTTCATCTTAAAAGAATGAAGGAAATCATATCTGAAGGAGACATTAGGGGATGCTAGAAGTCAAGATTGAAGAAAGGAATGTTTGTGATGAGTGTGAAATTAAGAAGCAAACCATGATGTCACACCCATTGTTGCAACATCAGACTACTTCCAAAGTGCTAGAACTTCTTCATATTGACTTAATAGGACCAATGTAGATAGAAAGCTTGGGTGGAAAGAGGTATGTCTATATGATTATAGATGATTTTTCTGGGTATACTTAGATGAACTTTCTTAAAGAAAAATCAGATACTTTTGAAGTGTTCCAAGATTTGTGTCAAAGTATTCAAGAAAAGAAGAAGAGTGTGATTGTGAAGGTTAGAAGCTACCATGACAAGGAGTTTGAGAATACAAATTCTATGAATTTCGTGCTTCTGAAGACATCAGTCACGAGTTCTCTTGTTCCATCTCTTCTTAGATAGATGGAATTATTGATCAAAAGACTAGAGATATACAAGAATAAACTAGAGTTATGCTTTCCGCTAAGCCATTGCCATTAGAGTTTTAGGCTGAAACTATGAGTATTGCATGCTACATTCATAATAGGGTCACTTTGAGAGTAGGTACTTCAACTACTCTATATGATATATGGAAAGGAAGGAATCATACAGTCAAATATTTTCATACCTTTGAAAGTAAATGTTATATCTTAGTGAACAAAGATAAAAAAAGGTAAGAAGGATCTCATAAGGAATGAAGGAATATTTTTGGGTTACTCTTCAAACAGAAGAACTTATAGATTTTTTAACGCCGGAACTAGAGTTGTTATGGAATCCACATGTGTGGTGACTGATGATTCATTCCATAATAGGGAGAAGGATGTCGCGGACAATGTTGGAACATCGTCTATGCAGACTGAGGAGTCAGGAAAAGAAATAACCTGTGAGTCGTCAAGTGTTGATCCATAAGTTAGAGTTTAAACATAATAATTCAAGGAGATTAATATAAAACACTCTAATGAAGCATACATGACAAAATTCAATAAGGAAATATCAAATTAATGTGTTGTTTCTAATCTTGAACCAAGAATGTGTTCTATTATTCAATAAAGAAGGATATTGGATTTAATCATTGGGTCAAAGTGGGTTAGTAGGTATTTATGTCTAAGAAATAATCTTATTTCCTGTTTCAATAAGAAGCAAATATGTGCTTTTGTGAATACTACTTAAGTTGAGTATCGTGGAACAAAGAAAGGTTGTTCTCAACTGATGTGGATTGACCAAATGTTAAAGGATCATTACGTCCAACATGATGTCATGATATTACTTTGTGAAGATGTGAATATTATCAGATATCTCATTCACCATGGTTGGAACAAGAACCTTGACATTCATAATTAACTTATCAAGAATCTTGTTGAAGGAAAGGTTATTACTCTAGAACATATGGACAATAAGGAACAACCTACTATTATGTTTAACAATTAGATTGTGAACATAAGCAGTGGAATTGGAACTTGCATTATTGAGGAGTTATAGCAATTACAGATATGGAGGAGTGCAACTGATACTATATTTTCCTCTATGTTTTGAGGCTTGGGAAGCCTAAGCAAGTTGTTATTAGATAGAAATAAGGGTCTCTACAACGTAGAAGGACTGGTGACATCACCAAGGAGTGCAGAAGGATCTTTGACAAGAGAAAGAGGTGGATGACCAGCTGAAGTTGTTGAAGTTTTTGTTTCCATCTACTGTTTTGTGCTTCCTTCTGTGTTTTGTGCTTGTGTGCTTTAAATGCTTCCATTTTTGTCTTAGATTTTCTCTATTTTGTAAATTTTTGGCTAAAAAGGGGGAGTAAAGTGTTAGTGTGCTTTGTATATCTTGTTGTTATGAAACATGTCTTGACAAGTTGATTAGCATGCTGGTAAGACTTTGCTACTGCTAAGGGGAGAGTAGTGATTATGGTTGCTTACTGTATGAAATTATTTAAGGAGAGCATGATTATCTGTCATGCTTGTTTGGAGCTTCTGCTGCTGCAACTGCTGGTGGAGTTTGTGTGCATGATGTTTTATTTGATGTTATGACATCTTATCTGATGTGTGGAAATCTTGATGTGAGGCTGTTTTTTTCCTGCTGCATGTGCCTCTGATGTGTGAACTTGGGTTGTTCTTATATTGTATATTGAATTTTCAGGTGATTTGGGTTTTCCCTTTAAGGGGAGTTTTGGTCATGTATGACAGGGGGAGTTTGGGTCGGATGTGTGATGTTAGACCATATGTCTGAACATCTGTTTTATGGAGTATTGAAGATAGTGTTCTATAACTGTAGTGTAGTCTCTGATACATTTTTACATGTTTGCATGTAGCTTGTGTTGTGGTTTTATTCCTCTCTCTAGGTTATTGTGCATTGTTTGTTTTAGCCAAAATTTTCTAAAGGGGGAGATTGTTAAATCCATGATTTTAGGATTGACATGAATTTTTTCTAAAACATGGTTCCAGACTGATGTTGAGTAAGATGTCATAACATCTTGGCCAATTTCCATGACAAGTTCTGTTGTCATTATTATTAGACAAATGTTGAGCCAAATATCTTGACATTTTGGTTTGTTATATAACATGTGTTGTTGTTATATCTCTTAACATATTTGATTTGTTTTTGAGATATCCTTTTTGGATATATCTAATTATTTTATGCAGGTCAAGAATGTTTATTAGGAACAAGTGTGGATTTGATTTAGTTTCACTAAAAAGGATCTTGGAGACTTTTTTAAAAACTTATAAAATATTTTTTCCTATATTTGTGTGAAGATCTTGCAGGTGATTTAAAATAGAAGATTAAATTTGATTTGAACAGTCCAAGCCCATACAATAAAAATCTATAAATAAGGATTTGCTAAAACTAAAATAGAAAGCATTCACATATAAGAAACCATGGGTGAAAAATAAGGATTAAGGTATGAGAAACTCACCCAAGCTCTCATTCAATTTGGCTTCACTACATCCAAATATGACAATTCTTTATTCAAATACTTCAATTAAGGTATTTCTATGTATGCCCTTGTATATGTTAATGATATCTTAATAACTGGTTCTAACACAACTCTAGTTCATGACCTAATCAACAAATTACACATCAAATTTGCATTAAAAAGTTAGGTAGACCTAGTTATTTTCTAGGTATTTAAGTGAAATTCTACATCAATGACTCTCTTCTCCTCACTCAGTCCAAATACATTAGGGATTTATTAGCAAGGTCCAAGAGGAACAATGCAAATGGAGTGCCTACTTCAATGTTGAGTACTTGTAAATTAAGCAGATACAATTGCAATTCGTTTTCTGATGCACATTTGTATAGATATATTGTTGGCGCATTACAATATGTAACATTCAATAGGCCAGACATTGCCTTCAACATTGATAAGGCCTTCCAGTTCATGGCTAAACCATTAGAAACAAACTGGTCCGCAGTACGAAGGCTACTATGATATCTAAGTGGCACAAGTGAGTATGGATTGCTATTATCTCCTTCATTTTCATCTCCCAAGTTCGCATTAAGAGTCTATAATGATTCTGATTGGACGAGTGATCTGAATGATCAAAGATCCACCTCTGGCTCTTATATATTTTTTGGCCCAAATCTAGTTTCTTAGAGCTCTAAAAAGCAGTCTTTAGTAGCTCGTTCAAGCATCGAAGATGAGTATCGAGCCATTGCACACTTTACTTCTGAATTATTCTGGTTAAAGTCAATATTGTATGAACTTCACATATCTTTCCATACTCCTACATTATTATGTGACAATCTAAGTGCAATTCTACTTTCTCACAATCCTGTGTTGCATGCCCGCACCATACACATTGATTTAGACATTCATTTTGTGAGAGAACGTGTGGTTGGTAAGCGCATGTCCATTCAACATGTCCCTGGAGCTTCTTAGATTTTTGACACATTAACCAAGCCCCTTAGCACTTATGCTTTCTAAGACTTGAGGAAAAACTCAAGGTGGTTTGTCAAGCTCACCATCCTTTAGTTTGAAAGGGGTGTTAAAGATACTCATATTAATGTGATTAATGATGTAATTACTTTAGCTTTTAATCGCGTGGCTTTGCAACACCGTTACTAACTATGGTAGTTATAGGTATATATACTTAGTTACAACAATAACATTTATGTTATCCTTTGTATAAATATATGTCATTATGCCTTTGACTAAAGAAATAAAAGAGTCGTGCCATTATCTCCATCATTCAATTTACTCTCTTCTTTTGCAACTCAACTTCGCAGAGTGAAGCATGAGCAATGCATCTGTTTTCTAACACCTAATAATATATTTATTCCTAAATCTTCAAAATAAGGTTCATTTATTATTTTTAAACTTTCATTGCATCAAAAGGAAGTTTTCATTCAAATTTTCAACTCTTGGTGCACTTGATTCAGATCACCCCGGGTTTGATCTGAAGCATACTGCTTAAGCTTATTGTTAGAAAAAATCCTATGTTAATTGATTAGAATAATCTTAATGGATAAATCTAAACACACACCTGAATAACTCACTTGAAATGTTCCCCATTATTCTTATTCAAATAAGCTTGAAGCGTGATCTCTTTACATAAAAATAAATCACACTTGTAAATTTCCTAGGGGCACATAATTTTAATTTGTTTGATGCATGATTCGAATAACCTAGAGTTTCAAAACTTAAAAATGTTTTTGGTGCATGTGATTTAATTCACTTTGTAAATTACTTTGAATCACATGTTATTTTTTCACTTGTTTCCCAATTGCATGAACCAAATCCATTTAAATGTTTATTCAAATCATATTGTTAAAACTATGTTTTAAATATTTGTTTCATTTTCACTATAAATACTTTATTCACTACTATGAATAAGTGAACTTTACGTTGTTTAAGAAAGAGATTTATTTCAATATGTTGGTTGAGGTAAAAAAGGGTGTTATGAAAAGTGCGTCACTTTTCTCCTCAGTTGATATGTCAACCAAGAGGAAAGTTGTACTAGTCATTCTGTCGATCTCCAACAAATACATTTTTGTATTTTTAAAGTGCATTTAACTTTATCTCTCAGTTTCTTTTTATACCCGACGTGAAAAATTCATATTTGCCTCGACTAGGAGTTCCAAACGAGGGGAAAATATTGTTTTTTTAATATTACATAATTTTAAATTTTACTTGTTGATATACACATTTTGTGACCGAGCATATATTCCCATGTTGTGACAAATCCTATATACACATGTTTTCAACAGACAACAAACTAGCCAGACAACAAATATGTGCATTTTGGATAGATACCTATATACACATTTTATGACAAAATACACATGTTTTAAACGAGGCAACACATATATTGTTTACAACCAATTCAAAATGACACACATACATTTACATCATACTAAGCAACAACCCATGAGAAATTAGTTTAAATCATAAGTAATATAGGAAGCAATCACTCCAACATGAATGAATGTCATATATATCTTCTTGTGTGAATAGTATATCATCATTAAACACCTATAATTTGAACAAAATTTAAATTAGTATAAAAGAACAATATTTAATTTGCAATCTCTATAACAACAACATAAACATAAACATAAACATTTTACTATCTAACAACAACATAAACTTACCTAACATAAATAAAAAGTGTATATAAATAAAGTGATTACCTTGACCATGAATCCCTAATATCTCTAGAGACATTATCTAACAAATACTTCATAACATAGTATCCACATAAATATTCATGTCGTCGTGTCTATAAACAATTTGTATATAGTGCTTAATACACATAAAGTACAAGTAAGAAATTAGAGAAACTTTAAAGAATGTCATAAACAAAACCACTTATTTTTAAAAATAAGTGAAATTTAACTTTTTGTATCTCTAATTATGATACATAAGATTGTATCTCTTCATAGATCTACTTGTTGAAAATAAAAATAAAAAAAATTATTCAAAATCAAATGTAACATTTTATTATTTCAAAGAATATCACTTACCCGCTAGTAAGTTTTTTCTTTTTTGAATCAAGGGTATGGTGTAATGAGCATAGCATAACTATTCATTTTTTTGGGGATGATTTATTATTAGTTGTCAATGAACACTACATAAACATCTAAAATAATCAATAATGGATAAATATGATGCATATACCAAACTAATATTAACACAAAAGTTGACATTAAAAATATTTGATAACAATGAATATAAATTGAAATCACCTTAAAAGTTGTACTTAGGTGCACCTTCATTAAAGTACGGTTATGCTAATCCAATTAATACCCTCCATATTATCGCTGATACAACTCTTTGGTATAAAAAATAATTTTTTGTTTCATGTTCTAATTATATATCAGGAAGAACTATCTCATATCCTCTACTATGTTTAACCTTCATTGTAATAGATCTGGTTGAGGCCATTGGGTCTCAATCTTGTTATAGGGGATTAAAGCTAAACAAATACTTTTCATACTTGCACCACCAAAAAGAACTTTCTCATATATGTCTAATTGATTAAAATTTGAGTTGGTGGAGACACCCATCTATTTCAATTGATGCATCATAAAAATAATAGAAACACAATAAATAATTTTAATAACTCAAACAACAACACAACACATATTTTTAATGGGACAAATTAAAAAGAAAGTTTTGAAACCAAACTTATATTTAACCCAATCACATCCTGAGCCACACTCTCCCGCATCTCCTAGAGCTACACTCTTCTGTATCTCTGAGGTTACAATCATTAATAAATGTGACAAACACTTAGAATCAAGAATAGATACGGTACACGAGGGACCCCAAACATAAAAGTGAACTAAACCAAAATTGGACGAAGATCGTTTATTGACTCGATTGGAATATTGACTACAAGTGAATTTACCTAAATGACACGACTCACAATGTAAATTAGATACCTTCAATAAACTTGACCCCAACTTTTGTAGTTTGGGAAGACTGGGATGACCTAACTGAGAATATATAGTGAGTGGTGATTCCTTGGTTGAGAATGTCTTAGATTACACTGAGAGGTAATAAAGGCCTTGAGGCTCACATCTGACACCAATTGTAATGCCTCATTTAAATATTATGTCATTTGATGATTGTAATTGTGGAAATATGATAGTTTGACTAAGGAGATGTAATAACTTAGTATAATTCGATAATTAGAATAGGCTTTGAATAATATTATGATAATGATAATTCCAATGAAGAATGAAACATCCGATTATTATTAATACAAATATTATTGCTGGTTAAATGGTGTATTTTCCACTAATGATATTATTATTATTATTAATATTATAACAATTATTATTACTATTATTATTATTATTGGGAAATAATCATAAGTAATAACTAAAGAGAATAGTGGAAGAGGAATTTGGAAAATTGTTTCACGTGAAACTAAGAGAAGAGAAGATAAGCTAGAGAAAAGGGAGACATATAGATTTCACCATTGTTGAAGGATCAAAGCTCCAAACCAAAGTAAGGGAGGATGAATGGGTTCCTTTCCCATATTAAGGAGTTTTTTACTATTGCATTTTGCAAAGCAAGTAAGGTGTTGGTTAGAGACGATGTCAAGTGCGATAGGTTAATAAAAAGTAAATGGAGGGAATGAAATGTTAGAGTTAAATAAAACGTGTTAAGAAAATGTTGTGGGAGCACATGGAGGTGTAGTTTATGCCAATAGAGAATGGTTAGAGTGGAGAGACCCTTGAGGAAGAAAAGAAAGTTAGATTGTAAGATGGAATGTGAGTCATTGAAGACATGGTAGCGAATATATGTCACATAAAGTTGAGGAGTTTCTATCACCAACTAAGTGACAAGATGGTATTATTATTGTGATTGGAATGAGGTTAAAAGTTGGAAATATATGGATTCTTTATGTTGTGAAATTTGAAGGAAAACCAAGAATTTAAGAATGTTGTTAGAATTCTCTATATGGATAAATACTTAGAATATAGCAGAATTATTTGTAATGTATTTGGTATGCTAACAGGTCTTGAGTTAGACAATTCTTAATCATCTTGGGATGATAAGTGAGTGAGAAGTGGATTATGTAATGTGTTGGATGATGGTGTCTCATCGACGAGATCAAATGAGAAGGAAATTTTGTAGGCACGAGTAAAATATCAAATGCGATCATTTGGATTGTGGTACTTTAGGTGACTTTGAGTGAAAGTTCTAAAAAATGCTATTATAGTTAGTAATGACGGTTTATGACCCATCATGGTTGTTGGATGGTTATTGACAAATTGAGGAACTGATCACCCTTAAACTATTGTTGATAGTAGACGGGATCGTGTTGGATGTGATAGACTTGTCATTTTAGCTTGATGGTGTGTGAAGTGATTGACATTTTATCAAGGGGATAGTTGTTAAGTATTCCAAGTGAACCAAACCGATGGGTATAAGAGTTGAGATTTATTGAACAGGTCGAAGAATGGAGTTGTATATGATCTAACATCGCATAGTGGGTGGTTGAGGATATAAAAGGTGAGTAGTGATTCTAGGGTGAATATTAAAGAGAGTTAGGCTGAATGTTGATTTATAGGCCTCGTAGTTGATAGAAATCAAGTGAGGACAATGAATTTAAAGTAGACGATCAGAGTAGCGTGACTGAGATGGGATGTAACGCAGTATGTTACGTGTGTGTGTGATTTGTTTAGAGTAAAAGGTTAAACATCTGAAGTATGCGAGAATGATGCAAAACCATTAGAAATTCTAGGAGGGAGGTGATAGGTGAAGAGTGTATGTGTTATGAACAATATTTTCGTGTCAATAGATGTATTAATTTAAGTATTCCATTGATGAAACGTTGCCTTAGAGTACTAATGTTGTGTATCAATGTTGTCGGTATTATAGTTGGGACGTTGTCCTTGTGACAATGTTGTTGTTGGATTAAAATGGTAAAGGATGTTGAATGTTGATGGGTGGTATTCAAGACAGTGCCAGATATGACGTGGGAGATAGAAAGCTAGATGCAAGAGTTGTGTCTGGAGTGTATCGCATCGGGTAATTCTCGAGGACGAAAATATTCTAAGTGGGGAGAGTTGTAACGCCCCATTTAAATATTTAGTTATTTGATGATTGGAATTATGGAAATATGTTGGTTTGACTAAGGAGGTATGATAACTTAGTATAGTTTGATAATTGGAATAGGCTTTGAATAATATTATAATAATGATAATTCCGATGAAGGATGAAATATCCCATTATTATTAATAATAATACTATTGTTGGTTAAATGGTATATTTACGACTAATGATATAATTATTATTATTAATATTATAATAATAATCATTATTATTTTGAAATAATAAGGAATAACTAAAGAGAATAGTGGAAGAAGAATTGGCAAAATTATTTCACATGAGAAGAAGAGAAGAGAAGAGAAAAGAAGAGAAACTATGGTAAAGGGAGACATAGAGATTTCACCATTGTTGAAGGATCAAATCTCCAAACCAAGGTAAGGGGGAGGATGGGTTCTTTATATGGTGACTATAACATGAGAGGGTAGTGAGGGTTCCTTTCCCCTCTTAGGGTTTTTTATGTAGATCTAGTGTGTTATGAGTCCTTTTTGTTGATTGATGATATACTTATGTGATTCTATGTGTAATTATGAATAATTTTATGTCAATGAATGTATTTTTGTGATGATTTTTCTGTTGTATTGTTGTTCCATGAAATCCTAAATCTGGAAAATTAAAGATCTAGAAGTATGTCGAAAATTGAAGAATTCGATGTACAAATTGTTGTAGTTTCGTAGGATAATGAAATTAGATGAAGACTTTATGTTATTAGGTATATAAACACTATTTTTGACCCAAAATCGGAGGTTGGAAGTACTCATAACGAGTATAAAATAAACTTGTGTGATTGCCGAAAAGTTTGTGAAGTTGATGGTCATATGCGTACGGTACACGTATGGGGGATGTCCTAGAGGGCCATACACATATGGTACATGCCCTGTCCCCAAGATAACACGGCTAACTTCCTGAACGCGTATGGAACACGTATGAGAAGAAGGCCATACACATACAGACTAGCCAATACGCATATGGAGATTTAGGAGGGGTTTGAAGGGGAAATCCTCTCTGCTCATACGCGTATGGTACATGTAACACCCTAATATTTAATTATTTATTTAATTCAATATTACTTTGAATATTTTATATTAATTCGAATTTTTATCGTCTGCGACAAAATAATTTTTTTTTAGTGGCATGATAAATAATCAGATTTAATTTGGTGGAATTAAGTTGAGGTATTATTTTTATTATTAAGCTTAAATATGATATTGGACTTTAATTAGTGGTGTTTTGTAGTATTAAGGGGGTATGTCAATTAGGCCCATTTTAGTTTACTAAAGATTAAATAAAATAGGAGCATTGTAGTGAATAAGGGATTAGAGGAAAAAGAGAGTGTGGAGCTATCAGGAAAAAGGAAATAAAGAAAAGAGGAAATAAGGTTTTATAAGAGGAGAAGAAGAACAAGGAAATTGCTTCTAGTGACAAATTCCCCAAGTTTCTTAGAGCTGCATTCAATCCAAGTAAGGGTGGGATTCTTGCTCTATAATTGGGTATATGATAAATGATATGCGGGGTTGGTTATATGAAATTGACTATAATCGATGAATTGATGTTTTGAATTATGTGGTAATTCATGTATGTTGATAGAAATGATAAATGGATGTTTGATTGTGTATTATTTCATGAAGTTTGTATCTTTGGGATTGAAACATAATGGGTTTTTGTACTGCACTTTACATAATTCGTAAAACTGTTTTTCACAGGGTGCAATCGATTGCAGCAGAAGAGTAATCGATTTACACTGCTTAAAATTGGGATTTTTGCTTCTGTTTCAGTAAGAAATCGGTTGCAGCATAAGAGAAATCGGTTGAACTACTTAAACGTGATTTTTGGCCTCTGGAACAGGGTGCAATCGATTTGCATGTTAGTGCAATCGATTGCTCACTGTTTGACAGTATTTTGGAAAACTTGAAAACTCCATAACTTTTGAACTGTAACTTCGTTTGATGCGCCGTTCGAAGCGTTGGAAAGCTAATGTGATGAAATATATTTATAAGGAGTAAAATTAAGGATAAGAAGGATAATTATAGTACCCAAGTTAGAATAGAGTTAGTTTTCCCGTGTTGAATCACCATGTTTTATGGTGATGAAGTATGATGATGACATGACGATCTTATGATAATGCTTCATTTATAATAATAACTTCAATGATAATCATGATGTAGTATTATAATATAACAATTTGTAGAAGTTTTGTAATTATAAATAAGCATTTAGATAAGTAATTAACCGGTATAGTCGAGAATTGTCCGAATAATTATGGGTAATATTATGTTGTAGGCCTATGGCCAATGTCGAATATGTTGTTGTTTATATGTTGTGATTGATAGGTTGATTAAGTTGTAGGCTTATGCCAATATTGTCGAATACATTATTGTTGTTGAATATGTTGTGATTGATAAGTTGATTAAGTTGTAGGCCTATGGCCAGTGTTGAAGTAACGATGAGTACCTCTAATTAATTGTATAATGACGATATAGACTTATGTCTTTGTGACGGTGATTGTTGTTGTTGTATGTGATTGTTGCATTCATTGAGTCACACACATTTTCATTATTAAGTTGGCCTGGATTGGCACCACGTTGGCCTAGATTGGCAAAATATTTAGTTGAAGGCTTATGCCTTGTTGATGCCTTTATTTATTGGAAAATGTTTTTAAGTTGGGAGTTATGCTCCAATGGTATCCCGTGCATGTGCATTGTAATTAAGTCGCATTTGATGTTGAATCTTGAGTCGTGGTGAAGATAGATTTATTGTTGATTTATGTTGTTGACTTGTTGTGACAGGTATCACCTGAAGGTTGTGAATTAATTTTTATGTCGTGTTGATGTTTTGTTGAGATTAAAGATGTTTGAAAGTTGTGAAGTGGTGAATTTATATGAATTGATTCTGATATATTAATTATCATACATTCAATTATATAGTTCGATATCTCACCCCTTCTGTTTGAATGTTTCCCTCTGTTGGTAACGTGCAGGTAATCCAGAAGGATAGTTTTTACTTTGTTAGTCCGAGTCGGTGTCGTCGCTCTGATATGTAGCACTCGGGGGATGAACGCTTGATGTTTATTTATTGATTATTATTTCTGTTTATGAATCTTTAAGTTGTTTACATGAAGTAACTGTTGTCTTGAAGTTATTTTAGTTGAATAAAGATGTTAAGTGAATTGAAGTTGAATATGTATATTCCACTGCTTATCAATAAAGTTGTTTGATTTTAAAGAATAAATCAAGTTGTTGTCGGTTCATCCGAGCTAAGTGTTATGCATCTATTTTAAATGCGATTAAATGAAGTTTGTTTTTGAGTTGAAAATGTAGCATCCTATTTATGTTAAACTATGATTTTTTTATTATCCGCCGGGTAGAAATGGGATGTTACAGTACACGTATGAGTTTTGGGTGCAGCATCTAAACGCGTATGATACACATATAAATTATGCGGGGAGATAAGTCGTATGCGTATCATACGTGTATGGGCAGGCTGATGTGCAGAAATTTCCATTTTCGCGATTTCTTTCCTGTTTTCGCGTGTAGTGTAATTTTTGGGTCTATAACGAATATTATGAAGTAGGAAGATGTAGGGAGGCTAATAGAAATGGAGATTTGTAAAAAACATGGGATTTTGTGTGAATTCATTACGATGTGTGATAAAGAATGTTGTTTTTGAGTAGAGCGATATTATGTTGTTGTTGTCAATGAATATACATGATAAGTTGATAACATGTTTAATTGTGTGATACCATGAAGTTATGTTTTTTCCGTATGGTTATTGTCGAATATACATGAGGAACTGTAATGTGCTTAGTTTATGTGATGCTATGATACCATGTTGTAATACTACGATGTTATGATGTGTAATGTTATTGATGTGTGTAATACGGTGGGAGAACTGACTTGGTTTTGCATTTTATCGCAAATGTTGTGGATAGCAAGAGTCTCTATTGACTTTCTTTTATCCAATAAGGAAAGGTGAAAAGAACATGAAAGAACTTGAATATTTTGAGCTCGGGGGGTAGGTTATGAAAAGGGAAGAATTTCGCATTCTTTTCATCCGTAGTTATCTACGGGCTCTTAATCGCTAGCTCACTTTGTTTTGAAAAATTGCTTTGTGTCGTGTGTTTGAAAAATATTTTGAAGATTCCAATAGTAAGGAAACTTTGTAATGATCCTCGTATCTGTCCTCGAGAATGCGTATAGAGTGTTTTGTTTGAAAATATTTTTGAAGAGTGTTTGTGAAAAGGTGTTTTGTATTAAAAAGGTTTGTGAGCAAGCGATTACGAGCGATCTACCTACTCAAAGTCTTTCTTGTATTTTTCCTCCTCCTTTAGATAGTGCTATCCTACCATTAGTTAGTAGGAAGCCATATCTGTTGGATGTGAAGGGACATGCGTGAGTCATTGTAGAGTCATCGAAGGAACCTTGTAGGGGTGCTTTAGCAATTTCCTAAGGGACTAGATCGTTTACCAAAGGCAACATTCAAAAGGGTCATCGAGGGACTGCGATCTTTGATTTCGAGGGACAATGCTAAAGCTTCCCCACGTTCGAGGGACATGACTTAATTAAAATAAAAGACCTAAAACTAATTAGAGTTGATTAAATAAAAAACCAAAAAAAACTAATTAGGGTTTATGTAAAAAAGGTTTATTAAAAGAGGTTTTGTGAAAATAAAGGAAAATAAGAAGAAAAGAGTAAAAGAATATAGAATTGTGAAAAAGAAACTAAAATTGATATGGGTGGGTGTTGAACCCACACCCTCAGCACTTTCAACCAACACGTTCACCATAAGCCCATACGCGCACCTGTGATAAGGAATGGCAGCCAACATGTTTTGTAATCTGCAAAACAAAGAAAATCATAAAAATATCAAAATGCCAAAAGGCTGGGATTTAACCCACGCTTTGGCATAATAGTGTCTTATCGCGCGCGCTTTCACCACTGGGGAGGTAATACATCCGATGATATAATAGAAACAAATAAAAAAAAATTAAACACAAATGCATAGATCAGAGAGACGCTGGAGCCCTAGCTCCGGTCGTCTTCTCTGGCAAATCAATTCCTTGTTCTTGCAAAACAACACACATTAGAGATCCAATGTGATGGTTCTTTTAGATTGAATTGTGCTAGATTTTGAGCTATGCAGAAAACAACACGGATCTATACAAATATCGTGGTTTATGATTTATCCAGCATTGGACCTCCACGATGGATTTTTCCTGCCCTTGTGGTGTTCTTGGAAGTGAATGGGATAACTAGTTTGTAATGAAAGATAATATAAGTAGGGTTTCGAGTTGTTTTTAGGTTTCTTGAAAAATTTGAGATTTTGGAAAAGCTTCTTGGTATAAGGGTTTGTGTCTTATTTTTCTTAAGAATGCAGAATATATAGCATGAATTAGGTCAACAAAACATGAGCTTGGACCTTTGTTAATAAGCCTTGTATTTTATTTTATTTATTTTGAATTAATAATGAATAAAATCAAAAAAAATTAAAATAGAATAGATCAAGAGGGCCATGAGCAATATCTGAGGTGTATATGAAGTATAAAATACCTTTCACTCTGAAATAATAGCCCAATAGCCCAAAATGTCAAGTTTGTTCAATTTGAACCTCATGCATTTCTTAAAATTTCCCCACTTGCACTTGTTATAACTCTCTCAATTTTCATAATTTGAAGGTGATATTTGACTTTTTAGAAATATCAAGATATCCTCTACAATCTATCTGTTTTCCATTTTTGCGTTTGAAGACGTTGTCTTGATTTAAGTTGCCTTGACAGAAAGTCTCTTTTTGTTGACTTTTGAAATTACCTATAATGTTTTGGCCCATATCTCTCAAATGAAGCATTTTTTTGGACTTGAGCTTAGAGGGACAAAGATGTAGAGAATTGAATTTCCTTCACAATGAGCTTTAGATAAGGAAAATCTGATGAAGCATGTTAAAATCATGTTTGGTCAAAGATCAGTTGACTTCTCCTTAAGAAAACCCTAATTTGGCAACTTTATACTTTTGATGATTTGAGAGTTTCCTTGATGAGTCATGATCAAACCTTGGTTAAATTATGAATATGACTTCAAAATATTGACGTTGACAAAAAATCTTGAAGTTTGACTGTATGTTGACCATAATTTACTTTTTACCCAATATAATTGATTTTTAGTCATCTGAGCCATTGACTGAGCAAACTTGTGACGCAAGGCATGAAACTTAGTATGAGCATTCTTCCAAACGTATAAGGAACCATGGAAACCACTTGAGGTCTTAGAAACACAAACTTCCTTGAGAAAAATGAAACCCTAGGAGAATATTCTTGAATAGTGGGAGGGTAAATTTTGGGGTACAACAGCTGCCCCTGTTCAATCGTTTTATACATGAAGACTTAGATTGACATGTCCTTCATTCGTGATCTGAAGGTGGAAGGGGATTGAACACTTAAGAGTCTAAAAATTTACACTCACATGTGCACGAATTAACCTTGTTGGTTGATTGTATTTCTCGAATGAGCTTAAATATGCCATTTGGAGAGATGATAAAGTATCGTTGGATATGGGCTTACAGATGCAATCCAAATAAATGTTAATAGGAGTACTAGAAGGAGTCTATGCTCGACTATATCTGAAGAATGCTTTCCAGAATGAACCTCTGGGAAATGTGCTTAAGTAGCTGCTTGTCAGATTAAGTCTCTGAGGGAATGCTTGTTAGATTTCAGTCTCTGAGGTAAACGCTTGTCATGTAAAAAGTCAGACTGTCTTGTTTCGGGAATCGATCCACAATCTATTTATGTTGGTAAACACGTCCTATTCCGGGAGTTCATACCACCTGGTCATGTTGATAGTTCCTCCATCCTGTTTCGGGAGTTATTCTTTGCCTGGTTATAAAGATAGTTTCCCCGTCTTGTTTCTAGAGTTAATCTTTGTCTGGTCATACATATAGTTTCCCCGGCAAGTTTCGGGAATTAATTGTTGACCTTCTTTCTGTTGGTGAACTTGTCTGGTTTTGGGAATTCATACCGCCTGGTTGTACAGATAGTTGCCCCGTCTTGTTTCGGGAATTAATCTGTGACCTGTTTGAGAATTGTTGATGACATTCGTCTGTTGGTGAACTAACCTGAAAGAAACAAAGTTAGTTTCGTGCAATGTCATGATGTATGTAATGAATTATGTAATGATGTTCTCAAAGTAAATGAGAGTGTGCTATATGAGTTTCATATGCATATGCTATGATACTTGTAAATGATGTATGGATGCAAGATATCGTTGAAGTGTATTGGTAGCTTCGTATAACATCTTTGCTAGGGAAAATAAATCCCTGACCGTTGCTGGGGATGAAGAATATGAATCTTCAATCTTGTTTAGAATGTCTCCGCTGGGGATTCCTGCTTTCTGTTTTGAAGATACTATGCTGGGAATGTTTGACTTCTGCTTGGGGATAGAAGAGTTCAGAAACATTGGTCATTCATCACTCAACTAGGGAATTTAGTTCTTATATACCCTTACCAGGGATAAAAGTGATGAATAACCTTCAGCAGTGCCTAATGGCCCAGTTTCCGATATGGACGTCAACTCTTCTGGGGGAGGAGAAAGTTATATGATGTTTGGCTTGGTTTCAGATTCCATAGCAACTATCTGGGGATAGCATCCTGGACTACACATTGGTGGAGAGGGGAATTTTGCCGATGACTTTTAGTAGTCGTAGATATTAACTTTGATTGGGAAATTAAATTCCGTTGAGGAAATAAACCCTCCTGGATAAGAGAATTTTGTAGGGGATTTTGCAATGTTGGATAAATAAACTCAGCTGGGGAATTAGATTCCTATGACCTGTGCTGAGAAAGTTTCCACTATATGCTGGAGAAATGATCAGATTTCTTTACCCTCTAGGGGGTTTGTGGGGAGTATGATTATCTGAATTGTCAGAAGATGCCTCAATTCCTTCTTGGAGGCATATTAGGCTTGCGGGGGGAAGGTATATCTGTTGGGGACGAGCTTGTGGGGACAATCCCATGGAGGTTATTCAGTGGGGATTTGTGGACGACTTGAATGTTATCCCAATTCCTAGAGTCTTGAGTAAATGTTTATTCATATTTTTTATGCATATATTAGTTAACAGTAATCATATTCATATGCATATGTTCACTAAATTTAGTCATTGGACGTTTTTACAAACAAAACAAAAAAGATAAAACAAAATTTGAATTTTGAAATTGTATTTGTATTGATAATTTTCCTATAAACAGGCGTTTTTGTACATAGAAAAGAAAATCCTAGTAAGAGGAAATTGTCATGTAATAAAAAGAGTAAAACAAAACATATAACTATGTGTAAACGACCCCATCGAGTTTCAACTATGATATTGCCTTTATGTCTTCAAGCATCTCATCCCTCACTGTCATAAGAAGTTGACTGAATTAATCTGTACTGTTTGAACTTTCTGTAAGTAGATGATCCAACGGGACATAGTCATACGCTTTAATCCCTATCTTTTTTCTGGTCTGCCCTTTCGGGTTTTCAGTCCACCGAGATGCCCTTTTTTGCCCATGCCTCCTTTTCAGGTTTTCAAATTGTCAGATGTATAATCTTTATATATATATATATATATATATATATATATATATATATATATATATATATATATATATATATATATATATATATATATATATATATATATATATATATATATATATATATATATATATATATATATATATATATATATATATATATATATATATATATATATATATATATATATATATATATATATATATATATATATATATCTGATTTTTGACCGAACCCTTTTGGTTCGCCGTGATTCCCTTATTTTTGCCTAGGCCAGTCAACCCGTGGGTCTCTTTTATGCGTAGTATCTTTTGACTATGTCCGCATTCACAGGGTGCAAAAAGTCTTCACCGTCTATGGTGGTAAGTATCATAGCATCGCCATAAAAGATCTTCTTAACTACAAATGACCCTTCGTTGGTGGGAGTCCATTTTCCCCTAGGATCACCTTGTGGCAGGATGATACACTTTATTACAAGGTAACCAGCCTGATAAACCCGATGCTTGATTCTTTCATAATCCTTAGTGAAGGAATCTGGACTTCGACAGGTAGGACAACTTCCATACTGTAGACTGGAGAGAATGGGGTTTCCCCAGTTGATGTAAGGACTGATGTACGATAGCCATGAGGAGAAAATGGTAACATGTACTGCCAATCTTTATACTCCACTTTCATCTTCTGTATAATTTTCTTAATGTTCTTATTAGCGGCTTCCACTGTGTCATTTATCTTCGGTCGATACGGTGAAGAGTTGTGATGCTTGATCTTGAATCTCATGCAGAGTTCGTGATCATAGTGTTGTTGAGATTTGTACCATTGTCTGTGATAATACTTTCATGAATGTCATATCGACAAATAAGGTTATGCTTAATGAATCGGGCGATAACATTCTTAGTAACAGAGGCAAACGGGGCTGCTTCAACTCACTTCGTGAAGTAATCGATGGTGACGAGGATGAAGCGGTGTCCATTAGAAGCAGTAGGCTTAATATATCCGATCATATCAATGCCCCACATTGCAAATGGCCAAGGAGAAGTCAAAAAATTCAGAGGAACCAGAGGAACATGTACTTTTTCTGTATAGATCTTGCATTTATAACAAGTTCTTGAGTAACGACGACAATCAGTTTCCATAGTCGACCAATAATAACCCGCTCTCAGAATCTTCTTAGCCATAGTATTCCTACTAGAATGAGTACCAAAGATGCCTTCGTGCATATCTTCCATAATCTTCTCGGCTTCCTTCTTGTCCATACAACGAAGTAGAGTTGAATCATGGTTGCGCTTGTACAAAATTTCGTTGCTCAGGAAGAACTTGGCAGAGAACCTTCGTAGGAATTTTTGGTCATTGATAGATGCTCCTTCAGGGTAATCTTGAGCCTCTATATATATCTTCACCTCATGAAACCAAGGCTTTCGTTCTACTCCATCAGTGTCAACTTCATAGCAATGTGCCGGTTCGTCCAGTTTCTCAATAGTAATTTAAGGAGACTAGTTGTCCCATCTGACTTTGAACATAGATGACATGGTTTCTAATGCATCTGCCAACTGATTTTCTTCTCGTGGATTATGCTTAAAAGTTATTTCCTCGAAGTATGAAATTAAGGTCAACACATGCTCCTGACAAGGGAACGAGATTTGGGTGCTTCATATCTCATTCTCCCTTAATCTGACTGATTACAAGGGTTGAGTCTCTGTATACGTTCAAGAACTTGATTCTTAAATCAATGACAGCTTTGATACCCATGATGCACGCTTTGTATTCAGCCACATTGTTGGTACAGTCAAAGCAAAGTCTGACGGTGAAGGGCATATGGAAACACTTAGGAGAGATAATTACAACACCTATTTCGTTTCCAAGTGCGTTAGAAGCTCCATCAAAAACCATAGTCCATCGGGATCGTAGCTCAGATCCTTCATACGATTCTGGTTCTTCACAATCTGTAACTAGCATAATATTCTCATCCGGGAACTCGAAATTCATAGACTAGTAGTCATCTATAGCTTGATGAGCCAAATGATCTGCCAGTACACTTCCTTTAATTGCTTCTGAGTGGTGTACTGAATGTCGTATTCTGTCAAGACCATTTGCCATCTGCCTATTCTTATGGAGAGAGCTGGCTTCTCGAATATGTATTTGATTGGATCCATCTTAGAGATCAACAAGGTAGTATGAGTCAGCATATACTGTCTTAGTCGGCGAGCAGCCCATGCTAAAGCGCAACAAGTTTTCTTGAGCAGTGAGTATCTTGTTTCATAATCGGTAAATTTTTTGCTAAAGTAGTATATTGCATTTTTTTTCCGACCAAACTCGTCATGCTGGCCCAATACACACCCCTTTGAGTTCTCTACCACGGTTAAGTACATAATCAAAGGTCTTCCATCAACTGGTGGCATCAAAATTGGAGGTTCTTGGAGATCGTCATTCCACTTCACTACACGATCTTTCTTTAGCAACTTGAAGATCGACTCACAAGTAGCAGTCAAATGAGAAATAAATCTGACAATACAATCCAGTCGTCCAAAGAAACCATTGACCTCCTTCTCATTACAAGGAGCTGGCATTTCTTGAATGGATTTTACCTTGGAAGGATCAACCTCAATACCTTTACCAATGACAACGAAACCTAGGAGCTTACCAGATCTCACCCCAAAGGTGCACTTGTTCGGGTTTAATCTCAGCTTGTACTTCTTCAACCTCTCAAGAAAATTGTGTAGATTGTCAAGATGTTCTTCTTTAGTCTGGGATCTATCTATCATGTCGTCGACGTAGACCTCTATCTCGTGATGGATCATGTCATGGAACAAAGCTACCTGTAATACGGTTGGAGAACTAACATGGATATTTTGTGTTTGATCACAATTGTTGCGAATAGCAAGAGTCGCCACCGACTTTTCTTTTATCCAATAAAGGAAAGGGTGAAAAGAACAGGAAAGATCTTTGAGAATTTTTCTTGACTTCGGGGGGTAGGTTATGAAAAGGGAAGGTATTAGCACCCTTTTCATCCGTATTTATCTACGGGCTCTTAGTTGCTTGCTAGATCACCTTTGAAATTGCTTTGTTTGAAATGTGTTTATCGTGGATTTTGAAAGTATTTTTGAAAAGTTCCTTCGTTTAGGAAAATTTTGTAATGACTCTCATCTTTATAAGAATGCATACAAAGTGTTGGACTTTTAAAAATATTTCATGTTTTTGAAAGTGTTTGGTGTATTTGAAAATATGTTTGTTTTTAAAGATGGATTGTGAGCAAGCAACTAAGAATGTTATACCTACTCAAAAGTCTTTTGCTCATTTCTCCCTACCTTTGATATTGTTATCCTACCATTCATTGACAAGTAAACCTATCTTTGGATGTAAAGAGATGGGCGTGGGTCATCGTATAGTCATGGATAGCAATGTTGTGAGATATCTTAGCATTTCTTCCTAAGGGACTAAGATCATTTGTAAGGAAACATTCGTAGCGTCATCGAGGGACTATGATCTTGTATTTTGATTGTTTTTGCTAAGATGTCTCACATGCATATCATGACCATTTTTCTCAAGGCAACAATGTGTATTTAACCCTAGAGGTGTAAAGTGTGCAAGTGTTTTGTATTTCATGATTTGTTTATTCTTGAATTAGGTTTTCTAAGATTGATTTTATCTCATACAAACCCTAATTATTAATATTATATGAAAGCGATAAATTGCGGAAAGTAAATGTTCTACGCTATTACATCATTAGGGGATGGGGTATACAAATTTACAAATAGAGATTGCAAGAAATTAAATCCTAATTACCTATTACGACCATATTGAATTGTAAAGTATGTACAAGAAACGAGTAAATGTACAAGAAAGTAAATGGAAATTGATTGATTTTGTTTGTATTTTTGTTAAGAAAAGTTTTTGACCTAATTGTCTAAAAGGAAACAATTAACTAGTCTAAATTAAGTTTAAAGAAATAAATCTAAGTCTAAAATAGAAAAGAAATAAAATTAATCAAGAAAGCATTTTTTAGGGTTTTGTAGAAAATAGTTTTAACTTAGCTAAACTAGTAAATAGAAAAATTAATTGAATTCCTAAACCTAGTTTTACTATTAATTCATTTAAGAAAAGAAGTTAAGTTAAACTTAATAAGAAAATGTTTTTGTCTTTTTGTCTTAATGAAATAAAAGTATATTAATATATAAATAATAAATAAAAATATTTTTTTGGGATTTTTTATTAATAAAAATAAATAATAATAATATTAATAATAAAAATAAAAAATATGAAAGTTTTAGCCAGGGGGTGTGAAAATGATTTGGGGGGTTTAGAAGCCAAAATATCTTTTTGTTTGATTAGGCCCAAGTTTGATTTTTTGTAAGTCAGAATAAAAATAAAAATAAATGATTTATGTGGGTTGCATGGTAGGAACAACTAGAGGGGTGTTGTTGATTAAAAAATCAAGGCCCAGTGGCCTTAGGCCCAAGTGCGCTAGCTTGTTTCAAAAAGAAAGAAAAAAAATGAAAATTTATAAAAACGGAAGCGCTAGGGCTCGAACCCAGGCCCTTATCATTAATATGTGTGCACTCTACGACTAGGGTGGCTATACATCTGGTATTATAAACAAAAGCATAAATATATATTACAAATCAAGTCCATGGCCTGAAATTCATCTTCAACCTCATGCCCAGCCAGATCAACTGCAACTTACTCATTTCTCAACCAAAATGGAAAATGTAAATATGAAAGTTATGGAAAATTTAATCACGATTACAGAAATGTAAAGCATTAAAACTATGAATCAAAGACAAGCATGAATTTTGAATGGTACCAAATTTAACCTAATTTTTTCAGAAAGTTCAAGTCCAAAATTCTCTCTACTCAGGCCATATAAATGAATTATATGGATATGTATAGTTTCAGGGTAATGATATCTACATTTTGACGTTGAAAATACAAGCCTAACAATGCCTAAATAATGAGATGAAAAGTCAGAAAACTCACCTTGCAGCTGGAAATCATGTTTTGAGTTAGAGGTCGATTCAAAATGTTGTGTTGATCATGTTCACTTCCTTAAGTTCCCAGGAAGCTAATGCAACCCTTAGCTTGAACTATGGATGGCTGGAATGTCTTGGAGAAGTCAAGGTGCAAGCTTCAGTTTTTGAAAATGGAGGATGTTGAAGATGGAGTTACATAAGTGTAGCAGGGTATGGTATTGCTTATGGATGATATTTAGGAGTTTTTGGAAGCAAAAGGCCAAGAAATGCACGAGTGGATTGGGAGATTGGATTCAAAAATCAGAAATGGCAAGTTTTAATGATTGTATTACAATTTTTGGTTTTGGGGAGTTTAAGGGCTTGTAAAATCGTGTGTTAGCTTGCAAATGATATCTTAATTTATAGAGGAAAGGTTTGGAAGCTTGGAGAAGTCAGATGTACAAGATTACATGTTTGTGGATTTTGACTTGTTTTTGAAGTTATTTTGACAAACACCTTTCCAAGGCATGGTACAAGGCTATGTTAGAGTGGTTGTAAACTTTAAACATGTTCCTATTACTTTGTAGAGGAAGCTTGTGCAGAAGGAACAAGTTAGAGGCTCAATACAAATTGACTTTGAGATTAAAGTCACTTTTCAAGAATGGCAATGTTGCTTTATTCCAAAAATGGATGAATCTTTTGGACAATAACTCTAATGCTTGGGTTATGGCTCTAGAAATTGTGTAAATAATTAATTAAGGAGTGAAAAAAAAATTTGAGGCCTTCAAAGAAAAGATTATGCAGCCTCGCATGGATTTGGTTAATGTTCATCTTAAAAATTTGCCTTGTAAAACAAGAATGAAACCCTAACTACATCTCTTCGATTATCCTTGCTCAAACATGTTCTCAAGGAGTTCTGGTACTTTTTAGAAAGCTTTTAAAATGCTATAAAATCCATATTTGAATCACTTTTGCAATCTCCAATTAAAACTATGTGAAACTTGGCCAAGAAGTTAGGTCAAAATCCTGACTTAAGATGCTCAAAATTTCACTAAGTGTTTTAGTTTCATGGACATGTCTTCATAAATTGATAACTTAAAACCCAAGCACTTTTAGAAATTGTCCGGTCCTAAAAAGTTTTAGATAAAATTGAGATCTACAACTTTCATGTTGAAAGTGTTCCTTGAATCATCTTGCATCATTGTGAAAATTTGGCACAAAGTCATGAAATAAGGTTAACTTTCCAACACTTAGAAAAATTTCTAAGTCTTAGAATTTTGACTTTTCAAAGATAATTTTGACTTTTCGATTTATTGATGAACAATCTTAATATTTTGGCATGTCTTGATGAAATATGATTTTTGAAACTTGATTTTGATCAAAAAGTCAAAGTTTGACTTTTCAGTGTATCAATTGACTTTTCATCAGTTGACTGAATTTCAACTATCAATCAATTGTTCTTTGAAAAATGTTTTAAGCCACGCTGTTAGGTAAAAAGGATGCATTTGAATCCTTGATATCATGTCTCAAACCAACAAGTCATGTGTTAGGTCAAATGTCAAAAATTGAATCTCCTCAATTAAAACCGTAATTTTGACCATTTTGCCCTTTTGATGATCTGATCAAATTTCTTGAGGAATTGTGATACAAACTTGATAAATTTCCATATATGAGTTTGAAATGTTGATATGGATAAAAAATAATGAAGTTTTACTATAAATTGACCACAATTGACTTTTTCCCCAATACAATTGATTTTAGGTCAACTGATCAATTGACTGAGCAAAAATATGATCCAAAGCATGAAACTTGACATGAGCAATCTTGGGAGTCCAAAATGATCCATGAAAGTCATATGAAGCACTAAAAGTCTAATTGTCCTTATACAAATTCAAACCCTAATTTTGAGTCAATAATGCTTGAGGAGGTGTTTTGAGCTGCTCAAACCTTGTGCAATCTTGAATCAATGGAGTTCTTGTGAGAGAATTCTTGAGAAATTGAGAGGGATAACTTTTGGGTACAACAGCTTCCCCTGTTCAATCTTATTAAACATGAAGAGTTAGATTGGCGGGTCCTCTCTTCGTGACTTGAAGGTGAAAGATGATTGAACACTAGAGTGCCAAGAAATTTGCACTCGATGATGTATTGGTCCGATAATGGGCTTACAGATACCATTTGGATAGGTGATGATAGAAACTGGGAGAAACATCAGCATAAATCTTTAGTCTATTTTTGTTGAAAACTAGGTGTCTTGTTTGTCTTTAACTGGAAGAACTAATTCTGATTCAGAAGAGATCTTTGGATTAATGATTTTTTTTCTGCAAGGAACAAAACGGGTTAGCTGTATGCGAATGTGTGCATGGTGTAATTATGTTCTCAAAATAAATGAGATTATATTATATGTATATGTTATGTATGTTGCATGATGTATGAATGTGACATATTGTCGAAGCGTATCCTTGACAGATACTAGGGAGCTTTGTGAAGTTAAATCTCGGACTTCTGTTGGAGATGAAGAGTATGTGTATCTTCAGACTTTGTTAACAATGCTTTTGCTGGGGATTCCTCCATTGTTGAGAAGAACTCCACTGGTAAATATTGACTTCTTCTTGGGAAAAAGAGCTTAGGATTTCTAGTCGTCCGTTGCTCTAGTGGGGAACTATCTCTTGAAAGTTGGTTGTTATCTAATCGGATTCCAGGCTTCACAATGACTTGCTGGGGATAAAGAAGTTTGTTGTTATCTGGTCGGATCCAGGCTTTGCAGTAACTCATTGGGATAGTGGAAAACTCTACTGGAGGAGAAGGAGTTTTTCTAGTAACTTTATGGGATTTAAACTGTTATTTGGTCGGATCCAAGATTCACAATAATTGAAGAAATTAAACTATTATCTAGTCGGGTCCGGGCTTTAGTAACTTGGAACTGAGATTAATTGTTATCTGCTCAGGTCCAATCTTCAACAATTTGAACTTAAGATCAACTATTATTTGGTCGGGTCCAGGTTTCAGTAACTCAAACTATTAACTGGTCGGGTCTAGGCTCTGCAGTTGAAGGAGTTGAACTAATATCTGGTTGGGTCCAGGCTTTAGCAACTAAATTTGAGGTTTGCTGTTATCTGGTCGGGTCCAGGTTTCAGAAATTGGAGCTGTTATCTGGTCGGTTCCAGGATTTAGAATTTTAAATAGGTTAACTGGTATTTTGTCGGGTCCAGGCTTGAACTGTTGACTTGTCGGGTTCAGGCTTAAGTAATTTGAGAAGTTAAACTAATATCTGGTTGGGTCCAGGCTTTAGTAACTAAATTTTAGATTCACTGTTATCTGGTCGAGTCCCAGGATTTACAAAAACTTTCGAAGATAGCAATGACTCTGTTGATGACTTCACTGGGGATTAAGGGTTGCGGTCCCTTGATTTGTAATAGTCTGCGAGGCAAAATCAAATTGGGGAATCTGTAGTTTGAAGGGGAAATAAACCCTGTTTAAGAGGACATTTGACGAACTGCTGGGGAGGATATTTTTTTAGGAAGAATTCCATAAGGCTTCCTTTTAAGACCAACTTAGCTGGGGAGAGGATCTTCCGGAGATTGAAACTCTGGATGGGGATTTTTTGAATCCAAATTTATGGGGATAATGTTTAATGAAATAACTCTTTGGGGATATCTCAAATGTATTTAAGGAGATTCTTGTTACTATTTTTAAGTATACATTTTTTTAAAAGTTTAATCATGTTCATTTGCACATGTTCATTCAATTTTAGTCATTGGACACTTTTTCACTCAAAAAAGGAAAAACAAAAAGTTTGCACTTCAAAAAATATTTTTATTGATGTTTTTTCCCATGAATTAGGTGTTTTTATACAAAGAGTCTGAGATCCTAGTAAGAGGAAATCATCGAAATAATGGAAAGAATACAAAGTGAAAACAAAAATAATAGCCATATGAATGTGATCTCATTATGTTCCAACCCCACTATTGCCCATATGTCTTTGAACATCATTGCTGGCCATTGAAAAGAGTTGATTGGATTGATCTTGGATCATTTGAACATGGACCTTGGTAATAAAGCTGCTGTAGAGATCCCACGAGACATAGTCCAACGCTTTTAATCCTTAACTTTTTCCTGGACCGCCCTTTCGGGTTTTTAGCCCACCGGGATACTCATTTTTGCCCAAGTCACCCTTTCGGGTTTTCAATTTGTTAGGTGTACAATCTTTTGCATATATCCCTAATTTTTTCCCGAACCTCTTTGGTTTTCCCAGATGCCCATATTTTTCCAAGGTGTGTCAACCTAGCGGGTTATTTTATGCATAGTATTTTTTAACTATGTCTGCATTCACAGGATGTTGGAAGTCTTCGCCATCCATAGTGGTAAACATCATGGCACCTCCAGAGAAAACTTTCTTTACAACAAATGGTCCTTCGTAAGTGGGATTCCATTTTCCCTTGGGGTCGCCTTGTGGAAGAATGATGCTCTTTATTACTTAGTCACCAACTTGATATACTCGAGGCTTGATCTTTTTGTTGAAAGCCTTGATCATACGCTTTTGATACATATGAATATGACAAACAGCAGCCAGTCGCTTCTCATCAATCAAGTTCAACTGATCCAACCTAGTCTGAATCCATTCGTCTTCACCTAAATCTGCTTCCTTCATTATCCTTAGAGAGGGAATATAAACTTCGACAAGTAAGACGAATTCCATACCCTAGACCCAAGAGAAAGGATTTGCCCCAATTAACATATGAGCCGTAGTACGGTAGCTATGGAGAGAAAATAGTAACATCTCTTGCCAGTCTTTATAGGTTACCACCATCTTTTGCACAATCTTCTTGATATTTTTATTGGAAGCTTCCATTGAGCCATTCATCTTGAGCCTGTACGGAGAAGAATTGTGATGCTTGATTTTGAACAGAGTACAAAGTTACATAATCATAGCATTGTTGAGGTTGGTTCCATTGTCAGTGATGATCCTTTCGAGGATACCATAACGGCAAATAGCATTATGCTTGATAAACCTGACTACAACATTCTTGGTGATTGAGGCATATGAGGCAGCTTCAACCCACTTGGTAATGTAATCAATGGCAACAAGGATGAAACGGTGTCCATTCAAGGCAGTAGGTTTGATATCTCCAAACATATCAATGCCCCATATTGCAAACGTCCACGGAGCAGTCATGACATTTAGAGGAATATGAGGTACATGGACCTTGTCAGCATATATTTGACACTTGTGGAAAGTCCTTGAGTGATGATAACAATCAATTTCCTTTGTGGACCAATAGTAACCAGCCCTCGGGATTTTCTTGGCCATAGTGTGTCCATAGAATGGGTCCCAAAGAGGCCATCATACATGTCTTCCATAATTTTCTCCGCCTCCTTCTTGTCCATGCACTGGAGTAGAGTAGAATCATGGTTGCACTTGTATAGGATTTCGTTGCTTAGAAAGAATTTGGCTGAATATCTACGCAAGAATTTCCTATCATTGATGGAAGCTCCTTCAGGATATCTCCTCACCTCATGGTACCATGGTTTCTCTTTGTCAGTATCAAGATCATAGTAGTGTGCAGGTTCATCAAATCTTTCGATTGTTATCATAGGAGCTTCATTTTCTCATTTGACCTTGAACGTGGAAGACATTGTCGCCAAGGCGTCAGCTAACTGATTTTCTTCTCTAGGAAAATGTTCAAAGTTGATCTCCTCGAAGTAAGGTTAGGATGCTTAGTGTCCCATTCTTGTTTGACTTGGCTGATCACTAGAGCAGAATCTTCAAATACATTCAAATGCTTGATCCTTAAGCCAATAATAGCCTTCAAACCTAAGATGCACGCCTCGTACTCAGCCATGTTTTTTGTACAATCGAAGCACAATCTAGTAGTGAAAGGAGTGTGACAACCTTTAGGAGAAATTATCACAGCACCAATTCCATTTCCCAAAGCGTTAGAAGCTCCATCAAAAACCATAGTCCATCGGGATCCTTGTTCAGGTCCGTCATACGGTCCAGGTTTTGCACAGTCAGTCACTAACATGATATTCTTATCCGGGAAGTCAAAGTTCATAGATTGATAATCATCAACAGTTTAATGGGCCAAATGATCTATCAATACACTTCCTTTGATGGCCTTTTGTGTTATATATTGAATATCGTGTTCAGTCAGAATCATTTTCCATCTGGCTACCCGTCCGGAGAGAGTGGGCTTCTCGAGGATGTACTTGGTAGGGTCTGTCTCAGAAATCAATAAAGTGGTGTGAGTCAACATATATTGTCTTAGCCGGAGAGCAACCCATGCTAGAGCACGACAAGTTTTCTCGAGCAGTGAATCTGGTTTCTGTAGCGGTGAAAATCGGAGATCAAGCTATTAATTAACTTGACTCACCAAAGCAAGAGTCGCCACCGCGCTTTATTATTTCCAAGGGAAAAGGGAAAAGAGCGAAATAAAACCCTAAAAATATGCAATGTGAAATAATACTTAAAAATAAAAATACAATGCGTTTTGAAAGAGATCGAGAGTTCGGGGGTTGGTTATACAATGGGAAGGTATTAGCACCCAATGCATCTACGGTACTCCACAGGAACCTTTTGAAATATCTGTTTTTGGTTAAAATTGTTTGTTTGATTAAAATGGTTCGTTTGGCTGAAAATCGGTGTTGGAGAGATTTTGAAGAGACAGCGACCCAATGTCGAAGTTTTGACTTAAAAGGTGTGAGTTTAAAAATTGAATTTTTTGGGAAAATTATCTTAGTTTTGGAAAAATAATAAATAAGCAAAAAATGAATGAGGGTATTCGCACGATTGTATTACTTACGAAGTTAACAAAACATTTCCCTTGGATTAAAACAAAAATATAAGCATCAATAAATGGCAAAGTAAAATCAAATAGTCGGAAAGAAACAATTTAGCAACTAAATGACCGACACACAAATATTAATTTAGTTAATTGGAATTATCTAATAAAGCTAATTAATAAAAAATTTAGATAAAACAAATAAAATGTATTAACGAAATTAAATATCAAAATAACAATAGTTAAAATAAAAGTGAAAACAAGATAGTAATAATAAAAATAAAATAGTAATAACAATAAAATTTGAAGGGACTGTAAAACAGTAAACAAGGAGAAGGACTGATGGGCCGGAGTGAGGAAACATGATAAGGCCCAATTAAATCTTACTGTCACAAAATTTCAAAGAAAAAAAAAACCTAGGGACTAATGGTATCAACCGCCGCCTGTCTTTGGGAATTGAATAAATTCCAATTAATTCTTTTAATCATTAATTTAAATAAATCTCAATTTAAAGCATGATTTGAAAATATAATCCACGCTTATCTCTTAATCTCACGACCATCTCTCTCTTTCAACTCTTTCATCTTTTCTTTGAACGCCGCCCCCAATACTCTCTGTTCTCGCCCTCTCCTCAAACATCATCCCCTTCTTACTAACTTGCATCGCCGACGACCTACTCCTCCGCATACCCACCCCGTCCTGATTCTCTCTCGATTCACGCTTCACCTTTCTCGCCTTGAATAAATAGCAACAACACTACCACTTTTCCTCTCAGTTCTCTCAACCATTCTCACGATACGACCCGGAATAACGAAATCAACAACAACACAACAAATGGAAAACAACATCTGGAACAAGTGAAATTGGAAGCGGAAAATTACCTACGGCGAAGATATTTTCTCCGAAACTTGTAGAGGTATGAAGTAACTAGAATTTTGAGGTTTGTTGCCTGTGTTTGTAGGATGGATTTGAACTTGTTCTTTTTGATAAATGATTTTTAGAGGAAGAATTTGTAGATGCAATATTACAGGTATCACAAACAGTGGAAGAATGAAATTTTGAGCAATTTGACGAAGAAAGTGTGGACAGAAGGAGATCTGTGTTGGTTCGGAATCGCGACGAAAATACTGTGATACGAGGAATGGAGATGTTGTATGTTTGGTTGTGAGGGAGTCCGGTTGGATACGGTGATGGCGAGTGGAATGATGGAGGAAAGTAGTTGTTTGGGTTAAAGATGAAGGGTAGCTAGCGGAACAAGGTTGGATGCTGTAAGGGTTGTTTATGGTAAAGGTTGTGATTGAGGGATGGCGATGCAAGGGTTTATGGGGAATCAGTGGCGGATTGGGTGTTATCATATCGGAAATGGAGAACTTGGTTGGTGTGTTGTCATTAGTGTCCCTGAGGAAATTCTATCAACAAAAATGGATTTCCATTCCAGAAGGCTCTAATTAGATTTCCATTACAGATTTCCATCCCATCAAACCCCATCACCTTTGTTGTTTCATTTACCGGTGCTTACTTTCTTCATAGTCTCATACTAATCGCTCTCACTGCAATTCTTACTCATCTCCTAATACAAGACCAAAATCGAACCAAACTCAAAACCTGGCTTCAATGTCGATTACACATTTCCTGCCACCTTAGATGTGCTAAGCTTTAGGGAAAGCTTTAGTAAGTTTTCTGCAATATTTTCTAACACTTTTTATCTTAATGTTTGGATTTTTGTTCTATTTCAGCTTTTAAATATGATGCTAGTAATGGGTTTACATATTCAAATATGGAAATGATGAAGGTTTAAGGCTTACCTACGAGACGGAGAATCGTATTGGTTATTGTTGAAACAAACTCTTCACGAATGCGTAGAAGAATACCAGAGGGAAATCTACATTAGGTACAAATTCTTCTTATAATTTCTTCGACTCCGGTTGTTGTTGTTTCAAAATTTTGTTTCAGTCTTTGTTGAAATTGAATTTTAGCTGTGAATTGTGTTGAACTGGTATTCTGTTACAGGCAGCTTGAAGATGATTTTCGATGGTGTGAAGCTTTGAACTTTGATTTTCTTCCCACGACTATGAGCGTTGTTGTAACTCTGAGCATTAAGAGCTTGAAGAAAAGGAGCATCAACAAGAAACGGTTATGAGACAAGGAAACATGGTGATAAGGTAAGATTTTGGTGAGTTCTCACATCTTGCTATGAATCTTTGTAGTTTTCATAAAGAGAGAGATTTAGAAGTTTTGGATTCCCCCCCTGTATTTGTTGAACAAGGTTCGCATATCCTTTTTTGTTCCGTTTTCAAAGTCTGAGTTTTATAGCCAGGAAAGAAAGAAAATAAATGAATTTGGGGGGAAAATGGTTGTGAAATTGGGAGGGAAAAGTTGGTTTTATTGTCACTGTTTTATTGCTTTTTATGATGCCATTTTTGTGTTGCTATTTTGATGTTTATGTACAGGGCAGCAGTGGTATAGAAAGGCTTTGGAGCAGTAAGAAGGTATCAGAATTTTGGCAGTATAGTAGTATACTTTTGGCAGCATAGTGATGCTTTGAGAGCAGGGCTATTTTCCTTTACATGTTTTGTGTTTTTGCAGATTGGTTTTAAAGCAACAAGGATTGTGGACAAGGAAAGGTCACAATTTGACTTTCCTTTGCATTTGTGCAGGGTTGTTTTTGGACGGAGACAACACTTTGAAGAGAACTTAGAATTAGGTCTAAGGCAAAAGTTCTTGATAGGTTTAAGTATGGTCTATTTTGTGTAAGTTTTTATATGAACAATAAAGTTGTAATGGTGACTGAAAATAAGATACTTGCAAATTTGACAATGGTTTCAACCTATTTACAACTTTATTATAATTGTTGTTGTCGACTTTTAATCCAAAACTTCCGATTGACAAGGAGTTGAAAGTTTTTCTTTTGAGGATCATATATTGTTGGAGTAACCTGTGATGTCCCACTTTAGGGGCATTGACACAACAAAATAATATCATTTTTACTTTCATTAGTATTCCTCACAGTAGCATAAGTAGTTCTATGTCTCATTCCATTCATGTTGTGTAATTCTAAAAGAAATTCACAATTTGACCCATCGGGCACTCTCATTTCATTACCTTCGTGAAGCTTGAACTCTTTGATAGCTTATAGAATTCCACACAAATTACATGAATTGATCTACTGAGTTGAGCAGACTTACATCATGAGAAAATTGGTCCTTTTGTATATCTTGAATCCATAAGCAAATTCGTATGAATGAATTGTGCTTCACACACTTGAATTGATTTGAAATCAAAAATAATTATTCTAATTGTTCCTCAGATCTTCTTCTTTATAAAACCATATCATCAATTTGTTGTAACTTGCAATACGAGCCAATAATACAAATTACGCCTTTAAGAGGTTTAACCAATAATCCACTTTGATCCAATGATTGCTAATGTTCAATTGCAAAATGACTTGAAGTAATCCATAAGCAATCAAAGAATCATTGGACTAAAACCCCAGTTTCATGAATTATCCCAACAGAAAAAAATCAAACGTTCTCGAGAAAACGTCTGTGGCATGACTTGCACCTTAATCTTTGAAGTAATCTCATAAACAACGCTATTTGTGATACTTTGCAAAAGAATCGCCTCAAGACGTTGAAAATTGAAGAAGTTATGACCGTTTGAAATTGAACTTACAAGAGTTGACCTTTGATCGAAATGCTTTGAATCAACTTGCAAACTCGATCTTTCTTCGCATTCTAAAGCATCTTGATGCACATGTAAACCAGTGCTGCTGAAATCCTGACTGTGCTCTTGGGGAATTTTGGAAGAAGTTTGAGACCACTTGTCGAACAAGGCGTGGAAATAAACACACGATTCCCCTGATGAATCAGTCTTCAAAAATCAACGATCAACTGTACTTCTGGCTTGAGAGATTCTGAACCCTAATCGAGGCATGGGATCTTAGGTCAAAAATTGGGGTACAACAGTTTCACAGTCGGTAAATTGTTTGCTCAGGTAGTATATTGCATGCTTTTTCCAGCCAGACTTGTCATGTTGGCCCAACACACACCCCATAGATATCTCTAGCATAGTTAAGTACATGATCATTGGTCTTCCTTCCACTAGAGGCATAAGGATAAGAGGTTCTTGCAAATATTCTTTGATCTTGTCAAAGGCGGCTTGACAATCGTCGTTCCATCTGACTACTTGATCTTTCTTCACGAGTTTGAAGATTGGCTCACAAGTAGTGGTTAAGTGAGATATGAAATGGGAAATGTAGTTAAGACGACCCAAGAATCCTCTAACCTCTTTTTCACAGCGAGGAACTGGAATTTCTTGAATGGATTTTACCTTTGCAGGATCAACTTCGATGCCATTACCACTGACGACAAAACCTAAAAGCTTTCCAGATATTACTCAGAATATGCACTTATTAGGGTTCAACCTCAACTTGTACTTCTTCAACCTCTCGAATAGCTTGTGTAGGTGATCGAGATGCTCTTCTTTATTTTACGACCTTGCAATCATATCATCCATAGAGACCTCTATTTCATGATGGATCATATCATGAAATAAAGCTACCATAGCTCTTTGATATGTTTCCCCTGCATTCTTTAATCTGAATGACATGACTTTGTAATTAAAGATTCCCCATTGTGTAACAAAGGTGGTCTTTTCCATGTCTTCAGGAGCCATCTAGATTTGGTTGTAGCCAGAAAATCCATCTATGAAGGAGAATACTTTGTGTTGAGCGGTTTTATCAACCAAGACTCCAATATGAGGTAGAGGGAAATTATCTTTGGGGCTTGCCCTATTTAGATCCCTATAATCCACACACATGCGAACTTTCCATCTTTATTTGGTATGGGGACCATGTTCGCAACCCATTGTGGATAAGATGTGACAACCAGAAAACCTGCATCAAATTGATTCATTACCTCAGCCTTTATCATTTCAGACATGTCGGGCCGTATACAAATAACCTTTTGCTAAATAGGGGGACAATCTTCCTTCCTTGGCAGACGATGAACCACAATTTCGGTATCCAATCCTAGCATATCTTCATACGACCAAGCAAACACTTCAACATAGTCATGTAACATCTGAACCAATCTGCTCTTGATACCATTTCTAAGTTGGGGCCGATCTTGACCTCTCTCTTATCTGTCTCAGTACCTAAGTTGATAACTTCGACTGGCTCTTCACGAGGTTGAATAGCTTTCTCTTCTTGCATTAGAAGTATGGATAATTCTCCCGGTATTTCACAATCTTCCGCGCCTTCGTCTTCAACTTGGTTTAATGGATGTTCGAAATCATAACTGGAAATAGTATAGTCATTGGCAATGAGATCCGGAGTGGATGAAGATCTGCAAGTGTGTGTGTGCATGTAAGATACATGGATATTGAAAAAATGTAATAAAGGAAAAGAAAGACAATGAACACAAAAATTCAAATGCAAAAGGTCCAATGGTTTATATTAAATGATCACATGATAACTGAACATGAACAAAACCCTTAACAAATGGACCATAGTGCCGCGGGCAAGGCACATGGCTTAAAAGTCATTGTTTGGAATTTAAGATTACATACAAAAGTTCTTGAATTAATAGAAAATAGTAAACAGTAATTACTCCTCAATGTAGGAGATGGGAGTAAAATCCTTTGCATGCCAATTGTTGAGCTTTCCTTTGACAGTAGGGTAGATCTAATCTTCAAAATTATTTTCATCATCAGAGTCTTCCATAGGGTTTACTTCATGATTCGTGATGCAGAGAGGTGGCTTTCACATGCGAGTGCGCCTGACTTCTTTATGAGCTTTGATGGTGAAACCCAATCCGAATTTGTCTTCTTTAAATGGATTGTCGGGAAGTTGTCCCCAGATAGTATAGTTTCCATCTTCGACCACGACGCGAGAATCCTTAAGTGAAACCATTCTTGGTATAACTTCATCAGCTTTTCATATGTTTGGGGAGATTTTGGTGGCAACAACCATGAGAGGAACAATTTCGAAGGCCTGACACGAAGTCTCTATGAACTCACCATCAATTTCCACATACTTGAAGGAATTGAGATGGCTCACCATAAATTCTTCTTCGCGCGTAAATAGTAATGATCTTCCCTTTGATTGGGTACTTTAACTTTTGATGAATGGTGGATGTTACTACCTCTGCCCCATGGATCCAAGGGTGACCAAGCAAACATGAATAAGCAGGACGTATGTCCATTATATAAAAGGTAAAATTGAAAATCTGTGATCCAACTTTAATAGCGAGATCCACCTCTCCATGAACCATCCTTTTAGACCCATCGAAATCCCTTACAACAATATCGCTTGACTTCAACACTAGTCTTTCACAATCTATTCGGTCCAAAGCACCTTTAGGTAACACATTTAAATATGAGCTTGTATCAGTTAGGACATGAGCCAAGGTGTTCCCTTTGCATTGAATAGAGATATAAAAGGCTTTGTTATGGTTCCTTCCCATAGAAGTCAAATCAGTGTCGGAGAACACTAATTCATTATTAACCGTTAAACTTGCTACACGATTCTCAAACTGGTCAGTTGTGGCTTCTTGGGGCACATGGGCTTTCTTTAAGATCTTGATTAGAGCCTGGGCATGAACGTCCGAACAAAGTAATAATGACAACATGGAATTTTTAGAGGGGGTTTGCCCCAACTTCTCAACTATTTTGAAGTCACTCTTTTTAATGATTTTCAGGATTTCCTCCATCTCTTGAGTGGAGGGTTCTTCAACTTAGTATTTTTGGTATGTGCCTCTATCCCAATAGGTTCACCTTCTTTCTCTTTTCCTATTGTGTTGGCACTAGACTTGTCATGGGTTATGCTGGCGGGAGTTGTTATAGTAGTGGGTGGTGAAATATCAGGGGAAAAGATTCTCCCTGTTCTTACAACTTTACTAGAACCTGCAATATTTTTGACATTATCTTCGTCTTTGTTGTTCTAAGAATCTTGTTTTATCCCATGATAATAAACCTCGACACCATAGTTCCATGGAACCGCTTTGCTAGAGGAGTAAGGAATCGGCCCAGGGGCGGTGATTATTAAAGGAGAAATTGTTGGTTCATTTGAAATTCTAATAGTAACCTTTGAGGGGACCCTATATGTTTTATTAGAGATGGTTATCATGGGCAGGCCTTCAGCTTTGTTGGTTAAACTTTCGATGCTAGGAATATTCTCAAACCGAATATCACAGTTATCTATTAGGCATTACACACCTTCCTTCAGAATCTTGCACCCATTTAATTGTTGATCACAGTAAACACAATATCTCGAACAACCAAGGAACACCCCGACTCTCAGCAAGTTAACCTTCACAGTAGGTAATGGAGTTGTTAAATCTTCAATGGAGGAGACAAAAATAGTATCATCAATTGCATTAACAACTTTCCTAAGGTTCGAAATTGGTGCGGTTATCACATTTGGAGTAGTAGGTGGATCAAATTAAATTGTTTTATTGTCTATCAGGTCTTGAATCTTATTCTTCAGAGCCCAACATTGATCAGTTTCACGTCCGGGGATGTTGGAATGATACGCGCACTTGGCATTTGGATTATACTTAGGTGATGAAATGTTTGGATTGGATGGTGGACCACACAATGTAACTAAGTTGGCCTTCAACAGATGTTGTAAGGCTTGGGACAATGACATGCTTATCCTCTAAACTGTCTTCGAGGAACTTCAGATCATTGATTGTTGGATGATTGCCTTTGAGCAGATGGAGGGTTTGAGATTAACACAACATTAACAGAGGGTCGGTGATCCTTCTTGATATGGGCCCTTTCCCCATACACATCATTTATTTCCTTCTTTCCAATGAAAGGCTTCTTTACAATGTTGGATGCGAAAGAAGATGTCATGGGTATTTTTCCACTCTTAACGCCACTTTCGACCCTTTCACCAGTTAGGATCAACTCGATGAAACCAGACGAAGAACTGTCAATTAATAGGTTGGAAAATGGGCTAGTTAATGTACCCATGAACATGTCAACTAGTTCTATGTCAGTTAGTGGTGGTTGGACCCTACCAGCAAGATCCCTCCATTTTTGTGCTACTTCCTTAAACCCCTCATTAGTACCCATTGTCATACCTTGAAGTTGGACTCTAGTTGGTGCCAGATCAGTATTGTATTGATACAGATGATAAAAAGAAGTGGCTAGATCTTCCCATGTGTGGATGCGGGAACCCTCCAATTGATAGAACCATTCTAGTTGAGTCTCAGCCAGACTCTCTTGGAAGAAATGGACCCATAGCTTTTTATCGGTAGTGTGCGGCTGTATCTTGTGCATGTAAGACCTTAGATGAAGTTTCGGGCAGGAAACCCCGTCATACTTGGAGAAGACCGGTATTTTGAACTTATGGGGAATGATGACCCTAGGTACTAAGCCCAACTCACCAAAATCTAAACCAAGCACGGCTTGAATTTCAACAGCCTTTAGTATATCCTCCAACTACTTGTATTTATCCTCAATTGGAGGATATTGCTCATCAAAGTAATCTTTGTCTTAGGAATATTGATTATTGGCACCCCCAGCACGGGTGCTCCTTGCCTGTTCGTCTTGATTTTTGTCCTCCTCAGACGACTCTTTGACTATCTGTACCTGACAAACCGGACCTTTGAATCTCTTACCCTTGTTGATGAAGGCCTTATTTTTAGTTTTCTTCTTGGCTACTAGCATAGTCATCAGCTCTTGTTGCCCTTTAGCCAGGGTCAACAAGGTCTCTTGGAACTGGTAATTCTACGCTTGCAAGTCCTTCACTGTTTTTTCGATATCCATATTACTGAAATAAATAGTAGAAAGATAAGGAAACCTGTTGTGGAGAACATGTTTATGTTATGATGCATGAAAATGCTTATGCAAATTATTTCAAGGACTTAGAAGATTTAAATTTGTTTAGACAAAAGGAACAAACATCAATTGCATTAATAAGTTAAAATTGATTACAAACATGTCTCATGGGCTTACAATGGAGGAATTAAATACAAAATAAACTCCTAATACAAAAAGGTCGAGCGCATCCTCTTCGGCGCAATGTAGGCGTTCAAACTTCGCTCTTCATGAAGTTGTCTCATAAGCTCCAAAACCTTCTTTTCACTTGTGAAGAACTGGGTTTAAAAAGTTACTCGCTCTTCCTTTAGCTGAATCCAAGCTCTTCGTAAATCTTCAAAAGAAGTAGGCATGTTAGGATAAAGGACAGTATACAGAACATCTCCTTCGACAACAGGCTCCATGATGGTATGTAGGATGGCTTCATAAGGCATCATGAGGTTTTGCGTGCGAGTTCACACCAACTTGAGATAAGGCTCCAAAAGAATGGAGTTCTTATGCCTCAACGTCTTGCTATCAACCTTGTTAACCATGTCCCAAGCTCGTACGAATCTCTGACGATAACCTTGGACATCACTCTCATAGTCAAATGCAATTCCTTGGACAAGTGCATCATGAGCGCCATCCCTCCTAGCATACCCAAACTGTCGCAAAGCTGAACAAGGATTTTATGTGATACCTCCCATAATGCCAAGTATAGGGGCATTAGGGAATTGCCCACAACAGTCAATAATAGTAAGGTCCTACATAGATCGAGCACACTAATAAATATAAGAATGTGTGAGTGATATTAATCTTTGAGACCATGTCAAGCATTGCTCATTCTTCAATGGTGATCGAGGTAGGGGTGAAATAAACCATATAGTGAGTAATAGAATGCAACACAAAAGAGTACCCCTTTTTTTCATGGTGCGAGTGTGGAAACAATGTAGAATGTCTCCAAGCAAAGTAGGTATGGGATTACGAGAGAGAAAAACCTTGATGGCATTCACATCTATAAGTTGGTCCGAATTTTTAAATAGAACCAAACCTTAGATTAGAAGGGCCAAGACATCCTCAAAAGCTTGAAAATATAAATCTTCCCAGAACAAACGAGCCTTCTCCAACAGAAACTTGGCTAAGAAACCCTTAACTCCACTTCTTGTCTCCCAATTTTCCATAATGTCAGATCTCTTCAAATGCAAAGCTTTGGAAATAACTCCAGGTTTTGTAGTCTCTTTTAAACCGGTGAATGGTATTTGATCGAGCACAGGCACTCCTAACAATTGAGATAATTCTTCTAATATAGGCACCAACTGGTAGTCGGGGTAGGTGAAACAATGATGCATATGATAAGAGAATTGGAAAAGCACACACATCATTTCATCTTGGAAGTTTGAGGTATCCAAGTTGAGAAGTAGACCATATTTCTTGGTGAAAGGAGAATCTTCAGGCACTCTTGATGCTAACTCTTGAAGTTGAGGGTGTACTTTCACGAAGTTGACTCGAATGGCATTCCTACGAGTGAAAGTCATGACCTAAAAATAGAACAAAGGTAAATTCCTAAATCCTTGAAATGGATATTGAGAATGCTTTATGATTTTATGATGTTTATGATGAAATGAATAATAATCACAAACAAAGTATACAAAAACCTTAGGTTTAGGTTTTCATGGGTTTCATAGGTAAGTACCATGTTGAAGTTTAGTTGGTTCAACCTGTCCTAGAAAGTAATCAGGTTCTAGGGAATCTCAATATCACTGATCTTTCTTCATTGGCCATTGTTTTAGCACAATCAATCTTTTCTTACGGCCAAAATATCCCAAAAGTCTGATCTCAATAAACGTAGTCGAGTATCAACCAATTTTCAGCTTTCCATTGAAACCGGCTATCTCACTACTTCCTAATGGCCAAGTTGTTCAATTAAAGGTTCTAACATTTGTTAGTGCTTCATGACATTACTCAGCGGCCTTGTATTCTCCTTAATTCGCCATAAAGGATACTGGTACCCACAAATATATCACACTAACATAGATATTGTCTTAACCATATTTGTTTACGCTGTACAGTCTCCACAATCTTTGCTATTTACCTAATGGTGTTCCCAGATCCGGATAAAGGATCAGTACAAACCCAAACAAGGACCCATAAAATGTAAAGCAAACAAATAAAACAATGAAAGCAAGTAAATGTGATATAGCTCTAAGGTAACCCCACTTTTAAGATCGTCCCCACCAGAATCGCCAGTTCTGTAATACAGTGGGAGAACTGACTTGGATATTTTGCGTTTGATCGCAATTGTTGTGGATAGCAAGAGTCACCACCGAATTTTATTTTATCCAATAAAGGAAAGGGTGAAAAGAACAGGAAATACCTTTGAGAATTTTTCTTGAGTTCGGAGGGTAGGTTATGAAAAGGGAAGGTGTCAGCACCCTTTTCATCCGTAGTTATCTATGGGCTCTTAGTTGTTGGCTAGATCACTTTTGAAATTGCTTTGTTTGAAACTTGTTTGTGGTGGATTTTGAAAGTATTTTTGAAAAGCGCATTCGTTTAGGCAAACTTTGTAACGATTCTCGTCTCTATAAGAATGCATACAAATTGTTGGACTTTTGAAAATATTTCATGTTTTTGAAAGTGTTTGATGTATTTGATATGATGTTTGTTTTTGAAGATGGATTGTGAGCAAGCAAATAAGAACGTTTTACCTACTCAAAAGTCTTGTGCTCATTTCTCCCTTTCTTTGATATTGTTATCTCACCATTGATTTGAAAGTAAACCTATATTTGGATGTAAAAGGACGGGTGTGGGTCATCGTATAGTCATGGATAGAAATGTTGTGAGATATATTAGAAATTCTTCCTAAGGGACTAAGATCATTTGTAAGGCAACATTTGTAGCGTCATCGAGGGACTATGATCTTGTATTTTGATTGTTTTTGCTAATATGTCTCACATGCATATCATGACCATTTTTCTCAAGGCAACAAAGTGAGGTTAACCCTAGAGGTGTAAAGTGTGCAAGTGTTTTCTATTTCATGCTTGGTTTAATCTTGAATTAGGTTTTCTAAGATTGATTTTATCTTTCCATACAAATCCTAATTATCAACATTATATGAAAGCGATAAATTACAGAAAGTAAATGTTCTACGCTATTACATTATTAGGGGATGGGTATAAAAATTTACAAATGGCGATTGCAAGAAATTAAATCCTAATTATCTATTCAACCATACTGAATTGATAAGAATGTACAAGAAATGAATAAATGTACAAGAAATTAAATGGAAATTGATTTATTTTTGTTTCTATTTTTGTTAAGAAAAGTTTTTCACCTAATTTGCTAAAAGGAAACAATTAACTAGTCTAAATTAACTTTAAAGAAATAAATCTAAGTCTAAAATAGAAAAGAAATAAAATTAATCAAGAAAGCATTTTTTAGGGTTTTGTAGATAATAGTTCTAACTTAGTTAAACTAGTAAATAGAAAAATTAATTGAATTCCTAAACCTAGTTCTACTGTTAATTCATTTAAGAAAAGAAGTTAAGTTAAACTAAATAGGAAAATGTTTTTGTCTTAATGAAATAAAAGTATATTAATATATAAATAATAAATAAAAATATTTTTTTGGATTTTTTATTAATAAAAATAAATAAAAATAGTAATAATAATAATAAAATAATAAAATATGACAGTTTTAGCCAGGGGTGTGAAAATGATTTAGGGTGTTTAGAAGCAAAAACTGCTTTTTTGTTTGATTAGGCCCAAGTTTGATTTTTTGTAAGTCAGAATAAAAATATAAAAAAATGATTTATGTGGGCTGCGTGGTAGGAACAACTAGATGGGTATTGTTGAGTAAAAAATCAAGGCCCAGTGGCCTTAGAACCAAGCACGCTAGCTTGTGTCAAAAAGAAAGAAAAACAATTAAAATTTGTAAAAAGGGCAGCGCTGGGGCTCGAACCCAGGCCCTTAGCAATAATATATGCGTGCTCTACCACTGGGGTGGCTATACATCCAGTATTATAAACAAAAGTATAAATATATATTACAAATCATGTCCATGGCCTGAACTTCATCTTCAACCTCATGCCCAACCAAACCAGCTACAACTTACTTATTTCTCAACCAAAATGGAAAATGTAAACATGAAAGTTATGGCAAATTTCATCACGATTACAGAAATGTAAAACATTAAAACTATGAATCAGATACAAGCATGAATTTTGAATGGTACCAAATTTATCCTAATATTTTTAGAAAGTTCAAGTACAATTTTTTTCTACTCAGACCATATAAATGAAATCTATGGATATGTACAGTTTCCGGGCAATGATATCTACATTTTGTCTTTGAAAATGTAAGCCTAACAATGCCTAAATATTGAGATGAAAAGTCATAAAACTCACCTTGTAGATGGAAATAATGTTTTGAGTTAGAGCTTGATTCAAGTTGTTGTGATGATCAGGTTAGCTTCCTCAAGTTCCCAGGAAGCTAATGCAACCCTTAACTTGAACTATGGTTGGCTGGAATGTCCTGGAGAAGTCAAGGTGTAAGCTTCCATTTTTGAAAAACGAGGATGATGAAGATGGATTACAGAAGTGTAGCAAGGCGTGGGATTGTTTACAGATGATATTTAGGAGATTTTGGAAGCAAAAGGCTAAGAAACACACGAGTGGATTGGGAGATTAGATTCAGATATCCGAAATGGCATGTTTTTGTTCTTGTATTGCAATTTCTGGTTTTGGGGAGTTTTAGGGCTTGTAAAATCGTGTGTTATCTTGAAAATGATATCTTAATTTATAAAGGAAAAGTTTGGAAGCTTAGAGAAGTCAGATGTACAAGATCACATGTTTGTGGATTTTGACTGATTTTTGAAGTTATCTTGACAAACACCTTTCCAAGGCATGGTACAAGGCTATCTTAGAGTGGTTTCAAACTTTAAACATGTTCCACTGACTTTGTAGAGGAAGCTTGTGAAGAAGGAACAAGTTAGAGGCTCAATACAAATTTACTTTGTGATTAAAGTCACTTTTCAAGAATGGAAATGTTGCTTTCTTCCAAAAATGGATGAATCTTTTGGACAATGGCTCTAATGCTTAGGTTATGCCTCTAACAATTGTGTAAAACATTAATTTTGGAGTGACAAACAAGTTTGAGGCCTGCAAAGCAAATATTATGCAGCCTAGCATGGATTTGGTTCATGTTCATCTTAAAAACCTGCCTTGTAAAACAAGAATGGAACCCTAACTTTATCTCTTCGATTCTCCTTGCTCAAACATGATCTCAAGGAGTTATATGACTTTTTAGAAATCTTGTAACATGATATAAAATCCATCTTTGAATCACTTTTGCAATCTACAATTGAAACGATGTGAAACTTGGCCAAGAAGTCAAGTCAAAATCCTGACTTAAGATGCTCAAAATTTCACTAAGTGTTTTAGTTTCATGGACATGTCTTCATAAATTGATAACTTGAAATCCAAGCATTTTTAGAACTTGTCCTGTCCTACAAAGTTTTAGATCTCATTGAGATATACAACTTTCATGTCAAAAATTTTCTTTGAATCATCTTGTATCATGGTGAAAATTTGGCACAAAGTAATGAAAAAAGGTTAACTTTCCAACACTTAGAAAAATTTCTAAGTCTTAGAATTTTTGACTTTTCAAAGATAATTTTGACTTTTTGATTTCTTTATGAACAATCTTCATATTTTGGCATGTATTGATGAAATGTGATTTTTGAAACTTGATTTTGATCAAAAAGTCAAAGTTTGACTTTTTAGTGTATCAGTTGACTTTTCATCAGTTGACTGAATTTCAACTATCAATCAATTGTTCTTTGGGAAATGTTTTAAGGCATGCCATTTGGTCAAAATGATTCATTTGAATCCTTGATATCATGTCTCAAACCAACAAGTCATGTGTTAGGTCAAAAGTCAAAAATTGAATCTCCTCAGTCAAAACCCTAATTTTGACAATTTTCCCTTTTGATGATCTGATCAAATTTCTTGAGGAATTGTGACCCAAACTTGACTAATGTCTATATATGAGTCCAAAATGTTGATATGGATCAGAAATTATGAAGTTTGACTGTAAATTGATCACAATTGACTTTTTCCCCAATACAGCTGATTTTAGGTAAACTGATCAATTGAATGAGCAAAAATGTGATCCAAAGCTTGAAACATGACATGAGCAATCTTGGAATTCCAAAAAATGATCCATGAAAGTCATATGAAGCATTAAAAGTCTAATTGTCCTTATACAAATTCAAACCATAATTTTGAGTCAATAGTGCTTGAGGAGGTGTCTTGAGCTACTAAAACCTTGTGCAATCTTAAATCAATGGAGTTCTTGTGAGAGAATTCTTAAGAAATTGAGAGGGAAAATTTTGGGGTACAACACTACCATAGCACGCTGGTATGTGGCGCCAATGTTCTTCAACCCAAAAGGCATAACCTTGTAGCAGAAAGCCCCACTATTTAACAAAAATAGTCTTCTCCATATCTTCAGGTGCCATCTTGATTTGATTATAACCCGATAAACTGACCACGAAGGAGAATACTTTGTGTTGAACAGTGTTGTCGACCAGGACATCAATATGTGGAAGTGTGAAGTCATCTTTGGTTTAGATCCATATAGTTCATACACATACGCACTTTACCGTCTTTCTTCGGTACTGGAACCACATTTGCTACCCACTGAGGATATGATGTAACAACCAAGAAACCTGCATTGAATTGTTTTATAACCTCGGAGTTGGTCTTCTTTGACATCTCGTGGCGCATTCGACATACTTTTTGTTTTATTGGAGAACAACCATCCTTCATTAGAAGACGGTGAACCACAATATCAGTATCGAGACCTGTCATATCCTCATACGACTAAGAAAATATCTCAACATACTCATGAAACATCTGGATTAACCTGTTCTTGACACCTCCTTCTAGGTTGACACCTATCTTGACTTCTTTCCTGTCTGCTTCAGTTCCCAAGTTTATAGCCTCGACCGACTCTTCATGCGATTGTATAGCCTTTTCCTCTTGCACTAATAGTCTGGAAAGCTCTCTAGGTATTGAACAATTTTTCTCACCTTCGTCCTCGACTTGGTAGATCAGATATTCTAAATCGTAAGTTGCAATAGCATAACCGTTATCAACGGGATCCAGAGTGGATGTGGATCTGCAATTTATTATATGGGTGTGTGTAAGAACACATAGCTATTTGAAGAAAAAAAAGAGACCAAGAGCATAAAATTAGAATGAAAAATGTCCAATGCTTTATTAAATGAAAATATGTTTATAAAATGACAACCCTTAACAAATGACCATTGTGCCCCGGGTAATACACAAGGTTTAAAGTCATTGTTTAAAAGTTACATAGCCAAAAATTGAAAGCAATAAAAAACATAAAGTAGAAATTACTCCTGACTAAAGGAAATTTAGATAATGTCTTGAGTCTTCCAGTTCTGAGTCCATTGTCGATGGTCGAAAATATCCAGCTGTCAACATCATAGTCACTATCATCAACTTCTATGGCGTTGACTCCATTGTTGCAGATGTGGAATGGTGGTCTTCCAGCCCGAGTGTGATGAACAGCCTTCTGAGCCTCTACAGTGAAACCCAAACCAAATTTGTTATGTTTATACGGAATGTCAAGAAGCTGACCCCAAGTATTACAACCACCTTATTCTACGAAAGCTCTAGCACCCTTCAAAGAAGCCTTTCTGGGAGGAATCCTGGTAACCTTGGGAATAGTGGAAACATCTTCAGTAGCGGTAGGAGGGACAACTTCAAAAGTCTGGCAGGGAGTCTCAATGAACTCGTTGTCCATCTCTACATACCAGAATGAGTTTAAATGACTCACCATATACTCTTCCTCACCCAAGACAGTAACAACCTTTCCTTTCACAGGATATTTCAGCTTCTAGTGTAAAGTTGAAGTAACAACGCATGCACCATAGATCCATGGGAGTCCCAATAGATAAGAATAAGCCGCCCGTATGTCCATGATATAGAAGGTAGAATCAAAGACTTGAGTACCTACTTTGATCAAAAGATCTACTTCTCTGTGTACCATCCTCTTCGAACCTTCAAAGGATCTCACCACAATATCACTAGGTTTAAGTATAACCCTTTCACATTCAAGTCTGTCAAGAGCACCCTTCGGTAGAACATTCAACGAGGAACCAGTATCAACCAACACGTGAGCTAAAGTAGTCCCCCTGCATTCAATGGAGACATACAGGGTCTTGTTGTGATTTCTTCCTTCAGGAGTTAAGTCAGCAACAGAAAATCTTAGCCCATTGTCAGAAGTTAGGATAGTAACATAAATTCCAAATTAGTCGGCAGAAATCTCTTGTTGTACGTGCGCATATTTTAAGAACTTTACTAAAGCCTGTGTATGGGCTTCAGAACACAGTATCCAAGATAACATGAATATTTTTGACGGGGTTTTCCCCAGTTGTTCAAAAATTTTGTAGTCACTTTTGCGGATAATCTTTAATACCTCCTTCAACTCTTTCCTGGAAGTATCATTAGTTGTAGCTTTTTTAGGTGCCTCCTTCTGGGAAGGCTCCATCGTTTTCTCTTTTCCCCGAGCCTCAGTAACTGACTCAGTAGTGGTAACACGAACACGTATGGTGATAGTCTTTGGAGAGATTTACGAGGAGAAAACCCTTCCGTTTCTAGTAACCTTGATGGTCCCCGTAATGTTGTTAATGTCGAGATTAGTAACTTCAGTACCTCCATTCACATTAATTGGTAGTTCTTGTTTGACGCCATGGTAGTAGACGTTGGATCCATAGTTCCAAGGGATAGCTTTATCCTAAGAATATGGGATAGATCCAGGTGTAGTGATTATTAGAGGAGCCGCTTTGGGTTTGGAAGTGATCCTCATAGGACCATTAGAAGTGATCCTGATAGGAGTGTCGGATATTATAGCTAACTCTTGAAACAGATTCTCAGTAGACGGAATCTTATCAACCAGAATTATGTGATTGTCCATTAGGCGTTGAATAACTTCTTCCAGCAAGTTGCAGCCATTAGGTTGTGTTGCATAGAAGTAACATCTTTCAATGCAACCTAGAAATAAATTGGTCTGCAACATATTCTTCTTGATAATTGGGAGGGGAGTAACCAATTCACTTATAGTAGAAACATAAAGAACATCATCAATAGCACTTATGCCTTTTTTTAAGGCCATGGAGTTATTGGTGTCGTGCCCAGAGCTATTGGAATGGTAAGCACACTTCACATTTGGATTGTATCGAGGATAGGAGGTGTTGGGATTCAGAGGAGGATCCCTTAACATAATCAGTTCGGCTTTCAGTAAATGTTGTAATGCCTGAGACACATGCATGCTGATTTTGGTAAACTGCCTTCTAGGTGCATTTGACCTACACTGATTATTTTGCTGATGTTGTTGAACAGGTGCAGGATTAGAAATTAACACAACTCCTACAGATTGATTGTGATCATTTCTAGCACGACCCTACTAGCCATAAACATCATTTGCTTCCTTATTTCCATTGAATGTCTTCTTTACAGTGCTTGAAGGCCTTAGCCACTTGAATTTTTCCATTCCGGATACCATTTTCAACCTGTTCCCCTATTAGTGTCAACTCAGTAAAACCAGATGAGGAACTTTCGATCAGATGATTAAAGAAAGGCCCTATCAAAGTGCCCATGAACATATCAACCAACTCCCTGTCAGATAAAGGAGGTTGCACTCTTCTATCCAAATCTCTCCACTTTTCGGCATACTTCTTAAACCCTCCATTTGAGCCCGTAGTCATACCTTGTAATTGCACGCGAGTTTGTGCAAGGTCATTATTGTATTGATATTTCTTTTAAATAGCAGTTACAAGGTCTTCCCAAGTGTGGATGTTGGTTCCCTCGAGCTGATAGAACCATTCAAGTTTTGTCCCAGATAAACTCTCTTGATAGGAGTGAACCCATAACTTTCTGCCAGCAGTATGGGGTTGGATCTTCCGAACATAAGATTGAAGATGATGCTTTTGACATGACACACAATCATATTTGGAAAAGACAGGGGCTTTTAACTTTTGAGGGATAACAACCCCCATGGTAAGCCCCATCCTTTTCAAAATCCATCCCAAGCACTCTCTGGATTTCCATAGCATTAAATCGATCTTCCAGCTGCATGTATCTATCATCAACGAGAGAATATTGTTCAGCAGAATAGTCTTCCTCGGAATCTTGGCCAGAACCAAGGTTGTTATTCCCTTCATCTTTCACACTCTTGTCATCTTCTTCTTGGTTATCTTCTTCATTTAGGGGAACCTTAAAATCTAGAGCCTTTTTGACCAGACCTTTGAATCTTCTTTCCAAATTAAGAAAGACTGCTGGCTTTTTAGTCTTCTTCTTATTCCGTTTTGTGATGAGAGTCTTCAACTCTTCTTGTCCCTTAGTTAAGTCCAAAAACATTTGTTGAAACTGAGCGTTATGAGCTTGAAGTTCTTTCACACTTTGTTCAAGAGCCATCTTTTACTGAAATAAACAACAAGAAGATGAGAAAACCTGTCTTGGGAAATACCTGTTATGTGATGATATGCATGATATGTAAATGAAAATGCAATGCTTTCAAGGACCTTTGCGGGATTTAAATTTGTTTAAACAAAAGGAAGCAAAAGAAATTTTAGTAACAAGATCAAATTACAATTTCCTTCTAGACTTATAATGGCAATAAAAGAGTTACAAAGAAGAAAAATATGAACTCAAGTCTTCCATGGGCGCTTCCTCTTTGTGTCGACATATGCATTGAGGCTTTGTTCTCCATGGATTAATTTTGTGAGCTCCAATACTTTCTTCTCACTAGCATAGAACTGAGCCTCAAAGGTATCTCTTTCTTCCTTGAGCTAAATCCAGGACTTCTGTAGTTCTTCAAAGTCAGTAGGCATATCAGGATGAAGAATGGTATGAGGAACATATCATTAAATAACATTCTCTACGATCACTAGTAGGATAACAGGATGTGGAATCTTAAGGTTTTGAGAATTAGACCACACCCATCTTAGGTAAGGCTCTAGAGGAATGAAATTCTTGTGTCCCAAAGTCTTGCTATCAATCATGTTGACCGTGTCCCAAGAATGTATAAACCTTTGATGGTAATTTTGAGGATGATTCTCATAGTCAAACATAATACCTTAGATGAGAATATCATGAGGACCGCCCCTTTGAGCATAACCAAATTGACGTAGAGCTAGATAATGGTTGTAAGTGATTCTCCTCTCATTCCAAGTAGTGGTACATTAGGGAATTTCCCACAGCGGTCAATAATAGTGACATCAGCCTGAGATCGAGAACACCAATGGATATTCGAATGAGCGAGTGACATAAAAATTTGAGACCACCTCAAATCTTGTTCATTCTTTATCACTAATTGGGGAAGGTGCGAAATAAACCACGTGGACAATAGAGGTATGCAACACATAAGAGTTCCTCGCTTCTTCATAGTACGAGTGTGAAGGGAATGCATGATATCTCCAAGCAAAGTAGGTACCAGATTATGAGTGAAAATATTTTAATGGTATTCACATATATGAATTGGTTCGGATTAGGGAATAGTACCAAACCATAGATCAGCAAGCCAAAATATCCTCAAAAGCACAAAAACTCATGGCATATAGAAACCATTGAGTCTTCTATATCCGAAATTTAGGAGGAAATCCCTTGACTCCATTCCTTGTTTCCCAAGTATATACAATGTCCGATCATTTCAGATGAAGGGCGACTGAAATGTCTTCAGGGTTTGGAACTTGCTCTAGACCGGTGAAAGGTATCTGATCAAGAATAGCCACTCCGAGTAATTTAGAGAATTCTTCCATTGTGGGCATCAACTGATAATCCGAGAAGGTAAAATAGTGATGTTTAGGATCAAAGAAATGGAATAGAACACTCATCATATCTTCTTTGAAACCGGTAGTAACCAAACTGAGTAGATGACCATGTCTCCTGGTGAATTGAAAATTGTCAGGAACTTTTGAGACTAATTCCTCAAGCTTGGAAGGCACCTTTACAAAGTTGACTCGAATAATATTTCTGCCATTGGAAGCCATGACCCTGCAACAAAGAACAAAGAGAAATCCCCTAGATCCTTGAAATGGTTAGTCATGATATAATGTTATGTCTTTATGATGTTATGATGTTATGATGTTATGATGTCATGTTTGAACAAATAACAAATACAAATAAAGCATACAAGAAACATAGGTTTAAGGCTTGCATGAGGTTCATAGGTAAGTACCCTCTTGAAGTTTAGTTGGCTCAACCTGTCCTAAATTTGTAAATGGGTTCTAGGGATCTCAATATCACTGATTATTCCCACAGGTTTCATTTAGCACGACAACTGACTTGCCACCAAACAAAACTTGAGAGTCGAATCTCAATGAGCATAGCATCGAGCATCAACAACCTTTGGACTACACCAAATTCAACTATCTCACTACCTTCTAATAGCTAAGTTGGGTCAATTAAGGTTTTAAAGGTCAGTTAGTGATTATGACACCACACGACAACCTAGTATTCTCCTCGACTGATTCGAGGAACACCAGTACTAATTAATGTGTGGTACTAACGTAGCCATCACTTCAAGCATATCGGTATATGCCGTATAGTTTCCATGATCTATTGCTACTTACCTAAGGTATCCCTAGATCCGGGTATAGGATCTTTGCAAGAAAGTAAACCCAAGCAACCCCAAATTTAATGCAATCAAAGAAAACAAGTAAAGTGATCCTAAACTCTAAGGTAACCCTATTTTTAGTATTCCCCAGCAGAGTCACCAGTTCTGTAATACGGTGGGAAAACTGAATTGGTTTTGCATTTTATTTCAAATGTTGCGGATAGAAAGAGTCGCCACCGACTTTTCTTTTATCTAATAAAGAAAGGGTGAAAAGAACAGGAAAGACCTTGAAGATTTTGAGTTCGGGGTGTAGGTTATGAAAATGGAAGATGTTAGCACCCTTTTCATCTGTAGTTATCTACGGACTCTTAATCGGTAGCTCACTTTGTTTTAAAAAATTACTTTGTGTCGTGTGTCATATGTTTGTAATGATCCTCATATTCATCCTCAAGAATGCGTACAAAGTGTTTTGTTTGAAAATATTTTTGAAGAGTGTTTATGAAATGATGTTTTAGTTTTGAAAAGGTTTGTGAGCAAGCGATTACATATGACCTACCTACTCAAAGTCTTTCTTGTAATTTTTCTCCTCCTTTAGATAATGCTATCCTACCATTAGTTAGTAATAGGCCCTATCTTTTGGATGTGAAGGGACAAACGTGGGTCGTTGTACAGTCATCAAAGGGAACTTGTAAAGATGCTTTAGCAATTATCATTTAAAGGACTAGATCATTTACTGAAAGCAATGTCGAACGGTTCATCGAGGGACTATGATCTTTTCTATCAAAGGGACTTTGCTAAAGCATCCCCATGTTCGAGGGACATGACTATTTTATTCTGAAGACAACAAGAGAGGATACCCTAGAGGTGCACATGTGCAAGTGTTTTGTATTCAGTTATTTTATCTTGGAGTTAGGGTTTGCTACCGTTTATTTTTAATCTTTCCATACAATCCTAATTACTAATAGTAAAAATAGGAAAGCGATAGATACGGAAAATAAATGTTCCTACGCTATTACATGGCCTTGGGAATGAGGGGTACAAGTAATATAAAATGCGGGGAAAGTAAAATCCAAATTACCTATTACAAACCATGAGCAGTTTCCTAATCATAAAAAAAGGCGAGAACAATAAACTGCGCGAAAATATAAGATAAGAAAGCGAAAGGAGGAGGAAATTATTTTTGGCGATTTTCTTGATAAAAAAGGTTTGAGGATTAACCTAATAACCTAATAAATTTTAATTAATTAAATAAAAAGAAATTGATTAATTAAGTTAAAAAATCTATAAAAAAACTTAAATTGATTTTAATTGGAAAAAATGATTAATTAGTGGAAAAAACTAAAAAAAACCTAATTTAATTTATATTAAAATAAAAGACCTAAAACTAATTAGGGTTGATTAAATAAAAAACCTAAAAAAAATACTAATTAGGGTTTATATAAAAAAGGTTTATTAAAAGAGGTTTTGTGAAACTAAAGGAAAATAAGAAGAAAAGAGTAAAAGAATAGAGAATTGTGAAAAAGAAACCAAAGTTGGTAGGAATGGATGTTGAACCCACGCCCTCAGCATTTTCAACCAACACGTTCACCATCAGGCCAGGCGCGCGCCTGTGATAAGGAATGGCAGCCAACTTGTTTTGTAATCTGCAAAACAAAGAAAATCATAAAAACATCAAAATGTCAAAAGACTGGGATCGAACCAATGCCTTTCCTTAATAGTGTCTTATTGTGCGCGCTTTAACCGCTGCAGCGGTAATACATCCAATGATTTAATTGAAACAAAGAAAATAAATATTAAACACAAATGCATAAACCAGAGAGATGCAGGAGCCCTAGCTTCGGTCGTCTTCTCCGGTGAATCAATTTCTTAATCTGACAAAACATCACACATTAGAGATCCAAGGGGACTCAACCCCCTAAATCAGGCCCTACGAATCCAATGGTATGTTTCTTTTGGACTGAATCATGCTAGATTTTAAGCTATGGCGAAAACAACACTGATCTGTACAAATATGGTGGTTCATGATTTAGCCAGCATGGGACCTCCACGATGGGTTTTTCCCACCCTTTTGAACCTCAAAAACACATAAAAGACATTAGTAGACATTAAAATGCAGTGAAAAACAAGAACGCGAAAATCATGCAATGTATGAAACTGGCAACGTGTATATGAGTTTTCATGCCCTTTTGGTCATTACAATTGGTCAAGCCTTACCATGTGGTGTTCTTGGAAGTGAATAAGACAGCTAGTTTGTAATGAAAGATATTGTAAGTAGGGTTTCAAGTTGTTTTTAGGTTTCTTGAAAATTTTGATATTTTGGACAAGCTTCTTGGTATAAGGGTTCGTGTCTTGTTTGTCTGAAGAATGCATAATATATAGCATGAATTAGGTCAACATAACATGGGCTTGGACCTTTGTTAATAAGCCTTGTATTTTATTTTATTTATTTTGAATTAATAATGAATAAAATTAAAATAAAATAGATCAAGGGGGACATGATCAATATATGAGGTGTATATGAAGTATAAAATACGTTTGAACTCTGAAATAATAGCCCAATAGCCCAAAATATCATGTTTGCTCAATTTGAACTTCATGCATTTGCTCAAAATTTCCCAACTTGCAATGGTCATAACTCTCTCAATTTTCATCTTTTGAAGGTGATATTTGACTTTTCTGAAAGTTCAAGATGTCCTCTATAAACTCTCTGTTGACCATTTTTGCATTTGAAGAATTTATCTTGATGTAAGTTTCCTTGAAAAAAAGTGTCTTTTGTTGACTTTTGAAATGACCTATAATGTTTTGGCCCATATATCTCAAATGAGGCATTTTTTAGACTTGAGCTTAGAGAGATAAAGGTGTAGAGAATTAAATTTCTCTCACAATGAGCTTTTGTTGAGGAAAATATGATGAAGCATGTGAAAGTTATTCTTGGTCAAAGGTCAGTTAACTTCTCCTTAGAAACCCAAACTTCCTTGAGAAAAATGAAACTTTAGGAGAATATTCTTGAATAGTGGGAGGGAAAATTTTGGGGTACAACATTGTGGAATGTTTATAATGGATTTATATCATGCGTAGTGGATTGTGTTACTATGATGTTATGTTGTTGAATTGTTTTTGTAAAATTTGATGAAGCGTGATATGATGATGTTGCATTTTTGGATGTATGGTAAGGGCTTATGCTCTATTGGTGGACTTATTTTGTAAGATGTTGTGGGATTATGTTGTGTGGTTGTATATTTATGTTGTTGCATGTTAGTGTTACATGCACTCCGTTGTTGAGGGCTTATGCTCGATTGGTGGCCTTATTTGGCAAGATGTTATGGGCTTATGCTCTGTGGTTGTATATTTACGTTGTTGCATGTTAGTGTCACGTGCATTCCATTGTTGAGGGATTTTGCTCTGAACTTTATTGGAAAATTGTTAAGGGCTTATGTTCTGGCCTATATTGGCAAAATGTTTAGGGCTTATGCCCTGGCCTTATATGGAAATTTTTTTAGAGGGCTTATGCCATGTTGGTACCACATGACTTTAGTTGTTGTCAAGTGCATAGCATAATACGATGGAAGAACTAACTTGGTATTTTGTGTTTTATCGCAAGTGTTGCGGATAGCGAGAGTCATAACCTACTTTTCTTTTATCCAATAAAGAAAAGGGTGAAAAGGACAGGAAAGACCTTTTGAGAAATTTTCTTTAGTTCAGGGGGTAGGTTATGAAAAGGGAAGGTGTTAGCACCCTTTTCATCCATAGTTATCTACGTTCTCTTAATTGTTTGATCACTTTGAAAATGATTTGTGTTTTGTTTAAGTTGAAATATGTTTTGAAGATGTTTTTGAAATTGGTGATTTTGTAATGATTCTCGTTTCGTTGAAAATGTATACAAAATGTTTGTTTGGAAATATTTTGAAAATGCCTTAGAACGAAAAACTTTGTAATGATTCTCGTATCATTGAGAATGCATACAAAGTGTTTGTTTTGAAAATATTTATTTGAAAATATAATGTTTGAAAACATGTTTGTTTTTGAAAGTGTGTGGTGTGAAATTGGTTTTGGTTTGTGAGCAACCAAATACGAGTAATCTAACTACTCAAACTGTCTATGTTCTTTTCCTCCTCCTTCAGATAGTGCTACTTTACCATTGGTTGGTAGGGAGCCATATCATTAGATGTAAGAGACGGGCGTGGGTCATCATACAATCATAGAAGGCAACTTGTAAGATACTTTAGCAATTTGTCATAAGGGACTAATATCGTTTACCGAAGGTAACATGGAAGGTTCATCGAGGGATTACGATCTTTTAATCGAGGGTCTTTGCAAAAGTATCCCATGTTCAAGGGACATGATTGTTTATATCTGAGGAAACAAGTGAGGTTTACCCTAGAGGTGCATGTGTGCAAAGTGTTTTTGTTTTCATGTATATTGTCTTGTATTATGGTTGTCTAATGTTTGATTTTAAATCTTGTCATGCAAGCCCTAATTACTAACAATAATAAGCAAATCAATAAATTGTGAAATTTAATAGTCCTACGCTATTACAACACTTTGGGAATGGGGGGAACAAGTTTGTGAATGGAGGGAGGAAATTAATAAAGCCAATTAACCCTAATAAAATGCGCAAGAATGTAAAGATGAAGAAATAAATTGTTTTTTGTGTGATTTTTGATGGAAAAAGATTTTATAATTAGCCCCATTAAATTAATTGATATTTAAAAGAAATTAGTAAACTTAAATAAAATAAACTAAGATGAAAAATTAACTAAAAGGGGAAATAATTTAAATATAGAAAAACGTAAATCTGAATTAAGTTAAAAGGGAAATTAATTGTTTAGAAAGTATTTTTGAGATTTTTATTTGTTTTGAAAAAATGAAGAAAAATAAAATAAATAAAATCTAATTATTTAAAAAAAATATATTTCTTTTGTATTTTTCGTTAAATAAAATAAATTAAAAAATTAAAAAAATAAAAATATAAAGAATATAAAAAATATTAAACCTAGGTGCTGGAGAGTAATCAGGGGTGTGAGAAAATAGCAACAAAAAAAAGAGTTAGGCCCAAACATATCTTTTTGTTTAAATCAGAAAAAAAAGAAATGGGCCTGGTTGTTATGAGAAGTTTGGGGGGGGTGGAGAAATAGAAAAAATAAAAAAGAAGGAGGCCCCAGACTAAGGATCCCAGCGCTTGTGAGATCCAGTGTGATTGCATTTTGTGAGTGTATCAAGGACATTCATCTTGAGGCGCTTGATCTGATTACCTAATGATCAGATGGTGATTAAGAGAGGGTGTAACGCGCGCTTTCTGGACATTGTATGCACATGATCTCATAGAAAAAAATATGTGAAAATTAAAATGGTACCACCAGAGCTTGAACCCAGGTTCCTATATACAAATGACTTAATGCGCGCTTCTTTATCACTGGGGTGGCTGTTACATCTGGTGCTAAAACAAGTTGCAATAAATTTAAAATAAACTCATTTCTGAATATTTGAAATGACTTCATATTCTTCCTTGCGCGCGCCAAGAACAACAACTCCGTTGCTAAATCTGTAACTTCTTTATTTCTCAACCATTTTCCAAAATATAAACATGAAAGTTGCTTGATTTTTCATCATGAATTCAACCATATAAATAACTAAAGTTATAACTCAAAGATGAGCATGAATTTTTGTTGGTACCAAATTAAAACTTAATTTTTCTGAAGTTCAACTTCAAAATTCTCCACGTACAGTTAACATAAATGAAAACTAAATGCATGGTTAGCTTAAGGGAAATGATGTCTACATTTTTCATTCACAAAGTAAATGTTAATGATGCTTGTATAAGAAGTTCAAAGTTAAGAAAACTTACCTTAAAACTAGAAATCGTGTTTATAGTTTGAGCACTCCTGGAGGTGTTGTAATGACCTGGATAGATTCACTGAACTCCTAGAAAGCTATTGCAATGCTTACTTTGGATTGAGAGTGGCTGGATTCTTCTAGAGAAGTCAAGTTGCAGGTGGATGTTTTTGGAAATGGAGGATGGTGCAAATGGTGTTACAGTGATGATACAGGGCCTTGGATAGGTTCTAAATGAGTTATCGAATCTTTGTGATGGATTTAGAGTGAAAACACACGAGGGGATTAATTGTTTGAAGTTTAAGGTCAGAATGTGCAACAATGGAGGTTTTGAATGCCCATTCAGATTTTAGAGTATTTGAGGGGGTTAGGAGGCTTGAAAACTCTTGTCTTATCTTGCAAATACTTCCTCTATTTATAGAGGAAAGGTTTTATAGCTTGAAGTAACCAGAATGAAGAGATCACATGTTATGGTTATGAAACTTGGTTTTGAAGCAACTTGAAATACATTTTTCCAATGTGATGGTACAAGGGCTTATAGGGTGGTTAGGAGTTTTAGATATGTTGCTTCTGAGCGTACATGTTAAATGTGTGCAGAGGGAGAAATTGGGAGGCTCAAGAAGTTGACATTGTGTTTAAAGCCACTTTACAAGAATGAAAGTGATGACTTTTTGCCAAAAATGGAAAATTGCTTTGGACAATGGCTCAAGCACTTGAAATATAGCTCAATCAGTTGTTTAAACATTTAATTATGGAGTGAATTGCAAGTTAGAACTTTGTAAAGCAAGATTTATGCAGCATGCTTGAAGATTGGATCATAAGGTTCATCACAAAATGACCTAAAATTCAAGTTTGTGATGCCATCTTCATTTCTTTGAAACTTCTAGCTCAAGCATGATATCTTAAAGTTCTTTGACATTTTGGAAAAATTGAAACATTTTCTATAACCTTCATGTTAACCACTTTGGCTAAATAAACTTGGAACTTGGTGAAAATTTTCCAAGAAGTTGGGTCCAAAATCTGACCAAACTTGTTAAAATTTCACTAAGTGTTTTAATAAAAATGTCATGAATTCATGGGCCTATATCTCCTAATCCAAGAATTTTTTGGACATCAACCTCATAGAAAAAGTTTTATAATTCATCAAGCTCTACAACTTTTCATGATGAAATTTTTCCTTGAATCATCTTGCATCATAGTAAAAATGGTCATGAAGTAGTGAAATTATCAAGGATAAAAACACTTAGAATTTTTCTAAGTCTTGGAAATCTTGACTTTTTGTTGACTTTTCTTGACTTTCTTGATTCTTTATGATCAAGTTTTATACTTTTGAATTTCTTTATGAATCTTGATCTTTTAAATTCAATGTTGACCAAAAAAAGTCAAAGTTTGACTTTTGTGTGTCAGTTGACTTTTCATTAGTTGATCTAAATTTCAACTATCAATCACTTGATCTTTGACGATTTTTTGAACCATGAAATTAGATCAAGAGATTATGTTTGAGTCCTTGATATCATGCTTCAAGCCATTAGGTCATGTACTAGGTCAAAAGTCAATGATCAGTCATTCTTAGTCAAAACGCTAATTTTGAAAATTTTGCCCCTTCGATGATTTGAGTACTTTTCTTGAGGACATATGATCAACCCTTTATTAAATGATGAATATAATTTAAAATTTTTGATGTTGGCCAAAAATCTTAAAGTTTGAGTGTAAGTTGACCATAGTTGACTTTTCATGCAATACAGCTGATTTTTAGTCATTTGAGCAATTGATTGAGCAATTTTGAGATGCAAGACTTGAAACTTGGCATGAGCATTATCAGATATCTATAATGAACCATGAGAGTAACTTCAGGCATTAGAAGTCCAATTTTCCTTGAGAAAACTAAAACCCTAATTTGTGGGCTCAGTGCTTAAGAGGTGAGCTTGTCTGATCAACTCTTGAGTATCCTTGAGCATTTGAAAAATTTTGTGAGAAATGTCTTGAAGAAAAGGGACGGAAAACTTTAGGGTACAACAATTTCCCCTGTTCAATATTCTTAAACCTGAAGAGTTAGAATGGCATGTCTACCATTCGTGACTTGAAGGTTGAAGATGATTGAACACATAAGTGCCTAAAAATTTGCACTCGCTTGTGCATGAAGTAATGTTGTTGGTTGATTATAACAGGAATAGGCTTAAAGATGCCATTTGGAGAGGAAATTAAGAGTTGTCAGATATGGGCTTATAGATACCATCAAAAGTAATTGTTAATAGAGAAATTAGACTAAGTCTACACTCGACTTTAACTGGGAGAAGTATCAGTATAAATCTTTGATCGATTTAATCTGAGCCAGAAAATGTCTACTGGAAGGAATATTTGAATAAATCTTTGATCGATTTAACCCGAGCCAGAAAATGTCTACTGGAAAAATGATCAGAATAAATCTCTGGTCGATTTAATTTGAGCCAGAAAAGGTATTTAAATCTTTAACTAGGAGAAGTATCAGAATAAATCTTTGGTGGATTTAATTTGAGCCAGAAAAGGTCTACTAAGAGAAGTATCAAAATAAATATTTGGTTGATTTAAATTGAGCCAACATATGTCTTTAAATCTTTAACTTGTAGAAGTATCAGAATAAATCTTTGGTCGATTTAATTTGAGCCAGAAAAGGTCTACTGAGAGAAGTATCAAAATAAATCTTTGGTAGATTTAATTTGAGCCAGCAGAGGTCTTTAAATCTTTAACTGGGAGAAGTATCAGAATAAATCGTTGGTTGATTTAATTTGAGCCAGAAAAGGTCTACTGAGATAAGTATCAAAATAAATCTTTGGTCGATTTAATATGAGCCAGCAGAGGTCTTTCAATCTTTTATTGGGAGAAGTATTAGAATAAATCTTTGGTTGAATGAATCTGATCCAGAAAAGGGGGTTGCACCCTTCCATCCAGGTCCCTCCATTTTTGGGCATACTCCTTAAAGCATTCGTTCGAGCCCATACTCATACTTTATAATTGTACGCGAGTTGGTGCAAGGTCAGCATTGTATTGGTATTGTCTGTAGAAGGCAGTAGCCAAATCCTCCCACGTGTGGATATTGGTTCCTTCAAGTTGATAGAACCATTCCAACTGTGTCCCAGATAGGCTCTCTTGGAAAAAATGAACCCATAACTTCCTATCGGCAGTGCGTGGTTGAATCTTGTGGACATATGACCTCAAATGGAGTTTCAGACAAGAGACTCCATCATATTTATCAAAGACAAGGACCTTAAATTTGTGGGGAATGATCACCCCAGGGACTAAACCTAAGTCTCCAAAGTCCAATCTTGGAACTGTTTGGATCTCCACAGCCTTGAGTCAGTCTTCCAGTTATTTGTATTTGTCATCTGCCGGTGGGTACTGCTCATCAGAGTAGTCTTCATCCTTAAAAATATGGTTATTTCCACCCCTATCCATAAGGCTTCTAACATCCTCGTCTTAATTGTCTTCTTCCTCGGAGGAGATGTCTTCAGCTTTACCCAGTCGGGTAGGGCCTTTGAACCTTTTTCCCATGTTGATAAGAGTCTGTTTCTTAGTCTTCTTCTTTGTGACGAGAAGCACCATCATCTCTTGTTGTCCTTTGGCTAGGTTCAGGAGAGTCTCTTGGAACTGTTCGTGTTGAGTTTACAGATCTTTGACAGTTTTCCCGAGAGCCATCTTATACTGAAATAAATAGTAAATAGATGAGGAAACTTGTATCAAAAAACCTTCTTATGATATGATGCTTGATATGTGGATGCAATGTTTTCAAGGACCTCAAGAGATTTAAATTTTCTAGCCAAAAAGGAAACAACAACAATAATTGCATTAATAGGTTAAAAATTACAATTGCCCCTTGGGCTTAAAATAGAAAAGCGAAAAGGTCTCAAAGAGACAAAAAAATTAACTTTTAAAACAAAAGAGCTCAAGTCTCCCACGAACGCTTCCTCTTTGTGTGGATGTAGGCATTTAGGCTTTGCTCCTCGTGAAGTTTCTTTCTAAGCTCCAACACTTTCTTCTCGCTTGTATAAAATCTAGCTTCAAAGGTGTCTCGTTCTCCCTTGAGTTGAATCCATGACTTCTGCAATTCTTCGAGGTCAGTAGGCATCTCAGGATGGAGAATGGTATAAGGAATGTCTCCTTTGGCAATGGGCTCCTTAACTATTGGTAGGATGGCTGGATATGTCATCATGAGGTTTTAAGCGCGAGCTCGCACCCATTTGAGATAAGGCTCCAAAGGGATAGAGTTCTTATGTCCAAAAGTCTTGCTATCGACCTTGTTTATCATACCCCAAGCTCGTACAAATCTTTGACGATAACCTTGAACATTGTTCTTGTAGTTGAACACGATACCCTAGATAAGCGTGTTATGAGGACCATCCCTTCGAGCATAACCAAACTATCATAGAGCCAGAGAAGGGTTACAAGTGATACCTCCCCTAATGCCAAGGAGCGGAACATTAGGGAATTGCCTACAACGATTAATGATAGTAACATCTTCCAGCGATCGAGAACACCAATAAATATCTGAATAAGAGAGCGACATCATCCTTTGAGACCACCTCATACCTTATTCATTCTTCAATACTGATCAGGGAAGGTGTGAAATAAACCACCTAGATAGAAACGGTATGCAACACATAAGAGCCCCTCTCCTCCTCATAGTGTGAGTGTGAAGAGAATACAAAATGTCTGCGAGCAAAGTAGGCAAAGGGTTACGAGAAAGGAAGATTTTGGCAGCATTCACATCTATGAGTTGGTTCGGATTAGGGAACAATATCAAACCGTAGATTAGAAGATCCAAGAATTATTCAAAAGCTTGCAAATCCAAAGCATCCAGGAATAGTCGAGCCTTTTGTACTAGAAACTTAGCTAGAAAACCCTTGACTCCACTCATTGTTTCCTAATTAGCTATAATGTCAGACCGCTTCAAATGTAAGGCTGATGCAATCTCATTAGATTGTTGATCTTTCTCTAAACCAGTGAAGGGCATTTGATCAAGAATGGTTACACCCAATAGTTGAGAGATTTCTTCCATTGTGGGCACTAATTGATAATCTGGAAAGATGAAACTATGATGTACATGGTCAAAGAACTAAAAGAGCACACCCATCATGTCTTATTTAAAGCTTGAGGTAACCATATTTAGAATTCGACCATATCTTTTGGTGAATGGAGAATTTTCAGGCACCCTTGATGCTAACTCTTTGAGTTAAGGAGGCACCTTTACAAAGATGATTCAGATGGTATTTCTGCGAGCCGAAGTCATAACCTACAAAACAGAACAAAGATAAATCCATAGGCCCTTGAAATTGTTAGTGAAAATTCCATGGCATGATGTCATGATGTTTATGATGTCATGAACAATTAATCTCAAACAAAACACATAAGACTTTGGGTTCAGGCTTGCATGGGGTTTATAGGTTAGTACGCTCTTGAAGCTTTAGTTGGTTCAACCTGTCCTAAAAGAAGTAACCGGGTTCTGAGGAATCTCAATATCATTAATCTTTCTTCATCGGGCACTATTTCATCACAAGCATCGAACTGCATCTGAAATATCCCGAAAGTCCAATATCAATGAGTGTAGTATCGAGTATGAACCAACATCAGTCTGCACCAAATCCATCTATTTCACTACTTTCTAATTTCCAAGTTGTTCAACTAAGGTTCTATGGTCAGTTAGTGCTTTATGACACCACACAACGGCCCTGTTGTCTCCTTGATTTTACTCAAGGGATACTGGTACCAACAAATGTGTCACACTAAAGTAGCCATCACTTCAACCATATTGTTCTACATCGTAAAGTTTCCACGATCTATTGCTTCTTACTTAAAATTCCCCAAATCCGGGTATAGAATCTATACAAGAAATAAACCCAAGCATAACCCAAATGTAAAACAAACAAGGAAAACAAGTAAAGTAATAAAGGTGATCTAGCACTTAAGGTAACCCCAATTTTAGATTATCCCCAGCATAGTCGCCAATTCTGTAATATGGTTGGAGAACTGACTTGGTGTTTTGCATTTTATCACAAGTGTTGCGGATAGTAAGAGTCACCACTGACTTTTTTATTATCCAATAAAGGAAAGGGTGAAAAGAACATGAAAGAGCTTTTGAGAATTTTTCTTGATTTCGGGGGGTAGGTTATGAAAAGGGAAGGTGTTAGCACCCTTTCCATCCGTAGTTATCTATGGGCTCTTATTTGCTTGATCACTTTAAAAATGCTTTGTGTTTTGTGTAAGTTGAAATATGTTTTGAATATGTTTTTGAAAGTGGTGATTTTGTAATGATTCTCGTTTCGTTGAGAATGTATACAAAATGTTTGTTTGGAAATATTTTGAAAACGCCTTAGTACGATAACTTTATAATGATTCTCGTATCTTTGAAAATGCATATGTGACACGGTGAGAGAACCGACTTTACTGGTTTTGCATTTTATCGCAAATGTTTCGGTTAGCAAGATTCGCAACCGAATTTTCTTTTATATAACAAAGGAAAGGGTGAAAAGAACAGGAAAGAATTTTTTAAATATTTTTGAGTTCGGGGGGTAGGTTATGGAAAGGGAAGGTATTAACACCCTTTCCATCAGTAGTTATCTACGGGCTCTTAGTTGCTAGCTCAATTTTTAAAATATCTTTTAGTGTAAGTTTATTTGAAAATATTTTTGAAAAGACGCCTTAGGGCGGCTAACTTTGTAATAGTTCTCGTATCTTTGAGAATGCATACAATGTATTTTTTGTTTTAGAAAAATATTTAGAAAAGGGAGTGTTGTGTCTAAAATTTCTTTTGTGAGAAAGCAACTACAAGATGTCTACCTACTCGAATGATCTTTGTTGTTTTCCTATTTTCCTTTAGATAGTGCTATCCTACCTTTAGTTGGTAGGTAGCCCTATCATTGGATGTTTGAGAGACAGGCGAGGGACATCATACAATCACAAAGGAAACTCGTAAGATACTTTAGCAATTACCCTAAGGTTTTAAGATCATTTCCTGAGGCAACGTCAAAAGGGTCATGAAGGGACTTATGATCTATTAAACCAGAGGGTCTCTGTTAAAATTTATCACGTTCGAGAGCCGTGACTGTTTATTTTCCGAAGGCAATAAGTGGAGGTATCTTAGAGGTGCGCGTGTGCAAAGTGTGTTGTGTTTCAATTATTTATCTTGGATATTTAGGTTTTCTACCATTTGCTTTTAAATCTTGTCATGCAAACCTATTAGCATACATGTAGCTGTTAAATATATGCATACAAAATAAAGATGCGGGAATTTAAACTACGCTATTACATCGCTTCGGGATGGGGGAAATTAAAAACCAACATGGGGCAAATATAAAGGTCCGAAGTTAAACTATTACATCCTTTATACAGTTACAATAATATTGAAAATGATAGTGCGAAAACAAATAAACACGCGGAGAATGAAAAGGGGAAATATGTTTAGAACACCCTAAAATTCTAAGTAGAAAAATATTTTTGTTGTTTTTAATTTAGAAAAAGTGTTATTAATAAACCTAATTCTAACCAAATTTTAATTAGAAAATTATAATCCAAAATGATTAAATTAATTAATTTTTAATTGTAAAAAATAAATCTAATTAATTAATCCTAAATCTAATTTTTTATTTTGATTTTATCATTTTAATTGAAATAAATTGGTTATTAAAGAAAAATGGAAAATGAAATAATAAATAAATAAATAAATAAATAAATAAAAAGTAAATGGTTTGCTGCAAAAGACAAAGTTAGGGGGTGTAAATCAGATTTTTTGCAAGGCCCAAAATAAACGGAGCCCAAGAGCTCCGTTTGATCCAATAGAGAAGCATGCCCCGGAGTGCACTATGGTCATCATGGCTTTGAAACATTGGATTTGTGACTTGATGAATCTAATGGTCCAGATAAGAGCCACACCATGCACCTGTTGAACCTTATACGTGTGGGATCTGAAATGAAATTGTTAGAAAAAAAATGCAAACCTGGGGATCAAACCTAGGCTCATAGGCTTTACACATGCGAGCTTTACCACCAAACCAAGCTATTCATTCGTTATTACCAGCACAAACAAAAATATATATTTTAAAATTCATTCATTTCTGTTTCAAATAAAATACGGAAACAAAGATTTGAACATGCCAATGATGGAACGCCATGCCTGCCACCGGAGTCAACCTCCCTGTTGTATTCTCCGGTTGGCTCGAACACCAATCCTGCAAAATAAAAAAGATCGAGGGTTCAAACTAACTGTACCCCCCTTAAAAACTCCCTGAGTCTAAATCAACCAATGGTTTGGGCTGAAAGTCCTTGTATCGCCCAGATCGACACTGAATAATTTTCAAACCCTAGTAATGGCAACTTGTGATTCTGACGTGGAACCTCTGGTTCAATCGTCCATAATTGATCTAAAGACTCATATAAGCTTCAAAAAATGTTAGCATGCCATGAAATAGGATTAAAATCAGAGTTTTGAAATTTAAAACTTTACCAAACTGGAGCTACTTGATCTACATGTTCTAGGGTGCTTCAAGCGTTGGAAAGGACTGGAATGAGTTCCTGAGAGTCTTAGGGACATGAATGTATGGTTGGTTTTGATGGAGGATGGATAGAATTGAAGTTACAATTTTTTCAACTTTGAGAGATTTTGAGAAATTTTGTAGAGCTTTGTTATGGCAGCTATGGGTGTCCTTATGGCTTGCTTTGGGTTAGCATTTATGGAGGAAGAGAGGAGTAGACCAATATGGAATGGTATCAACACATTAGCCATTGTTTAAAAGGAAAATCAATATTTCAAAAATAAACATATTTGTGATATCCTTGCCATTTCTATTTTTGCATGAACCTGGATAGGTTGTGGCTGTTGTCTTGCACAAATTTGGGCCTCAAGCTAATCAATCCAAGCCTAACAAGCTTCATCCCATTAGGTTTTCATTTTATTTGATTTAATTCATATTTAAATGAATAAAAAATTAAAATAAAAATAAATAAAATCAAGATAATGCATGGATAGGTTTAGAGGTCCTTGGACATATCACGAGGATGTTTGAATTCCAAAAAGTTAGGCCCAATAACCTAAAATCACCAATTTGCTCAATTGAGACTTCATGCATTTCTTGAAAATTGCCCAACTTGTGAACCTCATAAATTTCTTAATTTTCACATTTTGAAGATGATCTTCGACTTTTTAGAAAGCCTAATAAGTCCTCTACAAAATCTATGTTGATCAATTTTTCTTTTGAAGACATTATCTTGATGTAAGTTACCTTGACAAAAAGTGTCTTTTGTTGAGTTTTGAAAATGACCTATAATGTATTAGATGATATCTTCCAAATGAAGCATTTTCTGGACTTGAGAATAATAGAAAATTTGTAGAGAATTGGATTTTATTTAAAATGAGCTTTGGTTGGGGAAAAATTGATGAAGCATGTGAAAGTTATGCCTGGTCAAAGTTTAGTTGACTTCTCCTAAGGAAACCCTAATTTGACAATTCTTGACTTTTGATGATTTGAGAGCTTTCCATGGAGAATCATGATCAACCCTTGATAAAATTATTAATATAACTTCAAATTTTGATGTTGACTAAAAATATGGAAGTTTGACTGTATGTTGACAACAATTGACTTTTTGATTAATATAGTCGACTTTCGATCATCCGAGCCATTGACTGAACAAACTTGTGATGTAGGGCTTGAAACTTGACATGGAACTTGTTGAGGACCTATGAAGAACCATGGAAGCAACTTGGAACCTTTACAAACCAAATTTCCTTGAGAAACTCCAAACCCTAGTTGTAGGCCTTTGGGTTTTGGAGGTGAGTTGACTGGTCAACCCTTGAGTGCCTTGGATATTTGAGAAGCCTTGAAAGAATGTCTTGAGAAGAAAATGGGAGGTCAAATTTTTGGGTACAACAGTATACAAAGTGTTTGTTTTGAAAATATTTGTTTCAAAAGAGAGTGTTTGAAAAGATGTTTGTTTTTGAAAGTGTGAGGTTTGAAAATGGTTTTGGTTTGTGAGCAAGTAATTACGAGCAATCTACCTACTAAAAAAGTATATGTTCTATTCCTCATCCTTTAGATAGTTCTAATTTACCATTGGTTGGTAGGTAGCCATATCATTGGATGTGAGGGACAGACGTGGGTCCTCGTACAATCATAGAAGGAACCCTGTAAGATACTTTATCAATTTTTCGTAATGGACTAAGATCGTTTACCGAAGGCAACATCAAAGGGTCATCGAGGGACTAAGATATTTTAATCGAGGGTCTTTGCTAAAGCATCCCACATTCGAGGGACATGACTGCTTATATCCTAGGTAACAAGTGAGGATTACCCTAGAGGTGCATGTGTGCAAAGTGTTTTTTTTCATGTATATTATCTTGGATTAGGGTTGTCTAATGTTTTATTTTAAATCTTGTCATGCAAACCCTAATTACTAGAAATAATAAGGAAAATTATAAATTGCGGAATTTAAATGTCCTACGCTATTACAACGCTTTGGGAATGGGGGGGGGGGGGGGGGTACAAGTTTGTGAATGAAGGAAGGAAAGTAATAAAGCCTAATTATCTATTGAAGACCATTGAATAATTAATAATGTGAAATAATAAAATGTTCAAGAATGTAAAGATGAAAAAATAAATTGTTTTTTGTGTGATTTTTGATGGAAAAGGGTTTTATAATTAACCTAATTAAATTAATTGATATTTAAAAGAAATTAGTAAACCTAAATAAAATAAAGTAAAATAAAAAATTAATTAAAAGTAGAAATAATTTAAATATAGAAAAACCTAAATCTAAAATAATTTAAAAGAGAAATTAATTGTTTAGAAAGTATTTTTGAGATTTTTATTTGTTTTGAAAAAATGAAGTAAAATAAAATAATTAAAATCTAGTTATTTAAAAAAAAACTATTTTTTTTTTGCATTTTTGGTTAAATAAAATAAATAAACAAATAAAAATAAGGAAAATTAAAGAATATAAAAATATTAAACCTAAGTGCTGAAGAGTAATCAAGGGTGAGAGAAAATAGCAAAAAAAATAGTTAGGCCCAAACACATGTTATTGTTTAAATTAGAAAAAAATAAATGGGCCAGGTGAATATGAGAAGTTTGGGGGTGGAGAAATATCAAAAATAAAAAAGAAGGAGGCCCAGGACTAAGGAGCCCAACGCTTGTGAGATCCAGTGTGATTGCATTTTGACAGCGTATCATGGGCATTCATCTTGAGGCGCTTGATCTGATTGCTTAATGATCAGATGGTGATGATGAGAGGGTGTAGCGCGCGCTTCCTGGACATTTCCTGCACAAGATCTCATAGAAACAAATATGTGAAAATTAAAAGGGTACCATTGGGCCTCGAACTTAGGTCCCTATATACAAATTACTTAGTGCGCGCTTCTTTATCACTGGGGTGGCTGTTACATCCGGTGGTAAAACAAGTTGCAATAAATTTAAAATAAACTCATTTCTGAATATTTGAAATGACTTCATCTTCTTCCTTGCGCGCGCAAAGAACAATAACTCCATTGCTAAATTTGTAACTTCATTTCTCAACCATTTTTAAAAATGTAAACATGAAATTTGCTTGATTTTTCATCATGAATTCAACCATATAAATAACTAAAGCTATAAATCAAAGATGAGCATGAAATTTTGTTGGTACCAAATTAAAACCTAATTTTTCTGAAAGGTCAACTTCAAAATTCTCCATGTACAATTAACATAAATGAAAACTAAAGGCATGGTTAGCTTCAGGGTAATAATGTCTACATTTTTAATTCATAAAGTAACCATTAATGATGCTTGTATAAGAAGTTCAAAGTTGAGAAAACATACCTCAAAAATTGAAATTGTGTTTGAAGTTTGAGCACTCCTGGAGGTGTTGTGATGATCTGAATAACTTCACTGAACTCCTAGGAATCTATTACAATGCTTACTTTGGATTGAGAGTGACTGGATTCTTTTGGAGAAGTCAAGTTGCTAGTGGCTATTTTTGGAAATGGAGGATGGTGCAAATGGTGTTACAATGATGGAACAGGGCCTGGGATATGTTTTAAATGAGGTATGGAAGCTTTTTGATGGATTTAGAGAGAAAAAGCATGTGGGGTTTAAGAGTTTAAAGTTCAAGGTCAGAATGTTCAACAATGGGGGTTTTGAATGCCAATTCTGATTCAGAGTGTTTGAGGGGGTTAGGAGGCTTGTAAACTCGTGTCTTATCTTGTAAATACTTCCTCTATTTATAGAGTAAAGGTTTTAGAGGTTGGAGTAACCATAATAAAGAGATCACATGTTATGGCTATGAAACTTGATTTTGAAACAACTTGAAATACATTGTTCTAATGTGATGGTATAAGGGATTATAGGGTGGTTAGGAGATGTAGATATGTTTCTTCTGAGCATACATGTTGAGTGTGTGCAGAGGGAGCAAGTGAGAGGCTCAAGAAGTTGACATTGTGTTTAAAGCCACTTTACAAGAATGGAAGTGATGACTTTGTGCCAAAAATGGAAAATTGCTTTGGACAATGGCTCAAGCACTTAGACAATGGCTCAATCAGTTGTGTAAACATTTAATTATGGAGTTAATTTAAAGTTAGAAGCCTGCAAAGCAAGATTTATGCAACATGCTTGAATATTGGATCATAAGGTTCATCAAAAAATAACCTAAAATTCAAGTTTGTAAAGACATCTTCATCTCTTTTAAACATCTAGCTCAAGCATGACCTATTCAATTTCTTGGACATTTTGGAAAGCTTGAAACATTATCTACAACCTTCATGTTGACCACTTTGGCTAAATCAACTTGGAACTTGGTGAAACATTGCCAAGAAGTTGGGCCAAAAATCTGACCAAACTTGTTAAAATTTCACTAAGTGTTTTAACAAAAATGTCATGACTTCATGGGCCTATATCTCCTAATCCAAGCATTTTTTGGACATAGACCCTCAAGGACAAAGTTGTAGAATTCATCAAGCTCTAAAACTTTTCATGTTGAAAGTTTTCCTTGAAACATCTTGCATCATAGTGAAAAATGGTCATGAAGTAGTGAAATTATCAAGTATAAAAACACTTAGAACTTTTCTAAGTCTTGGAAATCTTGACTTTTTTTTGAATTTTATTTACTTCCTTGATTCTTGATGATCAATTTTAATATTTTTGAATGTCTTGATGAATATTGATCTTTTAAATTCAATGTTGACTAAAAAAGTCAAAGTTTTAGTTTTGTGTGTCAGTTGAGTTTTCATTAGTTGATCCAAATTTCAACTATCAATCACTTGATCTTCGAGGTTGTTTTGAAACATGAAATTAGATCAATATATTGTGTTTGAGTCCTTGAGATCATGCTTCAATCCATTAGGTCATGTACTAGGTTAAAATTTTGACAATTTTGACAATTTTGCACCTTTGATAATTTGAGTACTTTTCTTGAGGACTTATGATAAACCCTTGATAAAATGATGAATGTAAATTCCAAATGTTGATGTTGGCCAAAAATATTGAAGTTTGACTTTATGTTTACCATAGTTGACTTTTCACCCAATACAGTTGATTTTCAGTCATCTAAGTAATTGATTGAGCAATTTTAAGATGCAAGACTTGAAACTTGGAATGAGAATTCTTGGAGACCTATAATGAACCATGAAAGTCAATTGAGGCATTAGAAGTCCAATTATCTTTTAGAAAACCAAAACCCTAATTTGTGGGCTTAGTGCTTAGGAGGTGAGCTTGTCTGATCAACTCTTAAGTATCCTTGAGCATTTAAGATATTTTGTGAGAAATGTCTTGAAGAAAAGAGAGGGCAATTTTTTGGGTACAAAACAAAGCATTGCACTATCTTGGTTTGATGTTTTGTCATATCAATGAAGAATGTGTTGTGAAGCATTGTATGAAAAGTGCATTTCGTGAATTATGTGAACCGAGTGAAATGATACTCCTTAGCATGTGACATTCACCATTATTTATTGAATGTAAATCACACCCCTTTTCTGTTGTTGTGTCTGTATTCCCCTGGGAGTATAGATAATCAGGTACCTGAGTATTGCTTGGAATATAAGTGGCCTGATCTAGTCTTAGGAGTCGCTCTAATACGTAATACGAGATTTTAGGGATAAGCTATGTTTTATGTTGTTTTATTTTTTACGTATCTTACCTTTATATTTATGTTGAACCATGAGTTTTATGGAGAGTGTTGTTATTTAAGCCGTAGTGATATGAAAATAATATTCGATATTCTCATTGTGTTAATAATTCTTTTATGAGAAATGAAGTAATAAAATGATTTGAAATCTTATGAGTGTTTGGAAGATGTGACATCCCATTTTATGCTCTAATATATTTTCGTATTTTTTATTATAATTATATGATTTGGAAAGTGGAGTTTCACAATTGGTATCAGAGTCGGTCAGTTCATCCGACAAGGTTGTTGAGTGTATAGAGTGTGACAGTTGAATTCGGTTGACGTGTTGTTCCTTAGTGCACGACGTGTTTTTGAAACACTATCAGTGCCTTCTTGTTTTTCTGATCACTTGTTGCACGAGAGGGATTGAAACAAGTGGGCGAGAAGTTGGTACTTCTCGGAGACTTTTTGGTTGTAAGAGGTGAACCGTTGGTTCAGTGTTCCATAGATTGCAAAGGTGCATGTGTTGTTAGGACTGTTTGGTCTTTCGATTCCGATGAATACATGGATTTGAGATTCGTGCATAATGGTCAGGTTGTAGTGTCCTTGGGAGATAATGATCAGGTACTTGTGTTGTTTGCATATCTAGTGGTAGAGGGTGATGTTATGGTTAATGATGTGACAATTGTGTGTGGGTCCTGATGTTTTCTCGATGATGAGTGTGAATTATCGTTAGAGAAAGATGTTGGATCGATGTGAGGTGGTCTTTGAGGGTGAATGATTTGGATTGGAACTGAGTGCTTTGGAATTATGTTATTAAGTCGATATAGACTCTTCTGTTAGAGGGATATTACGAATTCAAGGTTCTGATCTGTTTGGCAATTGAGGCGTCTCTGAGAGAAGATAATCAAGTATTATTAGTGTTTTCTTCTTAGGGAATAGAGAGAAATATGATGGCTAGTGAAATATCAGTAGTGTATGCCTTCAGAATGTTTCGGAGATATCTGCTAAACAAGTAGGATAATTTCTAGGAGATGAGAAAATTTGGAGAACGACTTTAAGAACTCCGTGTAGGCATTGTGAGTTTTTGGATCAATTATTATGGTGTTTATTGTGGATATTTTGATTTATTCTAAGTATTATTATTGTGATTGGAATAATGTTAAAAGGTTAAAATATATGGGATTCTTGATGTTGTGAAATTTGAAGGAAAACCAAGAATTTAAGAATGTTGTTAGAATCTCTATATGGATAAAGACTTAGAATATAGAAGAATTATTTGTAATGTATTTGGTATGCTAACATGTCTTGAGTTAGAAAATTCTTAATCATTGTGGTATGATAAGTGAGTTAGAAGTGGACTATGTATTGTGTTGGACGATGGTGTCTCACCGACGAGATCGAATGAGAAGTAATATGTGTAGGCACGGGTAAAATCTCAAAGGATATTATTTGGATTATGGTGCTTTAGGTGAGTTTGAGTGCAAGTTCTAAAGAAATGTTATTATATTTAGTAATGGAGGTTTATGCCCCATCATGGTTATCAGATGCTTATTGATAAAATGAGGAACTAATCACCCTCAATCTGTTTTTGATGGTATATGGGATCATGTTGGTTGTGATGGACTTGTCTTGCCAGCTTGATGGTGTGTGTAGTGATTGACATTCTATTGAGAGGATAGTTATTCACTATTCCAGGTGAACCAAACTGATGGCTATGAGATTTAAGATTTATTGAAAAGTTCAGAGAATGGAGTTGTATATGATCTAACGCCACAGAATGGGAGGTTGAGAATATAAAATGTGAGTAGTGATTTTTTGGTGAATATTAAAGAGGGTCATGAACTGGATCTGGATTTATAGTATTGGTAGTTGATAGAAATCAAGTGCGAATAGTGACTTTAAAGTAGACGATCAGAGTAGCGCGACTGAAGGGGAATGTAACGTAGTATGTTATGTGTGTGTGACTTATTTGGAGTCAAGGGTTGAACATTCGAAGTTTGTGAGAATGATGCAAAACCATTATACATCTAGGAGGAAGGTGATAGGTGAAGAGTTTATGTGTTATGAACAATATTGTCATATTGATAGATGTATTAACTTAAGTGTTCGACTGATGAAATGTAGCCTCAGAGTACTAATTTTGGGTATCAATATTGTCGGTGTTATAGTTGGGACTTTGTCCTTGTGACAATGTTGTTGTTGGATTAAAATGTTTAATGATGTTTAATGTTGATAGGTGGTATTCAAGACACTGCCAAATATCATGTGGGAGTTAGAAAGTTGGATGCGAGAGTTGTGTCTGGAGTGTGTCACATCGGGTAATTTTCGAGGACGAAAATATTCTAAGTGGGGGAGAGTTGTAACGCCCCATTTAAATATTTAGTCATTTGATGATTGAAATTATGGAAATATGTTGGTTTGACTAAGGAGGTGTGATAACTTAGTATAATTCGATAATTGGAATAGGCTTTGAATAATATTATAATAATGAAAATTTCGGTGAAGGGTGAAATATCTCATTATTATTAATAAAAATATTATTGTTGGTTAAATGGTGTATTCGCCACTAATGATATTATTATTATTATTAATATTATAACTATTATTATTATTATTTGTAAATAATAATAAGGAATAATTAAAGAGAATATTGGAAGGAGAATTGGGAAAATTGTTTCACGTGAAAAGAAGAGAAGAGTAGAGAAGAGAAAAGAAGAGAAGCTAGGGCAAAGGGAGACATAGAGATTTCACCATTTTTGAAGGATCAAAGCTCCAAAACAAAGTAAGGGGGATAATGGGTTCTCTAAATGGTGACTCTAACATGATAGGGTAATGAGGGTTCCTTTCCCCTCTTAGGTTTTTGTGTAGATCTGGTGTGTTATGAGTCATTTTTTGTTTATTGATGATATACCTATGTGATTCTATGTATAATTGTGAGTAATTTGTTGTCCATGAACATATTTCTCTGATGATTTTGCTATTGTGTTGTTGTTCCTTGAAATCCCAAATCTGGAAAATTATAGATCTAGGAGTGTGACGTAAATTAAAGGATTAGATGTAGAAACTATTGTAGTTTCGTAGGATAATGAAATTAGATGAAGAAATTATGTTTTTAGGTGTAGAAACACTATTTTGGATCAAAAATTGGAGGTTGGAAATACTCAAAACGAGTAGAAAATAAACGAGTGCGATTGTAGAAAAAATTGTGAAGCTAACTGGTCATACGCGTATGGTACGCATATAGGGGACGTCCTAAAGGGCCATACACGTAGGTACATGCCCTATCCCTAAGCCATCACGACCAACTGCATAAACGCGTATAGAACACGTGTGAGAAGAAGGCCATATGCATATGGACTAGCCAATACGTATATGGAGATCTGGGAGGGGTTTGAAGGGGAAAATCCCTTTTGGTCATACGCGTATGGTACGTGTATGAGGTCTGAGCGCAATTTCTAAATGCATATGATACACATATGATTTATGCAGGAAGAGAAGTCGTACGCGTATGGGCAGGCTGATGTGCAGAAAATTCTATTTTCGTGATTTCTTTCCTGTTTCTGCGTGCAGTGTAACTCTTTAGGTCTATAATGACTATTATGAAGTAGGAAGATGTAGGGAGGCTAATAAAAATAGATATTTGTAGCAAAACATGGGACTTTGGGTGAATTGGTTATGATGTGTGATGAAGAATGTTGTTTTTGAGTAGAGTGATGTTATGTTGTTGTTGTTGTTAATGAATATACATGATAAATTGATAACATGTTTAATTGTGTGATTCCATGATGTTATGTTGTTGCAGTGTGGTTATTGTCGAATATACATGAGGAACTTATAATGTTCTTAGTTGATATGATGCAATGATACTATGTTGTAATACTTTGATGTTATCATGTTCAATGTTTTTGTTATGGAATGTTTATGATGTATTGATAATATACATAGTGGATTGTGATACTATGGCACTATGTTATTTAAGTGTTGTTGTAACATTTGATAAAGTGTGATACTAAGATGTTGCATTGTTGCATATATGGTAACAGTTTATGCTATGTTGGTGGCCTTATTTCGCAAGAAGTTGTGGGCTTATGCTCTGTGGTGGTATATTTACGTTGTTGCATATTAGTGTCACATGCATTCCGTTGTTGAGGGCTTATGCTCTGGCCTGTATTGGTAAATTGTTAAGGGTTTAAGCTCTGGCCTATATTGGCAAAATGTTGAGGGCTTATGCCTTGGCCTTATATGGCAATTTTGAAGACGGCTTATGCCATGTTCGTACAACATGCCTTTAGTTTTTGTTAGTTTCATAGCATTGCACTATCTTGATTTGATGTTGTGTTATATGAATGAAGAATGTGTTGTGAAGCATTGTATGAAATGTGCATTTTGTGAATTATGTGAATCGAGTGAAATGCTACTCCTAAGCATGTGACATTCACCGTTATTTAGTGAATGTAATTCTCCCCCCTTTTCTGTTGTTGTGCCTGTGCTCCTCCAGAGTACAGATGATTAAGTACTTGAGTAGTGCTTGGAGTATAAGTTGTCTGATCGATTCTTAGGAGTCGCTCTGATACGTAACACGAGATTATAGGGACTTTCTATGTTTTATGTTGTTTTATTTATTACGTATCTTACCTTTATATTTATGTTGAACCACGAGTTTTGTGGAGAATGTTGTTATTTAAGTCATAGTGCTACGAAAATGAATATTCGTTATTTCCGCTGTGTAAATAATTATTTTATGAGAAATGAAGTAATAAAATAATTTGAAATCTTATGAATTTTTGGAAGATGTGACATCCTGTTTGTGTTCACCAAGTTGTATTCTTTGATTGGTTCATACAAGTTGTATTCACCAATCGAAGGCGAACTAAGGATCAATATGGATGGCCTTGTAAACGAAAAAACAAAAGGTAGGATTGGTGTTAAAACTGTGTTCGAAGGAGGTGAACATAATGAAACTCCAAGAAAAGGAAATCGAAGAGAATAAGAATGGAGTTCGACTAGGAGAATTTTCCAGGTCAAACAACCAATGCAGATGGACTCAATCGAAGAAGCCATGAGGATGACACCATGAGCAAATCAAATTGAAGCCCATAGCCATCGAAGAGAGCCACTCAGACCATCGAAGAACAAGGCTTGATGGCATTCGAAAGAGTCAAGATCATAAACCTGTCCAGGTTCATTTAAAACCCAAAAGGGTATAAATCATCAAAAAAAGGCAACCTTTTAAGGCTTTCGATTCTGCCTTCAAAGCCATGGTTAATGGCTGATTCTTTCCATTTTATTTCACCAATTCACCCCTATAAATACAAAGCTAAAGCGTAAGCAAAGGGGGCCAGACACAGAAACATTTTGCCTATACACAAGCATTAGCCAGACGAAATGCTGCTTCCATATACGAAAACATTGCCTCCAGAAACCCACACCAAATTCTCAAAATCTTCATAAAGTGGTCAGAATTGAAACAATCTGGTAAAGCCTTCTCAATCCAAAACAAGCATTCCACTCACTCCTTGAAGGTTCCAGGAGACGTTTCTAATCATTGGACATGTCTAATGCACACAGGAGCATCACTCACAGAATCCCTCTGTTGGTAACTTGCCTTCGAACTCAAGTTACTTTAATATGTAATTAAATCCATACTAGTCATATATCCTTATTATTACTGATGTTTATGATTGTTTCACCGTGTTATATACAAGTTTAAGTGCAGGGATGAGATAGTGCCCTTGCTTGGGCATGACCTGTATCTTCCTTCGAATCTCATGATTCATGATATTTCAAGATAAAATAACTTTCGATTCAGACTCAAGGGGTTCAGATCTAGATAATACAACCACAATTAGTCGAATCCAAGACCATATTCGACCCAAGTTTGGAATTTTGCATTGTTTTTTTCTAACAATTATCTTGCAGATGCAGATCGAAAGGCAGCCCCTTCCTTGGAGCAAAAGGTAGCTTACCTCATTGGGACAGAGGGTAACCTAGGCCTCTTTCGTGACCTGGGCCTGCATTTTTAAACTTACCCCCCCCCCCTATTTCTATTTGCTGTCCTGGCCCATTTGTACTTTTATCTTGTTTTATTTATTTTTTTAATGGCTTTACTTTTTTTTTAACCAACATTAAATAAAAAACATCACAAAAAATATTAGGTTAGCATTTTCACAAATAAATTAACTAATTAATTAATGACTTTAACATTTTCTTAAAATTAAAATTAAGTCTAGACTTAGATTTTTATTCACTTTTATTAAACAAAAGAAAAAAACAAACAAAAAGATTTTTCTTTTAGTTTTAGACGTTATCTTCATTTCACGCACATTTAATTATTTTTTCATTATTGTATCTGCTTTCCGGTTTGTAATAGATAAAAACTAGGACATTTTTTGCTTTTATATTCCCCCAATTTTGGATATGTAAAGAATTCTCCCTCCCCGAAGCCATGTAATAGTGTAGGATTTAATTTCCGCACTTTATATTTCCTGTACATGTATTAACTGTTTAGATCTATGGTAATAGGATTGCATGGCAAGAAATTAAGAACAAAATGTTAGCAAACCTAACATCAAGATAAATAACTGAAGTACAATACAATTGCACATGTGCACCTTTAGGGTACTCCCACTTTGGTTGCCTTTGGAAAATAGTCACAAATCTCTAAACTTGAGAGATTTTAGTTGCTACCCTCCGGTTTAAGAGATCATAATTCCCTCGATGACCCTATCGACGTTGCCTCGGTAAAAATGATCTTAAAACCCTAGGGTAGTTATTAAGATTTCTTGCCCAATTGCCTTTGTGACTATAAATTTCCCTTCGAATGTCCCTCAAACATCCAATGATAGGGCTACCTACTCACTTATAGTAGGATAGCACTGTCTAAAGAAAAAGAGGAAAAGAACGACCCTTTCGAGTAAAAGTAGATAATTGTTAGATGCTTGCTCAAAAACAAACTTTTACACATACGCAAAACACTTTCAAAAACATTTTCAAAATGCTTTATCAACACTCTTGAAGACTGATATATGAGTTAACATAAAGCAAGCTTCCTTACTATTGGCATTTCAAAAATACTCTTTTAAAACACACAAAGCACAAAGCATTTCAAATGAGCTAAGCATATAAGAGCACGTAGAAAACTACAGATGGAAAGGGTGCTAACAACTTCCCTTTCCATAATCTACCCCCTTACTCAGAAAAATATTGAAAGGTATTTTTCTGTTCTTTTCACCCTTTCCTTTGTTGGATAAAATAAAAGTCGATGGCGACTCTTGCTTACTGCAACATTTGTGAACACAAACGCAAACCAATATAACAGTCAGTTTTTGCCACCGTATCACAGAACTGGCGACTCTGCTAGGGAATGTAACAAAAAGTGTGGGTTGTATGCTTTGTTTGCTTTAATTTAAGGGTTTTGTTTGGGTTTACTTGTAAAGATCCTACACCCGGATCTAGGGAACCTTTTACGTAAGTAGCTATAGATCGTGGGGATTGTGCAGGGTATACCAACACGGCTGAAACGATAACTACATTGGTGTGACACATTTGTTGGTATCGGTAGCCCTTGAGTAGTCAAGGAGAATACGGGGCCGCTGTGTGGTGTCATGAAGCACCAACTGACCTTAGATCCTTTAATTGAACAAACTTGGCAATTAGGAAGTAGTGAGATAGGCGGCTTTGGTGAAGTCTGAAGTTGGTTGATACTCGATACTACGCTTATTAAGATCGGACTTCCAGGATATTTCGGTCGCCAATAAAGAGGCTTGCGCTGAAACAATTCCCGATGAAGAAAGATCAGTGATATTGAGATTCCCTAGAACCCGGTTACTTTCTAGGACAAGTTGAACCAACTATACTTCAAGAGGGTACTTACCTATGGAATCCATGCAAGCCTAAACCTAAGGATCTGTTTGTGTGCTTGTATATATTTGTTTGCACATAATATCATGACATCAAAACATGGCATATCACACTAACCATTTCAAGGACTTTTAGGACTTATATTTGTGTCTGTCTTATAGGACATGGATCCCACTCACAGAAATACTATCCAAGTCAACCTTGTAAGAGTGCCTCCTCAACTCAAAGTGTTGGCATCAAGGGTTCTCGAGAATTCTCCATTCACCAAAAGACACAGTCGACTCCTCAGTTTGGTCACCTCAAGCCCTGATGAAGACATGGTGAAAGTTCTCTTTCAGTTCTTTGACCCTTTACACCATTGCTTTACATTTCCTGATTACCAGTTGGTGCCTACCATGGAAGAGTTTTCTCAGCTATTGGGAGGGCCTATTATCAATTAGTTACCCTTCAATGGTATGGAAAGAGACCCAAAACCTAAGGAGATTTCTCTATCCCTGTATTTACAATGGTCTGATGTTGTGACAAATTGGGAAACAAGAAGCGATATCAAAGGGTTCCTAGCCAAGTTTTTATTTGAGAAAGCTCACTATTTTTGGGATAATTTGGATTTACAACCCTTCGAAGAGGTATTTGCCCTTCTCATCTATGAGATGGTACTGTTCCCTAATTTGGACCAACTCATAGATGTAAATACGGTCAAAGTTTTTATGTCTCGTAACCCGGTGCCTAATTTACTTGGAGACATTTTGCACTCTTTCCATACACGCACCGTAAAGAGAAGAGGGACCCTTATGTGTTGCACTCCTCTGTTGGCTAGGTGGTTTATTTCGCACCTAACTCGATCTATTTTGAAGAATGAGAAAGGCATGAGGTGGTCTAATAGGTTGATGTCCCTCACGCATTCAGATGTTCATTGGTGCCCTCGATCTTTGGAAGATGTTACCATCATTGACCGCAGTGGGGAATTCCTAAATGTCCCTCTCCTAGGCATTAGGGGAGGAATCACTTATAACCCTTGTTTAGCGTTGCGACAATTTGGGTATGATAGGAGGGATGGTCCTCATGATGCACTGGTTCAAGGAATTGCATTTGACTATGAGAACATTGTCCAAGGGTACCGTTAGAGGTTAATTCGAGCTTGGGGCATGGTGAACAAAGTGGGTAGAAAGACATTGGGGCATAAGAACTCCATCTCTTTGGAGCCTTATCTTAAGTGGGTGCGAGCACGCGCTCAAAATCTCATGATGCCTTACCCTGCCATCCTACCTATCATCATGGAACCTATTTCCGAGAGAGATGTACCTCATACTATTCTCCATAATGACATGCGACCACTCTCAAGGATTTGCAACAATCTTGGATTCAACTCAAAGAGGAACGAGACACCTTTGAAACCTAGTTCTACGCAAGTGAGAAGAAGGTTTTGGAGCTTACATGACAACCGCATGAAGAATAGAGTTTGAATGCCTACATTGCACCAAAGAGGATGCGTTCATGGGAAGCCTGAGTTCTGTTTGATTTAGGAGTTTTATTTTATCTTTGTTTCTTCCATTGTAAACCCAAGAGGCATCATTGTAACTATTTAAACATATGAATGCAATTAATGTTTGTTATCTCTTTGTCTAAGAAAATTTAAATCTTAAAAGTCTATAAAAACATTTCATAAACATTACCATGCATATCATTACATTAACAAGGTATTTCAAGACATGTTTCTTATCTTTTCGCTGTTTGTTTCAGCAAAAAGAAATGGATCTTAAACAGACAGTTAAGGATTTTCAAGCTCAAAACGCTCAATTCCAACAAATGTTCCTAGCCTTTGGATACGGGGCAAGAAGATCTGAAAGCTCTCATCATCAAAGAGAAGGAAAAGAAGGCAAAAAAAACAGCTGGTGTATTGAATATGGGAAGAAGGTTCAGAGAATCGGCCAAGAGAGCTCTAGATTTCGAAACCCCGTCAAATGAGGGGGACAATCAAGAAGAGAAGCCAACAAAAGAAAACAACAACCTCAGAACTGATGAGGAAGAGGTTGACTACTCTGAGGAACAATATCCTCCTGCTAATGATAAATACAAACAGCTGGAGGATCGTCTCAATGCTATGGAGGGTACCCAGTCTGGATTTTGAAGAGTTAGGACTGGTCTCAGGGGTTGTCATCCCCCAGAAGTTCAAAGTCACCATATTTGCTAAGTATGATGGTGTCTCCTATCCTAAGATGCACTTAAGGTCATATGTCAGGAAGATTCAGCCCCACACTATTGATAGGAACTTGTGGGTACATTTCTTCCAGAAAAGTCTGTCAGGGACTTAATTGGAATGGTTCTATCAGCTAGAGGGAACCAACGTACGCAACATGGAAGATCTGGGTATTTCTTTATACAGGAAATACCAATATAATGTGTACCTCGCTCCAACCCGTACACAATTGCAAAGTATGTCTATGGGTTCCAGTGTGGGTTTCAAAGATTATGCCTAGAAGTGGAGAGGTCTTACGGGAAGAGTCCAGCCTCCTCAGTCTGACAGAGAGTTGGTAGACATGTTCTTGGGCACTTTGTTTTGTCCATTTTTCAACCATTTGATTTGAAGCTCTTCAGTTAGGTTTACTGATCTTATATTGACTAGATAGTGAGTGGAAGCTGGTATCAAGAGTGGTAAGATCCAGAGAAACACAACCTCAAGTACAGTAAGGAAACCATTATCTAGGAAGAAAGAAGTAAGTGTTGCCTACAGTCGGAGAAATTATAGCAAGACTAAATACCGTCCAATGATAGGGGCTATTATGATCTCCAATCCTGCATCAAACCAACAATGAAATAATCAGCACAACCCGAATGTGGCTAGAAGACAGTTCATCTGGATTAACATGTCATTATCTCAAGTTTTGCTACACGTATTAAAGTCTAATCTGGTTACTCTAAAGGAGGCTCCTAAAAATCCAAATACTACGTCTCCTCGCTACAACCCAAATGCTCGATGTGCCTACCATTCTAAAAGTCTAGGACATGATACAAATAATTGTTGGGCTCTAAAAAACAAAGTGCAAGATCTTCTCGAAGCAAAGGAGGTTGAATTTGACCCTCCAGAGACACCAAATGTAATAATTGCACTAATGCCCAAACATGGCTAGGGTGTCAATGCTTTTGATGATGACCTGTTTGTTTCTTCTATTGATGAGATAGTTACTCCTCTTCTGATTATTAAAAAGAATCTATTGCGAGCCGCTTTATTTCTGGGCTATGGTGAAGGTTGCCACCAGTGTATGTCTCTACCCAATGGTTGCTTGTTGTTAAAGATGGGTGTCTAGAGCTTGATGATTAACAAAGAAATTTTGTTTGAGAAAGTCCCTCTGCAAGAAATTTGTGTGAAGATATATCAATAATTACCATTTCCGACAATCCTCCAAGGTTCTCCTCCAAAAGACCCGTCAAGATTACATCCATTCCTAAGTTTGCGCCCTTGATTATCACTCTTCCTTGGCCAATACCATATTCCTCCGATAAAGTTGTTCCTTGGAATTATGGGGCTGACGTTTACTTCCATGGCGTCAAGCGAGACCTATTGGCTGTTAAAAATAAAGTTGCTGAAGATATTGATCCAAATGTCGGCAACATCGTTGAGACCAGTAAAATTACCAGAAGAGGAAGGGTTGTCTCTCCTAAAATCTCTCCTAAGACTGTTTCTACCCCTTTGGTTATTCCTATTGCCACTCCAACTGCTACTCCTGTTATTACTCTCGTTGCTACTCCTACTATCATCCCTGTTGTATCCCTGCTATTGAGTCACCTGGGACTCAGGGAAAAGAGGTATTGGTGGAGCTTGTCCAGATGAAGGCACATAAAGAAGTCATTCATGAGTCTTCTAAAAAAGAAATGGAAGAAATACTAAAGATTATAAAGAAAAGTGATTGCAACGTCGTGGAGAAGTTGGGGAAGACCCCTTCAAAAATCTCAATGTTGGCCCTACTTTTATACTCTGAAGCCCATGCTAAGGATTTGGTAAAATTCCTGAAGTCTGCCCATGTGCCTGAAGAGACCTCTGCTGATCAATTTGAGAACTGCGTTGCTAGTTTGACAGCTGACAATGGACTTGGTTTCTCTGATGCATATTTAACATCCAAGGGAAGAAATAATAATAAGGCCATGCATGTCTCCATTGAGTGCAGGGGAACTACCCTAGCTCGTGTTCTAGTAGACACAGGTTCATCGTTGAATGTCTTACCCAAGAATGCTTTGGACAAATTAGATTATGAAGAATTCACACTGAAGCCCAATAATATTGTGGTGAGGGCCTTCAATGGTTCCAAGAGAATGGTGCACGGGGAGGTAGACATCCCTATCAAAGTTGGTACTCAGACTTTTCACTCCACTTTCTACGTGATGGACATTCGCCCGTCTTACTCCTGCTTATTGGGTTGCCCTTGTACCCATGGGAATGGTGTTGTTACTTCTACTCTGCATCAAATGTTGAAGTACCCAGTTAACAGAAAGATTATCACAGTACAAGGAGAGGAAGAATACATGGTGAGCAACCTGAACTCTTTCAGGTATGTTGAAATGGACGGCGAGTTCATTGAAACCCCCTGCCAGAACTTTGAGGAGGTTCCTTAGTTAATTGCTGCGACCAAGACTGCTACCAATGACCCGAAGATTACCAGACCTCCATTGAAGATGGCTTCTATGAATGATGCCAAAGCAGTAGTCAAAGAAGGTGGGTGTACCATTTTGGGCCAACTCCCTGATATCTCCTACAAATCTGACAAATTTTGTTTGGGTTTTACTTTAGGGGCCCAAAGAGTTGTTCGTCGTGCTCGCGTCGGAGTACTACCACTACGCATCAGCAACCATGGAATCAATGCTTTGGAGGACAGTGAAAATGACTGCAACATGGACAAATGGATCTTCCCAACTATCAGCGGTGGACTCAACAATTGGGAGGCCAAGGATTTTGTTCCTATTACTTTAATTCAAGAGTAATTGTCTTTTTGTTTTTTTGGGATATGTAATATTTGAACAATTGAAACTCTAAAGCCTCGTGTCTTACCCGAGGCACAATGGTCTATTTGTGAGGGTTATTACTTCATCTTCATATGTCATTAATAAATCATTGGACGTTTTGCATACAAATTTTACGCTCTCTGTATTTCTTTTCTGCTTTTATTTTATCAAAAATAGCTATGCTCTTTTACACACACCCACGCATCAAACTACAGACTCACATCCACTCTGGATCCCATTGGTAACGGTTCTGCAATTGCCAATTATGACTTTGAAAATCCGATCTACCAAGCCGAGGACGAAGGTAAGGAAGATTGTGAAGTACCAGGAGAGCTTGCCAGGTTGTTACAATAGGAGGAAAGGGCAACACAACCTCATGAAGATTTGGTTGAGACAGTAAACTTGGGTATTGAGGAAGATAAGAAGGAAGTCAAGATAGGTGTCGATCTGGAGCATAGTGTCAATGATCTGTTAATACAGATTTTACATGATTATGTGGAGATATTTTCCTAGTCATACAAAGACATGCCAGGGTTGGACACTGATATTGTGGTTCTTCGTCTGCCGAAAAAAGAAGACAGCCCTCCAGTGAAACAGAAGGTTCGTCGTATACGGCCAGAGATATCAGAAAAGATCAAGGTTGAAATCATGAAATCGTTCAACGCCGATTTCTTAGTTGTTACTTCTTATCCATAATGGGTTTCTAATGTTGTTTCAGTGCCTAAGAAGCACGGTAAAGTACGTATGTGTGTGGATTACAGAGACCTGAATAGGGCAAGCCCCAAGGATGACTTTCTGATTCCCGAAATTGATGTTCTGGGTGACAACACCGTATAACATAAGGTGTTCTCCGGGTACAATCAGATCAAAATGGCGCCTGAGGATATGGATAAAATAACCTTCATCACGCAGTGGGGCACTTTCTTCTAGAAAGTTATGCCATTTGGGTTAAAGAACACCGGGGAAACCTATCAGCATGCCATGGTAGCTTTTTTTCATGATATGATCCATCACGAGATAGAGGTCTATTTTTATGATATGATAGCCAGGTCTCAGACTGAAGAGGAGCACCTTGATCATCTGCATAAGTTATTTGAAAGACTGAAAAAGTACATATTAAGGCTGAACCCGAATAAGTTCACTTTGGGGGTAAGGTCTGGTAAGCTCTTAGGCTTCGTTGTCAGTGGCAAAGGTATTGAAGTAGACTATGCAAAGGTTAAATCCATACATGAAATGACAACTCCTTTCACTGAGAAGGAGATTAGGGGATTCATGGGACGTCTAAACTATATTTCCAGATTCATTTCCCATTTAACCACTACTTGTGAGCCAATCTTCAAATTACTGAAGAAAGATCAAGCAGTGAAGTGGAATGACGATTTCCATACTGCCTATGACAAAATCAAGGAATATCTTTAAGAGCCTCCAATTTTGATACCGCCGGTTGATGGAAGACCTCTGATCATGTACTTAACAGTGTTAGAACTCAATGGGGTGTGTGTTGGGGCAGCATGACGAGTTCGGTCAAAAAGAGTAAGCGATATACTACCTTAGCAAAAAGTTTACCGACTGTGAAACAAGATACTCACTGCTCAAGAAAACTTGTTGTGCTTTGGTATTGGCTGCTCGCCGACTAAGACAGTATATGTTTACTCACACTAACTTGTTGATATCTAAAATGGATCCTATCAATTATATCTTTGACAAGCCCGCCCTCACCGGAAGAATAGCAAGATGGCAAATGATCCTGACTGAATATGATATTCATTACACAACCCAGAAAGCAATTAAGGGAAGTGTATTAGTTGACCATTTGGCTCATCAGGCTGTGGACGACTACCAATCCATGAATTTTGAGTTCCCAAATTAGAACATCATGTTAGTGACTGATTATGAAGAACCTGGACCGGATCAAGGACCTGAAAAAGGATCGTGATGGACTATGGTTTTTGATGGAGCTTCCAACACGCTCGGCAATGACACCAGTGCTGTGATTATATCTCCTGAAGGCTGTCATACTCTTTTCACTGTCAGGCTATGTTTCAATTATACCAAAAACATGGAGGAATATAAAGCATGTATTATGGGTCTTAAGGCTGCTATCGACCCGAGGATCAAATTCTTGAGTGTATTTGGAGACTCGGCCCTAGTAATCAGACAAATCAAGGGAGAATGAGACACGAAGCATCCTAATCACATCCCTTATCGAGAGCATGTGTTGACACTAATTCCACACTTTGAAGAAGTTACCTTTGAGCATTTTCCACGAGAGGAACACAATGGCTAAAAAGATCCTACGGGTAGGATACTACTGGTCCACTATGGAAGCAGACTGTTATCAGCATTCATGAACTTGTCACAAGTGCCAGATTTATGCTGATAAAGGACATGTGCCCCTGGTCCCCTTGAACGTCTAAACTTCTCCCTGGCCATTCTTAATGTGGGGCATCGATATGATTGGAGAAATTAGACCTACAACTTCTAATGGGTACCGCTTCATCCTGGTTGCCATTGATTACTTCACAAAGTGGGTCAAGGCAACCTCTTTTACTTCTATTACCAAGAACATTGTGGCCTGATTCATCAGACATAACCTTATCTGTCGGTACGATATTCCAGAAAGAATCATTACGGATAATGGTACCAATATCAATAATACTATGATCACTGAGCTCTACACGCAATTCAAGATCCATCATCATAACTCTTCTCCTTACCGGCCAAAGATGAATGGCGCTGTAGAGGCGGCTAATAAAAAAATCAAAAAGATCATACAGAAGATGATAGTGACATACAAAGACTGGCACAAGATGTTACCATTTTCTCTTCATGGTTACGGTACCACAATGCGCACATCAACATGGGAAAATCCTTTCTCTTTGGTATACAGTATGGAAGCTGTTCTACCCATTGAAGTCCAGATCCCTTCCTTGAGAATCATGAAAGATGCAGGTTTGAATGAAGGCGAATGGGTTTAAACTCGACTTGACCAATTGAACCTGATTGACGAAAAGAGGCTCGCGGCTGTCTGTCATGGTCAGGTGTACCAAAAATGTATGATTAAAGCTTTTAACAAGAAGGTCATACGTCAGGTATATCAGGCTGGTGACCTTGTAATCAAGAGCATCATATTTTCGCAAGGTGATCCCAGGGGAAAATTGACTCCCACATATGAAGGGCCATTTGTGATTAAGAACATATATTCTGGTGGAGCCATGATCTTAACCACTATGGACGATGACGACCTTCCGCACCCTGTAAACATGGACATAGTTAAAAGATACTACGCATGAACAAAGACCCGCTAGGTTAACTGGCCTAGGAAAAAATAAGGGCATTCCGACGAACCAAAAGGGCTCGGGTAAAAATTAGGGATATACATATGAAAAAATATGTACACCCGGGAAGTCGAATACAAGAAAAGGCGGCTCGGGAAAAAAGGGGTATCTTGGTGGACTAGAAACCCAAAAGGACGGTCCAGGAAAAAGTTTGGGATTTAAAGCGTATAACTATGTCCCGTCGGATCACCTTACAGCCAATTTTCAACATCAAATATCAAGCTCAAATGGTACTAATCAATCCAGTCAACTTCGAACAAGCAGCAAAAGAGATGAGACGCTCAAAGAGATAAAGACAATATCAGAATGGGAAACCAATGGGATTATTTCACATAGTTGTTTTTCTTTGTATACTATTTTGTATAGTTTTCATTCTTACGACAACATTCTCTTAGTAGGATGTCCGTCTCCTTGTACAAAAATGCCTATTATAGGAAAAATTTCTTTAAATTAATACCAAGTTATTTCTTTGAAAGTGAAAAACTATTTGTTTTTTATCTTTCAGTTTTGTTTGCAAAAACGTCCAGTGATTATTTTTGAACATATGCATTTGAATGTGACTACCGTTTACAATTACACGCATAAAAAATAGAAAGACAACTACTAATGGCCTTAAGAAGTAGGACAATGTCTAAAGGCCATCTGCAAATCCCCGCAGATACTTTCTCCAATAGGTACAGAGGCAGAGATGTCCTACTGTAAATTCACAACCATATCCTCAGCATACAACCTAATGATGTCAGGTGTTCTTATATCCCCAACAGAGAAAGAATCTCAAATTACTGCCCCGACATCTTAAAGAATTCCCTAGTCGTTTCACCAGCTTTTCTGATTCCCCAGCAGGATCTCATAAAAATCCCTAAGCGAATTAAGGAGTTTCCCTTCTTCAAGAGAGTTTATTTCTCTAACAACGAAATCTATCTCTCAGCATTTCAACTTCAACAAAATTTGAAGACTTACTCTCTTCATCCCCAGCAACAGTCAGTGATTTATTTTCCCCAGTTCAGCAACACTGCAGTAGAACAACTGATACGTTCACATTACATTCATACATCATTCTAGCCGTTTCACCAGCTTTTCTGATTCCCCAACAGGATCTCATGAAAATCCCTAAGCGGATTAAGGAGTTTCCCTTCTTCAAGAGAGTTTATTTCTCTAACAACGGAAATCTGTCTCTCAGCATTTCAACTTCAACAAAATTAGAAGACTTACTCTCTTCATCCCCAGCAACAATCAGTGATTTATTTTCCCCAGTTCAGCAACACTGCAGTAGAGCAACTAATACATTCACATTACATTCATATGTCATTCTACAAAAATCATAGCATATGCAACACAAATGCATATATCACAATATCATTTGTTTTGAGAACATGATTACCCGATGCATCTCATGCATAATGACACTGCATACAGCTGACTCTATACCTTTTTCAGGAAACTTAGAAAGCAGACAATTATCCTCACCAATTTTCAACAGTTCCAAATTAATTCTTGAAACCAGACGGGGTAACTATCTGTGAACGACTTGTTGTTGATCAATTCCTGAAACAAGATGGGGCGAATATCTACAAAACCAGGTCTAAGATTAATTCCTAAAACAAGACATGGAAACTATCTCAACGACCAAAAAAAGAAAGTTCCATATTAATAGCTGAAACAAGACAGGACAACTATCTGTGAATGACTGATTGTAGTTTAATACCTGGAACCAGACATGACAACTATCTACATGAGCAGATTGAAGATTAAATTCTTAAATAAGACGGGGAAACTACCTTTCTTTCTCAAATAGGTCAGAGATTAATTACTGAAACAAGAAAGGGAAACTATATCAACGACCAACAAAAGCAAGTTCCAGATTAATACCTGAAATATGACATGGCAACTATCTGTGAACGACTGATCATAGATTAATACCTGGAACAAGACATGACAACTATCTGTGAATAACTGCTTGTAGATCAATTCACGAAACAAGACGGGGTGACTATTTACACGACCAGACGAAGAAATCTTACACAGATTCCTTCTTGCAATCTCCAGGTGCAGCCTTACACGGGCTCATCCTGAAGCAATCTTACACGGGTTCCTTCTCATGATCTCTAGATGCAACTTTACACGTGCTCATCCTGAAGAAATCTTACACGGGTTCCTTCTCAAGATCCCCAGATGCATCTTTACGCGGGCTAATCCTGAGGCAACTCTACACAGGTTCCTTCTCATATATTTTCATATGTAGTTTCACACTGACTCATCCTGAAGCAGCCCTACACAGGTTCCTTCTAATACATTTCCAGTTAATAGTTAATTTCATTCTCCCCATCAAGTTAATGTGAAGCCTGGATTTCAACCAGGAAACAACTAACTTTCATCTCTCCAGTCCAGAGATAACTCCTCAGTATAGACATGGACAACTAAAGCTCCTAGACTCTATCCCCCATAGAGTTTTCCTCAAATAGGAGAATGACAGAAATCAACATTCCCCAGTGGAGTCCTTCTTAGACAACAAGAACAGGAATCCCCATAAAGAGACCTTTTATGAAGTCAGCATCTACTTTGGATGGCATCTTTAAGACCATCTCTGACAACTCTCAGTCATCTTCTCTAAATGGCATATGTAAGCCCATTCCTGATATCATCAACCAACATCGTTACTTCATGCGAGTGAAAATTTCTGGGCACTCTAGTGTTCAATCATTTTCCACCTTCATATCACGAAAGGCAGAAAAGCCAGTCTACATCTTCATGTTTAAGAAGATTTAACAGGGGCAGCTGTTGCATCCCAAAATTTTTCCTCCTAATTTATTTAGGGAATTCTCATTAAGGTCCCCAATTTCTCAAGGTTGACCAAGAATTGATCATATAAATTCTCCTCTTAATCAGTGGCCTTTCAAATAATTTCAATTTTCACCAAGATGTGTGAGTTCCAAGGCTTCAAATGATTTTCATGGCCCCTATATGCCTCTGGATAATTGAATAGATGAAAGAAAGAAAAGAAGTGTGCATGACAAAGTGTAGGTCGAACGCTGAAAATATGCCTAAGGGCTTTTGGGTCAAAGCAGCTTCGATAGCAGTATGCAGGCTAATTTGAAGGATCGAAGGAAGGTTAGCTCGAAAGAAATTGTGAGGAGGATTTTTCTAAAGTCTTCGATTGGAAAAGCTGGTAATGAGCGCCATCGAAGGGTTTTTTCGAACCACTGAAATATAAGTTGTTAAAAACATCCAAGGAAGACTAGATCGAAAGAAAGCGTGAGGAGGCTTTTTCTAAAGTCTTCGATTGGAAGAGCTAGTAAAGTCATCGAAGGGTGTTACTTTCGAATCATGCAAATATAAGCTATTCGAAGCACTACAAGACAAAAACCTGCCGATTGACGCATTGTTTCAATGGGGACTTTGAAAAGAAGAATATTTTGGAATCAAAAATCTTTTATTTTATCCAAAGAAATATGTGGAAGGCTAATGATTCGAAGAACATGCAACCTTCAAACATGGCATGATAGAAGGACAGCTAGAAATGAGTTAGCCAGATATGACTCATCTTGTAGTTTTAGGATCAATATGTTTCAGGCATGTGCCTAAACATACAAGGGAGTTGGGTGATCGAAGGTGCTCATAGGTTATCCTTCGATTGGTGCATACAAGTTGTATTCACCAATCGAAGGTAAACCAAGGATCAATAAGGATGGCCTTGTAAACAAAAAAACAAAAGGTAGGGTTGGAGTCAAAACTATGTTCGAAGGAGGTGAACAGAATGAAACTCTAAGAAAAGGAAATTGAAGAGAATAAAAATGTAGATCGACTAGGAGAATTTTCCAGGTCAAACAACCAATGCAGATGGACTCAATCAAAAAGAAGCCATGAGGATTAAACTGTGAGCAAATCTAATTGAAGCCCAGAGCCATCGAAGGGAGCCACTCAGAGCCATCGAAGAACAAGGCTTGAGGGCATTCGAAAGAGTTAAGATGAGAAACCGGTCCAGGTCCATACAAAACCCAAAAGGGTAGAAAATCATCAAAAAGGCAACTATTTAAGGCTTTAAATTCTTCCTTCAAAGCCATGGTTAATGGCTGATTCTTGCCATTTTCGTTCACCACTGCACCCCTATAAATACAAAGCTAGAGCCCAAGAAAAGGGGGCCAGACACAAACATTTTTCCTATACACACACATTAGCCAGACAAAACATTTCCCCCACAGACGAAAATATTGCCTCCAAAAACCCACACCAAATTCTTAAAATCTTCATAAAGTGGTCAGAATCGAAATAATTTGGGCAGGCCTTCTCAATCCAAAACAAGCATTCCACTCACTCCTTGAAGGTTCCAAGAGACATTTCTAAGCATTGGGCAGGTCCAACGCATGCAGGTGCATCACTCACACCATCCCTTCGTTGGTAACTTGCCTTCAATCTCAAATTCCTTCAATATGTAATTAAATCTATACTAATCATATATCCATGTTATTGTTGATGTTTATGATTGTTTCAACGTGTTATATACAAGTTTAAGTGAAGGGATGAGATCGTGCCCTTTCTTTGGCATGACCTGTATCTTCCTTCGAATCTCATGATTCATGACGTTTCAAGATAAAATAACTTTGGATTCAGACTCAGGGGGGTTCATATCAGGATAATACAACCATAATTTGTTGAATCCAAGACCATATTCGACCAAAGTTTGGAATTTTGCTTTCTTTTTTTCTAACAATTATCTTGCAGATCCAGATAGAAAGACAACCCCCTCCTTGGATCGAAAGGAAGCTTCCCTCATTGGGTCATAGGGCAACCTAGACCTCTTTCGTGACACGGGCCTGCATTTTTAAACTTAAACCCCCCTGTTTTTATTTTTTTCCTGGCCTATTTGTACTTCTATCTTGTTTTGTTTATTTTTTTAATGGATTTACTTTTTTTAACCAACATTAAATCAAAAACATCACAAAAAATATTAGGTTAACATTTTCTCAAATAAATTAACTAATTAATTAATGACTTTAACATTTTCTTAAAATTAAAATTAAGTCTAGACTTGGATTTTTATTCTCTTTTATTAAACAAAAGGAAAAAAAACAAACAAAAAGATTTTTTTTCTTTTAGTTTTAGACGTTATCTTCATTTCGCGCACATTTAATTATTTTTGCATTATTGTATCTGCTTCACGGTTTGTAATAGATAAAAACTAGGGCATTTTCTACTTTTATATTCCCCCAATTTTGGATATGTAAATAATTCCCCCTCCCATAAGCCATGTAATAGCGTAGGATTTAATTTACGCACTTTATATTTCCTGTACATATATTAACTGTTTAGATGTTTGTTAATAGGATTGCATGGAAAGAAATTAAGAACAAAATGTTAACAAACCTAACATCAAGATTAATAACTAAAGCAGAATACAATTGCACATGCACACCTTTAGGGTACTCCCACTTTGGTTGCCTTCGGAAAATAGTCACAACTCTTGAAAGTGAGAGATTTTAGTGGCTACCCTTCGGTTTAAAAGATCACAAGTCCCTTGATGACCCTGTCGATGTTGCCTCGGTAAAAATGATCTTAAATCCTTAGGGTAGTTACTAAGATTTCTTGCCCAGTTGCCTTTGTGACTATAAACGTCTCTTCGAATGTCCCTTAAACATCCAACGATAGGGATACCTACTCACTTATAGTAGGATAACACTGTCTAAAGGAAAAGAGGAAAAGAACGACCCTTTCGAGTAAAAGTAGATAGTTGTTAGATGCTTACTCAAAAACATACTTTTATCAACACTCTTGAGGACTGATACAAGAGTTATCATAAAGCAAGCTGCCTTAATATTGGCATTTCAAAAATACTCTTTCAAAACACACAAAGCACAAAGAATTTCAAATGAGCTAAGCATCTAAGAGACTGTAGAAAACTACGAATGGAAAGGGTTCTAACACCTTCCCTTTCCATAATCTACCCCCTTTACTCAGAAAACAGTCGAAAGGTCTTTTTCTGTTCTTTTCACTGTTTCCTTTGTTGGATAAAAGAAAAGTCGGTGGCGACTCTTGCTTACTACAATATTTGTGAATGCAAACTCAAAATCAGTATAACAGTTGGTTCTGCCACCGTATCACATATTGTAATAACAGAAGTCAAGACTGATGTCTCAACAACACACAATGTCACGACATATGTTATAACCTTTGCTGACAGAAAAACAAACTTGATAAAAACAAAAAGGTTGTGCAAAAAAGTAAATTGCAGAAACTTAAAAAACACAATGAATTGTTAACCCAGTTTAGTGAAACTCACCTACTCTTGGGGTTACCAATCCAGTAAGGAAATCTATTATCAATAGTATCAATTTGAAGCCTAAACAATCCCAGTTTACAACTTCCCACTTAATCCCTACTCAGTGCAACTTCTACCTAGGAACCTCCTATATATGAGAACCTATATCACTCCCTATCACCGTAGTGATATCAAACAATCCTAATCCTAGGGAATGTCTCAAGAAACCAAAAAAAAAGATTACTCTTCCAATAAACAATACTTTGTTTGCTTAAAAGCTTAACTAAGAAAAATACTCAACTCTTTTCTTTAAACCTTGGAGGAGACCAATAAATTGATAAACAAATAACAACCAGTAAACTCAAATGCATCAAAAATACATAAGGATGTACAAAAAACACACAAAAAACCTAAGGAACTCTCAAACCCTAAAAACTTATTTTCCACAAGGTTTTACAATAAAAATAATGCTTAAAAACTAGGTCTTGGACGTCCCCTTAAATAGACTCCTACAGTGGGCTTGGACTCTTCAATCGAATCAAATCATTAGTTGTAAATCCCTGCATAATCTTCTCCACAAAAATAGAAACAAAAAACAAATCTTTCAAATATTTTCTAAAAATTGTTATAGATCCTTTTTATGAAACAAATCAAATATGCAATTGTTCCTAAAAAAATCATTGATTTCCTGCGCCAGTTATGAGTACTAGAAGCCTCTAGAAACTCATATTTTTCAATCAAATCTTCAAGGATATCACTGAGCTGTACTATCATCATGTTCTGTTGTAACATGTTCCAACATCTAATAGAATATATGTTAAATAAAGTACCAGCTGACTCTACTGTACCAATTGGTCAAGGTGTTATGACATCATGTTCAACATAAGGCTGCAATACATGTTTTGATAAAATTGTTGCCAACCATAAAGTCACAGACCAAAAAAATAGTACTACAGAGATTGTATTATATATCGAAAAATTTTAAAATAATTACATGATATAGTCGACGTAATACTTTTCTATATCAAAATATCGTTAACAATATATATTTATTGTTACTAGAAGCTTTATAGTAGACACACAGACACACAGACACACATACACACACACACACACACACACATATATATATATATATATATATATATATATATATATATATATATATATATATATATATATATATATATATATATATATATATATATATATATATATATATATATATATATATATATATATATATATATATATATATATATATATATATATATATATATATATATATATATATATATATATATATATATATTTAGGATTTTTATTTTCTTAAAAGTTTTATGAATGTTCTTACTTGTAATTAAATTTAGAAAATATATTCATAGATTTCTCAATCAAGTGTGTAACTTTGATTTACTCATCTCATGTAAAATAATTAATAATAATTAAGGAGTTGATTAATTTAATTTCTTCATCTTTCATTCATATTATTTCTAAGTAATAATGTATATGAAAATCATTCAAATCGCATCTATTGTATAAAATTCCACTACATCGAGTGATTCTTTAAACTTGGATTTTGAAAAGGAAATAGTTTTTTTTAAATTAGCCTTTTTAAGAATGGTCTATTCAACTCCCTTATAGACAATTCAAAAAATCAATTAGAGTCCCAAGTGAGATCTTTCCTTTTGTGATAACAATTGTAATAACCAACTGTGATGTGTCCAAGATCCTTATCAACAACGGAAGTTATTACTACATCATGTACACTGAGCTTTTTGAAAAACTCGGGCTTAGAAAAAAGAAGTTGTTGTTGTACGAATGGTTCAATTTGCAGGTTTTTAGAGGCTCGTTGACTATTTCATGGGGTTCCATTGAACTAAAGCTCACATTAGGAGAAAGTAGAGACACCAAGGATCCTTATCTAAGATTCTTAGTTATTCCTCAAAGAAGTATCAACAACGGCATCTAAGGTTGGCCTTTCACTACAATATTGGATGTGGTAGCTTCCATGGTACACCTGAAGCTGGAGTTCCAAAATATGCATGACAAATCTTAGAAGGTGTGGGTAAGCCTATTGTGATAATGGAGGATACACAAGGTCCTGCAGTGCAATCAGAATGAGAACGATGGGAAAATTCCATGGAGAATAATAATACCTCCCTTGTTAGACAACTAAGGGAAATGGGAGTTGGTCCTCCCCTAAAAGAGATAAGGGTTTGTAGTAGGTACATTATGAATAATTCAAACTTGAAGTTGCAATAAGCCATCCCTAATAAATAATAAAGTTATACACAGTAATATGTATGATGAATTAAGGGACAATAAGCATTAGCCAATCCACTTGCTTAATTTTCACTCACTTTCATGTATAAAATGCAAAATTATTGTCATGATGAAGGGAAAATTCTTCAAGCAAGACTATATTTGTTTTCACAAAAAATATTTAATATCCTTTATGGTCACCATGGATAATGAAACCTCTGGGGTAAACAAACAAAGTTGTCAAAACCCATGATAAACGATGTTATGGCGTTATCACAAATGCTCCAAACGTGTTAAACCACTATAAATCCAATACTCTCTCTCTCTCTCTCTCTCTTTTTTTTTTTATAATCACACGCTTAATATTTATCATTTTCTTAGAAATTTTATGTTGTTAGGTTTTATCACCTTCATCGCGGTTTATTGTATAAAATTTGGTATGTTTTAGATCAAGATTGTGAACAATATACTTGTGATTAAAACATGAAATTATATTCATAGATTTCTTAATCAATTGCGTAACTTTGATTCACACATCTTGTGTAAAACTAATTTAGAGTAATTAACACTACTATAAAAAAACCTTTTACCTTAGTTGGAAAAGGGATTCGACCTCGATTTTATAAGCGATGTAACGAAGGATGACATGAAAACTCATCACTTTTCCCCTCGGTAAAGTTCAACCGAGAGGAAATTGTACTGGTGCTACATTTTACTTTGGTTTTCATAATAACCGAGAGGTAAAGTCTTGTTTATAAAATTTTGGTCTTAACCTATTTTTTTTTTTCAATTTAATTTTCAAAACATCAAATATGTTGACAAATTCTGATTCTTCCTCATCATCATTAACAACAACAAGAACAAAATCAATAGAATCCTTAAACATTAAATCTCAATAACAAAAACAATAACGACAATAACAACAACAACAACAACAACAAAATCAATAGAATCTTTAAACATTAGATTTCAACAAAAACAACAACAAATAAACAAAATAAATAGAATCGTTAATTATTAAATTTCAACACAACAACAACAAAATCAATATAATCTTTAAACATGAAATCTCAACAACAACAACAACAAATAAAAAAAAATAGAACCGTTAATTATTAAATTTCAATAACAACAACAACAACAATAATATTTAACATTTTACTTGATACAACTATAACTAAAGTTAATAAGTTATTTTCATGTTTTCCTAACTAACATTAAAAAAATTTAACAAGGAATTACTAGATAAGAAGTTACATTAAGAAATCAACCTAAAAATATTTTTCTGCCCTTATTTTCATTGTCATTGTTTTCATCATTTAAGTTTACATTTCAGCACTTCGCATTCCATGTAGATAGTTGTGGCATTCACGTTTTGGTTGACTAGCGAGAGTTTCACCTGGATCACTAATGTTTCATATGGATTGATGAGATTGAAATGTCTTGACCGTTGTTACTTTATTAACAGACGACAAAGATTAATTACTTAATTTTTTCATCAAATTTGTCATAAATAAATAAACTTAAAAAAACGTTACCCCTCGGTTTGCAGCTCATCCGAGGTAACAGGTCATAAAAAAATTAAAGGTGATAAAATATAAATATTGAAATTTGAAGGTGTGTCCTGTAAATATTTGACCCCTTTGTTTCCATCTCAACCAAACTAATAGATCATATAAAATTTTAAAAAAAATTAAAAGGTGAAAAATATAGTTGTTGGGATTCGAAGACATGTGCTCTAAATGCTTTACCCCTTAGTTTTCTGTTCAATCAAAGTAATAGGTCATAAAAAAATTTAAAATATTAAAACATGCTAAAATGTAGTTGATGAGATTCGAAGGTGTGTCATCTAAATACTTTACCCCTCAGTTGTCAGCTTAACCGAAGGAATATGTGATATTTAAAAAAAATTAAAACTTAGGACGCGTCTATATTTTACACCTCGATTTTTTGTTGGGTGAGATGACATTTTTGTCATAAATTTTATTATTTGTAGTAGTGTAAGACATTTATTACTTTTAATTATTCATATTATTGTATATGACACATCATTCCAATCACATATATTGTATAAATTTCTGCTACGTTGAGCGATTTCATCAAACTCTCATTTTATAAAGCAAATGTTTTTTATATTTGCCTTCTTGGAATGATTCCCAAATGAGATATTTCCTCTATTGATAAAAGTTGCAATTGCTAATTGTCATATGTCCAATATTCTTGTTAAAAATAGAAGTTCTTGTGATATCATATATGTTAGACGATGGCCCGTATCTAGAGCGCGGGGGGGGGGGGGGGGGGGGGGGGGGGGGGGGGTGAATAGAGGCGCACACTTAATTCTAGATACAAATCTTAAATTTTTTTCAAAACTTTTTATAGCGGAAGAAAATCACTAGATAAGTCATCTAAAATACAACTTATTGGAAACTCGGATATACAAATTGTTAACATTAAATCTATGAAACAGAATTGAATAATCAATTAACACAAGATCAATTCAACAATCCACTTATTTATTGTTTAAAAACAATCACTTTGCAATGTTATTTCCAAGGCTAAATAATCAAAGAACTAACTTGATTGTTTTATCAAACACTTGGCGTATAAGTGAATATTCAGAATTTTTTCTTGAATGTTGTTGATATACAAAACCAATTATAATAAAAAGTTATTTTAAGTGATATCCACACCTAATTCAAAAACATATTATGAGAGGACAATTCTTATAATTCAATTTCTAGTACAATTCTATATGTTAAAATGAATGATGAAATTGAAGACAAGTAAAAGTAGAAAAGTAAAAACACACAAAGAATTTGTCTACACACTTCTCCATGATCGTCCTTGCGTGTGGGTGTGTCTACATCTAATTACAATGGAATTAGGATAGTTCTTATATGCAAAATTGTTTATTAAAAAAGGAAGAGTAAGAACAACAATACAAAATTATCTAATTTGGTGTTGATGCTCCTTCTTCCAACCTTTGATCTTAAGAAAGATTAAATCAACGGATAGATGTAACCTATTTGCCGCTTAAGCTACTTCCTTGAAAATATTTCAAACACTCCAAGGTTCCTTGCAAATATTTCAAACACTTTAATGGATCTTTCCCTCAAGTGAATTTGATTGCACACTATCAACACAAGATCACCGATTCTATCATCGTATTCTTGCTACTTCCTTAAAAAGATTTCAAACATTCTAAGGTTCCTTGAAAATATTTCAAACACTCGAAATTTTTTTTACATTGAAGATTCCTTCTTGCATGATCTTGTACGAAACCCCCCAATTCAAAAAATGATTTTGGAGGAGAAACCCGATGGTTTTTCCCGGATGAAGACTTCTATAAATCTCAATCCAAACCAATTGGAAATCCATAATTCTTCATCTAGATGTCACCCCTACGGAACATCATCACAATATAATGTTGGTGTGTATGCATAGATTGGAAGGTTGAGGAAGAAGAAGAAATGCAGGCTAATTTTATGGTATCATCAAGTTGAGAATGATGCATGAATGGGTATTTATAGTTTGAAAATGTTTAGGGAAAAAAGGACAAATTCAGAATAAAAGAAATTGAAAATATGACCAAAACAGATTTTACGTATCAACCTCAAATTCGTATGTGTCGACACATAGGTTACAAAAAGAAGCATTTGTCGACCTGAGCAAGTCAGAAGCTACAGGCTTTAATACGTGAGTAAATATGTAGACTCATAAAATATGAAACTCTACAATTTCAGAAATCTTTCAGTATGTGTTGACCTGAAGGTTATATGTGTCGACTTGTTACTTACAAAAGCATACAAGCTTAAAAACTGAGTTACATGTGTCGAACTGCAAATCGAACGTGTCGACACATGCAATATAAAAAATGCATAAATACTTTTTCAATGTGTAGGTCAGTTTTAAAGTATTTTTTAATGATTCATAAGACCTATAATGCAGAGGAGTGCCACAAGACATAGAGATACCATCCATTTTACCCACATTCCATCTTACCCTATTTGAGATCATGCAAAACACCTCGTATTAAAGTTGTACTCACAAACTCCCCCTTTTGATGATGGAAAAACTTTCGACAATGCATTTCTTGTAATTTTCAAAGGCTCCCCATGTCTTTGTGCTTCATATCTTCATCTCACATAAGCTTCTCCCCCTTTGACACCATCAAAAAGATGAAGTAAAACGATTAGACGTACCAAAGTTTCCAAAAAAATTAACAAATACTAATCAGAGGTAAATTTTACACATAAGAGCAACAATTACATATCCCCATATAGATGCAATGATGCAAACTTTTAAATAACGGGAAGCAGACATCACAATAAATGTAATGGCATGAAAATTAAATGAAATACAATTGGAGCGTCACGATCATGTAACACTTCATAATGGAACTCCCGATGTCGCACACGCATGTGCCAACTATAGCGATAACACAATATCGCTACTAACACCAAAATGAAGACGTTTATCATCAAAGTAACTATGACAACATGAACTACTCATTAAAACATAAGATATGGGAAATAATCACATCACATGCTTGCATATTAAAAACAAATCTATACAAATGTGAAAAAATTAATACATAAAGTCATTGTAAACATATAGATCAAGAATTCACAATGGTTATTAATTGAAATTTTTTGGAAATGAACATTCATGGTTTTCATCATTTGAAAGTATATGAAGCATTTTCAGAATAAGTCTAGAAGTATGAATTAAGTAAAACCTTACGCTCAAGAAGAAATTGAAATGCATTACCTCATTCTTGAGGGATTGGAAGTTGCACTCACAAAACGTAACACACTCAAGAAAATAGTTAGAGTGAATACTAAACTGCAAGTGAAAGATAGAACTATGCAACATTTGAGATATCAATTATCCCAAATTCTCCATGTATGTTGACAAAGAATTCGGTTGCAAGTGGTTTAGTGCAAGTATCGGCAAGTTGATTTTTACTATCAACATGGTCAAATGCAACATCCCATTTTTCAACATGATCACGAAGAAAGTGGTGATGTATCTCAATGTGTTTAATCCTTGAATGTAGCACTTGATTTTTAGTTATAGTTATGGCACTAGTGTTTCCGCACATGATAGGAATACATGGTAATTTAATATAAAAGTCCAACAGTTGTTATTTGAGCCACAAAATTTGAGTGCCACATACTACCGACTGCCATGTATTCCGCCTTGGCAGTTGATAAATCCATGCAACATGCTTTTTACTATGCCAAATTACCGAGGATTTTTCAAACAAGTGACAAGTTCCACTAGCACTTTTCCTATCCAATTTGCAACCGGCAAAGTCAGAATCGAAATAGCCAACCAAAGTACAATCGTTTCCCTTGGAGTATCAAAGCCATAATTTTAAGGTACGAATGAGGTATCTAAAAATATGTTTTATAAATTTTAGATGAGATTCCTTAGGATCTGCTTGATATTGTGCACACATGCAAACACTAAACTTAATATTGGGATGAGATGTTGCAAGATAGAGAAGAGAACTAATCATACCTCTATACCTTTTTACCTGAACATGCTTACTTTTCTCATCCTTGTCTAAGTTACCTTTTGTTGCCATGGGAGTGTCAATTTTCTTAGCACTATCCATTCTGGACCTCTTAAGTAATCCGAGACCATACTTGGTTTGATATACACACGTTCCTTCATCGAGTTGCTTAGTTTGTAGCCCGAGAAAGTATTTCAACTCCCCAATAGGCTCATTCCAAACTCTCCCTACACAGGCTTAGATAACTCCTTGACAAGATGAATATTAGTAGATCCATAAATGATATCGTCTATATAATTTTGAACTAATAAAATATTCTTTCCTCGACATTTACCTATGTATCATCATTTTCAAAATCGGGAGGTTGAGAAACATACACATCTTCACCTATGTATCCATTAAGGAACACACTTTTTATGTCCATTTAAAATAATTTGAAGTTCTCAGAACAAGCATAAGCTAATAAAAGGTGTATAGCCTCAAGTAGGGCCACTAAAGAATAAGTTTCCTCATAGTCAATTCCCTCATCTTGGTTATACCCTTGATCCATAATACGATCCTTATTTCTTGTCATTACACCATGTTCGTCAAGTTATTTCTAAATACCCATCGGGTGCCTATGATTTGTTTATTTGAAGGTTAAGTGACAAGATCCCAAACATCACTTCTTTCAAATTGGTTTAATTCTTCTTGAATGGAAATAATCTAATGCTCATCATGTAAGACATATTTATTGTTTTTAGGTTCAACTTGTGATGCATAAGCACGATGACAACAAAGACTACTTATTTTAAAGCGAGTTGTTACCCCATTTTTGATATCACCTATGTTGTTGTCAAGTGAGTGGTCTTTGGAGGTTCTCCACTCAAAAGAAAGATCATCATTTTCTTCTTGAATTTAATCATCTTTCTATTCTTGGGTGTTATCTTCATCATCCTCAATCTCCACCATTTTAGGATGATCAACTCCATTACCGATGTCTTTGAGTATGTCTTCTGCAGATGCACCTACACCATGAAAAGAACTACCTTTCCCAACACTATTTTGGGTAGTCTCATAAAAAGTAACATGAGTGGACTCTTCAACAATAATTAATCTCTTGTTATATAATCTATATACTTTACTAGATTGAGAGTTTCCAAGAAAAATACATTCATCGGCTTTCGCATCAAATTTTCCTAGATTGTCTTTTTTATTATTTAAAACAAAACATTTCCATCCAAAGACATAAAGATGAGAGAAGTTTGGTTTTCTACCTTTCAAAAGTTCATAAGAAGTTTTGTTAATAATTGGATTACTAATTATCCAATTCAAGACATAACATGCCATGCTAATAGCGTCGGCCCAAAATTATTTTGGTAGACAATAATTATTGAGAATTGTTCTTGCCAACTCTACTAAAATGCGATTTTTCCACTCGACAACACCATTTTGTTGTGAAGTTCTATAAGCTAAAAAGTTTTGTTCAATTCAAACTTTATCACAATATTCTTCAAAATGGTGGTTTTCAAATTCACTTCCATGATCGCTTCGAATAACAACTATTTTATAGTTCATTTAATTTTGAGTTATCTTGGAAAAATGTGTGAAAGCTATGAATGATTCATCCTTACTACATAAGAAAACAGTCTAACAAAATATTGAGTAATCATCTACAATTACTAAACCATAGTAACTGGTCAACACGGACCATGTCAGGCGATACGACTTCCCGTGTTAGTCCTCTGGTATTTAATTTATTTAATCAACTCCCAGACATGCTGACACGACCCGTGTCAGGTGACACAGTCGCCCGTGTCTGCCCCCTAGCATCCAGCTTTGCATGAACTCATATCCTGACACGACCTATGTAAGGTGACACGACCCCCATGTCAGGTCCTCTATAGGTGGATTTTTTACTTTCTTCAAAACTCCGAGTTTTTGCACTTTTTCGCCCTGAATTGTTCAGTTTGATTCCTTTGACCTTGAAAACACTAAAAGACACAACCAAAGCATAAAATATGGTAAAATGAAATAAAAAACTCAGTAATAAAATAAAAGATAATTGAAATTAACGTTAAATAATTGTGTAAATACCACTGATCAAACTCCCCCAAACTTAAACCTTTGCTTGACCTCAAGCGACCATTAAAAAACTCATGAAAATCATAGTAGCCTAGTATTGTACGTGTAATACAATGTGAGAATTGACTTGGTTTTGCATTTTATCACAAAATTTGCGGATAGCAAGAGCCGCCATCGACTTTTCTATTATCCAATAAGGAAAGGGTGAAAAGAACAGGAAAGACCTTCGAGAATTTTCTGAGTTCCGGGGGTAGTTTATGAAAAGGGATGGTGTTAGCACCCTTTTCATCCGTAGTCATCTACATGCTCTTAACCGCTTAGCTCACTTTTCATATTTTCTTTTTTGTGTAAGTGTTTGAAAAATATTTTGAAAACGTCAATGTAAGGCGAACTTTGTAATGATTCTTGTATCGGTCCTCAAGAAGGCATACAAAGTGTTTTGAAAATATTTCATAAAAGTGTTTTGTGTAAAAAGAGATGTTTTTGTGAGCAGGAGATTACAAACTATCTACCTACTCAAAGATCCTTCGTGTTATTCTCATCCTCCCTTAGATAGTGCTACCTTGCCATTAGTTAGTAGGAAGCCCTATCGTTTGATGTGAAGGGAGGCGAGGGTCATCATACAGTCATAGAAGGAAACTTGTAGGGTGCTTTAGTAATTTTATCGTAAGGGACTAAGATCGTTTACCAAAGGCAACATCGTGAGGGTCATCGAGAGACTACGATCTTTTAACTGAGGGTCTTTGCTAAAGCGTTCCCACGTTCGAGGGACATGCCTGCTTTTATTCGAAGGCAACAAGTGGGATTACCCTAGAGGTGAGTGTGTGAAAAGTGATTCAATTCAGTTATTTAATCTTGATTAGGGTTATCTAACATTTGATTTTAGATCTTGCCATACATGCCCTAATTACTATACAGTAATAAGGAAAGCGTTAAATTGCGGAAAGTAAAAGTCTTACACTATTACAAAGCTTCGGGGAAAGGGGTACAAAACCATAAAACGGGGGAAGAAAGGTATTACAAACCCTAATTACGCTATTAAGCTATTACAAACCCTAATTGAAACTATTACAAACTGTAGTAGTTACATAATTGGGAAAATTAATGCGAAAGTAAACACAGGAAGATGGTAAAATAAAGAGAAAAAGAAAATTAAAAATCATTTTGTGGTTGTTTGACGAAAATGTTTTGATAATCATCCTAAAGTCTAATTGATTTTAATTAATCAAAAAAAAGGTTTGGTAATTAAATTAATCGAAGCTAATTATACTAATTAATTTAATGAATAAAAAAAATAAAAATTAATTTATTAGAAAGAAACTAATCCTAATTTTTTTTAATGTTGATTAAAGAAAAGTAAATAAGGTTATTAAGAAATTAGGGTTAGCAAAAAAAAGAGAAAAAATAGGGTTAGTAAAAAAAAGAGGAAAAAAGAATTACTGGAGGTGAGTGTTGAACTCATGACCCCTGCCTCTCCAGTATGCACGTCTGCCAACTAAGCTATGTGCCTTTGGTGCTAGGATACGCATCCAACATGTTTTGTAATCAACCTACAAAAATATGAAAAATTATAGAATCAAAGTGTCAAAAGGCTGGATCGAACCCAGGCCCTTTAATATCAATTCCTTTTCGCGCACGCTTCTACCGCTGGGACGGTTATACATCCATTAATATAATTGAAACAAATAATATAAATATAAAACATGATGATATTGACCGGAGAGGTTCCGGAGCCCTAGCTCCGGTCGTCTTCTCCGGTGAGTCTTTTCCTTATTCTTGTTAAACAAACATTGTTAAATATCCAATGGGACCCTACCACCCTAAATCTAACCCTAAGAATTGAATGGGACCATCGTCTTTTGCTAATTCGCCTTGGTGTGTGAGGTATGGTAAAAATAACATGAATTGTTTTGATCATGGAAATTCATTATTCAGATGGGATGGGACTCATGTGGTGATCCAAACCTGCACGTTGGCATCCCAGGAGCACGTTAGTTGTGTTAGTATGCGTTAAAACATAATGAAAACAGAAATACAAAAAATCATGAAATAATGATGAAAAAAACAATGGTGCATGTGTGATACGGTGGGAGAACTGACTTGGGTGTATTGCGTTTTATTGCAAATGTTGCGATTAGCAAGAGTTATCACCGACTTTTCTTTTATCCAAAAGGTAAGGTTAAAAAGCACAGGAAAGACCTTTGAGATTGTTTCTTGAGTTCGGGGGGTAGATTATGAAAAGGGAAGGTATTAGCACCCTTTTCATCCATGGTTTTCCACGGTCTCTTAGTTACTTGCTAGATCACTTGCTTTTGTTTGAAAATGTGCTTTGTGTGGTTTTTGAAAGTCTTTTGTAATGATGTCATTGTTTAGGAAAACTTTGTAATGATTCTCGTTCGTAAGAATGTATACAAAGGTGTTGATCTTTTTGAAATGTTTTCAAGTTTGTAAGATGTTTTGAAAGTGTTGGTGTTTGTTTTGAAAATAGAAAGGATGTTTTTGTTTTGAAATGGAGCAAGTAACTAGGAACATTCTACCTACTCAAAAGTCTTTCATATTCATTTCCTTTTTCCTTTGCCATTATTATCTTACCATTGATTTGGTAAGTAACCCTACATTTGGATGTAAAAGGGACAGACGTGGGTCATCGTATAACCATGATTAGCAATGTTGCAAGATATCTTAGCATTTTTTCCTTAGAGACTAAGATCATTTTGAAAGGCAACATAGATAGCATCATCAAGGGACTATGATCGTGTATTTTTCTTTTTTTTTGCTAAGATACCTCACATGCATAATATGGCCATTTTTGTAAGGCAACCAAGTGGATTTGCCCTAGAGGTGTTTGTGTGCAAGTGGATTGATTTTCATGCTTGATTTATCTTTGATTAGGGTTTTCTATTTGTTGGTTTTAGTCTTTCTATACAAAACCCTAATTACTAGCATTTGTATATAAAGCGATAAATTGCGAAATTTAAAATTACTACGCTATCACATCATTTAGGGGAGGGGGTGTACAAATTACAAATGGGGAATATTGCAAGAAAATAAATCTAAATAACTATTACAACCATATTGAATCTTTTGAATAAATGTACAAAATAAATGAGTAAAAATGCAAGAATATAAAATGTAAGGAGAAATATGATTTTTGTTTGGTATTCATGAAAAAGATTTTTTTTACCTAATTAATTAAAATAAAATAATTAACTAAAAAGAAAATTAATATTCTGTTAATAGAATAAATTAATTTAAAGAAAATAAGTTTTTTACAGTTTTGATGAATTTAATAAAAATAATTAAAATAAAATCCTAAATTCTAAATTGATTTTAATTTACAAAATAATATAATAATAAAAAACATTAAATTATTTAAGTATTAAAAAAAAGAAATTAATTAAAGAAAATGTTTTTGTTCTTTTATTTTTGTAAAGAAAAATAAACTAAATAAATATAAATAATAAAATATGTATATTTTTGGATTTTTCTTATTAATGAAAATAGTAATTATAATGATAATATTAATAAAGATAATAAATAAAAGATAAAAAATTAAAAATTAAATTAAATTAAAAATAAAGTCAGGGGGGTTAATAAGTGAAATAAGGAGTATTGTAAGAAAAAAAGTTAGACCCAAACTGATGGCCCAAGCGCTGCAAAAAAAGTCAAAAAATGTGAGAAAATTGTAAAAAAAAAATGCAAAAGGTCACGCTGGGGCTTGAACCCAGGACCTAAGGGTGACAAACCATATATATATATATATATATATATATATATATATATATATATATATATATATATATATATATATATATATATATATATATATATATATATATATATATATATATATATATATATATATATATATATATATATATATATATATATATATATATATATATATATATATTAGAAACTGCTTCATGAAAACAACTTCATCTTCAACCTCTGGCCGGACCACCTGCATCTTGTTCATTTCTCATCCATTTGCAAAAATGTAAACATGAAACTTGTGGCAAATTTTACCACGATTCCGGAAATGTAAATAACTAAAGCTATGGATAAAAAATGAGCATGAAATTTGAATGGTACCAAATTTTGACCTAATTTTTCCAGGATGTTCAGATTCAAAATTCTAACAACTTAAGCAATATAAATGAAATCTAAAGACATGGTTAGCTTCAGAACAATGGTGTCTACATTTTTCAATCACAAATTAAACATTAATGATGCATGTATAAAGAGTTCAAAGTTAAGGAAACTTACCTCAAAAATGGAAATCGTGTTCTGATTTTGAGCACTCCTCAAGGTGTTGTGATGATCAGAATAGCTCCACTGAGTTCCTAGAAAACTAATGCAATCATTAGTTTGTTCTGGAGGTGGCTGGATCGTGCTGGAGAAGTCCAAGTGCAAAGCTCTGTTTTTGAAAATGGAGGATGGTGTTAATGGTGTTACAGTCTTGTAATAGGGTGTGGGATGAGTTCTAAATGATGTTTAGAAGCTTTAGGAACAAAAAGGCTTGAAAACGCACGAGGGAGATGTGAGTTTCAAACTTTTGGTCAGGTTATGAAAAAATGGAGGTATGTGATACAGTTCTGAGTTCTTCGGAGCTTTGGGGTCTAAAAATGCGTGTGTTTTGTTGCCAATGACTTGTACATAAGTAATGAGAAGGTTTTTGTGCTTGAGAGGGTCAGAAGTACAAGATATAGGTTGAATGCTATGTTACGTGATTTTGAAGGAAATTGGGAGCATGGTTCCAAGATGAAGTACAAGCATGGACTGAGTGATTGTAAGGCTTAAGACAAACTTCTCTTGAGTTATAGTACGTGTATGATCAGAAGAAAACAATTGCAAGGCTCAAGAACAAGTTTTGTGTATAAAGCTACTTTTTCAAATTGGCATAGTGCACTTTCTTCCTAAAATGGATATAAAGCATGGCATTGCATTGAATGTTTGAGTTAAGGCCTCTAACAGCTGTGCAAGCATTTAATTATGGAGTTCCTAACATGTTGGAGGCCTACAAATCAAGGATTATGCAGCATAGGTTTGAGATTTGTATTTTGTTCATCACAAAATTTTCCTTGTAAAACAACTTGAAACCCCAACTTTCGACCTTCGATTCTCCTTGATAAAAAATAATCTCAAGGAGTTCTTTGACATTTTGGAAATCTTGTAATGTTCTCTACAACCCCTCTTTGAATCACTTTTGAAAAATCCAAATGGAACTAGGTGAAACTTGGGTTAGAAGTTAGGTCAAAATCCTGACCAAAAATGTTCAAAATTTCACTAAGTGTTTAGTTTCAAGACCATGACTTCATGGATTAATAACCTGAGATCCAAGCATTTCTAGGAGAAGTTATGTAAAGAAATGTTGTAGATATCATGGAAATATACAACTTTCATGATGAAAGTTTCTTTTGAATCATCTTGCGTCATGGTGAAAAATTGGCTCAAAGTTGTGAAAAAATATGAAGTTTTCAACACTTAGAAAAATTTCTAAGTTTGAAAACTTTGACTTTTCAAAATGAAATCTTAACTTTTTGATTTCTTGATGAACAAGTTTCATGTTTTTATGAATTGTGATCTTTGGCACTTGATTTTGACCAAAAAGTCAAAGTTTGACTTTTCAATATACAGTTAACTTTTAATCAGTTGACTGAAAATCAACTATCAATCCAATTGATCTTGAGCAATGTTTTGAGTCATTCCATTAGGTCAAAATGATTCAATTGAACTCTTAAGATCATGCTTCAAACCAATTAACCATTTATAGGTCAAAAATTAGAAAATTTCCTTTCTTAGTCAAAACCCTAATTTTGACCATTTTGCCCTTTTGATGATTTGATCAAATTTCTTGAGGAATTATGGTCTAAACTTGATCAAATGATATATATGAGTTTATAGTATTTATGTGGATAAAGAATTATGAAGTTTGACTGTAAATTGACCACAATTGACTTTTCCCCAATACAACTGGTTTTTAGGTCAACTGCTCAATTGACTGAGCAAAAATGTGATTCAAGGATTGAAACTTGACATGAGAAATCTTGGGGGTCCATAATGATCCATGAAAGTCATAAGTGGCATTGAAAGTTCAATTATCCTTGTGCAATCTCAAACCCTAATTTTAGTCATCAGTGTTTAAGGAGGTGTCTTGAGATGGTCAAACCTTGTGCAGTCTTGAATCAAAGGAGATCTTGTGAGAAAGTATTTTATAAATGAGAGGGAAAATTTTGGGGTACAACAGCATGTATGCTGGTTCAGGCCCTTTGGATCATGGTGACCGATCCAACCTTGCCCTTCAATGTTCCTGGAACTGAATGGAATAGAGGTTTTGTAGTGAGAGGGCTTGTAACAAGAGTTTTGAAGTTCTAGTGTTCTTCAAAAAAGTTTTATGAGAATGAATGATATTTTATAGTAAATTATTAGGTCAGGGATAAGTGGGCTTGGACCTTGTTTAAAAGGATATGATTTTATCTTATTTATTTTATATTATTAATCAATAAAACAAAAATAATAAAAATAATAAAAATAAAAATAGGCCAAGGGGTGTAAGGATAAGGTTTGATGTGTATGAAGAGTATAATACACGTTTGGACTCTTAAACCATGGCCCAATAGCCCAAAATATCAATCTTGCTCAATTTGAACTTCATGCATTTGCCCAAAACTTCCAAACTTGCAATGGTCATAACTCACTCAAATTTCATCTTTTGAAGGTGTTCTTTGACCTTTTGGAAAGTTAAATATGTCCTCTAAAACCTCTATGTTTACCATTTTTTCTTTTGAAGATGTTATCATGATGTAAGTTTCCTTGATAAAAAGTGTCTTTTTGTTGACTTTTGAAATGACCTAAAAGTGTCTTTTTTGGACTTGAGCTTAGAGAGGCAAAGTTGTAGAGAATTAAATTTCTTTAATTATGGGCTTTGGTTAGGGAAAAGATGATGAAGCATGTGAAATTTCTGCTTGGTCAAAGTTCAGTTGACTACTCCTAAGGAAACCCTAACTTGGAAACTTTTGACTTTTGATGATTTGAGGGATTTTTTTTGAGGAATCATGATCAACCCTTGATAAAATGATGAATATAACTTTAAAGTGTTGATGTTTACCAAAAATCTTGAAGTTTGACTATATGTTGACCATAATTGACTCTTTACCCCATATAGTTGATTTTAAGTTATATGAGCAATTGATTGAGCAAACTTGTGATGCAATTCTTGAAACATGACATGAGCATTCTTGAAGACCTATGGAGAACCATGAAAACCACTTGAGACCTTAGAAACCCAAATTTCCTTGTGAAACATAAAACCCTAATTGCGGATCCATTGCTTAGGAGGAGAATTTTTATGATCAATTCTTTAGAAACCTTGAGCATTTGAGGACCTTTGGGAATGTTTTGAAGATAAATGGGAGTGAAATTTTGGGGTACAACAAATGCCCATGTTCAATCTTCTTAAACCTGAAGAGTTAGATTGGCATGTCCGCCATTCGCGACTTGAAGATAGAAGATGATCGAACACTTAAGTGCCGAGAAATTTGCACTCGCATGTGCATGAAGTAACGCTATTGGTTGATAAGATAGGGAATGGGCTTAATGATTTCATTTAGAAAAGTGACGGAGAGTATTCAGAGATGGGCTTATAGATGCCACCGAAGGTAATTGTTGATAGGAATATCAGAATAAGTCTATGCCTGACTTTGTCTTATAAGATGTATTTGGAATGAGTCTACGCCCGAATTTATCCAAAAGAAAATCAGAGTGAATCTACGCTTTATTTTATCTGAATAAGGTACTAGAATGAGTATACGCTCGACTTTATCTAGAAGAGACGTTTGAAATGGTTCTACGCTCGACCTTGTCCAAAAAGAGTATCAGAAGGAAATCTATGTCTGATTTCATCTGAATGATATACTTGAATGAGTTTACACTCGACTTTGTTTAGAAGATATGTTTGGAATGAGTCTACGCCAGACATTGTCCAAAATGAATATCAGAATAATTCTACGCTTGATTTTATCCAAATGATATACTATAATGAGTCCATGCCCGACTTTGTCTAGAATGATGTACTAGAAGATGCCTACGCCCGACTTTATCTAGAAGATGTATTGGAAGGAGTCTACGCCTAACTTTTTTCCCAAAAGAGTATCAGAAGGAAATCTACGTTTGACTTCATCTGAATGATGCACTAGAAGATGTCTACGCTCGAATTTATCTAAAAAATATATTTTTTAGAATGACATTATGGGGATAGTTCTTAAGTAGCTACTTGTCAGATTCAGTCTCTGAGAGAAATGCTTGTCAGAATTCAATTTCTAAAGAAAATTGTCTGGTCATGTAGGTAGTCACCCCGACTTGTTTCAGGAATTACTCTGTGACCTGTTAGAAATTTTTTGATGATGTTCGTATGTTTGTGAACTTTACATGAAAAGATAGAGTTAGTATTGATGCAATGTCATGATGTATGTAGCGCATTGCATAATGATGTTCTTAAAGAAAATGAGAGCATGTTGTATGTGTTTCATATGAATATGCTAGGATAAATTATGTACGGATGTGAGATGTCATTGAAGTGTATCAGTAGCTTTGGATAACATTTTTGATCGGGAGAATAAATCCCAGACTATTGTTAGGGATGGAGACAATAATTCTTCAATCTTGTTTAGAACGACTCTGCTGGGGATTCCTGCTTGCTATTTGAGGAAACTCCGCTGGGGAATTTGATTTCCATTTGGGGGAGATAAGTTCAAGAACATTGGTTGTTCATTGCTCCACTCGGGAGTTTAATTCTTATATACCCTGACCGAGAATAAAAGAGCTGGATAACCTTCTAAGGTACTGTCTGACCGAGTTTATGATATGGATTCCAACTCGTCTGGAGAGGATAAGATTAACTGATATATAGTCCGAATTCAAGTATTGTAGTAACTCTCTAGTTATAATGGTTTGGAATACCCATTGCCGGAGAGAGAAGTTTTGTCGTTGATTTGTAGTAGTCGAAGTGATAGACTCAAGCTAGGGAGATTGTATCTTGTTGGGGAAATATACCCTATTAGGGAAATAAACCCTACTGGAGAAACACTCTGCTGAGAAAAACTTTGTAGGGGATGTTACTGCATTGGAGAAATAAACTCAGCTGTGGAAGAGAATTCCTATGAGTCGTGCTAATGACATACTTTCTAACGAGGGTTGGGACTTCATAGGTTGGCGACGTTGTCGGGGAATAGATCATACTCCTTTTTCCGCTGGGGGGGGGGGGGGGGAGGGTCTACTGATAAGTATGATTAGGATATTTCAGACTTGCGAGGAATGTGTCGAGTTCATGAAGATGACTCACCAAGATGCCCTTATTTTTGCTTAGGCTAGTCAACCTAGCGGGTCGTTTTTTATGCATAGTATTTTTTAACTATGTCCATGTTCACGGTGTGGAAGATCTTTACCGTCCATGGTAGTAAATATCATGGCACCTCCCAAAAATATTTTCTTGATCACAAATGGCCCTTCTTAGATGGGAGTCCATTTTCCCCTGGGATCACCCCGCGGTAGGATGATGCGCTTTATTACTAAGTCACCAGCATGATATACTCGATGCTTGATTTTATTAATAAAGGATTTAATTATACGCTTCAGATACATCTGACCGTGACAGACAACCGCAGGCCTCTTATCGTCAAATAAATTCAACTGCATATTTCATAATTCTCAAGGAAGGAATTTGAACTTCGACAGGTAAGACAGTTGTTGTAACCAAATTTTTTCCCCTAAGATTCCTTTATCATCTCATATCAACTCAATCACAACAAGAGCACACTAGGGTTTGGTTTTTCTCCCTATCTTTAGGTTTGCTCATGAGGAATCGCCAAGCCCCTTGATTTGTATATTATGATCGTATTTGTTTTGTATTGATTAACTTTTAAACTAACAAATGCAATGAATGTTTGCTCTAGTTGATGATACTATAGGTGAGGGCACAACACATTTTATCAAGTTGATTTATAGGTTCATGAGTTTATTTCCATGCATTCTTCAATAAAGCTTCATTGAGATTCAATATTCATTATTGAAGATGCTTTAAAGTGATATCATCATAAGGTCTACTATGATTCATCATGCCTCAATTTGTCAAATAATTTCAAAAGATGCAAGAGTAGATTGAAGAAGTTTGACCTAATGGGACAAGTTCTTGATTTCTTGATCACAAGTACATAACTATCTCAATTATTAACATTTGGAAGTGGTTTTTGGTGTTATGGTTTCTTATTATCATCCTCAATAACTTCTATTCACATGGCAAAAGTAATTGTTCAAGAAAGATTGTCAAAATTGAAAGGGGTTTCCAAGTCATTTTGGTTCTCTAGGGGCTAGGGTTTTGAACTTCTAAGGTCTATATCTTGTTCATATTTTGATATTTTTGGGTGATTCCAAAGGCATGTCTTTCATTAAAGGGTTATCAACTAATCACTTCAAGAGTTTCAAGAAATCTTTGTGTGGAAAATGCCTAATGATGAAGGAATATTACAAGTCCCCTAAATAGGCCAACAAATTCCCTTATGTGACTTCAAAAGATCATAACTTGGTCAATTTTTATCTCCTTGAGCTCATTATTTTTACATGTTGATATTAAGGATGTTAACTTTAACTCTTATTTTATGTTGAAAGCTTGAAAATGAGTGGAAGATGCCCTAAGAACCCAAATGATTATGGGTCACCTCATGGATATTCACTAATTTTACAAGGCCATAAATTTTTCAATACTTGGTATTTTTGAGTGATTCAAGTGTCACAATTCTCTTTTGGAAGCCTACTTCAAGCTAGCATTAATGATCAAAGCTCAATTTTGGAGGAAGGCCTTTTTTGAACTAGAAATATTATAGGTCACTTTTGAAGAAAAACTTAGAATTTTTCTAAGTACAAAAAGTCATCATCTTTTTCTCAACTTTGATTCATCACAACTTTAGCTCAAACATCCATCTGATTCCATTCTTAGAACCTTGCAAAGATTGTGACCTTATCTTTCAAATGCTTCAAGAATCATGCCCTAAGACTCCTTGAGATTTGAACACCATGGATTCAAATATGGTACCTTGAAACTGAAGTTTCACTTCAAGCCAGATTACAAAATTCATAATTTTGCTTCTAATCACCAAATTTCCACGCGATTTGCACTTAAATCTGATTATAAAATATGTTTGGATCATTTAGGACGATAAAACACATCGTTTGATTGAGTTTTGATGCACATGTGATCACACATTCTTCATGATCATAGGTGTGCATGAACTCAAGGGAAATTGCATCATTAACCCCTCCTCTTGATTCCATTTGCTTCTCCTATAAATACAAAATCTTTTCCACTAATTTTGGCAAGCTTTTGATAGCCAGTTGACCCTTTTCAGATCCTACACGAACTCAAAATTTGAATTTATGATTTCATGCATTCTCCCTCTAAAACACCAAAAGCCTCATTCAGTTAGCTTCATTGAACTTCTCTGAAGCTAACCATACTCTTACCTTCAAGAATTGTGACCTATATTGATCTACAGAAGTCCAGTTTCAGAGCCACCTTTTGCTACTTCGTTCAGGTAGATTTCTTGGTCAAATTGATCCAAATAAAAGACTAATCTACTTTTTTAATCTTTCTGATTCTCGTGCTTTTACAATTTGAAATTTCATTAAGATTTGAGTGAGATATTCCAGAATTTTGTGCTTGCTATTATTTCTGCATTTTCTCAATTTAAGTCTTGCTCAGTTTATATAAATTTGGTACGATGGTACCATTAGAATCGTCTTGAAGAGACAAGTCTAATTGTATCGGTCTGGTCCTCTAATTTTACAGTTTGAGGAACCCCAATCTAGGGAATTTGGAGGTTGAAGACGATCTACGTGTCGTACTTCAAACAATGAAAGTGTGACATGTAATTTATTGAATTCAATCCTGTGTGTTTTCTTAATCATACGCGCGCCTTGAGAGCCCAGAATTTTAGTTGTTTTTAAATATTAAAAGTTGATCAGGTGCAATTCCTAAAGTTGACCATGATATGCACAACGTGCCTGATCCTTTGGCTCTGATTACTAGCGCGTTTTGACTCTCATCCAATGGTTCACATTTTTTAAACTTTATTCTATTTTCTGTTTTTTACACCAAACTTCAAAAAATCATAGAAAATTCATTTCTGACTAAACAATTATGAAAAAATTCACAAAAACATTTTCAAATATTCTCTTTCAGATTTTTAATTTTTCATGATTTTATTTTCAGATTTGGTATTTTTTTTAAATTTTCCTTTATTTTGACTTGTTTCTAATTATTTAAAAATACTTTTTGATATTTTTTAAATTCTAAAAAGTTTTATAAAAATCATTTCCCTCATTTTTGATATTCTGAAATTTTTCTAGAATTTTATTTTGAGTTCTATTATTTTTTATCTTCTTTTACTCATTTAATTAATTTAAAAATACTTTTCTGTTTTTTAAAAAATTATCAAAAATTTTATAAAAATGTTTGAGATCACTTCTGATTTTTCTATGGTGTCTTTAAATTTTTTCTTTGATACTTTGAATACAGTTTGCTATTTTGTCTTTTATTTTTATTTTAAAAACAATTTAAAATTTTTATTTTATTTTATTCATTAAATACAATTTATTTTTTAAAATACTCTGACTATGTTATTATTGATCATACACTTCATTAATATCATTGGATCTTGGATGTTGAGTTTTAACTCCACAAAAATGGATGAATGATTTTAATGATAATTTGATTAAAAATTTTTTTGATTCAAATATTTCTGCTCTCTCTTCATCTTATCCTTTTCTCATTGTGTTAAATTTTGTTAGAGGATAATCTATATATCATCTCTTCAAACATATGGCACATAGATTGCTATTGACCGGCCTCAAAATAGGTGCGATTTCTATATAAGTCCACTTACGATTGCTTAACATAGCGCTAAATTTTGTCCCGATTCGAGAAATAATCATTCGTGACCCAAACCTATGTTTGCAAGTCCAAGTATGTTTAATTTGAAACCTTTGATCCAATAAACTTGAGGTTCATTGTTAGGAGACCTCGGTCTTATCAATCCTCTAATAAACTTTCATAAACTTTGGTCTAAGCGAATCATTTAAACATCGTTGATCATTTATTGTCGCCTCGAGAATTTGAAATGAATGATATACTTGAAAAAAAAGCAAATGAAACTTGTTGTTGAGAGGCTTTGATTTTATCAATCTTCTAATGAGTTTTCAAATGCAAGTGTCAAGATGGTTATTCAACTAACCTATAATTTCTAACTCATTAACAAATTGACTTTTATTTTTATGTTTTTACTTTACACTTTTACTTTTACGCACCATTTATTTTAGAATTTACATTTCATGCTACTTTCTTCTTTGCTCACTTGAGCGTTTATCTTTTTGTCTTTTTATTTTGCTCACTTGAGCTTTTCATTTTCCTTTTGAAGATACCTAATAATCAACTTGAACAATAAAAAAGCTTTAATGTCACATGGACTATTTGGTTACTATCCTTGGCATTTTAGAGTTATGGATTTCTTGGACTTAGGATTAGAGACCTTGACCTACCTTGAGACCTTGTAACTTCTATTGTTATTTTGTTTGGAGTACTTGGGGTTTACCCCGAGACATTGGGTTGTTTGTTTTCTTTGTGTCCAATTTGTTCTGATTATATGCTTTGTCTATGATCGGAATTTCATCTGTATACAGCCGTTACTCTGCCCAATTTTTGTGAAGACCTAATGCATTTGAAGTTTGGTATTCTTAATAGGTTTATGTCTTTGCTTGTTTGGTTTCAATCCAAAGGATGGGAATTCTACATTGACTAATTATGTTAAGTGTTGGCTTCTTGTTGGTTAGACGGTTCTTTTCCCTAGCTTTTACATCATGCTTTAGGATAGTCCTTTCATCTCCTCCCACTTTCTTTAATTTCAAAAATCTTCTCCCTCCTTTCAAAAACTCTTCTTGTTTTCTAACTTGAACCGATTTCACAATAAACTTTGACTTAGGTCCATGCATTTTCAAAAATATTTTCTTAATCAAATTTTAATCAACTTAATCATACTTTGATATTTTTTTATGAGAAGACTAAAAGTAAATCAATCTCATTCAAACCATTTTGCCTTTTTGGCTTTTTACCTTAAAATTTTCTCAAAAGATTAGACTCTTGCCAATCTTTGTAGTGATGCGAACTACTATACTTCTATGATATGTAGTGAAGTGATATATTTTCCACTTGGGTGTTGAGTGAAGCTTTGTTGATTTTAAAATCCAATCTATATCCTCCACTTTGAGATGACGCACATTCTCCTTTCTAATAATCGTGGGTATTAAGTATGTTCTTCTACTCGGATAAGACGATGATGTCTCATTTCTTAAAATTAACCAACACATATGTGTTTTAAATTTTTTAAAGTTGAACTACAAGTACCCTGATCCCCTATTGCACGGTAGGTGGTACGTAGGCACTAAGGTTCACAACCGCGGAGGGTGAAAAAATTGTAAAAAATATTTCTCTTCTCACCTCCACCATCTATTTTTGTATACAACTTTTATAGCCAAAATACACAAATTTTCAAAGAGGTTCATGCGGAGTACCGTAGATGATTGAGGTGCTAATACCTTCCCTTTGCAAAACCAACCCCGAACTTAGATTCTCTTCCCCAATTTTTGGGTTATTCTCTCTTTTCCCATTCCTTTGGAAACAATAAAGTGCGGTGGCGATTTTTATTTTGATATGTGCGAGTCAATTCAATCCAAGGGTTTAGTCGCAACATTTCTACTGCTACAACAACCTCCGTACTATATAATAGAGAGAATGGGGTTTCCCCAGTTGATGTCCGGGATGAAGTGTGATAACCCTGAAGAGCAAATGGTAACATCTCGTGCTAGTCTTTATATGTCATCGTTATCTTCTGTATAATTTTCTTAATGTTATTATTGGCGGCTTCCACTATTCCATTCATGTTTCGTCGATATGGAGAAGAATTGTGGTGCTTGATTCTAAATTGCGTGGAATGTTACGTGATCATATGGTTATTGAGATTGGTACTGTTATTTGTGATAATCCTTTCGGGGATGCCATACCGATAAATAAGGTTATGCTTAATGAGCCTAGTGACCATATTCTTAGTAACAGAGGCAAACGAGGCTGCTTCAACCCGCTTTGTCAAGTAATAAATGGCGACGAGGATGGAGCGATGTCGGTTGGAAGTAGTAGGTTTAATCTCTCCAATCATATCAATGCCCCACATTGCAAATGACCAAGGAGCATTCAAGATATTCATAGGTACTGGAGGCACATGTAATTTGTTAGGATAGATCTAACACTTGTGTCAAGTTCTTGAGTGGTGATGGAAGTCTGCTTCCATAGTCGACCAATAATAACCTGATATCAGAATTTTCTTTGCCATAGTATGTCCATTGGAATGAGTTCCAAAGATACCTTTGTGCATATATTCCATAATCTTCTCTGCCTCTTTCTTGTCTATACAATAAAGCAGAGTCAAATCATGGTTGCGCCTGTACAGAATCCCATTGCTAAGGAAGAACTTAGTCGAGAACCTCAGTAGGAATTTCTTATCGTTGATAGATGCTCCTTCAGGATACTCTTGAGCCTTAAGACATCTTTTCACTTCATGAAGCCATGGCTTCTCTTCTACTTCGTCAGTGTCGACTTCGTAATAGTGTGAAGGTTCGTCTAGCCTTTCAATAGTAATCTGGGGAGCCTCGTTGTCCCATCTGACTTTAAACATAGACGACATGGTTTCTAAGATGTCTTCCAGCTGATTCTCTTCTCTTGGGATGTGCTCAAAAGTGATCTCCTCGAAGTACGCAATTAAGGCTAGCACATTCTCTCTATAAGGAATGAGGTTTGGGTGCTTCGTATCCCATTCTCTCTTAATCTGACTAATTACCAGAGCTGAGTCCTCGTCACGTTCAAGAACTTGATTCTTAGGTCAATAGCAACTCTGATGCCCATGATGCACGCATGATATTCAGCCATGTTGTTGGTACAGTCAAAGCATAATCTGGCGGTGAAGGGTTTATGGAAACCCTAAGGAGAGATAATTACACCACCAATTCTGTTATCAAGTGCATTAGAAGCTCCGTCGAAAATCATAGTCCATTAGGATCCTAGCTCTGGTCCTTCATACAGTTCAGGTTCTTCACATTCCGTAACTAGCATGATGTTCTCATCCGAGAATTAGAAATTCATAGATTGGTAGTCGTCTACGGTTTGATGAGATAAATGATCTTCCAGCACACTTCCTTTGATCACTTTCTGAGTGGTGTGCTCAATGTCGTATTTTGTCAAGACCATTTTCCATCTGGCTATTCTACCGGAGAGAGCGGGTTTCTCGAATATGTACTTTACGGGATCCATTTTAGAGATAACCAAAGTAGTATGAGTCAACATATAATATCTTAGTCAGGGATCATCCCATGCCAAAGTGCATCAAGTTTTCTCGAGCAATGAGTATCTTGTTTCACAGTCAGTAAACTTTTTAATATAACAGTATATTGCATGCTCTTTTCGACCAGACTCATCATGCTGCCCCAGTACACACCACATTGAGTTCTCTAACAGTGTTAAATACATGATCAGAGATCTTCCTTCAACTAGTGGCATCAGGATTAGAGGTTCTTGTAGGTACTCCTTGATTTTGTCAAAGGCTATCTGACAATCGTCGTTCCATTTCACTACCTGATCTTTCTTCAACAACTTAAAGATCGGTTCTTAAGTAACGGTCAAATGAGAAATAAATCTAGAAATATAGTTAAGTCGTCCCATGAAACCTCTTACTTCCTTCTCGATACAGGGAGGAGATCTTTCTTGAATATCTTTGACTTTAGCGGGATCAAAATCAATTCCTTTACCGCTGACAATAAAACCCCAAGAGTTTAACAAACCTCACCCCGAAGGTGCACTTATTCAGATTCAGCCTCAGCTTATACTTCTTTAGTCTCTCAAACTACTTATGTAGATGGTCCAAATGCTCTTCTCCAGTCTGTGATCTAGCTATCATATCGTTGTCATAGACCTCTATCTCGTGATGAATCATGTCATGGAACAAAGCTACCATATCATGATGATATGTTGCGCCAACGTTCTTCAACCCAAAAGGCACACTATATAACAAAAGTAGTCTTTTCAATGTCTGCAGGTGTCAGCTTGATCTAATTATACCCTTAGAAATCATCCATGAAGGAGAGCACTTTGTGCTGTGCGGTGTTGTCGACCAAAACATCAATATGTGGAAGCGGGAAGTCAACTTTAGGGCTCGCCCTGATCTAATCCCTGTAGTCTACACACATACGTACCTTGTTGTCTTTCTTCTGTACTGGAACCACATTCGTAACCCATTGAGGATTGTATGTCACTGCTAAGAACCCTGCATTGAACTGTTTCATTACCTCAGCTTTAATCATCTCTTACATCTCGGGACGCATGCGATGAACCTTCTACTTTACGGAGCACAACCATCTTTCATCAGGAGACGGTGAACCATAATATCGGTATCAATCCATGGCATGTATTCGTATGACCAAGCAAAGATATCAACATATTCATGCAATATCTGTATCAACCTGTTCTTAAAACTGTCCTCTAAGTTGGTGCTTATCTTGACTTCTTTTCTGTCTGTTTCAAAACCCAAGTTTACCACTTCAACTGGCTCTTAATATGGTTGAATAACTTTCTCTTCTTGCACTAACAGTCTGGCAAGTTCTCCCAGTATCTCATAATCTTTCTCACCTTCGTCCTCGGCTTGGTAGATCAGATTTTCAAAGTCATAAGTGGAAATAGGAGAATTGTTATCAACGAGGATGTGGATCTGCAATGTATTATGTGGGCCTATGTAAGAACACATAACTATTTGAGAGTGATAAAAGCAAAAAAGAAAGACGGAGAGCACAAAATTTGAATGCAAAATGTCAAATTCTTTATCAAATGAAAATATGTTTATGAAATGATAAGCCTTATCAAATGAATCGTTCTGCCCTGGGTAAGGCACAAGGCTTAAAGTCATTATTTAAATATTACAAAGCAAAAAGTTGTAAGAAATAAAAACAGAAATGTAGCTATTACTCCTGACTAAAGGAGATGGAGATGATGTCCTTGGCCTTCCAGTTGCTGAGCCCATTGCAAATGGTAGGAAAGATCCAGCTGTCAAGGTCATAATCACTGTCAACATCTTCTATTACGCTGACTCTATTGTTGTTGATGCAGAATAGTGGCCTTCCAACACCAGCGCGATGAACATCACTCTGACCCTCAGCACTGAAACCCAAACCAAACTTGTCAGACTTATAGGGAATGTCAGGAAGTTAACCCCAAATAGTACAACCAATTTCTTCTATAGTAGCTTTAACATCTTTCAATGATGCCATACTTGGTGGAACCCTAGTAACTTTGGGAATGGTAGTAACATCTTCAGTAGCGGTAAGAGAGATGACTTTAAAATTTTGACACAGAGTCTCGATGAATTCGTCGTCCATCTCTACATACCGGAAAGAGTTCAAGTGGCTAACCATATACTCTTCTTCACGGTAGACAGTAAAAATCTTTCCGTTCACATGATATTTTAATTTCTGATGTAAGGTATAGGTGACAACTCTTGCCCCTGGATCTAGGGTCGTCCCAGGAAGCAAGAATAAGATGGTCGAATATCCATTACATAGAAGGTATATTCAAAGATCTACAAACCTACTTTGATCGAAAGATCCACTTCCCCATGTACTATAGTTTTTGGCCCATCAAAGGCTCAAACTATAATGTTGCTGGGTTTCAGTACGATCCCTTTGCAATCAAGTTTGTCAAGAGCGCCTTTCGATAAAACATTCAGCGAGGAACCAATATCAACCAAAACATGATCCAGAGTAGTGCCTCTGCATTCAATGGAGAGGTAGTCAGATCAGCATCAGAGAAACCTAATCCAATGTCAGTCCTTAAGCTAGTAACATAGCTTCCAAATTAATCGGCAGAAATCTCTTATGGTACGTGAGCAGTCTTCAAATTCCTTACTAAAGCCTGTGCATGGCCTTCAAAACACAATAACAAGGATATCATGGAGATCTTGGATGGGGTCTTCCCCAACTGTTCAACAATTTTATAATCACTCTTGCGGATAATCTTCAATACCTCTTCCAGCTCTTGTCTAGAAGTGTCTTCAACTGTAACTTCTTTAGGCTCTTCCATCTGGGCAAGGCTTTGTCACTTGCTCTTTACCGCGAGCCTCAACAGTTGACTCGGTGGTTGTAACTCTAACAAGTGTTGCAATAGTTTTTGGAGAAATTTCCAGAGATAAAACCCTTCCTCTTCTAGTAACCTTACTGGTTCCAGCAATATTTTCAATGCTAGAATCAGTAACTTCAGTAAGTTCATCATCAACAGTCGGTAGTTCTTATTTGACGCCATGGTCGTAGACTTCAGATCCATAGTTCTAAGGAATAACTTTCTTAGAAGAATATGGGATAGGTTCAGGTGTAGTGATGATCAGAGGAGCAGCTTTCGAATTGGGAGTAATCCTTAAAGGACCTTTGGAGGTGATCCTGACAGGAGGGCCAGAAATTACGGATAATTCTTGACACAGATTCTCAGCAGATGGAACCTTCTCGATCAGAATTATATGATAGTCCATTAGGCGTTGAATGCATTCCTTCAGTAATTTCGAGCCATTGGGTTGGGCTGTGCAGTAGTAACATTTTTCAATACAGCCCAAAAATAAATTGGCCTGCAGCATATTCTTCTTGATTATTGGTAGAGGAGTAACCAATTCACTTACAACAGCAACATAAAGAACATCATGATTGCACTTATGCCTTTGTCATGCTTCGGCATAGGCGCAATGATCACATTTGGAGTCTCTGGAGGATCAAACTTAATCTCCTTGTTGTCAATCGTATCCTGAATTTTGTTTTTCTTGGTCCAACATATGTTGGTGTCGTGCCCGAGACTGTTAGAATGGTAGGCGCATTTCGCATTCGGATTGTACTTAGAAGAGGAGGTGTTGGGGTTCTGAAAAGGATCCCTTAGCATAATCATATCCGCTTTTAGTAAAAGTTGTAATGCTTGAGACAATGGCATATTAATCTTGGTAAACTGCCATCCTAGAGCGTCTGACCTACGCCTATTACCCTATTGTTGTTGTTGTTGAACAGATGCAGGATTAGAAATTAGTACCGCTCCCACAGACTAGTTGCAGTCATTTTTACCATGGCCCTTCTGGCTATAAACAACATTGGTCTCCTTCTTACCATTGAATATCTTCTTTACAACATTCAAAGACGCATCCACTTGAATTTTCCTGCTATTAATACCACTTTCAACTCGTTCTCCAATTAGAATTAGCTCAGTAAAACCAAATGAAGAACTCCCAATTAGAAGATTAAAGAATGGACCTATCAGAGTGCCCATGAACATATCAACTAGCTCCCGGTCAGACAAGGGGGGTTGCACCCTTCCAGCTAAGTCTCTCAATTTCTAGGCATATTCTTTGAATCCTTCATTCGAACCGATATTCATGTTTTATAAATTCACACGAGTTGGTGCAAGGTCAGCATTATATTGATACTGCTTGTAAAAAGCAGCAACCAAGTTTTTCCAAGTGTGAATCTTGGTTCCCTCTAGATGATAGAACCATTCGAGTTGTGTACCAGACAAACCTTCCTGAAAGAAGTGAACACATACCTTCCTGTACGTAGTACGGGGTTGGATCTTCCAAATATAAGATCGCAGATGAAGTGTCAAACAATACACACCATCATTTTTAGAAAAAGCGGGGGCCTTAAACTTGTGAGGCATAACTACCCCTAGCATAAGACCCAGCTCCCTGAAATCCAATCCAGGCACCTTATGGATTTCCATGGCCTTGAGGTCATCTTCAACTTGTTTATATCTGTCATGAAGCAGGAGGATATTGTTCATTAGGAAGAGTCTTCATCCTCGGAAATTTTACCAGAACCAAGGTTGCTTCCACCTTCAGCCCTGATACTTCTACCATCCTCATCTTGGTTGTCGTCTTCATTAGAGGTGATATCAGCAGTTTGAACTGGTTTAGCACGACCTTTGAATCATCTTCCCATGTTGAGGATAGAAATTGGCTTCCGAGTCATCTTCTTTTTGGAAATGAGCGCCATTATATATTTTTGTCCTTGAGAAAGATTCATGAGGGTCTCCTGAAATTAGGCATTATGAGCTTGGAGTTCCTTAACCGTTATTTCAAGAGCCATCTTTTACTAAAATAAACAGAAAGAAGATGAGAAAACGTGTATGGGTAAACCTATTATGTAATGATGCATGATATGTAGATGCAATGTTTTCAAGGATCTCGTGGGGTAAACAAAAGTGAAACATTAGAAGTTGAATCTTGTTGCAGCTTGGACTAAAGAACTTCGGGTTGTTGAACGTCCGTCTGTGAGAATCAAGCTCACAATGTTGAGTGGGTCCTAGCCTTTGACTCTAGATAACTTACTTCGGTCTTCGACAATATTGGTTAGAGGAAAACAAATCCCCTTGCCCCTTGTTAGGCGTTAATTCATGATACTTTGATGACATTTGGTTAGAGGAAAATAAGTCCTCTTGCCCCTTACTAGACGTCTGGTTCATGGTAACATGCAACACAGGCCCTTAATATCCTTGAAATGGTCTGTGAAAATGATATGGTGTGATGTTATGATGTCATGATAACATGTTCAAATAGATAATCAAACATAATAAAAACACGCAAAGGCCTTAGGTTTAAGGCTTGCATGGGGTTTGTAGGTAAGTACCCTCTTTAAGTTCAATTGGCTCAACCTGTCCTAAAGAAGTAATCGGGTTCTAGGGATCTCAATATCACTGATTTTTCCCACAAATTTTGTTTAGCACGGTAACTGACTTTCCACCAAACAAAAATCAAGAGTCGAATCTCAATGAGTATAGTATGGAGTATCAACTAGCTTCGGACTGCACCAAACTCGGCTGTCTCACTACCTTCTAATAGTTGAGTTGGATCAATTAAGCTTCTAAAGTCAATTAGTGCTTATGACACCACACAACAACCTAGTATGCTCCCCGACTGACTCGAGAAATACCAGTACAAACCAATGTGTCGCACTAATGTAGCCATCACATCAAACATATCAGTATACGCCGTATAGTTTCCATGATCTATTGCTACTTACCTAAAATGTTCCCCAGATTTGGGTATAGGATCTTTGCAAGAAATAACCCAAACATCCCTTTAAAATAAATAAGGAAAATCAAACAAGGAAAGAATTTAAAAGTGATCTAACTCTAAGGTAACCCCACCTGTAGTTCTTCCCAGCATAGTTTCCAGTTCTGTAATACGGTGGGAGAATTGACTTGGTTTTGCGTGTTATAAAAAATGTTGCGGATAGCAAGAGTCGCCACCGGCTTTTCTTTTATCCAATAAGGAAAGGGTGAAAAAACAGGAAAGACCTTCGAGAATTTTCTGAGTTCGGGGGGTAGGTTATGAAAAGGGCGGTGTTAGCACCCTTTTCATCCGTAGTTATCTACGGGCTCTTAATCACTTAGCCCACTTTTGAAAACTGCTTTTATTGTGTAAGTGTTTGAAAAATATTTTGAAAATGGCAATGTAAGGCGAACTTTGTAATGATTCTTGTATAGGTCCTCAAGAAGGCATACAAAGTGTTTTGAAAATATTTCAGAAAAGTGTTTTGTGCAAAAAGAGATATTTTTGTGAGCAAGCGATTACGAGCTATCTACCTTTCGTGTTATTTTCCTCCTCCCTTAGATAGTGCTACCCAACCATTAGTTAGTAGAAAGCCATATCGTTAGATGTGAAGGGACAGGCGAGGTTCATCGTATAATCATAGAAGGAAACTCGTAGGGTGCTTTAGAAAATTTATCGTAAGGGACTAAGATCGTTTATCGAAGGCAGCATCGTGAGGGTCATCGAGGGACTACAATCTTTTAATCGAGGGTCTTTGCGAAAGTGTCCCCATGTTGGAGGGACATGACTGCTTTTATTCGAAGGCAACAAGTGGGATTACCCTAGAGGTGAATGTGTGAAAGGTGATTCAATTCAGTTATTTAATCTTGATTAGGGTTATCTAACAATTGATTTTAGATCTTTCCATACATGCCCTAATTACTATACAGTAATAAGTAAAGCGATAAATTGCAGAAAGTAAAAGTCCTACGCTATTACAAAGCTCCGGGGAAGGGGGTACAAAACCATAAAACAGGGGAAGAAAGGTAAACCCTAATTAAAAATATTACAAATAGTAACTGTTACATAATTGGGAAAATTAATGCGAAAGTAAACATGCAAAGATGGTAAAATAAAGAGAAAAAGAAAATTAAAAATCGATTTGTGAACGTTTCACGAAAAAGTTTTGATAATCATCCTAAAGTCTAATTGATTTTAATTAATCGAATAAAAGTTAGGTAATTAAATTAATCGAAGCTAATTATCCTAATTAATTTAATGAATAAAAAAATAATTAATTCGAAATAAACTAAACCTAATTTGTTTTAATGTTGATTAAAGAAAAGTAATTAAGGTTATTAAGAAATTAGGGTTAGAAAAAAAAAAGAGAAAAAATAGGGTTAGTAAAAAAAAAGAGGAAACGCATGTCCCCTGTCTCTCCAGTATGCACATCTTCCAATTGAGCTACGCACCCTTGGTGCTAGGATACGCATCCAGCACGTTTTGTAATAAACCTGCAAAAATATGAAAAATTAGAGAAACAAAGTGTCAAAAGGATGGATCAGACTCAGGCCCTTTGATACTAATGCCTTATCTTACGCGCTTCTACCGCTGGGGCGGCTATACATCCATTAATATAATTGAAGCAAATAATATAAATATAAAACATGATGTTATTGACCAGAGAGGCGTCGATGCCCTAGCTCTAGTCGTCTTCTCTGATGAGTCTTTTCCCTATTCCTACAAAACAAACGGTGTTAAAGATCCAAAGGGACCCTACCACCCTAAATCCAACCCTGCGAATTCAATGGGACCATCGTTTTCTGTTAATTCACCCTGGTTTGTGAGGTATGCTAAAAATAAAATGAATCAGTTGGATCATGGCCATTCATGGTTCAGATAGGGTGGGACTCATGGGGTGATTCAAACCTACACGTTGGCATCTCAAGAGCACGTTAGTGACTTTAGTGTGCGTTAAAACATAATGAAAACAAAAATACAAAAAATCATGAAATAATGAAAAAAAAACTATGGTGCATGTATGTTGATTCAGACCCTTTGGATCATGGTGACCGATCCAACCTTACCCTTCAATGTTCCTGGAACTGAATGGAATGGAGGTTTTCTAGTGAGAGGGCTAGTAACAAGAGTTTTGAAGTTCTAGGGTTCTTGAAAAGAGTTTGATGTTTTTTTGAAAATTTGTGGCAAGGTTTTTTTTGTTTCCCTTTGCATGAGAATGAATGAGATTTTATAGTGAAAGATTAGGTCAAGGATAAGTGGGCTTGGACCTTGTGTAAAAAGATAGATTTTATCTTATTTATTTTATATTATTAATGAATAAATCAAAAATAACAAAAATAATAAAAATAAAAGTAGGTTAAGGGGTGTAAGAATAATGTTTGAGGTGTGTGAAGAGTATAATACATGTTGGACTCTTAAACCATGGACCAAAAGCCCAAAATATCAAGCTTGCTTAATTTGAACTTAATGCATTTGCCCAAAATTTCCCAACTTGCAATGGTCATAACTCACTCAATGTTTATCTTTTGAATGTGATCTTGGAAGTTTTGGAAATATAAAGATATACTCCACAACCTCTATGTTTATCATTTTTGTTTTTGAAGAATTTATCTTGATGTAAGTTGCCTTGACAAAAAGTGTCTTTTTGTTGACTTTTGAAATGACCTGTAATGTTTTAGATTGTATCTCTCAAATCATGCATTTTTGGACTTGAACTTAGATAGACATAATTGTAGAGGATTGAATTTACTTCAAAATTGGCTTGGCTTTTGACCAAAATTCTTGAAGTTTGACTGTATGTTAACCATAATTGACTTTTTACCCCATACAGTTTATTTTCAGTTATCTGAGCAATTGACTGAGCAAACTTGTTTTGCAATGCTTGAAACTTGACATGAGCATTCTTTAAGACCTATGGAGAACCATGAAAACCACTTGAGACATTAGAAACCAAAATTTCCTTGTGAAACATAAAACCCTAATTATGGACCCATTGCTTAGGAGGAGAATTTGTCTGATCAATTCTTGAGCAATCTTGAGCATTTGAGGACCTTTGGAGAATGTTTTGAAGACAAATGGGAGGGAAAATTTTGGGGGTACAACAGTATGTGAGACATTCTTTCATGGTTGACCAAAAAGAAGTGTGTATGATGTTCACATGACACAAAGATTTTGTTTAAGAATCTTTAAATCTAGAGCTTCATCTTCAGATACTTCTCTAACTATGCTTTGTACTTAAGTCTCTTTTCGTTTTTCCTCCTTTTTTCATTCAGATAATAAAATTAAGGAAATGAGAATCATGATAATCATCACAGGCACATGACTAATCAAGATTTTTTTCTTAGGCACCAAATAGCAGCATTGGCTACTTTTAATCACCGATGAAATTTTCAAACTTTGCAGTTATATATTGTCCTTTTTGATGACATTTGAGGATCAACCCCCTTTGGGATGAATAACTCGGGGAGGGCTACCCAACTTAGTGATCCAGTTTCCTTTTACCTCCTTTTCATAATTTGGTGCCAAATTTATTTATTTCTCCACCAATAATACATTCATGTAAATCTATATTATGCCAAACTGTAAGGATAACCTACTTCAGGAGTACTTCTCAGGATTCAAGCACTATGGTATAAATATACATGTTAGACTCGTATCACTGTCACGTCATTTCGAACTTCCTACCCTAGAACAACCATTCCTTTGTCTCTGTATAATATTCCCGAACTATATGAGAAACAAGTTCTTCAACAAAACAAAAAATTTCGGGCCAAATTTGGAGGACATAAACTTGTGGATTTACACAGCAATTTGCATAGAACTAACAAATAATTCGAAAATAAAAAAAGAACTAACCCCCCCCCCCCCCCCCCCACCCCCTAAATTTAAAATAAACATTGACCCAAATATTTTACAACAAGAAAGGAAGGTGACTCACAAAGGGAAATGCAACACCAAATGTTTCCTCCTAGCTTTCACCAGTAATACTCCCTTTTTATTAACTGCAAACAAAACAAAAATAAAAACAAAGTTATTCAAAAGCGTGGGTTGTATCCCACGAAGCGCTTCATGTAACATCGCATGGCTCGACGGTTGTTCCCCTTATGGGGGATACTTCCTCTTCCACACCTTATTGCTTGTCCTTTCTGCAACCTAAAACTCATCTAGATCAAAAGCATTGACCACTTTGTACTTCCAGTTCCTTCCAACTTCCGTATTCTCACCTTCGGGTTTCCTTTTCTTTCTCTTCTTGAGTTATGGACTAAACTTAGAAGTTTTTGTTGATTCCACTTGAGCGCTTATGCTGGAGACTTTTTCAGGGGGTTATTTTAAACTACTGTTATCTCGTGCTAATTTAATCATACCAGTTGAAGCTTGATTCTTTTCATCTGCACCCTGCTTTTTGATCTCTAACACCTTCAAAGTTATCTCCTCATCAAAATATTTTAATGTCAGATTACTTGTCTCGATATCAAAATTGCATCGACTAGTCATCATAAAGGGTTGACCAAGAATGATAGGAGTCTCTTCATCTTCAGGTATGTCCATTATCTGAAAATCAACTGGGAAAACAAAATTGTCAATTTCCATTAATACATCTTTATCTATCCCAAATGACTGCTTGATGGTGTGATCTGCAAGTTTCAATTTTGTCCCACTCCCGCTTAACTCCTCAATATCGAGCATCTTGAAAATCAACAATGGAATTAAACTTACACTAGATCCAGAATCAACCAGAACCCTCTTGGAAGCTCTATCTTCTATGGTGCATGGTTTTTCATCTGACCCTGATCCTTTTGCTGGATAAGTATTTTTCTCTCGGGCACAATTGTACACAATTTCTCAACAACGGGTACCTGTCCATGTTTTGTTGTTTTATTTTTTAAAAGTACCTCCTTCATGAATTTTTGGTACAGTGGCATTTTCTCGAGTGCTTCAAAGAACTATCTGTGGATCTCTAGATTTTTGAAAATTTTGACAAATTTCTCAAAATCTTTTTCTTTTGTGTCCTTCTTTACCACTCGAGATGGATATGGTAACTTGAACATTGGGTTAGTCTTCTCTTCAACTGGCTCCACAGGAGATACAATTTCTTCCTGTTTGTTCCTGTTCTCTCTCACTTCTAACTCTACTTCTATGATATTTTCATCAAACTTCACCTCATCATCTTTTTCTCTATCAACTTTATCACTCCTTGTTTTGACAGCATTCACATTCTCATGACTTTTCTGACTTTCTTGTGCTTGTAGCGCTACCTATTATGCAATCTGTCCCATTTGAACTTCCATATTTTTTATTGCAGTTCTGGTATTCCTGTAAGTATTCCTTGTATCTTCTTGAAATTGAGAGGTGTCGGTAGCCATCTTTTCAATAGCCACCTCCCACTATGCCTTTTGAGGGGCTTGTTGTTGTTGATGTTTCCAAGAGAAGTTAGGATGATTCTTCCACCCAAGATTATAGGTGTTAAAACATGGGTTATTTTGCCTCCAGAATTTAATCCCCTAAATTTGTTGTAGATTTGCAAGACATTTCACAACAAGGTGCGATCCACCACAAATTTGACAAGCAACCTTATGTTTCTGTTGAACTTGAGCTACGTGTTGAGTATCCATGTTCATTGCTTTCAGCTTTTTCTCCACTTCTGCAACAATAGCCTCTTTAGCTTTTAGTTTCTTATTCACTTTCAACTTCAAATCAATCACTCCCTTTGGTTTCCTCACAACTCTCTCATATAGCTCCAAATGATCATTTATAGCAATGGCTTCAATAATCTTCTTTACACCACTTGATGTTATAAAGTTAGATGAGCCACCAGCTGCTGTATCAATTAGATGCTTTTTCTTCATTCGAAGCCCATTTAAAAACATTTTCATTTCCTCAGTTTGACCCATGTTATGAGTGGGACCGGATACTAATAACCTCTTGAACATCTTAAAGCATCACCTAACGACTCTCCTTCATTCTCCTTAAAATTCATAATATCTTATATTTTGCGAATATAAGGTGAAGCAGGAAAGTACTCATCAAGAAATGTCTTCTTCATCTATTCCCAAGTGGTGATACTTCCAGAAGGCAATGAGTAAAACCACTTTTCGACATCTTCAAACAGCATGAAGGGTAACATCCTTAATTTCTTGGCTTCTTCAGAGTGCCCCTCAATCTTTAAAGTAGTACTCAGGGTGAGGAATCTCTGCAAATGCTTATCGGCATCTTCATTAATCTTTTTGGTGAAAGATATATTCTCGAGTTGGAAGATGGTTGAAGAATGCAATTGAAAATTGCAACATTTACTGGTTGATTCACAATAGTCAACCGACCTACTAGAGCATTTGCTCCACCGTAATCTCCAAGAAGTCTCTCTGGTGGTGGTGCGTCTTCAGCCATTGTTTCGTTTTTCAGACTCTGAACCTGAACGATCTGATGAACCTTCTGATTTCTGTATAACTATCCGAGCTTGTCTGCTCCTTACATGAAAAGTTCTTTTAATTTCTCCATCAAAAAGAAATTCAGCTGACGGTTTTCCCCGCATGCAAAGGTTAGGAAGAATCAGGAATAACAAAAATATAAAAACTACAGAAAATAAATTTTAGTTGTAGAGCAACAAAATTTTAATTGAACTCAAATTACCCTCAATAACTCAGCAGTCCCCGGCAACAGCGCCAAAAACTTGATAGGTAAAATAAAAGTGTACTATTTTTCCTTGCAGTAATAATAGGGAATTTTCCCAGGATATCGATCTTGAGGACTGCGTGTAGTACTGAGGATAATGTGTACTTCAATTAAACAAAAGCTTTACTTTGGGATAAGGTTTTGAAATTATCACTTAATCAACAGAGAGATAAAATGGCTTTTTAACATATATGAGGAGCATGCTAGGGTAAGTGTGTGATTTGACCTTGGATTAACCTCCATTCTTGATCTTTTCAACTAGCTCATTACTTTCAACTACCAAATCTTTAGTTTGTTTTCCTCTAAGTCCTTATTGAGAATACCTTTGATCTTTCATCCTAATACCTAAGTCCTTAGTGAGTTATGATGAAACCAAGCAGTTATGTTATCAAGATTTTATCGGTGACCTATAGGGTATCCCTAGTCCTAGGTGATATCTAATATAGTGTAATTGTTCAAAAACCTTAACAATGGTGGTCCAGCCCTAATTGTTAACCGTGGATCAATCCCTATTTGAATGATAGGAAAGGCATAAGAACATTGAATAATTAAATTGTTAAAACAACTATTGTATCAATACCAAGAATTCAAAATCAATACATTTACAAATCAGGGACACCCCCTTAGCATTGGGGGGTTTAGCCTCTCATAGTATTAAAAAATAAAAGCAATAATAAAATTAGAAATTACAAAAGTTGAGGATTCTTTGATCTTCAATTGCGATCACTCATGAAGGAATATTTGTCTCCAAATCTCTTGAAAGCCCCAATCTTTATTGTTCTTAATCTTCTTCCGTCAAAAATCCCCCGAATTCATCGTGAAAACTCCTCTAAATAGCAAACACTTACTTAGGTCGATGGGAAATACAAAAAATTCTCCTTTACGTCACACATACTAAAAAAGGGAAAACCTGAAAAATCACCGTAACTGGCCAACAAGGCCCGTGTCAGGCGACACGGCCGCCCGTGTTGGCCTTCTAAAATTTAATATCTTTAATAAACTCCCAGACATGTTTTCATGACCCGTGTCAGGTGACATGGTCGCCCGTGTCAGCCCTCTGGCATCCATCTTTGCACGCACTCATATCTTGACATGGCCCGTGTCAAGTGACACGACCCTCGTGTCAGGCCCCCTATACGTGGATTTTTGACTTTATCCGAAACTCCGAGTTTTTGCACTTTTTTTCCCTGAATTATTCTGTTTGATTCCTCTGACCCTTAAAACACTAAAACACACAACCGAAGCATAAAATGCGGTAAAATGAAATAGAATACTCGACAATAAAAGAAAAGATAATTGTAATTAACGATAAATAAATGTGTAAATACCATTGATTATACACCTCTTTTCTTATGTATCCGTTAAGGAACACACTTTGTATGTCCATTTGAAATAATTTGATGTTCTTAGAACAAGCATATGCTAATAAAAGGTGTATAGCCTCATGTAGGGCCACCAAAGCATAAGTTTCCTTAGTCAACGCCCTTCTCTTGGTTATACCCTTGAGCCACAAGACGAACCTTATTTATTGTTATCACACCATGTTCATAATGCTTATTCCTAAATACCCATCGTGTGCATATGATTTGATGATTTAAAGGACGAGGGACAAGATCCCAAATGTCATTTCTTTCAAATTGGTTTAATTCTTCTTGCATGGAAATAATCCAATACTCATCAAGTAAGGCATCATTATTGTTTTTAGGTTCAACTTGTGATACATAAGCATGATGACAATAAAGACTACTTATTTTAGAGTGAGTTGTTACCCCCTTTACGATATCACCAATGATGTTGTCAAGTGGGTGATATTTGGAAGTTATCCACTCCAAATGAAGATCATAATTTTCTTCTTGAGCTTTGTCATCTTTCTTTTCTTGGGCGTTGTCTCCATCCTCCTCAATCTCCACCTGGTTAGGATGATCAATTCCTTTATCGGTGTCTTTGAGTGTGTCTTCTGTATATGCACCTACACCATGAAAAGAACTACCTTTTCCAACACTATTTGGGGAAGTCTTATCAAAAGTAACATGAACATACTCTTCAACAATAAGTAATCTCTTGTTAAAAACTCTATATGTTTTACTAGATTGAGAGTATCCAAGAAAAATACATCCATCCTCTTTCGCGCCAAATTTTCCAAGATTGTCTTTTGTATTAATTAAAACAAAACATTTACATCCAAAGACATGAAGATAAGATAAATTTGGTTTTCTACCTTTCAAAAGCTCATAGAAGTTTTGTCAAGAATTAGACGAATACTTATCCTATTCAAGACATAACATGCCATGCTAATAGCGTCGACTAAAAAGTATTTTGGTAGACAACAATCATTGAGCATTGTTCTTGTCAACTCCGCTAAAATGCGATTTTTCCTCTCAACAACACTATTTTGTTACGGAGTTCTATGAGCTGAAAAGTTATGTTCAATTCCAAATTTATCACAATATTCTTCAAAGAGGTGGTTTTTCAAATTCACCTCCATGATCGCTTCAAAAAGCAACTATTTTAGATTTATTTTATTTTGAGATATCTTGGTAAAATGTGTGAAAGCTATAAATGTTTCATCCTTGCTACGTAAGAAAAAAGTCCAACAAAATCTAGAGTAATCATCTACAATTACTAAACCATATTAATTTCCACCTATGCTTTTAGTCCACGAGGGACCAAACAAATTCATGTGAAGGAGCTCAAGTGGCCTTGATGTAGAAACAAATTTCTTAGGTTTAAAAGAGGCCATTATTTCCTTTCCCTTTTGACATGCATCACATATATATGTTGTACCCCAATTTTTGCCCCTAAGATTCCTCTATTATCTCATACCATCATAATACAACAAGATCACACACTAGGGTTTGACTCTTCTCCTTATCCTTAAATTTTCTCATGGGGAATCACTAAGAACCTTGACATGTACTTTTATGATCATCTATGTTTTGTATTGATTATCCTTTTAAATGATAAATATGATAAGTGTTTACCCTAACTAATGATGTTATAGGTGAAAGCACAATGCATTCCATCAATTTGATCTATAGGTTCATGAGTATATTGCCATGCCTTCTTCAATAAATCTTCATTGAGATTCAAGATTCATCATTGAAGATTCTTTGAGTTATTATCATGAAAAATTCTATTATGAATCATCATGCCTCAAGTTGTCAAAGATAGTTTAAAGATACAAGGGTTGATTGAATAAGTTTGAACTAATTGGACAAGTTTTTAATTTCTTGGTCACAAGTGAATATTACCCTCAATTCTCAATATTTGGAAGTGGTTATGGTTTGTATGGTTCCTCATTATCATCCTCAACAATTTTTATTTACATTACAAAAGTGTTTGTGCAAGGAGGCTTGTCAAAATTGAAAAGGGTTTCCAAGGCATTTTGTTGCTCTAGGGGAGCTAGGGTTTTGAACTTCCAAAGGATATATCTTGCTCATATTTTGGTATTTTTTATTGATTCCAAAAACATGCATCTCCTCAAAGGGTTATCAACAAATCACTTCAAAAGTTTCAAGAAAATTTTGTGTGAAATACCTAATGGTGAATAAAGATTACAAGTCCTCTAGATAAGCCATCAAATTCCCTTAGGTGACTTCAAAATATCATAAATTGGTCAATTTTTATCTCCTTGATCCCATTATTTTCCAAAATTATATTGAAGATGTGAACTTTAACTCGTCTTTCATGTGCAAAGTTTGAAAGTGGGTGGAATATGCCCTAAGGATGCAAAAGATTATAGGTCATTTTATGAATTCTTGTCAACTTCAACAAGTCATAACTTTCTCATTTTTTGGAGAGTTTAAGTGGTTAAAGTCTTAAAATTTCATTCAAGAGATCTAATTCATGCCATCTTTTTTTGTCAAGAGCAAATTTCAAATGGAAGGCCATGTTTGGATGCAAGACATTGTAAGTCATTTTTTGAAGATAAACTTAGAATTTTTCTAAGTACAAAAGTCAACCTCTTTTTCTCAACTTTGACTCATCACAATTTTCAAATCAAGCATCCATTTGATTCCATTATTTGCACATTATAAATCTTGTGATCTCATCTTTCTAAAGCTTCAAAAATCATGTCCTAAGACTCCTTGAGCTGAGAATACCATTGATTCAAAAATGGTACCTTGAAACTGAAGTTTCACTTTAAGTTAGAATTTGAAATTCATGTTGTGGCTTCTAAACATCAAATTAGCACATGTTTTTTTGTCTAAACATGTTTAACAAACTTGCCAATGTGGATTAGAACCTTGAAACACAATGATTGATTGAGTTTTGATGCTAAACAAGTCACACCTTACTCGTGTATCAAGTCCACACGAATTCCCTCCAAATCTCATCATTTCACACGCTTGAGCATTCAATCATCTTCCCTATAAATAGAGGATCATACCTCATTTATTTTCTCAAGCTTAGAGAGCCAGAATCACCCTGCCAAACTTCTTCTTGAACCTAATTTTCTGCAACTTCGAATTTGCTTTTACAGCTTTATCTCAATCCATTTTCTTTGTCAATTCACCATCCTTGAACCTCATTGAAGCTAATAGAAGAAGAACAAAGCTCTAAGACTTTCTAAATCGTGCTAGCCAAGTCAATTTTCAGAGCTCTGCATTTGAACTTCAATAGGTAGACTCATTCACCAATTCTCTCAAACTTTAATACTGTTATGAAGCTCTCGTCATTCTGATTCTAGTCGCAACATTTGTTTTCAACTGGAAGTGTGTTTTGACCATGAAATTTTAAATCCATTTTAAAATCTTCCCTTCCAAAACGACTAATCTACACCTTATATAAATTTTTCGCGAGGGTACCACTGGAATCATTGAAGAGACGAAGTGAATGGTACTGGTCTCGAGCTCTAATTTTACCGTTTCAGGGACCTACATATCTTGTCGCTCGAGGTTGAAGATAACCAATGTGTCATCTCTCAACCTATGATAGCGATATTTGCTTTTTTTCAAATCTGATTTATTTAATGATTATGTGTTTTATTCACTAAAGACCATGATATGCATAGTGCGTCTATTCCATTGGATTAGCTTACTAACGCGTTTTGACTCTCATCCATTGGTGTAGCAGTAGAAATGTTTAAGACTAAGCCATTGGATTGACTAGACTTATAAAAATCAAAATCAAAATCGCCACCGTGATTTATTGTTTCCAAAGGAATGGGAAAAGAGCGAATAACCCCAAAAGAGGGGGAAAGATTCTAGGCAAGGGGGTTGGTTATGCAAAGGAAAGGTATTAGCACCCTAAGCATCTACAGTACTCCGTAGGAACCTCTTTGTAAAATCTGTATATTTTGGCTATATAAAAAAATGTTGTATAAAAAAATGGATGGTGGAGGTGAGAAAAGAAATATATTTTTTATGATTTTTGCACCCGCCGCGGTTGCGAACCTTTAGTGCCGACGTACCACCTTTTCGTACAATAGGGGATCAGGGTACACGTAGTTCCTCTTTTTAAAATTTTAAAACCCAAATGTGTTGGTTAATTTTATGAGATAAAACATCATCGTCATTGTCCGTGTGGAAGACATACCTACTACCCACAATCATGAGAAAGGATAATTTGCATCATCTCAAAGTGGAGGATATGGCTTGGATTTTAAAATAAACAATGCCTCACTCAACACCCAAGTGGAAAATATCTCTCTTCACTACATATTGTAGAAGTTTACTTGTTTGCATCACTAAAATGATTTACAAGAGTTCAATATTTTGAGAAAAGTTTAAAGATAAAAGCCAAAGTGGCAAAATGGTTTGAAATGAGATTGATTGATTTTTAGTCTTCTCACAAAAATGTCAAAGTATTATTATGTTTATTGAAATTTATTAATGAAAATGTTTGAAAATGCATGGACCTAAGTCCAAGTTTATTATGAAAGTGGTTCAAGTTTAAAACAAGAAGAGTTTTCAAAAGGAGGGAGAAGATTTTTGAAATTAAAAAAGATGGGAGGAGAAGAAGAGGCTATCCTAAATCATAAGGTAAAAGCTTGGGATAAGAACCATCTAACTAACAAGAAGCCAATACTTGACACTATGAGTCAAGATAGAATTCCCATTCTTTGGATTGAAACCAAGTAAGCAAAGATACAAGACCTCTTGTGAGAGCCAAACTTCAAGTGTATTAAGTCTTCAAAAATTGGACAGAGTAACGGATGTATACGGGTGACTTCTAGATTACAAACAAAGGGTGTAATCACAATAACCTGCACACAAAACAAACAAACAACCCAATCTCTTGAGGTAAACCTCAAGAGCTCCAGACAAAATAATCAGATAAGATCACAAGGTCTCCAATCATAGGCAAGGATTTATAATCCTAAGTCCAAAAAAGTCCAATGCTCCATCATGCCAAGGATAGTAACCAAATAGTCCAAGCTTCATTAAATGTTTTTAAGTTTTATGTTGATTTTTAAGTATCTTAAGAAAAGAAAAGAAAAGCTCAAGTGAGCAAAATAAAAATGACAAGAAAGTAAATGCTCAAATGAGCAAAGATGAAAATGGCATGAAATGTAAATGCTAAAAGTAAATAGTGCATAAAAATAAAAGGGCATATAAATAAAAGAATAAAGGATAAAGTCAATTATTAGTGATTAGTGGTTAGTTGGATGATCATCTTGAAACTTGCATTTGGAACTCATTAGAGGATTGGTAGTACCAAAGCCTTCACACAACAAGTTGCATTTGCTTTTTGTCAAGTATATCATCCATTTGGAATCCTCAAAAGTGTCATTTAATGATCAACGATGTTTAAGTGATCCGCGTTAACCATAGGTGTTATATATCCATTAGAGGATTGGTAGAACCAAAGCCTCCACACAATGAATCTCAAGGTTATTGGATCAAAGAGATCAAATTAACATACTTGGGCTTGCAAACATAAGTTTGGGCCATGAATGATCATTTATTCGAATCGGGACAAAATTTAGCGCTATGTTAAGCAATCGTAAGTGAACTTATATAGAAGTCGCACCTATTTTGAGGCCAGTCAATAGCAATCTATGCACCATTTTTTTTGAGACGTGATATAGAGATCATGCTCCAACAACATTTAGTGCAATAAGAAGGGGATGAGATGAAGAGGGGTGGGAGAGAATATACAAACTACTTTTGGATTAAATTTAAACAAACTATTATTGAAATCATTCATCCATTTTTGTGGAGTTAGACTCAACACCATGGATACAATGATGTTAATAAAGTTCATGATCAAAAATTTAACCCAAGATCAGCCAGAAAATAGTCACAAAATTAGGGATAAAACAAAAAATGTGTACACCCGACAAGCTGAAAACCCGAAAGGGCGGCTTGGGCAAAAAAGGGTATCCCGATGGACTGAAAACCCGAAAGGGTGGTCTAGGTAAAAGTTAGGGAATTAAAGCATATGACTAAGTCCTGTTGGATCATCTTACGGACAACCCTTGGCTTCAACCTACAAACTCGACGGTTCTGATCAATCCAATCAACTTAGGACAAGGCAACAAATGGATAAGATGCTCAGAGACACGAAGGCTATAGGAGAATGGGAACCCCATGGGATTATTTCACATAGCTATCTTTTCTTTGTATCAAATTTTCATTTCTTTTTACGACGGCATTATCTTACTAGAATGTTTGTCTCATTGTACAAAAATACTTGCTCAAAGTCAATACAAAGATATCCCTTTGAAAGTGCAAAACTATATGTTTTTCTTCACTCTTGTGTTGTTTACAAAAACGTCAAATGATTTATTTTTGAACATATGCATTTGAACGTAATTACTGTTTACAAATGAACAAAATAGAAAGACAGTCACTAATGGCTTCTAGAAATAGGGCAATATCTTTAAGCTATTCCATAAAAATCCCCCACCGTGTGCAGTTTAATCCCCAGCAAAATAAAACTTCCAGTTATCAATCCCCAGTAGAAGTCGTCCAATTTCTCAGGATTCCCCAACGGGATTTCACAAGCAGTACACGACATTTCCCTTACAACAAGGTTTATCTCTCTAGGTGGAAATTCATCAGCACTTCAAAACATGAAGACTTGCACTCTGTATGCTCAGCAGCAGTCAGGGACTTATTTTCCCCAAATCCAATAGGCAGTGCAGCAGATTAGCTCACATGCGCATACATCACATCCATATATCATAAACATCGATAACACGAATGCATGTGTCACAATCTCATCATTCCATGCATTTCATACAACATGACTTTGCATATTAGCTAACATTTTACCCTTTTTAGAATAAGGTTAATCGACAACAACCATTAACAAGGTTCAAAGTTTTTTGATACAGTTCAGATACACTCCAGACACGGATGCCATTCTGATACTCATTCAGATTCAGCTTTTCAGATATAGTGCAGATACGCTCCAGACACGGATGCCATTCTGATACTCATTTAGATTAAGCTTTTCAGATATAATGCAGATACGCTCTAGACACGGATGCCATTCGGATACTCATTCAGATTTAGCTTTTCAGATACAGTGCAGATACGCTCTAGACACAGATGTCATCCTGATACTCATTCAGATTCAATCTTCATATACGCTCCAGACACGGATGCCATCCTGATACTCATTTAGATTCAATCTTCAGATACAGTTCAGATACGCTCCAGACACGGATGCCATTCTAATACTCATTCTGATTCAGCTTTTCAGATACAGTGCATATACGCTCCAGACACCGATTCCATCCTGATATTCATTCATATTAAATCTTCAAATACAGTTCAGATACGGTTTAGACACGGATGCCATCCTGATACTCATTCAGATTCAATCTTTAGATACAGTTCAGATACGCTCCAGACACAGATGCCATCCTGATACTCATTTAGATTCAATCTTCAGATACAATTCAGATATTCTCCAGACACTGATGCCATCCTGATACTCATTCAGATTCAACTTTCAGATATAGTTCAGATACGCTCCAGACACGGATGCCATCCTGATACTCATTCAGATTCAACTTTCAGATATAGTTCAGATACGCTCCAGACATGGATTCCATCCTGATACTCATTTAGATTCAACTTTCAGATACAGTTCAGATATGCTCCAGACACGGATGCCATCCTGATACTCATTCAGATTCAATCTTCAGAAACAGTTCAGATACGCTCCAGACTCGGATGCCATTTTGATACTCATTCAGATTCAGCTTACAAATATGGTTCAACAATCATTTCTGGATGGCATCTACAAGCCCATCTCCAACAACTTTCCATCATCCCTCCAAATGGCATCTTTAAGCCCATTCCCTATACCATCAACTATCACATCACCGAGTGCAAATTTCTGGGCACTCTAATGTCTAATCATCTTCCACCTTCGAGTCGCAAATGGAAAAAACTCGCCAATATAACTCTTCAGCCTTAAGAATATTAAACAGGGGTAGTTTTTGTACCCCAAAATTTCCGTCTCATTTATCAAGAATTTTCTCACAAGATCACCTTTGACTCAAGATTGCATTAGGGTTAATCAGCTCAAGACACCTCCTTAAGCACTGATGACCAAACTTAGGGTTTGAGATTGCACAAGGATATTTGAACTTCCAATGCCCCGTATGACTTTCATGGATCATTATGGACCTTCAAGATTACTCATGTCAAGTTTCAAGCTTTGGATCACACTTTTGCTCAGTCAATTGAGTAGTTGACCTAAAAATCAGTTGTATTGGGGAAATAGTCAACTATGGCCAATTCACAGTCAAACTTCATAATTTTTTGATCCACATCAGCATTTTAAACTCATATGTATCATTTGATCAAGTTTGTACCATAATTCCTCAAGAAATTTGATCAAATCTTCAAAAGGGCAAAATGGTCAAAATTAGGGTTTTAATTGGGAAAGGGCAATTTCTGATTTTTGACCTAGAAAATGATGAATTGGTTTAAGTCATGATCTCAAGAGTCCAATTACATCATTTTGACATAATGACACCGCTCAAAACATTGCTCAAGCCTGATGGATTGACATATGAATTTTTAGTCAACTGATCAAAAGTCAACTATATATTGAAAAGTCAAACTTTGACTTTTTGGTCAAATTCAAATGTCAAAGATCACAATTAATCAAAGCATGTCAAAATATAAAACTTATTCTTCAAGAAATCAAAAATTCAAGATTTCATTTTGAAAAGTTAAAATTTCTAAACTTCGAAATTTTTCTAAGTGTTGGAAATTTCTTATTTTTTCACAACTTTGAGCAAAATCTTCACCATGATGCAAGATGATTCAAAAGAAACTTCCAACAGGGAAGTTGTAGATCACCATGAAATCTACAAATTTTATTCACCTAACTCCTTCTAAAAGTACTTTGATCTCAAGTTATAATTTTAAGAATACATGGTCATGAAACAAAAACACTTAGTGAAATTTTACCCTAATTTGGTTAGGATTTTGACCTAACTTCATGGAACTTTTTCATATAGTTCCAAGGGGAATTTTCAAAAGTGATTCAAAGATGGGTTCTATAGAACATTGCAATCTTTCCAAAATGTCCAAGAACTCCTTGAGATCATTTTTTGGTAGGGAGAATCGAAGAGATGAAGTTAGGGTTTTATCACTTGAATTACAAGTCATTTTGTGATGAACAAGATTCAAAATTAAAACTTATGCTACATAACCTCTACTTTTCAGGCCTCAAACTTGTTAGGCATTCCATAATTAATTGCTTGCACAGCTGTTAGAGGTCTCATTTTAAGCATTCAATACAAGGCCAAGCTTTATATCCATTTTGGGAAGAAAGTGCACATTGCCATTTTGCTAAAGTGGCTTTTTGCACAAAACTTGTTCTTTAGCCTTGAACTTGTTCTCTTCTGATCATACAAGTCCCATAACTTATAAGAAACTTGTTAGACACTTACAATCACTCAGCCCATGCTTGTACTTCCTCTTGAAACTTGTTTTCTCACTTTTCTTGAAAATCAAGTAACATCACAAATAGCTTGTAACTTGTACTTCTGACTTTCAAAAGCACTCAAACCTCTTTTCTTATACATACACAATCCATTTGCCACAAATCCCACGCATGCTTAAGCCTTGAAAACACCTAGAACACAGAATCACCAAAAACACTTCAAAACTTGTCATTTCTGAGTTTTGAATCCAATCTCCAAATTTGCTCGTGCGTTTCCTGGCCTTTTACTTTCAGAAGCTTCTAAACAACATATACAAACAATCCCAACACCTGCAGCACCACTGTAACACCTCCATCATCATCCACCATTTTCAAAAATGGCACCTTGCACCTTGACTTCTCCAGAACTCCTCAGGCACTTTCAGCTCAAGCTAAGCATCCCATTAGCTTTCTGGGAACTTGAAGAAGCTAATCCAATCATTGGAACTCACTGAAAACTACTCAAACTCCAAACCCGATACCCTTTTGCAAGGTAAGTTTTATGACTTTGGAACTTTTCATACAGGCATCATTAATGGTTTATTTATGAATGAAAAATATATATATCATTGCCCTAAAGCTAACCATGTCCATAGTTTTCATTAATTTTGCTTGAGCTTAGGGAATTTTAAGATTGAAGTTTCTGAGATTTTTAGGGTTCAGATTAGGGCCATTAAAATTCATGCTTGTCTTTAATGATAATTTTATTGCTCTGCATTTCTGAAATCGTGAGGAAATTTTTTACAAGTTTCTTGTTTACATTTTTAATTTTTGTTGAGAATTGAACAAGATACAGAGGCTCTGGATGGACGTGAGGTTGAAGATGAAGTTCAGGCCATGAACTTGTTTACTATCATATATTTATTGTTTTGATTATATAAACGGATGTATAACCACCCCAGTGGTAGAAGCGCGCGTCTGTGACTATAGGGACCTAGGTTCGAGCCCCAGTGGTACCCTTTTAGATTTTTTTCATATTTTTTGCATTCTGACTCTTTTTTTGGCAGCGCTGGGCCTCCCTTGGGCCTTTATGTTTTTCTCTTGTTGCTGACCCCCCTGCTGGTTATTCACACCCTGGCCCATTTATTTTCTTTTTTTTTCATTTTTTTTAATATTTGTTTTCTTAAATATTTTATTTAATATTAAAAAATCAGAAAAGATGTAAAAAACATGAGATTTATATTTTGATAAAGTTTATTTATTTTTTACACAAAAAATTATTTTATTTAATCCTACTTTATTTATTTTTACTAATTGGTTTTGTAAATTTAATTAAATAAAACTAGGATTTTAGTTATCTTCTTAAGATATTTTATTTTAAACCAAAAAAGATCAAAAAATATTTTCTAATACTATAAATTATTTTTAAAGATAAAATACCAAAAAAATTCTTCTCATGAACTTAATTTCTTTTTTAAATTAATATTTAGATTAGAGTTTTATTTAAATTCTTTTCCTAGTAAATTTAGGTTTACTTTTTATTATTTAATTAATTATTTTTCTTTAGTTAATTAGGTTAAAACAAAACCCTTTCCTTCTAAAAAAATCAAACAAACATCCATTTTCTTCACATTTTACATTCTTGTATATTTATTCATTTTGTACATTATTTATTCAATCCTTGTCCAAGTTCAATATGGTTGTAATAGGTAATTAGGTTTTATTTTCTTGAAATCCCCATTTATAATTTGTACACCCCCCCTCCCACAAGTATTGTAATAGCATAGTAATTTTAAATTCCGCAATTTATCGCTTTATATACAAATGCTAATAACTAGGGTTTGTATGGAAAGACTAAAACCAATCAATTAGAAAACCCTAATCAAAGACAAAACCAAGCATGAAAACAATACACTTGCACACAAGCTTCCCTAGGGTAAATCCATTTGGTTGCCTTACTAAATGGCCATATTACGCATGTGAGGTATCTTAGAAAAAACAAGAAAAATACAAGATCATAGTCCCTCGATGACGCTATCCATGTTGCCTTTCAAATAATCTTAGTCACTAAAAGAGAATGCTAAGATACCTTTCAACATTGCTAATCATGGTTATACGATGACCCACACCTGTCCCATTTACATCCAAAGATAGGGTTACTTACCAAATCAATGGTAAGATAACAATGTCAAGGGAAAAAGGAAATGAACATGAAAGACTTTTGGGTAGATAGAATTCTCCTAATTACTTGCTCAATTTCAAAACAAAATATCCTTGCTATTTTCAAAACAAACAACTACACTTTCAAAACATCTTACAAACTTGAAAACATTTTCAAAAGATCAACATCTTTGTATAAATTCTTATGAACGAGAATCATTACAAAGTTTGCCTAAACAATGGCCTCGTTACAAAATAATTTCAAAAACCACACAAAGAACAATTTGAAACAAAAGCAAGTGATCTAGAAAGTAACTAAGAGCCCATGGAAAACCATGGATGAAAAGGGTGTTAATACCTTCTCTTTTCATAATCTACCCCCCGAACTCAAGAAACAATCTCAAAGGTGTTTCCTGTGCTTTTTCACCTTTCCTTTTGGATAAAAGAAAAGTCGGTGGCGACTCTTGCTAACCGCAAAATTTGTGATAAAACTCAAAACACCCAAGTCAGTTCTCTCACCGTATCATATTATTCCATTCGCTTCGTCTCTTCTAGATGAAGACAACCACACCCTCGCACCAAATTTATATAAATTGTAGCTCAAGCAATTTGGAAAGAAAGTTTTGAAAAGGGATTTGAAATTTCATGGTCAAAACGTGTTTCCAATAAAAGGTAAGTGTTGCGACTAGAACCATGGCAATGAGAGCATCACAATGATATCAATGTTTTGAAGAATTAATGAAGGAATCTACCTATTGAAGTTGAGTTGCAGAGATTTGAAACTGGACTTCTATGGAGCAATATAGGGCATGATTCTTGAATGTAATTATATGGTTAGCTTTAGGAGAAATCAAGGAAGGTGAATTGATTAAAAAAATTGGATTGAAAAAAGCTTGTATATGGATTTCGAAGTTACTGAATTTTGAGTTATGGAACAAGTTTGGCAGGGTGATTCTGGCTATCCAAGCTTGATAAAATGAAGGGGTAGTTCATGTATTTATAGGAGAAGAAAATGGGATCAAAAGGAAGAGTGAATGATGCATTTTGGAGGGAATTCGTGCAAACCTGATGCACGAGTGAAGTGTGATCTTATTTTCACCAAAAATCATCCAATCTTTGCGTTTTGAGGTGCTAAACACTTCTGGAAAGTTTTTTAATTAAGCTTAAATCAAAAACGCGTATAATTCTTGTGATTAGAGGCCACATTATGGATTTCAAAACTCTGACTTGGTGAGAAATTCAGTTCCAAGTTACCAATTTCAAAACAATGGCATTTTCAACTCAAGGGGTCTTAGGGCATGATTCTTGATGCTTTAGAAAGATGAGGTTACAAGTTTGAAATGGAAAAAGAATGTAATTAAATGGATGCTTGAGCTGAAAGTTGCATTGAGTCAAAGTTGAGGAAAAAGGGTTGACTTTCCATACTTAGAAATATTTCAAAATTTTCTTCAAAAGTAACCTATAATGTCTTGCATCCAAACATAGCCTTTCACTTGGAATTTGCTTTTGGCCAAAAAATATGTCATTAAGTAGATCTCTTGAATGACAATTTGAAACTTGAATCATTCAAAATCTCCAAAAATTTAGAAAGTTATGACTTGTTGAAGTTGGCAAATTTTCATAAAATGACCTATAAACTTTTGTATCCTTAAGGTAACTTCCATCCATTTTCTCACTTTGTATACAAAATAAGGCATAAAGTTCACATATTCAAGATCATTATGGAAAAATAATGGGCTCAAGGTGATAAAAATTGACCAAGTTATGATCATTTGAAGTCAGACATGAAAAATTGAGGATTCATCTGGAGGACTTGTAATCTTTCTTCCTCATCAAGTTTCTTACACATGAAAACTCCTTGGAACTTTTGAAGTGATTTGTTAATAACCCTTTTAAGGGAAGGATGTCTTTGGAATCACTCAAAAATACCAAAAGATAAGCAATATATACTTCTTTAAAGTTCAAAACCCTAGCTCCTAGATCAAGAAAATGCTTGGAGGAACCTTGACAATTTTGAACCACCTTCTTGTACCAACACCCTTGCTTTGTAGATAGAAGTTGTTGAGGATGATAATGATAACTCATAGAAACCAAAACCACTTGCATATCTTGAGAATTGAGAGAAATATGTACTCGTGACCATGGGAACAATACCTTGTCCAACCATGACTATTTTTTTCAATCAACCCCTTGTACTTTTTGGATCAAATTTGATAATCTTGAAATATGGTGAACCAAAATAAGCTTTCCATGACATTTCCACCAAAACAAATTCAATGGTGAGGCTTGAACTTCTCAAGATTTATTGACTAGGGCATGGAAATAAACTCATGAACCCATGGATCAAGTTGCTAAGCCACATTGCATTTACCTACATTATTAACAAGTAAGACAAACCAACATTGCATTTTATAAATTAAAATAAAATTAAGACAAAACATTCATGATCAAAAAAGAAAACAAGTCAAGGTGCTTGGTGATTCCTCAAAGTGCAAAGCTAAATATAGGGAGGGGAACCAAGAATCCTAGTGTGATCTTATTGTAATGGAATCAACATGGTACGATGAAGGGGTCTTAGGGAAAAAAATTGGGGTAAAATAGTTGCCCTTATTTAAGTTTCTTCTATCCAGAGATACAAAGGTTAAAAATGTTCGTGTCGACGCGATCGAAGATACTTAAATATAAAACAAACCCTATTTTTGGTCCTAAGATTCCATGCAAGTGTTTATGATCATGAATGCATATGAACAAGACCAAAGAGACGCAAAACACCCTTGGGGATGTAACAATAATAAAGAAACAAGAGAGCGACCCAACCAGGAAAATAAATCACTGGTGGATCAAAAGAACCGACTCAGAGAGGATGGTAAAATGGTCAAAGGATACACCAATTCCTACTGGAGGTAAATCTACCAACGTTCACTGAAGGTAGAAAGAAAAGAAATAACAACACGGACGTTCACTAATGATGAGCTACCAACATTCACTGAAGGTAGAAGGAAGGGAAATAATAACACCGACATTCACTGACGGTGAGCTACCAACGATCACTGAAGGTAGAATGGAAACATATAACAACACCGACATTCACTGACGGTGAGATACCAACATTCACTGAAGGTAGAAGGGAAATAAATATCATAGCATCGCCGTTCACTGAAGATGAACTACCAACTTTCACTGAGGGTAGAAAAAAGATAACAATCATCGATGTTCACTGCCAATGACCTACCAACTTTCACTGATGGTAGAAAGAGAACATATCATAGCATTGTCGTTCACTGACGATGAACTACCAACGTTCACTGAGGGTAGCAAAAAGATAACAAATACCAACTTTCACTAATGGTGATCTACCAACTTTCATTGAAGGTAGAAAGAGAATATATCATAGCACCACCATTCACTGACGATAAACTACCAACGTTCACTGAGGGTAGCAAAAAGATAACAAACACCAACTTTCACTGATGGTGATCTACCAACTTTCACTTAAGGTAGAAAGAGAATATATTATAGCACCGCCGTTCACTGGCGATGAACTACCAACATTCACTGAGGGTAGCAAAGATATAACAAGCACCATCTTTCATTGATGGTGATCTACCAACTTTCACTGAAGGTAGAAAGAGAATATATCATAGCACCGTCGTTCACTGATGATGAACTACCAACGTTCACTGAGGGAAGCAAAAAGATAACAAACACCAACTTTCACTGATGGTGATCTACCAACTTTCACTGAATGTAGAAAGAGAATATATCATAGCACCTCCGTTCACTGACGATGAACTACCAACATTCACTGAGGGTAGCAAAGATATAACAAGCACCAACTTTCATTGATGGTGATCTACCAACTTTCACTGAAGGTAGAAAGAGAATATATCATAGCACCGTCGTTCACTGATGATGAACTACCAACGTTCACTGAGGGCAGCAAAAAGATAACAAACACCAACTTTCACTGATGGTGATCTACCAACTTTCACTGAAGGTAGAAAGAGAATATATCATAGCACCTCCGTTCACTGACGATGAACTACCAACGTTCACTCAGGGTAGCAAAAAGATAACAAACACCATCTTTCACTCATGGGTATCTACCAACTTTTATTGAAGGTAGAAAGAGAATATATCATAGCACCGCCATTCACTGACGATGAACTACCAACGTTCACTGAGGGTCGCAAAAAGATAACATGTTTCCCTAAAATTCTGGAATTTCGCCTAGAACGGGTCTCAACTTCTTCTTTAACCGAGGCACTTTTCCTGGAAAGGGTAATATGTAAGATGTCTAAAATAAAGAGACTTCCACTTGCAAATATTTCACAACGAGTTGTTTCTGCGAATTTGAAAGTCTTGCCATCCACTGGCGTAAAATGACGACGGACTGCAAACTATCCGCTCATAGAGGAGATAGCAAAAAAAGTTACGTCGACTTTTACAAGGAAGCACAAGTTGCTCAAATAAAGAGACCTGTTACTTGTTGTCATGGAGGATTGTAAAAAGAAATGACTTTTTGGGGATAGAAATATGGCTTCCTGGGGAAATGCCACGATATTCCCGTTGAGGAGATAAAGTCTTCTCGTGCTAAATAAATGCACAAACCAAAACTCGAAGCTTTCAGAAATCCAAAGTAAATAATATTGTTACGGAACCAAAGATTCAAACCAGAAATAAACTGGAATGAAATAGTCAACCAAAATACATCCTTTTAGAAATAAACTCAAGAGGGAAAACCAAATCCATCCAAACAAGGAGCTTTACATGAAGGCTAAAGCGAAAATCTTCCACGAGGGACAACTCAGTGGGGAAATTGAAAGAATATACGTTTTCTGCTGAAGGCCAACACTCTATTGAAGAGAGGACAACATAACTCTGCAAAACAGGGTGATATGTCAACAAAAATATTAACAAATGTCAATGAACAATGATTTGTTAAAATTAACCATGCATGATGTATGTATGAATGTATGAGTGTTATCATGCATATGCTGACAAAACAGATATAAAACACTGGGAGTAACCAGGAAAAACCACCTCAGGCATAAACAACACTCGGCTAAATCATATCCAAGATGATCATTCCAAGAAAAAGTAAATGTTAATTGAGGAAACAAAACCTACTGCCTGCTTTAGCTTTACTGGGGAGAAACATAATTTGGAAGTAAACAAAACAAAGTGACAGAATAGTACAGATATAGGGATATAACATCCTTCTTCGGGATTCACTGGGGAAACAAATGTTTTCAAAAGTAACACTTCTACTGGGGATTTCAAAACCAGTCTCAAGTAAAGCAGATGGACACCAAATCATCAAAACATTCACTAGGGAATTCAGGCCTACTTCATTGGGGAGGTTAACACCACATTCACAAAGGAAAAATCCAAAATACGTTCTTCACTAGAGAAACCAGGGACCTGCATTCTACAAGAGTTATTATGGTACCAACTTCTCGGGAAAAAGAACTTCCATTAGACCGAACAAAAACTTCACTAGAGAAATATCGGATTGAAACTTCACATCATGAAAACTCAGAAAAGAGGAGAAATGAATCCAAACTTGACCGAGGATATCAGAGTCACAAACCCAATACGGCGAATCATCCTGAGTAAACATTTCCGAGGGGAACAAAAACTTCTTAAAACAAATTGGAGTTTGTCCATTCCTGAGATCACCATTTTGTTGTTGTTGTTTTCTTTTTTTTGCATCACAAATTATAAAGTAAAAGAAAATTGTAAATTCTTTTTGAAAAATCGATTTTTTTATTTAATATTTTTGCTTTGAAAGTTATTATCAATAATAAATGGAGTCTTTGCAAGGTAAATAAAATAAGAAATACAAAGAATTGGGTAAAATCTCAAATTTTATTAATAGAATGGTAGTTTGCGAATGGAGAGACTCCATGGATAAATACAAAGTTCGGAAAATGGTAATATATAATGGAAAAGATACATTAAGATACAATGACCACTATCCCCTCTAACAACTAGTGAAATCCTGAGCAGCAACTTCTGTTGAAGTGTGATGAGAATCCGAGAAGATTATTGTTCCAATGATCAAGTCTTTTTTGATGTTGTTACTTGCCAAGAAAGTTCCTAACTTTTGCCTAAGTTGCCCTTGTGGGTTTTCAGCTTAGCGGGAAATTTATTCTGTTTATGTCTCTAATTTATGCCTAGACCTCCCTTTCGGGTTTTCGGCCTACCGAGACGCTCTTTTTTGCCTAAGCCGCCCTTTCGAGTTTTCAACTTAGCAAGCTGTTCTTTTATTTCTTTAGGAAAAGTATTTCTTGACTGCATCAGCATTCATGGGACGTGGGAACTCCTCGCCATCCATAGTTACAAGAGTTAATGCACCGCCAGAGAAGGCTTTCTTGACAACATATGGGCCTTCAAAGTTGGGAGTCCACTTGCCCCTAGAATCAGTGTTGAAAGACACGATCTTCCTGAGCACGAGGTCGCCTTCCCTGAATTAACTAGGTTTGACCTTTTTATCAAAAGATTTCTTCATCCTTTTCTGATATAACTGTCCATAACATAAAACTTTCACCCTCTTCTCTTCGATTAGATTCAATTGGTCAAACCGGTTTTGGACCCATTCAGCCTCTGTCAACTTGGTTTCCATTATCACACGCAAAGAGGGAATCTCAACCTCAATTGGGAGCACAACTTCCATTCCATACATAAGGGAGAACGGGGTTGCTCCTGTTGTAGTGCAGAAAGATGTTCGATATCCATGCAAAGTAAAAGGGAGCATTTCATTCCAATCCTTATAAGTAACAACCATTTTCTGGATGATTTTCTTGATATTCTTATTAGCAGCTTCAACAGCCCCATTCATCTTCGGCCTATACGGAGATGAATTGTAATGGACAATCTTGAATTCCTCACAAAGTTCTGTCATCATCTTGTTGTTCAAATTCAAGCCATTGTCAGTGATAATTCTTCTCGGCACACAATACCGACATATAAGATTAATCTTGATGAAACGCACAACCACTTGCTTAGTAACATTAGCATATGAAGCAGCCTCCACCCATTTGGTGAAGTAATCAATTTCTACGAAGATGAATCGGTGTCCATTTGAAGCTTTAGGTTCTATCATCCCTATCATGTCAATACACCACATAGAGAAAGGCCATGGGGAAGAGATCACATTGAGAAGTGTTGGAGCCACATGGACCTTATCTGCATAAATCTGACATTTATGACACTTCTTTGCAAATTTATAACAATCAGATTCCGTTGTCAGCCAATAGTAACCTACCCTTAACATATTTTTAGCCATTGAATGTCCATTGGCATGAGTACCAAACGAACCTTTGTGAACCTCATGCATCAACATGCCTGCTTCATGTCTATCCATGCATCTGAGCAATACCATGTCATAATTCCTTTTATACAACACATTTTCACTGAGGAAGAAACTTCCTGCCAATCTTCTCAATGTCTTTCTATCTTTCTTCGAAGCATCAATCGGGTATTCCTGAGTCTGAAGAAAATGCTTGATGTTATGATACCAAGGTTTTTCATCTGCTACCTCCTCTGTTGTAAACACATGAGCGGGCCTATCTAGTCGCCGAACCATAATTCGAGGTATATCATTCCAAGTATTTACTTGGTACATAGAAGCCAGAGTTTCCAGAGCGTCCGCCATTTGATTTTCATCTCTAGGAATGTGATGGAATTCAACTTTGTTAAAGAAGGGTAACAATCTTCTAGCATAATCTTTTTAAGGGATCAAGTCGGGGTGACGAGTATCCCATTCTCCTTTAATATGATTTATTACCAAAGCTGAATCACCATATACATCTAGAATTTTAATTCTGAGATCAATAGCTTCATCGAGACCCATGATGCAAGCCTCATATTTTGCCATATTATTAGTACAATCAAATGTTAACCTTGCGGTGTGCGATCCATGGGGAGTGAAAATCACGACACCAATTCCTTTACCATAAGCATTCATAGCTCTATAAAATATCATACTCCAACGAGATTCAAGGTCCGGACCTTCCCAAAGCAATGGTTCATCACAATCTTTCACTTTCAGGAACATCACATCCTCATCGGGGAATTCATATTCTAAAGACTGGTGATCCTCCACTGGTTGGTGAGCAAGATAATCTTCCAACACACTAATTTTAATAGCTTTTTGAGTGCGGTATTCGATATTATATTTAGATAACAACATCTGCCAGCGGGAAATTCTCCCAGTAAGAGCGGGCTTTTCAAAAATATACTTGATTGGATCCATTTTGGAGGTCAACCAAGTAGTGTGATTTAACATATACTGTCATAAACGCTTTTCCACCCAGGCCAAAGCACAACATGCCTTTTCCAGCATGGAATACCACAACTCACAATCAGTGAATTTTTTACTGAGATAATAAATGGCGACCTCATTCTTCCCTGTTTCATCCTATTGTCCCATAATATAACCCATTGATTTATCTAACACTGTCAGATACATAATCAACGATCTTCCTTCGACAGGAGGGAGAAAGATAGGAGGTTCAAGCATATATTCTTTAATACTTTCAAATGCCCTTTGTCGTACCCCAAATTTTCCCTATCTCTTTATTTTTGTCTGGCTTTGGACTTTGCATTCCATTTGCATCATTTTATTACTCAGTCATTTGCATATCCCGCATCTCATGGGATCAGGAGCTTTGGTTAGAGGTATTAGGGTTGCACCCTCTTTATGTCTATCTCTTGTTTTGAGGTTTTCTTATCGGGTAAAAGGGAATTCTTCTGGTTCTCGATTAGTGGATCGTGGAACGAATTTTTTCATGACGTTGCAAGGTTGGTTCTCGCTCAAATTTATCAGAGCCTGGATTAGGGTTTGTTTCCCCATGTGTGCTGGTCAAGATGCTAGGGTTTTGGGGTCTTCGGTTTCTGTGAAGATGTTTCTTTCGCCTGCCTCGAGGATGGCTCAAAGCTCAGTGCATTAGGTCAAGAACGTCATCTCAGTGCATTTCAAGTTTTGTTCTTAAATTCTCTAAACCATTGAGTCGAGAGTTTGAAGTTTAAATTGGCAAATGTGGAGTTTAGGCACAAGAAATGAGGCTGAGGGTTCATGATGATCACGACATTTTTTTGTTGCTTAAGTTACAAGTTATTGTGGGCTGAATATCAAAAATTAAAGTTCTGGTCAAGAAGTGCAAGTGTGGTTCAGGCATGATATGAAGATCGAGGTTTAAGCGACCGGTGTTTTGAGTTCGAATTAACCAGTGGAATTAAATTCACAAGCATTTATTTTGTTGGAGAGTTTGATTGGATTTTGAAAGATAAGGCGCATTAATTGCTTGAAGAACAAGTTACAACCATTGATCATGATTTCTTGAGGTTTAAATTACAAAGTTAAGATGTGCATTCGAATTATTCAAGAGAGAATTTCATAATTCAAACAAGATTCAAGAGTCATTTAATTTCCACTACAAGGTTCATCATTGATAAATTCGGTCAAATTCGTACTCATTACATTTTTTGAGACAAGTTACAAGGCATGTTACAATGTGAAATACAAATTACATTTGTTTGTTTACAAAAAAAAAGAGAGAAATAATGTGCGTTTCTTCAAGTCTTCATCTTCAATCCATTCATCCTCACTCCTCGCCGTGGTATTTTTATCGTTCAACATCGCTTTGATCGTCCAATTCTCGTGTTCATGAAACAAGACAAAGAAAAAGAATGTAAGTTAGCAAATCAAACATATGAAAAGAAATTACAAACAAGAAAGCTCATCATTAGGATTTGCATTCAGAATCAGAACTAAAAGGGGTTTATTTCTAATCATGGGCCATTTTCTCCCAATTGCAAATCACAAAAAGAGTGGTTCTCTTCGGTTCACAAAAAGGAAAAAAAGAAAAATTGCAAATGTTTCTTGTTGCTAAAGCAAATAACTAGGCTGCCCAAACTAAAATAAGCACAAAGCAACAGCGCAAACAACAAACATAACAGAAGCAAATAGTATCAGAACAGCATAAACAGGCAGCGGCATCCAAGACATACATACAACAAAACGAGCAATAGCGCTGTAACATGGCAGCCGCTGCAACACCAATAGGAAACAATAGAACATGCCATCAATTCAACCCAACAACAAGTCAGCACATATAAAGTAATTGCAATGAAAAAAACAGCAAGCTACCACATGCCCAAAACCTCTATATAATCATGTTCCAAATGTGCAAATCCTTCAGAGTTTTAAGAAAAAATAGCCTTGCATCATAGAAGATAAAGAGGAAAGAGACAGGTTTAAAGAAAGATATCACCTGCATTAAAACTGTCCAACAGAACAAGCCAAAAACCTGCATCACAGTCCCTAAACCTGCCAAAAACCTGCTGCAAAAGCATCCTACAGATTAGTCCAAACAGAAGCCCTGCAAGCCTAACCTGCTAAACATTGCATCAAAAGGGAAGGGTAGAATTTACAGAAGAAAGTAGTGAAACAGGACACACAAATCTGTTCAAACTCAATAAACATGTCCCTCCCAATTCTCATTCACTGGCTTATATAAGAGAGGATAACATACAAAAAGGTGAGAGAGTTATGCTATCAAATTGAAAGAGAATAAATGTTCTCCCAAACAATTTTCAACCTGCAAGAAGAGGATTCATCGCAACAGTTGCCACAATATTTTACAGCAACACAAATTTCCAGAATTTCAAGAGTTAAGAGGAAGGAACAGAAACATTATTACCTCATCTCCGGTTTTATTTTCTTATACTTATTGGAATCGGTAAACCGTCAGACTGGCTTTGAACTTGTAAGTGCTTCTTGCTTTCCTTTAATATCTTACCGTGTTGTATTGTTGAAATCACTGCTGAAAATTGCTTCTTACGCCATGTTGCAAACTTGTATTGTTATTGTTACAATAGAAATAGAATTAGAAAACTAAGTCTTATTGTCGTTGTCGCTAAATCATGAAAAAACAAAGATGAAAATGCACAGATGAAAACACAGCAAAAAAAACCAGAGAAATCATTTCTCATCTCCAGCCTCCCATCTTCATCAATTCACCTTCATCATTCTATTTTTCATCACCTTCAATCGGTTCTCCAAGCCACCGACATTGTTTTCTTTATCCTCCAAACTCCCAGTGGTGCCGACTCAGCTTTACATAAGGCAGAGGATGTGGTCAATGGCATGCTTACCAAGGGCTTTATTTTAGGGAAAGATGTTGTAAATAAAGCAAAGGGTTTCAATGAGAAGCAACAATTAAATTCAACAGCCTCCGCAAAATTTACCTGTATTGACCAAAATCTTGGGCTTTGTGAGAAATTAACTGCTGGTGCTTCAGTTGTGAGCGAAAGAGAAAAGGTGTACACACCAGAAGTTACAACTCCATCTTTTCCAGATTCGTCGTTGCCACAAGATTTGTGAGCAATCGATGACGTTGATGTAAGAGGGAGAATCGCAAAAATGTAGCATAGGGAAATCTGGAGAGAGAGAGAGAGATAGAGAGAGAGAGAGAGAGAGAGAGAGAGAGAGAGAGAGAGAGAGAGAGTCGTTGAAAGAGTAAGAGAATTTTGGGATTTGTTGATAATTACATTAAAAGTAATTGTTGACCCTTTCCAAGAAGAAGTGGAACGGCCAAACCTAGTGAACAATATTGAGTTGCTTCTTTTGAAATTTCCGGGTCTTACCCTGCGACCCGGTCTAGCCCAATCAGTATTTTATTCTAGTTTGTTTAGTTATTTGGATGGCATATAGGCCTCACCCCAACACAATTCAACAAGCCCATTCGAAACTATTATCTCCACACTATACTTCAGTTTTACACCTCTTTTCTTATAATTAATTTAATTTAGGCTTAAAGTAGTCTTAATTTAGTTGTTTTTTTTAGTTTAGATTTATTAGAACGTTTAATTAATTTAAGATATGATATAACTTTTGAATTTTTATTTGATTTAGATTTAGCTTAGTAATTTTAGAATTTTATTTGATTTAGAATTAGTTTAATAACTTTAGAATTTTTATTAGATTTAGAATTAGTAACTTTAGCATTTTCATTTTGATTTAGATTTAGTTTAATAATTCTAGAATTTTTATTCGATTTAGATTTAGTTTAGTAACTTTAGAATTTTATTTGATAACTACGGAATTTTTATTTGAGTTAGATTTAGTTTAATAATTTTAGAATTTGTATTTGATTTAGATTTAGTTTAGTAGTCTTAGAATTTCATTTGATTTAGATTTAATTTAATAGCTTTTGAATTTTTATTTGATTTAGATTTAGCTTAGAAATTTTAGAATTTCATTTGATTTAGAATTAGTTTAATAACTTTAGAATTTTTATTAGATTTAGAATTAGTAACTTTAGCATTTTGATTTAGATTTAGATTTAATTTAATAATTCTAGAATTTTTATTCGATTTAGATTTAGTTTAGTAACTTTAGAATTTTATTTGATAACTTTAGAATTTTTATTTGAGTTAGATTTAGTTTAATAATTTTAGAATTTGTATTTGATTTAGATTTAGTCTAGTAGTCTTAGAATTTTATTTGATTTAGATTTAATTTAGCAATCTTGGAATTTTAATTTAGTTTAGATTTAATTTACTAATTTTAAAATTTTAATTTAGTTTAGATCTAATTTAGTAATCTTAGAACTATTTTTACAACCTTAGAATTTGTAGTTAGTTTAGAATTATTTTAGTAAGTAATCTTAATTTTTTTAATTTAGTTCAAATAACTTCTTTAGATAATTAGTTACATTCTCTTTTATTTGTATTTAAATATCTCTGTAATTTTAAAACTCACACCTTTTAAGTCAAAACTTCGACACTAGGTCGTCGTATCTTCGAAATCTCATCCGCATCCACTTTTAGCCAAACAAACCCTTTTTTTTAATCAAATCAAAAATCCAAAAACACTTAATCATTACTTGAATTTATGTTAAAACCCGTAAAACATTCAACAAATCAAAACCTCCCCGCAAGGGCATGTTATCTTTGTTCTACCGCAATACCGACCGTGCCTATTGCTAGAATGCATGCGTTAACGTCGCCCACTAAAAAACACAAACAAACCAACCATTTTCTAGAGGAACTACGATGTTCTGATTCCTTCATTGGATACGTAGGCAAAGGGTCACGAAACCCTCACGAATGCAATAATAAAAACTTTTCATTTCCCCTTAAGCAAGCATATAGTTGTAGATAAGTACATCCTTTAAGACAAACAAACAAAATGGATCCTGTTTAGTACAACAGATGTGCGGGGTGCTAATACCTTCCCCTCGCATAACCGACTCCCTTACCCTTTCTCTTGGTCGCAAGACCATCTTATCCATTCCCTTGTGGTTTTATCGATATTTCCCCTTCCTTCCGGATAAATAAAGTTTGGTGGTGGCTCTGTGTTTTCTACCGGTGGCTTCACCCTTTGGCAGTCATCCGTCCATACATAACTGATCGGTCACCATTTCTTCTTACTTTCATCATGAATTCGACATTAGTTTTTATCTTTTGGTAACATTTTGTATAAATTTGCTTAGTTTTCATTGTCTTTTTTGAGTATTTATCGTTTTTATTTTATTCTATGGTTATGTAGTTTAATTGAGTTGATTTTGGTGCATTTGATCCCGTTTGATGAGTTGTGTAGGTACAGTCTTGATTGGAGAAGGATCCCTCAAAAGTTGGTGCATGAAAAGAGGAATTTAAGTGAAATGCAAGGAGGGGAAGCAGTGGCGAACACGGTCTGACCGTGTCAGCTGACACGGCCGTGTCAGCCTTCTCTACGCACACCCAGCCAAGCCCCAGAAACGAACACGGTCTGACCGTGTCAGCTGACACGGCCGTGTCAGCGTGCGTGGCTGAAATTTGTTCTTTATGATTTTTGAGACTTTGGAGGTGTCTGGGGGTATTCTGGGTATTTGGATCGAGAACCTGAGACCTAAAGTGATAAAAAGAGGATTTCCAAAAGGGAGAAGGACTTTTGAATGAAGAGAATAAGGAATCAAATTGAAGAGAAGGTTTTGACGTGAAAAGGGGGAAGGTGAAGAAATTCAAGGGTGGACACCATTGAAGATCTACATCATCATCAACCTTAAAGTAATGTCTTGCTTTTTCTTTAAGGATTACTTGAGAACAATGAGAGGCTAAACCCCCCATTGCTAGGGGGGTAGTCCTAATTTGCTATTGTAATGAATTTGGGATTTCTAAGTTATTGAATTATGAAGTTTGTGTTTATTCTCAATTGTGCAATGTTTTTATGCATTCTTTCTAGGAAAAATTAAGAATGATCTACGGCTAATCTTTGTAGGACTACATAGATTAGGGTTCTTGCACGATTGGTTTATAGTTGATGAACCTAGGACTAGGGCATCTCATGAACATCACTGAAAACCCGGTTTTGTGAATGAATGAATTTATGATCGTATATTCATGGGTATTGATGTGCTTTATAAAGGTTCATAAGGTTTTTCGGAGGACTCCGGAAAACCAATTTAAGGGTTGATATTATAAAACAAATAACTGTTCGTTAATTTTCGTGAAATCCCATTCTTTGCAAGCAAAATTGGCTATTCCCCCTAGCACCTTTAATATTTGAAGAGCAAACTATTGTACTTGTTTTAGTTTTTAGATTATATTCCTAAACAAATCACATTGTTATTTTGTTCAATTGAATCAAACTAATTGGTATATTCACGCAATCCTTGAGAACGATATTCGGGAAATAAATTTCTTATTACTACAATAGGCAAAAATAGTACACTTGCTATTTTCCTATCAAGTTTTTGGCGCCGTTGCCGGGGATTGCCAAGATACCAATTTAACGGATATTCAATTGAAATTTTATTGCTCGTCAATTAAAATTTTATTCCTTAAACTAATATTTGTCTAATCTTTTTATGCGAGGTAAGGCCTCAGCTCAATTTTCTTTTGACGCAGAACCTGAAAGAACATTGCGTGCCAGACTCAGACAAGCAAGAAAAGAAAGACTGGACACATCAGAGAAATTTGAGCGGGAAACTTTTTCAGTACATTCAGAAAATTCAGAGTCAGATTCAGAAGACTCAAGTCGAGAGACAGAGGAAATTCCTAAAACCATGGCTGAAGATCCACCCCGTCCTCCGAGACTTTTGGGTGACTATGGTGGAAACAACAATCCTAGAGGCCGAACCACGATTGTTAACCAACCGGTTAATGTAGCACAATTTCAGTTGCATCCCAGCACTATTAATCAATTGGAAAGACGATCGTTTTCTGGACGAGTCAATGAAGATGCCAACAAACATCTCCAACGATTTCTGACTATGAGCTCAACACTGAAGATAGACGGACATACTGAAGAAGCTAAAAGGCTTCGAATGTTCCCGTTTACTTTAGCAGAAGAAGCTGAAGAGTGGTTTTATTCTTTACCAGAAGGTAGCATCACCACCTGGGAGGAGATGGAGAAGGCCTTCCTACAAGAATACTTCCCCGCATCTGTTGCATTGCGAAAAAGATATGAAATAATAAACTTCAAGCAGAGAAATGGTGAGACATTGGGAGATGCCCACAAAAGATTCAAAAGGGTAGTAGTTGCATGTCCGACACATAACATGGATGAAACTGACATAATGCAGATGTTTGTCAATGGTCTTCGCCTTGAAACGAGGCGACTTCTTGATTCTGCAGCTGGAGGTTCATCTAACTTCCAAACAGCTGAAGGCATGAAAAAGATAATTGAAGCTATTGCCTCAAATGAGCACTTGGAGTTGTATGATAGAGTAGCAAGCAAGTCTTCGGTCATCGATTTAAAACTCGAGACTAATAAACAGGTTGAGATTGAACAAGCAGTTGCTGTAGAAGTCGAAAAAAGGTTGAAGGCGTTGAATATTGGTGCTCAGAAGGTGGCTCAGGTACAACAAGCTCCAGAAAGTGTTTGTGAAATTTGTAGTGGACCACACAATACTGTTCACTGTTTTGCTACACCTCAGCAGATCGAAGATATCAAATTTTTGAAGCAAAACAACCCCTACTCCAATACATATAATCCGGGGTGGAAAAATCACCCAAACTTTGCTTGGAGGGATCAAAATCAATATCAGAAGGGGAATGCACAGCAACAGGGTCAGAGCCAATATCATAATCAATTTCAACAACAACAACAAGCACCAAAGAAAGCTGATTGGGAGATTGCGATTGAAAAGATGGCCACTCATAATATCCAGTTTCAAGAGGAAACTAGAAATAATCAGAAGAATACTTCAGCATCAATCAAAAATCTCGAAATCCAGATGAGTCAGATAGCACAACAACTAGCAGCAAATTCTCAAGCTCCGGGTACGCTTCCTAGTGGAACAATTGTAAACCCACGGGATCAAAATCATATCAATGCGGTAGCTACAAGAAAAGGAAAAGCTAGTGAGAAAAAAATTGAAGAACAGGCAGAAGAAGATAGTTTGTTGGAAGTTGATTTAGAGATTAGAGAGGAACAAAAAAATTCTGAGGAAGTGACAGTGAAGCCGTTGATCCAACCAGAGAAACAGCAACCACAAATCATCCTTCCTTTCCCAACAAGAACAAAGAAGAAAGATCTCCAGAGAAAAAGTTTTGAGAAGTTTCTAGAGCTATTCAAGAAGCTTGAGATCAACATGCCATTTGCTGAAGCATTAGAACAGATGCCGATATATGCCAAATTCATGAAGGACATAATATCGAAGAAGAGATCAATTGAAGATGAACCGGTTATGCTAACGGAAACTTGTAGTGCCATTTTGCAGGGTCTAAAAATTCCAGTGAAGAAGAAGGACAGAGGAGCTGTCACAATCCCATGTACCATTGGAGATAGATCTTTTAAAAAAGCGCTGATTGATTTGGGAGCAAGTGTAAGTCTAATGCCCCTTTCAATTTACAAGAAGTTGGAGTTAGGTGAGGTACAAGACACTCGCATGACACTCCAGTTTGCTGACCATTCAACAAAAAGACCGTACGGTATAGCAACAGATGTTCTTGTGAAGATTGATAAATTTGTACTGCCTGTGGATTTTGTTGTATTAGAGATGCCTGAAGACGAGGAAATCCCACTCATTTTGGGAAGACCTTTTCTCGAAACTGGGAGGTGTCTGATAGACATTGAGGAAGGAACTATGACCCTCAAAGTTTATGATGAAAAGCTGAAAATCAATGTGAGAGATACAATGAAGTTCAAAGATGACGAAAGAGCTGATCAAAATATTGAAGTGTTGGATACAGTGTATGCTAAGTCTATGCAAGTTACAACCGCCCAACTTCCACTTGAGAGAGTTCTAAGTTTGTCCATTATTGAGAATACTGAAGGAATAGATGATAAAGAATTGGAAGTGGTATCTATGCTAAAATCACAACCTCCTTTAACTCACTCTAGACCTCAAAGGTGGGAAGATCTCCATCCTAAAGAATCTCAAGGAGAGAAACAAGAAAAGAGTACAAGAATTGAGCTTAAGCAGTTGCCAGGACATCTCAAGTATGTTTTTCTAGATAATGAAGAGAAATGTCCGGCCATCATAAATTCTAGTCTGCAAGAAGTTCAAGAAGAGGAGCTGATCAAGGTTCTCAAGAAGTATAAGGGTGCTATTGGTTGGGCAATGGAAGATTTGAAGGGCATTAGCCCAACACTTTGTATGCATAAGATATTGATGGAAGATGATCAAAAACCGGTTGTACAACCTCAACGGAGACTAAACCCTGCAATGAAAGAAGTAGTTAGAAAAGAAGTTGTCAAGCTTCTTGATGCAGGATTAATTTATCCTATTTCTGATAGTGCATGGGTAAGCCCAGTTCATGTCGTACCAAAGAAAGGGGGAACAACAGTGATAAAAAATGAGAAAAATGAGTTGATTCCTTCTCGAACAGTCACAGGTTGGAGAGTGTGTATAGACTACAGAAGACTGAATACTGCAACAAGGAAAGACCATTTTCCCCTACCGTTCATTGATCAAATGTTGGAGCGATTAGCGGGGCATGATTTCTATTGTTTTCTGGATGGCTATTCAGGGTACAACCAGATTGCAGTGGCACCGGAGGATCAAGAGAAGACTGCATTTACATGTCCATATGGAATCTTTGCTTATAGAAGGATGCCATTTGGATTATGTAATGCACCGGCCACTTTCCAAAGGTGCATGACATCTATCTTTGCCGATATGCTTGAGAAACACATGGAGGTATTCATGGATGATTTCTCCGTGTTTGGATCTTCGTTTGAAAATTGTCTGTATCATTTATCACTAGTTCTGGAAAGATGTCAACAAGTGAATCTAATCTTAAATTGGGAGAAATGCCACTTCATGGTGAAAGAGGGGATAGTGCTCGGGCACAAAATCTCTCATAAAGGTATAGAAGTGGACAAAGCAAAGGTAGAAGTAATAGCTAATCTTCCACCACCTGTAAATGAGAAGGGTATAAGGAGTTTTTTAGGGCATGCGGGATTTTACCGTAGGTTCATAAAGGACTTCTCCAAGATTGCAAAACCGTTGACTAGTCTGCTCGTGAAGGACACTCCTTTTGTGTTTGACAAAGCTTGTGAAGAAGCTTTCGATACTTTAAAGAACAAATTGGTGTCTGCCCCTATAGTAATATCTCCAGATTGGTCTTTACCTTTTGAGATCATGTGTGATGCTAGTGACATAGCAGTGGGGGCAGTACTTGGACAGAGAAAGGAGAAACGCTTACACGTCATCTATTATGCAAGTCACGTGTTAAATCCAGCTCAAATGAATTATGCAACCACTGAAAAAGAACTATTGGCAGTGGTGTATGCATTTGACAAATTCAGGTCCTACTTGCTAGGCACAAAGGTAATTGTTTTTACTGACCATGCCGCCTTGAAATACCTTTTTTCTAAACAGGATTCGAAGCCAAGGCTGCTGAGGTGGATCTTACTCCTTCAAGAATTTGACCTGGAGATTCGCGATAAGAAAGGATGCGAGAACACAGTGGCTGACCATCTGTCCAGAATGTCTCCCATTGAAGAAACTGAAGAATCACACCCAATCAAGGATGAATTCGCTGACGAAAAAATCCTCGCTGTGGTTGGAGTTCCCTGGTTTGCCGATTATGCAAACTATTTGGTAGGTAATGTGATTCCTGAAGATTTTGATTATAACAGAAAGAAAAAGTTTTTGCATGACTGCAGGTTTTACCTATGGGATGAACCATTCCTATACAAGAAAGGTGTAGATGGGCTAGTTCGGAGGTGTGTCCCAGAAGAAGAACAAAGTAGCATCCTAAAAGCTTGTCATAACTCGGAGTATGGTGGACATTTCAGTGGAGATAGGACTGCAGCAAAAGTCCTTCAATCTGGATTATATTGGCCAACCTTATTCAAGGATGCACAGATGGTGGTGAGAGAGTGTGATAGGTGTCAGAGAACAGGAAACATCTCTAAGAGGAATCAGATGCCTCAAAAAGGGATGCTGGAAGTTGAACTGTTTGATGTGTGGGGGATAGACTTTGTGGGTCCTTTCCCACCATCTTTTGGGAAGAACTATATATTGGTGGCTGTGGACTACGTGTCGAAATGGGTCGAAGCAGTAGCATTACCTAAAAACGATGCTAAGGTGGTGGTAGCATTTTTAAAGGACAACATTTTCTCAAGGTTTGGAGTACCTAGAGCTTTGATTAGTGACGAAGGCACTCATTTTTTGAATAAGCTGATGGAGAATCTGTTGAAAAAGTACAATGTGAAACATAGAGTTGCCACACCATATCACCCTCAGACAAGTGGCCAAGTAGAGGTGTCGAATAGACAAATCAAACAGATCCTAGAGAAAACTGTCAGCTCCTCCAGAAAAGATTGGTCGATTAAGCTGAATGATGCACTATGGGCATACAGAACAGCTTTTAAGACTCCAATAGGTATGTCCCCTTATCAGTTGGTCTATGGTAAGTCTTGTCATCTTCCTCTTGAATTGGAGCATAAAGCTTTCTGGGCATCTAAGTTCTTAAACTGTGATCTTGCAAAAGCCGGTGAATCCCGAATCCTTCAACTCCATGAATTGGAGGAATTTCGCGATCGGGCTTATGAAAATGCAAAGATATACAAAGAACAAACAAGGAAGTGGCATGATCAAAGAATCATTAAGAAAGACTTCTGGGAAGGGCAACTAGTATTGTTGTTCAATTCGAGGTTGAAGTTGTTTCCGGGAAAACTAAAGTCAAGGTGGTCAGGGCCGTTTGTAGTGCATAAGGTATTCCCACATGGTGCGGTTGAAATTAAAAACCGAACCAATGGAGACATATTCAAAGTCAATGGCCAAAGGTTGAAGCCTTACTATGGTGGGCAGGAAGCTGGATTGATTGAGAATGTGCGTCTCACCTAAGTAGGTGAATGCCCGTCGAGCCATGCGACGTTAAACGAAGCGCTCAGTGGGAGGCAACCCACTAATTTTGTTTTTTTTTTTTTAACATTTTTGTTTTGTAGGTCGCTGGTTGCATAGCCATCAAGGAGTAGAAAGAAAATTTTTGGAGTACAGTGCCTGACACGGTCTGACCGTGTGACCTGACACGGCCGTGTCAGGCTGTTCAAAATTTTGTGTGGGCGAGGCTGGGAACCCCAGTGCAGTACACGGTCTGACCGTGTAGATGGACACGACCGTGTTCGCGGGTCTGAGTGGCAAAATTTTTTTTTAATTTGTGCGTGGGTCCCGCGTGACCCACTCATCTTTCCTCTTATTCTTTCTCTTTTCCTTCACTTTTTTCCATTCATTCTATCTCTTCTCCTACACAAACCCTTAACCTCCATTGAAACCCATTACAAAACCTCCATCCACCTCTCCAAAAATTCATCTTTTCACCACACCACCTTCACAAAAAGTGTTCTTCTTGTCGGTCTCCATCTACCTACGGTGGCCGTTTTCACTAATTCCGATTTTGATTTTTGAGTTTTTTTCAGGTGCCCAAAATGCCCCCAAAAGATGATTTTCGGAACAAAAGACCCATGGTAGAATCTTCAAGACCACGAGCCCGACAACGAAGGAATGAACGGGAGGATGCACCCGGTAATAGGAATGCTCATGGGTTAACCTTCACTCACCCCGCTCATGAAGTCCGGTATGCAAACCACAAGAATAGGAGACTAATTCCGAACAGGTATATGTGTTCCCCTACTTTGGCTGAATTGGGTTTGTCTGAAGATGTGCATAGGCTGCTGAATAAAATAGGGTTGCTAGATTTTATGGTGCGCACAACACCCACTTATGAGCGGATTACTTTAGAATTCTTGAGTTCTATTGAGTATGAGGTGCATGTTCAGTGGGAAGGGGATTTTCCTATGTGCACAGGTGCTATAACATTTCAGTTGTTTGAAACAAAACACCGGCTGACCTTGGAGGAGTTGGGGGCTATCCTAAGCCTACCCGTCGATGGACCGGGTAAATTACCTGGAAACTTTGATGCAGCAAGGTTTTGGTCAAAATTGACCGGAACAAATTACGTGGCCAAAGACGCGAAAGCTTCACGGATTCATAATCCATGTTTCCGTTATGTGCAAAAATGCTTGGCTTATTCTTTGTTTGGCCGGGGTGACAGTCAGGGAGTTGTTTCACAACCTGAACTTTTCCTTATGTCCGCCATGGTTTATGACACTCCGGTTAATGTGGTTGCTTTTGTGGCCGCACATTTAAGCAAAGTGGGAAAAGCGGCCACTGGAGAAATTTGTGTTGGAGGTATTATCACTCAGATAGCTAAATTCCTTGGCTATGATCCGGTGGCGCATCATCATGAGCCTGTCGCAGGTATGACTAAACTTGATATACTTGCTTTGATTAACCAGTGTGTACTGCAGATGAAGGGTGCTACTTATGAGTACAGAGTTGAGAAAACAGTGGTTATGACTCTTCCGAACCCTCAACGAACATCCACTCTAAGTGAGGAGAATTGGCTATATCGTGAATTTTTTAGAGAAAATTTCCAGTTTCAGCAGGATGCGGGGAGCGAACAGACGCATGTAGAAACCGGACCATCATCTCAAGGTGGTCATCAATCTGCATCTTTCACTAGTGAAGAATGGAAATGGATACATGATGAATTCGCCGACATCCGGGGTGTACAAGCAGCCCATGGTGTGGAACTACACCGTCAGGGAACGGAACAAACTCGTCAGGGTGTGATGATGAGTGAGATGCACGGCATGTTGCAGCAACTGACGCTGCATTTTCCACCACCTCCTCCACAATGATGTGCTATGTAAGTCCTTCTCACATGTACGAAAACATTGGGGACAATGTTTAGTGCAAGTGGGGGAGGGATTTTATTAGTTTGTTTTTTCTTTTTGTGTTTGTTATTTTGTTTTTGATTGTGGTGTTTGCTTTAGTTCCCGTATGTGTGTCTGTTTACAAGATGTTGCCCAAGTAAGAACTAAGGTTGGACGAATGGTGAAATAGAAAGAATGGATGAAAGGAACAACCCAAGAATCTTTTCTCACAAGGCACCCCGGAAGTTGACATAACCACTTAAGAGTTGGACGCAAGGTGTAACTACTTACCGAGAGAGCCGTGAAGCATCCCTTGAGAAGAAGGAAGCCATATGACACAAAGAAATGCTTTGGAACTTGCAAGTAACCGACATAGTGAGTTTACAAAAAGCCAAACACAAATAACTCATCATGAGAGTAACGCAGGTATGTTTTTATCCCTCTAATTTTGCGTTTGTTCTGCGGACACCATACAACTTGAAGACACACACTGAGGCACTTGTTTGTTTAAATTCCCCTGAGCCTTTCTAGCCATCCATTTTATATATCTATCCTTTGTTAACCCTGTTGAGCCTGATTCCTGTTGTTGTTTAAACCGTATCTGTTAACCCATGGCCAAACACTTCCTACCCTTGCTTGGTATGAGTGTTGTGTTTTTCTGAAATTGTGCAAAATATTCCAAGTTTGGGGTGGTATTTATCAGAGAATGGGGCAAGTGTAAAAATAAAAGGAAGAAAAGAAATTGCAAAGAAAAGTCGAAGATATGTGAGAAATCTAAGACAAGAAAAAAAAATAAGAGAAGAAAAGAGAGAAACACTTGCCCTAAAATATCAAGGAACTCTAAAGAAACAATAATGCGAGTGAAGTAAAAGAGTTCGAGTAAAATACCCCAATACATCAAAGCGTGCACAAGGATGAGGAACACAACATGAGTACCGAGCCTAATAAACCATTAGTTAATCCGTTTTTTTTTTTTTTTTTTTGTTTATCTCTCCTGTCCTAAGCCCCGTTACAACCGTAAAAGACCTCAAGAAGTGTGTGAATTTTGTTGATGTGGTGAAAGTAGAATTGATTCAAAGTTAAGAGTCGGTATTGCATACTCTGGACTAGGAGTGAAAAAAATCTGTAACCCTGAGAGATATTGTGAGGATGTGAAAACTTGCAGGTGAAAGAGTATTTGGATGTGGAAGTAAGGCGGACATTCTAATGAAGGGAGCTAAGCGTTCGATCGGGAAGAGGAAACAAATTGCGAAAAACTGTGGTTATGTTGAGGTGAAAAGCAATTCGAGGTGACCTTTTGTGTTGTCTTTTGCATTACTTGAGGACAAGCAATGAGATAAGTTTGGGGTTGTGATCGGTCACCATTTCTTCTTACTTTCATCATGAATTCGACATTAGTTTTTATCTTTTGGTAACATTTTGTATAAATTTGCTTAGTTTTCATTGTCTTTTTTGAGTATTTATCGTTTTTATTTTATTCTATGGTTATGTAGTTTAATTGAGTTGATTTTGGTGCATTTGATCCCGTTTGATGAGTTGTGTAGGTACAGTCTTGATTGGAGAAGGATCCCTCAAAAGTTGGTGCATGAAAAGAGGAATTTAAGTGAAATGCAAGGAGGGGAAGCAGTGGCGAACACGGTCTGACCGTGTCAGCTGACACGGCCGTGTCAGCCTTCTCTACGCACACCCAGCCAAGCCCCAGAAACGAACACGGTCTGACCGTGTCAGCTGACACGGCCGTGTCAGCGTGCGTGGCTGAAATTTGTTCTTTATGATTTTTGAGACTTTGGAGGTGTCTGGGGGTATTCTGGGTATTTGGATCGAGAACCTGAGACCTAAAGTGATAAAAAGAGGATTTCCAAAAGGGAGAAGGACTTTTGAATGAAGAGAATAAGGAATCAAATTGAAGAGAAGGTTTTGACGTGAAAAGGGGGAAGGTGAAGAAATTCAAGGGTGGACACCATTGAAGATCTACATCATCATCAACCTTAAAGTAATGTCTTGCTTTTTCTTTAAGGATTACTTGAGAACAATGAGAGGCTAAACCCCCCATTGCTAGGGGGGTAGTCCTAATTTGCTATTGTAATGAATTTGGGATTTCTAAGTTATTGAATTATGAAGTTTGTGTTTATTCTCAATTGTGCAATGTTTTTATGCATTCTTTCTAGGAAAAATTAAGAATGATCTACGGCTAATCTTTGTAGGACTACATAGATTAGGGTTCTTGCACGATTGGTTTATAGTTGATGAACCTAGGACTAGGGCATCTCATGAACATCACTGAAAACCCGGTTTTGTGAATGAATGAATTTATGATCGTATATTCATGGGTATTGATGTGCTTTATAAAGGTTCATAAGGTTTTTCGGAGGACTCCGGAAAACCAATTTAAGGGTTGATATTATAAAACAAATAACTGTTCGTTAATTTTCGTGAAATCCCATTCTTTGCAAGCAAAATTGGCTATTCCCCCTAGCACCTTTAATATTTGAAGAGCAAACTATTGTACTTGTTTTAGTTTTTAGATTATATTCCTAAACAAATCACATTGTTATTTTGTTCAATTGAATCAAACTAATTGGTATATTCACGCAATCCTTGAGAACGATATTCGGGAAATAAATTTCTTATTACTACAATAGGCAAAAATAGTACACTTGCTATTTTCCTATCAATAACCTTGATCTTTCTTTAACAACTTAAAGATCGGTTCACATGTTGCAGTCATATGGGAAATGAATCTGGAAATATAATTCAAACGCCCGAGGAAACTTCTGACTTGCTTTTCAGTTCTTGGCGTTGGCATCTCTTGAATTTCTTTGACTTTATCAAGGTCAACTTCAATTCCTTTCTGGCTAACAATGAAACCAAACAATTTCCCTGATCGAAAACCGAAGGTGCATTTATTTGGATTCAAGCGGAAACGATACTTCCTCAAACGCTGAAAAAACTTCAACAAATCTTCTACATGCCCTTCTTCAGTCTGGGATTTAGCAATCATATCATCAACATATAGTTCAATTTCCTTGTGCATCAGATCATGGAATAGGGTTATCATAGCCCTCTGGTACATTGCACCAGCGTTCTTCAACTCAAAGGGCATCACTCTGTAACAAAATGTTCCCCAGGGTGTGATAAATGTTGTTTTTTCCATGTCCTCTGGATCCATTCTTATTTGATTATACATGGAAAATTCGTCCATGAACGAGAATAATTTGAGTTTTGTTGTGCTATCCACTAACATATATATGTGTGGCAATGGAAAATCATCTTTTGGGCTAGCTTTAATTAGATCTCTGTAACCTACGCACATGCGTACTTTTCCGTCTTTTTTTTGTACTGGGACAATATTGGCAATCCATTGAGGATACACTGACGTCACAAGAAAACTAGCATTAATCTACTTTAGAAACTCTTTGATTTTCACTGCCATATCTGGGTGACTTCTTCTAAACTTTTGTTTAATTGGCGGACACTCTGGCTTCAACGGTAAATGGTGCTCTATAATATCTGTATCTAGACCAGGCATATCTTGGTAAGACCAAGCAAAAACATCCACATACTCTTTCAACAGCTCAATCAACATGCTCTTCACATCAGGATGCAACAATGCTCTAATCTTGACTTCCTTCGGATCTTCTTCTGAACCCAGATTAATCACTTCCAATGGCTCTTTATATGGATGAATGGTATTTTCCTCGTGCTCAAGAAACCGTGAGACCGCTTCTGGAATCTCATCATAATGTTCTTCTTCAGCCCCATACACAGGACATTCAAAGTTGGGAGAGGGTGCAAGGTCATTGTATTCAACGGATTTTTTAATTAATCTGCACATATGATTTATGATTGCTTTGAGAAACTGACACATATAACAAGTGATCATGCAAATTGAATTTCAGTTATTATTTATTTTGAAGGGTTTTTTTATTACCATTTTCCAAGAAAAAGCAGAAAATAAGGACACAATTTGGGAAACAAAGACAACTTTTATTATTGATTTTAAAGGTCATAACAAACACATAAGCCCTACAACATTAATACTTCCACCTTGGGCAGAGTGAAAGCTTTTTTCAAACATATTAACAAAACAAATTACTTTGAAACATGTATGCAAGTGGGAACATCAATGGTGATCCAGTTCTTGACCCTAACTCCATGCGTCACATAATTCGGCATTTCCTGCTCTACTTCATCTTCCACAATGGCGTTAGTCCTGGAAACAGTTGGATGAAGATAACCCCCACTATGGAAGATGTCTTGATACTTGCTCGCAGTAGACTTCATCTTCATGCCCTTACCTTTGTCATTCTTCAAAGAGAATCCCAAGCCAACTTTGTTCTTGTTCATAGGTGGATCCATAATCTGTCCCCATACTTCACTATGACCCTTACGCATAACCTACTGTGCATCCTTAAGTGAAACCATGGAATTCTCATTTCCTCTTATATTGTCAATGGATAAGGCTTGGAGCTGGGTTCCAACAGCATCTTCATCCGCCTCCACAATGATGAAAGAGGACAAATGAGATATCAATGATGGATGTTCCCCATTTACGATCACTACTTTCCCTTCACGTACAAACTTCAGTTTCTGGTGTAAAGTTGAAGTGACAACCCCTGCCTCATGTATCCACGACCTTCCTAGAAAACAGCTATAAGCGGGTACAATATCCATAACCTGGAAAGTAATCTGAAACAAATGTGGTCCTATATGAATAGGCAAGTCCACTTCACCAATAACAGATTTCATTGATCCATCAAACGCTTTCACAATGATGCCACTCGGGCGCATAGGCGTTCCTTGATATTTCAACTTCATAAGGGTGCTCCTCGGTATAACGTTCAAAGCAGATCCATTATCAATCAGCACATTGGATAGTGAAAAATTCTTGCAGTTCATAGAGATGTGGAGGGCCAAGTTGTGATTCCTTCCTTCATCTGGTAATTCATCATCGCAAAAACTTAAGGTATTACATGACGTAATGTTCCCTATTACGCTACTGAATTGGTTTATTGACATATCACTCTCCACAAAAGCTTGGTCCAATACCCTCATCAAGGATTCTCCGTGAGCAGAGGATTTCATCAATAACGCCAAGATAGATATTTTTGAAGGAGTCTGCAGTAGCTGATCTATAATTCTGTAGTCGCTCATCTTGATTATCTTCAAAATATCATCCATTTCTTTCTCTAACGCAGCCCCACTAGTCTCACCCGTAGCCTTCTTGGGTTCAACATTCTCAGCAATTTTGTTTCCAGCACTAACATCTCTTCGGACAAATGGTGCAAACACATGATCGTTGCGGGTGACCTTTCTATTTTCAGCAATATTCCCAACATCAGGCATTGGCTGGATGGGAACTTCCACTCCATCCTCTAAGATTGTAGCGTTGTATTTGTAAGGCACGGCCTTATCTGACTTGTAGGGGATAGGACCCATCAAACTAATCACCAATGGGGTAACAACTGGCTTTCTATAATACTCAACTTTAAGATAGGCGGGTATCCCAAAACAAGGTACAATTACGTTTACCCCTTCTTCAACACAATTAGTCATTATCCAATTTTACACGAATGACGTTTACACGAACCAATTTTAAAAATTCAGTGCACTAATTTTTATAATCTAATTTATGTTGGATGTGAACTGCTCCAGATCCATTTTGATATAAAAAAAAATATCTGGTTTCCATTTTTCATAACCAGTTGTCATACATAAAACCAAATGTATATGATATTATTATTAATGAATAAGGTATTATTAAGACGCAGGAAATTCAAATTCGTGTAAACTCGTGTATATAATATTCAAATTGAAAATGGAAAACCAGTTTATATATTTTATTTTATTTATTATTAATTAGTTAATTAGAGTGGTGATTAGTTATGGGAAGAAGAACTTATTAAGTTAATTGTGATGAACGATTGTTAATCTGTGTTTTTTTGTTTAACTATTATGGTGTAGCAATTGTTTTGAAGCAGGTTTTGTCTTGGTTTTAGGATGTTTTGTTTTAGTTATTTTGGATTCTAGTTTTAGTGTTCTACTGCAACTTTATCATGGATTTAAGTGTAATATTTTTACTCTTAAATTGAATTTTACTTTTTTGCTTTTCAAAAAAATTGTGATAAACAATTTGTGCTGGTGTTTGAATATAATTGTATAAAAATGACACATGCCTTTGCATCTTGTTCCCTTCATTAACCTGAATTTTTTTCGTCTCTTCAAATTAAGAAAGATACAATTTCCTTAAAAATCAATTTTGATTGAAAACCGGTTTAAACCAGTTTTGAACCGAATTGAAACCATTTTACAATTTTAAATTGGTTATTATAAAAAATGGTTTGATTTTAAAACTAGAAACATTAAAATGGATTGGTTCTTAAAATTTGGTAACCATGCACACCCCTAGTCATTATTGAGTCATTTCTGGAAAACAAATCCTCATCTGAGGAGAATTACTCATCTGCGGAGGCATACTCTTCATCAGACTCTTCTTCAGTCAAACAAACCTCAACCATATCAACTTCATAGTAATCATCCCTTTGACTTGTAACCTTGATAATTCTGTTATCTAACAACGACTGAACACCCTTCTTCACGATTGAACATCCTCGAGAATCTCGACAGCAAACTCGGCAAATCCATATTGGTGTTCCACCTGACCAGCCATATGGCAGAAGGTAGCATGCAATTGCACAAGGTCCTCATTCATATACTCTACATCAAAAATTATGAATTCTCTAGGACATCCAGAAACCATATTCACCTCCTCTTCATACTCTACCCTAGGCCTGATTATGTGGATTAGGCCCTCATCCATCATCTCCTGTAAATCAGCCTTTATCTTATCACAATCCTGTATGTATGTACTGCAAATAGCACAACCAGAATGGTCATGCGTATAGTAGCTAAATTCACAAAGGTATGCATGCATTTTCACAAAATCTCCTCTAACCAGATTAATATAAAAAATCTGGAAGTCTCCTGGACAACCGGCCACCATATTCACAGCATTTACTCCCCCATGCTTGGGTAGAGGATTTTCTTTCACATTAGGTCCCACGTCCTTGAAAGATAGAACACCAGACTTCACCAACTTCTGCACCTCAGTCTTCAAAGGATAACAATTCTCAACATTATGCCCTGGTGCTCCCTGATGAAAAGCACATATTTGGTCTGCCTTGTAATACCAAGGCAATGATAATGGTATAGCGGGAGGTGGTCGGGTCTGAACTAACTTCTTTTGAATCAATTCTGGTAGTAACTCTGTATAGCTCATAGGAATAGGTTCATAACTCTTCCTTCTCTGACTATACCCTTGATTCCCCTGCTAGGACGGTCTCTGATACGCGACGGTAGTTGGAGCTGCATCCACAACTGGAGTAATTGTTACTTACTGATGACGCTGATAATTCCTTCTAGGAGTATTAACCCTCCTCTCTTGCATAACAGGATTTGCATCTCCTTCCTTCTTCTTGGTAAACCCATAAGATGGTTTCTTCACTCCTCCAGAACTTTCACTCTTCGTTAAACGGCCCTCTCTTACAGCCTCTTCTAAGCAGATACCCATTCCTACCATTTCAGTAAAGTCACTTGGTGCACTTGCTACCATCCTCTCGTAGTAGAAAACACCCAGCGCTTTCAAGAAAATCTTAATCATCTCCTTCTCTTCCATGGGAGGAATCACTTGGGCGGCTACCTCACGCAATCTCTGTGCATATTCTTTGGACGATTCCTTGTCTTTCTAAACCATGGCCCTGAGTTGATCACAGTCAGGCGCCATGTAAATGTTGTACTTGTATTGTTTGATGAATGCTTCTCCCAAATCATTTAAAGTATGGATATTGGCGATGTCCAAAGTCATATACCACTTCAGCGCAACACCAGTCAAATTATCCTGAAAAAAGTGAATCAGCAAACGCTGATCATCAGTATGGGTAGACATTCTCCTCATGTACATCACCAGATGAGCACGAGGGAAAGTGTTTCCCTTGTACTTCTCAAACTCTGGGACCTTAAACTTAGCAGGTATCTTAACATTCGGGACCAAGCATAACTCATTCACATTCTGTCCAAATACCTTTTTTCCCCTGAGGGCCTTCATTTCTCTTTGCATCTTGTCAAACTTCTCTTGACAATCACCCATTCTGTCATAAAGACCCAAGTCTTCACTCGGTGGAGGGAAAGGACGACACACGTCATTGTTAACAAACGGAACCATATTCACCGAAGTAGGCGCAGCAGGAGCAGCATGCACAACAAGAGGTGTCCGAATAACAATAGTCTGAACAACTAAAGTATCTTGAGGACCAAGATTGAAACCTTCAGGTGCAAAATTCTCTGGCATTCCCCATGGATAACCTTGAGATATGCGATTCTGAACAACAGCTGGAGTAGTAGATACGGGAATAGTCGGAGCTTCTGTAGTTGCCCTTGTTGGTTGAGGTTGGACACTCAGTGGCTGATTCTGAGCAGCCACCAGAGCTTCCATCAGAGTAGTCAGATTGGCCATGCCGGCCTTCAAAGCAGAAACCTCCTCGCGCAACTCGCGATTCTCTTGTTCTAGGTTGTACATCTTCTTTCTGAAATTAGCCTGAGTGTTGTAGTGGTGAGTCGGCTTGCTATTGAAGTAAAGAAGTTTGGTAAGAAACCTGGATATGAAAAACAAATGCAAGAAATATGTGCAATATGATGCATGATATGTAATGCACATGATTTTATTTTATTTAATATTTCAAGGAATTTAAAATTTATGGACATATTGCAAATATCAAGGTAATAACGTATTTGAAAATACTGAAAATTCCATTATAACAACTCCAAGATGGATTACAAGTTTCAATGATCCCAAGTAAAAGATGAAAATAAAATCTAAAACCCTGATAAATAAAACTGATGAAGATCACTTTATACGCTGACGCTTCCTTGTGAGCCTGGCAATCTGAGCCTTCAACTTCTGGTTTTCTTCCGCATATCTGATGGCAACCTCCTTCCAATCACTTGAATCAGGAAGTGAGTAATCAGCACCTGATTGAGGCTTCAGATAAAATAAATCCCCTTGCTTCTCCATAGACTCTACCACTCGACTCTCAAGGATCTCAATCAAGTCCTCTTTCTCCTTCAAGTTTTCTCTATAGGAAATCTCTAAAGTTTGGAACTTGTTCTTCCAAAAAGCAAGTTGTAGCTCTTCTAGATCATCTAATAAGGGAGGAGTGATCTTCACAAATAGATCAGGCATAGGTGTTTCCCAGGAATACGACATCTTCAATTGAATAGCTCTCGTTTAGACCCACTGAAGATATGGCTCCAAAGAAACAGCCCCCCTAGGTCCCAAATCCTTCCTACTCTTCTTATGAATGTGACACCAGGCCTTCACAATTTGCTCCCTATCTTCCCTATGGCCTTCTCTCTCCTTCAGAAAGAAACTACTCAAATGAATACTATTTGGTTTATCCTTCATCGGGTAACCAAGATGTCGTCGTGCAAGAACAAGTTTATAGTTAATTCCTCCCTTTGTACCAAGAAGAAGTACATTGGGAAAACTACCACAACTGTAAATAATCTCTAGATCCTGGTAAGCTCGATGATACCAATTAATATTCGAGTGAGTAAGTGCCATGATATTAGGATCCCAACGGGGTTCCTTCTTGACATCCCAAAAAGCATCAGACTGAGGCATATGAGAGATAAACCACCGGTATAACAGAGGCGTGCAACAGATAATCATCCCCCCGTGATAAGAATCCTGAAGATGAATAGAGTAATAAGCATCACCCAATAAGGTAGGAACTGGGTTTCCAATCATGAAGATCCTGATAGCATTGATGTCAACAAACTTGTCCACATTAGGAAATAAGAACAACCTGTAAGCAAGTAGAGCAAAGATGGCCTCAAAAGTGTCTGCACTCTTCATCCTGGCAAAGTAACGAGCTTTCTCCAATAAGAATTAAGCTGGTAATCCTCTAATCCCTCCTTTAGAAGTCATATGGGCTTCCACCTCAGATTTCCCCAGATGAATCAAAGCAGCAATCTCATGTGGTTTTGGCTCACCCTCCAAACCAGTAAAAGGAACACAATCGGTAATAGGTAAATCCAATGGATAAGAATACTCCTCCAATGTGGGCATCAACTGATAGTCGGAAAAAATAAAGCAATGATACATTGGATCATAGAACTGGACAAAGTTCGAGAGAATACCCTCCTTCATCTTCAGCTTCATGAGAGGAATAATGGATCCATACTTCTTCCGAAAGTCTGCAGAACACTCGATCTCGGGAATTAGACCGATCAACTCATTTATCTTGGGATCCTTGAAACTGTACTTCTTGGTCTTTCTCTTTCCAGAACCCATGGTTAAAAAGTACCTGAGATATTCACAAATGGTCAACCTTTAAATCCCTTAAAATATGATCTCTCCAAAACATGCTTATGAGTGCATGGATGCATGATGCAGCAATCACACACAAGATCACACATATAGGGTTCATAGGTTCAATGTCACGAGCATGAGGTCGAAGGTACTACCCATAAGGTGTTGGTCTAAAATTTATCACCTGCTGAACAAGGTTCTAGAGGTTCCCAGAGTCTACATCCTTCCTTCGGATATTACCAACTTCCTGATTAACATGGTAATTAGTAATATTCTCAAGAAAAACTCGTCCGAGCGTAGTATAGCGTGACAACTATTTCTGGATTACTCCGTCATAGCTTCCGCACTACACCTAAAAGTCCAAGATGGGTTTGGTATTCTACGGTCCTCAGTTTTAGCAGGCTCCCAGGTCCAAAGCAGTATATCTTCCCGATTACTGGGTAAACAACTCTATAGTCAAAGGGGCCTCCACTGAGTGGGGGATCTCATGCCTCCTTTTTTGGTATTAATCCCTCAAAGTTAACATGACTATATCGCCCGTCCTATCTTAATGTTTGCCCAAGTCCGGGTATAGGACTTATGAGTAATCACCAAGCACCCTGAAAACCAGGAAAATCCAAACAAACATATATACAACATATAACACAAAAACAATAATAACACATATACAGATATAAACAAAGATAGGCTTAACCCACTTAGGGATGGACCAACAAAAGGTCAATCTTTTACCAGTGAAGTCGCCATTTTTCTGTAGCGGTAGAAATGTTTAAGACTAAGCCATTGGATTGACTAGACTTATATAAATCAAAATAAAAATCGCCACCGCGCTTTACTATTTCCAAAGGAATGGGAAAAGAGAGAATAACCCAAAAAGAGGGGGAAAGATTCAAGGTAAGGGGGTTGGTTATGCAAAGGGAAGGTATTATCACCCTAAACATCTACGGTACTCCATAGGAACCTCTTTGTAAAATCTATATATTTTGGCTATATAAAAAATGTTATATAAAAAAATGGACGGTGGAGGTGAGAAAAGAAATATATTTTTTTATGATTTTTACACCCTCCGCGGTTGTGAACCTTTAGTGCCTATGTACCATCTTTTCGTGCAATAGGGGATCAGGGTACACGTAGTTCCTCTTTTTAAAATTTTAAAACCCAAATGTGTTGGATAATTTTATGACATAAAACATCATCGTCATTATCTGTGTGGAAAACATACCTACTACCCACAATCATGAGAAAGGAGAATTTTCATCATCTAAAAGTGGAGGATATGGCTTGGATTATTAAATCAACAATGCCTCACTCAACACCCAAGTGGAAAATATCTCTCTTCACTACATATTGTAGAAGTATAGTTGTTTGCATAACTACAAGGATTGACAATAGTTCAATCTTTTGATAAAAGATTAAAGATAAAAGCCAAAGTGGAAAATGGTTTAAAATGAGATTGATTGACATTTAGTCTTATCACAAAAATCCCAAAGTATTATTAAGTTTATTGAAGTTTATTTATGAAAATGTTTGAAAATGCATGGACCTAAGTCCAAGTTTATTATGAAAGTGGTTCAAGTTTAAAACAAGAAGAGTTTTCAAAAGGAGGGAGAATATTTTTGAAATTAAAGAAGATGGGAAGATAATAAGAGGCTATCCTAAAGCATAAGATAAAAGCTAGGGATAAGAACCATCTAACCAATAAGAAGCCAATACTTGACACTATGAGCCAAGATATAATTCCCATTCTTTGGATTGAAACCAAGCAAGCAAAGATACTAGACCTCTTGTGAGAGCCAAACTTCAAGTGTATTAAGTCTTCAAAAAATGGGAAGAGTAACGGTTGTATACGGGTGAATTCCAGATTACAAACAAAGGGTGTAATCACAATAACCTGTACATAAAACAAACAAACAAACAAACAACCCAATGTCTTGAGGTAAACCTCAAGAGCTCCAGACAAAATAATCAGATAAGATCACAAGGTCTCCAATCATAGTCCAAGATTTATAATCTTAAATCCAAAAAAAGTCCATTGCTCCATAATGCCAAGGATAGTAACCAAATAGTCCAAGCTTCATTAAAGTTTTTTAAGGTTTATGTTAATTATTAAGTATCTTAAGAAAAGAAAAGAAAATATCAAGTGAGCAAAATAAAAATGACAAGAAAGTAAATGCTCAAATGAGCAAAGACGAAAATGACATGAAATGTAAATGCTAAAAGTAAATAGTGCATAAAAATAAAAGGGCATATAAATAAAAGAATAAAGGATAAAGTCAATTATAAGTGATTACTGGTTAGTTGGATGATCATCTTGAAACTTGCATTTGGAACTCATTAGAGGATTGGTAGAACCAAATCCTCTACACAACAAGTTGCATTTGCTTTTTGTCAAGTATATCATCCATTTGGAATCCTCAAAAGTGTCATTTAATGATCAATGATGTTTAAGTGATCCGCGTTGACCATAGGTGTTGTAGATCCATTAGAGGATTGGTAGAACCAAATCCTCCACACAATAAATCTCAATGTTATTAGATCAAAGAGATTAAATTAACATACTTGGGCTTGCAAACTTAAGTTTGGGCCACGAATGATCATTTATTCGAATCGGGACAAAATTTAGCGCTATGTTAAGAAATCGTAAGTGGACTTATATAGAAGTCGCACCTATTTTGAGGCCGGTCAATAGCAATCTATGCACCATTTGTTTTGAGACGTGATATAGAGATCATGCTCCAATAACATTTAGTGCAATAAGAAGGGGATGAGATGAAGAGGGATGTGAGAGAATATACAAACCACTTTTGGATTAAATTTAATCAAACTATTATTAAAATCATTCATCCATTTTTGTGGAGTTAGACTCAACACCATTGATCCAATGATGTTAGTAAAGTTCATGATTGACAATTTATCCCAAGATCAGCCAGAAAATAGTCACAAAGTAATATTACATTTTAATATATACAAAAACGGTTAAAAATAATGTTTAAAAATAAAAATAAAAGAGAAAAATATCAACTATGTTCAAATTAATCAGAACTAAAAAGTAAGAACATAGAAAAAACAGAAAAGGGCTCAAATTATTTTATAAATTTTTTGGTAATTTTTTAAAGTCAGAAACTACTTTTAAAATTAAAATAAAGGGGTAAAATAAACCAAAAATGATTAAAAAAAAATAACAAAGTTAAGAATAAAATAAAATAAGGTCACCAATATTTGTCACAATATCTTTGGATCATTCTATAATTTTTTCAGAATTTAAAAATGCATAAAAGTGTTTTAAAACATTTAAAACAATTCAAATAAAGTGTAAATTCATAAAAAATACCAAAACACAAAATTAAATTCTGAAAAAATAAAAATCAGAAAGAGAATAATCAAAAATATTTTTCATAATTTTTTCATATTGTTTGGACTTAAAATGAATTTTCTATGATTTTTTGAAGTTTAAAACAATTAAATATAAAAAATTAGAAAAGAAAATAAAAGTCAAAAATATGTGGACCATTGGATGAGAGTCAAAACGTGTTAGTAATCAAATCCTAGGGATCTGGCGCGTTATGCATATCATGGTCATTAGTGAATAAAGCACTGAATCAATTATTAAATCAGAATTCAAAAATAACAAGTGGCGTGCCATCATTGGTTGGAAGATGACACGTTGGTCATCTTCAACCTCTAGCCAACGTGAATTGTAAGTCTCTCAAACTATAAAATCAGAAGCTCAGACCTATTCCTTTCGCTTCGACTCTTCAAGACGAAGACAACCACACCCTCGCGCCAAATTTATATAAATTGTAGCTCAAGCAATTTGGAAAGAAAGTTTTGAAAAGGGATTTGAAATTTCATGGTCAAAATGTGTTTCCAGTAAAAGGTAAGTGTTGCAACTAGAACCAGGACAATGAGAGCATCACAATGATATCAAAGTTTTGAAGAATAGATGAAGGAATCTACCTATTGAAGTTGAGTTGCAGAGCTCTGAAACTGGACTTCTATGGAGCAATATAGGGCACGATTCTTGAATGTAATTATATGGTTAGCTTCAGGGAAGATCAAGGAAGGTGAATTGATGAAAAATTGGATTGAAAAGGCTTGTATATGGATTTCGAAGTTGCTGAATTCTGAGTTATGGAACAAGTTTGGCAGAGTGATTCTGGCTTTGGAAGCTTGAGAAAATAAATTGGATAGTTTATGTATTTATAGGATAAGCAAATGGGATCAAAAGGAAGAGTGAATGATGTATTTTGGAGGGAATTCGTGCAAACCTGATGCACGAGTGAAGTGTGATCTTATTTTCACCAAAAATCATCCAATCTTTGCGTTTTGAGGTGCTAAACACTTCTGGAAAGTTTTTTAATCAAGTTTAAATCAAAAACGCGTATAATTCTTGTGATTAGAGGCCACATTATGGATTTCAAAACTCTGACTTGGTGATAAATTCAGTTCCAAGTTACCAATTTCAAAACAATGGCATTTTCAACTCAAGGGGTCTTAGGGTATGATTATTGATGCTTTAGAAAGATGAGGTTACAAGTTTGAAATGGAAAAAGAATGTAATTAAATGGATGCTTGAGCTGAAAGTTGCATTGAGTCAAAGTTGAGGAAAAAGGGTTGACTTTCAATACTTAGAAATATTTCAAATTTTTCTTCAAAAGTGACCTATAATGTCTTGCATCCAAACATAGCCTTCCACTTGGAATTTTTTTTTGGCCAAAAAAGATGGCATGAAGTAGATCTCTTGAATGAAATTTTTAAACTCGAACCATTCAAAATCTCCAAAAATTGAGAAATTTTTGACTTGTTGAAGTTAGCAAATTTTCATAAAATGACCTATAAACTTCTGTATCCTTAAGGAAACTTCCATCCATTTTCTTCCACATGAAAACTCCTTGGAAATTTTGAAGTGATTTGTTAATAACCCTTTTAAGGGAATGATGTCTTTGGAATCACTCAAAAATACCAAAAGATAAGTAATATATACTTCTTTGAAATTCAAAACCCTAGCTCCTAGATCAAGAAAATGCTTGGAGGAACCTTGACAATTTTGAACCACCTTCTTGTACCAACACCCTTGCTTTGTAGATAGAAGTTGTTGAGGATGATAATGATAACTCATAGAAACCAAAACCACTTGCATATCTTGAGAATTGAGAGAAATATGTACTCGTGACCATGGGAACAATACCTTGTCCAACCATGACTATTTTTTTCAATCAACCCCTTGTACTTTTTGGATCAAATTTGATAATCTTGAAATATGGTGAACCAAAATAAGCTTTCCATGACATTTCCACCAAAACAAATTCAATGGTGAGGCTTGAACTTCTCAAGATTTATTGACTAGGGCATGGAAATAAACTCATGAACCCATGGATCAAGTTGCTAAGCCACATTGCATTTACCTACATTATTAACAAGTAAGACAAACCAACATTGCATTTTATAAATTAAAATAAAATTAAGACAAAACATTCATGATCAAAAAAGAAAACAAGTCAAGGTGCTTGGTGATTCCTCAAAGTGCAAAGCTACATACAGGGAGGGGAACCAAGAATTCTAGTGTGATCTTATTGTAATGGAATCAACATGGTATGATGAAGGGATCTTATGGGCAAAAATTGGGGTACAACAATTGGTCCATATTTTTTGACTTTATTTTATTTTATGATTTTTATAATTTATTTGTTTTAAACTTCAAAAATTCATTAAAAAAACCCATTTTAACTTCAAAAAATATGAAAAAAATTATGAAAAATACTTTTGATTTTTCTCTTTCTGATTATTAATTTTTACCAATTTTATTTTATGTTTTGATATTTTTTTATAATTTTTCACTTTATTTGAATTGTTTTAAATGTTTAAAAATACTTTTCTTAATTTTTAAATTCTAAAAAAAAATATGGAAGGATCCAGTGACCTCTTGACAAATATTGGTGACCTCATTTTATTTTTATTTCTGACTTTACTATTTTTCACAATTTTTGGTTTATTTTGCCTATTTCTTTTAATTTTAAAAGTAGTTTCTGACTTTAAAAAATTACCAAAAATTCTATATAAATATTTGAGCTCATTTCTGATTTTTCTATGGTCTTATTTAATTTTTCTTGGATGTTTTGAACATAGTTTCTATTTTCTACTTTTATTTCCATTTTAAAACCATTTTAAAAAATATTTTTCTTTATTGTTTTAAATATATTTTATCTTGTATATATTCTGGCTGATCTTGGACTATGAGATTTTGATCATGAGCTTTATTAATGTCATTGGATCCATGGTGTTGAGTTTAACTCCACAAAATATGGATGAATGATTTTAATAGAAGCTTGATTATATTTTTGGTTCAAATGTGGTTTAATTCTTACCACACCCCTCTTCATCTTATCCCCTTCTTATTGTACTAATTGTTATTGGAGAATAATTTACATATCATTTCTCAAAATAAATAGTACATAGATTGCTATTGACTGGCCTCAAAATAGGTGCGACTTCTATATAAGTCCACTTACGATTGCTTAACATAGCGCTAAATTTTGTCCCAATTCGAGAAATGATCATTAGTGGCCCAAACCCATGTTTGTTAGCCCAAGTATGTTAATTTGAATCCTTTGATCCAATAACCTTAAGATTCATGGTTAGGAGGCTTTGGTCTTATCAATCCTCTAATTAATCTTCATAAGCTTTGGTCAAAGTGAATAAATTAAACATCGTTGATCATTTATTGTTGCCTTGAGAAATTTAAATGAATGATATACTCGATAAAAATCAAATGAAACTTGTTGTTGAGAGGCTTTGGTTTTATCAATCCTCTAATGAGTTTCAAATGAAAGTTTCAAGATGGTCATTCAACTAATCTCTAATTTCTAACAATTGACTTTGTTTTGTGCTTTTACTTTATGCTTTTACTTTAAGCACATTTATTTTAGCACTTACATTTGATGCTATTTTCATCTTTGCTCATTTGAGCATTTACTTTTATGTCATTTTTATTTTTCTCCCTTGAGCTTTTCATTTTCTTTTTGAAGACACTTAATAACCAACTTGAACAATAAAAGGCTTTAATGTTACTTGGACTACTTGGTTACTATCCTTGGCATTATGGAGATTGTGGACTTCTTAGACTTAGGATTAGAGACCTTGACCTACCTTGGAACCTTTTCACCTTAACTGTTATTTTGTCTGTTGCTCTTGGGGTTTACCTCAAGACATTGGGTTGTTTGTTTGCTTTGTGTGTAGGTTATTGTGATTACATGCTTTGTCTGTGATCAGAAATTCATTTGTATACAACTGTTACTCTGCCCAATTTTTTTGAAGACTTAATACAGTTGAAGCTTGGTTTTCTTAAGAGGTTTATTATCTTTGCTTGTTTGGTTTTAAATTCAAAGGATGGGAATTCTACATTGACTCATTGTGTAGATGGTTCAAGTGTTGGCTTCTCGTTGGTTAGATGGTTCTTTTCCCTAACTTTTACCTTATGCTTTAGGATAGTCTCTTCATCTTCTCCCATCTTCTTTATATTCAAAAATATTCTCCCTCCTTTTGAAAAACTCTTCTTGATTTTAAAATTGAACGAATTTTCATAATAAACTTGGACTTAGGTCCATGCATTTTTTAAAAATATTTTCTTAATAAAATTTTAAACAATTTAACAATACTTTGACACTTTTGTGAGAAGATTAAAAGTCAATCAATCTCATTCAAACCATTTTTTGCACTTTGGCTTTTGACCTTAAATATTTTCTCAAAAGATTATCTCTTGCCAATCTTTGTAGTGATGCAAGCTATTATACTTCTACTATATGTAGTGAAGTAAGATATTTTCCACTTGGGTGTTGAGTGAGGCTTTATTGATTTTAAAATCCAAGCTATATCCTACACTTTGAGATGAAGAAAATTCCACTTTCTCATAGTTGTGTGTAGTAAGTATGTTTTCCACTCGGATAATGATGATGACATCTTATCTCTTAAAATTTAACCAACACACGTGTGTTTTAAAAATTTTAAAAGATGAACTACGATTACCCTGATCCCATATTGCACAGAAGGTGGTACTTAGGCACTAAAGGTTCGAAATCGCGGCGGGTGCAAAAATTATTTAAAAATATACTTCTTTTCTCATCTCCACCATCTATTATTTTATACAACATTTATATCCAAAATACACAGATTTACAAAGAGGTTCCTACAGAGTACCATAGATGTTTAGGGTGCTAATACCTTCCCTTTGCATAACCAACCCCCGAACTTAGATTCTATCCCCCTCTTTTTGGGTTATTCGCTCTTTTCTCATTCCTTTGGAAACAATAAAGCGCAATGGAAAATTTTATTTTGATATGTGAAAGTCAAGTAAATTCAATGGCTTAGTCTCAATATTTTTACCGCTACACTAATAGTTCATGCTTCTGCTACTCCAGTCACTGTTGTTCAAAATCTTATTCCTCCAGGTTATCCGTGGGGAATGCCAGAGAACTTTATGCCAGAAGGTTATAATCAAGATGCTCAAGTTGTTCCACTTGGTCAAGTTATTGGTATTCCTACTGCTAGAAATGAGATTCACTATGGTGCACCTCCTTCGATGAATGTTGTACTGTTTGCTAATGATGAAGTTTATTGCCCTATTCCTCCGCCAAGTGAAAGCTTAGGTTTCTATGACCGGATGGACGATTTTCAGGATCAGTTTGATAAGATGCAGAAAGAGTTAAAGGCCCTTAGAGGAAAATAATTGTTTGGGCAGAATGTGAATTATATGTGTTTAGTTCCAAATGTGAAAATACCTGCAAAATTTGAAGTATCAGAATCCGAGAAGTACAAGGGCATTACTTTCCCTCGTGCTCACCTAGTGATGTATGTGAGGAGAATGTCTACTCATACCGATGATTAATTCATGTTGATTCACTTCTTTCAAGACAATTTAAAATGGTACGTGAGCCTGGATAGTGCCTACATTCATAATTTCAACGACTTGGGTAAAGAGTTTATTAGATAGTACAAATACAATATGGACATGGCTCCATACCGTGATCAACTCAGGGCCATGGTCCAAAAGGACAAAGAGTCATTTAAGGAATATGCACAGAGATGACGTGAAGTAGCCGCCCAGGAGATTCCTCCAATGGAAGAAAAAGAAATGACGAATATTTCTCTGGAGACATTAAGGCATTCTATTATGAAAGAATGGTGGTGAGTACGCCAAGTGATTTTACCGAGATGGTAGGAATGGGATTTTAGTTGGAAGAAGCTGTAAGAGAAGGCCGCTTGACGAGAAGTGAAAGTTCCGACAGTGTGAAGAAACCACCATACGAGTTTGCTAATAAGAAAGAAGGAGAGACAAATGTTATTATTCAAGAGAGAATGGTTAATCCTCCTAGAATAAATCATCACTACCATCAACAAGTTGCTTCGGTAACTCCAGTTGTTAATAAAGCTCCAACCACGGTCTCTTATCAAAGACCAGCCTCTCAAGGAAATCAAGGACAGAATCAGAGGAGAGATGCTTTTGACTCTATCCCCATAAGTTATATAGAGTTACTCTCAACATTTATTCATAAAAAGTTGGTCCAAACAAGGCCACCCCCTACTATACCATCATATTTGCCTTGGTATTATAAGGCAGATCAGACGTGTGCTTTTCATCAAGGAGCATCAGGGCATAATGTGGAAAACTGTTATCCTCTGAAATCTGAGATACAAAAAATAGTAAGATATGGCCTTTTATCCTTTAAGGATGGCATCCCTAATGTAAAAGATAATCCTTTGCCAAAGCATGGAGGAACAAATGTTGTCAACATGGTTTCTGGTTGTTTAGGGGACTTCGAATCTTTGATATAAACTTGGTTAGAGGAGATTTGGTAAAGATGCATGCTGACCTCTGTGAGTTTAGTTACTATACGCATGATCATGCTGGTTGTGGTATCTGCAGTACTAATATTCAAGGGTGTGACAAGATAAAGGCTGATTTGTAGGAAATGATGGATGAAGGCCTCATCCATATAATCTGGCTTAGTGCTGAATATGAGAAAGAAGTGAACATGGTCTTTGGGTGTCTTGGAGAGTTCCGGATCTTTGATGTGGACCATATGAATGATAACTTGGTGCAATTGCACGCTACCTTCTACCAAATGGGAGGTCAGGTAGAACACCACTATGAATCTTGTCGGGTTTCCTGCAGAGATTCTCGAGGTTGTTCGGTTGTGAAAAGAGGTATTCAGTTGTTATTGGATAATGGTAATATCAAGGTTTCAGGCTAAAGAGATGATTACCATTAGGTTAATATGATTAAATATTGCTTGGCTGAGACTGAGTCAGATGATGAATATGCTTCTGCAGATGATTTCTTTTCCTCAGACAAAGATATGTTCTCCAGTGATGATTCTGCAATGACCAAATTTTCTGAAGAAGGGGTGAATGTAATTGTTCCTTGTTTCAATGATTCCACCCTTGTCGAGATTGAATACTGTAGTAGGCCAGTTGTTGCTCCAATGGTGATTTGCTTGTCGGGTCCTGTTCCTTACAGATCAGACAAATTCGTATTGATAAGTACAATGCTATGATTCTAGAGGATAGTGTGGAAGTTCCCATCCAGGCCTTGTCTAATGTCGAGAATATTACTGAGGCTAGTAGAGTGACCATCAGTGGTCATGTGTTCGCACTTGTCATTCGAGGGAATGCTACTGCCGATAAGAAGGTTGTTGAAAATGTTAAAAATAAGAAAGCAGTAGGGGAGTCCAGTGGTGCTACTCTGTAGAAGAATGTGGATGATATATCAAAGATTATCAAGATGAGCGACTACCGGATCATAGATAAGTTGTTGCAGACTCCTTCAAAGATATCAACTATGTCCTTACTGGTGAATTCTTCTGCCCATAGAGAATCTCTAATGAGAGTGTTTGATCAAGCCGTCGTGGAAAGTGATATTCCGTTAGACCAATTCAGCAATATGATAGGTAATATTACATCTTGTAATAACCTAAGCTCATGTGATGACGAATTTCCTAACGAAGGAAGAAATCACAATCTGGCTTTCCATATATCCATGAACTATAAGAACGATTCATTATCAAATGTGTTGATTGATAATGGGTCCTCCTTAAATGTTATACCAAGGAGCACGCTGATGAAGATTAAGTATCAAGGAGCTCCCATGCGCCCAAGTGGCATTATTTTAAAGACTTTTGATGGATCAAGGAAGTCTGTTATTGGGGAAGTAGATCTGCCTATTCACATAGGCCCACACTTGTTCGAGATTACTTTCCAAGTCATGGATATTATGCCGCATACAGTTGCTTACTGGGACGGCCATGGATACATGACGCATGGGATGTCACCTCAACTCTACACCAAAAGATCAAGTTTATGCGTGAAGGAAAGGCGGTTATAATAAATGGAGAGAAAGCATTGTTAATATCTCATTTATCCTCTTTCAGTGTTGTGGAAGCAGATGAGGCTACTGTTGGAACTTAATTCCAAGCTTTGTCCATTGATAACGTAAGAGAGAATGAGAATTTTATGGCTTCATTCAAAGATGCTTAGCAGGTTGTGCGTAATGGCCCTAGTAAAGTATGGGGCAGCTTGTTGACCCTCCAGTGAACAAGAATAGGGTTGGTTTAGGATTTTCTACGAAGAATGTTAAAGGTGAGAACTTTAAGCTGAAGACTACTTTAGGCAAGTATCAGGATTTTTCCACAGCGTAGGATACCTTCATCAAATTGTTTCTGGGATCAATGCCATTATGGAGGATGAAGAAGAGCAAGAGATGCCAAATTATGTGACGCCTGGAGTTAGAGTCCTGAATTGGGTCACTATTGTTGTTCCTTCTTGCATCCAGCCTCAAAGTAATTTGTTTTTTGTTAATCTTTGCAAAAGGCTTTCAATCTGCCCAAGGTGAAAGCTAATATTGTATTAGCTTATCTGTTTGCTTTGCTCATTAAAATCATAAATAAAAGTTGTCTTTGATTCTCAAATTGTGTTTTTATTTTCTATTTTTTCTTGGAAAAATGGTAATCAGAAAAAACCCTTTTGGAATAAATAATTACAGAAAATAAATTTGCATGATCACTTGATATATGTGTCAGTTTCTAAAAGCAATCATAAATCATATGTGCAGATTAATTAAAAAACCTGTTGAGTACAATGACCCTGCACCATCTCCCAACTTTGAATATCTTGTGTATGTGGCCGAAGAAGAAAAATACGATGATATTCCAGAAGAGGTATCACAGTTGCTCAAGCCTGAGGAAAGTGCCATTGAGCCGCATAAATATTCGTTGGAGATAATCAATTTGGGTTCAGAGAAAGAGCCAGAGGAAGTAAAAATTTGAGCATTGTTGCATCCCGACGTGGAGAGAAGATTGACTGAATTGTTGAAAGAGTATGTAGACATCTTTTCTTGGTCATATCAAGATATGCCTAGTTTGGATACTAATATTGTGGAGCATCATTTGCCGCTGAATCCAGAGTGCCCGCCAGTTAAGCAGAAATTACGAAGAACTCACCTTGATATGGCAGTAAAGATTAAAGAAGAAGTTTTAAAGCAGATTAATGTCGATTATCTTGTGACATCAGTTTATCCTTAGTGGATTGCCAATATTGTCCCTGTACCAAAGAAAGACATAAAAGTTCACAAGTGCGTTCATTACAGAGATCTAAATAAAGCTAGTCCAAAAGATGATTTTCCATTGCCACATATTGATATATTTGTTGATAGTACAACAAAATTCAAAGTATTCTCATTCATGGACGGATTTTCCAGATATAATCAAATTAGAATGGCTCCTGAGGACATGGAAAAAACAACGTTTATCACACCCTAGGGAACATTCTGCTACAGAGTATTGCCCTTCAGGTTAAAAAACGTTGGTGCAACGTACCAGAGGGCTATGACAACCCTATTCCATGATTTGATGTATAATGAAATTGAGGTATATGCTGATGATATGATTTCCAAATCACAGACCAAAGAAGGGCATGTTGAAGATTTGTTGAAGTTGTTTCAGCGTTTGAGGAATTATCGTCTCTGCTTGAATCCAAATAAATGCACCTTCAGTGTCTGATCAAGGAAATTGCTAGGTTTCATTGTCATCCAAAAAGGAATTGAAGTTTACCCTGATAAAGTCAAATCAATTCAAGAAATTCTTGTGCCAAGAACTGAAAAGAAAGTTAGAGGCTTCCTTGGACGTCTGAATTACATTTCCAGATTCATTTCCCATATGACTGCAACGTGTGAGCAGATCTTTAAGTTGTAAAAGAAAGATCAAGGTTGTGTGTATACAGATGATTTCCAAAGGGAATCTGAAAGTATTAAAGAGTATCTGCTTGAACCTTCTATCTTGCTCCCTCCTGTTGAAGGAAGACCGTTGATCATGTATCTTAAACATGTTAGATAGTTCTATGGGTTGTATTTTGGGACAACATGATGAAACAAGAACGAAAGAATATGCCATTTATTATCTCAGCAAGAACTTTAATGATTGTGGGTCGTGGTATTCTATGCTGGAAAAGACATGTTGTGCTCTGGCCTGGGCGGAAATATTGGCAGATATTTTTGAAAAGCCTGCTCTTACTGGGAGAATTACCCATTGACAAATATTATTGTCTGAATATGATATTGAATACCATACTCAGAAGGCTATAAAAAGCAGTGTGTTGGAAGATTATCTTGCTCACCAACTGGTAGATGATTATCAGTCTGTTAAGTATGATTTCCCTGATGAGGATGTTATGTTTCTGAAAGCAAAAGATTATGATGAACCTTTGCCTGGGGAAGGTCCTGATCTTGAATCCGGGTGGGGTATGGTATTTGATGGAGTCGTGAATGCTTATGGGAAAGGAATTGGAAATGTGATTGTTACTCCTCATGGATCACACATTCCTTTTACTGTAAGGATAACCTTTAATTGTACTAATAATATGGAAGAGTATGAGGCTTGTATTATGGGTCTCGAGAAGGCCATTAATCTTAGAATCAAAGTTCTAGATGTGTATGGTGATTCAGCTTCGGTAGTAAATCAGATTAAAGGAGAATGGGATACTCGTCACCCTGGCTTGATCCCTTACAAAGAGTATGCTAGAAGATTATTACCCTTCTTTAAAAAAGTTGAATTCCATCATATTCCTAGAGATGAACATCAGATGGCGAACACGTTGGAAACTATGGCTTCTATGTATCAAGTAAATACTTGGAGTGATGTGCCTCATAACACAATGAGACATTTAGATAGACCGGCTCATGTGTTTGCAGAACAGGGAGTAGCAGATTAAAAACCTTGGTATTATGATATCAAGAATTTTCTCCAGAATCAGGAATACCCGGATGGTGCATCAAATAAAGATAGAAAGACATTGAGAAGGTTGGCAGGCAACTTTTTCCTCAATGAAGATGTGTTATACAAAAGAAATTATGACATGGTCTTACTCATATGTGTGGATAGACACGAAGCAGACATGTTGATGCATAAGGTCCATGAAGGTTCCTTTGGTACTCATGCCAATGGACATTCGATGGCAAAGAAGATGCTTAGGGAAGGTTATTATTGGCTGACAATGGAATCTGGCTGTTACAAATTTGCAAAGAAGTGCCATAGATGCTAGATTTATGCTGAAAAAATTCATGTGCCTCTGACACTTCTCAATGTTATTTATTCCCCATGGCCTTTCTCTATCTGGGGTATTAACATGATTGGAATGATTGAACCAAAGGCGTCGATCGGACATCGTTTCATCTTAGTGGAAATTGACTACTTCACCAAATGGGTGGAAGCTACTTCATATACTAATGTCACTAAGCAGGTGGTAGTGCGATTTATCAAGAATAATCTCATATGTAGGTATGGTGTGCCAAACAGGATAATCACCGACAATGGCTCAAATCTGAATAACATGATGATGACAGAAATTTATGAAGAATTCAAGATTGTTCACCATAATTCATCTCCTTACAGGCCAAAGATGAATGGGACCGTTGAAGCTGCTAATAAGAACATCAAGAAGATCATCCAGAAAATGGTGGTTACTTATAAAGATTGGCATGACATGCACCCTTTTGCTTTACATGGGTATCAAACATCTGTCTGCACTTCAACCGGGGCAACCCTGTTCTCTCTTATGTATGGCATGGAAGCAGTACTCCCCATTGAGGTTGAGATTCCCTCTTTACGCGTGATAATGGAAGCCAAGTTATCAGAGGATGATTGGCTCAAAAATAGGTTTGACCAATTGAATTTGATTGAAGAGAAGAGAATGACGGTGTTGTGTCATGGTCAGTTATACCAGAAGAGAATGAAGAAAGCTTTTGATAACAAGGTTAAACCTCGTGAATTCAGAGAAGGCGACCTTGTGCTCAGGAAGATCATGTCTTTTAACGCTGATTCTAGGGGCAAGTGAACTCCCAATTTTGAAGGCCTATATGTTGTCAAGAAATCCTTCTCTAGCGGTGCATTGATTCTTAAAACTATGGATGGCGAGGAGTTCCCACGTCCCATGAAACTATGGATGGAACATTCAGTTCTTACGTGTCCATATCCCTCATATTCATGACACTGAATACCTTTATCTTGGTTTGGATTTTCTTCAAATCTTAACTTTCTTCCTAGGTCTTGGTTTTTGTGAATGTCATATGACATGTTCTTAGCACCTAGCCTGGACCTTCTCAACACCTTACTAAACTGTTTTCCCAATAGTACGAGATCCTTAGATATTCCTTTTGAGTTTATGTTTCATCTATCCTCTGAGTTTTCTGCACTAGAAGCAAAAGCTATGCTCTTCTTATTTTCATATATTTCATTGATAGTAGACTCAAAAGTCTTAAGTGAACTTACAAGTTCATTTATCGTCATAGTGCTTAAATCTTGGGATTCTTCAATAGCAATCACCTTCATCTCAAATCTCTCAGGAAGAGATCTAAGCATCTTCCTTACCGGCTTATCCTCTAAAATCTTCTCTCCAAGGTCTTCTGATTCATTAGCGATATCTAGAATAGTCATGTGAAAGTCTTGGATTTTTTCATCCTCATTCATCTTCAAGTTCTCAAATTTTGAGGAGAGAAGCTGAAGCTTTACCAATTTAACCTTAGGATTTCCTTCATGCATTTTATTCAGGGTCTCTCATGCAACTTTTGAATGCGTACAGTTCTTTATCAGCTAGAAAATATTTTTATGAACTCTGTTGAATATGGCGTACAATTCTTTAGTGTTTCCTTGTGATAACGCCTCATCATTATCATCCCGGTTTTATTCAGGCTTCAACACATCATTGGCCTTCCCTGTTACATCCACTACCTTCGGTGGATCCTAACCTTTGACAACATTTTACTAAGCCATGTCACCCAAGGACTTTTTAAAGGTTTACATACGAGGTTTCCAACTATCGTAGTTGGTACCATCCAGAATTGGAATTTTAACCATAGTTCTATAATACTTGTCCATTGCACCAGAAAGTAACTTCCCTGAATCTCACACAGAGTAAGAGCATGATGTCTTCTCTAATACCAATTGAAATTATGGAAATAAAATCATGGATGTCCTAAGAGATGTCGAGACACCGGATCCAACTTCACACATAATAGCAAGATGTATAAACAGAAATAATAATGCTGAAAGTAAATAACACAGGATATGTTTACCCAGTTCACAACAACCTTCCTACTCTAAGGGGTACCAAACCAGGGACGAAATTAACTAGATAGTATCAATTTAAATACCTTACAATAAACCTCCTGTTTACAACATGAACACTTAATCATTATCTTTTGCTTAACTTCTACCTAAGGCACACCTAGGTATGAGGCCCTCTTCAATTGCACTTAGAAATTGGAGAAAACTCTAAACACAAGTAGAGAACAATACAATTAGAAGCTATACTTCCAAAATATGCAAAACTCAGTGCTTAAAAGCTTATGAGAATTAACACACAATATGTTCAATGCTTAAAAGCTTCTGACATCTAACAGGAAACTTACAACCCAACAAATAAGGATTCTAAGACCCTAACACAAATACATCTATAAGTTCCACCTAATACTAGGTATGAAACAGTCTATATATAACTTTATTCTTGACTGGGTTGGGCTTCAAAACTGTAGTTGTGAGGCTGTACAAAGTTTGCAAAAAGTTTTCCAAGAAAATAGATCTTCAATCATTAGATTCCTAATAAATATCCATGTTTAGAAACTAATCAAATCTTCAAAGACCAATCAAAAAATATTCTGAATTATAAACCTTGGACGCCATATAAGCTAACATAATATTCCCTGAATATATAATAGCTAAAAATCAACTAATCCACAATTGTCAACTTGTTGCAAACGCGATGTCCTGACTCCTTAGAACATCTTACTCGACATGTTGAAACAAAATGTTGGAACATCTTGTTCAACATGTTTCTACCAGAATGGTTTTACCAAAATGTAAGCCAACCATAATTTTAGAGAAATAACAAAATGAAATAATATTAAATCCACAACTTGACAATTTATCGAGCATGTGGTGCGCAATCAATTTTTCAGAATTTTCTTTGAACTTTGTTGATATGAAAAAGCACTTACAATTAAAGTGGTTATAGGATAATCAAAAACGAAATTTAAACTTTAACAATCAAAGAGAAATCATATATGAATCGATTGATTAAACAACATATTCAACAAATTGCATATAGAGAGGAAATGAGAGTAAGAGATAGAACATTACAATTTTTCTATTGAGTTGAACCAGCTAAACAATTTGTCAAACACTTGGTGTGAAATCAAAGTTTCAGAATTTTCCTTTGTGTTGTGTTAAGATTAAAAAGAACTTATAATCAAAAGTGATTATAAGCAACTCAAACACATTTCAAAACAAAGACAATCACGAAAAATTCTTATGCATCGATAGATTAATCAATGATATTTGAAAAATTTATGTATGAAAATTAAAGTAAGTAAACAAATAAAAGAAAAGAGGCACAAGGATCTGTATACACAGCTCCACACTTCCGTCCTCGCAGAAAAGAGGCAAATCATGAGAAGTATCATATTGGAGACATTAATAATTCCCAATTCCTCATGTTTGTTGAAAAATGATTTGGTTGCAAACAATTTTGTAAAAATGTTGGCAAGTTGATTTTCACTATCAAAATACTCAAACAAAACATCCCTTTTTTCAACATGATAGTGAAGGTAATTTCCCACACATGTGTTCCTTCCTTGAGGTTCTTTATTTGGAGTCAGAGAAATTAATTCAACTCCCCATTAGACTCATTTCAAACTCTCCCTGCATAAGCTTAGAGAACTCTTCGACAAGTTACATGTTAGTAGAATCAAATATGATATAAGTTCAAATGTGTTATGCTTGATGTTTAATGAAGCTAAACATGCTTATATACATATAAATGCTTATGAAATAAAATACATGAAAATATCGTTATAAGTATATATAAATTGATAAGTCACTGTGTGTAGCGATAGAAATGTTTAAGACTAAGCCATTGGATTGACTAGACTTTATACAAATCAAAATAAAAATCGCCACCGCGCTTTATTATTTCCAAAGGAATGGGAAAAGAGTGAATAACCCAAAAAGAGGGGGAAAGATTCAAGGTAAGGGGGTTGGTTATGCAAAGGGAAAGTATTATCACCCTAAACATCTACGGTATTCCGCATGAGCCTCTTTGTAAAATCTGTATATTTTGGCTATAAAAACTGTTGTATATAAAAAGTGGATGGTGGAGGTGAGGAAAGAAGCGTATTAATTTTATAATTTTTGCACCCACCGCAGTTGCAAACCTTTAGTGCCTACGTACCACCTTCCGTGCAATAGGGGATCAGGGTACACGTAGTTCCTCTTTTAAAAATTTGAAACACAAATGCGTTGGTTAATTTTATGAGATAAAACATCATCGTCATTGTCTGTGTGGAAAACATACCTACTATCGAAAACCATGAGAAAGGAGAATTTGCATCATCTCAAAGTGGAGGATATAACTTGGATTTTAAAATCAACAATGTCTCACTCAACACCCAATTGGAAAATATCTCTCTTCACTATATATTGTAGAAGTATAGTTGTTTGCATCACTACAAGGACTGACAAGAGTCTAATCTTTTAAGAAAATTTTAAAGATAAAAAGCCAAAATGGCAAGATGGTTTGAAATCAGATTGATTGACTTTTAGTCTTCTCAAAAAAAATGCCAAGGTATCATTAAGTTGATTGGAGTTTATTTTTGAAAATGTTTTGAAAATACATGCACATAAGTCCAAGTTTATTATAAAAGTGGTTCATGTTAAAAAACAAGAAGAGTTTTTTTTCAAAAAAAAAAGGGAGGAAGAAGACTTTTGAAATTAAAGAAGATGGGAGGAGAAGAAGGGAATATCCTAAAGCATAAAATAAAAGCTAGGGATAAGAACCATCTAACCAACAAGAAGCCAACACTTGACATTATGAGCCAAGATAGAATTTCCATTCCTTGGATTAAAACCAAGCAAGCAAAAATACTAGACCTCTTGAGAGAACCAAACTTCAAGTGTATTAAGTCTTCACAAAAATTGGACAGAGTAACGGCTGTATACGGGTGAATTCCAGATTACAAACAGAGGGTGTAATCACAAAAACCTGCACACAAAAACAAACAAGCAACCCAATGTCTTGAGGTGAACCTCAAGAACTCCATACAAAATAATTAGATAAGGTAATAAAGTCTCTAAGATAGGCCAAGGTTTCTAATTCCAAGTCCAAGAAAAGTCTCATGATCCACAATGCCAAGGATAATAACCAAATAGTTCAAGTACCATTAAAGATTTTTTAGGGTTTATGTTGATTATTAAGTATCTTAAGAAAGCAAAAGAAAAGCTCAAGTGAGCAAATTAAAAATGGCAAGAAAGTAAATGCTCAAATGAGCAAAGATGAAAATGGCATGAAATGTGAATTCTAAAAGTAAATGGTACATAAAGCATAAAAAAGAATGAAAACATAAGGTAAAACAAGTCAATAACTAGTGGTTAGTTGGATGACCATCTTGAAGATTGTATTTGGAACTCATTAGAGGATTGGTAGAACCAAAGCCTGCACACAACAAGTTGCATTTGCTTTTTGTCAAGTATATCATCCATTTGGAATTCTCATAAGTACCATTTAATGATCAACGATGTTTAAGTGATTTGCATTGACCAAAGGTGTTGTAGATCCATTAGAGGATTGGTAGAACCAAAGTCTCCACGCAATGAATCTCAAGGTTATTGGATCAAAGAGATCAAACTAACATACTTGGGCTTGTAATCATAAGTTTGGGCCACGAATGATCATTTATTCAAATCGGGACAAAATTTAGCGCTATGTTAAGCAATTGTAAGTGGACATATATAAAAGTCGCACCTATTTTGAGGCCGGTCAATAGCAATCTATGCACCATTTGTTTTGAGACATGATATAGAGATCATGCTCCAATAACATGTAGTGCAATAAGAAGGAGATGAGATGAAGAGGGATGGGGAAAAAATATACAAACCATATTTGAATTAATTTTAATCAAACTATTATTAAAATCATTCATCCATTTTTGTGGAGTTAAACTCAACACCATGGATCCAATGATGTTAATAAAGTTTATGATCCAAAATCTAACCCAAGATCAGCCAGAAAATAGTCACAAAATAATATCACATTTTAATATACATAAAAGGGTTTAAAAATAATGTTTAAAAATAGAAAATAAAGAGAAAAAATATCAACTATGTTCAAATTAATCAAGAAATAAAAAGTAAGACCATAGAAAAAATCAGAAAAAGGATAAACAATTTAACAAAGTTTTTGGTAATTTTTTAAAGTTAGAAACTATTTTTAAAATTAAAATAAATGGGTAAAATAAACAAAAAATGGTAAATAATAGTAAAGTTAGAAACAAAAAGAAAATAAAGTCACCAATATTTGTCACAATATCAGTTGATCATTTCATAATTTTTTCAGAACTTTAAAATGTATAAAAGTATTTTTAAACATTTAAAACAAATCAAATAAGTGTAAAATTTAAAAAAATACCAAAACATAAAATTAAATTGTGAAAAAATAAAAATCATAAAGAGAATAATCAAGAATATTTTTCATGATTTTTTCAGATTTTTTAAACTAAAAATGAATTTTCTATGATTTTTTGAAATTTAAAACAATTAAAATATAAAAATCAAAAAAATAAAATAAAAGTAAAATATGTGGACCATTGGATGAGAGTCAAAACGCGTTAGTAATCAAATCCAAGGGATCCGGCGCATTGTGCATATCATGTTCATTAGTGAATATTGTACAAAATCATTAATTAAATCAGGATTTGAAAAATACAGATGGCACGCCTTCATTGGTTGGAAGATGACACGTTGGTCATCTTCATCCTCCAGTCATCACGAATTGCAGGTCTCTCAAACTATAAAATCAGAAGCTCAGACCTATGTCATTCACTTCGTCTCTTCAAGACGAATACAACCACACCCTCGCGCCAAATTTATATAAACTGTAGCTCAAGCAATTTAGAAGGAAAGTTTTGAAAAGGGATTTGAAATTTCATAGTCAAAACGTGTGTCTAGTAAAAGGTAAGTGTTGCGACTAGAACCAAGGCAATGATAGCAACACAATGATATCAGAGTTTTAAAGAATTGATGAAGGAATCTACCTATTGAAGTTAAGTTGCAGAGCTCTGAAACTGGACTTCTATGGAGCAGTATAGGGCATGATTCTTGAATTTAATTATGTGGTTAGCTTCAGGGAAGATCAAGGAAGGTGAATTGATGGAGAAATTGGATTGAAAGAGGCTCGAGAATAGATTTTGAAGTTACAGAAAATTGAGTTATGGAGCAAGTTTGGCAGGGTGATTCTGGCTATCCAAGCTTGGGAAAATGAATGGGATAGTTCATGTACATATAGGAGAAGCGAATGGGATCAAAAGGAAGAGTGAATGATGCGTTTTGGAGGGAATTCGTGCAAACCTGGTGCACGAGTGAAGTGTGATCCAAACTTCAGCAAAACTCATCCAATTCTTGCGTTTTGATGCACTAATCCACTCGGGAAAGTTGGTTAATCATGTTTAGACCCAAAACGTGTGTTAATTTAAGGTTTAGAGGTTGTAACATGAAATTAAAATTCTGACTTGCAAGGAAACTTCAATTCCAAGTTACCATTTTTGAAACTATGGCATTCTTAGCTCAAGGGGTCTTAAAGCATGATTCTTGATGCTTTAGAAAGATGAGGTTACAAGCTTTGCAATGGAAAAATAATGGAGTTAAATGGATCCTTGATCTGAAAGTTATATTGAGTTAAAGTTGAAGAAAAATGGTTGACTTTCCATACTTATAAATATTTCTAATTCTTCATCAAAAATGTCCTATAATGTCTTGCATCCAAACATGGCCTTCCACTTGGAATTTTCTCTTGATCAAAAAAGATGGCATGAAGTATATCTATTGAATGCAATTTTGAAACTTGAATAATTCAAAATATCCAAAATTTGAGCAAGTTATGACTTGTTGAAGTTGGAAGAATTTCATGAAATGACCTATAATCTTTTGCATCTTTAAGGCAATTTCCATTCATTTTCCCACTTTGCACATAAAATAAGGCATAAAGTTCACATCCTCAAGATCATTTTGGAAAAATAATGGGCTCAAGGTGATAAAAATTGATCAAGTTATGATCATTTGAAGTCACACATGGAAAATTAGGGATTCATCTGGAGGACTTGTAATCTTTCTTCTTCACAAAGTTTCTTCCACATCAAAACTCTTTGGAACTTTTGAAGTGATTTGTTGATAACCCTTTGAAGAGAAGGATGTATTTGGAATCATTCAAAAATACCAAAAGGTGAGCAAGATATTCTCCTTTGAAGTTCAAAACCCTAGCTCATAGATCAAGAAAATGCTTTGAAGAACTTTGACAAGCTTGAACAAACTTCTTGAACCAATATTCTTGCTTTGTGAATAGAAGTTGTTGAGTATGATAATGAGGATTAATATCTACCAAAACCACTTCCATATCTTGAAATTTGAGATAAATATGCTCTTGTGACCAATGGGAACAAAATCTTGTCCAAACATGACAACTTCTCCAATCAAAACCCCTTGTACTTTTGAGTCAAATCTAATAACCTTGAAATGTGATGAACCAAAGCAACCTTGCCATGCCAATCTTTCTAAAACCAATCCAATGGTAAGTTTTTAACTTCTCAAGATTTATTGACTAGGGAATGGAAATAAACTCATGAACCCATGGAGTAACTTGTTAAATTTCATTGCCCTTACCTACATGGATAACAAGCAAGACAAGCCAACATTGCATTTTATTAGTTAAATGAAGAAATAAAAACAATATTCATGATTACAAAAGTAACATAAGTCAAGGTGCTTGGTAATCCTTCAAAAGGAGAAAAACTCAAAGTAGGGAGGGGAACCAAGAATCCTAGTGTAACCTTGTTGTGAATAAACCAACATGGTATGATGAAGGGATCTTAGGGGCAAAAATTGGGGTACAACACTGTGATTATAAATTAAGAATTAATTTACAAAAGAATACTCATAATATATATATATATATATATATATATATATATATATATATATATATATATATATATATATATATATATATATATATATATATATATATATATATATATATATATATATATATATATATATATATATATATATATATATATATATATATATATATATATATATATATATATATATCATACATCAAGTATTTCATGTATTTAGAAAAATAAACAAGTAAAAGAGAGAACTTACTAACAAAGAAAAATTTAAATTGATACTATCTCACCGTACAAGATGACAGAAGATGCACTTGTATTTCACAAGGAACTCTCAAAAGAAAGTTGAACCAAACACAAAGTATTCCACAAAGATTTTTAGAACAACACGATCTTACCACTTTATACTTTGACAAAGTACCTAAAAGTATAACTTGTGATGAATCCAAGAAGGTCATTAATTTTATGATCATTTATTTTGATTGAAATATCATATTTCTCCTTTTCATGTTAGTTATCTTTCTCCTCCTCATGTTTCTCCGATTCGGGTTGATCAAATTCCTTCTTCAACATCATCGAGTATGTCTCTTAAAAATACACCTACATCATGAAATGAGATACCTTTTTTGAGTATTCTCGGATACAACATCAAAAGTAACTTATGCATCTTTACCAATAAAAAAAACTTGGTGTTTCTTTATAGATCACATAACCCATCTTCTTTTCCTATATACAATAGGATTAGGAATATGTTCATATGCCTTGAGCCACCATAAATGAGAACATGTATTCTCTTCATGGAGTAAAAAAAATGTTCCTACAAAAACAACAAGACAAGCTAGGTACCCGATCTTCATTAGGTCCTTGGGGGTTAGCGAAAAGTTGGTTTCATTTGGGAAAGCCTTTCATACAATCATAGGGACAATTTAAATCTTCGCCATTACTAAAATCACTATTGTATACATGATTACTTTCTGAAGACCTTGAACTTGATGCCCTAATAGCTTTAGACTTTGTTATTTCCTCCTTATTCATGTATTTCCCCTTTCTCTTCTTCTTCTCAAGCTTTTTCTCATGGTTGTCTAAGAAAGTAATTTCTTGCTTGTGTTCTTCAAATTTACCAAACAATGTATTGATATAAAGTGTTGTAAGATCATTAGCTTCCTTGATTGTGCTAAACTTCAGTTACCAATTCCAAGTAAGATATCTCATAACTTTGTTAGTAGCAATTACATTGGAAATAAGATTACCAAGTGCAATAACACTATTAATGAGATTTAATGTATTTTTCTTATCATCATTATTTTATAGTGCTTCCGGCTTAGATGTGACAACGCCATTAGAATTGTTTTGAGTAATAGAATCACACATATCCTTGTCATATGAATTAAATTAATGTGCATAAAAGCTTTCCAATAACTATAGTTTTCTTCCACACAAAAAAACTAGGGTTGTTTTGTAATCCACTTTAGGTTCGTACGTCATTTTCTAATAAGAGTTTTGAAACACGGAATTAACCTAAGCTTTGATACCACTATTTAGACTATGAAAACTCATCTAGAAGGGGGGGGGGGGGGGGGAGCGTGAATAGATTCCCAAATTAAAAATGACATTTCAAAAATTGTTATTCAAAACTTATTTGAAAAACAATATTGAGCGGAAGGTTTTTTGTCTAGATCAAAATAGTAGTCTAAACGAACCTAGTTATTGAAATTTGGATATGCTAAAGCCATATGGAATTAAGATAATGATAAAATCAATCAACATAATAATATCTCAATTAATAATTTAAGGGTTAAATAAGTTTTTGGTCCATATAAATATTTCTAATTTTGTTTTCAGTCCCTCTAAAATTTTCCTTCAAAGAATGGTCTTCCTAAAAAATTAAAATTTTAACTTTTGGTCCCTCCTGTAATTTAGAGACGGATTTTACAACTTAACAACAGTTTTAGCGGCTGTTTTTATTTAGCGATGAAATTAGAGACCATTTTAGCTACGATTTTGTCAGGAGGGACCAAAAGTTAAAATTTAATTTTTTAGGAGGACCATTCTTTGAAGGAAAAATTTAGAGGGACTAAAAACAAATTTTGAGATATTTAGAGGGACCAAAAAATTATTTAACCCATAGATTAATATTAAACACAATGGTTTCCTATTTCTAATAAAAATATATTAAAAACACAACATGACAATTTATCGAATATATGGCGCGCAATCAATTTTTCAGAATTTTCTTTGAGATTTATTGATATGAAAAAGCACTTACACTCAAAGTGATTATAAGATAATCAACAAAGCAATTTAAAATTTAACAATCAAAGAGAAATCTTATATGAATCGATCGATCAAACAACACATTCAATAAATTGCATATAGAGAGTAAATGAGAGTAAGAGATAGAACATTGTAATTTTCCTTTGAGTTGAAAAAGCTTAACAATTTGTTAAACAGTTGGTGTGAAATCAAAGTTTCAGAATTTTCCTTTGTATTGGATTGATATGAAAAATCACTTATAATCAAAAGTGATTATAAGCAACTCAACACACAATTCAAAACAAAAACAGTCTCAGAAAATTCGTACGCGTCAATAGAATAATCAATGCTATTTGACAAATTGAGTATAAAAATTAAGCAAGTAAAGAAATATAATTTAAGAGACATAAGGATTTGTCTATACAGTTCCCCACTTTCGTCCTCGCATGTGGGTACATCTGCGCCTAATTCCAATGTGAAATTAGGATACTTTCTTACTCTGCAAAAAGTATGAATACAAGAGAAGTATTCAAGAGCAACCCTACGAACCATAATTATTAGACGTTGATTCAACACCTTCTCTTCTTTTGATATTCAACAATATCAAGCACACAATAGATTGCCAATTGACTATATGGATCTTGCTACTACTTTGTGTTTTTATCTCTAAAGCTTTCGTGCACCATCAATTGTAACTATTGCAACATAAAAATTCAATTCGATTCTCTGTTCTCAAGCTACTTCCTTTGCATTATTTATATCCAAAGGATTCTTTATGTTTTTTATCTCTAAAGGGTTTCACTTGGCTACAATACTCTTTTGAATGTTTTTCACAAAAATCCTCAAATAAATCAATGATCTTGGAGGACAAACCCGCGGTTTTTCTGGATGAAGACCCCTACAAATCTCAACTCAATATTCTCGGTTACACAAGAACCTAATCGAACATTATCAAACCTCTTCTAGATGGAACCCCAACAAAAGATCATTATAATGGAATGTTAGTGTGTATGCATAGATTAGAGGTTGAAGATGACGAGCAAATGTAGGTTAATTTTATGGTATCTTCATGTTGAAATGATGCATGAATGATATATTTATAGTTGCGGAATTTTAGAGGCAAAAAGGAGATTTTCGAAATTAAAAAGAATTGAAAAATTGACCCAATCAAATAGTATGTGTCGACCTAAAAATTGTCTATGTCGGCACATAAGTCAAACTCTAACTACAAGCATCGACTTGAAAAACGGATGTGTGGACCTAAGAAAGTTAGAAGCTACAGGCTTTAAAAATGTCGTACATGTGTCGACCTGAAATTCGTATGCATCGACACCTAAAATCAGTATTTATGCAATTTCTTAAAAGTTTCAGTATGTGTCGACCTGAAATGTGTATGTGTCGACACATACAATAAAAATATATGTAGAAAATGGTTTTTCAAGAATTAGACCAATTTCAAACTTTTTTTAAATGATTCCTAAGACCTCTAATGCAATGGAATGTCACATGACATAGAGATATCGTCCAATATAGAGAAATGCTAAGTTTTTCTAGTTTTGACATCATGCAAAACATCTAATGTTGAAGTTACACTTACAGAATTCACCAAAGAATGTTAAAAAAAGAGAGATTATTCCTTAGCTCACTCATAAAAAATAACCTTCCCGGTCTCTTTGAACCAAAATCCACGAGCAGGCATATCTCTATGAACCATTTTAATTATTTATTTGATGATGCATGAGGATGGAGAACACCTTCAACGTAACCTAAAGCCTTGAAGAAGGACGCCAACTCCTTCTTTAGGAAAACTTATTCTTGAGGCAACCCATTCATACTGTAAACATAAGACCCAAAGTCTAATAAGAAGCAGAAAAATCCTGTAAACATATGACCTGAAGTCTGATAAGAAGAGGCTTTGCCGACTGAATATGGAGAATATGTCCCAAAATTATAAATGAAGAACATGGTCTATTGAGCATATTTTAGCAGGAGCTTCTTTGTTGAAGGGAATGACTAGGAAAATTTGATCCTTAAAGTGATTAGAGTATCTAAATAAACATCAAACATCCTTGTGAGTAGTCGAAGAGATATCCAGCCTTGACCCTTTGTGAAAGCAATAGAGATACACTGAGCTTTGAATATATGGAAGAAGAACGACAAAGTTGGAACACGTTTCTTATATTCACACAAGTATTGAAACACGTTAACATAATTCCAACTCATTGGGTGTAATTGCGAATAGGAGATTAACAAGTAGTTGAGAACACCAACCTCAAAATCGTTAAAAGGGACCTATCAAATAAAACAAACACTCATGTAAAGGAATGAAGTGTCAGTCATACGTGCTACATACCCTCTTATCTTCCTCGAGAACAAGAACTCCTCGGTCATACAAAGGTCCTACCTCAGTGAAAGCTCAGTCTAAACCTCCTTAAGAGACAAAAGTATAAGATGCGTCCAATATCTCCTGATCCACCCACACTGGCAAGTTATCCCCTTTTACCTTACGAAGAATAATAGGAGGAATCTTTATTCGAGAATACTATCAACAGATAAAACATAAACATGAAGAAATGATATAATACATAAACAAGGGTACATATTCAACACTCCTTTCAAACATGCCAATAACAAAAGTTTGAACATATGTGACCCAAAAACCTACAGTCCAGAAAACCCTATTAAGGAAGGAAGCAAAAGTTATAAGAAAGGTGTAGGTCTTACCTTAAAAGAAAAAAGTTGATCCCTTATGTGTCACAGGTACCACAGAACAAAATGTCCAAGATAAAAATAATAAAACAATTTGTGCATAAGAGCTCGCAAGGAAGAGGTAAGTTGACGGTACAAAAAAATAAGAACTTTTACTATTTACAAATGACACAAAGGGGAAACAACAATACTTTAAGAGCTCTTTATATTTGTTTCAATCACAAGGGACCATATGATTTGTTTTATGGGAAGACAAAACCATGGCATCATCGGTCCAGATCTCCTCAGGAGTTGTTCGAGGCATTCGTGCATCCTAAGGCTAAAGAGTTATCATTACTAACTAGTGTAGAAACACACATCACAAATTCCCTACAAAACGTTGGCCATTACAAGAAAAATATTTAGTGTATTTGTTCTTAACAGAAGTGATGTCACATCAAAGATTTTCTTGTACTCTTGCTAAGCATTTGACTTATGCGCAAAATCCTCGTACTACAAAGTAGGGACAAAGGCTTAGGACAACTATTTTGGGCTACTCGCAAGGCTCAAAGCGACAAACCCAAGAGCGTCATCGGGAAATAAAGCGCATGGAGCAGGTGATCTCTCATTCTTTTAAAAACAGACAATTATGTCCTTTAGTCGATCACCGTCCTATTAGATCCAACAGCTACATATACAACACATCTCACTTCACACTAACAGATTTAACCACTCTCATTATATAAAGAGAAAAATATGACATTTCAGATATTTCAATTCATTTCCACTCTCATAGTACTAGTTAATCTCTCGCTCACTTGAACCTTTAAGTGTTATCTTTACGAAAAGAAGAAAAAAAACACTATAACAAAACATTACTTTATCATTTCACCAATTATTTTATGTTGTTAACTAAACAACTACATTTATGCTTTAATATGATTATCATTATTACAAGAGATTTAAAATGGGGGTATAGTAATGAATATGACTGAAAAATAATCAGTGATTAATTACTTTCAAATTTCTGAAGGGGGCAAACATGCATACAATGCATGACCCTTGATGCCATTCTAATCTTCTCTAATTCTCTTGTAACGAAAACATTGAGTTTATCATTCAACTCATTTAATTAAAGAGACAAAGATAAGAAGATGATGCTGAATAATAAAAGTATTACCTAAATTCTTCAATACTATATTGAAAAATTGCTGAAGTTAGGGTTTTGTGATTGGTTTAATGAAGAATCAAATTAATTTAAGGGTCAATCCCGGAAGTAACGGTCCGTCTTCTTCTGCCTCTTCATGTTACTTTCGTCCTTCTCATCACATTATCAATCTCTCTCTTCTATGAGCAGACAAGTTGAAAAGAACCTTAATATTATATAATATAAAATTAATTATTAATTAATTGTGATGAATAATACACCAAACCACCCCGTCTCTTTCTCAAGAAACAAACAAACAACAAAATATATAAAATTAAACTAGTAAATGGAAAGATTAAAAATTTGGAATAATTAAAGGCATCGTTTTCGAACTTGTAGTCAACGATTCCTTCACCAACTCATTTCCTAGGGTCTGAAAACTCCAAGCTTCTTCATCACCAATATGCATTATGCAACCCTACACTCCTCCAATGTCTTACCAAATTTATCTCCATCCATCAATTGGTTAATCATGTTCTTTTAAATAAAATAGTATACTGTTTGTTTGCCCTCAATTGGCACCTATTTTAACACACAGACAATCACTATACAGTACTTACCTTAATTTGATCATCAAAGAATAAAATATATTAATGTAAACAAATTTAAAATTCAACTAAATTCAAATGAATTTCAAGTTATCATATTTATAATTCATAAACTTCATACTCTAAATAATTGTTGGGTAATGCTAACATACATGTGAAGAAACATAGAATAGTAAGTTTGTCTAGAGAAAAAATAATAAAAATATTAATTAATACTTTTAATAAATTTAATACACAATTTCTAAAATTAAATTTTGGTAAAATTATCTCTAGGATTTTTTAAGTTATTTTATTGTAATAATTCAGTCATTTATATTTTTTCTTTTACAAGTTAGTTTTTTTATGTAAACTAACGTCCACAACGTTGTCCTTGTTCCTAAAACACATTTTAAAAAAGTTTAGTTGGCACAAACGGCGCCAATGTGTCATTTAACATAGCTGTCTATGTAATTGTTTTACTATTTCGTGTATTTCTGGAGAAAAAGAAGATAAACGGGTACCAAATCGAAGGACATATGAACCCTAATTCTCATTGCTCCATCAATGGTGTCATACGGAAGCAGTGGAACGAATCAAAGATGTCAAAAAGTCTAATACCTTCATTTCGAGTGCATCCCAACCTGGAATCGAACCGACATGTCTGTGTGGAGCAAAAGCAGTGTTAAGAACAATTAAGAAGAAAGGAAGAAATTCGGGGAAGCTATTTTAGAGATGCAGAAACTTTGTGGTACGTTTTGTGTGCATAGTTTGATATATTCAATTTATAATTTGACATCTTTGATTTATGTGTTTATGTTATTGTTAATAGAGTGAAGTTGATAGTGTCGGTTGCAATTTTTTTGAGTGGTACGAAGACTAATATAGTGATGAAATTAAACCCGAGATACAAAAATTAACATGCTCCAAATGTGATGAAAAAGATGTAGAAATGAACATGTTTAGAAGGAGCATGGAAAAGGATGACAACTACACCAAGGATATGATTAAGAATATGTTAGAGATGTTGAAGTTGCTAGTTTATATGATATTGTTTTTAGTTTTGATTGTTGTAATGTTGATGTGTATTTTGGTTCATAAGTGGTGATCATTTCTAATTTTGTTGTCAGTGTTATAAGACATGTATGTTAGTTATTTAATGTAAAAGTTGTTGACAATTAGTAACTCGTCATTTCTACCTATTTCATGTTGCACTTGTATATCATTATGTGTTTATACAAGTTTTGTTACGGTAAGGTCATAATTTGCACATTAACTAAATTTTGAAGGACCTATTTGTTACAACTAAGAACCAAAAAGGACTTGTTTGTTGGAATTAATAACATAATTGTTTTATTTTGTTACAATAAATTAAATCTTAAAATGACCTGTTTAATACTAGAAACCGATTGATGTCATAACATAATCGTAACACAAACGTATACATTATAATAAAACTTAGAACATAATAATAACATAATCTTATACATTATTATAGAACACAAAACAAAAGCATAAAGTAAACCAAAACAGGATTTCCAAAATACATTGTCAAGAGTCAAAGTATTCTTAGTACAACTTGTCTAAAATGCAAAAACATTAATAAAAATCTAATTGATTTTTCTCTTTGTTTCCATCTTTGGTCTCTGTGTTGTTGGTGGTTGGAATGTTATTGTATGTCCCTATCTTCCCTTTCTCATGGCAAGTAATTGGGAAACTGTCATGGTCTATCGTGTCTGGATTCTTGAAGTTGGTGCTGACAACCTAGTTTGAACTCTTTGGATTGGTTGGGATTGGATATTTGGGACTAGAGGGGTTGTCTGAGATTGTCTAGTTTGAAATCTTTGGGTTGGTTGGGATTGGACATTTGGGACTGGAGGGGTTGTCTGGGATTGTCTAGTTTGAAATCTTTGGGTTGGTTGATATTGGCAGTTTGGATGGGATAGTGGTGACAGTTTGGGATGAAACTGTGGTGGCAGGTTGGGATGGTCTTGGTGCAGTTGGGCATGAAGATTTGTTGTGACCAGAAATACCACATACTGAGAATTTATTAGGCAACCCCTTTCTGGAAAGATTTATAACATCCTTTCTCTTTTCAGCAGCATATTTGTTTCTTCTTCTTTTTGGCCTCCCTGGTGCTCTTCTTGAAGGTGGTGGAAGTATGTCAGGATATGGTGTCAGTTCCCATAATTTTCACATTTGTTGGATATATGTGGTTGGTAGCAAGCCTGGTAAGTCTTCTTCCTATAAAAGGGAGGAATGTACTATGCTAGGTTTTCATATCTACTTTGTGTGCAAGTAATTGCATGGTAGCATGGAATGCCAATGAGCCTCCAACTCCTGCAAGATTGTTCCATCTTCTTAAGATCAACTGTGTTTTTCTCTCCACTCATACTTATATGTCTGACTTCATAAATCTTGTCACCTGATAACCTTTATAACAAATGAAATTCACTGAGTTAGTGCAAGTATTCATAACAGGTTTGTAAATTGTAAATTAATTACTGAATTATCTTGCTATAAGAAACCTTGAGATTTCTTGCCTTCTTTGAAATACTTTTTTTTAAAATTCTTAGAAGTACATAGTCACTATAATCTTCAATCTTGGCCTTATTAGTTGCCCATCTATCCATGAGGTACCCTCTGATCTCCTAATTCTAAAACTATTAAAGGTTTCAGACATATTATTGACCAACACATCAATTTCTGTATTATACTTGAACATAAACTTACTCCAAAATCTAGGTGGAATCTTCAACAAGTATTTGAATGCCTCCTCATTAACCTTCTTCATTTCCTTCATTTACATTTCTCATGCTTAGGGATATGTTTCCTTGGCTGCCCTCCACATTAATTCCATCAACTGTTTGCTAAGAAACCTTTTTCTGAAGTTTCTATACATGTTTCTAACATAAAATCTCTGGTTAACTCCATGTAACAACTCATCTATAGGAGGTAACAAGCCCTAATCATATAATCAACAAATAATGTTACATTTTAAAATCATGAAGGACTCATATGTTGCAATTCAAAATCAAAGAATGTTACTTTCTGCTAATCTGACTGAAATGAAAGTAATATGTTTGCATACGTTTTGTCCTCCCTAAGTCTTTAACTAGTAGACAAAGAACCTTATCCAAGAGTCTTTAGTCTCAGCTTCAACTACAACCAGTGCAATGGGTAACATTTGGTCATTGATGTCTCTACCTACTGCTGCAAGAATTTGACCTCCATAATTTTCTTTGAGAAAACATCCATCCACTCCAATTATTGGTATAATACACATGGAAACTGCTCTTGCAAGCATCAAGGCACATGTATAGTCTCTGAAAACTTGGTAGTAATGGTCTTCTAACATATTACTCAGGTTTTTGTTCAAGTTCAATAGGTCTTGGTTCATTTTTTTTGGATATTCAAATAGATGGAATTATTTGGGTTATACCTAAATAGCTCACGTGTGTAGTCGTACAATCTAGGATATTGCTCCTTAAATGATCCTTCAACAATACTTAGTGTTGCTTTCCTTTCCTTATAAGCTTTCATCTTATTCATACCAGCATTCTATTTCTCATGCACTTTTTCACATATCTTGTTAGTTTCACATTAGGTTTGATTCTAACTGTTGAGTATAATTTCTTTCCAACCCAATTAGTTTTAAACATCCTAACATTGAACTCTCTATTACAAGTGTGATTGTCATTCAATGTGTTCAATTTCAATGTATCTTCATTAGGAAATTTTTAACACAATATAACGTATCCACACCCTTCCTTGCAGTCCACTCTAACCCTAGTCTTGTCATTCTTTAGAAATATTAAATCTTGTTGTACCCAAAAATTTGTCCTCTTATTTATAAATCCTAAGTGGCTCTTATGCTTCATTCTCATACATATGTGTTATACCCTAATTTTTGCCCCTAATATTTATTATCATCTCACTTTTACTAATGCATCAAGATCACACATTAGGGTTGGTTCTCCCTTTCTTCATCTTATCTTTAAGTTTGCTCTTGAGGGATCACCAAGCACCTTGAATTGGGTATCATGTACATGGTTTCTTAGACTAACATCAATATATATATATATATATATATATATATATATATATATATATATATATATATATATATATATATATATATATATATGTGTGTGTGTGTGTGTGTGTGTGTGTGTGTGTGTGTGTGTGTGTGTGTGTGTGTGTGTGTTTCTTTGAATGTTTATATTATAGGTGATCACAATTGCATTCATCTCACCGTCTAACCTAGGGTTTGAGGGTTGATCCTTAGTTAAATGGTTTTTCAATGGATGTAAAGAGCTCAAACTTCAAGGCTATTTCTCTGATATCAAAGTTTGTGGTTCAAGGTGTTCCCTCACTTCATTTAAGTTAAGATATCCTCAAAGCTAGTGGAACATTCATGAAGAAGATAAGTTCATGTGTTTATTTTCATGCCTTCTTCAACAAGCTTCATTGAGACTTAATCCCCATATTTGAGTGTTATTAAAGACAATATCGTTTCAAGTCCTATTGTGATTCATTACTCTTTATTTTTCCAAGAAAGATCAAAATATTTAAGGTTGGTTCAACAAACTTGACCTAATTAAACAAATTCTTGATTAAGTGATCACAAGTGCATAACTCTTTCATTTTTAAACATTTTGAGTTGGTTATTTTTTATATGGATTCTAATCATCATCAACAAAAACCTCTCTTCACATGACAAGACCCAATTGTGCAAGAAAAATCATCAAAATTTGAAAGGGGTTTCAAGTCATTTTGACATCTTTGAGCTAGGGTTTGTTGACTTCTAAGGACCATATCTTGCTCATTTTTTGATATTTTTGAGTGACTCCAAAGCCATGATTTTATTTAAAGGGTCTTTAACAACCTCTCTTAATAATTTAAGGTAAATTTTTAATGGAAGATCACTAATGATTGAGGAAGATTACTAGTCTCCTTGAAATGCCTTTGAATTTTAGGGTTTGACTACAAATGATCATAACTTGGTCAAATTTCATCTCCTTGAGCCCATTATTTTCCATAATAATTTTTGGGATGTCAAATACAACTTTGTTTTTTTCATTTTCAAGCCTCAAATATTCTTGGAAAATGGTTGAAGATTTGAAAAGATTATAGGTCTTTTGTGAATTTCCCCAAATTTGTTCATCATCTTCCAAATACCATAACTCTTTCAATTTTTATGATTTTTTAGTGATCACAATTCCAAAATTTAATTCAAAGGGTCTACTTCATGACACCTTCAGTTATAAAGATAAAATTTTGAGTGGAAAGTCATGAAATTTTAAAGAACATTATAGGTCATTTTGAAGTTCAACACTTAGAATTTTTCTAAGTACAAAATATATGTGTGTATTTTACAAATTCAAATGGACATGAATTTTTGCTCAAACATCTAAATGATATCTTTCTTGGTACATTGTGAAGTTTATTGTGAGATATTTCTATTGCAAAAATAATGAGATCATAAAGCCTCCTACATTGTATGCCCCATGCTCCTGAAGTTGCTTCCGTGAAACTCAATTTTTGCTTGCAGTCCATTTGCAATTTTTATATTGTGGCTTCTAATGACCATTTACTGTGCATTTTTTATTTAAAAATGTTTAACAAAGTTCCAAAGAATGATTAGAACATTGAAACACAAGAATTAACTTAGTTTTGAGCAAGTTCAAGTCACACCTTTCTTATTTTCGGGCTTCACTAAATTTCCCTCCAAACCTCACTATTTCTTCCAATTATTTTCACCATTCACTATCCTATAAATAGAGGGATATATTGCACTCATTTCCAAAAGCTTGGATAGCCAAAATTACCGTGTCAATTTCTCTCCACAACTCACTTTTGTGAGTTTTTGAATTCACTCTTTCTTTGTTTTTCAATTCAATTTCTTGTGTTATTCTTCTTTAGAGAACTTGTGTGGAGCTTCTAAAAAAAAGAAAGTCAAATCATTCCCTATTAATGTTAATTAATGCTTTCTATTAACTTAGTTTATGTGAATCATTGCATTTGATGCTTTTGTTTGTTGATTTCAAAATTTTCAAAACTCTCTAATTTTTTCCAAATCGAGTAAGTTGTGCTTTATATAAATATGGCGCAAGGATATGGTTGTGATCGTCTTGAAGATATGCATCCAATGATAACACTATGAGCATCTAAATTTACAGATTTAAGAATCTTGATCTCACCCTAGTACTTGGGTAGCTGGAGGTTGAAGATGACCTACGTGTCTTTTTGAACCAATGAAAGCATGGCAATTGAAATGTTGTGATTGGTCTGACTTTTGTGACTTCAGTGTACACTTGTTGACCATAAATCACCATACATCATCACTCCTGAGCCATTAGAGGTGTCAGCGTGTTTTAATGAGCCAAATCCAGTGCCTCATATTATTTTCGATTTATTTTATTTTACAAAATTTGTTTTAAAATTCGTTTTAATTTCAAAAATTCATAACTTTCCTATTTTTTATTCAAAAATTATGAAAAAAATATACAAAAATACTTTGAATTATTTCTGACTTTGTGAATATTTTTCATATTTTTATTTTGATTTTTGATATTTTTATAATTTTTGTATTGTTTTCCTTATTTTAATTGTTTAAAAAATACTTTTCTTGATTTTGAAATTCTGAAAAAATTATAGAAGGATCCAATGACCTCCTGACAAATATTGGTGACCCCATCTCATTTTTATTTCTGATTTTTCTACTTTTCATAATTTTTGGTTTATTTTGCTTGTTTCTTTAGATTTTAAAAAATAGTTTCTGACTTAAAATTTTGTTTAAAACATTTGTCATCACTTATTGACTTTTTTTGGCCTCTGACATTTTTTTAGGATTTGTATTTGTTATTTTAATATACTTTGTGTATTTTACCAATTATTTCCCTTTTAATAATCATTTAAATATTATTTTATTAAATATTATTTTATTAAATATTATTTTATTAAATATTATTTTATTATTTTTGTTTGATCTTGATTTGGGTGTTATTTAGGAACAAGTTCCTCAACCTCATTGGATCTTGGGTGTTGATAGGTTGAAAATCCAAATATACCAAAATGGATGAATGATGTTGATGATATTTGAAACCCTAATTTTGTTTGATACATCCCTCCCTTCTTCATCTTATCCCTTTCTTACTTGTGCTACATATTGTTGGAGAATAATCTACATATCATTTTTCTAACATGTGATACATAGATTGCTTTTGACCGGCCTCAAAATAGATGTAACTTCTACATAAGTCCACTTACAATTGTTTAACATAGCGCTAAATTTGTCCTGATTCGAAAAATGATCATTCATGGCCCAAACCTATATTTGCAAGCCCAAGTATGTTTGTTTTGAAACCTTTAATTCAATAACCTTGAGGTTCATTGTTAGGAGGCTTTGATCTTATCTATCCTCTAATGAACTTTCATGAATTTTTGTCTAAGTTAGTCATTTAAACATCGTTGATTATATATGCTTGCCTTGAGTACTTGAAATGAATGATATACTTGAAAAAAAGAAAATGAGACATGTTGTTGAGAAGCTTTGATGATATCAATCTTCTAATGAGTTTTAAAATGCAAGTTTCAAAATGGTCATTCAACTAACCTTAACTTCTAACTCACTAACAATTGACTTTACTTTGTGATTTTACTTTATGCCCTTTTATTTTATGTCTTTTAATTTTATGTACCATTTACTTTAGCATTTACATTTCATGCTATTTTTCATCTTTTCTCCCTTGAGCATTTATCATTATGTCTTCTTTATTTTGCTCACTTGAGCTTTTATTTTCTTTTTGAAGACACTTAATAATCAACTTGAACATTAATAGCTTTAAGGTTACTTTAACTATTTAGTTACTATCCTTTACATTATGGAGTTGTGGACCTCTTGGACTTAGGATTAGAAGCCTTGATACCCTCGGGATCTTATGACTCTGTTATTATTTTGTCTGAAGTTCTTGGGGTTTACTCTAAGATATTGGGTTGATTTTCTTTGTGTGCATGTTATTATGATTATATGCTTTGTCTGTGATTGAGAGTTCCTCTGTACACAACTGTTACTCTGCCCAATTTTTGTGAAGACTTAATTCATATGAAGCTTGGAATTCTTGAGAGATTTAATATCTTTGCTTAGTTGGTTTCAATCCAAAGGATGAGAATTTTACACTGACTTTTTTATGTCAAGTGTTGGCTTCTTGTTGGTTATATGGTCCTTTTCCTTAGCTTTTACTTTATGCTTTAGGATAGTCCCTTCATCTCCTCCTATCTTCTATAATTTCAAAAATCTTCTCCCTCATTTTCATAAAAACTCTTCTTGTTTTCTAACTTGAACTGCTTTCATAATGAACTTGTACTTAGGTCCATGCATTTTCAAAAATATTTTCTTAGTCAAACTTTAAACAACTTAATCATACTTTGATATTTGTGTGAGAATACTAAAAGTCAATCAAACTCATTCAAACCATTTTTCCACTTTGGCTTTTTACTTTAAGAAAAACTTTTTCTAAAAAAGATTAGACTCTTGTCTGTTCTTATAGTGACATGAGCTACTATACTTCTATATATGTAGTAAAGTGAGCTATTTTTCACTTGGGTGTTGAGTGACACTTTGTTGATTTTAAAATCCAAGCCTTATCCTCCACTTTGAGATGATGCAAATTCTCGTTTCTAACAATCGTGGGTAGCAAGTATGTTTTCCCCTCGGATATGATGATGATGTCTCCTCTCTTAAAATTAACTAACACACTCGTGTTTTAAAATTTTTAAGGTGAACTACGAGTACCCTGATCCTCTATTGCACAAAAGGTGGTACGTAGGCATTAAAGATTCGCAACCGCGGATGGTGCAAAAATTATGAAAATAAATTACTTCTTTTCCTATCTCCACCATCTATTTTCGTATACACTATTTATAGCCAAAATACACTAATTTTCAAAGAGGTTCCTACGGAGTACCGTAGATGTTTAGTGTGCTAATACCTTCCCTTTGCATAACCAACCCCCATACCTAGATTCGTTTCCCATCTTTTTGGGTTTATTCGCTCTTTTCCCATTCCTCTAGAAACAATAAAGCACGATGACGATATTTTTTATTTGATATTACGAGTCAAGTCAATCTAATGGTTTAGTCTCAACATTTCTATGACTATAATATACATGCATATCATTTGGCTCTATAGTTATGGGATCAAGGTATCTTATGCTTTAGGTTTTCCTCATTCAAAGAGGATGATATAGTGCTCAAGACAATGCATTGTTGAATTATCATCATCAGGGTTATGATATCAAAACACAAGATCGTCATTTGCTTTATGGTTTCTCAAGGAGATCCTACGATCACCAGGAGCTAAAGTTTCCCAGTATTTTGAGGTGTACATGACAAGGCATGGCTCTTTCGCAGGAATCAAGGTTTTCACTAATTTTGAGGATTATTTTCTCAACCAAATTTCTCATTGACTTTACATTAAGGGATCATGAAGTAAGGGTCATTCGGAATTTGGATATCAATTAAGGATTGTTGTCATCACTAATGGTATAATTCACTTGTTTTAAACTATACTCAAGGATTCGATTTATAAAAGAAGTTCTAGTTGAATCATTTGGAATTTAAGTCAAAAATTATTTTGGATTGTGAGAACGTGAAGTTGGAGGTTCGAGACGGTTTGAATATGGCATTGAGATTCGAAGTTCAAATAATACATTCTTGGTTTAATTTTAAATTCAAGGGACAAGTTATGTCATGGTAATCCATAGTTCAATATTCATTCAAGTTTTCTAAATAATAACTAAAGAAAATTCATGTGTTTTTTTTTGTTATGCAAGGCATATATCATTACGTAAGATTTGAGATTCAAGTTCAATTTCTATTCCTCATTATTCACCATTTAAATTCACAAGTTCAAGTGTCCAAGGTATATACATCACTATGCTCATTATTATTCAAGTTCAAAATTTGAATGTTAACCTTATTCAAGCATCTTTAAAATAATTTATTCAAATGTTCATCAAAAGGCCAAGTTCATCTAAGAATATTCAAGATTACAACTTCAATTATTTTCAATCAATATAATTCCAATTTAGATTCAAATTCAAGGCCAAAGAGAGCGGACAATCAATCGAGGATGAACGTAAGCTAAAGGCACAATTTAACTTACCTAACTAAACTCATCTCATTCTCCATCTTACTACAAAAGTTTCATTATGATTGCAGTCCAACTCATTACAAGAAAAAGTGCATTACAATCGCGACTTTAAGAGTCTATCGAAATTAGTGACTGCAAGTTGACAGTCTAATCGTGTAATTTTAAAAGATATCAAACTCACAGGGCCTGGTAGTCAAACTAATGCTATATAATGTTACTATGTAAATCTAAGGCTGATGGTTAATCTTGGGTTTTGAGAGAAACTGGGAATAAATTTAGGTTTAATTAAAATATTCAATAACGGGATACCAGTATACAATTTGTCAAACTTCAGGGATTCGAAAAGTTGTTGGCGTAATATTTAAATGTTAAAATACTCTTCAGTGGAAAATATCAATTTAAAAGTCTTTGTCTCACACTATTGTTTTTATTGACTCTAACTAAACTCCTAAATTAGAATGCTTTGCTCTCACTGTCTCATTTGACTTTAGAAATTATTTTTGGAAATCAATAGATTCTAATTAACCCTAAAGTGATATCGCCGTGTTTAAAATTAATGTGTAGTTTCTACAATCCGATTAAAAATCTCAAACACCCATTTTATTGGTTATAACCTTTGTGTGTCTTTTACTCTCGTAACAAAATTGTTTCAATTAATATTAGGAACTAAACTAGAAAAATGGTTTGTGAAATATTTTTTCCAACAAATTTATAAACCCCGTCCGTGAGACTACTTTCACATATCGGTATCAAGGGAATTAGCAGGTCATGGTTTTAAATGTAAACATACAGTAACAATAATTGAACAAATTAAATATACCCCTAAGCATGATTTCTAAGAACATAAATCATTAAATTAAAACCTGGAATTAAATTGAATGAAAAATTCTGAATGATAAACTACAACTTCAATGTGGAAGGCTATCACTTTTAGAAGTGAGTTTTCCTACTTAAAATCTAATGACAATGGTGCTCTGAACTCAAGAAAATTGAACCTCCTACTTGTGAATAACTACTTCTTATATAGACTTTTTACTGTATTCTCGTTACTTCCGTGCAGAATAATTCGGGACTAGATGAAACATGGAGAATATATTAGGAGACGTTGCTTGTGAAGAAGATTTAGGAGACTGGGCTTTGTGAGTGTTGACATGGAGAAGAATCACATAATAGAGTACTGTAGTGTTAGAAATGTTTAAGACTAAGCAATTGGATTGACTAGACTTACACAGATCAAAATAAAAATCACCACTGTGCTTTATTGTTTCCAAAGGAATGGGAAAAGAGCGAATAACCCAAAAAGAGGGGGAAAGATTCTAGGTAAGGGGGTTGATTATGCAGAGGGAAGGTATTAGCATCCTAAACATCTACGGTACTCCGTAGGAACCTCTTTGAAAAATATATATATTTTGGCTATAAAATGTTGTATAAGAAATAGATGGTGGAGGTGAGAAAAGAAATATATTTTTTATGATTTTTGCACCAGCCGCAGTTGCGAACCTTTAGTGCCTACGTACCACCTTTCGTGCAATAGGGGATCAAGGTACACGTAGTTCACCTTTAAAAAAATTTAAAACACAAGTGTGTTGGTTAATTTTATCAGATAAGACATCATCGTCATTGTCCGTGTGGAAATCATACTTACTACCCACAATCATGAGAAAGGAGAATTTGCATAATCTCATAGTGGAGGATATGGCTTGGATTTTAAAATCAATAATGCCTCAATCAACATCCAAGTGGAAAATATCTCTTTTCACTACATATGGTAGAAGTATAGTTATTTGCATCACTACAAGGATTGACAAGAGTCTAATCTTTTGAGAAAAGTTTTTAAAGTAAAAAGCCAAAGTGGCAAAAATGGTTTGAAATAAGATTGATTGACTTTTAGTCTTCTCACAAAAAATATCCAAGTATTATTTAAGTTGATTGAAGTTTATTTATGAAAATGTTTTGAAAATCCATGGACCTAAGTCCAAGTTTATTATGAAAGTGGTTCAAGTTTAAAAAAAAACAAGAAGAGTTTTCAAAAGGAGGGAGATGATTTTTGAAATTAAAGAAGATGGGAGGAGATGAAGGGACTATCCTAAAGTATAAGGTAAAAGATAAGGAAAAAAACCATGTAACCAACAAGAAGCCAATACTTGACATTATGAGTCAAGATAAAACTCACATTCTTTGGATTGAAACCAAGCAAGCAAAGATACTAGACCTCTTGAGGGAACCAAACTTCAAGTGTATTAAGTCTTCACAAAAATTAGGCAGAGTAACGGCTGTATATGGGTGAATTCCAGATTATAAACAAAGTATGTAATCACAATAACCTGCACACAAACAAAAAAAACAACCTAATGTCTTGAGGTAAACCCTAAGAACTCCAGACAAAATATCAATTAAGGTCACAAGATCTCCAACATAGGCCAAGGTCTCTAATCCTAAGTCCAAGAAGTCCAAAACTCCATAATGCCAAGGATAGTAACCAAATAGTCCAAGTATCATTAAAGTTTTTTATGGTTCATGTTCATTATTAAGTATCTTAAAAATAGAAAAGAAAAGCTCAAGTGAGCAAAATAATAATGACAAGAATATAAATGCTCAAGTGAGAAAAGATGAAAAATTGCATGAAATGTAAGTGCTAAAGTAAACGGTACATAAAGCATAAAAATAAAAGCATAAAGTAAAGTCAATTGTTAATAATTAGTAGTTAGTTGGATGACCATCTTGAAACCTGCATTTAGAACTCATTAGAGGATTGGTAGAACCAAAGCCTCCACATAACAAGTTGCATTTGCTTTTTGTGAAGTATATCATCCATTTTGGAATCCTCAAAAGTAACATTTAATGATCAATGATGTTTAAGTGATTCGCGTTGACCAAAAGTGATGTTGATCCATTAGAGGATTGGTAGAACCAAAGCCTCCACACAATCAATCTCAAGGTTATTGGATCAAAGAGATAAAATTAACATACTTGGGGTTGCAAACCTAGGTTTGGGCCATGAAGGATCATTTATTCGAATCGGGACAAAATTTAGTGTCATGTTAAGAAATCGTAAGTGGACTTATGTAGAAGTCGCACCTATTTTGAGGTCGGTCAATAGCAATCTATGTACTTCATGTTTGGATAAATGATATAGAGATCACCATCCTTTAACATGTAGAACAATTAAAAAATAAAGGGATAAGATGAAGAGGGAGGGGAATGATAAGCTAACTTGGATCACTACCTCAAATTTCTTTCATCTTTAAATTCAATCACTCATCTAGATGGATTAAAGCAATAAACATATCATTAATCCAAAGCACCAAAAATGAATTAAATAATTCACTCTTTGGTAGATTTAAATTGATGAGCATTTATCCAACTTCATCTACATCATAAAGTCCATTGAATTTAAAGAGAAATTGGACATTTTAAATTGTAATCCAAACCAATAATCAAAAGGAGTGAGTAGAAAAATATTTATGGATCAAAACAGCCTCAAAACAAGGAAAAAATGCATTCCGTTTTTGTGCAAATCAATTGCACTATAGTGCAAATAGATTTACACAGTACTATTTTTAAAAATCTATGTGAAATTCACTTAGTGCAATCGATTGTACTGTTACAGCAATCGATTGCACGCTGTTACAGACAGCAAAACAGCATTTTAAAAGGCCAAATTCTTGTTCAAACTTTCCATCAAATACCTTATGATCATGGATCCAATTGAGCATGAAAATTTCATCAAATAATGAGAAAATTGCACCATTGGAATCATAAAATAAAGCTCAATGAATCAAACCCAAAGATTAACAAGAGATCACATCGTGAAAGATGAATTATCCAACTTACCAAAGGTAGATCTAGAGAATTATCAAAATAACTTCAAGAGTTTGCTTCAATTCAACCACAAGAATAAATTGACCAAGCTTGGATGTAGAGAATTGATGAATACAAAGTGTTTGGATGAAGGTTTAGCTCAAATATTAGTAAGCTTTAATGCAAAGCTTACTAACTTTTTCTTGAAAATGGAGTTTTGAGTGAATTTGGTAAATGGAAAGAATTGAGAGATTTTTTAGCAAGGTGGATATGGATATCAAAAGCTTTAAATTTGAATGAAATAAGGGCTCTATTTATAGAGTTTAGAATTGGGATTAATGGTAATTTGGTAATTGATTCTTGGAGCCAAAATTTGAATTAATGATAACTCTTTAAAAAATTAGAGCCAAAATTTGAATTAATGATAATTCTTAAAAATGCAAGATTGGCACCAAAATTTGAATTAATGATATATATTTCAAAAAATTAAGAAAAATTGGATACAAAATTTGACAAACTTGAAATTGCTGATTTTTCAAATTTTCACTCTATGAAAATTGATTGCACTAAAGTGCAAATTGATTTGCACAGTGTATTTTTTTCAAAAATGTCACAAAATGCACTATATGCAATCCATTGCATTCTAAGAGCAATCGATTACATCAGTGAAAAATGAATTTTTTATTTTATTTTTTTTCTTTGCAAATAGAGATTTAAGGAAAATAATACCGAAAATCCTTATTTGTCAGATGCTTTGACTTGGTACCTACAAAACACAAATATGCAAAGACAAAGACAAATACTTTTTGTATTTTGATTAGAAGTTAGTCAACAACACATATACAAAATACACAACTAAGGTTCTTGGAGATTCCTCAAGAGAAAACTTAAAGATAGGAGATAGAAAAAGAGGAAGAACCAACCCTAATGTGATCTTGTTATGATCGAGTTGATATGATATAATAGGGGAATCTTAGGGGAAAAAATTGGGGTACAACAGCTACCCTTATTTAAGTGTCTTCTATCCGGAGATACAGAGGTTAAAACTCTTCGTGTCAATGCAATTGAAGATACTTAAATATAAAATAAGCCCTATTTTTGGTCCTAAGATGCCATGTAATGCTTATGATTATGAATGCAGATGGACAAATCTAAAGAGACTCAAGACACCAATGGGGATGTAGAAAAGGAAATTAAAATCGAAAAGAAACCCAACCAGGAAAATTAATCACTGGTGAATCAAAAGACCCGACTCTATTGGTGTAAAACCCAAAGAGGAGACAATATAGCATCAACTCAATAAATGAGGAAAAAGGCAGTGGATAACAAGGATCAGAAGATAATTGTAGACTACCAACTCAATAGTTAAACGTGGAAGATCAAAAAGATACCGACTCGCAGATGACGATAAAAGATCAAAGGATACACCAACTTTCACTGAAGGTGAAACTACCAATGTTCACTGAAGGTAGTAAGAGAATAACATTGTTGTTCACTAACGATGAACTACCAAATTTAACTGAAGGTAGAGAGAAAAATATCATAGCACCGACGTTCACTGACGGTGAACTACCAATGTTCACTGAAGGTAGAAAAAAGATAACAATCACCAACGTTCACTGATGGTGACCTACCAACGTTTACTGAAGATAGTAAGAGAAAATATCATTGACATTCACTAACGATAACCTACCAACTTTCACTGGAGGTAGAGAGAAAATATCATAGCACCGATTTTCATTGACATTCAACTACCAACGTTTACTGAAGGTAGCAAAAAAATAACAATCACCAACGTTCACTGATGGTGAACTACCAACGTTTACTAAAGGTAGTAAGAGAAAATATCATTGACGTTCAATGATGATGAACTACCAACTTTCACTGAAGGTAGAGAGAAAATATCATAGCATTGAAGTTAACTGACGGTGAACTACCAACGTTCACTAAAGGTAGAAAAAATATAACAATCACCAACGTTCACTGATGGTGAACTACCAACGTTTACTAAAGGTAGTAAGAGAAAATATCATCGATGTTCACTTAAGATGAACTACCAACTTTCACTGTAGGTAGAGAGAAAATATCATAGAACCGAAGTTCACTGACGGTGAACTACCAACGCTCACTAAAGGTAGCAAAAAGATATCAATCACCAATGTCCATTTATGGTGAACTACCAACGTTTACTGAAGGTAGTAAGATAAAATATCATCGACATTCACTGACGATGAACTACCAACTTTCACTGAAGGTAGCAAAAAGATAAAAATCACCTACATTCACTGAAGTTAGAGAGAAAAGAAATATCATAGCACTAACGTTCACTGACGATGAACTACAAACTTTCACTGAAGGTAGCAAAAAGATAACAATCACCAACATTCACTGATGGTGAATTACCAACTTTCACTGAAGGTAGAGAGAAAAGAAATATCATAGCACCGACGTTCAATGATGGTGAAATACCAACATTCACTGAGGGTAGAAAAAACATAATAATCACTAACATTCATTGATGGTGAAATACCAACTTTCACTGAAGGTAGTGAGAGAAAAGAAATATCATAGCACCGACATTCATTGACGGTGAACTACCAATGTTCACTGAGGGTAGAAAAAAGATAATAATCACCAACGTTCACTGATGGTGGACTACCAACTTTCACTGAAGGTAGTGAGAGAAAATAAATATCATAGCACTGACGTTCACTGACGGTGAACTACCAATGTTCACTGAGGGTAGCAAAAAGATAACAATCACCAACGTTAACTGATGGTGAACTACCAACTTTCACTGAAGGTAGTGAGTGAAAAGAAACATCATAGCACCGATGTTCACTGACGGTGAATTACCATCATTCACTGAGGGTAGCAAAAATATAACAAGTTTCCCCAAAATTTTGGCGTTTCACCTAGAACGGGTCTCATTTTCTTCTTTAACCAAGGCATTCCGCCCGGAAAGGGTAATATATAAGCTGTCTCAAATAAAGAGACTACCACTTGTAAAGATTTCATAATGAATTGTCTCTGTCATATTGAAAAGACTTGACATCCACTGGATTAATTTGACAACAAACTGCAAACTATCCATTCATAGAGAAGATAGCAAAAAAGTAACATCTACTTTTACGGGGAAGTACAAGTTTCTCAAATAAAGAGACCTTCTACTTGTTGTTATATGAAGGATTCTAAAAATAACTTTCTCGGGAAAGCAATATGGCTTCCTGGGGAAAGAAATATGACTTCCTGGGGAATCAATCATGACTTCCTGGGGAAATGCCGATATATTCCCGCTGAGGAGATAAAGTTTTCTCGTGCAAAATAAATGCACATTCTAAAACCAAGGCTCCAAGCTTGCAGAGATCATAAGTAATAATATTATTGGGATCCAAAGATTCAAACCAGAAATAACCTTGAGTGAAACAGTCAACCAAAATACATCCTTTGAGAAATAAACTCAAGAGGGAAACCCAATCTATCAAGACAAAGAGCTGTGCAGGAAGGATAAAGCAAAAATCTTCCACGAGGGGTAACTCAGTGGGGAAATTGAAAGAATATACACTTTCTACTTAAGGCCGACACTCTATTGGAGAGAGGACAACACAACTCTACAAAATAGGGTAATATGTCAACAAAATATTAACGAATGTGAATGAGCAATGATTTTCTAAATTTAACTATGCATGATGTATGTATGAATGTATGAGTGTTATCATGTATACGCTGACAAAACAGACATATAACACTGGGAGTAACCAGACAAAACCAACTCGGATACAGTAAATACTCGGCTAAATCACATCCAAGATGAACATTCTATAAGAAAATAAGCACCAAACGAGGACACCAAATCCTATTTTGCGGCTTAACTTCACTGGGAAGGAGCATAATCTAGAAGTAAACCAATCATAGTGACAAAATAGTACAAATACAGGAATATAACATCCTTCTCCAGGCTTCACCGGGGAATAACACACAGACTTCAATGGGGAAAACACATGTTTCAAGGTCCGTAATTATATTGGGGATTGCAATACTGATTTTAAATAAGGCAGATGAAAACCATATCGTCAAATCATCAACTAAGAATCTCGTGCTGACTTTATTAGGGACATATCATACAGACTTTACTAGGGGAGATAGTGTCTCATCGTCGAGATAACAATGTGAGGCCTTGTAATAACTTAAATGGGGAGGACAACACCACATCGTCGAGGGGAAATCGAGATGCATTCTTCAATATTGAGCATGAGTTTTGCACCAACTTCTATGGGGAGAAAGTATGAAACCTCATGGGGATAACAACTTGGAGAGTTAAGAAGTCAAACATTACAGCAAGAAATCAATCTTATGGGGATTATAAATCAAACTCAACACTTGGCGGGTGAAAACCCAACAAGTTGATAAATGCCTCAACACTTCTTCAATAAAACATTGCCCTTGCCTAATTTTCGGGAAAATCAAACAAAATGCAAGTACTGTCAAAAGGGAGATACTTCGCAAATGAGTCCAACTCAGCATGCATGGGGAGAAAAGACTTCTATAAAATAAGCGAAGCCTTCACTAGGGAATCTTGGATTGAGTCTTCATATCGTGCAAACCTATTCCAACAAAAGATGCCCTAGGATAGCCTTCCTGGGGAATCAAGAAGTCAACATTATAGAAAGAGGTCAAACTCATGGGGTATTTAAATCAAACCCAGCACTTGACGGGTGAAAACCCAAAGGGTTTACAATTGTCTCAACACTTCTTATAAAATATACTGCCCTGGTCTAGCTTCCTGGGAAATAAATACCAACAATAATGCCAATACTGCAAAAAGAGCGACATTTTGCAGATAGTTCCATCTCAGCACACCAAGGGAAAAAGACCTTTCGTCATATGAGGGAAGACTTCGCTGGGGAATCTGGGATAGAGACTTCAGAACATGCAAATCTAAAATGAAAAATGAACCAAGACTTGATTGGGGACATTGGGATCACAAACCCAATACCGCACCTTACGCCAATTGGTATCATCTTCAATTAACTGTGAAATACAAGAAGATCATACTTATTCCAACAAAATTGCCTTGGGAAAGCCTTCCTGGGGAGTCAAAAAGTTAACATTATAGCAAGAAGTCAAAGTTATGGGTATTTTAAATAAAACTCAACACTTAGTGAGAGAAAACCCGAAAAATTGACAACTGTCTCAACACTTCTTAGAAAATATATTGCCCTTGTATAGCTACTTGGGAAGCACATAACAACAATAATGTCGTAACAGGAGAAAGCACCGCTCTACAAGAGATTCCATATCAATACAAAGGGAGAAAGAACTCCATCAAATGAGCAAAAGCTTCATAGCTCTTTTTAATCTCCGTTTGATCACCACCTGGCTGGGTAAAGAAATCACACTCAGTTGGAGAAGTCTGCAACAAGATTGGAAAAATGGGATTATAAACCCAACACCATAACACAACCTGTAGTAAACCCTTTAATTGATCAATAATTGTTACAGGAATCCAGACACACGTCTATAAAAAATATTGCAAGAAACAATCCTGCTTGAGGAAGATTCTCGGCTTCGGGTAAACATAGCAACTATCTTGACGAAATATGGATATGCCCTTGGAAACCAATCTGGTGTCCCAAACTTACCGTGCTGATCAAGGTAACTTTCATAACCTGCCTTTGGTTGCATGCTTTTAAGATAACCTTTCTGACCAAATGGCTTCTAGAGATTTTTCGAATATTGACGTAACTTCCCTAGATTGGCTGAATGTTACATCCTTTTTGCTCTGCAACTCTTCTCGGCAACATGCCTTTTGCTGATACCCAAATGTAAACTTTGATGATATCAAGCAGTTGTTTTACAAGCAGTAAAATGTTTATTCTAAGAATGAGAATTCTAATGCAACAATTATGTAAGTGTTGAAGATTTTATTTGAAAAGATGTCCCAAAACCTTGTGAACGAATCACTAGCTAGGATGCGACATGGATTTTTTTTATGAAAGATAACAAAAGAATATGATACCAATCACAATAATTTAGCAAAATTAATGGGAGTAAGGAAACACTATCTCATTGGAGTGTTCTTTCTAAATAAACCATGTTTCAATTAGGACTTTTGAGGATTGTAACGTGGCCTGGTTCACGATTTCAGAAAAAACTAGATTTTAAGGCTCAAAATTATTTGGTGCCCACCCCCTTCGTGATGTTCTTCAGTCCTAAGTTCAGTTAACCTGACACGAACATTCATCTCTCAAAAGAAATTTCGAGATGGTTGAGGAATCAAACAAGGTTTTCTTTGGACATGCAAGTCACTCATTCATGCTTCTTTTGGGTTTCTTGTCACACGACTCTGTTCTTTGCTGAGGATTTCATGCTGTAATCCTTTATCGCATTTCAGGCTTTCCATTTCTTCCTTGCTTTCTGGACAATTTCCTTTTGACTTTGACTCTGAAGTGCAGCAGGGTGCCCCAACTTTTCCCAAAGTGACTTGTTTTTTCAAGTTCCGACTTAGCGGGGCTTTTTGTCTCTTTCTTTCTCATCATCATTTTTTTATTCATATCATATTTTCCTTTTTTTTTCTTTTTGAACATGTCGCGTGACTTCGATTCGTTTGTGACTTATCGAAAGAATTATGAATGCCCTATTTCTGGGTAGATGAAAGATAACCATTGATGTATCATCATCTATTGATCTCTTGGTGTGTGAGAGATACCCATTAGGATAACGTCTTCTTGTGATGCACACTACTGATATGCGAAGATTAAACATTGCGGTTTTGAATTCCCTCAACCTCTTGAAGGATAACCATTATTGTATCCTTAGATGCACACTCTTGATGAGATTTGAATACTCAATCAGATTAACTGAACACTACCCTGTCCCGGGTAAAAATGAGGGTTTTTTATGAATAGAAAAAGAAACTCCTACTTCAAGGCTCAAAGGGGTTAACGGGGGTTTCACTCCCTTATATCTCCAGTGTTTGAGGATTTGAAACAATGCCTGTACATCATCAACATGGTTTTATCCAAAAGAATACAACCATAAAATTTGCATTTTAATATCGTCATCCTCTTCCCAATCTCTTTCTAGGCAAGAGAATGGGTAACAAGTTGGTATCATAAAGAAATTTAAAATTAAAAACAAATACGAGTGAAACGAATGAATTTCTTTAAGACAAACATACTCATTGTATTAAGATTAAACATTCAAATGCAAACAAGTTCTTACATGCAAACAGTGCAATGATAAACAAGAAAAATTACAAATGAGAAAGCAATAAAAATGATAATAAACTAAGATGACTCTCTTATTTGGACTTGCGCTGAAGGAAACATTCCCCAAACTTTGGAACTACCAACAACATAGATTCATTCATGCCCTGCTAACGAATTGTTTTGAACATTAGGGCCAATGTCCATAAACAACAAGATATCGCTTCGGACCAACCTCTGAACTTCGACCTTCAAAGCAAAGAAATCTTCTAAATCGTGCCCAGGAGCATCCTAATGAAAGGCACAGGAAGCGTCAGCCTTATATCCTCTTGGCAGTTCTTCATGAACAAATGGTCGAGCTCGAGTTTGAACTAGATTCTTCTTCAACAAAGAAGGATACAACTCCGTGTATGTCATTGGAATTGGATCAAAGCTCATTTTCCTCTGATGACCTTGCCCTTGATTTCCTTGTTGAGGTGCCCTCTGATATGCAACAACAGTCAGAGTCTCATTAACGACTGGAGTCACAGAAGCAACTTGTTGTTTCCTATTATGAGATCTCCCTTTCCTACCACGAAGTATAGAGTATGAGGATTTCTATTTCTTTTTGGAAGAACTATCACCATACTTCCTAGCACCATTTGACGAGTCCCCGTCTTTAGATAAACGACCTTCACAGATAACTTCCTCTAAACGGACTCACATGCTTACCATTTCGGTGAAATCAGTGGGAGCACTTGCAACCATCTTCTCATAGTCGAAAGAAATGAGAGTTTTCAGGAAGATATTTGTCATTTCTTTTTCTTCCATGGGAGGAATCACTTGGGCGGCTACCTCACGCTATCTCTGTGCATATTCTTTGAATGATTCCCTGTCCTTCTGGACCATCGCCCTGAGTTGAGCACGGTGAGGCTCCATGTCCACGTTGTATTTTTATTGTCTGATAAATCCTTCCCCTAAGTCGTTGAATGTATGGATATTGACACTGTCCAAACTCATGTACCACTTCAACACGGCCCCAATCAAACTATCCTGAAAAAAATGAATCAGCAGACGCTAATCATCTGTATGGGTAGACATTCGTCTTATATACATCACAAGATGAACACGATGACAAGTGTTTCCCTTGTACTTTTCGAATTCCGGGACTTTAAACTTCGCAGGTATCTTGACATTCAGGACTGTTGTACCCAAAAATTTGCCCTCTCATTTTACTCAATACATACTCCTAGAGATCCTCAATTTGCTCAAGCTTGCCCAAGAGTTGACCAGAAAAACTCTCTCCTAAGGTAGTGTGTCTCAAATTAAGGTTTCCATTTTCATCAAGATAGATGGAATCACAAAGGCCTCATATGCTCTCCATGGTCTTAATATGTTCTCAAGACCCTACATGTCAAGTTTCATGCTTCGCACAAGAGGTTTGCTCAGTCAACTGCTCAGATGCTTGAGAATCGACTGTGACTCACATGCAGCCAAACTTCAAGATTTTTGGTCAACATTAACATTTTGAAGTGACTTTCATCATTTGATAAAGGGTTGATCAGGATTCCCCAAGGAATGCTCCAAATTCATCAAAACCCAAAAGTTGTTAAATTAGGGTTTCTTAGTAAAAGTCAACCAAACTTTGACAAATCATAACTTCCACATGCTTCATCAGAAATTTTCGATCCAAGGCTCATTTTGAAGAGGAGGAAATTCCCTACAATCCATATTCATCCCACAAGTTCAAAATATGCACCCTCAAAAGATATGAATTTCTACATTATGGGTCCTTTTGAAAAGTCAACAAAAACACCTTTTGGGTAAAAGCTTCTTACATGAACATGGAAGACTCAATTGAGATGAGACCAAAAGGTAGCTTAGGGGACACACTAAGATTTATAAAAAGTCATAAAACACCTCTCTAGGGTTAAAATTGGAGGAGATATGCCTTGTCAAAATTGACCTTTTTTGCCAAAAGTCAAATGTGTTCAAAAATGCATTTTTTTCCAAATGGGCCTAACTTTTTATGCTTTCACCTCACTTATAATATGATCCACGACCCAAATATTCACCCACATATTATTTGCTTCATTTTTCAATTTACTTTGATTTATTATTAATTGAAAATTTAATTAAATCAAATAATTTGTGAATAATAGCAAAGATATGATTTGATTTGGTTTTTGGATAGGTTGGCAATCAAAATATGCTGAGTTATCAAGACCAAAATGAATCAAGTATAATTGGTATAAGAAAGGGATTATTTGGCTCAAAATAGAAAGTTTACATGTAGCATTAAAATCAAATCAAATCTCTCATAATTGCAAAGATTCAATCCAATTTCACAACCCTAATTCATTCCTAGATATATATTGGACATGTACAAAGCATAAAACAAGGTTTGGCAGGCGTGAATAGGAAGAACAAAGTTTCAATTTTTGAAAGAAAAGTGCAGATTCAATCTTGTTCCATTGGCCGTTTCAAGAGTTTCAAAAGATCAAGTCATCTCCCTAGATACTCACTGAACCTATAGCAAGCATTTGCAAGGCCTGAAACATCCGGAATCGCGCACTACAGCTCTCACGGTTTGCTTATTTTTTTCAAATCGATTATTGAATTTCCTACATTGTTAATACATTTGATTGTCATATTTGTGATCTTTATCGTGTTTGCAAGCTAACTGAATAGATTAATTGCATTTTTGAAGCCTATATCTGTATTTTCCATTGTTAGGGTTTCCATATTCATTTTGGGGTTTTTGGCTACAGGAAAAATTAGATCACGAGTTGGATACTGGAATGACCGTGACATCAAGACCAATCGACCCCTGGTCTTTGAATTCATTTATCATGCATATTTTTTATGTTTGAAATACGCAGGTTGTAGTAATGGACAATATCTGTAGGTATAGGTCATATACCTAAGACGACGGGCTGGAGGTAGAAGAAGGTGATTTGGCATCACCCTATTGGCTCATTTAAAAATAATGCGCGTGATTTTTGTTTCAACCTCTTGGAAATTTTTTTGATATATTATACATTATGCTTATTTCTTTGAAAATTAACCAGCGTAGCCCAGCTGGCAGAGGCGTGTTGTAGGCAATCATAAGGATCTGGGTTCGATCTCAGGTCCCAACGTTTCCCTTTACTTTATTTTCTCTCAACAGATCATGTGCAGCTCTTATCCAGGTGTCTACCATACATCACCAACATCCAGCCATTTGATCAAGCATGGTCTCAGATCTAATGCATAAGAGAAAAGAGACTATGATACACCCTCAGGTCAACACCACAGGAAACCATGCGCTGTCTGGGCTTGAAGGGCTATTGAGCCTAGAAATTCAGAATCACACCCTCCAATTGCTAACAACATACTTGCCCTTTCTTAATTCATTTTTTTATTTATTCTTTTCTTTCCTTTATTTTAATTAATGTGTTTAATTATTTTTCACTAAAAATTAATTTTTTTTTAATTCACCATAAAATCAACAAATCACAAAAAAGAGATTTTTTTATATAAAATATTTATTTAATGTAATTAGTAAGTTAGGTAAATTTAATTTCTTTTTCATAATTAAAATTAAATAGAAATTATGTTTCAAATTTTGTAATTAAATTGTTTCTTTTCTCAAATAAAAAACCACAAAAATACATAAAATCTTTTTTTTTATAAAATACTTTATTTTCTTGAATTATTTAATTTAGTTTAAATTTGGTTAATTTCAATTTCTTTTATAATTAAAAATAATTAGAATTAGGGTTTTAGTCGTACATAACCTAATTAAGTCTTTTCTCAAGACTTAATTCAAATATATTTTTTTCAATTAGATCTTTAGGGTTTCAATTTCTCCTGGCATTTAATTTGCCGCGGGCATTTCAGTTCGTTTTATTATTATTGTAACTGTTTCAAGGATGTAATAGTTTTAATTAGGGTTTTAAGCTTCCGCATTTTTATTTTCCGTCAAGACAATTATATAACTGTCAAAGCCTTGTAATAGATAGGTTTATTTTTCGCACTTGAAATTCCTGCAAATATTTAACTGTTTAGATGTATGCTAATGGGATTGTATGGGAAGATTACTTGAAATTAAAACGGTAGATCACCTAATGTGCAAAGATTAAATAACTCAAACAATTCATATGCACATATTCACTCCTAGGCTTTACCCCACTTCGGTTGCCTTCGGTAAAACAATCATTAAGCATAGGAGATTTTAGTGGTTGCCCTCCAGTCTAAAAGATCAAAATGTCCCATTTGAATGTTGCCTTGGAAATGTTGCCTCGAAAATTTTGCCTCGGATATGTTGCCTCAGAAAGATCTTAAGACTCTAGGGTTACTACTAAAGTTTTCTAACTATTGCTTTAGTGATTATACTTGTCCCTTTCGAATGTCCCCTTACAACTCCAACGACGGTGCTACCTACTCCTTAATAGTAGGATAGCACTGTCTAAAGGAAACGAGAACAAATAATCTTTTTTTGAGTAGGTAGAATCTTAAGTACTTGTTCAATGAAAATTTTTCACACAAACACCTTTCAAAACAAATTTTCAAAACAAACTTCGTTATATCCTTGAGGACTGATACAAGGGTTATCACGAAGTAAAACATTTTCAAAACAAACTTCGTCACATCCTTGAGGACTGATACAAGGGTTATCACGAAGTAAAAAAATTTTAAAACAAGCACACACAAGCAATTTGAAAAATGAGCAAGTACCTAAGAGCCCATGGAAAACCATGGATAGAAAGGGTGCTAATACCTTCCCTTTCTATAATCTACGCCCCCCCCCCCCCTCTCCCCGTAATCAGAATATCTCGAAAAAAGGTTTTTTCTGTTCTTTTTCCTTTTCCATGATTGGATGAAATAAAAGTCGGTGGCGACTCTAGCTTACCGCGACATTTTGCGAACAAAAAACACAAAACGCAAACCAGTATTAACAGTCGGTTCTGTCACCGTATCACAAAACTGGAGACTCTGCTGGGTATTTACATAAAGTGGGGTATACCTTAGGATCTATGTCATTTTTTAATTGCTTTCTTGTTTGCTTTGCTTTCTTTATCTTTAAGGGGTTTTGTTTGGGTATTATTAAAGATCCTACACCTGGATCTGGGGACACTTTTTAGGTAAACAACAATAGATTATGGAGACTGTACGGCGTAGAACGATATGGTTTAAGTGATGGTTGTGTTGGTGTGACACTTTGGTTGGTACCGGTATCCTTCGTGGGGAAACAAGGAGAATACAGAGCCGCCGCATGGTGTCGTGAAGCACTAACGGACCTTAGAACCTTAGTTGAACAAACTTGGCCATTAGAAAGTAGTGAGATAGTCGACCTCAGTGCAGAGCTGAGGATTGGTTGATACTCGATGCTACACTCATTGAGATCAGACTTTCGGGATATTTCGGCCGCAAGAAAAGATTGCTTGAGCTGAGACAATGCCCGATAAAGGATGGTCAGTGATATTGAGATCCCTTATAACCCGGTTACTTTTTAAGACAGGTTTGAAACCAACTAAACTTCAAGAGGGTAATACCTTTAACCTCATGCAGGCCTTAAACCTAAGGACTTGGTGTGATTTGATTGTGTTTGCTATACCTGTGGTTTCTCATGATATCATGCATCATAACATAGCACCCATTCTTATTGCACTAACCTTTTCAAAGACCAAGGGAATTTATCTTTGTTCTATTTTGCAGATCATGGCTTCCGTTCGCAGAAACACTATCTGAATCATCTTTGGAAAGATACCTTCCCAACTCAAAGAGCTAGCATCAAGGGTTTCTGAAACTTATGCGTTCACTAAGAGACATGGTCGACTTCTCAACCTAGTTACTTCAAACTTTAATGAAAAGATGATGATTGTACTCTTTCAGTTCTTTGATCCCAAGCACCACTGCTTCACCTTTCCAGACTATCAGTTGGTACCTACCTTGGAAGAATTCTCTCAGCTGTTGGATATACCCATTCTTGAACAGTTTCCCTTCACAGGTCTAGATGAAGTTCCTAAGCCATAAGTCATTGCCTCAGCTTTGCATCTGAAATGGGCCGACGTGGTATCCAATTGGGGAATAAGAAGCAGAGTCAAGGGTTTCCTAGCTAAGTTTCTAATAGACAAGGCCCAGCTGTTTTGGGATGATATGGATTTTCAAGCTTTTGAGGAGGTTTTGGCTCTTCTAATCTATAGGTTAGTCCTATTCCCTAATCCAGACTCATTCTTAGATGTGAATTCTATCAAGATCTTCCTTTCTAGCAACCCCGTGCCTACCTTGCTCAGAGATATTTTACACACTCTTCATACTCGTACCATGAAGAGAAGAGGGGTTCTTATGTGTTGCATGCCATTGCTGTCGAGGTGGTTTATTTCTCACCTCCCTAAGTCCATACTGAAGAATGAAGAAGGTTTGGGTTGGTCACAAAGGATAATGTCACTCGCTCACATGGATATTCTCTGGTGTTCTCGAGCTATGGAAAACACTACTATTATTGACCGCTGCAGGGAGTACCCTAATGTCCCATTACTTGGTATCAGAGGGGGGTATAACCTACAATCCTTTTTTAGCTCCGCGACAATTTGGTTACGCTCGAAGAGATGGTCCTCATGAGTTACTTATCGAGGGCATTGTTTTCAATTATGAGGATCATATTCAAGAGTATCGCCAGAGGTTCATACGAGCTTGGGGCATGGTAAACCGATCTGGCGCCAAGGCTTTGGGGCCAAAGGCTTCCATTCCTATGGAACCTTACCTCCAATGGATACGAGCTCGTGCCCAGAAGCTTATGATGCCCTATGTGGCCATTTTACCAGTGATTGTGGAACCCACTACTGAAGAAGGTATTCCTTACACGGTTCTCTATCCTTACATGCCCATTGATCTGGGAGAATTAGAGGTCTTGGATTCAGTTGATGAAGGAGCGGGATACTTACATGGATCAGTCCCATGCTCAGGAGAGGAAGGTTTTAGAACTCACAAAACAACTGCATGAAGAAAGAGGACTCAATGACTATCTCGGCACAAAGAGGAAACATCCATGGGAATTTTGATGTCTTTTAGAATTTTAGAATTGTTTTTAATTGTAACGCCTAAAAGGCATTCGAACTTTAAATTCAGATAATAAAATCTTTGTTTTATTTTGGTTTGCAAATTTAAATTTCCCAAGGTCTTTGAAATCATTGCATGCGCATCACATTCATAAAATTGCATGTACAGGTGCCATTACAGGTTTCTCATCTTATTGACTGTTTATTTCAGCAGAAATGTCTTCCGAACAAAGCATCAAGGACCTTCAGGCATAAAACACCCAGTTCCAACAAATGTTCATAAGTCTGGCAAAAGGGCAGGAGGATCTGAAAGCCCTCATCCTGAAAGAGAAAAAGAAAAAGAAGAAGGCTGCCGGTATTCTGAATATGGGCATAAGGTTTGGAGAGAGGTGGAAGCGACAAGTTGATCTGACCTCTTAATCCAAGGAAGGGGAGAATCAAGAAGAAGAAAAGGATCTCAGTCCTGCAGTTTTTGACAATGATACTGACTACAATGATGAGCAATATCCTCCTGCTGAGGATAGATACAAGCAGTTGGAAGATCGTTTAAGTGCCATGGAAGTTCAGAGGATACCTGGGTTGGATTTCGAAGAATTGGGATTAGTGTCAGGAGTGGTCATCCCGCAGAAGTTCAAAGCTCTAGTTTTTGCTAAGTATGATGGGGTGTCTTGCCCAAAGCTCCATCTCCGTTCTTATGTCAGAAAGATCCAGCCCCACACCGCGGATAGAAATCTGTGGGTTCATTTCTTTCAAGATAGTCTGTCAGGGACACAACTTGAATGGTTCTACCAACTAGAGGGAGCCAATGTCCAAAATTGGGAAGATCTGGCTGCTGCTTTCTACAAGCAGTATCAATACAACGCCGACCTTGCTCCTACTCGTACTCAACTTCAGAGTATGTCCATGGGTGCAAGTGAAGGCTTTAAGGACTATGCACAGAAATGGAGAGACTTGGCTGGGAGATTTCAACCCCTGTTGTCTGATAGGGAGCTAGTTGATATGTTTCTGGGGACGCTATCTGGCCCATTTTTCAATCATTTGATCGGCAGCTCGTCAGTTGGTTTCACCGAGCTGATTCTAACTGGAGAAAGAGTAGAAGCTGGGATTCGAAGCGGAAAAATATAAAAGGATGCCTCTTCATGTTCAGTAAAGAAGCCTTTTGCTGGTAAGAAGGAAGCCAGTGCCATCTATAGCCCACGGGGCCAAAACAGGGCTGAACATCGTCAGACAGTAAGTGTCGTGATGATACCTAGACCCGCAGTTGCTCCACAATGCAACAATCAACAAAAGGTGGAAAGACCACAACGGCAGTTTACCCGAATCAACATGACATTGGCTGAAGTGCTACCTCATCTGCTGAGATCCAACTTGGCAACCTTGAAAGAGTCTCCCAAGAATCCAAATACTACATCTCCCCGATATAATCCGAATGCTCGGTGTGCCTATCATTCTGAGAGTCCTGGTGTTGTACCCCAAAATTTGCCCTCCCATATTTCTCAAAACATTTCAAGAAAAATTCACAAGTCCAACCCGGCGCGTTATATTCAGGTGTTCTTTCGCCAAAATATCTCTGATAACATATTCTCAAATTCAGGTTCGGCTCAAGAGTCAATTCTTTAAAGAAGGTATCCGAATGTGTGAGTTTTCTTGAAGAAATATAGTGAAAAAGTGTGCTGAAAGTGCAGTTTTTACGCGCTAAAAAATTCATAACTTGAAGATCGTGACTCGTTTTGAACCCGTTCCGGTGGCCAAAATTCCGTCTTGACATTATCTACGTTTTCATCTCTCACGGCTGGAAACCAATTTCGATCAGAAGGTCTTCAAAAATGTGGATTTATCAAGTATTTCCGTGCAGAAAATTTGTGACAGAAGTTTATTTGCGTCATGTTCAAAAAATCATAACTTGGTCGATTTTCATCGTATCGAGCTGGTTCTGGCGCCAAAATTTCACAAATTGAGTTGGCTACATTTTCACAGAAGGTATTGAGTTCAAACGGTATTTAAAAGGCCTTCGTTTTTTGCTCAGAGTGCGTGACACGCTGAAAATCCTGAATGTTGAATATTATTTCATCTGGGCCGAAACTTCGAAAATTCATAACTCGGTCAATTTTTATCGGATTGGGCTCATATTTTTACACAAGGTCACTGACTCATAGATCTACAACTTTGCTTCAAAAGTCGAGACCGGATTATGCTCCGATCAATACCAGTTTTTTATTGAAGAACGTGTCAGAGTCGACACTGGAGCCCAAAATAAGTTTGTCTGAGCTGAAACTTCAAAAATTCATAACTAATTCACCGTTTATCCGATTGAGCCGATTTTCGGACAGGAGTTAGCTATCGATGTCGGCTACATTTTGTTTTCACATTTCAACTTCAAAAAATGCACTTAAGTCCCTGCGATTTAGCCTGGAAAGTGACGAATTCAAGTGAATATTGGAGGCCCAATTGCACATTCAAAGCCCATTTTCTTTACCCTAATTTCCATTATATAATCACCTTCTTTTCACACAAACCAGAGAGGAGAAAGAGAGGGAAAAAGAGAAGAGGAGAAAAGAAGAGAAAAAAAAAATCCCTATTACAAATCCTTATTACAAATCCTTATTACAAATCCCTCTCTCACTACAAACAAGCCATCACAGTTACAAACCAACACCTCACTACTTCTTCAGTAAGGATAAGGCTGGCTTGATCTCCATGATCCTAATTTTCCAGTAAGGCATAAAAGCATTCAGGTCACTAATTTTCCAGTAAGGGTAAGATTGATTTGATCTCCATGATCAAAAGGGTATAATCATTCATACATGCCATATTGTGCCTAAACATTAAATTTCTTCATATATTGGCTTTATTTACATTTTATGATTTTATTTAATGTGTTCGTGAGATTCAACACTGCAGATTTAGACAGATCCCATGCAGGTTCATTAAGGAACGTTGAGGCCAAAAGCCAAATGGCCAAAAGGCCAAAAGGCCAAAAGCCAAAAGCCAAAAGCCAAATGGCCAAAGTAGAAAAACTTATGCATGACACCAATACATGGCGAGACAGACATCCTAGAAGATTAAGAAACGTTGAGGCCAGAACACAAATGGCCAACAGCCAGAACACAAATGGCCATGAAACCCAATCCAATGGCCAAAGAATGCAGACCACGGTACTCAGGAGTCAATGAACACGCACGTGATGCCAGAAAGTCAAACAAGGCTTTTTGTCTAATGGACCAGATTTCTCACAAAAAACCTCCCTTTGGGTCTGAATACCCCCATGGTTTGCACATTTTTATTTTTTTGATTTTCCTTTTTATTCTTTTAATTATTTTCAATTGTTTTCTTTAATTTCATAAATTAATTTTCATAAGATAAAAAATCAGAAACTAAAATATATTTAATTATTATTATTTCACTATTAATTTATTTTGTAAATAAACTTTAATAATTAGTTTAGTAAATTAGGTTTTAAAACTTTAATCTTTTTCTCAATAAATTAAAATATGTAGAAATTAGGTTTTTTTAACTTTTTATCACTTTTCTTAATAAATAATTTTTTCTTATTATCATTATTATTAATTACTAATTTATTTTGTAAATAAACATGTACATTAAATATTTAGTAAATTAGGTTAAACTTTAATATTTTTCTTTAATAATTAAAAACAACTTAGAATTGAGGTTTCTCTTGAATTTTAATTTTCTTTATTTCATAAATACAAAAACCATCAAAAAAACATTTCTTTTCTTTAATTTAATAATTAATTAACTTTTCATTCAATTTAATTCCAAAAGGGTCCAACGTCCTCGAACGTTCTATTTTCTATTCTTTTCGCGCATTTATTCTTATTTTTCTTGTAAATATTATGTAACTGTTCAAGCCATGTAATAGTAACTAGGTTTTACTTTCCGCATTTTATTAAAAATGGGTCTTTGTAATTTGGCGATGTATAGACCCGCGCCTTGTAATAGCGTAGGATTTATCTTTCCGCATTTAAATTTCCGCACTTTTAAATTATAATTGCATGAAAGAATGAATGTCTAAATAAAAACAAAAGCGTAGATCACCCATAACATGACAAGACAAAAATAAATGAACATGACACACAAATCACACACCACCCCTAGGGTACGCCTCACTGTTGCCTTGCCCTTCGAAAGGTGATCGTCGAGTAGAGGATGTCTTAGTAAGTCCTCATGATCCGGGAACCTGGCATGAGGGTAGCTTCTAAGGTGTCTTCCTATTGCTCCGGTGATCACCATGTCCCGAACCTCGAATTGACCCGAACACCTCCAACGATGGTGCTACCTACCTCTCAATGGTGGGATGGCACTACTTTAAGGACATTTACACAGACGAATTCCTTAGGGTAGGTAGGTTCCCGTAGATACTTCCTCTAATTTCAAAACAAATTCAAAAATACTTTTCACACCAACACATTTTCAAAAAGCTTTCGAAAGCATTTTTTCAAACACTCTTGAGGACCGATACAAGAGTCGAACTGGAATTTTCAAAGAAACTTTTTAAAACCCACAGTTGAAAATCAAACAAACCATTTTTGAAAACACAATGAGCAAGTATCTAAGAGCCCATGGATAACCATGGATAGAAAGGGTGCTAACACCTTCCCTTTCTATAACCTACCTCCCGAACCGAGAGCAATCTCTATAAGGAATTTTTCTGTGCTTTTGTCCTTTCCATTTGGAGAAAATAAAAGACGGTGGCGACTCTTGCTTCCGCGATATACGCGATCCAGCGTTAAACAGTCAGTTCCAGATCCACCGATCACAGAACTGGCGACTCTGCTGGGGAAAATTTGAATTTAAAGTGAGGTGTACCTTAGGGTTAGTTCATAATTGTGTTTTCAATTGCTTTCCTTGTTTGCTTTAAATTGTGGGACTGTCTTGGGAGTTCTATAGATCCTAACCCGGATCTGGGGATACCTTCTTAGAAAGTAGCAACAAGGCTGTGAGGGAACTGTGCGGGGTATACCGACATGGTTGAAACAGTCTGCTACGTTGATGTGGCACTTTGGTGTGTACCGGTAACCCTTGAGTTCAGTCAAGGAGAGTACGGGGCCTCCGTGTGGTGTCGTGAAGCATCAACAGACCTTAGGAACCTTAATTAAACCATCTTGGCCTCTTTAGGGTAGTGAGATGACTACTTTGGTGTACTCCGAAGTCGGTTGATACTCGATACTACACTCAATTGAGGATCGTTTTCTTGGGATATTTTGATCGCCAGTCAATGGCTAAATCGAAACGATGAACAATGAAAACAATCCAGTGATATTGGGACCCTTAGAACCCGATTACTTCTGATAGGACAGGTTGAGCCCACTAACTTCAAGAGGGTAATACCTAGACCCCATGCTGGCCTAAACTCTAAGGGTTTCTTTTGTGTGACTTGTGTGCCTTCGTACTTGACTACTTGCATGCTTGTTATCTGACACATGAACTACTTGCAGATTTTGTTTATAGTACTTAATTGGGACTCATAACAGGGTTTACTAAGTCTCTTGCAGGTTTTGGTTATAGTCCTTAATTGGGGCTCCTAACAGAGTGTACTGAGTTTCTTGCAGGTTTTGGTTTGCAGTCCTTAATTGGGACTCGTAACAGGGTTTACCTACATTACCCCATGCATAGCATGACATCATACCATTGCATACATCCTGCATAAAAAACTAATCCATTTCAAGGATCTCAAGGGCTTGTGATGCAGGTCATGGTGAATCAACTATCCCAGCAAGGGGCAAAGAGGATTTATTTTCCTCTAGACAAAGTTGTCAGGGGCTATGACCCACTTGATATGGTGAGCTTTGACTCTTGAAGAAGGTTCTCCTAACCAAGGTTGTTTGGAAAACAAAACCAGACATGATGACTAAAGTCAGGGGCTATGACCCACTGGATATGGTGAGCCTTTGACCCTTGAAGAAGGACTCTCAGCAAACATGAAGTTCCCTCAATCAAGCCACCTAATGCTAACAATTTTTTCTTGTCTACCCCGCGAGATCCTTGAAAACATTGCATGTTATATACATCATTGCATAACAGGTATCCTTGTTACAGGTCACTTACCTTCTCCGCTGTTTATTTCAGCAATGGCTCCCCAACCAGATAACCAGGACCTTCTTGCTCAAGAGACTCGGTTCGGGGAAATCCTCCTGAATCTATCCAAGGGGCAGGAGGAGTTGAGGACACTTCTCATGGAGACTTTTGTCAGGAACAGTGCTGAGGATGAAAGGCTGAAACACCTGCAAGCTGAGGTGGATACCTTGAAAGTCCAGATGCTGGGGCAGGTGACTGCCATTCAAGGATTAGCTCAAAGACAAGACGAGATCGGAGTTCTCATCAACCAACTGCTTCAGGGTAACCAACTGGGGCAAACATCTAAGGTTGAAGGGCCAATCATCATTCAATCATCTTTGAGACAAGGAGGTAAGGGGAAAGCTCCTCAAATGGCTCCAGTGTCACAAATTCAGCATCAACCTCACCAGCTTCAGCCAGACAAGCCCAGGAGGCAATTCACCCAGCTCAACATGTCGCTGTTTCAAGCTTTACAACGCCTGTTGAGGATGAATCTGATCACATTAAGGGCTCATCCCCAGAATCCCAACACAGCACATCCTACTTATGATCCCAATAAAAGGTGTGCCTACCACTCTGCCAGTCCTAGACATGATACAAATGAGTGTTGGGCTCTGAAGAACAAGATCCAGGACCTGATTGATGAAGGGGCATTGGAGTTCACCCAAGATGGTCAGGCTGAATTTTTCTATCATCCCTCCAAGACTCACCATTTGAAGTGACAAGCCCTGAGATGAAAAGACTTTTGTTCATTCGAATGTTCAAGTTGTGTTGTTCTTTGATTGTTTAAACATTTATTCATGTTAAACATTTTTATTCCATTAATGCATCGCTTATGTCTATTTTGAATCAATATATTCGTATTCACTCTATGCAAATTATTTTCATATTTTTTCTGATGATCAACTCTCAATAATTCTAAGCCTCTTGTGGGAGGATGACGAAAACGATACCATAATCTACAGTATGCTTTTGAACAGACCCCGCTGATGAGGTACAGGCATTGTTTCAATCCCTAAACACTGGAGTTATAAGGAAGATAATCCCTCGTCAACCCCTCTGAGCCAAAGAAGTAGGAGTTTTTCTTTTCCAAAATTAAAACCCTTAATCATAACCTGGGGCAGGGTAGTCTCTCAGTTGATCCAAGTGCATAACGAATGACACCAAAGAGGTCCTTACAAAACGAAGAAAGACGGTGATGGTTCCGAATAATCAATAAAGAAAGGCAGTCATTATCTCAAAAAAATAAAAAAAACCCATTAAGTCAAAACCCATGAAGGAGACTTACAAAACTGGGGCATCCCGCTGACTGTAATTCCAAAAAAGGAAACAGTTCAGGCAAAAAAGAAAGGGATAACAAAAATCAAGAAAGAGGTCTTACAAACCCTTAACAAAAAAGGAATGACTGCCTATTCAAAATAAGTTATCAACATCCGAATCATCACCGGAAAATCAGAGCAAAGACTCAAAACAAGGTCTAACGTATGATCAACTGAGTTTAGGATTGAAGAAAATCACGAAGAGCGGGTGGGTACAAATAATTTGAGCCTTTATCCTTTGTTTCTTAAACCGTGAACCAAGCCACGTTATAACCCTTAAAAGTCCTAGCTGAAGCATGGGTTAGTTCGAAAGCATACTGTTACGAAAGGTATCCTGACTCCTTAAGGCCTACGGTAAATACGGAGTTGACATCACGTTTTACAAACATTCACTTGTTTTATGAAAAAGAATGCATTTTCAAAAATCTTCACGACAGACATAAGCTTTGCATTTTTAACATAACTTTGTCTGCATATGACTTTTTGTTTGAATAACATAGAAATTCGCACGACGAATGCCTAATGAACAAAAGCATTTCCAATCAAGGGGCATGACATGACCATGGTCCATTATCTGGGGCAGTCCAATCAAGATTCGGAGAATCTCTCAAAGGCCAAATAGCCTGGGGCAAATCTCCGCCTGAGTCACTTGGGGCATTCCAGCAACGAATCTTGCCTGATCAAACATCTTCGGGTGGCATGGCAAAACACTTCTAACAGGGGCAACTCCCTACATCCGGAAAGCATGGACATAGTCGGAAAAAATACTACGCATCATCAAAGACCCGCTAGGTTGACATACCTAGGCAAAAATAAGGGCTTCCCGGCGAACCAAAAGGGTTCGGGCAAAAATGAGGGATGAAATGAAAAATCTGTACACCCGGCAAGTCGAAAACCTGAAAAGGCGGCTTGGGCAAAAAAAGGGTATCCCGGTGGACTGAAAACCCGAAAGGGCGGTCCAGGAAAAATTTAGGGATTAAAGCGTACGACTATGTCCTGTCATCTTGTCACCTGCCAACCAGAAGAAAGTTGGTCCATCAACAACTATCAGCACCTCACAGGTCTTCCTCTCCCACCTCAGAAACAGGGGCAATGATGAGCCGTCCAAGCAATTTAATTGCTCTGTCCACAAGATATAAGGGACGTTCAGCTGAAAAACATAACCAGTATATCTTAATTCCCCAGAGAGTGAGCCAGCAAGTCAGTACACTCTCCTCAAGCGAAGCTATTATCAAACTTAAGGAAGTTGGGTATCCTCCAGCAGATCTCAACATTCCCCAGCAGTACATGCATTCTTAACAAGCATTCCCGGCAGTCTTGGCCTAAAGATTGTTCCCCGGCAGTATATCAAACATTCAAAGGAATCAATTCCCCGATGCATCTCAAAACTTCCCCAGGAGAGTCCAATCTAGTTCCCCAGGAAAGTTGGGATCCATCTCCCCAAGCAGTAAGCTTATCCCCAGTAGATTCTGGAAGCTTATCCCCCGCAGAGCACGAACGCGTCTCCTGGCTTTATTCAAAGAGTTATTTCCTTACCAGGATATAACTGGGTTATCCTCAGCCAAAAGCCACAGAAAGGTCGTCGTCAACACAGTTCTTTCTTATCCCCAGCGAAGTCTATTAGCACTTCCAACACAACAAGGGTATCCCCAGCAAATTATTATCAACAACTCAGTAAAGTATCTCTCTCCACACAGAGTATTACTTCCCAACAAGATCGTTAGAGTACTTTTCTCCCCGCAAAGTAATCCATTCACCAAGATCATACCCCAACGGAGTTATCTTCTCCTACCGGTATTCTTGCAACTATCATCCCCAGCGGAAGCAAAATCTATTCTTCAACATTAGCCCAGGAGCGACTTCCCGGCACCTGTCAAGGATTTACTTTCCTAAACGAAAACATACATTCCTAAAACATCACATACATCATTATAGCATGCATAGACGCATCATATCTTACAAATCTCATTTATGTTGAGAACATCATTGCTTGATCCATATCATGCATTGCATATGACTGACCTTTACCTTTCAGGAAAGATCCAGTTAAATTCTCAACTATATTCCAAGACCTAGTCTGGTTCAGTTAAATCGACTCCAAAGATTTCTCTGTTTCTTATCCAGTCAAAGGCCTTCTCTAGTCCAGCTAAATCGACCCCAAACAGATTTTCCTGATAAAGACTCAGTAGAAGTTATCCAAGATTCTCTCAATGATTGCTATTGAGGTTGTAGTCGCCTATGGTTCTCTCCCCGATATTGCGGAGGTGGTAATCCCAGATTTCTCTCAATGATTGCTTTTGAAGTGAAGTTATCCAAGATTCTCTCAATGATTGTTATTGAGGTTGTAGTCGCCTATGGTTCTCTCCCCGATCCTGCGGAGGTGGTAATCCCAGATTTCGCTCAATGATTGCTGTTGAAGTGAAGTTATCCAAGATTCTCTCAATGATTGCTATTGAGGTTGTAGTCGCCTATGGTTCTCTCCCCGATACTGCGGAGGTGGTAATCCCAGATTTCGCTCAATGATTGCTGTTGAAGTGAAGTTATCCAAGATTCTCTCAATGATTGCTATTGAGGTTGTAGTCGCCTATGGTTCTCTCCCCGATCCTGCGGAGGTGGTAATCCAAGATTTCGCTCAATGATTGCTGTTGAAGTGAAGTTATTCAAGATTCTCTCAATGATTGCTATTGAGGTTGTAGTCGCCTATGGTTCTCTCCCCGATACTGCGGAGGTGGTAATCCCAGATTTCGCTCAATGAATGCTGTTGAAGTGAAGTTATCCAAGATTCTCTCAATGATTGCTATTGAGGTTGTAGTCGCCTATGGTTCTCTCCCCGATCCTGCGGAGGTGGTAATCCCAAAATTCGCTCAGCGTTACTGTTGAAGTCGAAGTCGTCCAAGATTCTCTCAATGATTGCTGTTGAGGTTGTAGTCGCCTATGGTTCTCTCCCCGTTACTGTGGAGGTAGTAATCGTCCCCAGATTCTCTCAGCGTTACTGTTGAGGTTGAAGTCGTCCAAGATTCTCTCAATGATTACTGTTGAGGTTGAAGTCGCCTATGGTTCTCTCCCCGTTACTGCGGAGGTAGTAATCATCCCCAAATTCTCTCAGCGTTACTGTTGAGGTTGAAGTTGTCCAAGATTCTCTCAATGATTACTGTTGAGGTTGAAGTCGCCTAAGGTTCTCTCAGCGTTCCTGTTGAAGTAGTAATCGTCCAAGGTTCTCTCACCGTTCCTGTTGAGGTAGTAACCATCCCTGGTTCATTCATCGCCGTTTGAAGCTCCAGATTCGATTCCTGTAACCAGTCAGGGCGCATCTATACAAAGAGTTTGAAGACCAGCTCCTGTAAACAGGCCAGGTAATCATTTTCTTTTTCAGGTACGCAAGTTCTCGCTAAGGAATCTATTACGCGATCGACACCCAGATGGCATCTATAAGCCCATCCACCTACCCATCATCTCTTAGCATGGCATCTATAAGCCCATCATCCTATCCATCAATCTCTAAATGACATCTATAAGCCCATTCCCCCGTCACACTACTATGTGAGCGCAAATTTCTGGGCACTCTAGTGTTCAATCATCTTCCACCTTCGGATTACGAAAGGCACGTCAGCCAATCTGCATCCTCAGGTCTAAGAAGATTGAACAGGGGCAACTGTTGTACCCCAAAATTTGCCCTCCCATATTTCTCAAAACATTTCAAGAAAAATTCACAAGTCCAACCCGGCGCGTTATATTCAGGTGTTCTTTCGCCAAGATATCTCTGATAACATATTCTCAAATTCAGGTTCAGCTCAAGAGTCAATTCTTTAAAGAAGGTATCCGAATGTGTGAGTTTTCTTGAAGAAATATAGTGAAAAAGTGTGCTGAAAGTGCAGTTTTTACGCGCTAAAAAATTCATAACTTGAAGATCGTGACTTGTTTTGAACCCGTTCCGGTGGCCAAAATTCCGTCTTGACATTATCTACGTTTTCATCTCTCACGGCTGGAAGCCAATTTCGATCAGAAGGTCTTCAAAAATGTGGATTTATCAAGTATTTTCGTGCAGAAAATTTGTGACAGAAGTTTATTTGCGTCATGTTCAAAAAATCATAACTTGGTCGATTTTCATCGTATCGAGCTGGTTCTGGCGCCAAAATTTCACAAATTGAGTTGGCTACATTTTCACAGAAGGTATTGAGTTCAAACGGTATTCAAAAGGCCTTCGTTTTTTGCTCAGAGTGCGTGACACGCTGAAAATCCTGAATGCTGAATATTATTTCATCTGGGCCGAAACTTCGAAAATTCATAACTCGGTCAATTTTTATCGGATTGAGCTCATATTTTTACACAAGGTCACTGACTCATAGATCTACAACTTTGCTTCAAAAGTCGAGACCGGATTATGCTCCGATCAATACCAATTTTTTATTGAAGAACGTGTCAGAGTCGACACTGGAGCCCAAAATAAGTTTGTCTGAGCTGAAACTTCAAAAATTCATAACTAATTCACTGTTTATCCGATTGAGCCGATTTTCGGAAAGGAGTTAGCTATCGATGTCGGCTACATTTTGTTTTCACATTTCAACTTCAAAAAATGCACTTAAGTCCCTACGATTTAGCCTGGAAAGTGACGAATTCAAGTGAATATTGGAGGCCCAATTGCACATTCAAAGCCCATTTTCTTTACCCTAATTTCCATTATATAATCACCTTCTTTTCACACAAACCAGGGAGGAGAAAGAGAGGGAAAAAGAGAAGAGGAGAAAAGAAGAGAAAAAAAAAAAACCTTGCCACAACACTGTTAGAATATCAAATTCTTTCAAGAACCCTAAAACCTTGAAATCCTTATTACAAATCCCTCTCTCACTACAAACAAGCCATCACAGTTACAAACCAACACCTCACTACTTCTTCAGTAAGGATAAGGCTGACTTGATCTCCATGATCCTAATTTTCCAGTAAGGCATAAAAGCATTCAGGTCACTAATTTTCCAGTAAGGGTAAGATTGATTTGATCTCCATGATCAAAAAGGTATAATCATTCATACATGCCATATTGTGCCTAAACATTAAATTTCTTCATATATTGGCTTTATTTACATTTTATGATTTTATTTAATGTGTTCGTGAGATTCAACACTGCAGATTTAGACAGGATCCCATGCAGGTTCATTAAGGAACTTTGAGGCCAAAAGCCAAATGGCCAAAAGCCAAAAGGCCAAAAGCCAAAAGCCAAAAGCCAAAAGCCAAAAGCCAAATGGCCAAAGTAGAAAAACTTATGCATGACACCAATACATGGCGAGACAGACATCCTAGAAGATTAAGAAACGTTGAGGCCCGAACACAAATGGCCAACAGCCAGAACACAAATGGCCATGAAACCCAATCCAATGGCCAAAGAATGCAGACAACGGTACTCAGGAGTCAATGAACACGCACGTGATGCCAGAAAGTCAAACAAGGCTTTTTGTCTAATGGGCCAGATTTCTCACAAAAAAACCTCCCTTTGGGTCTGAATACCCCCATGGTTTGCACATTTTTATTTTTTTTATTTTCCTTTTTATTCTTTTAATTGTTTTCAATTGTTTTCTTTAATTTCATAAATTAATTTTCATAAGATAAAAAATCAGAAACTAAAATATATTTAATTATTATTATTTCACTATTAATTTATTTTGTAAATAAAATTTAATAATTAGTTTAGTAAATTAGGTTTTAAAACTTTAATCTTTTTCTCAATAAATTAAAATATGTAGAAATTAGGTTTTTTAACTTTTTATCACTTTTCTTAATAAATAATTTTCTCTTATTATCATTATTATTAATTACTAATTTATTTTGTAAATAAACATGTACATTAAATATTTAGTAAATTAGGTTAAACTTTAATATTTTTCTTTAATAATTAAAAACAACTTAGAATTGAGGTTTCTCTTGAATTTTAATTTTCTTTATTTCATAAATACAAAAACCATCAAAAAAACATTTCTTTTCTTTAATTTAATAATTAATTAACTTTTCATTCAATTTAATTCCAAAAGGGTCCAACGCCCTCGAACGTTCTATTTTCTATTCTTTTCGCGCATTTATTCTTATTTTTCTTGTAAATATTATGTAATTGTTCAAGCCATGTAATAGTAACTAGGTTTTACTTTCCGCATTTTATTAAAAACGGGTCTTTGTAATTTGGCGATGTATAGACCCGCGCCTTGTAATAGCATAGGATTTATCTTTCCGCATTTAAATTTCCGCACTTTTAAATTATAATTGGATGAAAGAATGAATGTCTAAATAAAAACAAAAGCGTAGATCACCCATAACATGACAAGACAAAAATAAATGAACATGACACACAAATCACACACCACCCCTAGGGTACGCCTCACTGTTGCCTTGCCCTTCGAAAGGTGATCGTCGAGTAGAGGATGTCTTAGTAAGTCCTCATGATCCGGGAACCTGGCATGAGGGTAGCTTCTAAGGTGTCTTCCTATTGCTCCGGTGATCACCATGTCCCGAACCTCGAATTGACCCGAACACCTCCAACGGTGGTGCTACCTACCTCTCAATGGTGGGATGGCACTACTTTAAAGGACATTTACACAGACGAATTCCTTAGGATAGGTAGGTTCCCGTAGATACTTGCTTTAATTTCAAAACAAATTCAAAAATACTTTTCACACCAACACATTTTCAAAAAGCTTTCGAAAACATTTTTTCAAACACTCTTGAGGACCGATACAAGAGTCGAACTGGAATTTTCAAAGAAACTTTTTAAAACCCACAGTTGAAAAGCAAACAAACCATTTTTGAAAACACAATGAGCAAGTATCTAAGAGCCCATGGATAACCATGGATAGAAAGGGTGCTAACACCTTCCCTTTCTATAACCTACCTCCCGAACCGAGAGCAATCTCTATAAGGAATTTTTCCGTGCTTTTGTCCTTTCCATTTGGAGAAAATAAAAGACGGTGGCGACTCTTGCTTCCGCGACATACGCGATCCAGCGTTAAACAGTCAGTTCCAGATCCACCGATCACACCTGGCCATGATACAAATGACTGCTAGGCTCTGAGGAACAAAGTACAAGACTTGATTGAAGCCAAGGAAATAGAGTTTGATGCTCCGGAGAAGCCAAATGTCACAACTGCTCCCATGTCTAAACACGGTCGTGGAATTAATGTTGTTGATATTGATTTGTTCGTTACCTCTCTTGATGAAGTTTCTACTCCTCTGATGACTGTGAAGAAGAATTTGATGTTGGCCGATTTATTTCCGGGTTGTGGTGAAGGTTGCCACATGTGTTCGTTTCTACCTTCTGGTTTCCGTTTGCTGAAATTAGGTGTTCAACGCCTGATAGACAACAAATAATTTTTTTTTGAGAAAACTTTGGTTCTCGTTGTTCCACCTGAAGACATTGCCATTATAACCATTTCCGCCAATCCTTCCAAGGTTTCCTCCAGAAGACCTGTTAGAATTACATCTGCTCCAAGAATTGCTCCGCTGATAATCACTGTTCCTGGTCCTGTCCCGTATGTCTCGGACAAAGCTGTCCCATGGCATCATGGTACCGATATGTACTATCATGGCATCAAACAAGATTTGAAAGATGAAGAAGTTGATCCTAATACTGGTAACATTGTCGGAACTAGCAAAGTTACCTGAAGTGGAAGGGTCTTCTCTCCAGAGATTTCCCCTAAGACTGTCAACAAACCTATTGTCATTCCATTTGTCGTTCCTGCTAGTACATCAACTACAGTTCCTGTTCTTACTCCAGTTATTACTCTTGTCGGAGAATTGTCTGATACCCGCGACAAGGAAATTATAGGAGAGCCTTCCCGGACGGAGGTGCCTAGGAAAATTGTTGTGGAACCCTCTAAGAAAGAAATGGAGGATATACTGAAAATCATTAAGAAGAGCGACTACAATATGGTCGAGCAGATAGGGCAGAGTCCATTAAAAATATCCATGTTATCCCTGCTATTGTGCTCTGAAGCCTATGCGAAGGCTTTGATTGCATTCCTCAAAATAACGCATGTGCCTCAAGAGACTTCAGTTGATCAGTTCAAAGATTTTGTGGCCAGCCTGACTGCTGATAATGGGCTGGGTTTTTCAGATGCAGATTTGACACCAAAGGGAAGGAAGCATAATGATGTTCTGCATGTCTAGATTGAATGCAGGGGTACCACTATGGCTCATGTGCTTGTAGATACTGGGTCTTCACTGAATGTTCTATCGAAGAAGGCATTGGACCAATTGGATTGCGAGGGTTTAACCTTAAAGCCTAGTAACATTGTGGTAAGGGCTTTTGATGGGTCAAAGAGAATGGTGCACGGGGAGGTAGACATCCATGTCAAAGTGGGTTCTCATAGTTTTGGGTCCACCTTCTATTTGATGGACATCAGGCCGTCGTATTCTTGTTTGTTGGGTCTCCCTTGGATACATGAGGCTGTGGCAGTTAATTCCACACTACACCAAATGCTGAAGTATCCAGTAAAAGGGAAGATGTCATAGTGCGGGGTGAAGAAGAGTATATCGTGAGCCACCTCAATTCCTTCCGGTACATAGAGATGGACGGGGAATTCATAGAAACTCCTTGTCAGAACATCGAAGAGGTCCCTCAGATCTTGGCATCAAGTGAAACTACTACTAGCAACAAACCTCCCCTGAAGATGGCTTCTCTCAAGGACTCCAGGGTCGTGGTTGAAGAAGGTAGGTGTTCCAATTGGAGTTAGCTCCCTGATTTCACTCACAAAACTGACAAATTTGGTTTGGGCTTTACTATAGGGGCTCAAAGGGATGTTAGACGCGCTCGGGATGGAAGACCTCCCCTACACATCAGTAATCGGGGAATTAACGCCATTGAAGACAACGAGGAGGACTCAGACATCGATAGCTGGATCTACCTAACTACCAACGGTGGACCGAGTAACTGGACGCCCAGGGACTTTATACCTGTTTCTTTTATTCCGCAGTAATTGACTTACTTGTTTTGAGATTTGTAATAAACAATTTAAAACTTTACGGCCCTGTGCCTTGCCCGAGGCATATTGGCTTTGCTTGTGAGGGATATTATTTGTAATTTCATATATCATTAATAAAGCATTGGATGTTTCTTGCATACAAATTTTTCGATCTATGTTTTTCTTTTCTATTTTTCACTTTATCAAAATAGTTATTCTTTTACACACACTCACGTATCATAATGCAGATCCATATCCACTCTGGATCCCATTGATAACAGCTCTGCTATTGCCAGTTATGACTTCAAAAATCCGATCAACCAAGCTGAGGACGAAGGTGAGGATGATTGTGAGGTTCCTGGAGAACTTGATAGACTACTACAGCAGGAAGAGAGGGCAATACATCCTCATGAAGAGCCGGTTGAGACAGTGAATTTGGGTACTGAGAAACATAGAAAAGAGGTTAAAATAGGTGCAAATATGGAGCTTAACGTCAAACAGAGGTTGGTACAGATGCTGCACGACTACGTTGAGATCTTCACCTGGTCCTACGAAGACATGCCTGGTTTGGACACTGATATTGTGGTACACCGCCTGCCGACTAAAGAAGACTGTCCTCCGGTTAAACATAAGGTCTTCCATATGCGTTCCGAAATGTCGAAGAAGATCAAGACAGAGGTCATGAAACAGTTCAACGCAGGATTCTTAGCCGTCACTTCTTATCCGTAGTGGGTTACTAACGTCATTCCGGTACCTAAGAAGGACAGTAAGGTACAGATGTGTGTAGATTACAAAGATCTGAACAGGGCAAGCCCCAAGGATGACTTCCCACTTCCTCACATTGACATTCTGGTCGACAACACCGCGCAACATAAAATCTTCTCCTTCATGGATGGTTTCTCTGGCTACAACCAGATCAAGATGGCTCTGGAAGACATGGAGAAGACAACCTTCGTTACATAGTGGGGAACCTTTTGCTACTAGGTGATTCCTTTTGGGTTGAAGAATGCTGGGGAAACCTATCAGCGCGCCATGGTCGCTTTGTTCCACGATATGATTCACCATAAGATCGAAGTTTATGTTGATGACATGATAGTCAGGTCTTAGACTGAGGAAGAGAAACTTGATCATCTCCAAAAGTTGTTTGACAAGTTGAACATATATAAGTTGAGGTTGAATCCGAACAAGTGCACCTTCGGGGTAAGGTCTGATAAGCTTCTGGGTTTCATTGTCAGTGACAAGGGTATTCAGGTAGACCCTGCAAAGGTAAAGGCCATAAAAGAGATGCCGGATCCCCGCATAGAGAAAGAGGTTAGAGGTTTCTTGGGACGTCTGAATTACATCGCCAGGTTCATTTCACATCTGACCGCTACTTATGAGCCAATCTTCAAGCTTCTGAAGAAAGATCAAGTGGTAAAGTGGAATGATGAATGCCAGACCGCTTTTGAAAGAATCAAAGAATACCTTCAAGAACCACCAATCCTGATGCCTGCAGTTGAAGAGAGACCTTTGAAATTATACTCGACAGTGTTAGACAATTCAATGGGGTGTGTGTTAGGGCAGCATGACGAGTCTGGTCGAAAAGAACACACAATATACTACCTTAGCAAAAATTTTATCAAATGTGAGACACGATACTCATTTCTCGATAAAACTTGTTGCGCTTTGGCATGGGCTGCTTGCCGACTGAGACAGTATATGCTGATTCACACTACCTTGTTGATATCGAAGATGGATCCGATCAAGTGCATTTTCGAGAAGCCCGCTCTCTCCGGAAGGATAGAAAGGTGGAAAATGATCCTAACTGAGTACGACATACAATATAGAACCCAAAAAGCAATAAAGGGGAGTATATTGGCTGATCATTTGGCTCACCAGGCCGTGGATGACTATCAGTCCATGAATTTTGAGTTCCCGGATGAGTGACTGATTACGAAGAACCTGGACCAGATGAAGGACCTGAGGATGGATCCCGATGGTCTATGTACTTTGATGGAGCCTCAAACGCAATGGGTAACGACTTTGGCGCTGTAATCATATCCCCCGAGGGCTGTCATACTCCATTCACCGCCCGATTATGTTTCAACTTCACTAATAACATGGCGCAATATGAAGCATGTATCATGGGTCTTCGAGATGCTATTGACCTGAGGATCAAGTTCTTGAATGTATTCGGGGATTCCTCTCTGGTGATAAGTCAGATCAAAGGCGAGTGGGATACGAAGCACCCGAATCTAATTCCTTACAAGGAGTATGTACTGACATTGCTCCCACACTTTGAGGAGGTAACTTTTAAACATTTCCCACGAGAGGAGAACCAGTTAGCGGACGCGCTAGCTACCATGTGTTCTATGTTCAAGGTTAGATGGGACAATAAAGCTCCCCAAATTACCATTGAGAGGTTGGATGAACCAGTACACTACTGTGAAATCGATATCAAAGAAGTGGCAGACAAACCCTGGTTTCACGAAGTCAAAAGGTATATCGAGGCTCAAGAGTATCCCGGAGGGGAATCTGTCAATTATAAGAAGTTTCTGAGAAGGTTCACTAAAAAGTTCTTCCTCAGTAATGGGATCCTCTATAAATGCAACCATGACTCCACACTATTATGGTGTGTAGACAAGAGCGAAGCAGAGAGGATCATGACAGAGATACATGAGGGCACCTTCGGAACCCATTCTAGTGGACATACCATGGCTAAGAAGATCCTACGGGCAGGATATTATTGGTCCACTATGGGAGCCGATTGTTATCAGCACTCTCGAACTTGTCATAAGTGCCAAATCTACGCTAATAAGGTGCATGTGCCTCCGGTCCCCTTAAACGTCTTGACAACTCCGTAGCACTTTGCGACGTGGGGAATCAACATGATTGGAGAAATCAGGCCCACCGCTTTTAATGGACATCGTTTCATCTTAGTAGCCATTTATTACTTCACGAAGTGGGTTGAGGAAGCTTACTTTGCTACAGTAACCAAGAACATCGTGGCGCAGTTTATCCGACATAACCTGATCTGTCGATATGGTGTATCAGAGAGAATTATCACTGACAATGGTACGAATCTCAACAACACAATGATCACCGAGCTCTGTAAACAGTTAAAGAAACATCACCATAATTCTTCTCCCTACCGGACGAAGATGAATGGCGTTGTTGAAGCAACTAACAAGAACATCAAGAAGATTATGCAGAAGATGACAGTGACATATAAAGACTGGCATGAGATGTTACCATTCGCTGTTCATGGGTACCGCACCTCAACATAGACGTCGACAAGGGAAACACCCTACTCTCTAGTATATGGCATGGAGGCATTCCTACCCATCGAAGTCCAGATACCTTCTCTTAGGATTATGAAGGATGCGGGTTTGAACGAAGACGACTGGATCCAAACCCGACTTGATCAGCTAAATCTAATCGATGAAAAAAGACTTACTGCTATTTGCCATGGTTAGACATATCAAAAGCGAATGATCAAGGCTTTTAACAAGAAAGTCAAGCGTCAAGAATATCAATTCGGGGATCTGGTGATCAAACGCATCATACTGCCGCAAGGTGATCCCAGGGGAAAATGGACCCCCACTTATAAAAGGCCATTTGTGGTTAAGAACATTTTCTCGGGAGGAGCTATGATTCTAACCACCATGGATGGTGACGACCTTTCACACCTTGTCAATACTGACATAGTGAAAATATACTACGCATAATCAAAGACCCTCTAGGTCGACTGGCCTAGGCAAAAATAAGGGCTTCCTGGCGAACCAAAAGGGTTCAGGAAAAAGTAAGGGATGAAAATGAAAAAATCTGTACACCCGGCAAGTCAAAAACCCGAAAGGGAGGCTTGGGAGAAAAAGGGTATCCTGGTGGATTGAAAACTAGAGAGGGAAATCTAGGCAAAAGTTAGGGATTGAAGCGTATCACTATGTCTCATTGGATCATCTTGCAACCATACTTAGGTATCTACCATCAAGCTCGGACGGCACCAACCAATCTGATCAACCTTCGGCTAAGAAGTGAAGTGATGAGATACTTGAAGATATAAAGGCAATAGCAGAGTTGGAACCAAATGGGGTCGTTTCACATAGCTGTTTTTCTTTATTTTACACAAATTGTATAATTTCTATCTTTCGGCGGCGTTCTCTTACTAGAGCGTCAACCTCTTTGTACAAAAACGCTTATTACAGGCTAACTTCAAAAAATCAATACAAATCATTTTCACAAGAAGCTTCAATCTATTTTTCTTTTTCTATTTTGTTTTGCAAGAACTCCCAATGATTTATTTTTGACATATGCATTTGAAAATGATTGGTGCTCATAAATACGTACATAAGAAACAAAAGACTAGTACTCGTAATTCCAGAAACAGGAAAAATAAGAAGTGCCAAACCCTACAGTTGTTCTGCCCAGCAGGTGTCGGGATAGAGCCAGCTTGGGAATATAATTATTAGTATATACACTCCCAACAGAGTAAAAGTATCCAAAGGCATTGATGTCATCTTTCCCGAAACAGGACATAACTATCCCCAACCGAGGTTCATAATTGCGGGCGAGTCAGTAAATTTCATCCCCCAAGCAGAGTTTATTTCTCCAGATATAGAAGCTCAATCTCCAACAGAGCTAATCATCTCCAGCAACGAAATTTCATCCCCAACTGATTTTATTCCTCCAGATCAGCAGGTCTACCAACAAAGTATCTCTTCCCCTAAGTTGGTCCCCGCAGAGTTATTCTCCAGTATCTCTTTCCGACAGAATATTTACATATCTCCAACAACCGTCAGAGATTTATTTTCCCAAACACGAGCATACCCCGATAGCATTTCATAAACATACATCATGACATACACATACATGTCATATACAACATAATCTCATTTATTTTGAGGACATCATCTCACACTGCATTTCATGCACCAAATATAACTAACCCTGATATCTTTTTCAGGAAAATACGATTAGCTTCAACAAATCCAGCAGTTATACATATCATATCTACAGACGACTAATGGAAATTTAGTTCCCGAAATCAAACAGGTCAACTAATCTACAAAATCGCTTTGAAGTAACCCTACGACCCAGGTTCCTTCTAACAGCCTTACTATCCAGGCTTTCATATCGAAGCAGCCCTACTATCCAGGTTCCTTCTCACAGCCCTACTATCTAGGATTTCATATCGAAGCAACCCTACTATCCAGGTTCCTTCTCACAACCCTACTATCCAGGCTTTCATATCGAAGTAACCCTACTATCCAGGTTCCTTCTCACAGCCTTATTATCCAGGCTTTTATATCGAAGCAACCCTACTACCCAGGTTCCTTCTCACAACCCTACTATCCAGGATTTCATATCGATGTAACCCTACTATCCAGGTTCCTTCTCACAACCCTACTATCCAGGCTTTCATATCGAAGCAACCCTACTATCTAGGTTCCTTCTTACAGCCCTACTATCTAGGATTTCATATCGAAGTAACCCTATTATCCAGGTTCCTTCTCACAGCCTTACTATCCAGGATTTCATATCGAAGCAGCCCTACTATCCAGGTTCCTTCTCATAGCCCTACTATCCAGGATTTCATATCGAAGTAACCCTACTATCCAGGTTCCTTCTCACAACCCTACTATCCAGGCTTTCATATCGAAGTAACCCTACTATCCAGGTTCCTTCTCACAGCCTACTATCCAGGCTTTCATATCGAAGCAACCCTACTATCCAAGTTCCTTCTCATAACCTTACTATCCAGGTTCCTTCTCATAACCTTACTATCCAAGTCCCTTCTCTCTTATCTCCAGACAACAGTCCACAACACTGTAAGACCGGGACCGGATCAAACATGATTGGTTTCGCATTTCACCAGTAGAGTAATGGACAATTGAAGCTCCTAAAATTCCATTTCTCCCAAGACAGATACCAACATTCCTCAGCGGATTCCTCATCAACAACAGGAACAAGAATTCTCATCAAAGGAATACCTCAGGAAATCAACATCCTCTAGATGGCATCTTTAAGCCCATGTCCGACGAATCTCCGTCATATCCTGGATGGCAACGTTAAGCCCATCTCCAACAATTCTCTAACAACTTCCAAATGGCATCTGTAATCCCATTTCCGATATCACCAATCAAGTATCACTTCATACGAAAGGCAGACAACCTATCTACATCCTCAGGTTTAAGAAAATTGAATAGGGCAGCTATTGTACCCCAAAATTTGCCCTCTCATTTTACTCAATACATACTCCTAGAGATCCTCAATTTGCTCAAGCTTGCCGAAGAGTTGACCAGACAAATTCTCTCCTAAGGCAGTGTGTCTCAAATTAGAGTTTCCATTTTCATCAAGATAGGTGGACTCATAAAGGCCTCATATGCTCTCCATGGTCTTAATATGTTTTCAAGACCCTACATGTCAAGTTTCATGCCTTGCACAAGAGGTTTTCTCAGTCAACTGCTCAGATGCTTGAGAATCGACTATATTAGGTCAAAAGTCAACTGTGACCCACATACAGTCAAACTTCAAGATTTTTGGTCAACATTAACATTTTGAAGTGAATTTCATAAATTGATCAAGGGTTGATCATGATTCCCTAAGGAATGTTCCAAATTTATCAAAAACCAAAAGTTGTTAAATTAGGGTTTTTGAGTAAAAGTCAACCAAACTTTGACCAAGCATAACTTCCACACGCTTCATCAGAAATTTTCTATCCAAGGCTCATTTTGAAGAGGAGGCAATTCCCTATGATCCATATTCATCCCCCAAGTTCAAAATATGCACCCATAAAAAGATATCAATTTCTACATTATGGGTCCTTTTGAAAAGTCAACAAAAACACCTTTTGGGTCAAAGCTTCTTACATGAACATGGAAGACTCAATTGAGATGAGACTAAAAGGGTTGCTTAGGGTACATCCTAAGATTTCTAAAAAGTCCAAGAATACCTCTCTAGGGTTAAAATTGGAGAGGATATGCCTTGTCAAAATTGACCTTTTTTTCAAAATTTCCAAAAGTCAAATGTGCTCAAAAATGCATTTTTTGCCAAATGGGCCTAACTTTTTATGCTTGCACCTCACTTAATATGATCCATGACCCAAATATTCAACCACACATTATTTGCTTCATTTTTCAATTTATTTTGATTTTTCATTAATTAAAAATTGAATTAAATCAAATAATTGGTGAATAATAGCAAAGATATGATTTGATTTGGTTTTTAGACAGGTTGGGAATCAAAATATGTTGAGTTATCAAGACCAAAACGAATCAAGCATAATTGGTACAAGAAAGGGATGATTTGGCTCAAAATAGCAAGTTTACATGTAGCATGAAAATCAAATCAAATCTCTCATAATTGCAAAGATTCAATCCAATTTCACAACCCTAATTCATTCCTAGATATATATTGGACATGTACAAAGCATAAAACAAGGTCTGGCAGGCGTGAACACGAAGAATAGAGTTTCAATTTTTGAATGAAAATTGAAGATTCAATCTTGTTCCATTGGCCATTTCAAGCGTTTCAAAAGATCAAGTCATCTCCCTAGATACTCACTGAACCTGTAACAAGCATTTGCAAGTCCTGAAACATCCAGAATCGCGCACTACAACTCTCACGCTTTGCTTATTTTTTTCAAATCGATTATTGAATTTCCTGCATTGTTAATACATTTGATTGGCATATTTGTGATCTTTATCATGTTTGCAAGCTAACTGAATAGTTTAATTTCATTTTTGAAGCCTATATTTGTACTTGCCATTGTTAGGGTTTCCATATGCATTTTGGGGTTTTTGGCTACAGGAAAAATTAGATAACGGGCTGGATACTGGGATGACCGTGACATCAAGATCAATCGACCCCTGGTCTTTGAATTCATTTATCATGCATATTTTTGATGTTTGAAATACGCAGGTTATAGAAATGGACAATGTCTGTAGGTATAGGTCATATACCTAAGACGACGGGCTGGAGGTAGAAGAAGGTGATTTGGCATCACCCTATTGGCTCATTTAAAAATAACGCGCGTGATTTTTGTTTCAGCCTCTTGGAATTTGTCTACCATACATCACCAACATCCAACCATTTGATCAAGCATGGTCTCAGATCTAATGCATAGGCAACGAGAGACTATGATACACCCCCAGGTCAACACCACAGGAAACCATGCGCTGACTAGGCTTGAAGGGCTATTGGGCCTAGAAATTCAGAATCACACCCTCCAATTGCTAACAACATACAGACTCTTTCTTAGTTCATTTATTTATTATTCTTTTATTTCCTTTATTTTAATTAATGTGTTTAATTATTTTTAACTAAAAATTAATTATTATTTTTAATTCACCATAAAATCAACAAATCACAAAAAGAGCTTTTTTTATATAAAATATTTATTTAATGTAATTAGTAAGTTAGGTAAATTTAATTTCTTTTTCATAATTAAAATTAAATAGAAATTAGGTTTCAAATTTTGTAATTAAATTGTTTCTTTTCTCAAATAAAAAACCACAAAAATACATAAAATCTTTTTATATAAAATACTTTATTTTCTTGAATTATTTAATTTATTTTAAATTAGGTTAATTTCAATTTCTTTTATAATTAAAAATAATTAGAATTACGGTTTTCGTCGTACATAACCTAATTAAGTCTTCTCTCAAGAATTAGTTCAAATATTTTTTTTCAATTACATTTTTAGGGTTTCAATTTCTCCTCGCATTTAATTTTCCGCACGCATTTCAGTTCATTTTATTATTATTGTAAATGTTTCGAGGATGTAATAGTTTTAATTAGGGTTTTAAGCTTCCGCACTTTTATTTTCCGTCAAGAAATTTATGTAACTGTCAAAGCCTTGTAATAACTAGGTTTATTTTTCTCACTTTAAATTCCTGCAAATATTTAACTGTCTAGATGTATGCTAATAGGATTGTATGAGAAGATTACTTAAAATTAAAATGGTAGATCACCTAATGTGCAAAGATTAAATAACTGAAACAATTCACATGCACATATTCACTCCTAGGGTTTACCCCACTTCGGCTGCCTTCGGTAAAATAGTCATTAAGCATAGGAGATTTTAGTGTTTTCCTTCCATTCTAAAAGATCAAAATGTCCCATTCGGATGTTGCCTCGAAAATGTTGCCTCGGAAATGTGGCCTCGGAAATGTGGCCTCGGAAATGTTGCCTCGGAAATGTTGCCTCGGAAAGATCTTAAGACTCTAGGGTTACTACTAAAGTTTTCTAACTATTGATTTAGTGATTGTACTTGTCCCTTTCGAATGTCCCTTACAACTCCAACGACGGTGCTACCTACTCCTTAATATTAGGATAGCCCTGTCTAAAGGAAACGAGAACAAACAATCTTTTTTTGAGTAGGTAGGATCTTAAGTACTTGCTCAATGAAAACTTTTCACACAAACACCTTTCAAAGAAAATTTTCAAAATAAACTTCGTCACATCCTTGAGGACTGATATAAGGGTTATCAAGAAGTAAAACATTATCAAATCAAACTTCGTCACATCCTTGAGGACTAATACAAGGGTTATCACGAAGTAAAACATTTTCAAAACAAGCATACACAAGCAATTTGAAAAATGAGCAAGTACCTAAGAGCCCATAGAAAACCATGGATAGAAAGAGTTCTAACACATTCCCTTTCTATAATCTACCCCCCGTACTCAGAATATCTCGAAAAAAGGTTTTTTTATTCTCTTTCCTTTTCCATGATTGGATGAAATAAAAGTCGGTTGCGACTCTAGCTTACCGCGATATTTTGAAAACAAAAAACGCAAAATGCAAACCAGTATTAACAGTCGGTTCTGCCACCGTATCACAGGGACCAAGCATAAATCACTCACATTATGCCCGAACAATTCCTTCCCCTAAGGGCCTTCATATCCCTCTACATCTTGTCAAACTGATCTTGAAAATAATCCATTTGATCATAGAGACCCAAGCCTTCAGTTGGTGGAGGAAAAGGATGACACATATCATCATTAGCAAATGGGACCACATTCACCAAGGGAGGTGCAACAGAAGTAACATGCACCACATGAGGTGCAGGAGTAACAGTTGTCTGAACAACTAGAGTAACTTGAGGACCAAGATTGAAACCGTCAGGCATAAAGTTCTCTGGCCTTCCCCATGGATAACCTTGAGGCATGCGATTTTAAACAACAACTATAGTAGCATACACAAGAATAGTTAGAGCTTCAGTAGTAACCTTTGTTTGTTTAGGTTGAACACTCATTGGCTGATTATGAGCAGCCACCAAAGATTCCATCAGAGTAGTGAGATTGTCCATGCCGGCCTTCAGAGCAGAAACTTCCTCGCGTAGCTCGCAATTCTCTTGTTCTAAGTTGTCCATCTTCCTTCTGAAATTAGCTCGAGTATTGTAGTGGTGAGACAGCTTGCTGAACAAAGTAAAGAAGCTTGGTAAGACACCTGGATATGCATAACAAATTCAAGAAATATGTGCAATATGATGCATGATATGCAATTCATATGATTTATTTTTATTATTAATATTTCAAAGTACTTAAAGATTTATAGACACATTGCAAATATCAAAGTAATAACACATTTGAAATACTGAAATTTTTTATTATAATAACTTCAAAATGGATTACAAGTTTCAATAATCCTAAGTACAAGATGAAAATAAAGTCTAAAACCCTAAGAAGTAAAGCTGATGGAGATCACTCCATATGCTGGCACTTCCCTGTAAACCTAACAATCTGAGCCTTCAACCTCTGGTTTTCCTTCGCATATCTGGTGGCAACCTCCTTCCAATCACCTGAATCATGAAGTGAGCAACTAGCATCTGACTAAGGCTTAGAGGAAAATAAATCCCCTTGCCTCTCCATGGTCTCTACAACCCGACTCTCAAGAATCTTAATCATGTCGTCTTACTCCTTTAAGTCTGCACTATAGGAAATCTCTAAAGTTTGGCACTTATTCTTCCAAGCATCCTTTTCCTGCTGCATCCTGACCAAAGCAAGTTGTAGCTCTTACACATCATCCAATAAGGGAGGAGTGGTCTTCACAAACAAGTCAGGCATAGTTGCTTCCAGGGAATATGACATCTTCAATTGAATAGCTCTCGTTTGGACCCACTGAAGATAAGGCTCCAAAGAAACAGCCCCCTAGGTCCTAAGTTTTTCCTACTCTTCCTATGAATGTGACGCTAGGCCTTCGCAATCTGCTCCCTAGCTTCCTTATGGTCTTCTCCCTCCTTCAGGAAGAAACTACTCAAATGAATACTATTTGGTTTATCCCTCATCGGATAACCAAGATGTCTTCGTGCAAGAACAAGGTTGTAGTTAATTCCTCCCTTTGTACCAAGAAGAGGTACATTGGGGAAAATACCACAACTGTCGACAATATCTACATCATGGTAAGCCTTATGATACCAATCAATGTATGAGTGAGTAAGTGTCGTGATCTTAGGAGCCCAACGGCGTTCCTTCCTGACATCCCAGAAAGCATCAGACTGAGGCATATGAGAAATAAACAACCGGTACAACAGAGGTGTGAATCAGATAATCATCCTTCCATGATAAGAATTCCGAAGATGAATAGAGTAATAAGCATCACCCAAAAATGTAGGAACTGGGTTTCCAATCATGAAGATCCTGATAGCATTAATGTCAACAAACTTGTCAACATTAGGAAATAAAAAAAACCCGTAAGCAAGTAGAGCAAAGATGGCCTCAAAAGCGACTGTACTCTTCATCCTGGAAAAGTAACGAGCTTTCTCCAATAAGAACTGAGTTAGTAATCCTTTAATCCCTCCTTTAGTAGTCATATGGGCTTCAACCTCAGACTTCCCCAGATGAATCAAAGCAGCAATCTCGTGTGGTTTTGGCTCACCCTCCAAACCAGTAAAAGGAACATGATCGGTAATAGGTAAATCCAAGAAATAAGAATACTCCTCTAGTGTAGGCATCAACTGATAATCATGGAAAGTAAATCAATGATACATCAAATCATAGAACTGGACCAAGGTCGAGAGAATACCCTCCTTCATCCTAAGCTTCATGAGAGGAATGATGGATCCATACTTCTTCCGAAAATCTACAGAACACTCAATCTCGAGAACTAGAATAATCAACTCATCTATCTTGGGATCTTTGAAACTATATTTTCTAGTCTTTCTTTTTCCATAATCCATGGTCAAAAGGTACCTGAGATATTCATAAATGGTCAACTTTCAAGTCCCTTGAAATAAAATTTCTTCAAAACATGCTTATGACTGCATGGATGCATGATGTAACAATCACACACAAGATCACAACATAGGGTTCATAAGTTCAATGTCACGAGCATGAGGTCGAAGGTACTACCCATAAGGTATGGTCTAAAAGTTATCACCTGCCAAACAAGGTTCTAAAGGTTCCCAGAGTCTACATCCTTCCCTCGGATATTACCAACTTCCTGATTAACTCGGTAATTAGTAATATTCTCAAGAAAAACTCGTCCGAGCGTAGTATCGTGTGACAACGTCATAGCTTTTGCACAACACCTAAAAGGCCAAGATGGGTTAGGTATTCTAAGGTCCTCAGCTTTAGTAGGCTCCCAATTCAAAAGCAACACATCTTCCCAATTACTCGGTAAACGACACTACAGTCAAAGGGGCCTCCACTGAGTGGGGGATCTCATGCCTCCTTTTTTGGGATTACTCCCTCAAAGTTAACATGATTATACCACCCGTCCTATCTTAAGTTTGCACAAGTCCGGGTATAGGACTTATAAGTAATCACCAAGCACTTTGAAAACCAGGAAAATCCAGGCAAACATATATACAACATATGACACATAACAAACAAAAGCACATATACAAATATAAACAAAGATAGGTTTAACCCACTTAAGGGATGGACCAGCAAGAGGTCAATCTTTCTCCAGTGAAGTCGCCATTTTTCTGTAGCGATAGAAATGTTTAAGACTAAGCCATTGGATTTAATAGACTTACAAAGATCAAAATAAAAATCGCCACCACGCTTTATTGTTTCCAAAGGAATGGGAAAAGAGAGAATAACCCAAAAAGAGGGGGAAGATTCTAGCACCCTAAACATATACTATAATCCATAGGAACCTCTTTGAAAAATCTTTATATTTTGGAGATAAAATGTTGTATAAGAAATAGATGGTGGAGGTGAGAAAAGAAATATATTTTTTATGATTTTTGCACTCACCGCGGTTGCGAACCTTTAGTGCCTACGTACCACCTTTCGTGCAATAGGGGATCAAAGTACACGTAGTTCACCTTTGAAATTTTTTAAAACACAATTGTGTTGGTTAATTTTATGAGATAAGACATCATCGTCATTGTCCGTGTGGTAATCATACTTACTAACCACAATCATGAGAAAGGAGAATTTGTATCATATCAAAGTGGAGGATATGGCTTGGATTTTAAAATCAACAATGCCTCACTCAACACCCAAGTGGAAAATATATCTCTTCACTACATATTGTATAAGTATAGTTGTTTGTATCACTACAAAGATTGACAAGAGTCTAATCTTTTGAGAAAAGTTTTTAAAGTAAAAAGTCAAAGTGGAAAAAATGGTTTGAAATGAGATTGATTGACTTTTAGTCTTCTCATAAAAAATGTCGAAGTATTATTTAAGTTGATTGGAGTTTATTTATGAATATGTTTCGAAAATGCATGGACCTAAGTCCATGTTTATTATGAAAGTGGTTCAAGTTTAAAAAAAACAATAAGAGTTTTCAAAAGGAGGGAGAAGATTTTTGAAATTTAAGAAGATGGGAGGAGATGAAGGGACTATCCTAAAGCATATGGTAAAAGACAAGGAAAAGAACCATCTAACCAACAAGAAGCCAATACTTGAAATTATGAGTCAAGATAGAATTCCCATTCTTTGGATTGAAACCAAGCAAGCAAAGATACTAGACCTCTTGAGGGAACCAAACTTCAAGTGTATTAAGTCTTCACGAAAATTGGGCAGAGTAACGGATGTATACGGGTGAATTCCAAATTATAAACAAAGTATGTAATCATGATAACCTGCACACACAAAAAAACAAACAACCCAATGTCTTGAGGTAAACCCCAAGAACTCCATACAAAATATCAATTAAGGTCACAAGGTCTCAGGCATAGGCCAAGTTCTTTAATCCTAAGTCCAAGAAGTCCAAAACTCCATAATGCCAAGGATAGTAACCAAATAGTACAAGTATCATTAAAGTTTTTTATGGATCATGTTGATTATTAAGTATCTTAAAAAGAAAAGAAAAGCTCAAGTGAGCAAAATAAAAATGACAAGAAAAGCTCAAGTGAGAAAAGATGAAAAATAACATGAAATGTAAATGCTAAAGTAAATGGTACATAAATAATAAAAATAAAAGCATAAAGTAAAGTCAATTGTTAATAATTAGTGGTTAGTTGGATGGACATCTTGAAACTTGCATTTGGAACTCATTAGAGAATTGGTAGAACCAAAGTCTCCACACAACAAGTTGCATTTGCTTTTTGTCAAGTATATCAACCATTTTGAAATCCTCAAAAGTAACATTTAATGATCAAGGATGTTTAAGTGGTCCGCGTTGACCAAAAGTGATGTACATCCATTAGAGAACTGGTAGAACCAAAGCCTCCACACAATGAATCTCAAGGTTATTGGATCAAAGAGATCAAATTGACATACTTGGGCTTTCAAAACTAGGTTTGGGCCATGAAGGATCATTTATTAGAATCAGGACAAAATTTAGCGCCATGTTAAGCAATTGTAAGTGGACTTATGTAGAAGTCACACCTATTTTGTGGCCGGTCAATAGTAATCTATGTACTTCATGTTTGGATAAATGATATAGAGATCATCATCCCTTAACATGTAGCACAATTAAAAAATAAAGGGATAAGATGAAGAGGGAGGGGAATGATAAGCTAACTTGGATCACTACCTCAAATTTCTTTCATCTTTAAATTAAATCACTCATCTAGATGGATTAAAGCCTAAACATATCATTAATCCAAAGCACCAAAAATGAATTAAATAATTCACTCTTTGGTATATTTGAATTGATAAACATTTATCCAACTTCATCTACAACACAAAGTCCATTTAATTTAAAGAGAAATTGGACATTTTAATTTTCAATCCAAACCAACAATCAAAAGGAGTGAGTAGAAAAACATTTATGGATCAAAACAGCCCCAAAAGAAGGCAAAAAATGCATCTTGTTTCTATGTAAATTGATTGCACCATAGTGCAAATCGATTTACACAGTGTAATTTTCAAAAATCTGCGTGAAATTCGCTTAGTGCAATCGATTGCACTGTTACAACAATCGATTTCACGTTGTTACAGACAGCAAAACAACATTTTAAAGGCCAAATTCTTGTTCAAACTTTCCATCAAATACCTTATAATCATGGATCCAATTGAGCACCAAAATTCCATTAAATTATGAGAAAATATCACCATTGGAATCACAAAATAATGCTCAATGAATCAAACCCAAAGATCAACAAGAGATCACATCGTGAAAGATGAATTATCTAACTTACCAAAGGTAGATCTAGAGAATTATCAAAATAACTTCAAGAGTTTTCTTCAATTCAACCACAAGAATCAATTGACCAAGCTTGGATGTAGAGAATTGGTGAAGAAAAAGCGTTTGGATGAAGGTTTAACTCAAAGGTTAGTAAGCTTAAATGCAAAGCTTACTAACTTTTTCTTGAAAATGAAGCTTTGAGTGAATTTTGTAGATGGAAAGAATTGAGAAATTTCTTAGAAAGGTGGATTTGGCTATCAAAAGCTTGAAATTTGAATGAAATGGGGGCTCTATTTATAGAGTTTAGGATTGGGATTAGTGGTAATTTGGTAATTTATTCTTGGAGCCAAAAGAATTAATGATAACTCTTTCAAAAATTAGAGTCAAAATTTGAATTAATGATAATTCATAAAAATGCAAGATTGGCACCAAAATTTGAATTAATGATATATCTTTAAAAAAATGAATAAAAATTGTATACAAAATTTGACAAGCTTGAAATTGCTGATTTTTCAAATTTTCACTCTGTGCAAATCGATTTGCTTAGTGTATTTTTTTCAAAAATGGCATAAAATGCACTATATGCAATCGATTGCACTCTAAGAGCAATCCATTGCATTAAAGAAAAAAAATATTTTTTTAAAAAATTTTTTCTTTGCAAATAGAGATTTTAGGAAAATAATACCGAAAGTCGTTATTTGTCAGATGTTTTGACTTGGTACCTACAAAACACAAATATGCAAAGACAAAGACAAATATTTTTTTTATTTTGATTTGAAGTTAGTCAACAACACATATACAAAATAAACAACTAAGGTGCTTGGAGATTCCTCAAGAGAAAACTTAAAGATAGGAGATAGAAAAAGAGGAAGAACCAACCCTAATGTGATTTTATTATGATCGAGTTGATATGATATGATAGGGGAATCTTAGGGGCAAAAATTGGGGTACAACAAGTACATGGATGGATTTTAAGAGCTTTGGTGGTGGCCATGCATTGTGTGGCGAGGGCCATGCTTCTTGGCTGTGTGGTGAGGGCCACACCACCTGTGGCGAGGGCCAGAAGTTTGAAATGTGTTTCCCTCACTTTTCTTTCACATTTTCTTCAATTCTTCTCATGTCATGTCCATTTATAACTCTTTTACTCGTGGTTAGCATGTGTCTGTAATACCTAAAATGAAATAAGAAAATACTGACATAAAGTGACATATAAATGAAAATGGTAAAAGAATTCACGCGAGTTGAGTCGATTAGACAATGTAATTTTGCGTTATCAAATTCCCGTACACTTAAACATTTTCCTGTCCCCAAGAAAATAACTAGCATAATTCAATTATAACTGGGATATACACAAATACATGACAAAACTGAAATCATACGTTGTTGAGAGGAGTATTATTAGATAGATACTCAATGTCTAAACTTAGGATATAGTAATGACATGAAACCAAATAATGAGATCAAAAACTCCCACCTTATGCAAAATCAGTCTGAATCATTCTATTATAACTCAACCTATTTCTTTTTGTTTTATTTTACCCATTTTCTTTGAGCGCAATCACATTAAGTCCTTTATTCGTGCACGCATATAGTAGGTGAGTCGGCTAGTGCTTTTGATCCTTAAGCATGGGGTTCTGGTACATAAGTTTGGTAACCCCTACTATGTACCCAATTTCAAGTTGCGTGGGATCAGACCGTAGTCCACCCTACCAAGTTCTGCACCAGATACCTTTGAACCAACTCACAGAGAGTTGTTTATGAAATGTTTTGTAGGTTCCACAACTGTTGGATTAAGTGACCGGGTGATGGTCACCTAACTTAATAGGTGCATTCCCTATTTTTATTATATTAAGGTGTGTAATTTTAGAATTTTTAGGATCATTCACTTATATTCATCGACTCCCTAAATATGTCTTGGCTTAAGATGGTGCTGACTGCTAATATAAATTACCCGGGGCTACTTTAAAACTCAAACTTATGGTCTTGGCATAATAGGTACTCAAATTAATCATGCATAATTAGGGACTTCAGGGTGTCAAAATGGTATCAATTTTGTTAAATCTTTCTCAAATCATTCCAACATAGCCTAAGTATAAAGCAACTTATATACTCTTAAAGTGTCGTGTTATAGATTAGACTAACAAATTTTTTGTTATGGCTCAAGAAAACTGGGGAATCAATTAATAGCAGAAAAACATGGATAGAGACTCGACAAAACAAGAATTAGACTAAACTAACACTAACACTAAATAAGCAAAGGAAAATGAATAATAATTTAAAACTACCTAGAAAGCGATAAACAAAAGCAGTAAAGCTTTTTCCACACACTCGAATCAAACATTGTCCCTAATGTTTCGAAATAAGGTGAAAAATAAAGGTAGAACCTAGAATCTCTTTTACTGGTGGCCTCTGCCACATGCTCATCCATGCCCAACATTACCAGGATGGTGAAGCGGCATACCCATATGATGAATGTATTCCTGCAAGCCATCCACATGTACTATCAAAGTCGCCATCGCGTGGATCATGCCTGATATTCTCTGTTCATTCTTGTCACCATAGTCACACTGATCTTAGTGAATATGTTGAATGATTCATGTCATATCAATTTGTTGAGTTTGTATATCTTAAAGCCTTTGGTTGTGTTGAGCATCCAGTTCATTATGTTGCCTCATTTTAGCAAGAATGTCATCAAAGGTGGCATATATGTCTTCATTCCTTCTTCGGTGTCAGAATGATGTACCTACAACATTTTTTGATGGAACTTGTGTGGTGTATGGGTGTGGATCAATTTCAGGTGTACCCTGCTCCATCTCATCTAACTTATCATCAGTCTGACCACCTTGTTCACCTTGTTCACCTTGTGTAGGCGTATTGGGCTCATGGGCAGCCAAATTTTCATATTCTGCACATTAGTACGATTGCGACAAGGAAAAAAGACACTCTTAACCTCCCTATTTTGAACCATCAGATTATATTTTCCATACTCTCTATCCTTAATCAGGTGCACGAATTGACAATTGTCAATATCAAGAAATAAAGCCAGCATTGATGGAAAATCTAAAAGTTTGTCGCTTAGGCTTAAAGTAAGTGCTGTGGACGTGGCTATTCCCCAAATACAAAAAGGATTGGTCCCTCTTGCAAAAATGGACAGCATGTGAGCCAACAAAAATGGTGTTGCATTGATTCTTTTTGTCGTGAAGACACAATGCATAAAGAACAACTCCTTAGAATTCACCTTGTGGTTGTTTATCGTACCGAAAATTGTACTTGCCAAAACGCGATGAAAATAACGTATGGCCAGATTATGAATAAGTGATGCATTAAGTTCTTCCCAATTAAGATTTTTCTCACCTGTTAGATTTTCACAAAGGCCAAATGCTAGTGTCTTCCATTCTTCTTCTAGAGGAATTCTATATGCAACATTTTATCCGTGCAGGAAATGTAACAAATCTCCTAATGTGTCTTAGCTCAAAGAGTATTCTTTGTTAAAAATTATAAACTTGGTAGTTCCGGTGAAATATTGTTCTACTATAAGGGTGTCATAGATAAAAGAACTAAAAAAATCCAAGGTTAATTACTCATAAGTGGGGTGGTTCAACATACAGAGGAGTGTCAGACTCGAATTATCTAGCATCCACTTAACACTATATAACAGTCTTAATTCATGAAGACAAGATTCATCAACATACCTTGTAGGTATAACAGATCGTTGATAAAATTTTAGATACTTCTGTTTCTGTAGTTCACTCGTTTCCCCTTTTATTTGTTTGTTGAGCTCGTTGAGACATGATGAACACACTACTTTGAAAAGAAAGGGTTTATCTTAGGTCTCTGTGAGTGGAGAGGTGCTTTGAGTTTGGTGTATTTTCACGAAATTAAAAGGGAAAGTGGTGGTTGGAAGTTGAAATTGAGTGGGTGTTAATGGGTGTTGATTAGAAGTTGGAAAAGGGAAAGAGTGGGACGGTTATGGAAGGGTGACGAGTTGGATGGGTTTTAATTTGTGATAGTTATTGGAGGAAGATGGGAAGAATGGAAAGGAAGAAGAGAAAACGAGGGTCTGAGTTTACACTTAAAATTATTTCACTGTTATAAGACCGTGGCAAGGGCCACGAACCTGTGGCAAGGGCCACAAGGTGAAAAATTAGAAATGTTTTAAACATTCTCCCACGTACAACAATGATTTAGTGGAGAAAAATTATAGAAAAATGGACCTACATGAATTAAATAGAATACCATAATTAAATTGAATACTAAAAATTATTCTTTTATCAAAAAATTCGGAAAAATACAAAATAGTCTAGAAAACATTAAATCTAATCTAGAAAACAATGAAAATCCTAACTTAAGAAAACAACGGAAATCCTAAATTTAAAATCAGTCTTTTCCCCATACTTAAAACATGATAGTGTCCTCATCGTTTGAGTGTGAGAGTCATAAGTGAGTACTATTAGAAGCATCATCCACTACGTCTAAAATGAGGAGCAACATAATAAATTTGTTGATAGATATTATTAAATTGCTTTGTCACTATGTCCATAAACCCGTGAAAATTAACGCGTAAATATGTCAGCTCATCTCTAATGTTAGCAATGCCAGTTTGGAGTGCATTGATTGCAGCAGTGTGCAGTGTGATTAAAAGATGGAGCAAATGGAGTAGTAGAGACAAAATAATTGTGTCAGGGAGATGGCCTTCATTTGGGGATGGTGCAATGATTGGAGAGGAAACTGGAGGGTTGGCATGGTCTGGGGATGAAAAATTATGGTAGAATAGAGGAGTCTCATGGTCGGTTTAAGAATTAGAGACATAGTTATAAAAGTGGTCATAAATTTGAGGTGTCTCAGGAGAAGTTGGCGGGTCATTTTGGGGTACATCCAAATCAAACAGCCAATTATTTATGTTATGTACACTAGTCCTAGGATTTGGCAAGGTAAAATGGTGCAAAACTTGATTGTTGATAAGAAGTACAAACTCATTCGGGCCTAGGTTTCCAATGAAGCTGATATTACAATAGAACTGAATGTTCATGGGACGGATTCCTCCTAGAGGGTCAAGGCTGATAAGTGGTTATCTCAACCCAATAGAATTTAAAATCCTAATTAATAAGCCTCCTACTAAGGTTTGTTCATGGTAAGCTTATGCAAGACGAGTAAAATTGGCTAACATAAAGGTAACCGTATTAACGAGATGATTTTGGAGAGCATAGTACCTGATGAAAAGTTCATCTCTGGACACTGAGGTTATGTTTACTTCTTTTCCGAATACAGAGTGAGAAAGTATCTTATCAAATTAATGAATAGAAGGGTTATGGATATTTTAATAAAACATGTTATTAGGCTCTGATTATTATCTCCATTTATGATACCCAAAAATATCCAAGCTCAAGGTCCAAAAGACAGTCTTCTTGGATACTAGCAAAGAAATATGGGCTACCAGGGACTCCTAAAAGGTTAGAAAACCCTCGACTATTATATCAAAAATCAATACCAAACATCCTAAAAATAATTAGGCTTCGGTTAAATCCTAATCCATGCTTAGGCATGAAATAGGTAAACTTAGGAATTCAAGGGTTAGCCTACGGTAAGAACTAAATCTTCTCCTTGTAGTAAAATTGTTCCAACCTATTTGGTCAAGCGAAAACATGACACTATCTCTAATGCCAAGTGAGGTCATGGTGCGACTATTATGGTAGATAGTTAGTGCCATCTCTCTCTTAGCCAAAACTTCAAATTTCCTCCTCTGAGCTCTGCCTCTGAAAATGATACCCATATAGTTTACTTGTTGCATCGTGAGAGTTAGTAGTTAGGTAAATTCAAGTTAGCCTGAAAGTAAGTAGACGATGATACTAAGTCAGTAATGACTAATTCTCAAGAATAATACCAAAAATCAGAGAAAAAGAAAAAGAAAACAGTTAGAAATGATAAAAGAAAATTTAAATTAAATTTAAAATATGGGTTGTCTCCCGCCAAGTGCTTTTTTTAATGTCATAAGCTCGAAAAAATCAAAAGATTAATTTTGGGGGTTGTCGGGCGGGTCTATAAGCTTTAGATTACAATAATAGTCTATGTTGTCAATCCAATGATAATGTTTCAAGCGCTACCCGTTTACGATAAATGTTTCACTAGATTTCCCCTTTATTTCTATTTTTCCGTTTGGAAAAACTTTGGTAATTTCAAAGCGTCAGACCACCTATAACGATGTTTACCCGAGAAAAGTTTAAGTCGAGAACTAAACAAAAGTACTGCGTTACCCTCATTAAACTCTTTCCTTGATATCTTCTTTTCATGCCATTTTTTGGTTATTTCTTTATATATCCAGACACTCTCCTATGCGTTTAATCTAAGTTCTTCTAGTTCATGAATATCTAAAATTCTCTTTTCGCCTGAAGTAGTGTAATTTAGATTAAGGGTAGTAATGGCTCAATAAGCTTTATGTTCTAATTCTACTGGCAGATGACATGATTTACCACAAACTAGCTTAAATGGCGTGGTTCCTATTGGGGTCTTATAGGTTGTCCTATATGCCCATAGAGCTTCGTGTAACTTTGAAGACCAATTTTTCCTAGAGGTGGCAACCATTTTTTCTAAGATTTGCTTAATTTCTCTATTTGAGACCTCTACTTTCCCACTTGTTTATGGGTGATAGGATGTTGCTACATAGTTTCAGACTCCATATTTCAATAATAGTTTTTAAGAAATATTTGAAATGAAATGCGATCCACCATCACTGATGATAAGTCTCGGCACACGGAATCTAGGAAAAATTATATTCTTGAAGAACTTAATAAGTACTTGTGCGTCATTTGTTGGAGAAGCAATAGCTTCAGTCTATTTCAATACATACTCAACAATAACGAGTATATATTTGTTACCAAAAGAAGATGGGAATGGTCCCATGAAATCTATTCCCCACACTTCAAAGACTTCTACTTCTAAGATGCCTTTTTATGGAATCTCGTTGCGTCTAGAGATGTTGCAAGTGCATTGGCGCCGGTCGCAATTTATGACCGTGATATGGATATATTTTCATAGATTAGGCCAAAAGATACCATCTTGTAATATCTTAGCACAAGTCTTTGAAGTGCTTGCATGTCCACCATATGGGGCAGAATGATAATGGGAAATTATACTTTCTACTTCATCTTCAGGGACACATCGACAGAAAATACCATCGGTGCAATTCTTAAAAAGTAGAGGTTCATCCCAGTAATATTGTTTAAGATCATGGAAGAATTTTTTATTTTGTTGGTAAGTTAAATCTGGTGGAAGCACTCCAGCTGCTAAGTAGTTGACAAAGTCAGCATACCATGGCAATGTGGTTTTAATGTATATCGCTTCCACAACTTCATTTGTTTCTGTATCATTTAATGTTTCAGAGCATTCAGATGTATTATTTTCCAACTGGGCTATGAGTTGTTCATAAGGGAAATCATCATTGATATGAACTTGCTCGGGATTAGTGTCTTCCATTCTAGATAAGTGATCAGCTACTACATTTTCAGTTCCTTTCTTTTCTTTTATTTCTAAATCAAACTTTTGTAGGAGTAAAATCCACCTGAGTAATCTTGGTTTGGTGTCCTTTTTGCTCAATAGGTACCTAATTGCAACATGATTGGTATAGATAATTATCTTTGATCATACTAAGTAAGAACATAATTTATCCAAAGCAAACACGACAACTAAAAGTTCCTTTTCTATGGTGGCATAGTTTATCTGCGCAAGATCTAGGGTTCTTCTAGCGTAATAAATGCATGAAGATTTTTATCCTTTCTTTGTGCTAAGACTGCACCCACGGCATAATCACTAGCGTCACACATGATTTCAAAAGGTAATCTCTAATCAGGTGGTTGCATAATAGGTGTGATAATGAGAGCTGTTTTTAATTGTTAGAATGATTTTAAGAATTTGTAATCAAAAATACATTCAACGTCATTCATTAATAGGCCAATTAGTGGTTTGGTGATTTTAGGGAAATCTTTAATGAGTCGTTGGTAGAAACTAGCGTATCCTAAGAAACTTTGTATTTCTCTTACGATTTTCGGAGGATGAAGGTTTTATATAACTTTTATTTTAGTTTTGTCAACTCTAATCCCCTTATCAGACACTATGTGTCCAAGCAAGATTTCTTGTCGGACCATGAAATGGAATTTTTCCCAATTTAACACGATATTTACTTTTACGCATATTTCAAGTACCATTTATAAGTTTGATAAGCATCCTTCAAAACTTTTCCCACAAACAGAGAAATCGTCCATAAATACTTCTATGATGTCGTCTATAAAATCAACAAAAAATGACATCATGCATCTTTGGAAGGTTGCAAGAGCGTTACATAGTCCAAACGGCATTCGTCGATAGGAAAATGTCCCATAAAAACAAGTGAAGGTTGTCTTTTCTTGGTCGTCAGGATTGATAGGGATTTGAAAGAATCATGAATAACCATCTAAATAAAAAAAGTGAGAATGCTTAGCCAATCATTCGAGCATTTGATTAATAAAAGGTAAAGGAAAGTGGTCTTTTCGAGTGGCTTTGTTTAATTTCCTATAGTCAAAGAACATTCTCCATCTAGTTTTAGTACATTGTTCTACATATTCACCTTTTGCATTGCTGACAACTGTAACACCTCCCTTCTTTGGTACAACATGTACTGGGCTAATCCATTTATTGTCGAATATTAGGTATATGTTTCCCGCTTCTAATAACTTTTGTACTTCACTCTTGACTACATCACTCAGAATGGGATTTATTCTTCTCTGATGTTCTCTCGAGGTCTTATAGTCTTCCTCAAGCATAATACGATGCATGTAGATATTGGGATTTATTCCTTTTAGATCTGAGATGTTATAGCCTAAAACAGTTGGGTATTTTCTTAGGACATTTAGTAATTTTTTCAGTTTCTATCTATCTTAAATTTGCGTTGACCATAACGGGTTGTTCAAGTTCTGTGTCTAGGAATTCATACCTTACATCTTTTGGTAGTGTTTTAAGTTCTACAGCTGGTTTCTTTTGGCAAGTCATAGGGTCAGGAGTTAGCGCGAGTTATTCACTTAGATGGTCATCCTGGTATTCATCACACTAATTATCATCTTTTGGAATATTAGGTATTAGGATTTTCAAATTCTGAATACGTAGTTTGTTGTTTCTCCATTTCTTTAATGCATTCATCAATGACATCTAAGAAATAACATGAATCATCTATAGCAGGTGCCTTGAAGAATTGTGAGAATAAATTCGACCTTTTCTTTGCCAACCTCAAAAATGAGTTTACCCCTTTTTACATCAATAATGGCTCCGACGGTGGACAAGAATGGTATTCCAAATATAATAGGGACGTTGGAGTCCTCCTTGATGTCCATAATAATGAAATCAGTGGGAATATAGAATTGTCTGATATGCACCGGAACATTTTCAAGCATACCTAAAGGAAATTTTACTAAACGATCGGCTAGTTGCACAAACATTCTTGTCGCTCCAATTCTCCCATGTTGAGCCTTTTGCAAATTCATAGGGTATTAAGCTAATACTGGGTCCTAAGTTGCATAGAGCTTTGTGTATGACAAACTTTTTGATTACACATGGTATGGAAATACTACTAGGGTCTTTTAGCTTAGGAGGCATGTTATTTTGGATTATAGCGCTACACTCTGCAGTAAGCATAACGACTATGTTTACCTCGAAAATTTTCTTATTGGATAATATTTCTTTAAGGAACTTAGCATAAGTTGGCATTTGCGTGATACCTTATGTGAAAGGTATAGCGATATTCAATTGTTTCAAAAGTTCAACAAATTTCTTAAAATTCCCTACACTTTTAGACTTAGCTAACCGTTGAGGATACGTTATAGGTGGTTTGTATGGTGGCGGAGGCACATAAGGTTTTTCTTTCTCTTCGGCCTCTTTTCTTTTATCTTCCTTCTCATCTTCTTTAGGTTCGTCTTCCTTTTCAGTTGGTTTACCAATATTCTGATACATGGCTGAATTTTTAGTTCTTGGATTAGTTGGTCCATCTAATTCCATCCCACTATGATGTATTATAGAATTAGCATGACCTTTTGGATTTGGTTGTGGTTGTCCAGGAAAAGTGCAAGTCGGAACAACAGTAGCATCTTGTTGTATAGCCACTAGAGAGATTTATGTTTCTAGCATTTTGTTATGAGTGGCTAGGGCATCAACCTTATTTGATAGTTGCTTGAGTTGTTCGCCAGTGTGTATGTTATGATTTAGAAAATCCTTATTTTGTTAAGCTTGAGTGGCTACGAAATTTTCTATCATGATTTCTATATTGGATTTCCTAGGAACATTTGGAATAATTGGGACGACTTTCTGATATCCTGGCGGTGTAGCAGGAGCTTGGCCAGGTGCATATAATGCACTATTGTTTTTGTACGAAAAGTTTGGATGCTTCTTCTAGGATGGGTTATAGGTATTACCATAAGGGTTCCATTGAGCATAGTTTACTTGATCAACTGGTACTCTTGTCAAAAGTGGACATTCGGGGGAAGCATGTGCGTGAAGTCCGCATAAATCGTTGGTTGGAGCTACTGCAACCACGGTGGCTACGGGAGTAGCGGTCAAGCTTTCTATCTTTTGGGTAAGATATTTTACCTTAGCGATAACTTGGTCTAGGCTACTAACTTCGTACATACCTACTTTCATTTAAGGTTTCTCCATAATGGTTTTATCGCTTCACCATTGGTAATGATTTTGAGTTATACTTTCGAAAAGCTGATAGGCGTCATGGTATGGTTTATCCATCAGTGTGCCGCCAGCTGCAACATTTATTGTCAATCTTGTTTTATACAAGTGACCATTGTAAAAGGTGTGGATGATCAGCCATTCTTCTAGACCGTGATGTGGGCAAAGTCACAACATGTCTTTGTATCTTTCCCATGCTTCTAAAAAAGATTCACTTTCCATTTGTTTGAAACCATTGATGTTGGCTCTTTGCATAACCGTCTTACTAAGTGGAAAATATCGTGCTAGGAAAACTTTCTTCAACTCATCCCATGTGGTAACAATGTTGGATGGTAGAGACTGGAGCCAAGCTCTAGATACTCTATCTCGTAATGAGAAAGGGAAAATACGTAGTCTTATTGCTTCGGGGCTGACACCATTTACTTTCAATATGTCTGCATACTTCACAAACACGGTCAAATGTAAGTTCGGGTCATCTGTAGGACATCCTGAAAACTAGTTTTGTTGGAAAACTTGTAGCAATGAAGGTTTCAACTCGAAATCATTTCGGTTGATAGCGGGGGAAACAATGTTGTTCTGAGGTTCTTCTTGTGAGGCGACAACATAATCTCTGAGAGGACGATTCTGGGGTCCTTCAGCCATTCTTAATTCCGGTCTAGGTAAAGAAAAGTTAGGAAGATTGAATTCGGGAAGGTTGTACATAATTTGGTACTTTTAGATTCAGCGTCTTATACTAACAAAATTCTCGATTTTGTCGATTGGTTTCTCAAATTATTCGCCTTGAGAGCGAGTGCTTGGCATACAATCAACAAATTAAAGGTAAAAACATTTGTTGCCTTAGTTTATACTGCGTAACACAAGAATCACAATATTGACTAAATCAGTCCCCAGCAACGGCGCCAAAAACTTGATCGCGACTTTAAGAGTCTGTCAGAATTACTGACTACAAGTGCAAAGTCTAATCCTGTAGTTTTAAAATATGTCGAAGCAATAGGGATTGGTAATTAAACTAATGTTATCTAATGTTACTATGTAAATCTAAGGTTGATGATTAATCTTTGGTTTTGAGAGAAACGGGAAATAAATTCAGGTTTAATTAAAATATTCAATAACGGGATACCGATATGCAATTCGTTAAACTTCATAGTTTCGATAAATCATTTGCGTAATCTTTAAATGTTAAAATACTTTTCAGTAGAAAATATCAATTTAAAATCTTTTGTCTCACACTCTCATTTTTATTGACTCTCACTAAACTCCTAAATCAGAATGCTTTGCTCTCGCTGTCTCATTTGAATTTAGAAATGATTTTTGGAAATCAATATATTCTAATTAACCCTAAAGTGATATTGTTGTATTTAGAATTAATGTGTAATTTGTATTATCTGATTAAAAATCTCAAACTCCTATTTTATTAGTTATAACCTCTTCGTGTCTTTTACTCTCGTAACAAAACTGTTTCAATTAAAATTAGAAACTAAACTAGAAAAATAGTTTGTGAATTATTTTTGCCAACTGATTTATAAACCCCGTCCGTGAGACTACTTTCACATATCGGTCTCAAGGGAATTAGCCGGTCATGGTTTTAAACGTAAACATACAGTAACAAAAATTGAACAAATTAAATATACCCCTAAGCATGATTTCTAAGAACATAAATAATTAATTTAAAACCTGGAATTAAATTGAATTAAAAATACTGAATGGTAAACTACAACTTCAAGTAATATCCTCCATAAATGGCGGTAGGATTGGCTACTTCGAATTACAATTGAGACAAAAGGAAATAAACCTAATATTATGGTTGTGATAGTCCTCCAATGTGGAAGGCTATGACTTTTAGAAGTGGGTTTTTCTGCTTAAAATCTAATGACAATGGTGCTCTAAACTCAAGAAAATTGGACCCCTTACTTGTGAATAATTGTTGCTTATATAGACTCCCTGCTAGATTATCGTTAATTCCGTGCAGATGAATCCGGGACTTGTGGTAATGAGGAGAATATATCAGTTCAGTTCAGAACGAGACTAGTATCAGTTCAGAACAGGAACTAAGAAAAAACTTATAATAAAAGGAAAATCTGAAAAATAGTAGAAAATGAGAGGAAAAGGTTTTTTATTAGAAAAATTAGAAAATCAGGAGAACAAATCATAGTCGACTAATTCTCTAACTAACTTCGTGATCCAAAGTTTAAGGGTTACTGTAATACGGTGGGAGAACTGACTTGTTTTACGTTTTATCATAAATGTTACGTATAGCAAGAGTCGCCACCGACTTTTCTTTTATCCAATAAGGACTGGGTGAAAAGAACATTAAAGACCATCGATATTTTTGAGTTTGGGGGGAGGGGGGGGGGGGGGGGGGGGGGGGTAGGTTATGAAAAGGGAGGGTGTTAGCACCCTTTTCATCCGTAGTTATCTACGGGCTCTTAACCGCTAGCTCACTTTGTTTTTGAAAATATGCTTTTGTGTATGTGTGTTTGAAATATTTTGAAATGGCAATAGTAAGGCAATACATTGTAATGATTCTCGTATCCGTCCTCGAGAATGCATACAAAGTGTTTTGAAAATATTTTAAAGAGTGGTTGTGTGAAAAATGTTTTGAGAAAAGTTGTAAGCAAGAAATTAAGAGTTTCTTACCCACTAAAGGTCTTTCTTGTTATTTTCCTTCTCTATTAGAGATGGTGCTATCCATATAATTAGTTTGTAGCTATCCCTGTCCATTGGATGTGAAGAGATGGGTGTGGGTCATTGTACAGTCACCAAAGGAAACTTATAAAGACGCTTTAGTAATTATCATCAAAGGGACTAGATCATTTACCGAAGGCAACTTTTAAAGGGTCATAAAGGGACTATGATCTTTTGTATCGGAGGGACTTTGCTAAAGTGCCTCTACGTTCGAGGGACATGACTGTTTTCCAAAAAGAAACGAGAGAGGTTACCCTAGAGGTATGAGTGTGCGAGGTGTGTTGTTTTCAGTTACATTATCTTTGAGAATAAGGTTTTCTATCGTCAGGTTTTATCTTGCCATACACACTAATTACTAACAACAATATAGTAAAATAATAGCAGGAAAAGTAAGGTGCGGAAAATAAAATTCCTACACTATAAATGGCCTTAGGGCAATTACATAATAGAAAAGCGGATAATAGAAATCCTAAGCCTTGGACCTTGTAAGAAAAGCCTTGACTTTATTTTATTTAAGTTTGAATTTAAATAAATAAAATAAAAAATAAATGGAATAAAAATCAAAGGGGTGTATGAATAGGTTCAGAGGTTAACTATGAGGCCTAATACACGTTTGGACCTTGAAACACAAGCCCATTAGCCCAAAAATTCGTGTTTGATCAATTTGAACTTCATTCATTTGCTAAAAAATTTCCCAACTTGAACTAGTCATAACTCTTTCAATTTTTATCATTTGAAGGTGATCTATGACTTTTTAGAAATCTCAAGATGTCCTCTACAATCTATATTTTGTTTATTTTTGCATTTGAAGACCTTATATTGATGTAAGTTTCCTTTCCAAAAAGTGTCTTTTTGTTGACTTTTGAACTGACTTATAATGTATTGGCTCATATATTTCAAATGAAGTATTTTTTGGACTTAATCTTAGAGTGACAAAGCTTTATAGAATTGAACTTCTTTCAAAAGGACCTTTGGTTGAGAAAAATATGATGAAGCATCTGAAAGTTATGCTTGGCCAAAGTTCAGTTGGCTTCTTCTTGGGAAAACCTTAAATTGGCAACTTTTGACTTTTGATAGTTTGAGAGTTTCCTTGACGAGTCATGATAAACCCTTGATCAAATCTTGATGTTGACCAAAAATCTTGAAGTTTAACTGTATGTTGACCACAATTGACTTTTTGTTCAATATAGTTGATTTTCAGTCATCTGAGCAATTGACTAAGCAAACTTTTGATGCAAGGCTTGAAATTTGGCATGAGGATTCGTTGAGACATATGAGAAACCATGGGAACCAATTGAGGCTTTAGAAACCCCAACTCCCATGAGAAAGATGAAACCCTAGTTGTAAGTCCATTGCTTAGTAGAATAATTTGTCTGATTAATTCTTGAGTAACCTTGAGAATTTGAGAACCCTAGGAGAACTGCCCTTGTTTAATCTTCTTAAACCTGAGGAGTTAGATTGACATTTCTGCTGTTCGTGATCTGAAGGTGGAAGATGATTGAATACTTAAGTGCCCAGAAATTTGCACTCGCATGTGCAGGAGGTAACGCTGTTGGTCGATAATACTTCCTGAGTGGGCTTAAATATGCCATTCAGAGAGGTGAAAGAATATTGTTGGGGATGGCCTTATAGATTCCATTAAAATAGTTGTTGATAGGAGTATCAGAATGAGTCTACGCTTAACCGTTATCTGTGGAATGCTTTCCAGAAATAACCTCTGGGGAAGGTGCTTAAGTAACTACTTGTCAAATTTAGTCTCTACGGGAAATGCTTATTAGAATTCAGTCTCAGAGGTAAATTATTTTCATGTAGATAGTCGCCCCGTTCTGTTTCGGGAATTAATCCACAATCTGTTTTTTTTGTTGGTAAACCCGTCCTGTTTCTGGAATTCATACCACCTGGTCATGTTGATAGTTTCCCTATCCTGTTTCGGGAGTTAATATTTGCCTAGTTATAAAGATAGTTTCCCCATCCTGATTCGGGAGTTAATCTTTGCATAGTGTAATAAAGATAGTTTCCCTGTCCTGTTTTGGGAGTTAATCTTTGCTATGGTCATAAATATAGTTTCCCCGTCTTGTTTCAAGAATTAATTTGTGCCTGGTCATCCAAATATTTTCCCCGTCTTGTTTCGATAATTAATATGGGACCCGCTTTTTATTGGCCGTATAGATAGTTTCCCCGTCTTGTTTCAGGAATTAATCTTCGACCTGGTCATATAGATAGTTTCCCCGTCTTTTTTCGGGAATTAATCTTCGACCTGTTTGAGAATTGTTGATGATATTCGTTTGTTTGTGAAATTTACCTGAATAGATAAAATTAGCGTTTATGCAATGTCATGATGTATGTAATGCATTACGTAATAACGTTCTCAAAGTGAATGAGAGTGTTTTATATGCGTTTTGTATGCATATGCTATGATACTTATAAATGATGTATGGATGTGATATGTCGTTAAGGCTGTTACTTCATATAACATCTTTGTCTGGGGAAAATAAATCCCTGACTGTTGCTGGCAGTGAAGAATATGAATCTTTAGTTTTGTTCAGAACGTTTCTGCTAGGGATTCCCACTTTCTTTTTGAGGATACTCCGTTAGGAATGTTTGACTTCTTCATGGGGATAAAAGAGTTCAAGAACATTGGTCGTTCGTCGCTCTATTGGGGATTTAGTTCTTATATATCATTACTAGGGAAATAAGAGATGAATAAACTTCTGAGGTGCTGTATGACTGAGTTTCCGATATGGACACCAACTCTACTGGGGAAGGATAAAGTTAAATGATGGCGGCTCGATTTTAGATTCCGTAGCAACTCTCTAGGGATAGAAACCTGGACTACCCTTTGCTGGAGATGGGATTTTTACCGGGGATTTACAGTAGACAGAGAAAGGAACTCAGCTGGGGAAATTGAATTTCGTTGGGGAAATAAACCCTTATGTGGAAATAAACCCTGATGGATAAGTAAACCTTGTTGGAGAAGATAATTTTCCATAGAATTTTGCACTGTTGGAGAAAGAAACTCAGTTGGAGAATTAAATTCCTGTGAACTGTGTTAAGGATAGAATCTCTGATGAGGACTGGAATTGCGTAGGATGTGCGAAGGACGTTTCCACTACATGCTGGAGAAATGATCAAACTCCTTTATCCGCTAGGGCGATCTTCCGAGGAGTATGATTATGTGAACTGCTGGAGGATGCCCCATTTTCTGTCTCGAAGGCATATTGGACTTGCTGGGGAATGTATCTTCGTCGAGGATAAGCTTATGAAGATAACTCTGTGGGTATTTCTCTGTGGAGATTTCTCTATAGGAATTTGTGGATTCCTTTAACATTATCCCAACTCTTTAGTGAATGTTGATCAGAGTGATAAATAAGTGATAAGATAACGGGACATAGTCGTACGCCTTAATCCCTAACTTTTTCCTAAACCGTCTTTTCAGATATTCAGTCCATCAGGATACCCTTTTTTACCCAAGCCGCCTGTAGCGGTAGAATTGTTGAGACAAAGCCATTGGATTGACTTGACTCGTACAAATCAAAATAAAAAATGCCACCACACTTTATTGTTTCTAAAGGAATTGGAAAAGAGTGAATAACCCAAAAGAGTGGGAGATAATCTAAGTTTGGTGGTTGGTTATGCAAAGGGAATTTATTAGCACCCTAAACATCTATGGTACTCCGCAGGAACCTCTTTTGAAATCTGTGTATTTTGGCTATAAGAGTTGTATAAAAAATAGATTGTGGGGATGAGAAAAGAAATATTTTTTTCACCCACTGCAGTTGTGAACCCTTAGTGCCTACATACCACCTTTCCTGCAATAGGGAATCAGGGTACTCATAGTTCACCTTTATAAAATTTAAAACACAAGTGTGTTGGTTAATTTTGAGAGACTAGACATCATCGTCTTATCCGAGTGGAAGAACATACTTACTACCCACGATTATGAGAAAGAAGAATTTGCGTCATCTCAAAGTGGAGGATATAGCTTGGATTTTAAAATCAACAAAGCCTCGCTCAACACCCAAGTGGAAAATATTTCACTTCACTACATATCGTAGAAGTATAGTAGCTCACATCACTACAAGGATTGACAAGAGTCTAATCATTTAAGAAGATTTTTAGGATAAAATCCAAAATGGCAAAATGGTTTGAATGAGATTGATTCACTTTTAGTCTTCTCACAAAAATGTCACAGTATTGTTAAATTGTTTAAAGTTTGATTAAGAAAATATTTTTGAAAATGCATGGGCCTAAGTCCAAGTTTATTACGAAAGTGGTTCAAGTTTAAAAACAAGAAGAGTTTTCAAAAGGATTGGAGAATATTTTTGAAATTAAAGAAGATGTGAGGAGATGAAGGGACTATCCTAGAGCATAAGGTAAAAGCTAAGGAAAAGAACCGTCTAACCAATAAGAAGCCAACACTTGATACAATGAGTCAATGTAGAATTCCTATCCTTTGGATTTGAAACCAAACAAGCAAAGATAATAAACCTCTTAAGAAAACCAAGCTTCAATTGCATTAAGTATTCACTAAAATTGGGCAGAGTAACTGCTTTATAAAGATGAATTCTTGATCACAGACAAATCATGTAATCACAATAACCAGCACAAAAAGCAAACAAACAACCCAATGTCTTAAGGTAAACCCCAAGAGATCTAGACAAAATAATAATTGAGGCCACAAGGTCTCAAGGTAGTTCAAGGTCTCTAATCCTAAGTCTAAGACGTCCATCACTCTATAATGCCAAGGATAGTAACAAAATAGTCTAAGTAACATTAAGGCTTTTTTTATGGTTCAAGTTGATTATTAGGTATCTTCAAAAAGATATGAAGAGCTTAAGGGAGCAAAATAAAAATGACATAAAAGTAAATGCTCAAATGAGCAAAGATGAAAATAACATGAAATATAAATGGTAAATAAATGTTCTTAAAATAAAAGCATAAAGTAAAAGCACAAAATAAAGTCAATTGTTAGAAAATAGAGGTTAGTTGAATGACTGTCTTGAAATTTGCATTTGAAACTCATTAGATGATTGATAAAACCAATGCCTCTCAACAACAAGTATATCATTCATTTAAAATTCTCAAGGCAACCATAAATGATCAGTGATGTTTAAGTGATTCACTTTGACTGAAGCTTATGAAGATTCATTAGAGGATTGATAAGACCAAAGCCTTATAACAATTAATCTCAAGGTTATTGGATCAAAGGATTCAAATTAACATACTTGGGCTTACAAACATGGGTTTGGGCCATGATTGGTCATTTCTCGAATCGGGACAAAATTTTGCGGTTTGAAATGATGAGATTTGGAGGGAATTCGTGTGAACCTGATACACGAGTAAGGTGTGACCTGTTTAGCATAAAAAATCATCCAATCCTTGTGTTTCAAGGTTATAATCCACTTTGGCAAGTTGGCTGAACATATTCAGACCAAAAACGCGTGCTAATTTGATGTTTAGAAGCCACAACAAGAATTTCAAATTCTGACTTGAAGGGAAACTTCAGTTTCAAGGTACCATTTTTGAATCAATGGCATTCTTAACTCAAGGAGTCTTAGGAAATGATTCTTGAAGCTTTAGAAAGATGATATCACAAGATTTATAATGTGTAAAGAATGGAATCAAATGGGTGCTTGAGCTGAAAATTGTGATGAGTCAATGTTGAGAAAAAGAGGTTGACTTTTGTACTTAGAAAAATTCTAAGTTTTTCTTTAAAAAATGACTTATAAGGTATTGCATCCAAACATGACCTTCCATTTGAAATTTGCTCTTGACCAAAAAAGATGGCATGAATTAGATCTCTTGAATGACATTTTGAGACTTTAACCATTTAAAATCTCCAAAAAATGAGAATGTTATGACTTGTTGAAGTTGGAAAAAATTCATAAAATGACCTATAATCCTTTGCATCTTTAGGGCATCTTCCACCCATTTTCAAACTTTGAACTTAAAAGAAGAGTTAAAGTTCACCTCTTCAAGATCATTGTGGAAAAAGAATGGGCTCAAGGAGATAAAAATTAACGATGTTATGATCTTTTGAAGTCACCTAAGGGATTTGATGGCTTATCTTGAGGAGTTGTAATCTTTCTTCATCATTAGGTATCTTCCACACAAAAGTTTCTTGAAACTTTTGAAGTGATTTGTTGATAAACCTTTGAGGAGAAGCATGTTTTTGGAATAACTCAAAAATACCAAAAGATGACCAAGATATAGCCTTTATAAGTTTAAAACCCTAGCCCCCCCCCCCCCCCTAGAGCAACAAAATGCCTTGGAAACCCTTTTAAATTTTGACAAGGCTCCTTGCACAAATACTTTTATCTTGTAAATAAAAGTTGTTGAGGATGATAATGAGGAGCCATAGCAATCATAACCACTTCCAAATATTGAGAATTGAGAGAAATATACACTTGTGACAAGAAAATAAAAACTTGTCCTATTAGGTCAAATTTGTTCAATCAACCCTCGTATCTTTAAACTATCTATGACAACTTGAGGCATGAAAATTCATAATAGACATTTTCATAATACTACCTCAAAGAATCTTCAATGATGAAGCTTGAATCTCAATGAAGCTTTATTGAAGAACACATGGCAATAGACTCATGAACTTGTAGATCAAATTGATGGAATGTATTGTACTTTAACCTATAACATCATTAATAAGGGAAAACATTTATTATATTTATTAATTAAAAGGTTAATCAATACAAAATATAGATGATCACAAAAGTACAAGTCAAAGAGCTTAGTGATTCCCCATGAGCAAAGCTAAAGATAAGGAGAAGAGCCAAACCCTAGTGTGTGATCTTGTTGTATTATGATGGTATGAGATGATAGAGAAATCTTAAGGGAAATAATTGGGGTATAACAACTGCCCTTATTTAAGTGTCTTTTATCCGGAGATACAAAGGTTAAAAATCTTCGTGTCGACGCGATTGAAGATACTTAAGTATAAAACAAACCTTATTTTTGGCCCTAAGATGCAATGCTTCTGATTATGAATGCAAATGAACAAACCAAAAAGAAAGACGCAAGACCCTACTGGGATGTAGCAAATAAAAGCAGGGATCAAAAGACCAACCCGACCAGGAAAATAAATTATTGGTGAACAAGAGACCCGACTCTATTGGGGTAAAGCCCAAAAGAGGAAATAAGGCATCATTAACTCAAATATTGAGGAGAGAAGGTGAAGGATAATAGTGATCCACAGATGACTGCGAACTATCCACTCACTAAGGAGATAGAAAAAAAGTAACGTTGATCCACCGGGGAAAGAAATATTAAGATAATACCGATAAATACCAATATTAGGGTAAGCTGCCAGTACTCATGACTGGAAACAAAGGAACTTCTTCAGAGTAATAGAATCTCAACAATGAACTACCTTCCATAATGACAAGGCTACCATTTATCGGAAACAGATCTCAATAAAGAACCACCTTCCATATTGACAAGGCTACCATTCATTGGAGTAACAAATCTCAACAACGAACTACCTTTAATAATGACAAGGTTACCATTCATTGGAGTAACAAATCTCAGCAACGAACTACCTTCCATAATGACAAGGCTACCATTCATTGGAGTAACAAATCTAAACAACAAACTACCTTCTATAATTACAAGGATACCATTCATTGGAGTAACAAATCCCAACAAAAAACTACCTTCCATAATGACAAGGCTACCATTCATTGGAGTAACAAATCTCAGCAACAAACTACTTTCCATAATGACAAGGCTACCATTCATTGGAGTAATAAATCTTAGCAACGAACTACCTTCCATAATGACAAGGCTACCATTCATTGGAGTAACAAATCTCAATAATGAACTACCTTCCATAATTAAAAGGCTACCATTCATTGTAGTAACAAACCTCAACAACAAACTACCTTCCGTAATGACAAAGCTACCATTCATTGGAGTAACAAATCTCAGCAACAAAATACCTTCCATAATGACAAGGATACCATTCACTGGAGTAACAAATCTCAGCAACGAACTACCTTCCATAATGAAAAGGCTACCATTCATTGGAGTAACTAATCTGAATCTTCTCTGGAACTATCAAACTTATTGGGGAAGTACATGTTGCTCAAATAAAGAGACCTGCCACTTGCTGTTATGAGAAGGTATTGCAATAATGACTTGGGGAGAGAAGAAATATGGCTCACTAGGGAAATAAATATAGTTTCCTCGGGAAATGAGATATGGATTCCTGGAGAAATGCCAACACGTCCCTGTTGAGGAGATAAAATCTTCACGTGCAAAATAAATTCACATTCTGAAATCAGGGCTCAAAGCCCATAGAAATAAAGATAATAATATTGATGGGGATCATAGATTCAAACCAGAAATAAATCAGAAAGAATAAGTTAACCAAAATAACACCTCATGATAAATAAACTCAAGAGGGAAACATGTTCTATCCATACAAAGAGCTGAAAGGAAAGTTAAACCAAAATTCTTCCACGAGGGATAACTTAGTGGTGTAATTGAAAGGATATACACTTCCTGCTTAATGTTTACACTCTATTGGAGAGAGGATAACACGACTCTTCATAATTGGGTAATATGTCAACAAAAATATGCAAATGATCAATGATTTACTAAATTCAGCCAATGCATGATATATGCAAGAATGTATGAATGTTATCATGTATATGCTGACAAAATAAACATATAACACCGGGATAACTAGAAGAAACCAACTTGAGTACAATCAATACTCGGCTAAATCACCTCCAAGATGTAAATTCACAATAAAGTAAGCCCCAACTAAGGAAACAGATTCCTATTTTGCAGCTTAACTTTACTGGGAAGGAACATAATCCAAAAATAATCACATTACAACAATAAATCAGTATAGATACAGGGATATAACATCCTCCCTTGGGCTTCACCCGGGAATATCACACAGACTTTAATGGGAAAAACAAATGTTTCAAGTTATGCACTTCTATTGGAGATTGCAATGCTGATTCCACTGGGGAGGGCGACACCACATCGTCGATAGGGACCCAAAATACATTCTTCAATACTGAGAGTGACGATTACACCAACTTATTTGGGGGGAAATTATGAAACCTCAAGGGGATAACAAATTTCAGAGAGACACGTTATCTCAGATTCACTTGGGGATTTAAGAAGTTAATCATTACATCAAGAAATTAAACTTATGGGGATTTTAAATCAAACCCAGCACTTGGCGGGAGAAAACCAAAAAAGTTGACAACTGTTTCAACACTTCTTGGAAAACATATTTCCCCTTCCTGGTTACGTGGGAAACAAACAACAACAACAATGCTAACACTACAAAGGACGATGTTTTGCAAATGATTTCCTCTTAGCATACAAAGAGGGAAGAGGCTTTTGTCAGGTAACCGAAGACCTTTATGGGGAATCTGTGACAGAGATGTTGGACCATGCCAACCCAAAATCAAAATGAACCAAGACTTGAATGGGGAAAACGGGCTCATAAAACCAACATCGCACCGTACATCAATTAGTATCATCTTCAACTACCTGAGAAGCACAAGAAAGTCGTACTCATTTCACAAAGAGTCACCTGGGAGAGCCTTCCTAGGGAACACACACTTCCCAAAATTCAGAGTTCGTCCATCCTTGGGGTAACTTTTTTTGTTTTCCTTGAGTCACAAAATCTAAAGCAAGAAGTAATTTGTAAATTCTTTTCAAAATTTTATTTTTTTATTTAATCAGTTTTCTTTGAAAATTACTATCAATAATAAATGAAGTCTTTGTAAGCTGAATATAATAAGTATTGCAAAGAATGGGATAAAAGCTCAAACTTTATTAATAGGATGGTAGTCCGCGAATGTCGAGACTCCATAGATAATTACAAAGTTTAAAAAATGGTAATATATATTAGAAAGATACGTTAAAATACAATGAGCACTATTCTCCCTAACAACTTTGTATTCCTGCGCAGCAACTTCATTTAATGAGTGGTGAGGATCCAAGAAGATTGTTGCTTCAATGATCAAGTCTTGTCTGACGCAGTTACTTGCTAAGAAATCCCAAACTTTTTCCTAGGTTTCCCTTACGGGTTTTCATCCTAGCAGGAGAATTTATTCTTTATATGTATCTTACTTTTTGCCTAGACCTCCCTTTCGGGTTTTCACCCTACCGAGACGCTCCTTTTTGCTTAAGCTTCCCTTTCGGGTTTTCGACTTAGCGAGCTATTCTTTTATCTATCTACACGAAGTATTTCTTGAATGCATCAATATTCACGGGACGTAGGAACTCCTCCCCATCCATAGTTTCAAGAATCAATGCATGGCCAGAGAAGGCTTTCTTGACAACATATGGGCCTTCAAAATTGGGAGTCCATTGCTACTAGAATCAGTGTTAAAAGACGTGATCTTCCTGAGCACAAGGTCTCCTTCTCTGAATTCACGAGGTTTGAACTTCTTATCAAAAGCTTTCTTCATTCTCTTCTGGTATAACCGACTATGACACAAGGCCGTCATTCTCTTCTCTTCAATCAAATTCAATTGGTCAAACCTATTCTGGACCCATTCAACCTCTGACAACTTGGTTTCCATTATCACACGTAAAGAGGGAATCTCAACTTCAATGGGGAGTACTTCTTCCATGCCATACACAAGAGAGAACCGGGTTTCCCGATTGAAGTGCGGACATATGTTTGATACTTATGCAAAGTAAAAGGGAGCATCTCATGCCAATCTTTATAAGTAAAAACCATTTTCTGGATGATCTTCTTGATGTTCTTATTAGCAGCTTCAATGGCCTAATTCATCTTTGGCCTGTAAGGAGATAAATTATGGTGAACAATCTTGATAATCCTTCTTGGCACACCATACCGACATATGAGATTATTCTTGATAAAGCGCACTACCACCTTCTTAATGACATTATCATATGAAGCTGCATCCACCCATTTGGTGAAGTAGTCAATTGCCACTAAGATGAAAAGATGTCCATTCGACGCCTTTGGTTTAATAATTCCAATCATGTCAATTCCCCATATAGAGAAAGGCCATGGGGAAGAAATAACATTGAGAAGTTTTGGAGTCACATGAATTTTGTCAACATAAATCCGACATTTATGGAACTTCTTTGCAAATTTATAACAATCAGATTCCATTGTAGGCCAATAATAACTTTCCCTAAGCATCTTCTTTTCAATCGAATGTCCATTGGCATGAGTACCAAAGGAACCTTCATGGACCTCATGCACCAACATGTCTGCTTCATATCTATCCACGCATATGAGCAAGACCATATCATAATTTCTATTGTATAACACATCCTCATTGAGGAAGAAGCTACCTGCCAACCTCCTCAATGTCTTTCTATCTTTATTTGATGCATTTCCCGGATATTCCTGAGTTTGGAGAAAGTGCTTGATATCATAATACCAAGGTTTTTCATCTGCTACTCCCTCTGAAGCAAACACATGAGCCGGTCTATCCAAACATCACACTGTGATACGAGGCACATCATTCCAAGTATTCACTTGAAACATACAAGCCAAAGTTGCCAAAGCATCCGCCATCTAATTTTCATCTCTAGGAATATGATAGAATTCAACTTTGTTAAAGAAGGGTAATAATCTTCTAGCATAGTCTTTGTAAGGGATCAAGCCAGGGTGACGAGTATCCCATTCTCAATTTAATCTGATTTACTGCCAAAGATGAATCACCATACTCATCTAGAACTTTGATTATGAGATCAATGGCCTCTTCGAGACCCATGATACAAGCCTCATACTCTTCCATAATATTAGTACAATCAAAGGCCAGCCTTGTAGTAAAGGGAATGTGTGATCCATGAGGAGTAATAATCACAACACCAATTCCTTTCCCATAAGAATTCATGGCTCCATCAAATACCATACCCCATCGGGATTCAGGATCAGGACCTTCCCCATGCAAAGGTTCATCACAATATTTTGCTTTCATAAACATAACATCCTCATCAAGGAAATCATACTTAACAGATTGGTAATCATCTACCAGTTGGCGAGCAAGATAATCCGCCAGCCCACTGCTTTTTATAGCCTTCTGAGTGCGGTATTCAATATCATATTCAGACAATAACATCTGCCAACGGGAAATTCTCCCAGTAAGAGAAGGTTTTTCAAAAATATACTTAATTGGATCCATTTTGGAAATCAACCAAGTAGTATGATTCAACATATATTGCCGCAATCGCTTTGCCTCCCAGGCCAGAGCACCACATGTCTTTTCCAGCATAGAATACCGCGACTCACAGTCAGTAAACTTCTTGCTGAGATATCTAACACTTTCAGATACATGATCAATGTCCTTCCTTCAACGGGTGGGAGCATGATAGGAGGTTCAAGCAAATACTCTTTAATACTTTCAAATTCCCTTTGGCAATCATCTGACAACATAAAACCTTGATATTTATTTAACAACTTAAATATCAGTTCATACGTTGCAGTCATATGGGAAATGAATCTGGAAATGTAATTCAGACGTCAAAGGAAGCCTCTAACTTGCTTTTCAGTTGTTGGCGCAGGAATTTCTTGAATTGATTTTACTTTATCAAGGTAAACTTCAATTCCTTTTTGGCTGACAATGAAAACTAGCAATTTATCAGATCGGACACCGAAGGTGCATTTATTTGGATTCAAGCAGAGATGATACTTCCTCAAACGCTGAAACAACTTCAACAAATCTTCTACATGCCCTTCTTCAGTCTGTGATTTGGAAATCATATCATCATACTTATACCTCAATTTCCTTGTGCATCAGATCATGGAATAGGTTTGTCATAGCCCTCTGGTACATTGCACCGACGTTCTTCAACCCGAAGGGTATCACTCTATAACAGAATGTTCCCCAGGGTGTGATAAAATTGTTTTTTCCATGTCCTCAGGATCCATTCTAATTTGATTATATCCAGAAAATCCATCCATGAATGAGAATACTTTGAATTTTGAAGTACTATCAACCAACATATCAATATATGGTAATGGAAAATTATCTTTTGGACTAGCTTTATTTAGATCTCTGTAATCAACACACATGCAAAATTTTCCGTATTTCTTTGGTACAGGGACATCATTGGAAATCCACTATGGATACACTGATGTCACAAGAAAACTGGCATTAATCTACTTTAAAACTTCTTCTGTAATCTTTAATGCCATATTAGCGTGAGTTCTTCGTAATTTATGCTTAACTAGCATGCACTCTGGCTTCAGTGGCAAATGATGTTCCACAATATCAGTATCCAAACTAGGCATATCTTGATATGACCAAGCAAAGATGTCCACATACTCTTTCAACAATTCATTCAATCTGCTATTCACGTCAGGATGCAACAATGCTCCAATCTTGACTTTCTTTGGCTCTTCCTCTGAACCCAAATTGATTATCTCCAACGGTTCTTTATACGACTGAATGGCACTTTCCTCGTGCTCGAACAACCGTGAAACCTCTTTTGGAATCTCATCATATTCTTCTTCTTTGGCCACATACACAGGATATTCAAAGTTAGGAGAGGGTGCAGGGTCATTATATTCAACATGTTTTCTAATTAATCTGCACATATGATTTATGATTGCTTTTAGAAACTGACACATATATCAAGTGATCATGCAAATTTATATTCAGTTATTATTTATTCCAAAAGGGTTTTTTATGATTACCATTTTTCTAAGAAAAAAGAGAAAATAAAAACACAATTTAAGAATCAAAGACAACTTTTATTTATGATTTTAATGAGCAAAGCAAATAGATAAGCCCGTACAATATTAACTTTCACCTTGATGAGAGTGAAAGCTTTTTGAAAACATTAACAAAAAACAAATTACTTTGAGACATGGATGCAAGAAGGAACGTTAATAGTGACCCAGTTATGGACTCTGATTCCAGGCGTCACATAATTTGGCATCTCCAGCTCTTCTTCATCCTCCACAATGGCATTTTTTGTACCCCAAAATTTTCCCTCCCATTTCATCAACATTTTCTCATCATAAGACTCTTGGAACTGAAGATCAAGCTAGGGTTTGCTCTGCTCAAGACACTTCCTTGCACTGTTGACCTAAATTAGGGTTTGAGTTTGCACAGGGATGTTTTGACCCACAATGTCCAAAATGACTTTCATACTTCATGTTGGACTCACAAGTTTGTCCATACCAAGTTTCAAGCCTTGATTCAAATTTTTGCCCAGTCAATTGGACAATTGACCTAGAAATCAACTGTACTGGGGAAAAAGTCAACTGTGGCCAATTGACAGTCAAACCTCATGATTTTTGACCCACATCAACATAATGAACTCATATATGTCATTTGTTCAAGTTTGGATCATAATTCCACAAGAAATTTGATCAGATCACCAAAAGGGCAAAATGGTCATTTTTAGGGTTTTCATTGTACAAAGGCAAATTTTTGACTGTTTGACCTAACCAATGGCAAATCAAGCTCAACCATGGACACAAGGACTCAATTACATTGTCTTGACCCATTCAACAAGTTCAGAAGATCTTAATTGCATAGGATTAACAGATGAATTTTTCAGTCAACTGATCAAAATTTGACTGTACACTGAAAAGTCAAACTTTGACTTTTTGGTCAAAATCAAGTGCCAAGAGTTATTTTTCATCAAGAAATGTCAAATTATAAAACTTGTTCATCAAGAAATCCAAAAATGCAAATTAGGGTTTAAAATGGAAAAAATTCATAACTTAGAAATTTTCTAAGTTATGAAATTTCCTTATTTTTTCTTAACTTTGTCCCATTCTTTCACCAAGATGCAAAGGATTCAAACAAAACTTGAAACATGAAAGTTGTAGTCCATCACAAAGTCTACAACTTTTATTCACAAAGATTTCTCAAATGAAGCTTGTATCTCAAGTTATGATTTTTGGAACAAGGGTACCTAAAACTTTTAACTTAGGGAAATTTTGCCCTAGTTTAGGCAGGATTTTGACCCATCTTCTTGGCCATTTTTCACATAGTTCAACTTGGAGTTTCAAATTTCATTTCAAAGATGGATTATATTACATGTTCCAACCTTTCCAAATTGTCCAAGAACTCCTCAAACACCCTTGTGGTTAGAGAGAATCGAATGCTTAAAGTTTGTAAAAACTCACTTTTGTCCATGACCAATACATGTTCATACAAACTTGCATTTTCAAATCAGCATGTTTGGTGCTAGCTTTCAGGCCTCAAAACCAACTTGCACTTCATAATTTAATGCATAACCATTGAATTAAGGTGTTATCTTAGCCATTTGTACATTACATACAAGATTAACCCTTATTTGGAAGAAGGTAAAATGCCATTTTTGTAAAAGTGCACTTTATGTCAAACCAAAATCCTTGAGGTATGGGGCCATATCTCTGAAGCAGGATTGAAGCTATCAATTCCAAGAACCAAGAGAAAAAGATGCAGCATGATAGGAGGGCATGTACCAAGCTACAACATCACTTCCACATGTTTGCTTGAAAAGGAAGAAAAGTGGCAAAACATATACAATCTCACACATTTGATAAAACAAGCTTAGACAAACCTTGTAGACAAGTTCCATACCTCCCAACAAGCCTAAAACACGACCCTTTCATCACTCAAACCTCCTCATACTCAGAATCACTATTTTTATGCAAAACAGGGCAAGTTCTGCATTTTGAAATCCACAACCAAATTTCATCGTGCGTTTTATCCAAAGATAGTTCAAACACTTTCCAATCAACTCACCTGAACTATCCCAGGCCCCCATTGCAAGTTGTAACACCTCTAACACACTTTGCCATTTTCATTTCAAAGCTCTGCAGGTTGAGTTCTACAGCATGATTCAAGTTGTTTCAAAGCAAGCCAAGCATTGGAAAAGCTTCCTTGGACCTCAGGCAAGCTCAAAAGAAGCTCAAACACCATTGAAGGTTGCTGCATTGTCCAGCTCGAAGTCAACTGAAACAGGTATTTCATGGACTTCTATCTCCCTATTTAGGAATGGTTAGGCTTAGGTTTGTGAATGAAATATGTTGTACTCATAGCCCTGATGCCATACATATGCTTAGTTTTCATTTACATTAATCGTGCTAATAGAATTTCACTCATGAACTTTCTGAAAAAACTAGGTTAGAAATTAGGGCCAGAGAAATTCTCTCTGGTCTTTGAGAGTTAATCCAAGTTTTTTATATGGTTAGATTCGTTGTTTAATTCTCTACAATGTTCATGTTATGAGTTTTGTCAAAAGATCAAATAATCAGGAGTTACAGTTTGGTACATAGTGCGCGCAGGTTTTGTTCCAAGGAAGAAGAAGAAGTGATTCTGGGCTGGGCCTGAGTCGTTTTGCTTTTGACACCCCTTTATTCAGTTTACACCCCCTGGCCCATTTGTTTGAATATTTGTCATTTTAATGTTTTTATTTTTTATTATGACTTTATTATTTTTTTGTCAAAATATAAAAAATGCCAAAAAAATTATTTTATATTTTTTCATATTTATTTCACATTTATTGTTTTTATTACTAGTGAATATGTAAATAAACTATTTCCTTTTTATTAAAAAACTCCAAAAATAATACAAAAATACACTTATCTTCATTTATTATTTTTATTTACATTTGAAAATATTTTCTAGAATATACACTTTTTTTTGTAAATAATTAATTTTTATTTTTATATATTTAATATATATATATATATATATATATATATATATATATATATATATATATATATATATATATATATATATATATATATATATATATATATATATATATATATATATATATATATATATATATATATATATATATATATATATATATATATATATATATATATATATATATATATATATATATATATATATATATATATATATATATATATATATATATATATATATATATATATATATATATATATAGGTCAAAAATATAAAAATATCATATTTGTATTTTTGTTAATATTTTACACTAAAAATATCTTTTTTCATAATATACTTTCATTTTATGCATAAATTAATATATTATTGTATATAATTAATAAATATCACCATTTATTAAGAATTAGGGTTTTTTGCCCTAAATAGAAAAATAATTAAAATTGATCCCTTTTTATTTTATTTACATTTCACATTGAAAAAAATACTTTTTACATACATAAAAATCATTTTGTGCATAATACATTTTATTTGACATTTATTTATTGTATTATATTCAACTGTTGTACATTTAAATATTGCCTATACATTCAATATGGTTGTAATAACTTAGAATTTATTTTCTTGTCAAATACTCCCAATTCAAATTTGTACCCCCTCACTATATCATGTTGTAATAGTGTAGCATTTAAATTCTCGCACATTTAAAAGCTTTCAAATTATGTCATGCTTAGACTTAGGGTTTGTATGCAAAATAAAATCAACAACTAGTTTGACCTAATCCAAGATAAACATGCATGAAAAACAAACACAATGCACACTTGCACCCCTAAGGTTTCATCCACTTGTTGCCTTCAAAAATGGGCCATGGTTGCATGTTGAGTACTTTGGCAAAACAAAAACAAACAAAAAGATCATAGTCTCTCAATGACGCTATTTGAGTTGCCTAAACAAAATGATCAAGTCCCTCAAGAAAATTGCCAAAGATACTTGACACCATTGCTATCATGGTCAATACGATGACCCGCGCCTATCCCATTTAACATCCTAACACAAGCTTGTTCACCAAATACAATGGTGAAATAACACTGTTAAAAGGGTTAAAGCATAAGAAAGATCTTTGAGTAAAATAGGGTAGACAAACTCTTAGTTACTCGATCAAACTTGCAAAAACATCCTTACTATTTTCAAAACACACTTCACAACACAATTTCAAAACCTTACTTTCAAACATTGAAAACTTTTCAAAAGACAAAAACACCTTTGTATACATTCAAACAAGAATCATTACAAAGGTTGCCACAACGATGACCTCTTTCCAAAAACATCTTTCAAAATCACACACAAAGCACCATTTCAAACAATTGAAAAGCACCATTTCAAACAATAGAAATGCAAAGCAAGTGATCTAAGCAAGTACCTAAGAGCCCATGGATAACCATGGATAGAAAGGATGCTAATACCTTCCCTTTCTATAATCTACCCCCCGAACCCAAGAAAACATCTCAAAGGTCTTTTCTGTGCTTTTTGACCTTTCCTTAGGATAAAATAAAAAGTCGGTGGCAACTCTTGCTAAACCGAAACATTTGCGAATACAAACGCAAAATCCCAAGTCAGTTCTCCCACCGTATCATAGCATTGATCCCAGAAAAAGTTGGATGAAGGTTTCCTCCGCTGTAGAAAATAACCTGATACTTGCCTAATGCAGTCTTTGGCTTCAAGTTCTCACCTTTACCATTCTTCGCAGGAAATACCAAACCAGCCATGCTCTTGTTCACTGGCGGGTCAACAATCTTCCCCCATATTTTACCACGGCCATTACGCACAACCTACTGAGCATCTTTTAATGAAGCCATAGAATTCTCATTCTCTCTTACGTTATCAATGGACAAAGCTTGGAATTGAGTTCCAACAACAGCCTCATTTGCTTCCACAACACTGAAAGAGGTTAAGTGAGATATTAACAATGCTTGATCTCCATTTATGATAACCACCTTTCCTTCACGCACGAACTTCAGATTTTGGTGTAGAGTTGAGGTGACAACCCGTGCCTCATGTATCCATGGTCGTTCCAGTATGCAGCTATATGCGGGCACAATATCCATGACTTGGAAAGTAATCTGAAACAAGTTTGGGCCTATGTGAATAGGCAGATCCACTTCCCCAATAACAGACTTCCTTGATCCATCAAAAGCTTTTACAATTATGCCGCTTGGGCGCATGGGAGCTCCTTGATACTTTAGCTTCATCAGCGTGATCCTCGATATGATATTTAAAGAGGACCCATTATCAATCAACACATTTGACATTGAATCAATCTTACAGTTCATGGATATGTGGGGAGCCATATTTTGATTTCTTCCTTCGTCAAGCTATTCGTCATCAGAGAAGCTTAAGTTATTACAGGATGTAATATTACATACCAGACTACTGAATTAGTTCAACGACATATCTCTTTCCACGAAGGCTTTATCCAACACTCTCATTAGAGATTCTCTATGGGCAGAATAATTCATCAGTAAGGCCAAAATTGATATCTTTGAAGAAGTCTGCAACAACTGATCTACGATCCGGTATTCTCTCATCTTGATAATCTTTAATATATCATCCACGTCCTTCTCCAGAGTAGCACCACTGGACTCCCCTACTGCTTTCCTAGTTTCAACACTTTCGACAACCTTCTTATCGACACTGATATTCCCTCGAATTACAGACACGAACATACAACCATTGTGGGTCACTCTACTGGCCTCAAAAATATTCTCGACATTAGACAAATCTTGGATGGGAACTTCCACACCATCCTCTAAAATTGTAGCATTGTACTTGTACGGTAAGACTTTGTCTGATTTATAAGGAACAAGACCCGACAAGAAAATCACTACTGGAGACACAACTGGCTTGCTACAGTATTCAATCTCGACAGGGGAAGAATCATTTAAACAAGGCACAATTACGTTCACCCCTTCTTCAGAATATTTGGTCATCGCAGAATCATCATTGGAGAATATATCTTCGTTTGAGCAAAAGTATTAATCTGCAGAAGCATATTCATCTTTCGACTCAATCTCAACCAATAAATTTTCAATCACATTAACCTCATGGTAATCATCTCTTTATCTCGAAACCTTGATAATAACATTATCCAATAATAACTGAATACCACTTTTCATAACCGAACAACCTCGAGAATGTCTGCAGCAAACCCGATAAGATCCATAGTGGTGTTCTACCGGACCTTCCATATGGCAGAAGGTAGCATGAAATTGTACCAAGTCATCATTCATATGATTCACATCAAAGAACCTGAACTCTACAGGACACCCAAAGACCATGTTCACTTCTTCCTCATATTCTTCCCTAGGCCTGATTATATGGATGAGGCCTTCATCCATCATTTCTTATAAATTAGCCTTTATCTTATCACACCCTTGTATATTAGTACTACAGATAGCATAACCAACATGGTCATGCGTATAGTAATTGAACTCGCAGAGGTCAGTGTGCATCTTTACCAAGTCTCCTTTGACCCAGTTGATATCATAAATCCGGAAGTCCCCTAGACAACCAGCAACCATGTTGACATTTATTTGTTCTTCCATGCTTTGGCAAATGACTATATTTTACATTAGGGTTGACATCCTAAAAGGACAAAAGGCAAGATATTACCATTTTTTGTACCTCATATTTCAGAGGATAACATTTTTCCACATTATTCCCTAGTGCTCCCTGATGAAAAACACACGTCTGATCTGCCTTATAATACCAAGGCAAAGGTCATGGTATAGCGGGGGGTGGCCTTGTCTGGACAAACTTTTTCTGAATCAATGTTGGGAGTAATTCTGCATAACTCATGGGGATAAAGTCAAAAGCCTCTCTCCTCTGATTCTACCCTTGATCTCCTTGAGGGGTTGGTGTTTGATAAGCGACTGTGGTTGGAGCTATATTAACAACTAGAGTTACCGAAGCAACCTATTGATGGCGCTGTTGATTTCTTATATGAGGATTAACCCTTCTCTCTTGAATAACAACATTTGTCTCTCCTTATTTCTTTTTAGCAAACCCATATGATGGTTTCTTCACACATCCGAAATTTTCACTTCTTGTCAAGCGACCTTCTCTTACAACTTCTTCCAAACGAACGCCCATTTCCACCATCTCGGTAAAATCACTTAGTGCACTTGCCACCATTCTTTCATAATAGAATTCACCCAAAGTCTTCATAAAAATCTTCGTCATTTCTTTTTCTTCCATTGGAGGAATCACCTAGGTGCCTACTTCACGCCATCTCTGTGAATATTCCTTAAATGAATATTTGTCCTTCCGGACCATAACCCTGAGTTGATCATGGTCAGGCGCCATGTCCACATTGTATTTGTACTGTCTAATAAATACTTCACCCAAGTCATTGAAATTATGAATGTAGGCACTATCCAGGCTTATGTACCATTTCAATGCTGCACCAGTCAAACTTCCTTGAAAGAAGTGAATCACCATGCGTTGATCATCGGTATAAGTAGACATTCTCCTCACATACATCACAAGGTGAGAATGAGGGCAAGTATTGCCCTTGTACTTCTCAAATTCTAGTACTTTGAATTTCGCAGGTATTTTCACATTTGTAACTAAGCACAGATCATTCACATTCTGCCCAAACTATTCATTTCCTCTAAAGGCCTTCAAATTTTTCTGCATCTTATCAAACTGATCCTGAAAATCGTCCATTCGGTCATAGGAAGCTAAGCTTTCACTTGGTGTAGGAATACGGCGATAAACTTCATCATTATCAAACTGTACAACATTCACCGAAGGAGGTGCAGCATAATGAATCTCATTTCTAGTAGCAGGAGTAATATGCACCACTTGAGGTGTAGGGGCAGCAGCTTGAGCAAGTGGAGCAACTTGAGCATCTTTATTAAAACCTTCTGGTATAAAGTTCTCTAGAATTCCCACGGATAACCTGGAGGCATAAGATTTTGAACAACAGTGACTAGAGTAGCATAAGCAGGAACTGTCGGAGCTTCAGAAGTAACCGTTGTCTGTTGAGGCTGAGCAAGTGGCGATTGATTCTGAGTAGCCACCAACAATTCCATCAAAGCAGTTAGATTGGCTATACCGGCCTTCAGAGCAGAAACTTCTTCATGCAGCTCATGATTCTCTTATTCTAGATTATCCATCTTCCTTCTGAAATTGGCCCTAGTATTATACCGATGAGGCAACTTGCTGAATAAAGTAAAGAAGCTCAGTAAGACACCTGGATATAAACAAAAATGCAATAAGTATGTATAATATGACGTATGATATGAAATGCACGTGATTTATTTTATTATTAACATTTCAAGGAACTCAAAGATTTATAGACAATTTGCAAATATCAAAGTACTAAGACATTTGAAATACTGAAAAATCTCATTATAATAACTTTAAAACGGATTTCAACTTTTTAGTACAAGTTTCAATAATCCCAAATACAAGATTAATATAAAGTCTAAAATCTAAAAAATAAAAGATGATGTAGATTACTCTACATGCTGACGCTTCCCTGTGAGTCTTACAATCTGAGCCTTCAGCCGCTTGTTCTTTTCAGTGTACCTGTTGGCAACCTCTTTCCAATCACCAGATTCAGGAAGTGAGTAACTAGGTCCTGAATTTACTCTAGAGGAAAATAAATCCTCTTGCCTCTCCATCGTCTCTACAACATGACTCTCAAGAATATCAATCAGATCATGTTTCTCCTTCAAGTCTGCTCGGTAGGACACTTCTAGAGTCTGACACTTATTCTTCCAAGCCGCCTTTTCCTGCTGCATCCTAACTAGGGAAAGCTGAAGCTCTTCCACATCATCTAATAGGGGAGGAGTGGCCTTTACAAACATATCAGGAATGGGTGCTTCACAGGAATACGACATCTTCAACTGGATAAATCTTGCTTGTACCCACTGAAGATAAGGCTCCAAAGAAACAACACCCATCTAGGCCCCAAGTCCTTCCTACCCTTCTTGTTAATATAACACCAAGCCTTTGCAATCTCCTATTTAGCTTCCTTATGAACTTCTCCATCTTTAAGGAATAATCCACTCAAATGAATATTATTTGGCTTATCCCTCATTGTATATCCAATCTTTCCTCGTGCAAGAATAAGATTGTAGTTAATTCTTCCGTTCATACCAAGAAAAGGTACATTGGGGAAACTACCATAACTATTGACAATCTCTACATCATGGTAAGCCATACGGTACCAAACAATATCTGAATGAGTGAGGAACATAATATTTGGAGCCCAACGAGATTCCTTTCTAACATCCAAGAAAGCATCAGACCGAGGCAAGTGAGAAATAAATCACTTATACAACAAAGGCGTGCAGCAAATGATCATCCCTCCATGATAACAATCCTGAAGATGAATAGAGTAATAAGCATCACCCAACAATGTAGGGACTGGGTTCCTGATCATAAATATCCTTATGGAATTGATATCCACAAATTTGTCAACATTGGGAAATAAGAACAATCTACAAGTAAGTAGAGCAAAGATGGCTTCAAAAGCAACCATACTCTTCATCCTAGAAAAGTAGCGAGCTTTCTCCAATAAGAATTATGCAAGGAATCCTATATTCCCTCCTTTGGTAGTCATGTGAGCTTCAACCTCAAACTTTCCCAAATGGATCAAAGCAGAAATATAATGGGGTTTTGGCTCCCCTTTCAAACCAGTAAAAGGAACATGATTGGTAATAGGTAAACCCAGTAGATAAGAATACTCTTCCAATGTAGGCATCAACTGGTAATCAATGAAAGTAAAGCATCGATACATCGGATCATAGAACAAGACCAAAGTCGAGAGAATACCCTCCTTCATCCTGAGCTTCATAAGATAAATGATAGACCCATACTTCCTCCGAAAATATGTAGAACTCTCAATCTTAGGAATCAGACCCATCCACTAATTTATCTTGGTATTTTTGAATATGTACTTCTCGGTCTTTCTTTTTCCAGAATCCCATGGTCAAAAAATACCTAAGATATTCACAAAGAGTCAACTTTTAATTCCCTTGAAATAGAATGTTCTTTTAGAAGATGTTCATGGGTGCATGAATGCATAATACAACAATCACACACAAGATCACAAACATAGGGTTCATAGGTTCAACGTCATGAGCATGAGGTCCAAGTTACTACCCATAATATATTGTCTAAAATTTTATCACCTACCGAACAAGGTTCTAGAGGTGCCCAGAGTTTACATCCTTCTTTCAGATATTACCAACTTCCCGATTGACTCGGTAATTAGCAATATTCTCAAGAAAAACTCGTCCGAGTGTAGTATCGCATGAAACCCATTTTTGGATTACTCCGTCATAGCTTCCCCACTACACCTAAAAGGCCAAGATGGGTTAAAGGTTCTACAATCCTCAGTTTCAGCAAGCTCCTAGGTCGAAAGCAGTACGTCTTCCCAATTACTCGGTAAACGACACTATAGTCAAAGGGGTCTCCACTGAGTGGAGGATCTCATGTCTCCTTTTTTGGGATTACTCCCTCAAAGTTAACATGACTATACCGCCCGTCCTATCTTAAGTTTTCCCAATCCGAGAATAGGACTTATGAGAAATCACCAAGCACCGTGAAAACCATGAAAATCCAGACATACATATATACAACATATAACATATAAACAACAATAACACATACATAAATAAACAAAGATAGGTTCAACCCACTTATGGATGGAAAAATAATAGGTCGATCTATCCCTAGTGAAGTCGCCATTTTTTTGTAGCGGTAGAAATGTTGATAAAAATCCATTGGATTGACTTGACTCGCATAGATCAAAATAAAAATTGCCACCATGCTTTATTGTTTCCAATGGAATAGGAAAAGAGAGAATAACCTAAAAGAGAGGGAGAGAATCTAAGTTCGAGGACTGGTTATGCAAAGGGAAGGTATTAGCACCCTAAACATCTACGGTACTCCACAGGAACCTCTTTGTAAATTTGTGTATTTTGGCTATAAGAGTTGTATAAAAAATTGATTTTGGGGATGAGGATTGTAGAACCTTTACAATTTTTGTTTGCACCCGCCACAGTTGCGAACCTTTAGTGCCTACGTACCACCTTCCGTAATATAGGGGATCAGGGTACCCGTAGTTCACCTTTAAAAATTTAAAAATATAAGTGTGTTGGTTAATTTTTAAATGCTAGACATCATCGTCTTATCCGAGTGGAAGAACATACTTACTAACTACGATTATGAGAAAGGAGAATTTGCATCATCTCAAAGTGGAGTATATAGCTTGGATTTTAAAATCAACAAAGCCTTGCTCAACACCCAAGTGGAAAATATCTTACTTTACAACATATCGTAGAAGTATAGTAGCTCGCATCACTACAAGGATTGACAAGAGTCTAATATTTTGAGAAAATTTTAAGGATAAAAGCCAAAATAGTTTTAATGAGATTGAATGACTTTTATTCTTCTCACAAAAATGTCATAGTATTGTTAAATTGTTTAAAGTTTGATTAAGAAAATATTTTTTAAAATGCATGGATCTAAGTCCAAGTTTATTACGAAAGCAGTTCAAGTTTAAAATCAAGAAGAGTTTTCAAAAGGAGGGAGAAGATTTTTGAAACTAAAGAAGATGGGAGGAGATGAAGGGACTATCCTAGAGCATAAGGTAAAAGCTATGGAAAAGAACCTTCTAACCAACAAGAAGCCAACACTTGACACAATGAGTCAATATAGAATTCTCATCCTTTGGATTTGAAACCAAACAAGAAAAGATAATAAACCTCTTAAGAAAACCAAGCTTCAATTTCATTAAGTATTCACAAAAATTAGGCAGAGTAACGGCTATATACAGATGAATTCCTGATCACAGACAAAGCGTGTAATCATAATAACCTGCACACAAAGCAAACAAACAACCCAATATCTTGAGGTAAACTCCAAGTCTTCCAGACAAAATAACAGTTGAGGTCACATGGTCTCAAGGTAGGTCGAGGTCTCTAATCCTAAGTCCAAGAGGTCCATCAGTCCATAATGCCAAGGATAGTAACCAAATAGTTCAAGTAACATTAAGGATTTTTTTTATGGTTCATGTTGATTACTAGGTATCTTCAAAAAGAAATGAAGAGATCAAGGGAGCAAAATACAAATGAAATAAAAATAAATTCTCAAATGAGCAAAGATGAAAATAACATGAAATGTAAATGCTAAAATAAATACGCTTAAAGTAAAAGCATAAAGTAAAAGCACAAAATAAAGTCAATTGTTAGAAATTAGAGGTTAGTTGAATGACCATCTTGAAACTTGTATTTGAAACTCATTAGAGGATTGTTAAAACCAAAGCGTCTCAATAACAAGTTTCATTTGCTTTTTTGTCAAGTATATAATTCATTTAAAATTCTCAAGGCAACCATAAATGATCAATGATGTTTAAGTGATTCACTTTGACCAAAGCTTATGAAGATTCACTAGAGGATTGAAAACACCAAAGCCTCCTAACAATGAATCTCAAGGTTATTGGATCAAATGATTCAAATTAACATACTTGGGCATACAAACACGAGTTTGTGCCACGAATGATCATTTCTCAAATCGGGACAAAATTTAGAGCTATGTTAAGCAATTGTAAGTGAACTTATATAGAAATCACACCTATTTTGAGGCCGATCAATAGATATTTATGTGTCATATGTTTATAAAAATGATATGTATATCATCCTCTAACAACATATGACACAATAAAATGAGGATAAGACGAAGAGGGATTGGATAAGAGTTAAACCATATTTGAATAAAAAATTTAATCAATCCATCATTAAAATCATCCATTCATTTTTGTGGAGTTAAACTCAACACCTAAGATCCAATGATGTTAATGAAGCTATGATCAAAATCTCTTAGTCCAAGATCAACCAGAATATATACAAAATAAAATTGTAATTAAAAATAAAGAAAAAATATTTTTTTAAATGGTTTTTAAATGAAAATAAAAGGGGAAAATAGCAACAATATTCAAAACATTCAAGAAAAATTAAATAATACCATAGAAAAATCAGAAATGAGCTCAAATATTTTTATATAATTTTTGGTGATTTTTTAAAGTTACAAACTTTTTTTAAAATTAAAAGAAATAGGCAAAATAAACCAAAAATTGTGAAAAATAGTAAAGTCAGAAATAAAAATAAAATGAGGTCACCAATATTTGTCAGGAGGTCATTGGATCCTTCCATTTTTTTTCCAGAATTTAAAAATTAAGAAAAGTATTTTTAAATATTTATAACAACTCAAATAAAATGAAAAAATATCAAAAATATCAAAACCACAAAATAAAATTGTGAGAAAATAATAATCAGAAAGAGAATAATCAAAAGTATTTTTAACATATTTTTCAGATTTTTTGAAGTTAAAATGGTTTTTTTAATGTATTTTTGAAGTTTAAAACAAATAAAATATGAAATCAGAAAATAAAATAAAAACCAAAAAGATGTAGACCATTGGATGAGAGTTAAAACAAGTTAGTAAGCTAATCCAATGGATCATACACGTTGTGCATATCGTGGTCCTCAGTGAATAAAACCAATAATCATTAATTAAATGAGATTTGAAAAAAAAGCGTGGCACGCTATCATTGGTGGAGAGATGATACATTGGTCATCTTCAACCTCCAGCCACGGGATTTGAAGGTCCCTGAAACGGTAAAATTAGAGCTCGAGACCGGTACCATTCGCTTCGTCTCTTCAAGACGATTCCAATGGTACCCTTGCGAAAAATTTATATAATGTGTAGCTTAGTCGTTTTGGAAGGGAATATTTGAAAAGGGATTTGAAATTTCATGGTCAAAACACACTTCTAGTTGAAAACAAATGTTACAAGTGGAATTAGAATGATGAGAGCTTCATAAGAGTATCAAAGTTTGGGAGAATTGGTGAAGGAATCTACCTATTGAAGTTCAAATGCAGAGCTATGAATATTGACTTGGCTAGCACGATTTTAGGAAGTCTTAGAGCTTGATTCTTCTTCTGTTAGCTTCAGTGAGGTTCAAGGATGGTGAATTGACAAAGAAAATGGATTGAGGAAAGTTGTAATAGAAAATTCGAAGTTGTAGAAAATTGGGTTCAAGAAGAAGTTTGGCAGGGTGATTCTGCCTCTCTAAGCTTGAGAAAATGAATTAGGTATGATCCTATATTTATAGTGAAGCTGATTGAATGCTCAAGCGTGTGAAATGATGAGATTTGGAGGGAATTCGTGTGAACTTGATACACGAGTAAGGTGTGACCTATTTAGCATAAAAACTCATTCAATACTTGCGTTTCAAGGTTCTCATCCACTTTGGAAAGTTGGTTAAACATGTTTAGACCAAAAACCCATGTTAATTTGATGTTTAGAAGCCATAACATGAATTTCAAATTCTGACTTGACGTGAAACTTCAGTTTCAAGGTGCCATTTTTGAATCAATGGAATTCTCAGCTCAAGGAGTCTTAGGACATGATTCTTGAAGCTTTAGAGAGATGAGATAACAAGCTTTATAATGTTAAAAGAATGGAATCAAATGGATTCCTTAGATGAAAATTGTGATGAGTCAAAGTTGAGAAAAAGAGGTTGACTTTTGTACTTAGAAAATTTGTATGTTTTTCTTCAAAAAATGACTTATAATGTCTTGCATCCACAAACATGGCCTTCCATTTGAAATTTTCTCTTCACCAAAAAATATGGAATGAAGTAGATCTCTTGTATGAAATTTTGAGACTTGAACCATTTAAAATCTCCAAAAAATGAGAAAGTTATGTCTTGTTGAAGTTGGCCAAAATTCATAAAATTACCTATAATCTTTTGCATCCTTAGGGCATATACCACCCATTTTCAAACATTGCACATAAAAGAAGAGTTGGAGTTCACATATTCAAGATCATTGTGAAAAATAATGGGCTTAATGAGATAAAAATTGACCAATTTATGATCTTTTGAAGTCACCTAACGGAACTTGATGGCTTATCTAGAGGACTTGTAATATTTCTTCACCATTAGGTATCTTCCACAAAACATTTTCTTGAAACTTTTGAAGTGATTTATTGATAACCCTTTTAGGAGAGTCATGTTTTTGGAATAACTCAAAAATACCAAACTATGAGAAAGATATAGCCTTTAGAAGTTCAAAACCCTAGCCCCGCCCACCTAGAGCAACAAAATGCCTTGGAAACCCTTTTCAATTATGACAAGCATCCTTACCCAAATAGTTTTGTCATGTAAATAAAAGTTTTTGAGGATGACAATGAGGAACCATAGCAACCATAACCACTTCCAAATATTTAGAATTGAGGGAAATATGCTCTTGTGACCAAGAAATTAAAAACTTGTCCAATTAGGTCAAAATTCTTCAATCAACCCTTGTATCTTTAAACTATCTTTGACAACTTAAGGCATGTTAATTCATAATAGAATTTTTCATGATAATACCTCAAATAATCTTCAATGATGAATATTGATGGAATTCATTGTGCTTTCACCTATAACATCATCAATTAGGGAAAACATTTATTATATTTATTAGTTAAAAGGTTAATCAATACAAAACATAGATGATCACAAAAGTACAATTCAAGATGCTTAGTGATTCCCAATAAGCAAAGCTAAAGATAAGGAGAAGAACCAAACCCTAGTGTGTGAGCTTGTTGTATTGTAATGGTATGAGATGATAGAGGAATCTTAGGGGCAAAAATTAGGGTACAACACCGCCTTCTCAGGGTTTTAACTTGTCGGGTGTACAATATATATATATATATATATATATATATATATATATATATATATATATATATATATATATATATATATATATATATATATATATATATATATATATATATATATATATATATATATATATATATATATATATATATATATATATATATATATATATATATAATTTTTTTCCCGAACCCTTTAGGTTCGTCGGGAAGCCCTTATTTTTTCTTAGGTCGATCATCCTAGCGGGTCTCTTTTTCATGTGTAGTACTTTTTACTATGTCCTTGTTCATGGGGCGCGGGGAATTTGCACTGTCCATTGTAGTAAGTGTTGTAGCACTACCAGAAAATATTTTCTTGATCATACGTAGCCCTTCATATACAGGAGTTTATTTTCCCCCTAGGATTCATCTTGTGCACCCGATGTTTGAAGTTATTGATCAACCATAGACGAGAAATTTGGTGATACCAAAGATTCAATTTTAATAGTGGCTTTTTCTGAAACTGATGATCAATGTAAAATGCCCCAAGTGATTCAGATGGAGAACTGCCTCTGGTTATTCAGCGCTTTTGAGAGATTCTTTGAATCTTGACTTGACTGCCACAGATGAGTTGGACAATAACATGTCATGCCCCTTGATTTATAATCAATTATGTCCATGAAAGGTCTGTTACTGTAAGTATCTTTCTCTTTGATTCATCCTCTGAAGTAATTCTGTCTATTAGGAGGATTTTTATTCATTGAATATTCGTCATGCAGATTTTTCTGCCATCAAACACTTAGTCAAATACAAACAGTCGTATTAAAATGAAAATCTTATGTCTTTCTTGAAATTTAAAAAATGAATTTTTTAGTAAAACAAAATTTGTAAGAATGTGATATAAACTCAAGATTTATAGTAAACCTGACAGGAGTCAGGGTTACCATTTTGTAACAATATACTTTCGAACTAACCCATGCTTCAATTAGGACTTTTAAGGGTTGTAGTGTGGCCTGGTTCATGGTTTAAGAAACAAAGGATAAAGGCTAAAAGTTTATTTGTACCCAACCCATTCTCCATGATGTTCTTCAGTCCTATACTTAGTTAATTATACATTTAGGTTCCAATTATAGAACTAATATTTTGGTGATGGTTCTAAAACTAGAAGTTAATTTGGGAAGGAAATCATCTTTCTTGTAACATTTTTATTTTTTTGAGGATTTGTAGCGACCTCTTTTTGATTTATGATCCCTAACTTTTGCCTGAACTGTTTTGTCTATGATTATAGTCAACGAGATGCCCCAGTTTTTTCTTAAGTCTCCTTCATAGGTTTTGACTTAGCGGACTTTTCTTTTGAAAGATAATAACTTCCTGACTCAATGTTTACGGGGAAACATCAATAATTTTTGATTTAGAAGAGTATCTTTGACACTAGTCGTCGTGTACAAAGGTATAGCTTGTGAATGCACAATTGATTTGACTGAGAAACTACCCTGCCCCAGGTTATGTTCAAAGGTTTTAATTTGCGCAAAAAAGAAAACTCCTACTTCTTAGGCTCAAAGGGGTTGACTAGGGATTAATTTCCTTATATCTCCACTGTTTAGGATTGAAGCAATGCCTATACATCATCAGCGAGGTATGTTCAAAAGCATATTGTATGAGATTATGATATCATTTTCGTCATCCTCCCTTTAAAGGCTTAACTTTAAGGGTAGTTGAATATCCGAAAAAGGAAGTAAGAAGCATAGTTTAAATATAGTGAAAAATCTTAGATTCACCTTCAACGAAGATCGCTCTACAATTCTCAAGAAGGCACAATTCTTCCAGCATCTTCATCTTCAATCTTCAAGGTTATTTTCAAACTTTATCTTCTATAAATCGTATCAAAATTTGCAACCTTCATCATCATCTTGCTCCGCATCATTACAACAAAGTCAACCAAATTCATCATCAGCTTCATCATTGCATCTGCAACTTCCTTTATAACATCAAAAGGCAACAACCACAACAAGCTCATAAATGATTCAAGCTAGAAGAAAAAACGAGAAGAAGAAAAATTAGTGAAAGTAAAAAGGATAAAGAAGAGAGGATCATACCTTAAGTGCTAGAATCTCCCCTCTTGTCTTCTTTTTAATGTCGTTTTCAAGCGCTTCATTAACGAACCAGAACAAGCCTCTGTTATGTAGACTTAGGGTTTACCTTTTAAAAGTTTTGTCTGATCCTTTATATGAGGAGGAATTGAAGAGAACTGAGGCCGAATCAGTGATTAGAGTCTGGATTAGAGGGCGGTTTGTGTTGCAACTTTTTTATTTTATTGAGTTTGAAGGAAACCACCATCGTCGGTACGATTCAAAGTGTCGTGGAATTTTAAAAGGAAAAAGAGTGTTGAAGAGACACGAAAGCGTCACTCAATTGTTAATAATAGCAAATTGGATGCAGGTGATAAATAAATAATAATGAAAGTTAATGCTGGATAATGGTGTGGACCAGATCACCCTTATCTTGGCCCATACGAAAATGTTTTTTGTGGCTTTTTGGATAATGATACAAAAAAAAAGATTATGGGTTATTTCTGATTTGCGCTTAACACCACATATTTAAATGTTGTAATACACATCTTATATGCAGTTTGCACCTCCTGGTTGCTTCAGTTTTATTTTCCTTATATAATTATTACGATCGAGAGATTTTGAAGTAAATTAAGAGTTTAATATTCATCAAGCAAATTTAAAGAGGCCTTTGTTCTCTTTTGCATGTTCCCTTAGGAATATGATTGTAAATTATAGGAACTAGTTGTCATTTGTATAGTTTTTTTAGCCTTCCTTTGCATGATTCCTTTGAAATTATTCTCCCATATTTTGGATTATATTTGTATGAGCTTTAGGATGTGTACTTACTGCCTTGTTTAGGTCCTGAGCTTTCCTGAGTCATATCACCCTTGTATGTTAAGCATTGGTATTATCTTTACACTTTAAGCCTTTAGTGCTAGTGAATTTGTTGATTACTCTTGATTTGGTTTGTAATGCCTTAGGGTAGAACCACCTAAACATGTTCCTTAGGGGAACATTACTGTTTTGTGTGTGACATATCCGTGCTACTTGATTTATGACTTAAAATGTTCATTAGAGGCTTAGGCTTATTTCATCATTACTTGCTTGTTAGGTGATACACCTAGGTGTTTGGTAGGCTTGTAAGCCATCTTATTTTGTTGTTTACATTCTTGTTATTACCTTTGTATTCTCCCTTAGGTTCACTTGGTTCACTTATAACCAAGGTTGACATTAGGTTTTAAACCACACATGCTAACATTAGGTAGAATTCCCTTTCAATCCTAACTATAGGACCATCATTGTATGATAACATTAGGAATATAATTTCTCTTAGATTTTTCATTCCCTTTTTCATCCTTAAAACTACAACCTTTTTCTAAAAAAAATAAAAAACACCTAATGAATAGAGATACTTGTGATGTGCCACGAGCCTTAAGTACTTGAAGAGGACTTCAGATCCGATGCCTCAAACTCGATCATCCAAGGGTCTTCGTGCCATAGACTTTAGCATGACACGTATCTCAAACATTTTCAAAACTTGAAGGAGATATATTCATGTACCCTCCAGTGGGACCACTTGATGGATCTCTTACCAGAAATACTTATCCAATTAAAACATTTTTCCTTCTGGCTTTTTCTTTATAAAACCTTTTCAGGTACAAACATGTTAGTTCCTTTCTATGATAATTGTGTGAGTCTCTAAAGGTAGATTGACAGTAGAATGTGAAATTAGCATCTTTCTTAAAAAACACAAACAAACAGAAACTTTTGAGCTAAACTACAATGCTCTAATTCCTAAAAAGTATATGTAGGCATTGGGTTGCATGGCCTAAGAGAGCACAACTATTTAAAACCTTTGTTTTTCCCTATATTTTTCCTTTGCATTCATGAATTCCCTTAGCTTGTATGTTTAGACATAACACTCCCTTCGAGTAGAACAACAAGAGTGTATCCCGTGGAGTACCACATACGTGAGGGGTGCTAATACCTTCCTCTGGAGTAATCGACTCTCGTACCAGTCTCTTGGTCGCAAGACCTTGTTTTCTCTCAGGTTTACTCGATGTTTTTGTTTCCCTTCTTAGGGATAGATAACATTCTCTGGCGACTTCATTATTCATTTTCCTAATTGCCTCAGCTGGCGAATTTATTGGGGATAAGAGAGTGAGTCAGTCCTAGCTCTTGTCTATTTTGTTTTCATTGGGTGTTTATCCATATGATTTACCTACTTTATGTATTGCATTTATTTACTTACTTATTGTATGTGCATTGCATTTTATTGCTTTCCATAATCTGGATATATTTGTTGTGTTTGTTGCTGGATTTTCTTTTACAAGTGGGGTGGGATGTTAGTATGAGTTAAAGGTCGATTACCTAGGCCAATGTTCACCTAGGATTAGATTGGATAGTCACGTTAACTCCTGTGGCGTTTGAAACGCAAGAGTTGGCATGAAACACCACACTCAAACGAAGTTCTCTTGGGAATACCATTGTCATGTATTTATGCACTAGATATGGTGTTGACACAAGAGGGCTGTAGACTCTGATTGTCCATTAGAAACCCCTGTTCTAATTAGAATTTACCTGCAAGATAGGGTGGAAATTATTCTTACTGGTACAAATGTTGATCACCGATGTACTTGGTTCCTTTGTATTCTAAATTGGTTTCGGACCATTGATCATGTGTGTTCAGATTAGTTCTGAACCACCGATACTATGATATTTAGACTTGGTTTCTTGATGCTTTGAATCAGTGTCAATCCTTTGAACCTATTACATTCAGATTATTTAGAAATATCCCCGAAATTTTGAACCTGATAGGTTCAACCTTTTTTGGAAAGTAGTATAACAATTATTCAGAATTGATGGACCATTGATCCAATATACGTTGCATGCATGACATCATTAACCACATGCTTAACATACATGTTCTTTCCATTTCCAAGGAATAATACCTGTGAACCTTTTTTTGAGATATTTGATCTCTTACTTGCTTAAAATCGCAATCAAGGTACGTAGACTCCTTGGAAGTAATTGAACATGGCATTTGTATCCACTAATTCACCTCATGCATCTCCATGCATCTATAACAGGTATTCAGAGGCGAAAATCCTTATTCAAGCGTGGTATTCTTTTCATAATTTCAAACCTGACTTCTCACCGCTCCGTGCTAAAAGGTTAGCTATGGAATAACTTCATGGGGAACTGACCAAGTTAAAGGTTCAAATGCGGTCGTTTATGGTAGAATTGCTTGATATGGCTCGTGGTTAGGAGCTCTTGAAAGAAGAAACGACCAGTTGGAGACTCAGTTGAGTTTGGTTATCAAAAGCCAAAAGATAGTGCCGACAAAAGAAAGTAACCATATACTTGTTGGTACAACAAAAGTTGATATTCCTCCCCATCATATGGGATCTTTTTCAAGTCACGGTGTATTTTATGGATCTCTTCCACAACTTGGTGTTCCTGGGTCTCCTCGCCCGCAACCAATTTTGGTTGCCCAAGTGAATTCAAGGGGAAAGTCTTATCATCAGAGATCGAAGAAGCCTGAGAAGAAATTTAATCCAATTCCATTGTCTTCTTCTCAACTATTTCCTCAATTGATTGAATTACAGTTGGTTAAATTCTATGTTTTGGGTCCTCCTCCTATAAACTTCCCTCCTGATTTCGATGTTAATGCTACTAGATGTGAGTTCAATTCTAGGGAACCTAGTCATGATATTTAGGAATACAAGGGGTTATAGGTATAAAGTCTAGCACTTGTCTGACATCTTTTACAAGGTCCAGTTCCTTTTTGGCAAACAATTTCAAAATCTTTCTCCCAGCTATGTTTCACTTCTGTGTCGTAGAAGATGAGGTTGAAGAAGTCCTCGAGTGCAACTTCTGATTGATTTTTCTATATATGATAGTAAATTAGCAAGTGTAGTAATTTACCAATGTAGTAATAATGGGAAATCCCAAATTATCGATCTCAAGGACTGCGTATTAGTATACATTTCAGTTTGTGGTTCAATTAAACAAAACTTCAATTGGGGTTTTGGTTTGGAAATTGTCACTTAACAATAATTAAGAAGTAAGCAGAATGTAAATTATGGCTTTTTTTTCAAATATCAGGTGTATACTAGGGTAAGTGTGTGATCTTCCTTATAACAACCTTGATTCCTTATTTCTTCAACAAGTTCATGATATTCAATTATAGATCTTTAAGTTGTTTTCCCCTAAGTGCTTAGTGGGAAAACATTTAAAATTTCATCCTAAATCCTATGTCCTTAGAGAATTATGATGAAATCAAGCCTTTGTTATATCAAGATTTAAATTGTAACTATAGGGTATCCCTAGTCCTAGGTGTTATCTATTATAGTCTCATAGTCAAAAACCATAACAACCGCGGTCTAGCTAATCTTTAACTATAAAGCAATCCCTATTTGTCTGATAAGAAATGCATTATAACATTGAATGATTAAATTGAATAAGAAAACAAACATATTGATAAAAGTAAGAATTCATTGTTGTTACAAAAAATTAAATCAGGGACACCTCCTAGCATTGGAGGGTTTAGCTTCTCATATTGTTCAAGAGAATTCAATAATATAAAGAGTAGACATTACATATATTGATGAACTTTGATCTTCTATCACTTCCGTTCATAAAAAATCTATGTCCTCTAATAATCTCATATGTTGCTCTCTTCAATCGTCAAACTTCTCCGCTGGCAAAAAGTCCCCTAATTCCTTTTGAAAACTCATATAAATAGTCACCATTCCTTCAAATCGGTTGGAAGTACCAAAAACTCCCCCAAGACTTAGCATATGGGTAAAATAGAAAAAGGTCAAGAAATCAGTGTTACAGGCCAACACGGCCTGTGTCAGGAAACACGAAGGCCCATGTTGGCCTCTTGTTTTTTTATTTTCTTCTTTAAGTCCTAGGAGGGGCAACACAGCCTGTTTCAGGCAATACGGCCGTCCGAAGATTCTTTTTGCATTTCTTCTGAAACTCCAAGTTTTGCACTGTTTTTTCCCAATTTATTCCTTTTAACTTGAAAACAGTAAAACACACAACCAACGTATAAAAAGTTGTAAATTGAAAAATAACATTTGACATTAAAAAGAAAAGACAACTGAAATAAATGGTAAATAACTGTGTAAAAACCATTGATCAAACTCCCCCAAACTTAAATTTTTGCTTGACCTCAAGCCACAATTACAAGAGCTTATGAAATTCGCAGCATACTGGTACTCATACGTGAGATATCATATCACATTGATGAAAAGGTAGTTTGTCCGGTGTTCATATGACGAGAGGAGTTTGTGCAAGAAAATATTAATCTTGAGCTTCCTCTTCGGATACCTCTCTAACTAAGATTTGTACTTAAGTATCTTTCCAATTTTCCTCCTTTTTCATTCGGAGAATCAAATTAAGGCAATGATAATTATGATGATCATCACATGCACAGGACTAATCAATAAATCTTTTGTTTAGGCACTAAATAAATAGCTTTCGCTACTTTCTTAATTTTGGATGAAATTTTCAAAACTTTTCAGTTTCTATATTGTCTTTTTGGATGACGTTTGGGGATCAACCCACTTTGGGCTGAATTACCGGGTTAGGGCTACCCAACTTAGCGAGCCAGTTGCCTTTTACCACCTTTTCATCATTTGGTACCAAATTTATTTATTTCTCAACCAATCATACATGTATGTGAATTTTATATTATGCCATAAACTACTCAAGGAGTACTTCTCAGGATTCAAGCCCTATGGTACATATCTACACGTTATACTCGTATCACTGTCACATTATTCCGAACTTCCTACCCTAAAACAATCTTCCCTTTATCTCTATATACTATTCCTGATCTCTTTGAATTACAAGCTCTTGTGCAAAACAAAAATCTTCAGTAAAAAATTTGGGCATAAATAACTAGTGTATTAACACAGCAAATAACATAACAATAACAAATAAACTGCAAAGTAATGCAGTAAATCTCCCCCAAACTTAAACTAAACATTGACACTAATTTTTCAGAACAAGATCAAGAAGGGTGACTCACAGAGGATAATGCAACACCAACTGCCACATCCTAGCCTTCACTTGAAATACCTTCTTTTTATTACCTACAAACAAAATAAACAACAAAAAGAAAAACTAAGTCAGTAAAAGTGTGCGTTGCCTCCCACGAAGCGTTTCGTTTAATGTAGTATGGCTCGGAGGTTCATCCTATTTATTATAGGTGTTACTTCCTCTTCCACACCTTGTTGCTTGTCCTTTCATCAACCTATAACTCATTTAGATCAAAATTATGACCCACTTTGTGCTTCATGTCACTTCCAACTTCCTTCTTCTCACCTTGGTGTTCCTTATTGTTTCTCTTCTTGACTTCTTGACTGAACTTGAGAATTTTTATTGATGCCACTCGAGAGATTATGCATAAGACTTCTTCTAGGTGTAATTTTGAGATTTTTCTTCCTCCTTCTAGTTTGATCATTCCAACTGAAGATTTCTTCTTTCCACCTGCACTTTTCATCTTGATCTCCAACACTTTCAAAGTTATCTCCTCGTCAAATGATTTTAATGTCAGATTACTTGTCTTAATATAAAAATTGCAAGTAAGCAGAAATGGTCGACCAAGGATAACATGAGTCTCTTCATCTTCAGGAATGTATATGATATGGAAATGAAATGGGAAGAAAAAATTGTTAATTTCTACCAATACATCTTCAGCTATCCCATATGACTTCTTAATTGTGTGATCAAGAAATTTTAATTTTGTCCCACTCTTGCTTATCTTTTCAATACCAATCTTCTTGAAGATATATAACGGCATTAAACTCACACTAGAGCTAGAATCAATTAGAACCCTCTTGAAAGTTCTATCTTTTATGGTGCACAATTTCAAACTGACCCATGATCTCTTCTTGGTCTCTTTTTTGATAGTACCTCCTTCATGAATTTCTGGAACAAGTGCATTTTCTCGAGTGCTTTAAAGAATGGTATGTTGATCTAAAGATTTTTGAAAATTTTGACAAATTTCTCAAAATATTTTTCTTTCGTGTCTTTCTTTGCTAATCGAGATGGATACGGAAACTAAATAACCATTTTAGTCTCCTTTACACTCTTCTCTTCAGTTGGTTTCACAGGCCAAACCACTTCTTCCTGCTTTTTCTTATTTTCTCACAGTTCCAGCTCTACCTCTATGATCTTATCGTCACCTTTCTTATTTTCTTCACCTTCTGACCTCTTCTGACTTCTTGTTGTGACAACATTAACATTCTCATGAATTTTCTGATTGCCTTGTGCTTGCACAGTTAATTGTTGTGCAATCTGTCCCATTTGAACTTCTAATTTTTTTATTGTAGCTGTTGGTATTTCGGTTATTGCTCCTTGTCTCTTCGAGGAATTGAGAATTTTGGGCATCCATCTTTTCAATAGCTACCTCTCATTTTGCCTTCTACAGAGCTCGTTGTTGATTTTCTTTCAAGGAGAAGTTGGGATGATTCTTCCACCCAGGATTATAGGTGTTAGAATATAAATTATTCTGCTTCAAAAAATTTATCTCCTAAATTTATTATGGAGTTGCAAGACATTGCACAATAATTACTGGTCCACTACAAATTTTACAAATAGCATTTTGTGCATGTTGAACCTAAACTACCTGTTGAGCACCTGGTTTCATTTCCTTTATTCTTTTCTCCACTTCTGCAGCAACTAGTTCCTCAATTCTAATTTATTTGTTGTCTTCCAACTTAAAATCAATAACTTCATTTGGTTTGCTTGTAACCGTGTCATATAATTCCAAGTTTTCATTCGCAACAATGGCTTCAATGATCTTCTTAATACCAGTAGTTGTTGTAAAGTTGGCTGAACCACCGACAAACTTTGTCAATAAGATTCTTTGTCTTCACTCTGAGGCCATTTACAAACATTTTCATTTGCTCAGTTTGATCCATATTGTTAGTGGGACAAGCTACCAAGAATCTCTTAAACATTTGTAAGAATCACCTAGTGACTCTCATTCTTTCTGCTTAAAATTCACAATTTCATATCTTTTTCCAATGTAAACATAAGCAGGAAAGGATTCATCAAGAAAAGTCTTCTCCATCTGTTCCCAAGTAGTAATACTCATATTAGGCAATGAGTAGAACCACTCTTCTGCATCTTCAGAAAGCATGAATGGAAACATTTTTAATTTCTTAGCTTCTTCAGAGTTCCCCTCAATCTTAGAAGTAGTACTCATGGTGAGGAATCTCTTCAAGTGTTTATTGGCATCTTTGTTGATCTTTCTGGTGAAAGATCTGTTCTTAAGATGTCGTATTGTTAAGGGGTGCAGCTGAAAATTTGCAACAGTTATCGATTGATTCACAATAGTCAACCGAACTGGTGAAGCATTTTCTCCTCCATAGTCCCCAAGAAGTCTCTCAGGATGTGGTGGATTTTCAGCCATTGGTCTTTCCTTTTCGGACTCTTAACTTGAATAATATGATGAGCCTTTTGATTCCATTCTAAGTAATCAATCTTGTATGCGCCTTGCCTGAAAAGTTCTTTTGAATTCTGCGTTAAAAGGAATTTCAACTGAGGGCTTTCCTTGCATACAAGGGTTAGACACAATTCAATAATAACTAAAAATATAAAAATAACAAAAAATAAAATTTTAGTTGCAGAGCAATAAAATATTAATTAAACTAAAATTGAACTCAGTAATTTGGCAGTCCCCGACAATGTCGCAAAAAACTTGATCGGTAAATTAGCAAGTGTACTAATTTGCCAATGTAGTAATAATTGGAAATCCCAAAGTATCAATCTCAAGGACTGCGTATTAGCATCGAGTTCTATTTGTGGTTCAATTAAACAAAACTTGAATTGGGGTTTTGGTTTGGAAATTGTCACTTAACAATAATTAAATAATAAGAAGAATGTAAATTATAGCATTTTCTCAAATATGAGGAGTATGCTAGGTTAAGTGTGTGATTTTCCTTGTAACAACCTTGAATTATGATTACTTTAACAAGTTCATGATAATCAATTACAAATATTTAGGTTGTTTTCCCTTAAGTCCTTAGTGGGAAAACATTTGAACATTCATCATAAATCCTAAGTCCTTAGAGAATTATGATGAAATCAAGCCTTTGTTTTATCAAGATTTAACCTATAACTATAGGGTATCCCTAGTCCTAGGTGATATCTATTATAGTCTAATCGTCAAAAACATTAATAATTGCGGTCTAACTAATCATTAACAATAAATAAATCCCTATTTGTAGGATAGGAAATGCATTGGAACATTGAAGCGTTAAATTGAATAAGAAAACAAATAGATTGATAAAACTAATAATTCATTATCGTTACAAAAAATCAAACCAGGGACATTCCCCTAGAATTGGGGGGTTTAGCTTCTAATACTGTTTAAGAGAATTTAAATAATTTAAAAAGTAGACATTACAGATATTGATAAACTTTGATCTTCAATCACTTCCGTTCATGAAAAATATTTGTCCTCCAATAATCTCATATGTTGCTCTCTTCAATCGTCAAACTTCTTCGCTAGCAAAAATTCCCCTAAATCCTTGTGAAAACTCATCTAAATAGTCACCATTCATTCAAATCGGTTCGAAGGACCTAAAAAGCCCCCCCACATCTTAACATATGGGCAAAATAGAAAATGGTCAGGAAATCAGCGTCACAGGCCAACATGGCCCGGGTCAGGAAACACGGCCACCAGTGTTGGCATATTGAATTTTTTATTCTTTAAGTCCCATGAAGGGAAACACGGCCCGTGTCAGGCAACACGGCCGCCCGTGTTATACCCTTGTATTCCTTTCTTCTACAATGTTTCCTAGGTGCTCCACTTGACACGGCCATGTCAGGTGACACGACCACCTGTGTCATGCCTCTTGAAAGGTGTTTTTTTCATTTCTTTTGAAACTCCGAGTTTTGCACTTTTTTTTCCCAATTTATTTCTTTGAACCTTAAAACAGTAAAACACATAAGCAAGACATAAAAAAAATGGTAAAATGAAATAAAACACTTGACAATAAAAAGAAAATATATTGAAATCAATGGTAAATAACTATGTAAAAACAACTGATCAGTATAGTAGAAGATGTTTTTGATTACAAGTTATGAATATCTATTTTGAGGGGTAGAAGCTGAGTGTATCTTCTATGTAGTAGAAAGTGGATTGTATTTCTTCTGTGAAGAGGAAGACACTTGATTATTCAGTTTGTGCAAGTTTTCATGGTAAATCATTCTTCACATCTTTTAAGAGAATCCTCTGAGAATATCATTCTAGTGAACCTGGATATTCAGTTGAAGATTGTATGTCATCCACAGACAAGGTCCGAGTTTAGATCAATACATAGAACATTGTCTTTACGCCAGATTAGAATGGGAATTTTTCGCCCAAGTAAGCATCAAGATTTCCTAAGGTCTTCATAATCAATAAATCCATACAGTGTTAAGTCTCCTCAACAATGGCAATCGTGTGTTATTTACTGCATTTTCATCTGTAATATTACTTGTTTGTTTAAATATTGTTTGTATATATAAACTTGTTAGTTTTTGAATGTTAACTTTAATGCATTGAGTATGTTTCAAGTGGATTGTATAATGATATATATCTTGAAGTGACCCATTCGTGTTCACTCATCCATTCGTTTGCACTTATGAAAGGTTTTTCTTGCATAATGATATTGTGATACGGTGGCCAGAACCAGACTGTTTTGAAATACTGGTTTGCGATTTGTGTTTGTGTTTGCAAAATGTAGCGGTAAGAGTCGCCACCGACTTTTATTTTATCCAACTGGAAAGGAAAAAAGCACAGAAAAATTCCATTTTTTTCGAGATTTTGAGTACGGGGTAGATTATAGGAAGGGAAGGTATTAGCACCCTTTCTATCTGTGGTTTTCCAAGGGCTCTTAGGTACTTGCTCATCATTTTAAAATTTCTTCTGTGTTTGTGTGTTTTGAAAAAAATTTGTTTTACTTCGATTTAACCCTTGCTTCTATCTTCAAGAGTGTTACGAAGTCGTTTTGAAAACTTTGTTTGAAAAGAGTGTAAGTGTGAAAAAGTTTGTTTGTATGAGCAAGTTCTTAAGAACTAATCTACCTACTCGAAAAAGAGAATGTTTCTGTTCTTGTTTCCTTTAGACAGTGTTATCCTACTATTAAGGAGTAAGTAGCACCATCGTTGGACTTTTAAGGGTCAATTAGAAAGGGACGTATGATCACTAAAGCAATGTTAGGACGTCTTAGTAATAACTCTAATGTCTTAAGATCAATATTCGAGGAAACATATCCGAGGCAACCATTCCGAGGCAACTTTTTCGAACGGGGATTTGATCTTTATTGAGACAAGAGAGCGACCACTAAAATACCCTATACTTAATGATCGTTTACCGAAGGCAACCGAAGTGAGATTATACCCTACGAGTGCGCATGTGCAAGTGATTTAACTTCAAGTTATTTATCTTTTCACATTTAGGGTTTGCTAACTGTTTTAAAGTTTACATACATTCTTTCCATGCATCCCTAATATCATACATCTAACAATTTAAAATTTGCGAGAATTAAAGTGCGGAAAGTAAAGCTACGCTATTACAAGGCTTCGGGTATTAATTACATAGCCAAAAAACCCACTAAAACGATAAATAAACGGAGAAAGTCCTAATTAATCTATTACATCATGTGAGAAGTTACATCAATATTACAAAAATAAATAAACGCGCGGCGAATAGAGAACGAGAGGAAATTAGGGTTTTGACCCCGTCTAACCTAATTTACAAGAAAATATTTTTTGGTTGTTTTGATTATTTTAAAAATAAAAGATTTTAAATTAAATATGAACCTAATTACCAATTAAATTAAATTAAGAAAAATACTAAATTTGACCTATTTTTGTATTTTTGTATTTTAAAGAAATAAGAAAATAGAAATTTAATTAGACAAAAACCCTAATTTTTTAATTGTTTTTATTTATTTACAAAACGAATTAAAGTTATCTAATAAATTAAATAAACTAATTAAATTAATTTTTTTTGATAAAAAAAAAACTAAATCTAATTTGATGAAAAATTATTTTTATGATTTTTTCATAAAAAGAATTATTTTTGTGTGAGTAAAAAATATTAAATAAAAGAAAATATAAATGAAAAGGAAAAGAATATGGGCCTGAGAAATAGCAATTTTGGGGGTGTTGATAGCAAGCTTTGGGCCCAAGAGCAAGGGTCCATGTTGACTTCCTGGATTCCATACTACACATTGACTGGGTCACATGATAGATCCTTCAATGATGGCCCTCAGATCTGGCTTCCTGGAGATCCAATGGTTGGATCCTGAGGGCACATGGTGGTCCTTTGGCCTGTGAAAGTACATGATTATACATGAAAAAATAAAATTGAAGAATATTGGGACCTGGGATTCGAACCTAGATCCTGAAGCCTTTTCCAACTGCCTTGTCACCAACTGAGCTGCGTGCTTTTATTGTATACAAAATAAACAATAATCATTATATTGAAAACAAGCGAAATAAAGAAACATCCGCGCGAAAATTCAGACGAGGCAATCAGTGGCTGCCACATCATCGTCCTTGTCCTCTCTCCGTTGCTAAAAGGTTCAGTGACCTTTACCTATGGACAAACGTCCGTCACTACAAACCCTACACACTTTAAAATCAAATACAGGCACGATAAATGGATTCTAAAGCCATGAACCAAATCGCCTTGGCCTGCTGAGCATTATGGTGCCCTTCTTGTGGACCAATTTAACCTGTACCAAAAGATCCTAAAATGAGACAACAAAACATAGCAATGGTAGTTTCCAGGAACAAGAATATGTAAGTATTTCATGCTATAAGTGCCAAAATCATGTGATTCGATTTCAAGAAAAAGCCATGGTCGTGGATCACTTACCGTGAGTTCTAGTGCTGGAAAATGCTTGTTCTTGATTCGTATAGCTTCCTTGCAATCCCAGGAAGCGAATGAGATGGCTAGGGGATCTTGAAAACGCCTGGAAGTAAAAAATCAAATCACCACTTTCTTTGAATTTTTTCAAGTTTTGTTCTGCCTCTCCACGCCTCTAATACCTTTGTTTTTTATCTGTAATTATCCACTATATACCAAGAAACAAATTAGGGTTACAAACATGCCTTCAATCTTTGTCCATTATGATTTTTGATCTTGATTTGATTCACTTGAAAATCTTTCCAAAATAGGACAAAGTCAATCTTTTTGTGCCCACCTATGCCTTGCACGAATTGATTCACTTGCTAGATGGATATGGGACCTGAAATGTGCACAAAATCTTGAGGTTTCAATGGTTTGGATATTTTCATGATTTAATTAGATTTAAATTGATTTAATTGGAATAAAAAATCAAAATAAATAGTAAAAATAAGATAAATACAAGTGGAAAGAGTTAGGGCTAGTGGACCATGCTACCAACTCAAAACAAGTGCAAAAGATTGGGCAAATTTAACAAAAATTGCAATTTGAGGCATAATTGACTTTTGACAATTTTGCAAAAAGGGTCAACTTCACCAATGCATAACTTCCTCAATTTTGACTCTTTTATGGTGTTATTGGACTTTTTAGAAAGATTGAGATGTCCTCTAAGAAACCCTTTTCGTTTCATCTAAATTGAGTCTTCCATGTTCATGTATGAAGCTTTGACAAAAAAGGTGTTTTTGTTGACTTTTCAAAATGACCTATAATGTCCAAATTCATAACTTCTTGTGAGTGCATATTTTGAACTTGGGAACTGAATATGTATTGTAGAGAATTAAATCCTCTTCAAAATTATCTTTGGATGGGTCATTTCTCATAAAGTATGAGAAAGTTATGCTTGGTCAAAGTTGAGTTGACTTTTCCTACAAAACCCTAATTTAGCAACTTTTGGGTTTTGATGAATTGTGAGCAATCCTTGATGAATCATGATAAACACTTGATAAAATTATGAATGATACTTCAAAATGAGGATTTTGACCAAAAATCTTGAAGTTTGACTGTATGTAGGTCACAGTTGACTTTTGCCCTAGCATAGTCGATTTTCAGGCTTTCGAGCAATTGACCGAGCAAACTTCCTCTGCAAGGCTTGAAATTTGACATGTATAATCTTGAGAACATATTAGGAAAAAGGTGAGCATTTGGGATCCCTTGGAATCAAGTATCTTGGTGCAACAAGAAACCCTAATTTGAGGTAGACTGCCTTAGGAGAGAGCTTGTCTGGTCAACCCTTGGACTTCCTTGAGCAACTTGAGGATCTTTCTTGAAATGTTTTGAGAAATATGGGAGGGCAAATTTTGGGGTACAACAGATATGAATTTTACTAGTCTATTGCTTAGGCAAATATAGGAGGGAGGATGATGTCAATTGAAAAATGTAAAAATCTGTGGTTGTATGCTTTCCAATAAGACATTTTTAATGATGTACAAGCATTATTTCAATTCATAAACACCGGAGGTATAAGAGAGTGAAACCCTCCTTAACCCTTTTGAGCCTTGAAGTATGAATTTATTTTGGTGTGAAAAAACCCTTATTTTTATCCCAGTGGTAGGGTAGTGTTCGGCTAATTCGACCGACCTTTAAAATCTCATCAGGAGTGTGAAATCAAATGAGAAACCATAATGGTTATCCCTCATTAATCAAGAGTGTGCATATAAGGATCAACCATAATGGTTATCCTTCAACTATTGGGAGGTCAAAAGATGATGAAACCATGATGGTTATCCTTCATCTACCTAAAGAGAAAGGTAGTCATCAATTTTCGGCAAGTCAAAACATTTAGCGTTATACAATCTATTCAAAGAAAAGAAAGAAATGATTAAAAAAAAATAAGAAAGAAATCCTGCTAAGTCAAAAGGAAAATAAATCTTGAAAGAAAATGACTTAGGAAAAAATTAGGGCATCCCACTAGACTTCAAAATCAAAATTCAAAAGAATTTGTCCAAGCAAAAGTTAGGGAAAACGATGAAAAGAAAAAGATTGAGAAACAAAAAGAAGAGGATTATGAAATACAAATCCTCTATAGAGAGTAAAGTCGTCTGAACAGAAACCAAAGAACGAAAGGTGAGTGACTGTCATGTCTAAAAAACTCGTTGATTCCTTAACCATCTCAAATTCCTGTTGAGAGATGAATGCTCGTGTCAATTTAATTGAACATAGGAATGGAGAACATCACAGATAATAGGTGGAGAAAACAAGATACTATTCGGTCGAATCCGGGATTCATAACTTGTGTTAAATATGTACCACTATCTGGTCATAATCCAGGCTTCGCGGTGTCTTTGGCTGCTATCTGGTCGTAATCCAGGCTTCACAGAAACTTTTATTGCTATCTGGTCGTAATCCAGGCTTCATAGAAACTTGTATTGCTATCTGGTCGTAATCCGGGCTTCACGGCTTGTGTTTATGATATACCACTATCTGGTCAAATCCAGGCTTCATGGTGTCTCAGACTGCTATCTGGTCGTAATCCATGCTTCACAGTAACTTACTGAGCTGTTATCCGGTCGTAATCCAGGCTTCACGGCTTGTTGGGTATTAAACTATTATCCGATCGAACCCGAGCTTCATAGTTTAGAGATAAACCATTATCTGGTCGATTCCAGGCTTCGCGGTGTTTGATACTGTTATCCGGTCGTTCTCCGGGCTTCACAATATGATGTAGAAATCAAGATACTATCTGGTCGGATCCGGGCTTCATAGATTGAACTTGGTGAGAATTTGATTGTATCTTTTTCCTGAAAGGTAAAGAGTTAGTCGTATGTAATGCATGCTATGCATCGAACAATGATGTTCTCAAATTAAATGAGATTGGGTTGTATGATGCGTATGCGCATGTCAAGATGTATGGACATGCAATGTTTTTATGATATTCTCTAACTGCGGAAAATAAATCCCGGACTACTGCTGGAGAGTGCAAGGAGTTGAATTTTTCGTTGTCGCTGGGAATAACGACCGAAGATGATTGTGAAAATTATCCTGCTGGCGAATAAACTGACGAGAAAATGACTTTGTGGGGAAGAGATGCTCAGCTAGAGGATCTGTTGATTTGGAGGAACAACCTCGGCTGGGGATGAATTACCGTTGCTGGCGATAATGAAACCTGTCGGGGATTGAGATTCTTCTTATGGAAGAAATAAACTCCACTGGGGATAATTTTCTAGTGCTGATGATAGATAAACTCTGCTTGGGGGAGAATCAATGTTTTTTAGATACCTTTTGCTCTGCGGGGAGTGAATGTACCTTTAATCGTATTCTCTAGCTAGGTCTATCCCTATACCTGGTGGACAGAGCAACCGTAAGGTTTGGACATTTCTTGTTTGGCCCTGTTCCTCATATTACGAGTAATCGTCTTTTGTTTCATATGTAAATATTTATGAGCAACAATTATTGTCAAATGCGTATATCAAAAATGAACATTGGACGTTCTTGGAAAAGAAAACAAAAAAAGGAAAAAAATTTGAAATTTCTTTGTGAAAATGAATTGTATTGATTTTGAAGTTGGCCTGTAAATAGGCGTTTTTGTATAAGAGGCTGACGTCCTAGTAAGAGAATGCCGCTGAATGAAACAGAGTTTATACAATTTGTGCAAAACAAAGAGAAACCGCTATGTAAACAATCCCACTGGGTTCCAACTATGCTATTGCCTTTATATCTTCGAGAGTCTCATCACTTTGCTACTTGGTTGAAGGTAGATCAGATTGATTAGTGCTATCCGAGCTTGATAGTTAATACTGAAGTCTGGTTACCAAATGATCCAATGAGACATATTGTTACGCTTCAATCCCTAATTTTTTCCTGAACCTCCCTTTCGGGTTTTCAGTCCACCGGGATACCCTTTTTTGCCCAAGCCGCCATTTCAGGTTTTCGACTTGCCAGGTGTACAATTTTTTTCATTTTCATCCCTTATTTTTTCCCGAACCCTTTTGGTTCCCATGGAAGCCCTTATTTTTGCCTAGGCCAGTCAACCTAGCGGGTCTTTGATTATGCATAGTATTTTTTCACTATGTCTGCATTGACGGGGTGAGGAAGGTCGTCACCATCCATGGTGGTTAGAATCATAGCTCCTCATGAGAAAATGTTCTTAACCACAAATGGCCCTTCGTACGTAGGGGTCCGTTTGTCCCTGGGATCACCTTGCGGAAGTATGATGCGTTTGATCACCAGATCCCCAATTTGATACTCTTGTCGCCTAACTTTCTTGTTAAATGCCTTGATCATCCACTTTTGATACGTCTGACAATGACAAATAGCAGTAAGTCTCTTTTCGTCGATTAAGTTCAGCTGATCAAGTCGGGTCTGGATCTAGTCATCCTCGCTCAAACCTGCGCCCTTCATAATCCGAAGAGAGGGTATCTGGACTTCAATGCGTAAGACTGCCTCCATGCCATACACCAAAGAGTAGGGTGTTTCCCCTGTTGAAGTCAGTGCTGAGGTTCGGTACCCATGAAGAGCAAATGGTAACATCTCGTGCCAATCTTTGTATGTCACCGTCATCTTCTGCACAATCTTCTTGATGTTCTTATTAGCCGCTTCAACAACCCCATTCATCTTCGGTCGGTAAGGATAAGAGTTATGATGATGTATCTTAAATTGTTTGTAGAGCTTAGTGATCATCGTATTGTTGAGATTTGTACCGTTGTCCATAATGATCCTCTCTGGTATACCATACCGATAGATTAAATTGTGCCGAATAAACCGCGCCACGAAGTTCTTGGCTACTGTAGCAAAGGAAGATGCCTCAAACCACTTTGTAAAGTAATCAATAGCCACCATAATGAAACGATGCCCGTTGGATGTAGTAGGTATGATCTCACCAATCATGTCGATGCCCCACATTGCAAAGGGCCAAGGAGCTGTCAAGATGTTCAGAGGAACTGGAGGTATGGGCACCTTATCAGCATAGACTTGGCACTTGTGACATGTCCGAGAGTGTTGATAATAATCGGCTTCCATAGTATACCAATAGTATCCCGCTCGTAGGATCTTATTTGCCATGGTATGCCCACTGGAATGAGTCCCGAAAGTACCTTCATGTAACTCTGCCATAATCTTTTTTGCCTCGTTCTTATCCACACATCGCAGTAAGGTTGAGTCATGGTTACACTTGTTGAGAATGCCATTGCTGATGAAGAACTTCACAGCGAACCTCTTCAGAAACTTTTTATCATTAACAGATACACCCTCGGGGTACTCCTGAGCCTCAAGATATTTCTTTACCATGTGGAACCAGGGTTTATCTGCTACCTCTTCAGTCTCAATGTAACAGCAATGTGCGGGTTCGTCCAACCTCTCAATGGTAATCTGGGGAGCCTCATTGTCCCACCTGACCTTGAACATATAAGACATGGTAGCTAGCGCGTCCGCTAACTGATTCTCTTCTCTAGGGAAGTGTTCAAAGGTTATCTCCTCGAAATGTGGAAGCAATGTTAATACATACTTTTTGTAAGGAATAATATTTGGGTGTTTCATATCCCACTCTCCTTTAACCTGACTGATCACGAGAGCGGAATCTCCGAATACACTCAAGAACTTAATCCTTAGGTCAATAGCTGCTCAAAGGCACATGATGCACGCTTCATACTCCGCCATGTTGTTGGTGCAGTTAAAATATAATCAGACGGTGAATGGAGTATGACAGCCTTCAGGAGATATGCCAATGCCATTACCCAAAGCGTTTGAAGCTGCGTCAAAATACATAGACCATCAGGATCCCTCCTCGGGTCCTTCATCCGGTCCAGGTTTTTCACAGTGGGTCACCAACATGATGTTCTCATCTGGAAACTCTAAATTCATAGACTGGTAATCATCCACGGCCTGATGCGCCAAATGATCTGCCAACACACTCCCCTTGATTGCTTTTTGGGTTGTGTACTGGATGTCGTACTCAGTCAAGATCATCTTCCATCTTGCTATTCTTCCGGACAAGGCAGGCTTTTCAAAGATATACTTGATTGGGTCCATCTTTGATATCAATAAGGTGGTGTGAGTCAGCATATACTGTCTCATCCGACGAGCAGCCCATGCCAAAGCACATCAAGTTTTCTCAAGAAGTGAGTATCGGGTCTCACAGTCGGTAAACTTTTTGCTAAGGTAGTAAATAACATGCTCTTTTCAGCTAGACTCGTCATGCTGCCCCAAGACGCACCCCATTGAATTGTCGAGTACTGTCAAGTATAAGATCAAATGTCTTACTTCAACTGGAGGCAACAGAATAGGGGGCTCTTGGAGATATTCCTTGATCCTTTCAAAAGTGGCCTGACATTCATCATTCCATATTACCACTTGATCTTTCTTCAACAGCTTGAAGATTGGTTCACAAGTAGCAGTCAGGTGCGAAATGAATCGGGCAATGTAGTTCAGACGTCCCAAAAAGCCTCTGACTTCTTTTTCCGTTCGGGGAGCTGGTATTTCCTGTATAGCCTTTACCTTGGCTGGATACACTTGAATACCTTTATCACTTGGGTACACTTCAACCTGTCGAACAACTTCTGGAGATGGTCAAGATGTTCTTCTTCAGTTTGGGATCTTGCAATCATGTCATCAACGTATACCTCAATCTTAAGGTGAATCATGTCATGGAACAAATCGACCATGGCGTGCTGATACGTTGCCCTAACATTCTTCAATCCGAACGACATGACTTTGTAGCAAAAGGTACCCCAGTGCGCAACGAATGTTGTCTTCTCCATGTCTTCGGGAGCCATCATAATCTGATTGTAACCAGAAAAACCATCCATAAAGGAGAAGATCTTATGCTGCGCAGTGTTGTCGACCAGAACATCAATGTGAGGGAGCGGGAAATCATCTTTGGGGCTTGCCCTATTCAGATCCCTATAGTCCACACATATTCTAACCTTATCATCTTTTTTTGGCACCAGAACCACGTTGGCAACCCACTGTGGCTAAGAAGTGACAGCTAGAAAATTGGCATCAAAATGTTTCATGACCTCAGCTTTGATTTTCTCAGACATCTCTGGGCACATGTGGCGGACTTTCTGCTTCGCTGGAGGACAATCTTCTTTGATTGACAGGCGGTGTACCACAATATCGATATCCAACCCAGACATATCTTCATAAGACCAAGCAAAGATCTCAACATAGTTGTGTAGCATCTGTATCAACTGTTGCTTGACACTAGGCTCCAGATTTTCACCGATCTTGACCTCTTTCTTATCTTCCTCCGTAGCCAAATTTATTGATTCCACTGGCTCTTCATGGGGCTGTATGGCCCTTTCTTCCTGTACTAACAGTCTAGCAAGTTCCCCAGGAACTTCGCAATCACCCTCACCTTCATCCTCGGCTTGGTTGATCGGATTTTCGAAGTCATAACTGGTAGTAGCAGAGTTGTTATCAATGGGATCCAGAGTGGATGTGGATCTGCATTATAATATGTGAGTGTGTATAAGACAATAGCTGTTTTAATAAAGTGCAAGATAGAAAAGAAAAACAAGGAGCACAAAATTTGTAATGCAAGAAAACTTCCAATGCTTTATTGATGATATATGAAAATGACAAATAATAAGCCCTCGCAAACAAAGCCAAGGTGCCTCGGGTAAGGCACCGGGCCGTAAAGTTTTAAACTGTTTGTTACAAATTTCAAAACAAAAGTCTATTACTGTGTAATAAAAGAAATGGGCACGTAGTCCTTTGTCGTCCAATTGTTTAATCTACCGTTGGTAGTCGGGTAAATCCATCTTTCGAACTTTGACTCTTCTTTGTCGTCTTCAATTGCATTCACTCCCGGATTACTGATGCATAGAGGAGGTCTTCAAATCTGCGCACGCCGAACAACCCTTTGAGCCTCTTTTTCAATAACAACCTTGGCAGCCTTGAGGGAAGCCATCTTCATTGGAGGTTCTTCAACAAAAACTTCAGTCGACGCCAGAGTCTGGGGGACCTCTTCAAAGTTCTGACACGGGGTTTCGATGAACTCCCCATCCATCTCCACATACCAAAAAGAGTTAAGATGGCTCACCATGTACTCCTCTTCTCCTCGTACCGTAATAATCTTCCCCTTTACTGGATATTTCAACATTTGATGGAGCGTAGAAGTCACTACCCCAGCCTTATGAATCCACGGGCGACCCAGCAAACAAGAATAAGATGGTCAGATGTCCATCACATAGAACGTAGATGCAAAAGTCTGAGAGACAACTTTAACAGGAACATCCACCTCCCCGTGCACCATCCTTTTGGACCCATCAAAGGCCCTAACCACAATATTACTCGGTTTCAGAACCAAACCTTCACAATTCAGCCGGTCTAGTGCTTTCTTGGGTAAAACATTTAATAAGGACCCAGTATCCACCAGTACATGGGATAGAGTAGTGCCCCTGCACTCGATCTAAACATGCAGAGCACCATTGTGATTCCTTCCTTTGGCAGTCAGATCTGCGTCGGAGAAACCCAACCCGTTGTCAGCGGTCAAACTAGCCACACAGTCTTTGAATTGATCAGTAGATGTATCCTGTGGCACATGTGCAGTTTTAAGGAATGCAATTAAAGCCTTTGCATGGGCTTCTGAGCACAACAATAAGGATAACATGGAGATCTTCGACGGGGTCTGCCCCAGCTGCTCGACTATATTATAGTCGCTCTTCTTGATAATCTTCAGAATTTCCTCTATCTCCTGCCTAGAGTTTCTACAACAATCTTCTTAGGTGCCTCCGTCTGGGCAGGCTCACCTGTGACTTCTTTGTCCCGAGTGTCAGATGGCTCGGCGAAAGGGGTGATAACTGGAATATGAACTGGGATAATAGCTGATGTACTGGCAGATGGAATGGCAGCAGGCTTTTGAATAGTCGGAGGGAAAATCTCAGGAGAGAAGAGTCTTCCGCTTCGGTTGGCCTTGCTAGCCCCAACAATATTGCTGATATCAGTATTAGCTTCTTCAACCTTCAAATCTTGTTTGATCATATGATATTACACATCAGCCCCATAGTGCCACAGGACAACCTTATCCGAAGTGTATGGGATAGGACCAGGGATAATAATGATTAATGGAGAAACTCTTGGAATGGATGTAATCCTAACAGGTTTTCTCGAGGAAGCCTTAGAAGGATTGGCAGAAATGGTTATGATGGAAACATCTTCAACAGGAATCAACGTAATCAAATTTTTCTCGAATATGATCTATTTGTTATCCATCAGGCGTTGAACACCTGACTTCAATAAATGGCAACTAGCAGGCAGGATTGAACATAGGTGGCAACCTTTGCCACAACCCGGAAATAAACTGGCCGATAATAGGTTCTTCTTTACTGTCATCAACAGAGTAGAAATGTCTTCCACAGAGGTCACAAATTAATCACCATCCACATCATTTACTCCATGCTTGGGCATAGGAGCAGTCATGACGTTAGGCTTTTCCGGAGCGTAAAAATTAATTTCTTTAGCTTCAATCAAATCTTGTACCTTATTCCTCAAGGCCCAGCAGTTATTTGTATCATGCCCTGGGATATCAGAGTCATAGGCACAACATGCGTTTGGATTATACAGCATAGATGTGGTGCTGGGATTCTTCGGGGCTTCCCTCAGAGTTATCAGGTTGGTCTTCAACAATTGCGGTAGAATTTGAGACAGAGCCATACTGAGGCGAGTATACTGTCTTTGCGGCCTATCTACTCTTTTTTGATTGTTGTGTTGTGGGGCAATAATGGGTCTTGATATTACTACCGCATTTACTGCTTGGCAGTGTTCAGGTTGATTTTGGCTCCTCGAGTTGTAAACTGCACTAGCTTCTTTTCTGAAACGCTTCTTTTCTGTAATTGATGAAGCACCTTTATGTATCTTGCCACTTCTGATACCAGCTTCTACCCTCTCCCTAGTCAAAATCAATTCAGTAAACCCTGATGACGAACTACCGATCAAGTGATTGAAAAACAGACCAGACAAAGTCCCGAGAAACATATCCACCAACTCCCTATCGGACAGAGGGGGTTGGACTCTTCCAGCCAGATCTCTCCACTTCTGAGCATAGTCCTTAAAGCCTTCGCTTGCACCCATAGACATACCCTGAAGCTGAGTACGCGTGGGAGCAAGGTCAGTGTTATATTGGTATTGCTTGTAAAAAGCAGCAGCAAGGTCCTCCCAGTTACGGACATTAGCTCATTCCAATTGATAAAACCATTCAAGCTAAGTCCCTGACAGACTATCTTGAAAGAAATGAACCCACAGATTTCTATCAGCAGTATAGGGTTGGATTTTTCTGACATATGAGCGGAGATGGAGCTTTGGACAGGATACTCCATCGTACTTAGCAAAAACAAGAGCTTTAAACTTGTGAGAGATCACCACCCCAGATTCCAGTCCCAGATCTCCGAAGTCCAAACCAGGTATCTTCTGAATCTCCATTTCACTCAGACGGTCTTCAAGTTGCTTATACCTATCCTCAGCAGGAGGATACTGTTCTTCATCAAAATTAGTGTCATTATCAGAGACTACAGGACTAGGACCCTTTTCTTCCTCTTGATTCTCTCCACCTTTAGATGAATGAGAGAAATCAGCTTCCTGTTGCAACCTATTCCCAAATCTATGACCCATATTCAGAAGGACCACCTTCTACTTCTTCTTTTTCATCTCCTTCAAGATGAGAGTCTTCAAATCCTGTTGCCCTTTAGCCAAGTTCAGGAACATCTCTTGGAACTGAGTATTCTGTGCTTGAAGAGCTTTAATGGCTTGATCGGTAGGTGTTTCAGAAGACATTTTGTGCTGAAATAAATAGCGAAGAAGATGAGAAACCTGTAATGATACCTGTAATAAGGTGCATGATAACGGAATGCGTATGAAATGATTTCAAAGCCTTTGGGAGAGTTAAATTTGCAAACCAAGAAATAAACAAACTTTATTAGATTAAACTAGAAAAATGTTTAGCAATTCCTTTAAGGCGTTACAAAAGAAATAAACTGAACATAAATCTAAACTAGAAACAAGCAAAAAATCAGAAATCCCATGGCCGCTTTCCCTTCGTGCTGACATAGTCGTTGATCGTCCTTTCATTCTCAAGTTGCCTCGTGAGCCTCAAGATCTTCCTCTCTTGTTCATGATACTTATCCCTGTAGGTATCCCTTTCTTCCTTCAGCTGAATCCAGGATCTCTTCAATGCCCCCAGGTCAGTAGGCATGTAGGGATAGAGGACCGTGTAAGGAACACCTTCTTCATTAGTATGCTCCACAATCACTGGTAACACAGCTTCATAAGGCATCCCAAGCTTCTGAGCTCGAGCTCGGACCCACTAGAGGTAGGATTGCATAGGGAGAGAAGTCTTTGGTCCTAGATCTTGAGGGTCAGACCTGTTCACCATGCCCCAGGCTCTTACAAACCTTCGGTGATGCTCGTCAACATCCTCTTTGTAGTCAAAGACAATATCTGTAAGAAGTAGCTCATGGGGACCGTCTCTACGAGCGTGACCAAACTGTCATAAAGCCAAACAAGGACTATAGGTTATACCTCCTCTAATTCCAAGCAGCGGGACATTAGGGTATTCCCCACATCGATCAATGATAGCAACACCTTCCATATCCTTAGAACTCTAAAGAATGTCTGTATGGGCAAGGGACATTATCCTGTAAGGTCATCCTAACCCTTCCTCATTCTTCAACATAGAATTGGGAAGGTGCGAAATAAACCACCTCGCCAACAGCGGCATGCAACACATGAGGGTCCCTCTTCTACGCGCCGTACGAGTATAGAGAGCATGCAAAATGTCACCCAAGAGGGTAGGCATAGGATTGCGAGACAAGAAGATCTTAACTGCATTCAAATCTATGAAGGAATCTGGATTCAGGAAAAGAACCAATTCATAGATGAGGAGAGCTAAGATGTCTTCAAAAGGCTAAAAGTCCAAACTGTCCCAGAATAGTTGAGCTTGATCCATCAGAAACTTAGCCAAGAAACCTTTAACCCCGCTCCGTGTTTCCCAATTAGACACTACATCAGCCTTTTTCAAGTGTAAAGTTGAAGCAATGTCTTATGGCCTAGGAGTTTCTTCCAAACCTGTAAAGGGCATCTGCTCGAGGATGGATATACCCAACAAATGAGAAAACTCTTTCAAAGTGGGAACTAGCTGATAATCCGGGAAGGTGAAACAATGATGCACTGGATCAAATTACTGGAATAGCACACTCATCATTTGCTCATCAAACCTGGAGGTAACCAAACTAAGAAGCTGACCATGTATTCTAATGAATGAAGAAATATCAGAAACTCTCGAGGCTAAGTCTTTGAGTTGAGTAGGTTTTTGCACAAAGTTAAATCGGATGGTGTTTCTGCGCACGGAAACCATAATCTGCAAAACAGATCAAAGATAAATCCCCTCGGTCTTTGAAATGGTTAGTATAATGAAATATGAATGTGATGTTATGATGCATGATGTCATGATAAAACACACAATAGGTATAGAAGATAGCAGACATGGTAAAGGAAAACAAGTCACACAATAGCCTTTAAGTTTCAGGCTTGCATGGGGTTTAGGTATTACCCTCTTGAAGTTCAGTTGGTTTCAACCTGTCCTAATAATAGTAATCGGGTTCTAGAGGTTCTCAATATCACTGACCATCCTCCATCGGTCATGGTTTCAACTCACACAATCTTTTCTTGCGGCTGGAACTATCTCGAGAGTATGGTCCCAATCAGTGTAGTATCGAGTATCAAACAGTTCCCAGCTTTACACTGAGACCGGCTATCTCACTACTTCTTATGGCCAAATTGGTCAATTATAGGTTCTAAGGTTAGTTGATGCTTAACGACCCATATAGCTGCCTCGTATTCTCCCCGTTTCTCCACAAGGGATACCGGTACCAACTAATGTGCCACATCAACGTAGCTACTGCTTCAACCGTATCGGTCTATGCCATACAGTTCCCTCACAGTTTATTGCTACTTACCTAAAAGGTGCCCCCAGATCCGGGTTAGGATCTATAGTAACTCCCGATACAAATCCCTCAAAGATAAAGCAATCAAATCAAACAATAGAAGAAAATTATGATGAACTAATCCTAAGTTATACCCCATTTATTATTTCCCCAGCAGAGTCGCCAGTTTTGTGATATGGTGGCCAGAATCGGACTGTTTTGAAATGCTGGTTTGCGTTTTGCGTTTGTGTTTGCAAAATGTCGCGGTAAGCAAGAGTCGCCACCGAATTTTATTTTATCCAACTGGAAAGGAAAAAAGCACATAAAAATTCCCCTTTTTCGAGATTTTGAGTCCGGGGGGTAGATTATAGAAAGGGAAGGTATTAGCACCCTTTCTATCTGTGGTTTTCCACTGGCTCTTAGGTACTTGCTCATCATTTTAAAATTGCTTCTGTGTTTGTGTGTTTTGAAAAGTTTTTGTTTTACTTCGATTTAACCCTTGCTTATGTCTTCAAGAGTGTTACCAAGTCATTTTGAAAACTTTGTTCGAAAAGATGTAAGTGTGAAAAAGTTTGTTTGTTTGAGCAAGTACTTAAGAACTAATCTACCTACTCGAAAAAGAGAATGTTTATGTTCTTCTTTCCTTTAGACAATGCTATCCTACTATTAAGGAGTAAGTAGCACCGTCATTGGAGTTTTAAGGGTCAATTCGAAAGGGACGTACGACCACTAAAGCAATGTTAGGACGTCTTAGTAATAACTCTAATGTCTTAAGATCAATATTCGAGGCAACATATACGAGGCAACCATTCCGAGGCAACTTTTCCGAACGGGACTTTGATATTTATTGAGACAAGAGAGCGACCACTAAAATACCCTATACTTAATGATCGTTTACCGAAGGCAACCGAAGTGAGATTATACCCTAGGAGTGTGCATGTGCGAGTGATTCAACTTCAAGTTATTTATCTTTGCACATTTAGGGTTTGCTAATCGTTTTAAAGTTTACAAACATTCTTGTCATGCATCCCTAATATCATACATCTAACAGTTTAAAATTTGCGAGAATTAAAGTGCGGAAAGTAAAGCTACGCTATTACAAGGCTTCGGGTATTAATTACATAGCCAAAAAACCCACTAAAACGATAAATAAACGGAGAAAGTCCTAATTAATCTATTACATCCTGTGAGCAGTTACATTAATATTACAAAAAAAAATAAACGCGCGGCGAATAGAGAACGAGAGGAAATTAGCGTTTTGACCCCGTCTAACCTAATTTAAAAGAAAAGATTTTTTTGGTTGTTTTGATTATTTTAAAAATAAAAGATTTTAAATTAAATATGAACCTAATTACCAATTAAATTAAATTAAGAAAAATACTAAATTTGACCTATTTTTATATTTTGTTATTTTAAAAATAGAAAATAGAAATTTAATTAGACAAAAACCCTAATTTTCTAATTGTTTTTATTTATTTATTTACAAAAGGAATTAAAGTTATCTAATAAATTAAATAAACTTATTAAATTAATTTTTTTTTATAAAAGAAAAAACGAAATCTAATTTGATGAAAAATTATTTTTATGATTTTTTGATAAAAAGAATTATTTTTGTGTGAGTAAAAAATATTAAATAAAAGAAAATATAAATGAAAAGGAAAAGAATATGGGCCTGAGAAATAGCAATTTTGGGGGTGTTGATAGCAAGCTTTGGGCCCAAGAGCAAGGGTCCATGTTGACTTCCTGGATTCCATACTGCTCGTTGATTGGGTCACATGATAGATCCTCCAATGATGGCCTTCAGATCTGGCTTCTTGGAGATCCAATGGTTGCATCCTGAGGGCACATGGTGGTCCTTTGGCCCGTGCAAGTACATGATTATACAAGAAACAATAAAATTGAAGAATATGGGGAACTGGGATTCGAACCCAGGTCCTGAAGCCTTTTCCAACTGCCTTGTCACCAACTGAGCTGCGTTCTTTTGTTGTATACAAAATAAACAATAATCATTATATTGAAAACAAGCAAAATAAAGAAACAACAGCGCGAAAATTCAAACGAGGAAATAAGGGGCTGCCACGCCATCGTCCCTGTCCTCTCCCCATTGCTAAAAGGTTCAGTGACCTTTACCTACGGACAAACGTCCGTCACTACAAACCCTGCACACTTAAAAATCAAATACAGGCACGATAAATGGATTCTAAAGCCATGAACCAAATCGCCTTGGCCTGCTGAGCATTATGGTGCCCTTCTTGTAGACCAATTTCACCTGTACCAAAAGATCCTAAAACGAGACAACAAAACCTAGCAATGGTAGTTTCCAGTATAGCCAATAAAAATGCAATTAATTGTTATGAGTAGCATGCAAATGCTTCAAGGAACAAGAATATGTAAGTATTTCATGCTATAAGTGCCAAAATCATGTGATTCGATTTCAAGAAAAAGCCATGGTCGTGGATCACTTAAAGTGAGTTCTAGCGCTGAAAAATGCTTGTTCTTGATTGGTATAGCTTCCTTGCAATCCCAGGAAGCTAATGAGATGGCTAGGGGATCTTGAAAACGCCTGAAAGTAAAAAATCAAATCACCACTTTCTTTGAATTTTTTCAAGTTTGGTTCTGCCTCTCCACGCCTCTAATACCTTTATTTTTTGTCTGCAATTGTCCACTATATTCTAAGGAATAAATTAGGGTTACAAACATTCCTTCAATCTTTGTCCATTATGGTTTTTGATCTTGATTTGATTCACTTGAAAATCTTTCCAAAATAGGCCAAAGTCAATCTTTTTGTGCCCACCTATGCCTTGCACGAATTGATTCACTTTCTAGCTGGATATGGGACCTGAAATGTGCACAAAATCTTGAGGTTTCAATGGTTTGGATATTTTCATGATTTAATTAGATTTAAATTGATTTAATTGGAATAAAAAATAAAAATAAATAGTAAAAATAAGATAAAGACAAGTGGAAAGAGCTAGGGCTCGTGGACCATGCTACCAACTCAAAACAAGTGCAAAAGATTGGGCCCATTTAACAAAAATTGCAATTTGAGGCATAGTTGAATTTTGACAATTTTGCAAAAAGGGTCAAATTCACCAATGCATAACTTCCTCCATTTTGACTCTTTGAAGGTGTTCTATGACTTTTTAGAAATCTTGAGATGTCCTATAAGCAACCCTTTTGGTTTCATCTCAATTGAGTCTTCCATGTTCATGTATGAAGCTTTGACAAAAAAGGTGTTTTTGTTGACTTTTCAAAATGACCTATAATGTCCAAATTCATAACTTCTTGTGAGTGCATATTTTGAACTTGGGATCTGAAGATGGATTGTATAGAATTGCATACTCTTAAAAATTAGCTTTGAATGGGTCATTTCTCATAAAGTATGAGAAAGTTATGCTTGGTCAAAGTTGAGTTGACTTTTCCTACAAAACCCTAATTTAGCAACTTTTGGGTTTTGATGAATTGTGAGCAATCCTTGATGAATCATGATAAACCCTTGATCAAATGATGAATGATACTTCAAAATTTGGATGTTGACCAAAAATATTGAAGTTTGACTGTATGTAGGCCATAGTTGACTTTTGCCCTAACATAGTCGATTTTTAGGCTTTTGAGCAATTGACTGAGCAATCTTCCTCTGCAAGGCTTGAAACTTGACATGGATGATCTTGAGAACATATTAGGACAAAGGTGAGAATTTGGGATCTCTTGGACTCAAGTATCTTGGTGCAACATGAAACCCTAATTTGAGGTAGACTGCCTTAGGAGAGAGCTTGTCTGGTCAACCCTTGGACTTCCTTGAGCAACTTGAGGATCTTTCTTGAAAATTTTTGAGCAATATGGGAGGGAAAACTTTAGCGTACAACAAATATGAATTTTACTAGTCTATTTCTTAGGCAAATATAGGAGGGAGGATGATGTCAATTGAAAAATGTAAAAATCTATGGTTGTACGCTTTCAATAAGACATTTTTAATGATGTACATGCATTTTTTTCAATTCCTAAACACCGGAGGTATAAGAGAGTGAAACCCTCGTTAACCTTTGAGCCTTGAAGTACGAATTTATTTTGGTGTGAAAAAACCCTTATTTTTAACCTAGGGGTAGGGTAGTGTTCGACTAATTTGACTGACCTTTAAAATCTCATCAGGAGTGTGAAATCAAATGAGAAACCATAATGGTTATCCCTCATTAATCAAGAGTGTTCATATAAGGATCAACCACAATGGTTACCCTTCACCTATTGGGAGGTCAAAATAAGATGAAACCACAATGGTTATCCTTCATCTACCTAAAGAGAAAGGTAGTCATCAATTTTCGTCAAGTCAAAACATTTAGCGTCATACAATCTATTCAAAGAAAAGAAAGAAATGATTAAAAAAAAATAAGAAAGAAAGCCTTCTAAGTCAAAAGGAAAATAAATCTTGAAAGCAAATGACTTAGGAAAAAATTAGGGCATCCCACTGGACTTCAAAATCAAAATTTAAAAGAATTTGTCCAAGCAAAAGTTAGGGAAAACGATGAAAAGAAAAAGATTGAGAAACAAAAATAAGAGGATTATGAAATACAAATCCTCTGTAGAGAGTAAAGTCGTCTGACAGAAACCAAAGAACGAAAGGTGAGTGATTGTCGTGTCTAAAAAACTCGTTGATTCCTTACCCATCTCAAATTCCTGTTGAGAGATGAATGCTCGTGTCGATTTAATTGAACATAGGAATGGAGAACATCACGGATAATAGGTGGGTTAGGTTAGAATTTGATCCTTAAAATCCTTTTTTCAAAAACCGTGAACTAGGCTACGTTATAACCCTTAAAAGTCCTAACTGAAACATGGTTTATTTCGAAGGCGTGCTATAACGAGATGGCGCTTGACTGGCTCCTAAGTAGTGTTCTTGAATATATGTGTTGGTATTTTATGCTTTAATTATATTTCATGTAAAAATATTTTTCAAATTTCATACTCTAGCTAGAGTTGTAACATTATTTCGTTCAGAGTTTTTTAAACTTCAAGACTAACATACGCTTTGCATTAGAATTTTCATTCTTAGAACAAACATTTTTTTGTAAACAATTACCTGACAACAAGGAAAGTTTCTATGATGTGAATTAGTGAAGGGCATGATAATGTCCAAGTAAGAAGACTTGAGAACTACGTAGAGTAAAGGCCAATCGTTTCAAGAGGATAGTCGTAGCTAGGAGTATGTTGCCTAAAAACTTTGTTGAGTATGACAAAGACATTTTCACAATCTGATCACCCTATCAAGGATGAGTTTGAAGTTTTTGTTGGGCAAAAGATATGTAGAGTATAGCCAATCTGGGGAAATCAAGTCGGGATTCGATCCCTCAAAGTTCAGTCAATCTGGGGCAGTTACGTTGAGATTCGAAAAATCTCTCAATGAATCTATTGATCAAGGAGAAATATTTAGAACTTTAAATACTAGGTAAATTCATCTCCATTCACTATGATAAAAGAAGCCTTGAGGGGAAAATTTCCCTCATAAACTATGTAGTCTGGGGAAAGTTATGAATTAAAGGAACCGTCATTTATTCAGGATAATTATTCTATAGTTGATCATCACAAGAGCAAGAACCCTCGAGAATATCACCAGCGAAAGATTCTTAGTTTATTTCTTAAGAATAATACATTTTACCCCAGCGAAATGTATGTGGGTCTAATTTTCTCCCGTGGAGTCTGCACTTGGACTTTCTTCCCAATGTTGTTTTTAGCAAGTTGCTCCCCAGTAAAGTTGTGTTTGGTTGAATGCCTTCTGAGGTTTGGTTTTCCAGTATAGAATTCTCTTTTGAGGATTCTCTTAAGAATTATCTTATCCTCTAGTGACGGAAGATGTTATGCCATCCCCAGTGGAAATTAAGCTTAGAGGAATTTCTTGTTCAAGAAGTTCTCTCCTCTGCAAGTGAAGATTCGTTCCCCGTTGAAGTTCATCATTGAGTTCTCTTATTCAAGAAGTTTCATTATCCCCAGTAGAGGCTGTTTTGACAAGGTGTTGTACCACAATTTTTCCCCCTAAGATCCATTCATCATACCATGATTGATTCCATTACAATAAGATCACACTAGGATTCTTGGTTCCCCTCCCTATATTTAGCTTTGCACTTTGAGGAATCACCAAGCACCTTGACTTGTGTTCTTTTGTGATCATGAATATTTTTTGTCTTGATTTCTTATTTTAATTAATAAAATGCAATGTTGGATTGTCTTGCTTGTTATCCATGTAGGTAAAGGCAATGAGATTTAACAAGTGGCCCCATGGGTTCATGAGTTTATTTCCATTATTCAATAAAGCTTGAGAAGTTCAAGCCTCACCATTGTAGTTTCTTTGAAGGAAATGGCATGGAAAGCTTATTTTGGTTCACCATATTTCAAGATTATCAAATTTGATCCAAAAAGTACAAGGCGTTGATTGAAAAATTGTATGTTTGGACAAGATTTTATTCCATTAGGTCCCAAGTGCATATTTCTATCAATTATCAAGATATGGAAGTGGTTGTGGTTGCTATGAGTTTTAATTATCATCCTCAACTACTTATATTTACAAAGCATTTGTTTTGGTACAAGAAGTTTGTTCAAAATTGTCAAAGTTCCTCAAGGCATGTTTCTTAATCTAGGAGCTAGGGTTTTGGACTTCAAAGGAGTATATCTTGCTGATCTTTTGGTATTTTTGAGTGATTCCAAATACATCATTCTCTTCAAAGGGTTATTAACAAATAACTTCAAAAGTTCCAAGGAGTTTTCATGTGGATAAAAATTGATGAGGAAGAAAGATTACAAGTCCTCTAGATGAATCCCCCAATTTTTTATGTGTGACTTCAAATGATCATAACTTGGTCAATTTTTATCACCTTGAGCCCATTATTTTTCCATAATTATCTTGAAGATATGAATTTTATGCCTGCTTTTATATGCAAAGTGATAAAATGGATGGAAGTTTCCTTAAGGATACAAAAGATTATAGGTCATTTTATGAAATTTTGCAAACTTCAACAAGTCATAACTTTCTCAATTTTTGGAGATTTTGAATGGTTCAAGTTTAAAAATGTCACTCAAGAGATCTAATTCATGCCATATTTTTTATTCAAGAGAAAATTCCTAGTGGAAGTCTATGTTTGGATGCAAGACATTATAGGTCACTTTTGAAGAAAAAGTTGAAATATTTCTAAGTATGGAAAGTCAACCCTTTTTCTCCAACTTTGACTCAACACAACTTTTAGCTCAAGCATCCATTTGATTCCATTCTTTTTCCATTGCAAAGCTTGTAACCTCATATTTCTAAAGCATCAAGAATTATTCCCTAAGAACCCTTGAGATCACAATGCCATTGGTCAGAAGTTGGCACTTTGAAACTGAATTTTTCACCAAGTCAGAAGTTTGAAATCTTTGTTTTGGCTTCTAATCACAAGTTTTCCATGCGTTTTGGCCTCTAAACATATTTAGTGAAGTTCCAAAATTGTTTAGCACCTCAAAATGCAAGGATTGGATAAGTTTTGGTGAAAATTAGATCACACTTCACTCGTGCATCAGGTTTGCACGAATTCCCTCCAAAATGCATCATTCACTCTTCCTTTTGATCCTATTTTCTTCTCCTATAAATACATGAACTATCACATTCATTTTCTTATGCTTGGATAGCCATAATCACCCTTCCAAACTTGTTCCATAACTCAGAATTCAACAACTTTGAAATCCATACACAAGCCTTTTTCAATCCAATTTTTTCATCAATTCACCTTCCTTGATCTTCCCTGAAGCTAACCATATAATTACATTCAAGACTCATGCCCTATATTGCTTCATAGAAGCCTAGTTTCAGAGCTCTACAACTCAACTTCAAACTGGTTCTAGTCACATCACTTATTTTTTACTGGAAACACGTTTTGACCATGAAATTTCAAATCCCTTTTCAAAACTTTCTTTCCAAATTGCTTGAGCTACAATTTATATAAATTTGGCGCGAGGGTGTGGTTGTCTTCGTCTTGAAGAGACGAAGCGAATGGAATAAGTCCGTGCTTCTGATTTTACAGTTTGAGAGACCTGCAATTCATGTTGGCTGTAGGTTGAAGATGACCAATGTGTCATCTTCTAACCAATGATGGCACGCCACTTGTTATTTTTGAATTCTGATTTAATAATTGATTTAGTGCTTTATTCACTAATGACCATGATATGCACAGCGCGCCAGATCCTTTGGATCTGATTACTAATGCGTTTTGACTCTCATCCAATGGTTCACATATTTTTGACTTTTATTTCCTTTTCTGATTTTTATATTTAATTGTTTTAAACTTTAAAAAATCATAGAAAATTCATTTTAAGTTCAAAAAATCTGAAAAAATTATGAAAAATATTTTTGACTATTCTCTTTCTGATTTTTATTTTTTCATAATTTAATTTTATGTTTTGGTATTTTTTATAAATTTACACTTTATTTGTATTGTTTTAAATGTTTAAAAATACTTTTATGCATTTTTAAATTCTGAAAAAATTATTGAATGATCCAATGATATTGTGAAAAATACTGGTGACCTTACTTTATTTTTGTTCCTGACTTTGTTATTTTTTTTATCATTTTTGGTTTATTTGACCCCTTTCTTTTAATTTTAAAAATAGTTTCTGACTTTAAAAAATTACCAAAAAATTTATAAAATCATTTGAGTCCTTTTCTGATTTTTCTATGGTCTTACTTTTTATTTCTTGATTAATTTGAACATAGTTGATATTTTTCTCTTTTATTTCTATTTTTAAACATTATTTTCAAAACCTTTTTGTATATATTAAAATGTAATATTATTTTGTGACTATTTTCTGGCTGATCTTGGGTTAAATATTTTATCGTGAACTTTATTAACATCATTGGATCCATGGTGTTGAGTCTAACTCCACAAAAATGGATGAATGATTTTTATAATAGTTTGATTAAATTTAATCTAAAAGTGGTTTGTATATTCTCTTCCACCCATCTTCATCTCATCCCTTTCTTATTGCACTAAATGTTGTTGGAGCATGATCTCTATATTATGTCTCAAAATAAATGGTGCATAGATTGCTATTGACCAGACTCAAAATAGGTGAGACTTCTATATAAGTCCACTTACGATTGCTTAGAATAGCGCTAAATTTTGTCACGATTCGAATAAATGATCATTCGTGGCCCAAACTTATGTTTGCAAGCCCAACTATGTTAATTTGATCTCTTTGATCCAATAACTTTGAGATTCATTGTGTGGAGGCTTTGGTTCTACTATTCCTCTAATGGATCTACAACACCTTTGGTCAACGCGGATCACTTAAAACTCGTTGATCATTAAATGGTACTTTTGAGGATTCCAAATGGATGATATACTTGACAAAAAGAAAATGCAACTTGTTGTGTGGAGGCTTTGGTTCTACCAGTCCTCTAATGAGTTCCAAATGCAAGTTTCAAGATGATCATCCAACTAACCACTAATCACTAATAGTTGACTTTATCCTTTATTCTTTTATTATATGCCCCTTTTATTTTTATGCACTATTTACTTTTAGCATTTACATTTCATGCCATTTTCATATTTGCTCATTTAAGTATTTACTTTCTTGTCATTTTTATTTTTACTCACTTGAGTTTTACTTTTCTTTTTTAAAACACCTAATAATCAAAAGAAACCCTAAAAATCTTTAATGATACTTGGACTATTTGGTTACTATCCTTGGCATTATGGAGCATTGGACTTTTTGGACTTAGGATTAGAAACCTGGACCTATGATTGGAGACCTTGTGGTCTTATCTGATTATTTTGTCTGGAGATCTTGAAGTTTACCTCAAGACATTGGGTTGTTTGTTTTTTTTGTGTGCAGGTTATTATGATTACACCTTTTGTTTATAATCTGGAATTCTCCTGTATACAGTCGTTACTCTGCCCAATTTTTGTGAAGACTTAATACACTTGAAGTTTGGTTCTCTCAATAGGTCTAGTATCTTTGCTTGCTGGGTTTCAATCCAAAGAATGGGTTCTCTCACAATCATTTTGCCACTTTGGCTTTTATCTTTAAACTTTTCTCAAAAGATTGAACTCTTGTCAATCATTGTAGTGATGCAAACAACTATACTTCTATAATATGTAGTGAAGAGAGATATTTTCCACTTGGATGTTGAGTGAGGCATTGTTGATTTTAAAATCCAAGCCATATCCTCCACTTTGAGATGATGCAAATTCTCCTTTCTCATGATTTTGGGTAGTAGATTTATTTTCCACACGGACAATGATGATGATGTTCTATCTCATAAAATTAACCAACACATTTGTGTTTTAAATTTTAAAAAAAAATTGAAACTACGTGTACCTTGATCCCCTATTGCACGAAAAGGTGGTACGTAGGCACTAAAGGTTCGCAACCGCGGCGAGTGCAAGAATCATCAAAAATATATTTCTTTTCTCACCTCCACCATTTATAGCCAAAATATACAGATTTTACAAAGAGGTTTATGCGAAGTACCGTAGATGTTTAGGGTGCTAATACCTTCCCTTTACATAACCAACCCCCTTACCTTGAATCTTTCCTCCTCTTTTTGGGTTATTCGCTCTTTTCCCATTCCTTTAGAAACAATGAAGCATTGTGGTGATTTTTATATTGATCTGTATAAGTCTAGTCAATCCAATGGCTTAGTCTTAAACTTTTCTACCGCCACAGAAAAATGGCGACTTCACTAGGGAAAGATTGACCTCTTGTTGGCCCATCCCTAAGTGGGTTGAGCCTATCTTTGTTTATATCTGTGTATATGGTATTATTGTTTTTGTGTTATATGTGGTATATATGTTGCCTGGATTTTCCTGGTTTTCAAGGTGCTTGGTGATTACTCATAAGTCTTATACCCGGACTTGGGCAAAATTTAAGATAGGACGTGCGGTATAGTCATGTTAACTTTGAGGGAGTAATCCCAAAAAAGGAGGCATGAGATCCCCCACTTAGTGGAGGCCCCTATGATTGTAGTGTCGTTTACCGAGTAATCGAGAAGACGTACTGCTTTTGACCTAGGAGCCTGCTTAAACTGAGGACCGTAGAATACCAAACCCATCTTGGCCTTTTAGGTGAAGTGCAGAAGCTATGACAGAGTAATCCAGAAATAGATGTCACACGATACTACACTCGGACGAGTTCTTCTCGAGAATATTACTAATTACCGAGTTAATCAAGAAGTTGGTAATATCCGAAAGAAGGATATAGACTCTGGGAACCTCTAGAACCTTTTTCGGAAGGTGGTAACTTTTAGACTAATACCATATGGGTAGTACCTTCAACCTCATGCTCGTGACGTTGAACCTATGAACCCTATATGTGTGATTGTTGCATCATGCATCCATGCATTCATAAGCATCTTTTGGAGAGATCATTTTTCAAGGGATTTAAAGGTTGAACATTTGTGAATATCTCAGGTAATTTTAACCATGGATTCTGGAAAGAGAAAGACCGGGAAGTACAGTCTCAAGGATCCCAAGATAGATGAGTTGATCAGTCTAATTCTCGAGATCGAGTGTTCTGCATACTTTCAGGAGAAGTATGGATCCATCATTCCTCTCATGAAGCTGAAGATAAAGGAGAGTATTCTCTCGACCTTGGTCCAGTTCTATGATCTGATGTATCATTGCTTTACTTTTCTCGACTATCAGTTGATACCCACACTGGAAGAGTATTCTTATCTATTGTATTTACCTATTACCAATCGTGTTCCTTTTACTGGTTTGGAGGGTGAGCCAAAACCACATGAGATTGCTGCTTTGATTCATCTGGGGAAGTCTGAGGTGGAAGCCCATATGACTACTAAAGGAGGGATTAGAGGATTACCAACTCAGTTCTTATTAGAGAAAGCTCGTTACTTTTCCAGGACGAAGAGTACAATCGCTTTTGAGGCCATCTTTGCTCTACTTGGTTACGGGTTATTCTTATTTCCTAATATGAACAAGTTTGTTGACATTAATGCTATCAGGATCTTCATGATTGGAAACCCAATTACTACCTTGTTGGGTGATTCTTATTACTCTATTCATCTTCATAATTCTTATCATGCAGGGATGATTATCGGTTGCCTGCCTCTGTTGTACCAGTGGTTTATCTCTCATGTGCCTCAGTCTGATGCTTTTTGGGATGTCAAGAAGGAACCACATTGGGCTCCTAAGATCATGGAACTTACTCACTTGGATATTGATTGGTATCATCAAGCTTACCAGGATATAGAGATTATTGACAGTTGTGGTAGTTTCCCCAATGTACCTCTTATTGGTACAAAGGGAGGAATTAACTATAACCCTGTTCTTGCACGACGACAGCTTGGTTACCCGATGAGGGATAAACCAAATAGTATTCATTTGAGTAGTTTCTTTATGAAGGAGGGAGAAGACCACATGGAAGCTAGGGAGAAGATCACGGAGGCCTGGCGTCACATTCATAAGAAGAGTATGAATGATTTGGGACCTATGGATGTTGTTTCTTTGGAGCCATATCTTCAGTGGGTCCAAATGAGAGCTATTCAGTTGAAGATGCCATATTCCTGGGAAACACATATGCCTGATCTATTTGTGAAGACCACTCCTCCCGTATTAGATGATCTGGAAGAGATGCAACTTGCTTTGGTTAGGATGCAATAGGTAAAGGACGCTTTGAAGAACAAGTTCCAAATTTTAGAGATTTCCTATAGAGTAACCTTGAAGGATAAAGACGACTTGATTGAGATCCTTGAGAGTCGAGCGGTAGAGTCTATGGAGAGGCAAGGGGGTTTATTTTCTCCTAAGCCTCAATCAGGTGCTGATTACTCACTTCCTGATTCAGGTGATTGGAAGGAGGTTGCCATCAGACATGCGGAAGAAATCCAGAGGTTGAAAGCTCAGTTTTACTTCTCAAGGTTTTAGATTTTATTTTCATCTTGTACTTGGGATCATTGACACTTGTAATCCATTTTGGAGTTGTTATAATAAAAAATTTAAGTATTTCAAATGCGTTATTACTTTGATATTTGCAATATGTCTATAAATTTTAAATCCCCTGAAATATAAAATAAAATAAAACCATGTGCATTACATATCATGCATCATATTGCAAATATTTCTTGCATTTGTTATGCATATCCAGGTGTCTTAATAAGCTTCTTTACTTCGTTCAGCAAGCTGACTCACCACTACAACAGTCAGGCTAATTTGAGAAAGAAGATGGACAACTTAGAACAAGAGAACTGCGAGCTGCGCGAGGAGGTTTCTTATTTGAAGGCCGGCATGGACAATCTGACTACTCTGATGGAAGCTCTGGTGGCTGCTCAAAATCAGCCACCGAGTGTCCAACCTCAACCAACAAGGGCAACTACTGAAGCTCCGACTGTTCCCGTATCTGCTACTCCAACTGTTGTTCAAAATCGCATGCTTCAAGGTTATCCATGGGGAATGCCAAAGAATTTTGCACCTGAAGGTTTCAATCTTGGTTCTCAAGATACTCTAGTTGTTCAGACTTTTGTTATTCCGGCACCTCCTGTGGTGCATGTTGTTCCTGCTGCGCTTCCTTCGGTAAATATGGTTCCGTTTGTTAATGATGATGTGTGTTGTCCTTTCTCTCAGGGGAAAAGAGCTATTTGGGAAAATGTGAATGAGTTATGCTTGGTCCCAAATGTTAAGATACCTGCTAAGTTTAAGGTCCCGGAGTTTGAGAAGTACAAGGGAAACACTTGCCCTCGTGCTCATCTGGTGATGTACGTGGGGAGAATGTCTACCCATATTGATGATCAACGTCTGCTGATTCACTTTTTTCAGAATAGTTTGACCGGTGCAGCGCTGAAGTGATATATGAGTTTGGACAGCGCCAATATCCATACTTTCAATGATTTTGGAGAAGCATTCATCAAAAAATACAAGTACAAGATGGACATAGCGCCTGACCGTGATCAACTCAGGGCCATGGTTCAGAGAGACAGGGAATCATTCAAAGAATATGCACAGAGATGGTGTGAGGTATCCACCCAAGTGATTCCTCCCATGGAAGAGAATGAGATGACTAATATTTTCTTGAAAATGCTGGGCGCTTTCTACTACGAGAGGATGGTAGCAAGTGCACCAAGTGACTTTACTGAAATGGTAGGAATGGGTATCCACTTAGAAGAGGCTGTAAGAGAGGGCCGTTTAACAAAGAGTGAAAGTTCTGGAGGTGTGAAGAAATCATCTTATGGGTTTACCATGAAGAAGGAAGGGGATGAAAATGTAGTTATGTAAGAGAGGAGGGTTAATACTCCTAGAAGGAATTATCAGCGTCATCAGCAGGGGAATCAAGGGTATAATTAGAGAAGGGAGAGTTATGACCCTATTCCTATGAGCTATATAGAGTTACTACCAGCATTGATTCAAAATAAGCTGGTTCATACCCGACCACCTCCCTCTGTACCATCACCATTGCCTTGGTATTTCAAGGCAGATCAAACATGTGCTATTCATCAGGGAGCACCAGGGCATAATGTTGAGAATTGTTATCCTTTGAAGACTGAGGTGCAGAAATTGGTCAATTCTGGTGTTCTAGCTTTCAAGGATGTGGGACCTAATGTGAAAGATAATCCTCTACCCAGACATGGGGTACTAAATTCTGTGAATATGGTGGCTGGTTGTCCAGGTTACTTCTGAATTTTTGATATTAATCTGGTTAGGGGAAATTTGGTGAAAATGCATGCAGACCTTTGTGAATTTAGCTACTACACGCATGACCATTCCGGTTGTGCTATTTGCAGTACAAACATACAGGGTTGCGATAAGATAAAGGCTGATTTACAAGAGATGATGGATGAGGTCCTAATCCACATCATCAGGCCTAGGACAGAGTATGAAGAGGAGGTGAATATAGTTTTTGAATGTCCTGGAGAATTCAGAATTTTTTATGTAGAGTATATGAATGAGGACCTTGTATAATTTCATGCTACCTTCTGCCATATGGCTGGTCAGGTGGAACACCAATATGGATCTTGCCGAGTTTGTTGTCGAGATTTGCGAGGATATTAAATCGTGAAGAGGGGTGTTCAGTCCTTGTTAGATAACGAAATTATCAAGATTATAAGTCAAAGGGATGATTACCATGAAGTTGATATGGTTGAGGTTTGTTTGACTGAAGAAGAGTCAGATGAAGAGTATGCCTCCGCGGATGAGTATTTCTCCTCAGATGAGGATTTGTTTTCCAGAAATGACTCAATAATGACTGATTGTGTTGAAGAAGGGGGTAAACATCATTGTACCTTGTTTTGGGGCACCCGCCCATCTTGAAGTTGAGTATTATAGCAAGCTAGTTATTACCTCATTGGTTATTAGTTTTCCGGGACCTATGCCCTACAAGTTAGATAAGGTTGTGCCTTACAAATACAACGCTACAATCTTAGAGGATGGAGTGGAATTTCCCATCTAGCCAATGCTTGATGTTGGGAATATTGCTGAAAATAGCAGGGTGACCCGCAACGGTCGTGTGTTTGCACCAGTTGTTCGAAGAGATGTTAGTGCTGGAAAGAAAATTGCTGAGAATGTTGAACCCAAGAAGGCTACCAGTGAGACTAGTGGGGATGCGTTAGAGAAATAAGTGGATGATATTTTGAAGATAATCAAGATGAGCAACTACAGAATTGTAGATCAACTACTGCAGACTCCTTCAAAAATATATATCTTTGCGTTATTGATGAACTCCTATGCTCACAGAGAATCCTTGATGAGGGTACTGGACCAAGCTTTTGTGGAGAGTGATATGCTAATAGACCAATTTAGTAGAATAATAGGGAACATTACATCATGTAATAACTTGAGTTTCTGCGATTATGAATTACCAGATGAAGGAAGGAATCATAACCTGACCCTCCACATCTCCATGAATTGTAAGAATGATTCACTATCCAATGTGTTGATTGATAATGGATCAACTTTGAACGTTATACCGAGGAGCACTCTTATGAAGTTAAAATATCAAGGAACGCCTATGCGCCTGAGTGGCATCATTGTGAAAGCGTTTGATAGATCAAGGAAATCTATTATTGGTGAAGTGGACTTGCCTATTCATATAGGACCACATTTGTTTCAGATAAACTTCCAGGTCATGGATATTGTACCCGCTTATAGTTGTTTTCTAGGAAGGCCGTGGATACATGAGGCAGGGGTTGTCACTTCAACTTTACACCAGAAACTGAAGTTTGAACGAGAAGGGAAAGTAGTGATCATAAATGGGGAACAAGCATTATTGATATCTCATTTGTCCTCTATCAGCATTGTGGAGGCGGATGAAGCTGCTGTTGGGACCCAGTTCCAAGCTTTATCTATTGACAACATAAGAGGAAATGAGAATTCAACGGTTTGCTTAAGGATGCGCATAAGGTTGTGCGTAAGGGTCATAGTGAAGTATGGGGACAGATTGTGGATCCACCTATGAACAAGAACAGAGCTGGGTTGTGGTTCTCTTTGAAGAATGACAAAGGTAAGGACATGAAGCCAAAATCTGCTGCGAGCAAGTATCAAGACATCTTCCGTAGAGGGGTTTATCTTCATCCAACTGTTTCCAGGATTAACGCCATTGTGGAAGAAGAAGCAGATCAGGAAAGGCCGAATTATGTGACGCACAAAGTTAGGGTTCAAAACTGGATCACCATTGATGTTCCCTCTTGCATACATGTTTCAAATTAATTTGTTTTGTTAATATTTTTGAAAAAGGCTTTCACTCTGCCCAAGGTGGAATTATTAATGTTGTAGGGCTTATATGTTTACTGTGACTTTTAAAATCAATAATAAAAGTTGTCTTTGTTTCCCAAATTGTGTCTTTATTTTCTGCTTTTTCTTGGAAAATGGTAATCAGAAAAAACCTTTCAAAATAAATAATAACGAAAATTCAATTTGCATGATCACTTGTTATATGTGTCAGTTTCTAAAAGCAATCATAAATCATATGTGCAAATTAATTAAAAAACTCATTGAATACAATGACTCTGCACCCTCTTCTAACTTTGAATGTCCTGTGTATGGGGATGAAGAAGAAGATTATGATGAGATTCCAGAAGAGGTATCACGGTTGCTTGAGCACGAGGAAAATACCATTCAGCCATATAAAGAACCATTGGAAGTGATCAATTTGGGTTCAGAAGAAGATCCGAAGGATATCAAGATTGGAGCATTGCTGCATCTTGATGTGAAGAGCAGGTTGATTAAGATGTTGAAAGAGTATGTGGATATTTTTACTTGGTCTTATCAAGATATGCGTGGTCTAGATACATATATTATAGAGCACCATTTGCCATTAAAGCCAGAGTGTCTGCCAATTAAACAAAAGTTGAGAAGAATCACCTAGATATGGCAGTAAAAATCAAAGAGGAGGTTCTAAAGAAGATTAATGTTGGTTTTCTTGTGACGTCAGTGTATCCTCAATGGATTTCCAATGTTGTCCCAGTACCGAAAAAATACGGAAATGTCTGCATGTGCGTAGATTACAGAGATCTAAATAAAGCAAGTCCAAAAGATGATTTTTCATTACCACACATTGATATGTTAGTGGATAGCACAGCAAAATTCAAAGTATTCTCGTTCATGGATGGATTTTCTGGGTATAATCAAACAAGAATGGCCCCAGAGGACATGGAAAAAACAACGTTTATCACACCCTGGGGAACATTTTGTTACAAAGTGATGCCCTTCGGGTTGAAGAACACTTGTGCAACGTACCAGAGGGCTATGACAACCCTATTCCATGATATGATGCACAAGGAAATCTAAGTATATGTTGATGATATGATTGCCAAATCCCAAACTGAAGAAGGGCATGTAGAAGATTTGTTGAAGTTGTTTCAGCGTTTGAGTAAGTATCGTCTCTGCTTGAATCCAAATAAATGCACCTTCAATGTTCGATCAGGGAAATTGTTGGGTTTCATTGTTAGCCAGATAGGAATTGAAGTTGACCCTAATAAAGTCAAAGCAATTCAAGAGATGCCAGCGCCAAGAACTGAAAAGTAAGTCAGAGGTTTCCTCGGACGTTTGAATTATATTTCCAGATTCATTTCCCACATGACTGCAACATGTGAACTGATCTTTAAGTTATTAAAGAAAGATCAAGGTTGTGTGTGGACGGATGACTGCCAAAGGGCATTTGAAAGTATTAAAGAATATATGCTTGAACCTCTTATATTGCTCCCTCCTGTCGAAGGAAGACCGTTGATTATGTATCTGACGGTGTTAGATAAATCCATGGGTTGTACTCTAGGACAACAAGATAAAACAGGGAAGAAGGAGTTTGCCAGTTATCATCTCAGTAAAAAATTCACTGATTGTGAGTCTCGGTATTCCATGCTGGAAAAGACATGTTGTGCTTTGGACTGGGCAGCAAATCATTTGCGGCAGTATATGTTGAATCACACTACTTGGTTAATCTGCAAAATGGATCCAATCAAGTACATTTTTGAAAAGCCTGCTCTTACTGGGAGAATTGCCCGCTGGAAGATGTTGTTATCTGAATATGATATCGAATACCGCACTCAAAAAGCTATTAAAAGCAGTGTGTTGGCAAATTATCTTGCTCACCAACGAGTGGAGGATCAACAGTCTGTAGAATATGAATTCCCCGATGAGGATGTGATATTCCTGAAAGTGAAAGATTGTGATGAACCATTGCCTGAGGAATGTCCTGACCCTGAATCTCGTTGGAGTATGATATTTGATGGAGCTTTGAATGCTTATGGTAAAGCAATTGGTGTCGTGATTGTCACTCCCCATGGATCGCACATTCCTTTTACTACAAGGTTAACATTTGATTGTACTAATAATATGGCAGAATACGAGGCTTGCATCATGGGTCTCAAAGAAGCTATTTATCTCAGAATTAAAATTATAGATGTGTATGGTGATTCAACTTTGGTAATAAATCAGATTAAAGGAGAATAGAATACTCGTCACCCCATCTTGATCCCTTACAAAGATTATGCTAGAAGATTGTTACCCTTCTTTAACAAAGTTGAATTCCATCACATTCCTAGAGATGAAAATAAAATGGCGGACGCTCTGGAAACTCTGGCTTCTATGTACCAAGTAAATACTTGGAATGATGTACCTCAAATTACGCTTCAGCGACTAGATATGCCCACTCATGTGTTTACAATAGAGGAGGTAGAAGATGAAAAACATTGGTATCATGACATCAAACATTTTCTTCAGACTCAGTAATACCCGATTGGTGCTTCGAAGAAAGATAGAAAGACATTGAGAAGATTGGCAGCCAGTTTCTTCCTCAGTGAAAATGTGTTGTATAAAAGAAATTATGACATGGTCTTGCTCATATGCATGGATAGACATGAAGCAGACATGTTGATGCATGAGGTTCACGAAGGTTCATTTGGAACTCTTGCCAATGGACATTAATGGCTAAAAAGATGCTAAGGGTAGGTTACTATTGGCTGACAATGGAATCTGATTATTATAAATTGGCAAAGAAGTGTCATAAATGTCAGATTTATGCAGATAGGGTCCATGTGCCTCCGACACTTCTCAATGTGATCTCTTCCCCATGGCCTTTCTCTATGTAGGGTATTGACATGATTGGGATGATAGAACCCAATGCTTTGAATGGACACTGTTTTATCTTGGTAGAAATTGATTACTTCACCAAGTGGGTGGAGGCAGCTTCATATGCTAATGTTACTAAGCAGGTGGTTGTGCGTTTAAACAAGAATAATATTATATGTTGGTATGGTGTGCCGAGCAGAATTATCACCGACAATGGCTCAAATTTGAACAACAAAATTATGACAGAACTGTGCGAGGAATTCAAGATGGTCCATCACAATTCATCTCCATATAGGCCGAAGATGAATGGGGTTGTTGAAGCTGCTAATAAGAATATCAAGAAAATTATCCATAAAATGGTCGTTACTTATAAGGATTAGCATGAAACGCTCCCTTTTGCTCTGGATGGATATCAAACATATGTCCATACTTCAACAGGAGAAACTCCATTCTCCCTTGTCTATGGAATGGAAGTTGTGCTCCCAATCGAGGTTGAGATTCCCTCTTTGCGTGTGATAATGGAAACCAAGTCGACAGAAGCTGAATGGGTCCAAAACCGGTTTAACCAATTGAATCTGATCGAAGAGAAGAGGATGACAGCTTTATGTCATGGAAAATTATATCAGAAAAGAATGAAGACAGATTTTGATAAAAAGGTCAAACATCGTGAATTCAGGGAAGGCGACCTCATGCTCAGGAAGATCATGTCTTTCAATACTGATTCTAGGGGAAAGTGGACTCCCAACTTTGAAGCCCCATATGTTGTCAAGAAAGCCTTCTCTGGCGGTGCATTAATTCTTGAAACTCTGGATGGCGAGGAGTTCCCACGTCCCATGAATGCTGATGAAGTCAAGAAATAATTCGCCTAAAGAAATAAAATAAAAGCTCGCTAAGTTAAAAACTCGAAAGGGCGACTTAGGCCAAAAAGAGCGTCTCGGTAGGCCGAAAACCCGAAAGGGCAGTCTAGGCAAAAATTAGAGACATAAACAAAATAAATTTCCCACTAAGCTGAAAACCCGCAAGGGCAGCTTAGGAAAAAGTTAGGGACTTTCTTGGCAAGTAACTACATCAGACAAGACTTGATCATTGGAGCAACAATCTTCGCGGATTCTCATCACACTTCAACAGAAGTTGCTGCTCAATATTTCAAAAGTTGTTAGAGGGGATAATGGTCATTTTATCTCAATGTATCTTTTACATTATATATTACCATTTTTTGAATTTTGTAATTATCCATGGAGTCTCGCCATTCGCATACTACCATTCTATTAATGAAATTTAAGCTTTTACCCAATTCTTTGTATTTCTTATTTTATTTAGCTTCAAAGACTCCATTTATTATTGATAATAAATTTCAAAGCAAAAAGATTAAATAACAAAATAGATTTTTCAAAAAGAATTTACAAGTTGCTTTTACTTTGGAATTTGTGATGCAAAAAAAAAAACAACAAAATGGTGATCCCAGGAATGGACAAACTCCAGTTTGTTTTAAGAAGTTTTTGTTCCCCTCGGGAAGGTTTACTCAGGATGATTCGTCGTATTAGGTTCGTGACTCTGGTATCCTCGGTCAAGTTAGGATTCATTTCTCCTCTTTTCTGAGTTTTCATGATGTGAAGTTTCAATCCGAGATTTCTCTAGTGAAGTTTTCTTTCAGTCTAATGGAAGTTCTTTTTCCCGAGAAGTTGGTACCATAATCACTCTTGAAGAACGCAGGTCCCTGGTTTCTCTAGTGGAGAACATATTCTGAATGTGGTGTTAACCTCCCTAATGAAGTAGGGCTGAATTCCTCAGTGAATTTTTTGATGAGGTGGTGTCCATCTACTTTGCTTGAGACTGGTTTTGCAATCCCCAATATAAGTGTTACTTTTGAAAACATTTTTTCCCCAGTGAAGCCTGGAGAAGGATGTTCTATCCTTGTATCTGTACTGTTCTGTCACTTTGTTTTATTTACTTCTGGATTATGTTTCTCCTCAGTAAAGCTAAAGCAGGTAGTAGGTTTTGTTTCCTCAGTTGGCATTTACTTTTTCTTGGAATGATCATCTTGGATGTGATTTAGCCGAGTGTTGTTTGTGCCTAAGTTTGTTTTGCATGGTTACTCCCAATGTTATATATCTTTTTTATCAACATACGCACGATAACACTCATACATTCATACATACATCATGCATATCTAAAATTGGCAAATCATTGTTCATTAACATTTGTTAATATTTTTGTTGACATATCACCCTGTTTTGCAGAGTCACGTTGTCCTCTCTTTAATAGAGTGTTGGTCTTAAGCAGAAAGCGTATATTCTTTCAATTTCCCTCCTGAGTTGTCCCTCGTGGAAGATTTTTGCTTTAGCCTTCCTGTACAGCTCCTTGTTTGGATGGATTTAGTTTTCCCTCTTGAGTTTATTTCTCAAAGGATGTATTTTAGTTGACTGTTTCATTCCAGTTTATTTCTAGTTTGAATCTTTGGTTCCACAACAATATTATTTACTTTGGATTTTTGAAAGCTTCGAGGTTTGGTTTGTGCATTTATTTTTCATGAGAAGACTTTATCTCCTCAGCAGGAATATCATGGCATTTCCCTAGGAAGTCATATTTCTTTCCCCAGGAAGCCATATTTCTATCCCCAGAAAGTCATTTCTTTTTACAATCCTCCATGACAACAAGTAGCAGGTCTCTTTATTTGAGCAACTTGTGCTTCCCTATAAAAGTCGACGTAACTTTTTTTTTCTATCTCCTCTATTAGTGGATAGTTTGCAGTCCATCGTCAGTTTACGCCAGTGGATGGTAAGACTTTCAAATTCACAGAAACAACTCGTTGTGAAATCTTTCTAAGTGGAAGTATCTTTATTTAAGACAGCTTACATATTACCCCTTTCCAGGAAAAGTTCCTTGGTTAAAGAAGAAGTTGAGACCCGTTCTAGGAGAAATGCCAGGATTTTAGGGAAACTTGTTATGCTTTTGCTACCCTCAGTGAATGTTGGTATTTCATCGTCAGTGAACGGCGGTGTTATGATATATTCTCTTTCTACCTTCAGTGAAAGTTGGTAGATCACCATTAGTGAAAGTTGGTGTTTGTTATCTTTTTGCTACCCTCAGTGAATGTTGGTAGTTCATCGTCAGTGAATGACAGTGCTATGATATACTCTCTTTCTACCTTCAGTGAAAGTTGGTAGATCACCATCAGTGAAAGTTGGTGTTTGTTATCTTTTTTCTACCCTCAGTGAATGTTGGTAGTTCATCGTCAGTGAACGGCGCTGCTATGATATATTCTCTTTCTACCTTTAGTGAAACTTGGTAGATCACCATCCATAAAAGTTGGTGTTTGTTATCTTTTTGCTACCCTCAGTGAATGTTGGTATTTCATCGTCAGTGAACGGCAGTGTTATGATATATTCTCTTTCTACCTTCAGTGAAAGTTGGTAGATCACCATTAGTGAAAGTTGGTGTTTGTTATCTTTTTGCTACCCTCAGTGAATGTTGGTAGTTCATCGTAAGTGAATGGAGGTGCTATGATATATTCTCTTTCTACCTTCAGTGAAATTTGGTAGGTCACCATCAGTGAAAGTTGTTGTTTGTTATATTTTTTCTACCCTCAGTGAACGTTGGTAGTTCATCGTCAGTGAACGGAGATGCTATGATATATTATCTTTCTACCTTCAGTGAAAGTTGGTAGATCACCATCAGTGAAAGTTGGTGTTTGTTATCTTTTTGCTACCCTCAGTGAACGTTGGTAGTTCATCATCAGTGAACGGTGATGCTATGATATATTCTCTTTCTACCTTCAGTGAAAGTTGGTAGGTCATTGGCAGTGAACGTCAATGATTGTTATCTTTTTGCTACCCTTAGTTAACATTGGTAGCTCATCGTCAGTGAACATCAGTGTTGTTATTTATTTTCCTTCTACCTCCAGTGAACGTTGGTAGCTCACCGTCAGTGAACATCAGTGTTGTTATTTCTTTCCTCTTTCTACCTTCAATGAACGTTGGTAGATTTACCTCTAGTAGGAGTTGGTGTATCCTTTGACCATTTTACCATCCTCTCTGAGTCGGGTCTTTTGATCCACCAGTGATTTATTTTCCTGGTCAGGTCACTCTCTTGTTTCTTTATTATTGTTACATCCCCAATGGTGTTTTGCGTCTCTTTGGTCTTGTTCATATGCATTCATGATCATAAGCATTTGCATGGAATCTTAGGGCCAAAAATAGGGTTTGTTTTATATTTAAGTATCTTCGATTGCGTCGACACGAAGATTTTTATCCTTCGTATCTCCGGATAGAAGAAACTTAAACAAGGGCAGCTTTTGTACCCTAATTTTTCCCCTAAGATCCCTTCATCATACCATGATTGATTCCATTACAATAAGATCACACTAGGATTCTTGGTTCCCCTCCCTATATTTAGCTTTGCACTTTGAGTAATCATCAAGCACCTTGACTTGTGTTCTTTTGTGATCATGAATATTTTTTGTCTTGATTTCTTCTTTTAATTAATAAAATGAAATGTTGGTTTGTCTTGCTTGTTATCCATGTAGATAAAGGCAATGAGATTTAACAAGTTGCCCCATGGGTTCATGAGTTTATTTCCATGCCCTAGTCAATAAAGCTTGAGAAGTTAAAGCCTCACCATTGAATATGTTTTGAAGGAAATGGCATGGCAAGCTTATTTTTGTTCACCATATTTCAATATTATCAAATTTGATCCAAAAAGTACAAGGGGTTGATTGAAAAATAGTCATGTTTGGACAAGATCTTATTCCATTAGGTCACAAGTGCATATTTCTCTCAATTATCAAGATATGGAAGTGTTTGTGGTTGCTATGAGTTCTCATTTCATCCTCAACAACTTATATTTACAAAGCATTTTTTTTTCTACAAGAAGTTTGATCCAAATTGTCAAAGTTCCTCAAGGCATGTTTCTTAATCTATGAGCTAGGGTTTTGGACTTCAAAGGAGTATATCTTGCTCATCTTTTAGTATTTTTGAGTTATTCCAAATAAATCATTATCTTCAAAGGGTTATTAACAAATCACTTCAAAAGTTCCAAGGATTTTTCATGTGGAAGAAACTTGATGAGGAAAAAAGATTACAAGTCCTCCAGATGAATCCCCCAACTTTTCATGTGTGACTACAAATGATCATAACTTGGTCAATTTTTATCACCTTGGGCCTATTCTTTTTCCATAATGATCTTGAAGATGTGAATTATATGCCTTCTTTTATGTGTTAAGTGATAAAATGGATGGAAGTTGCCTTAAGGATACAAAATATTATAGGTCATTTTAAGAAATTTTGCTAACTTCAACAAGTCATAACTTTCTCAATTTTTGGAGATTTTGAATGGTTCGAGTTTCAAAATGTCATTCAAGAGATCTACTTTATGCCATCTTTTTTGGTCAAGAGAAAATTCCAAGTGGAAGGCTATGTTTGGATGCTAGACATTATAGGTCACTTTTGAAGAAAAATTTGAAATATTTCTAAGTATGGAAAGTCAACCCTTTATCTCCAACTTTGACTCAAGACAACTTTAAGCTCAAGTATCCACTTGATTCCATTCTTTTTCCAATGCAAATCTTGTAACTTCATCTTTCTAAAGCATCAAGAATCATGCCCTAAGACCCCTTGAGCTGAGAATGCCATTGGTCAGAAGTTGGCACTTTGAAACTGAATTTTTCACCAAGTCAGAAGTTTGAAATCTTTGTTTTGGCTTCTAATCACAAGTTTTCCACGCGTTTTTGCCTCTAAACATGTTTAGTGAAGTTCCAGAATTGATTAGCACCTCAAAACGCAAGGATTAGATGATTTTTGGTGAAAATTAGATCACACTTCACTCGTGCATCAGGTTTGCATGAATTCCCTCCAAAATGCATCATTAACTCTTCCTTTTTATCCCATTTGCTTCTCCTATAAATACATAAAGTATCCCATTAATTTTCTCAAGCTTGGATAGCCAGAATCACCCTGCCAAACTTGTTCCATAACTCAGAACTCAGCAACATCAAAATCCATACACAATCCTTTTTCAATCCAATTTTTTCATCAATTCACCTTCCTTGATCTTCCCTGAAGCTAACCATATAATTATATTCAAGTATCTTGCCCTATATTGCTCTATAGAAGCCTAGTTTCAGAGCTCTGCAACTCAACTTCAATAGGTAGGTTCCTTCATTAATTCTTCAAAACTTTGATATCATTGTGATGCTCTCATTGCCCTGGTTCTAGTTGCAACACTTACTTTTTACTGGAAACAAGTTTTGACCATGAAATTTCAAATCCATTTTCAAAACTTTCTTTCCAAATTTCTTGAGCTACAATTTATATTAATTTGGCGCAAGGGTGTGGTTGTCTTCGCCTTGAAGAGACGAAGCGAATGACATAGGTCTGAGCTTCTGATTTTGCAGTTTGATAGACCTGCAATTCACGTTGGTTGGAGGTTGAAGATGACCAACATGTCATCTTCTAACCAATTATGGCACGCCACTTGTTATTTTTGAATTCTGATTTAATAATTGATTCAATGCTTTATTCACTAATGACCATGATATGCACAGCGCGCTAGATCCTTTAGATCTGATTAATAACGCGTTTTGACTCTCATCCAATGGTCCACATATTTTTGACTTTTATTTTCTTTTCTGGTTTTTTTATTTAATTGTTTTAAACTTCAACAATTATTTATGTTTTGGTATTTTTTATAAATTTACACTTTATTTTAATTATTTTAAATGTTTAAAAATACTTTTATGTATTATTAAATTCTAAAAAAAATATGGAATGATCCAATGATATTGTGACAAATATTGGTGACCTTATTTTATTTTTGTATATATTAAAATGTAATATCATTTTGTGACTATTTTCTGGCTGATCTTGGGTTAAATTTTTTATCATGAACTTTATTAACATCATTGGATCCATGGTGTTGAGTCAAACTCCACAAAAATGGATGAATGATTTTAATAATAGTTTGATTAAATTTAATCCAAAAGTGGTTTGTATAGTCTCTCCCACACCTCTTTATCTCATCCCCTTCTTATTGCATTAAATGTTGTTGGAGCATGATCTCTATATCATGTCTCAAAACAAATGGTGCATAGATTGTTATTGACTGGACTCAAAATAGATGTGACTTCTATATAAGTCCACTTACGATTGCTTAACATAGCGGTAAATTTTGTCTTGATTCGAGTAAATGATCATTCGTGGCCCAAACTTATGTTTGCAAGTCCAAGTATGTTAATTTGATCTCTTTGAACCAATAACCTTGAGATTCATTATGTGGAGGCTTTGGTTCTCCCAATCCTCTAATGGATCTACAACACCTTTGGTCAACGCGGATCACTTAAAACTCGTTGATCATTAAATGGTACTTTTGAGGATTCCAAATGGATGATATACTTGACAAAAAGAAAATGCAACTTGTTGTGTGGAGGCTTTGGTTCTACCAGTCCTCTAATGAGTTCCAAATGCAAGTTTCAAGATGATCATCCAACTAACCACTAATCACTAATAGTTGACTTTATCCTTTATTCTTTTATTATATGCCCCTTTTATTTTTATGCACTATTTACTTTTAGCATTTACATTTCATGCCATTTTCAGCTTTGCTCGTTTAAGTATTTACTTTCTTGTTATTTTTATTTTTGCTCACTTGAGTTTTACTTTTCTTTTTTAAAACACCTAATAATCAAGAGAAACCTTAAAAATCTTTAATGATACTTGGACTATTTTGTTACTATCCTTGTCATTATGGAGTATTGGACTTTTTGGACTTAGGATTAGAAACCTTGGCCTATGATTGGAGACCTTGTGATCTTATCTGATTATTTTGTCTGGAGCTCTTGAAGTTTACCTCAAGAAATTGGGTTGTTTTTTTGTTTTGTGTGCAGGTTATTGTGATTACACCTTTTGTTTATAATATGGAATTCACCCGTATGCAGCCGTTACGCTGCCCAATTTTTGTGAAGACTTAATACACTTGAAGTTTGGTTCTCTCAAGAGGTCTAGTATCTTTGCTTGCTTGGTTTCAATCCAAATAATGAGAATTCTATCTTGGCTCATAGTGTCAATTATTACCTTCTTGTTGGTTATATAGTTCTTATCCCTAGCTTTTATCTTATGCTCTAGGATAGCCTATTCTTCTCCTCCCATCTTCTTTAATTTCAAAAATCTTCTCCCTCCTTTTGAAAACTCTTCTTGTTTTAAACTTGAACCCCTTTCATAATAAACTTGGACTTAGGTCCATGCATTTTCAAACATTTTCATAAATAAACTTCAATAAACTTAATAATACTTTGACATTTTTGTGAGAAGACTAAACGTCAATCAATCTCATTTCAAACCATTTTTCCACTTTGGCTTTTATCTTTAAACTTTTCCTAAAAGATTGAACTCTTGTCAATCCTTGTAGTGATGAAAACAACTATACTTCTACAATGTATAGTGAACAGAGATATTTTCCACTTGGGTGTTGAGTGAGGCATTGCTAATTTTAAAATCCATGCCATATCCTCCATTTTGAGATGATGCAAATTCTCCTTTCTCATGATTGTGGATAGTAGGTATGTTTTCCACACGGACAATGACGATGATGTTTTATCTCATAAAATAACCAACACGTTTTTGTTTTAATTTTTTTTTAAAAAGAGGAACTACGTGTACCCTGATCCCCTATTGCACAAAAAAGTGTTACATAGACACTAAAGGTTCGCAACCGCGGTGGGTGAAAAAATCATAAAAAATATATTTCATTTCTCACCTCCACCATCTATTTTTACACAACATTTTATAGCCAAAATATACAGATTTTACAAAGAGGTTCCTGCGGAGTACCATAGATGTTTAGGGTGATAATACCTTCCCTTTGCATAACTAACCCCCTTACCTTGAATCTTTCCCACTCTTTTTGGGTTATTCTCTCTTTTCCCATTCCTTAGGAAACAATAAAGGGTGGTGGCGATTTTTATTTTGATCTGTATAAGTCTAGTCAATCCAATGGCTTAGTCTTAAACATTTCTACCGCCACACCAGGGCACTACACAAGGACTTCTCTCATCCCCAATGAAGTGTTCCTTATCTATAAAAACAAGATAACACATATATCCCCAAGAATCTAAGAATAAGTTGAAGCCAGAGTTAGCTCTCTTCAGTGGACTATAATTTTTTTTTGTAGCGTCCTTTCCAAAGCCTACTTTTTAGTGACATACTTCCTCGAAGTTGACGTGTTTGGTTTGCAAACTCTCAACACATGTTTATAGCCAGCATTTGTGAACAATCCAGATTGTTATTCTTCATACAAGACCAAATTTGTAAGGATTTATCTTCAGCAATCCCTAGTTTCTTCTACAGTTCCCCGACAGAACACCCAAACATGCATCATTACATTACATCTACCTAAATGCGTAGCATTTCCATTATATATGGGGCATTATGCCATAGAAAAATTCAAATATGCATCGAAGCATAATCCAATCATATGGTTCTCTTGAGATACATTTGTTGATATATCCCCAAAAGAGTTAAACCCCACGGAGTGTCTTAGGGCATTCCTAGAAGATTTCTCAGAGTCTATTACCTTTGTGTAACTTTCAAAGTCCAGTTGATTTACTGGCGTCCTTTTGGTTGGATAGGTGCATCCTTCCTTGATAGAGTTTCATTGTATTTGGTGTCTCTTCCTTCGGTTGTACTCCAGTATTCCTTTGGTTTAGCATGTGCATCCTTCCTTGTTAGAGTTTCATGGAATTTGGAGTCTCATCCTGCGGTTGTATTCCAATATTCCTTTGGTGTGACATGTGTGTCCTTCCTTTTTAGAGTCCCCTTCGGTCACTCTCTTTCCTTTATATGTCTTCCATCAGCCTAACATATAAATCTAATGTCTATTGATATTTTTGATAGAGTCCCCTTCAGCCGATCTATTTCCTTTATATGTCTTCCCTCGGCCTGACATACATTTCCAGTAGTATTGTTTGATAAAAGTCCCCTCTGACTGGTCTCTTTTCATTGTTAAGTTCGACTTTGATCGGTGTTCTTTCTGTAGGAATCTACCTCCGGCTAGCATCCTTATGTCTTCACTCGACCTGACATATATTTCCTATAGTATTGGTTGATAAAGTCCTCTCCCGCGAGTCTCTTTTCATTGTAAGTTAGCCTTTGATTGGTGTTATTTATGTAGGAATCTACTTTCGGCTAGTATTCCTCTTGTACCCTCTTCCGACCGTGTACATTTCCAATAGTATTGGTTGTTAAAAGCCTTATGTGGTCGGTATCTTTTCATTGTTAACTTTTCCTTCTCCGTTCTTTTCTTACGAATATATTTGCAGATAATTTTCCTTGTGTACACAAATACGATCTTGTAAATTTCCAATGTTGGTTGATAAAGCCCTCTTCGATCGGTCTCTTTTCATTTTTAAATTAGCCTTTTCTCAGTTTTCTTTTATTAGGAATCTATCTAAGGCTAGTTTTCCTTGTGTACCCGTCTACGGTCGCGTACATTTTCAATGTTGGTTATTAAGAGCCTTCTGCGGTCGGTCTCTTTTCGTTGTTAAGTTCTCCTTCTCCCGAAATTCTTTTCGGAGGAAGATATCTATGGATAATTTTCCTTGTGTATCCATCTTTGTATGTGTACATTTCCATGTTGGTTGTTAAGAGTCCTTTTCGGTCGGTCTCTTTTCATTTTTAAGTTCGCCTTCTCCCGACGTTCTTTTCTGAAGAATCTATTTGCGGATAATTTTCCCTGTGTACCCGTCTTCATCCGCATACACTTCCAATGTTGGTTGATATAACCCTCTTCGGTCGGTCTATTTTCATTTTTATGTTCGCCTTATCTTGAAGTTATTTTCTTAGGAAAATATTTGAAGATGGTTTTCCTTGTGTACCTATATGCGGTGGTGTACATTTAAAATGTTGGTTAATAGAGCCCTCTTCGGTCGATATCTTTGTATTTTTAAGTTCCCCTTGACCCGGCGTACCTTTCTTAGGAATCTATCTTCAGTTGGTTTTTCTTTTGTACCCGTCTTCGTCCGTGTACATTTCCTAAATCCAATTATTTCAATAGTCCCCCAGAAGTCCTCTTCGGTTGGTTTCTTTCATTTAAACCTCAACCTGCAGGTGGTCTCCTTTCTAAAAAAAATATACATCTAATCTCCTGTTATTGTCCCCAAAGTTCAAATTTTACGGTTCTAATTGGTATTCATTCCTTTTCTACCTTGAATGTTTGAAAGGCTAGCGCTATTCTCACCCTCAGGTTTAAGATGATTGAATAGGGGAAATTGTTGTACACCAAAATTTTCCATCTTATTTATAAATCCTATGTGGCTCTTATGCTTCATTATTATACATATGCATGCATATAATTTGGCTCTTTAGTTATGGGATCAAGGTATCTTATGCTATGTGTTATCCCCATTTTTAGTGGAGGATATAACGCTCAAGGTAATGCATTGTTGAATTATCATCATCAGAGTTATGATATCAAAACACAAGATCGTCATTTTCTTTAGGGTTTCTCAAGGATATCCTACGTAAACTAGGAGCTAAGGTTTCCCAGTATTTTGAGGTGTACATGACAAGGCATGGCTTTTTTTGCAAGAAACAAGTTTTTCACTAATTTTCAGGATTATATTCTCAACCAAATTTCTCATTGACTTTACATTAAGGGATCATAAAGTAAGGGCCATTCGGCCTTTGTTTATCAATTAAGGATTTTTTTCATCACTAATGGTATAAGTCATTTGTTTTAAACTATACTCAAGGATTCAATTTAGAAAAGAAGTTGTAGTTGGATCATTTGGAATTGAAGTCACAAATTAGTTTGGATTATGAGAGTTTGAAGTTGGAGGTTCGAGATGGTTCGAATATGTCATTGAGATTCAAAGTTCAAATAATACATTCTTGGTTTAATTTTGAATTCAAGTGACTAGTTATGTCATGGTAAGCCATAGTTCAATATTCATTCAAGTTTTCTAAATAAGAACTAAGGCGGATTTATGTTTTTATTGTTATGCAAGGCATATATCATTATGTAAGGTTTAAGATTCAAGTTTAATTACTATTCCTCATTATTCACCCAAGGTGTGAAGAACACAAGAAAGTGGGGAGGGGTTGAATTGGGTTTCAAATCCAAACTCTTCTTTTAAAAAATATCCCCTTTAACTAAAATACTTTTTCCTTCACTCTTGGTAATAACAATAACTAAGAATAGGAAGTAAATAACAAGGTATGTTTATACTAGTTCACTTGAAAACTATCAAGCTAGTCTAGTCCACCCCGCCAAGGTGATTTCGCCTCTCTCTTAAACGAGGACTTAATCCACTATAACCAAACTGATTACAATTTGCACAAGCTACCGACAAGTGACTAACAACCTCTAAGACACACAAGTCCTAGACTTTTTAAGGATACAAACCTAACAGGTCCCTTAAGGAAAATCAAACAATAATAAATTGATTATTACAATGCACAAGCTACCCGCAATGTACTAACAGCCTCTAAGACACACTAGTCCTAGACTTCTTAAAGATACTGACCTAATCAATCACTTAAGGAAATCAAACAACTGTTTGAATACAAGTTCTGTTTACAATGATATTTCTTCTACATAAGCTGAATATGTAAACTATTTTAAGAATAATTACTTAAGAATATGAAAGCTTATGAACATCTCTTGTGGTTAATATTTCGTTTTTTAGCAGATTTCTCTCTTAGTCTTCAAGCCTTTATATATCCAATAAAATAATATATCCATTCATGGATACTCTTGGGATTTCCAGAAACATTTGCAACTTGAGAAATCACATGGGGGACAAGATCGTGCAACGCGTCCATCCTTTCATGGTAGTGGAATGAAATGTTGATTATACCATGTACTATTTGTACTATGTTAACGTTATCTTCTTTCCTTATGCACTTCAGAGGCTTCTGCGAGCACGAGTTTAGAAGCAAGAACATAACACAAGGTCATCAAAACTTCAAATTTTCAAAGTCTTCAGAACTGCATATTTAGAGTCTTTAGCACTTGGTCGTGAGAACCTTTTCTTAGAATCTTGTGCCTTTAGAACATCAAGTCTTTAGAATCTTTTGAAATTCTTTCTTGAGAGTCTTCAGCACTTGGTATTTAGAACCCTTTTCTTAGAACCATGCGTCTTTAGAAACTTGAGTCTTTTGCATATGGACTTAAGTAAAAACTTATGTCTTTAGATCTTCTGATTGTTTCTTTAGAACCCGTTGTCTTCGAAAACATGGGTCTTCAGCATCTGGACTTAAGTAGCAACTTCTATCTTCAGATCTTCTAACTTGTTTCTTTAGAATAAGTTGTCTTTAAAAGCATGAGTCTTCATCATCTGGAGATAAGTAGAAACATCTAGCTTCAGATCTTCTGACTTGTTTCTTTAGAAAAACATCAGAGCCTACACCTCAGAGTCTTCTAGAGTTTCTTGCTAATATTCATCAGGAATTGTTTAGAGTATAAGCGTAATTAATTCTTTTCTAATGTCTTGTCCGCACCATCCATCAGAAGCAGAACATATTTTTTAAATACTCAAAAATAACAAACATTAGAGTGTTAAAATTATTCTTACAAAAATACTCATTTTTATCAACAAAACTCAGAGGAAATAATGTAGAACCAAATCTTGTTCTTACAATCTCCCCCTTTTTGATGATGACAAAACTATGTATTTTGATGACACAATTTTGTTTATATAATCAGAAAAAGTAAAAATCAAAAATTAAGGAATATTTATCCTTTTTATGAAACTCCCCATGAGTCAATGACTTGATGAAGATAAAATATCCCGACTCTGAACCATTTGAGTAGAACTCCCCTGGTTCCAATAGACCAGATATTGGGGTCTTGAGAGTTTTGACTCTAGATGCCAATGGAAATGAGATCAATTGAAATCTTGAAACTTTAATGTCACTAAGACAGCTTCTAGATTCTCAATTCTTGGAGTCTGATTCCAAATTTAATGAAAATGAGATCAATTGAAATCTTGAAACTTTAAGGCATCTTCCAAATTCTTAATTCTTGGAGTCTGATTCCAAATTTTAATTCTTGGAGTTTGATTCTAGGTTTCAATTCTTTGTCTTTAATCAGATTTCACATTTCCTAAAAAAGAAAGCAATTCTAATAGAAATAGAATTTTAACTGGGTCAGAATATAAGCAGCTCTTTTCAGAGAACATTTTTCGAAACTTGATTATTGAAATCAAAATTACATTCATTTAATTACTCCCCCTATTTGTTATAATCAAAAAGGTAATTATGTGTGAAAAAAGTAAAAACCAGAAGAAGATAACAAGTTAGAAAAGAAGTGATAAGCCAAAATAAGAATTCACTAAATTCATAAGAAGTGAGTAGAAGAAAGTGGAACAAACTATGATCCAAAAAGAAGACTTGAAAAAATATCAAATAATCAGAAGAAAAACAGTAGTCATAAAAAGTAAGTAGTAAGCATAGTCCTATGGTTCAAAAGCAAATGGAAAAAGAAAATCTTAAAGCCTAGGGTAAAGAAGCAGAAGCAAGAGCAGGAATCTTTTGCAAAATCAACTATAGCATGTTCTGAACCTTCTCATTGACAACCTTTTGCTCAATGATGATTTTTCTGAACACTTGTTGTTCTTCTCTAATCTCACCAATTGCATTTTCCAGACGCACAATGGCAGGATTTGAAGATGAAGAAACCAAAGCATCTTCTTTAGCCTTAGTAGCTTCTTCTTCCTCTTTAGCCAATCTGTCTTCTTCATCTTTTCTAGCTTCTTCTGCCTCTTTTAGCACTCTAGTTTCTGCTTCTCTTTTTTTTTTGCAGCAAGTAGTTCAAAGAGTCTAACTCTTTCTCTTGTTTATTTCCTTTCAGTTACCATCTGAACATCCCAAACTCTGGATGCTTTAGCAAAAGAATACATTCATTCAACTTCAGAAGACATCCACTTCTGAATAAGTTTCCAAGAACAATCCATGTCTTGAGGCTCAATACTTGTACCCACTTCTGCCCTTAACTTAGAAAACTTTTTCTTTGCCTTGATTCCAAAAATATTATTGCATTCATCCAAAGTTTTAGGATTAGGTTTTTAATAAACAACCTACGCTTGGGTAGGTTCATGATGGTTTGGTTCAGAAGTTTGATTGGGAGGATTTTGTTATATCGGTTGTTCAATCATATTGAAAGTTTAGAACAAGTGAAAGGTTTAGTTGTTGAAATTTCAATAGCTCCACAATTATCATAAATTGTCATTTCATAGAGGGAGAAACTAGATTAGGATGGATAATATGTGAGTCATGAAAAGTAGTTTCTTTATTAAATAAGGAAAAATGAAGATTGGTATCGAAAGTTGAAAGATGAGAAGTTTGTGGAAGTGATTGATATGAGGTTAATGGAGACGTAGAAGTGTGAATTGGTGAGGTCGCAAGGTCATAAGTGTTTATGGTGTTTGGTATTGAAGCAATTGTTATTGCAGGTAACATTGTAGAGACGGTTTTAGAAACAAAAGTTTATGCAGTTAAGGGAATGGTTGAGGAAATAGGATAAAAAGTAGGACTATTTTTGGTAAATAGTGGAATAGAAAAAGAATTAAAATCTTCAGATGGAGGAGTGGTGATTGTTGGTTGATATACATGAATTGCTAATGATGATGGTGTAAAAGAAGTATATGGAGAGAGGATTAAAGTGGTAACAAAGTCAGAAACAAGTGTAGTTCTGGTTGGTGGTGGAAGAGGATTAATTTGTGCAGTGGAGGTTGTGGATGAACATACATTAACAGTATTAGAAATAGAAAATGGAACATGTACAAAAAAGTATTGGCCTTACTAGATGTTATAGAAGTTTTAACTCCCAGAAAGACATTTTTCAGAAAACCATACTTTTTCTTCTTCTTCTTCTCTGGTTCAGAAGCATATGAACTTCTCTTCCTTTTACTAATAGAAAAATCAATACCCTTAGCAGGAAAATATGATTAATTAAAGCTTGACATATCATGCCCTTATCGTTGCATCATTAGAACATATGCAGCCACACTGGATACAATATCTTTCTTGGAGAACAAAGGATAGTCATTCACAAAAAATATTCTATGATGATAACTCTCAGACGGTTCAATCAGAGGATTGACCTTGAGTTCTTCAATCATCCTCATGTTATTCAAGGTTTTCCTAATAAATGAATCTCCAATGCTTGGAGTCAAATCCTCTTTATAGTTGGCTTCTTCGACCAAAAACCTTACCAATCCACTTTCAACAAAAATATTCGTTAGAAGACGTCCATAAGAAATATTAGGAGATACCTTTTTGTTGGGAAGAGCGGTGGTTCTAGACTTTCTAATAGAATCCCTCAGTTAATTAAATAGAATAAAGGGAGGATTAATCTTTTATTTGGACAACAGAAATTACAGCATGAACTTCTTATTAATAATAAAATAATTAGAGGAGCTTGAAGGGGGTCTAGGGTTTATGCAACCCTGAATAATCTTGTGCCACGCTCTGAGATTATCAGGAAGATCCTTTCTTTTGTACTTAGATTTCCCAATAGAGAAATTCGTAAATAACAGTTGATATAGAGATTTATTTTCAGCCTTTGATTTATTATCCAATCCATACACATGTTTTCCTTTCAAAAATGTAAATCCCAAAATTTTTCAATGGAATCTTTAGTGATAATTATTCTTTGTCCAATAACATCTGAAACAATGTGAAAATTGTCACAATAAGTATTTTTCCAGAAATCTATCACTAGCGCCCCTATAGACAGGACCATGAAGTCTTTGGAAATAGTTTTCCTAGCCTTGAGCTTTTAATTCCTTTTTTAAGCCACACCCATTTCCAGCAAGATTGTCAAAATCAATCATTAATTCCTTTTAAACAATCAACTTTGCAGGTTTTAAGTCTCAATGAACTTGGGAACCTCTCTGCGTAATGTGATTATCATCAACATGGTTTGCAAAAGATGATGGAGAGGATGAAGTGGATGTAGGAGTTGTTGAAGATGAAGGATCCACAATTGGTGAAGATGGATTTGTGGTTGATGAAGACAAATTTGTTGAATTCATACGTTGTTCCACTTCTTTTGTGAACTCAAAAACAACTTATTGATTAGGAATCATCATTTTTGAAGAGAGATGAAAAATAATGGAGGTTTATTGAAGAAAGCAGAAAACTTGTTGAGAGTTTTTAAAGAAGAGAGGGTTTAGGGTTTCTAACGTGTGGGAGTGAAGTGAACGTGTGTGGTTTATAGTGTTTGAGAGGTGAGTGAAAATAAAATAATAAGAAAACAAATAAACACAATATTAGGAGAATTAAATAAAAGTAATAATTATAATTACAATAAATTCCAAAAAAATACGGACACTGCTTATTGCATATCTTAGATGGCGTGTGATGATTAAGCATAACCAAGGGTTACACACGTTAATCAATACATCTAACTAAATGACATTTTTGATATCCTCAATGTCTGGACAACCAAAAACGTTTCCATCTAATTAAATATATTTTTGACTGAAACATCTTTTGATTATTGAGGTTCTGAAAGAAATAGAATACCTTTGTTAAACCCTGAGTCTAGTATTCTTCAGAAAATTGAACGTTGATCTTGTTCTGACTATAACATCTTTGTTTTCTAGAGTTAGATCCTCATAAAGAGATGATGAGATTCTTCTTTCTTTTGTTGAGGTTGATCAGAAGGAACATCAATAATATCAGAATTAGTGGATTCAAATTCCTTATCTTCTTGAGTTTTGTCATTTGGTTCACCAAACGTTGTGTTTACATCAATAGTTCCAAAACGGATGATCTTTCCCTTCTGGTTTCCTCCGAAACTCACAACTCCTCCAGACTTAAGTTCCAAATCTTTGAACATATGCCTTTCTTCCTTCATGTGTCGAGCATCCATTGTCCATGTAACATGATTGGTGTTTCAGTGGCGCCATCAACGACATCTGCAATGTAGATTATCCGATCCTTAGGTACCCACTTTCTGGGTCCTCTTTTGTTAGAAGTTCCTGAAGTTATGACACCTTTGGACTTTTGTGCAACAGGATAATCATGTGAAATTTGTGCATGATACTTTGGTTTAGAAGTTTTCTTCTGTGTATGTGTTTTTGCTATAGTAGTATCAGAACCTTCTTGTTCTGGACAATTCAAATTTGTGCTAGCAAGCACGAAATTTTTAGAAAGAGGTTTTGTTTTGACATTCAGAGTCTCATCAACTTTATTTGATGGTCCTAAATATCCCAAGCCTCTTCTTCCATTTCTACTAATACCATAGATCATTGAAGCCATTATGCTTCTATATATGCTTTTAGCAAGGAAGTGTTAAAAAGCTCTATCATATCTGATTACTTCATCAGTAACAGATGTGTTAGATAAAATCTCTTCTTCTAATCTAGACACTTTACTTTTTAGAGCAATGTTTGATTTTTATAAAACAAATATTTTTTCAAATAAGTAAAAAATGTTTTGCTCATCTATAGTAGTGTTCTCAGAACTAGCTCCAAAATTCTTTTTCAATATTTTGTGTTTACTTAGAAGAAGTTGATATCTTTTCATTAATTTAGATAAACCAATTTCAATTTTAGAATAAGATAAGGAAGAAAGTACCTCTTTGTCGTCATCAGAGTCTGACTCATAATCAAGTGTCAGTTCTTCTTCTGATGCTGCTTCTCTTGTGTTGGTCCTGGCCATGAATGCCACATTTGCATGCTCTTCATCAGAATCTTCATCTTCTAATTATGTATCATCACATGTTTCCATGAGACCCTTCTTAGCTATGTAAGCCTTCTTAGGATTCTTGTCTTTCTTGAGCTTTGGGAAATCATTTTTGTAATGTCCAGGCTCGTTGCACTAATAACAAGTAACTTCTTTTCCAAAAGCATTCTTCCGACCGAAAGTAGATTCATCTCTTCCATATGTCCTTCGTTGATCTCTGAAATTCCTATTTTTGTTCTTCCAGATTTTACTGATTCTACTGGATTTCAACAAAAGTTCTTCGTCATCTAAATCTTTTTCAGATTCTTATGATTCTTCCTTAGCTTCATAAGCCTTGGTCTTTCCATACGTATACTTTAGAGCAACTGATTTTACCCTCTTCTAAGGTTCATCTTGATCAAGCTCTAATTCATGACTTAAAGAATTAATAAGCTCATCAAGACTCATGTTGTTCTGATCCTTTTCCAATTTTAAAGCAGTTATTATTGGTCTCCATTTGACAGGAAGACTTCTGAAAATCTTCTTAACATGATCTGCTGCAGAGTAACCTTTATTCAGAACACTAAGTCTTGCCACAAGAGTCTGAAATCTTGAAAACGTTGTTTCATCAGATTCTTCGTCTTCCATTTTGAAGGCTTCGTACTATTGAATTAAGGCCAGATCCTTTGTTTCCTTTACTTGTGCATTACCTTCATGCGTCATATAAAGTGAGTCAAAGATACACTTTGCAGTCTCTTTATTTATGGTCTTCTGATATTCATTGTATGAAATAGCACTTAGAATAATAGTTCTTACTTTGTAGTGATTTCTGCATACTTTCTTTTGTGCTTCTATCGTTGCACTTATTGCAATCTTCTAACCTTTATCATCTATTGGGTGAGTGTAGCCATCAACTACCAAATCTCATAGATCAAAGTCATAAGCTAGAAAGTAAATTTCGATTCTATACTTCAAATAGTCAAATTTCTCCCTATCAAACATAGGAGGTTTTGAACTATAGTGATCTCTATCATTATCCCTATTATCAACAGTGGAAGTAGGTGTAACTATTGGTTTTTCACACACACTGGATTCGTACTGAACATTGTTAAGTGTTGATAAAAATGCAAACTTTTTATCTCCTTAGAACCGAAGTTGTGATTCCAATTAAAGGTGTGAAAAATACAAGAAATGGGGGGGGGGGGGGGGTGAATTGGGTTTGAATTCAAAAATTTTCTTTTAAAAATATCCCCTTTAACTAAAATACTTTTTCCTTCACTATTGATAATAACAATAATTAATAACAGGAAGTAAATAAAAAGGTATGTTTATATTAGCTCACTTGAAAACTATCAAACTAGTCTAGTCCACCCGCCAAGGTGATTTCGCCTCTCTCAATCGAGGACTTAATCCATTATAACCAAACTAATTACAATTTGCACAAGCTACCCGCAAGTGACTAACAACCTCTAAGACACATAAGTCCTAGGCTTCTTAAAGATACATACCTAATTGGTCCCTTAAGGAAAATCAAACACTAATCTAACTGATTATTAAAATGCACAAGCTACCTGCAAGTGACTAACAACCTCTAGGACACACGAGTCATAAACTTCTTAAGGATACATACCTAATCGTTCCCTTAAGGAAATCAAACAACTGTTTGAATACAAGTTTTGTTTACAATGATATTTCTTCTACACAAATTGAATATGTAAACTATTTTAAGAACAAATACTTAAGAATATAAAAGCTTATAAACAACGCTTGTGCGTGAATATTTCATTTTTAGCAGCTTTCTCGCTTAGTCTTCAAGCCTTTATATACCCAATGAAATAATATATGTGTTGAGGGGTACTCTTGGGATTTCCAAAAACATTGGCAGCTTGAGCAATCACACGGGGGACAAGATCATGCAATGTGTTCATCATTTCATGGTAGTGTAATGAAACACTGATTGTACCATGTACTATTTGTACCACATTAACATTATCTTCTTTCCTTCTATACTTCAGAAGCTTCTCCGAGCATGACTTTAGAAGCGAGAACATAACACAAGTTCATAATAATTTCACGTCTTTAGAGTCTTCAGAACTGCGTCTTTAGAGTCTCCAGATCTTGTTCGTGAGAACCTTTTCTTAGAACTTTGGGCCTTTATAACATCATGTCTTTACAATATTTAGAACTTTTGTCTTCAGAGTCTTCAGAACTTGGTCTTTAGAACCCTTTTCTTAGGACCATGGTGTTGTACCCTAAATTTTGCCCCTAACTTTTTTAGTCGCACTTTCATACCCTATTTTCGCATTCAGTCACAATCTTTAATAAATAGCATCATTCATCACATTTGCATCCTATCTTTAAGTTTGCTCTTGTGTTATTGATTAACTTCTAATCAAAATACAAAAAATATTTGTCTTTGTCTTTGCATATTTATGTTTTGTAGGTACCGAGTTGAAGCATCCAACAAATAAGGTTTTCCGATTTGATTGATCTTGTATTGTGTTGAAAGGAAGCTTGTATCAATCCATAAAGGCTTGTGTCGAACTCATGCAAAATTGATTGATCCTGTATTGTGTCGAAAGGCAGCTTGTATCAATCCATAGAGGCTTGTGTCGAACGCATGCAAAATTGATTGATCTTGTATTGTGTTGAAAGGAAGCTTGTATGGATCCATAGAGGCTTGTGTCGAACGCATGCAAAATTGATTGATCCTGTATTGTGTCGAAAGGCAGCTTGTATGGATCCATGAAGGCTTGTGTCGAACTCATGAAAGTTGATTGATTCTGTATTGTGGCGAAAGACAGCATGCATCGACCCATAAAGGTATGTATCGACTCATCCTGTTGTGTATAACTAGCATGTGTCGACACATGCATGTTATATATCGACTCATCCTGTTGTGTATAACTAGCATGTGTCGACACATGCATATTATGTATCGACTCATCCTGTTTGTATAACTAGCATGTGTCGACACATACGTGCTATGTGTCGACTCATGCAGATTGTTTGATTCTGTAATGTGTCGAATAGCATAATGTGTCGATACATAGAAGCTTGCATCGACTTATGTTGTGTTATACAACTAGGATGTGTCGATGCATACAACCCATGTATCGACTCATAGCAGCAAAATACACGTGATTTTTGAAAAAAAAGCCAGCAATTTCAAATCTATCATCATTTTGGCTCCAATTTTTCTACATAATTTGAAAATTATATCATTAATTCAATTTTGGCTCCAAGAATCAATTACCAAATTACCACTAATCCCAATCCTAAAACTCTATAAATAGAGACCTCATTTCATTCAAATGATAAGCTTATGACAACCAAAATCACTTTGCTAAAAAAACTCTCAATTCTCTCCATCTACCAAATTCACTCAAAGCTCCATTTTCAAAAAGTTAGTAAGCTTTGCAATGAAGCTTACTAATCTTTGAGCTAAACCTTCATCCAAACACTTTTTCTTTATCAATTCTTTACATCTTAGCTTTGGTAATTGATTCTTGTGTTGAATTAAATAAATTCTGGTAGTTGTTTGATAATTCTCTAATTCTACCTTTGGTAAGTTTGATCATCATCTTTCACAATGTGATCTCTTGTAGATTTCTAGTTTTGATTCATTAAGCACTGTTTTATGATTCCATTAGTGCTATTTTCTCATAATTTTATGGAATTTTCATGCTCAATTGGATCCATGATCATAAGGTGTTTGATGAAAAGTTGGAACAAAAATTTGATCCTTGAGATGCTGCTTTCGACTGATTTTAACAGGTTGCAATCAATTGTTGTAACATTGCAATTGTTTGTCCCAGAAAGTTGATTTTAAAAAAAAACTACACTGATGCAATTGGTAACTGTCGAAGCACCCTTGATTGTAACAGTGTCGAAATATTTTTTTCTGCCTTATTTTGGGGCTATTTCGAGTCAAATATTTTTTTACTCACTTCTTTGATTGTTGATTTGGATTGCAATTTTAAATGTCCAATTTGTCTTTAAACTCAATGGAATTTGTGATATATATGAAGTTGGATAAATGTTCATCAATTCAAATCTACCTAAGAATGAATTATTTAATTCATTTTTGGTGCTTTGGATTAATGATATGTTTAGTGCTTTAATCCATCTAGAGGAGTGGTTGAATTTAAAATGAAATAATTTTGAGATGGTGATCCAAATTAGCTTATCATTCCCCTCCCTCTTCATCTTATCCCTTTATTTTTTAATTGTGCTACATGTTAAAGGATGGTGATCTCTATATCATTTATCCAAACATGAATTACATAGATTGTTATTGACTGGACTCAAAATAGGTGCGACTTCTACATAAGTCCACTTACGATTGCTTAACATAACGCTAAATTTTGTCCTGATTCGAATAAATGATCATTCGTGGCCCAAACTTATGATTGCAAGCCCAAGTGTGTTAATTTGATCTCTTTGATCCAATAACCTTGAGATTCATTGTGTGGAGGCTTTGGTTATATGAATATGGATGATATACTTGGCAAAAAGCAAATGCAACTTGTAGTGTGGAGGCTTTGGTTCTACCAATCCTCTAATGAGTTCCAAATGCAAGTTTTAAGATGGTCATCTTGGAGATTTTGTGACTTTATTTGATATTTTGTCTGGAGTTCTTGAGGTTTACCTCAAGACATTGGGTTGTTTGTTTGTTTTGTCTGCAGGTTATTGTGATTACATACTTTGTTTGTAATCTGGAATTCACCCGTATACAGCCGTTACTCTGGCCAATTTTTGCAAAGACTTAATACCCTCAAAGTTTGGTTTTCTCAAGAGGTCTAATATCTTTGCTTGCTTGGTTTCAATATGAAGAATGGGAATTCTATATTGACTCATAATGTCAAGTATTGGCTTCTTGTTGGTTAGATGGTCCTTATCCCTAGCTTTAACTTATGCTTTAGGATGTCCTCTTCTTCTCCTCCCATCTTCTTTAATTTCAAAAATCTTCTCCCTCCTTTTAAAAACTCTTCTTATTTGTAAACTTGAAACACTTTCATAATAAACTTGGACTTAGGTCCATGCATTTTCAAAACATTTTCATAAATAAATTTCAATCAATTTAATAATACCTTGACATTTTTGTGAGAAGACTAAAAGTCAATCAATCTCATTTCAAACCATTTTTGCCACTTTGGCTTTTTTATTTTAAAACATTTCTTAAAAGATTAGACTCTTGTCAATCCTTGTAATGATGCAAACAACTATACTTCTACATTATGTAGTAAAGAGAGATATTTTCCACTTGGGTGTTGAGTGAGGCATTGTTGATTTTAAAATCCAAGTCATATCCTCCACTTTGAGATGATGCAAATTATCCTTTCTCATGATTCTGGGTAGTAAGTATGTTTTCCACACGGACAATGACGATGATGTCTTATCTCATAAAATTAACTAACAAACTTGTGTTTCAAATTTTTAAAAGAGGAACTACGTGTACCCTGATCCCCTATTGCACGAAAGGTGGTACATAGGCACTAAAGGTTCGCAACCGCGGTGGGTGCAAAAATCATAAAAATATTTCTTTCCTCACCGCCACCATCCATTTTATATACAACACATTTTTATAACCAAAATATACAGATTTTACAAAGAGGTTTATGCGAAGTACCGTAGATGTTTAGGGTGCTAATACCTTCCCTTTTCATAACCAACCCCCTTACCTTGAATCTTTCCTCCTTTTTTGGGTTATTCGCTCTTTTCCCATTCCTTTGGAAACAATAAAGCATGGTGGCGATTTTTATTTTGATTTATATAAAGTCTAGTCAATCCAATGGCTTAGTCTTGAACATTTCTACCGCTACAGAAAAATGGCGACTTCACTGGGGAAAGATTGACCTCTTGCTGGTCCATCCCTAAGTGGGTTGAGCCTATCTTTGTTTATATCTGTATATGTGTTATTGTGTTTATGTGTTATATTTTGTATATATGTTTGTCTGGATTTTCCTGGTTTATAGGGTGCTTGGTGATTACTCATAAGTCCTATACCCCGACTTTGGGAAAACTTAAGATAGGACGGGTGGTATAGTCATGTTAACTTTGAGGAAGTAATCCCAAAAAGGGAGACATGAGATCCCCCACTTAGTGGAGGCCCCTTTGACTGTAGTGTCGTTTACCGAGTAATCGGGAAGCCATACTACTTTCAACCTGGGAGCCTACTGAAGCTGAGGACTGTAGATTACCTAAACCATCTTCGCCTTTTAGATGTAGTGCGGAAGCTATGACGGAGTAATCCGGAAATAGTTGTCACGCGATACTACGCTTGGATGAGTTTTTCTTGAAAATATTACTAATTACCGAGTTAATCGAGACGTTGGTAATATCCGAAGGAAGGATGTAGACTCTGGGAACCTCTTAGAACCTTGTTCGGCGGGTGATAACGATTAGTCTATACCTCATGGGTAATACCTTTGACTCCAGGCTCGTAACTCTGAACCATGTGATCCTGTTACTGTACAATGCATTGCATAACATTGCATATCATTTGCATCCTCAACATCATTCTACACACACCCAGGTTGTTCAGGATCTTATTCCCAATTGCTTCTTTCTTTCTGTTAGTCGTCTACCGTCAAGCCGATTCCTCAACACAACTACGGGACTAGAGCTACTGTCAGATTGAGAATGGAAAACCAAGAACAACACAACATGGAAGTCACAATGGAAATCAATGAGTTGAAGTAAGGAATGGCCAAACTTACTGAGATGATGCAAGTCCTGATTTCCAGAGGAGAGCCACCTCAAAGGACTTTGATATCTGAAATCCCAACCACTGTTGTTGACACTCAACCTATCCAGCATACATCTACTACATGGCCAGAGCTTGGGTTACCTCAGAATTACTCTCCGCCAGTTGTAATTACTTCAATGGTTGGCCAGTCTTCCCGACCAGTCTTTCAGGCTCTAGTTTTCACTGAACCTCAGACAATCGTTGATACTGCTTCTCGTCAACCTGCTGCACAAGCTGCTTTTGGGAATCCTCTCTTTGAGTACCATGTTGCCAGTCCTCGAAGTGTGAGCCAAGGAGACTTTGGTGAGTTTGAAGAGTTCAAAGAACAATATCAAACTTTGGAGAAGAGACTCAGAGCTATGGAAGGAAATGAGTTCTTCAGTGTTGATGCTAACAACATGTGCCTAGTTTCTGATCTGGTTATGCCTTTAAAGTTCAAGACTCCCGAGTTTGAGAAATATAAGGGGCATACTTTTCCAAGAAGTCATTTGGTGATGTACTTTCGAAAGATGTCTTCTTACACCCAAGAATGACAAGTTTCTTATCCATTGTTTCCAAGACAGACTGAGTTGAGCTTCATTGAAATGGTATATGGGGCTTGAGAAAGGTCGTATCCGATGCTTCCAAGATCTTGTTGATGCTTCCAAGTTCTTCAGTGTTAATGCTAACAACATGTGCCTAGTTTCTGATCTGGTTATGCCTTTAAAGTTCAAGACTCCCGAGTTTGAGAAATATAAGGGGCATACTTTTCCAAGAAGTCATTTGGTGATGTACTTTCGAAAGATGTCTTCTTACACCCAAGAATGATAAGTTTCTTATCCATTGTTTCCAAGACAGACTGAGTTGAGCTTCATTGAAATGGTATATGGGGCTTGAGAAAGGTCGTATCCGATGCTTCCAAGATCTTGTTGATGCTTTCATAAAGCAATACAAATACAACCTCGAAATGGCACTTGATCGTCGCTAATTGCAAAATATGTTTTAGAATGAGAAAGAATCTTTCAAGGAATATGCTCAACGATGGAGAGAACTGGCATCTCAGGTTGAACCACCTCTGGCAGAGAAAGAGTTAACTGGTTTGTTCATGGATACTTTGTCCCCTTTCTTTTGGGAGAAGATGATTGGTTGTGTGTCCTCCAGCTTCACAAGCCTGGTGACTATTGGCCAGAGATTAGAAAAAGGAATTAAGAATTGTAAAGTGTCTAAAGTTGTTGATTCTTCTAATGGTGCAAAGAAATACCTTGGGAACTTTCAGAAGAAGAAAGAGGCAGAAGCCAATGATGTCTCGACTAAGAGAAGAGGACCTCGCCTTAGGCCTCAATACACTGATCAACCACAGGTAGGGGCTGTTACTCTTGCAATTAATGCTCAACCAGTTCAGGTCCCTCAACAATAAAATATTACGCAGAATCAGAATCGGAATAGGGCTCAATTTGATCCCATCCCTATGACATACACTGAATTGTACCCTGCAATGGTGCATAAGGGCTTGATTACAACTAGGCATATGATTCCTTGAAATCCTCCTCCAGCCGGGTTCAGATCTGACCTTCACTCTGAGTTTCATCAGGGAGCTGTTGGTCATGATTTAGAGAGCTGCTATGCTTTGAAAAACAGAGTGCAAGAATTGGTGAAAGCAAATATTCTCACTTTCAAATAGGCAGGTCCTAATGTTATCAACAATCCTTTGCCAAAACAAAGTGGCTGAAGACTGAGTCGGGGTACCCTCAAGTCACCTCCTAAAGTCAGTGTTTCAGACATGACAGCTCATCCTTGTTACTGGTTAGTCACTAGGCCATCTTTCTTTCTGTTTGCATTTTTCCCTTGTTCATTTTAAAATTGTTGCTTTCAAATACTGTTTATACTTTCATGTTAAGTTTAATAAAATAAGCATTGCAATGTTTTGATTCAAATCATTTTCATTTACTGCTTTCAAATATATTTCTCTTGTTTACTCCCTTTTATCAACCTTTTGTTTATGCAAAGATCTGAGGGAGGATGATGAAAAAGAAATACCCATAATTTTTGTTGGTATGCTTTCGAATAAATCATTGTTGAGGATATACATGCATTATTTCAACTCCCAAACACTGGAGAAATAAGGAAGTTAATCCCTCGTTTACCCCTTTGGGCCTAGAAGTTGGAGTTTCTTTCTATACGAAAAAACCCGCAATCTTAACCCGGGGATGGGTAGTTCTCAGTTAATTTGGCTGTGCATTCAATTACAAGAGAAATCGTGCAAGACATCTTTCATCAAAGGTCGCGATCAAGCTTTCCTTTACAGACATCAAGAAGTGTCAAAGATGCTCCCAAACAAAAATGACAAAGATGGTTCCCCATAATCATTGAGAAAGACAGTCATTATCTTTCCAAAAAAGAAAAAAGAAATGAAAATAAAAATCAAAATTAAAATCCCGCTAAGTCAAAACCTATGAAGGAGACTTAGGCAAAAACTGGGGCATCCCGCTGACTGTAATTTGAAATGAAACTGTTCAGGAAAAAGTTGGGAATAATAAATTCAATCAGAAGAGGTCTTCAAATCCTCAAAATTCTCAACCAGAGTTGACAAAAGTCCTCAAAACAGCAAAAAGATGTAAGAAGAAATGACAGTCATTCTTGAGAATCATTTAGCTTCTGAGCCATCGTCATTGCTGCCATCAGTGCAATTCCAAAATCTCTTGGAACCTGAATGCATATTCCAAATTAACTGAATGTAGGGATGAAGAACATCACGAAGATTGGGTTGGGTACAAATAAACTTTGAGCCTTTATCCTTTATTTCTTAAACCGTGAACCAGACCACGTTACAACCCTCAAAATACCTAATTGAAGTCAGGTTTCTTTTGAAAGCATACTACAACAAGGTTGCGTAAACTGACTCCTATGATATTTTGCAAATCATTTGTTTTTAGTATCATACATTTTCTTTCTCTTTCACTTTAAAAGTATAAACCATTGTGCTTTAACCAGTGGTGCATTTTCTATACACCAATAACATCATTTCAAAAATGATTTTGGATACAAAACTTTTGCATGAACTTTGCATTAAAATTACCATGTTTGAATAAACAATTTGCTTGCAAAAAAGCTTTCCTCATCAAGGAATTTCAAACAGCTGAGAAACTTGGTCACTGACCCTATCAGGGGAAAGTATCTTCTAGACCAATTTGTGAATCAGTTCAAGATTTGCTTCTCAGTGCAAGTTTTCTCCGATTTAGTTAGCCAGAAAATCATTTTCAAGACTCATACAGGGGCATTCATCTCCAACAGACATTTCAGAACTGAAGCCATGATCAGTTTATTCCCAAAAAACATTTCAAGAGCTGAAGCCATGATCAATTTATCTCCAATAATCATTTCAGAGCTGAAGCCGTGATCAACTTATTTCCAATAACTTTCTGCTGAAGCCATGATCAGTTTATCTTCAACAGTCAGCTAATCTGTGACAAATCCTCAAGCATCTCTCCATGACCTTCCTCAGAAGATCATCAGTTCAATACAGTTTACAAGTGTGACAAATTTGGGTTCAAGACATTTTCTTTCCAATCAAATTTGGCAGAGCTCTCCGTGTTGAGGAATCAAACTTCCAATCTTACCTCCACAAAAGAGTCAAACTCCATTGTCATAAACGTCTGCATTACATGCATAGGTCATTCACATATCATGCATAACAAAATTCATACATAATGTATAAACAAGAGTGTTTCATCCTCATTTGCATTTCCCGAGGTCTTGTTGCAGTTGACATGTCACCTTGAGATTAAAGTCCAACTTACTTGGCACCTACCAAAGCAGATGTCAGTCCAGCTATCTTTCTTTCGTCCAAAGCCAATATTGTATGTTGTTACCTTTTTTTTCATTCAAAGCCAGTATTTATTGTCAAGATTTCTTTTTCCATCCAAAGCCATTATTGGATGTTGTTACCTTCTCCTTCATTCAAAGCCAGTATTGAATATTGAGATCTCTTTTTCCATCCAAAGCTAATATTTGATGTTGTTACCTTTTGTTGCCGTCCAAAGCCAGTATTGGGTGTTGTGATCTTTTCTCTCATCTAAAGCCATTATTACACGTTGAGCTTTTCTTTCATTCAAAGCCAGTATTGAATGTTAGGATCATTTGTTTCCATCCAAAGCCAGTATTGGATGTTATTATCTTTGTTGTTGTTCAAAGCCATTATTGGATGCCACAATTTGTCTCACCTCATTCAAAGCCAGTATTGGATGTTGTGATCTTTTCTCTCGTTTAAAGCCATTATTAGACTTTGAGTTTTCCATTCATCTAAAGCCAGTATCAGATGTTGTGATCTTTTCTCTTGTCTGTAGCCATTATTATACGTTGAGCTTCTCCTTCATTCAAAGCCAGTATTGAATGTCAAGATCTCTTTTTCCATCTAAAGCCAGTATTGGATATTGTTACCTTTTCTGCCGTCCAAAGCAAGTATTGGACGCCTTGTTTTTTTTCACTCCATCCAAAGCTAGTATTCGATGTTGTGATCTTTTCTATCGTCTAAAGCCAGTATTGGACGTTGATCTTTCCCTTCATTCAAAGCCAATATTGGATGTCGTGTTTCTTTTCCGTCCAGCGTCTTTCCTAGAAGACTCTGATGTGGCTTCAGATTTGGTCTCATCCGACATCTAATGTTCTTCTAGATGCTTCTGATTGTCTTTTCTAGAGAGTTGCTCACCTCATTTAATGCCATTCTTGGATGTCGCTGGTTGCCTTCTCGAGTTTTATCTCTTTTTTCCAAGTATTGATGGTTACTCTTTGTCACCCTGACAAATATCCAGAAGTATCTTGTTGTTTCCCTAATGTGTCTTTCCACGTCATTTCATCTGGACTACCATAAGTTTCCAGTTTCGAGTCTTTCCATATTCCCACAGAGTCTGTCTCATCTCATACATCATTCATAAAATATATGTCAAAAAAGAGTCCAGGCATTCATTCATAACATATGCTATCATCTCATCGCATCAGGGACAAAATTCTGGTTTGTTTGTATTTAATTACTTTCCGCCTATCTGGCTAAAAGATAATTAAATAGGGGCAGCTATTGTACCCTAAATTTTGCCCCTAACTTTTTCAGTCGCACTTTCATACCATATTTTTTCATTCAGTCACAATCATTAATAAATAGCATCATTCATCACATTTTCCTCCTATCTTTAAGTTTTCCCTTGTGTTATTGATTAACTTCTAATCAAAATACAAAAAATATTTGCCTTTGTCTTTGCATATTTGTGTTTTGTAGGTACCAAGTAGAAGCATCCAACAAATAAGGTTTTCCGATTTGATTGATCATGTATTGTGTCGAATGGCAGCTTGTATCAATCCATAGAAGCTTGTGTCGAACTCATGCAAAATTGATTGATCCTGTATTGTGTCGAAATGCAGCTTGTATCAATCCATAGAGGCTTGTGTCAAACGCATGAAAAATTGATTGATCCTGTATTGTGTCGAAAGGCATTTGTATGGATCCATAGAGGCTTGTGTCGAACGCATGCAAAATTGATTGATCCTGTATTGTGTCAAAAGGAAGCTTGTATGGATCCATGAAGGCTTGTGTCTAACTCATGAAAGTTGATCGATTCTGTATTATGGAGAAAGACAGCATGCATCGACCCATAAAGGAATGTATCGACTCATCCTATTGTGTATAACTAGCATGTGTCGACACATGCATGTTATGTATCGACTCATCCTATTTGTATAACTAGCATGTGTCGACACATACATGCTATGTGTCGACTCATGCAGATTGTTTGATTTTGTAATGTATCGAGTGGCAGAATGTGTTGATACATAGAAGCTTGCGTCGACTCATGCTGTGTTATACAACTAGGATGTGTCGATGCATACAACCCATGTATCGACTCATAGCAGCAAAATACACGTGATTTTTGAAAAAAAAGCCAGCAATTTCAAATCTGTAATCTTTTTTGGCTCCAATTTTTCTGCATAATTTGAAAATTATATCATTAATTCAATTTTGGCTCCAAGAATCAATTATCAAATTACCACTAATCCCAATCCTAAAACTCTATAAATAGAGACGGTTAGAACATAGTTTGATTCTACAACCCATGGTTAGAGTTTTGATGATAACAAATACAAAGAATAAATAAATACAAAGAAATATATACAAAGAACAAATATGCTCCTTAAAATTATGTTTTGTATATGCAGAAGTTCTGATGGGATCAGCATCAGAAGATAAGCAATAAAGAATTTCACGCTGAAGCTATCAGATCATACGTTAAAGATTGCTGACCAAAACCTGTGCTTAATGACAACAAACTCTGATTCTGAAAAAGACATATCAACCAAGTCATCAATATTCTGAAGCTTCATTAGCAGTTAAGTATAGAAGACTCTGAAGCTTTACGTATTATTCAAGACAGAATTAATGCCAACGGCTTTCTTCAGACAAGATCTTCTACAAAAGGAAAGTGTGTTATTAACATTAAACTTGCTTTATGGACAACTTCTTTGCCTTGCCTATATAAAAAAGTCTGCTTGGAAAGAAGCACGGACGTACGCACACATCAATTTGTAGAGATTTCCAAACCACGCATATTCAAGCTCTAGCAAATTTATTTTATTCTAAGCTTAATCTGTGTAATTATCACAGTTGTGATATACTGGTTTGTTAGAAAACAACAAAACCTTCTTGTTCAAATATTTGTAAAAGATTTCCTTGAGATTAATCGGTTTGTGGTTGTACTCAAGAATACTTTAACACTTGTTAAAGTAGTTGTTGTAATCTTTTGAGATTAGTGGATTAAGACCTCGTTGGAGAGAGGCGAAATCACCTTGACGGGTGGACTGGAGTAGTTTGAGATCAAACGAACCAGGATAAAAATACTGTGTCATTAAGCTGTTTTTGATCCAAGTTTTTCAATTCAACCCCCCTCCCTTGTGTTTTTCAAAACTTCCATTGGCATCAGAGCGCCTGGTTCTGAGCTTAAACACTTAACCATGTCAGTACAAGGTCCAGCGTCAGAAAAACACTATGGCAGAACCCAGTCAAAACATCAGCAATGACAACAATGAAGAAAGGGACAGATTCAGTGGCAAACCTTCAGTCTTTGATGGAGAGAACTTTGATTACTAGAAAGACAGAATTGAGAGTTTCTTTCTGGCCCATGATGCTGATCTGTGGGACATAGTGACTGATGGATACACGCATCCAGTGGATGGATGTGGTCAGAAGATAGAAAGAAAAATGATGTCTGATCAGCAAAAGCGTGAATTCAGAAACCACCACAAGGCCAGAACAATTCGCCTTAGCGCCATCTCATACTCAGAATATGAAAAAATATCAAACAGAGAAACTGCCAAGAATATGTTTGATTCTATGAGAATGACGCATGAAGGCAACATTCAAGTCAAAGAAACCAAAGTCATTACGCTCATCCAGATGTATGAGGCATTCAAGATGGAAGATAATGAATCAATAGAAACTATGTTTTCAAGATTTCAAATTCTTGTTACTGGTCTAAAAGTTCTTGACAAAGGGTATTCTACTGCTGATCATGTTAAGAAGATCATCAGAAGCTTGCCAAAACAGTGGAGGCCAATGGTCACAACACTTAAGCTAGCCAAAGATCTCAACACAATCTCTCTGGATGAACTTGTCAGATCCCTCAGAAGTCACGAGATAGAGCTAGAAGCAGATGAACCTCAAAAGAAGGTAAGCCATTAGCTTTAAAATCTAACAGAAAATCTGACTCAAAAGTTTTGCAGGTTGTGCAAGAAACCTCTGATGGATCCTCATCAGAAGAAGATGGACTGTCTCTCCTCTCCAGAAGGGTGAACCAACTATGGAAGCAGAGGCAAAGGAAGTTCAGGAATCCCAAAAGATCAGAAAATCAGAATGAATCTTCCTCTAAATACAGAAGGTCAGAATCCTCCTCTAGACACAAGATCTGAAGGTTCTTCAGGATACATAAAGCCAAACAACAAAGACATCATCTACTATGAATGTAACGAGCAAGGGCACTACAAAAGTGACTTCCCAAAGCTTCAGAAGGAGAAGCCCAAAAAGAAGTTTATCAAGGAAAAGAAGAAAAGTCTCATGGCTACATGGGATGATTCTGACACATCTGAAGCTGACTCAGAATCAGATGATGAAAGAGCAAACATAGCTCTCATGGAAAATGTATCTGAAGACAGTGAAGCTTCTGGTTCAGACTCAGAATCAGACACAGAAGAGGTATTCCCTGACTTTACTATAAACTTTACTAAGGCTGAACTTGCTGAAAGCCTTAATGAAATTCTGGAAAGGTATCAGCAGAACAGAGTCAAATTCAGAAACCAGAAAAGGAATCTTGTTTCTGACTCCGATAAAACTGAGAGTCTCAGATTGGAGAATTCTGAGTTAAAAGAAAAAATTTCAAAATTAGAAAACCAGTTGCAAAACTCTCAAAAGGAAACAATCCCTGAAACTCCCAGCAATGCTGATGAGATCATCAAAGAGTATGATCATAGCTTTCAGAAGTTTCTAGCTAAAAACATAGACAGAAGCAAGATGGCTTCAATGATCTATGGAGTTAGCAAAAATGGAAGAAAAGGGATAGGATATCAAGGTAAGGTACCTACACCAAAAAATTCCATGGACTTAGTTATAAAGCGCACTCCACTTGATTCACACTTTATATATGGGCACACACATGACATAAAATACACAAGTAGTGATTATTCTGTCAAACCAAAATTCAACCAGAGTTTTGGTAAAACTAATAAATCAGGACCCAAGAAAATGTGGGTACCTAAGGATAAAAGAATACATGTGGCAGATATCTTTAGCAGCAAAGCAAAGACACCAATCATGGTACCTGGAATCTGGCTGCTCACGACACATGACGGGGAGAAGGAATATGTTCCAAAGCCTGGAACTTAATCCTGGAGGCCACGTAGGCTTTGGAGGCAATCAGAGAGGAAAGATCATTGGCTCTGGATCAGTAGGTAATGGAAATCTTCCCTCTATAAGTAATGTTTTATTAGTTGATGTATTAATGCATAACCTGTTATCCATAAGTCAATTAATTGATAACGGTTATGATATAATCTTCAATCAAAATTCATGCAAAGCTGTTAGTCAGAAAGATGGGACTATCCTATTTAATGGAAAGAGAAAAACAACATTTATAAAATCAAACTTTCTGAACCGAAAAGTCAGAATGTAAAATGTCTACTGTCTGTTAACAACGAGTAATAGATCTGGCACAGAAGATTGGGACATGTTAATATGAGAAGAATATCTCAGATTAACAAACTCAATCTGGTCAGAGGACTTCCTAACTTGAAGTTCAATTCAGATGCTCTGTGTGAAGCATGTTAGAAAAGCAAGTTTACAAAACCTGCTTTCAAATCCAAAAATGTTGTTTCCACCTCTAAGCCATTAGAACTTCTGCACATTGACTTATTTGGACCAGTAAAAACTGCTACAGTCAGTGGCAAGAAGTATGGGTTAGTAATCATAGATGACTATAGCAGATGGACATGGGTAAAGTTCTTAAGACACAAGGGTGAGTCACACTCTGTTTTTGTTACCTTCTACAACCAAGTTCAGAATGAAAAGGATCTTAGAATCGTCAAAGTCAGAAGTGATCATGGTGGAGAATTTGAAAATAAAGATTTTGAATTATTTTTTAATGAAAAAGGCATTCTGCATGATTTCTCTTGTCCTAGAACTCCCCAGCAAAATGGAGTTGTAGAACGAAAGAACAGAACATTACAAGAAATGGCCAGAACCATGATCAACGAGACTAACGTTGCTAAGATCTGCTGGGCGGAGGCAATAAACACAGCGTGTTACATTCAGAATAGAATCTCCATAAGACCTATTCTGGAAAAGACTCCATATGAATTGTGGAAGAACAGAAAGCCCAACATTTCTTATTTCCATCCATTTGGATGTACATGTTATATTTTGAATACAAAAAATCATCTGAACAAGTTTGACACTAAAGCACAAAAGTGTATTATGTTAGGATACTCGGAATGCTCAAGAGAGTACAGAGTATACAATACAGAAACACAGATTGTTGAAGAGTCAATCAGTGTTTGGTTTGATGATAAGCTTGACTCTCAAAAGTCAAAGCAGAATGAATTCCTTGCAGGTATGGAAGTTTAACTCACAGGTACTGAAGACAACTCATTAGAGGCTCTCAACAGAGACACTCCCTCAACATCAGGAAGAGTCACTACAAGCAATCCAGAACTTTCTGTTGATCAACTCCAGAAAAGACCATCCAGAAGCAGCATTGACCATCCAGAAGAAACAATTTTAGGAAGGAAGGAAGATCCAATCAGAACAAGATCTACTTTCAGAAATTATGAAGAGTCTCTCATGGGACTGGTTTCTCTGATTGAACCAACAACAATTGATGAAGCACTTCTGGACAATGACTGGATTCTGGAAATGCAAGAGGAGCTAAATCAATTCACAAGAAATGACGTATGGGATCTGGTTCCCCAACCAAAAGGATTCAACGTCATTGGTACAAAATGGGTGTTCAGAAACAAACTGAACGAACAAGGTGAAGTCATCAGAAACAAAGCACGACTGATAGCACAAGGTTATAGTCAGCAAGAGGGGATAGACTATACAGAAACCTTTGCTCCAGTCTCCAGGTTAGAATCTATCAGACTCTTAATATCATTTGTTGTTAATAAAGGAATCACTCTGTATCAGATGGATGTCAAAAGTGCATTCTTAAATGGCTATATAAAAGAAGAGGTATATATGCACCATCCCCCTGGTTTTGAAAGTTCCAAAAATCCAGAATATGTTTTCAAACTAAAGAAGTTACTCTATGGTCTGATACAAGCTCCTAGAGCTTGGTATGAAAGATTAAGTAACTTCCTGTTAGAAAAGGAATTCACTAGAGGGAAAGTGGACACAACCTTGTTCTGTAAGATAGTTAAGAAGGACATATTAGTGTGTCAAATTTATGTTGACGACATCATATTTCGATCCACTAAACCCTCTATGGGAAGAGAGTTTGCTAAATGTATGCAAGCAGAGTTTGAGATGAGCCTAATGGGGGAACTAAAATTCTATTTGGGCATTCAAATAAATCAAACTCCAGAAGGAACTTACATTCATCAGAGCAAATATGTCATAGAACTTCTGAAGAAATTTGATCTCTCAGAATCTAAGCCATCAAGGATTCCAATGCATCCCACGTGCATTCTAGAAAAAGAAGAGGTGAGTAAAAAGGTAGAACAAAAGGTCTACAGAGGTATGATTGGTTCTCTTCTTTATCTGACGGCTTCAAGGCCTGACATTCTATTCAGTGTTTGCATTTGTGCTAGATTCCAATCAGATCCTAGAGAATCTCACTTAACATCAATTAAGCGAATTTTCAAGTATCTGAAAGGTACTGCTAATTTGGGTTTGTTTTATAGAAAATCAAATGATTACATCTTAGTAGGATACTGTGATGCTGATTTTGCTGGAGACAGAGTAGAACGTAAGAGCACTTCTGGAAGCTGCCAGTTTATGGGAGAAAATCTGATCTCATGGTCCAGCAAAAGACAATCCACAATAGCTCTATCAACAGCAGAAGTTGAATACATAGCAACAACTAGATGTAGCACGCAAATGCTCTGGATGAAAAGTCAACTTGAGGACTTCAATATATTTGAGAGTAACATCCATATCCTCTGTGACAATACTTATGCTATTTGTCTCAGTAAAAATCCTATTTTGCATTATAGGGCTAAACATATAGAAATAAAACATCATTTTATTAGGGACTTTATTTAGAAAGGGATTCTTAATTTAAAATTCATTGACACAGACCATCAATGGGCTGATGTCTTTACAAAACCTCTTTCTGAAGATAGGTTTAACTTCATTCTGAAACATCTCCGCATGAAGCTTTGCCCAGAATAAACTGTTTTATTTACATATCTTAACCTTCAGAATTTTGGTTATTTTCTGTGAACTGCTGATCAACCTGCCTTCAGATTTTTAGAAGTACAAATTGTATCAGAATCTATCCATGAAGATTTGAGCGTTTAATTTCAAGGATAGAAGTGTGTTGTTCATGTAAGTAAACAGTTGTCATCCATTCATCAGCTACCTTCTGAGGCTGAACACGCGTTCACTTTTCTGAAAGGTCAAAAGCGCTGATTGGGTGCATTGAGACACATGTCATGGGTAACCGTTCCAATATTATTCTGAATCCCCTAAAATCAGCTGTCATTAATGCTTATAATCATTACTAATTATTTATCTCTCTTGCATTTTATGTTTTAAAAAATCTATTTAAACCCAAGTTTCATTCTTTACACTCTTTCACTTTCACTACACTCTAATTGTTTTCTGTTCGTCTTTCAAAACCCCTTCATTTTCTTCTCAAATTTCTTGTGTGAACATGGCTTCCTCAAGCGTCCCAAATACCAGTACTCATAGAACTGAATTTATGGAACAATATGAAGAACCGTTCAGAACTCTTCTCACGCCCATTGATAACCTAGAAGTTCTTTCAGAACTAATTGTGGATTTTGAAAGTCTTCAAGAAAATGGATTCAATTTGTTGAAGAGGTAAATTCTCAAGGATGGAACAGGTATTTTGACCGTCTTCTAGGTCCAACGTTTCCAATTCTTGTGAAAGAATTCTAGATTCATGCTTCATCCTCAAATCATCAAGTCACTTCGTATGTAATGGGGAAGAAGATAGTAATTACTGAAGACCTAATTGCAAGACTGATAGGTTACAATAGTGGTGGTGTAAGGTGTATAGACATGGCTGAAAGATGTGCTGATGTTGCTTCTATTGCAAGAGAAATTTTCACTCTGGGTCTTCCCTCGAGCAAGATAAGGGATCTAAAGGATCATCACAGAATATGGGCTAAGATAATTCTGGGATGCATCAACCACAGGAAGAAAACCAACTCTCCTGACTACATAAACATTGATCAGCAATTTCTGATCTACTTTATCTCCAAGAAGACTAAGGTAAATTTGGCTCACTTGCTATTCAATCATCTGAGGACCAATGTTAAAGAGACTAGAAAAGATGAGCGTACCAAAAGGGACTGGATACCCCTTGGAAGACTCATATCAAATATTCTGACAGAGAATAGGCTGATAGAGCATCTAACAGAAGCACAGGAAATCAGCTCTCTAGAGGCCAATGCTGGGAAGCCTTTGAATGCAAAGAATCTGAAAAAGATGAAAAATATTGAGAACATCAAGAAGGAACCAAGTGTTACTTCTTTTGCAACCATCACCTTCAGAAGAATTCCTCTGGATGATTTTCCTATGTTCTCAGAAATTGATTCCAAGCCTGAGATTATCGTCAAATATTTGGATGCATGCAAGGCAGATGGTACTGCACCAGGGTTAAATATTCAGGACTTGCAATAGGCGGCACCAGAAGTTGTCTTGAAGAAGATCAAGAAAAGGAACGCAGCAGCAGAAGGATCACCCCAGCGGACTCCAAAAGCTGCTAAAAAGAAAGGTAATCCTTCTTCTATTACTGTTTTAGAATCAATTACTATATCAATATCTGAACCAATACCTACCCAATCAGAAAAACCTACCCCACAAACTTTTGATGATTTTGACATAGGGTTTGACCCCTCAGAAACTCTAAGTCTTAGAGAAACTCACTCCCTTCCTATTAATCCAAATATTGAATCAACTCAACCAGAACTTGCAAAAGTTCTGTCAGATATTGAATCTTTTGACCAAAATATTTCTTCTCCCACACCAGAAAATCCAAACCTTCCAATCCTAGAAAATCCAAACTCCGAAACCACATCAGAAGCTCCACAACCAGATATTCCTGTCTCTCCACAACCAGAAATACCACTACCTCCGTCTCCACAACCTGAACAATCACAACCAGAAGTTCAAACTTCTGAGAACCAACCATCTGAAACCTATGAACCAGAACCTCACAACGTTCAATCCAACCAATCTGAAGAACCTACTTCAGATTCAGATACAATCCCTATTCCAGGAATCACTGAACCTCTGGCCATCTGTATGCCCCTCACCATCCTGGACATTCCACAAATTCCTTCTTCTTTGGAATCAACACCACCAAATTCTCCAACCAGTCCAATAATTATACCAGACTCTCCCACTCCTTCATCAAAGAGAAATCCAGATGACAACGCTTAACTTGTTATTGATCTAACTGTTTTTGAATGTCTTGTTGCCATAACTCACAAAATTTCCATTCCAAAACCAAAACCATCTGAACCCACACTAGATGTTGGTACTAGTTTATTGATGTTTGAAACAGAAATGCAGAAACGGATAACCTCCTTGAAGCAAGCTAGTCTTGAGATGACCAATCCTGCTGCCTCAGATTATCTGTGGACATGTTTCAGAAAATGGATAAGTTCTGAAACACATAAGATGCAAGAACAGAGCTACGAACAGGTTCAACAGAATTTCAGTAATCTGCTAAAGGTATTTGAAGACCAAGTTCTGAGTCAACTGCTCAAGGAAGAGATTCTCCATCTGGACAATGCTCCCTGGTCAGAACATCATCCATCAGACAAAGTTCAACCAGAGTCAAGTTCTCACTCTAACTGCTGCTCCAGATGAGATGATTTCTGCAGAGGAATTGGTTCAAAATGATCAAGTTGCAGAATGCTCTGAGAAGCATCCAGTTACTGAAGATTCTCCAGCTCCCTCCTATGAAAGGAAAACTCTGGAAGAACTGAAGAGAGTGGATATTGTTATTCAGGAAAGGTTGGATAAACAGGATGATACAATCAAGGAAATCAAGAGCATGTTAACTAAACAAGAGGAAATCAACACCCAGATCAAGGGCTTGTTGGAAGCTTTGTTCACACGCCTTCCTCCTCCCTCTTATATTTTCTTTGGTTTTTAAAATCTGTTTATCTGTAATATTTGTTCTACACTGCTGCTGTTCTGAACTTCTTATCATTGCTTCTTATTTTTAATATAAATCCTTTTAGCTCTGATTATATGTTCTTTTTGATAACTGACAAAAAGGGGGAGAAAGAATAAGATATTTTCAATAACGGATTACTGAGACAGAAGTCTCAAACATTCTGAACTATTTAACTTCTTACTTCTGAAAAGCTTGAACAGGTACAAAACAGGTACAAAACTCTGATGAAAGACGCAGTTAAATTCTGATGCTCAAAGGCTCATGGAATTAAAGGTAAGTAATCAACTCAAGGGGAGTTTTTCTTCTTAATTCTATACTTTTTATTCTTTATTTTAAATTGAAAAATCTAGTTTTTGTCCTCTTCAAAAAGGGGGAGATTGTTAGAACATAATTTGATTCTACAACCCTTGGTTAGAGTTTTGATGATAACAAATACAAAGAATAAATAAATACAAAGAAATATATACAAAGAACAAATATGCTCCTTAAAATCATGTTTTATATATGCAGAAGTTCTGATGGGATCAGCATCAGAAGATAAGCAATAAAGAATTTCACGCTGAAGCTATCAGATCATGCGCTGAAGATTGCTGACCAAAACCTGCACTTAATGACAACAAACTCTGATTCTGAACAAAGACATATCAACCAAGTCATTAATATTCTGAAGCGCCATTAGCAGTTAAGAATAGAAGACTCTGAAGCGTTACTGATTATTCAAGACAGAATTAATGCCAATGGATTTCTTCAAACAAGATCTTCTACAAAAGGAAAGTGTGTTATTAACATTAAACTTGCTTTATGGACAACGTCTTTGCCTTGCCTATATAAACAAGTATGCTTGTGAAAGAAGCACGGACGTACGCACACATCAATTTGAAGAGATTTCCAGACCACGCATATTCAAGCTCTAGCAAATTTATTCTATTCTAAGCTTAATCTGTGTAATTATCACAGTTGTGAAATACTATTTTGTTAGAAAACAACAACACCTTCTTGTTCAAATATTTGTAAAATATTTCCTTGAGATTAACCGGTTTGTGGTTGTAATCAAGAAGACTTTAACATTTGTTAAAGTAGCTGTTGTACTCTTTTGAGATTAGTGGATTAAGACCTCATTGGAGAGATACGAAATCACCTTGACAGGTGGATTGGAGTAGTTTGAGATCAAATGAACCAGGATAAAAATATTGTGTCATTAAGCTATTTTTGATCCAAGTTTTTCAATTCAACCCCCCCCCCCCCCTTATTGTGTTTTTCAAATCTTCAGAGACCTCATTTCATTCAAATGATAAGCTTTTGACAGCCAAAATCACTTTGCTAAAAAAACTCTCAATTCTCTCCATCTACCAAATTCACTTAAAGCTCCATTTCCAATAAGTTAGTAAGCTTTGCATTTAAGCTTACTAATCTTTGAGCTAAACCTTCATCCAAACACTTTTTCTTCATCAATTCTTTACATCTCAGCTTTGGTAATTGATTCTTGTTGTTGAATTAAAGCAAATTCTAGAAGTTGTTTGATAATTCTCTAATTCTACCTTTGGTAAGTTGGATCATCATCTTTCACAATGTGATCCCTTGTGGATTTCTGGTTTTGATTCATTGAGCACTGTTTTATGATTCCATTAGTGCTATTTTCTCATAATTTGATGGAATTTTCATGATCAATTGGATCCATGATCATAAGGTGTTTGATGAAAAGTTGGAACAAAAATTTGATCCTTGAGATGCTGCTTTTGACTGATTTTAACAGGTTGCAATCAATTGTTGTAACATTGCAATTGTTTGTCACAGAAAGTTGATTTTTTTTAAAAACTGCACTGATGCAATTGGTAGCTGTTGAAGCACCCTTGATTGTAACAATGTCGAAATATTATTTCTGCCTTATTTTGGGGCTGTTTCGACTCAAATATTTTTTACTCACTTATTTGATTGTTGATTTGGATTGCAATTTTAAATTTCCAATTTGTCTTTAAACTCAATGGACTTTGTGACGTAGATGAAGTTGGATAAATATTCATAAATTCAAATCTACCTAAGAATGAATTATTTAATTCATTTTTGGTGCTTTGGATTAATGATATGTTTAGTGCTTTAATCCATCTAGAGGAGTGGTTGAATTTAAAGATGAAAGAATTTTGAGATGGTGATCCAAATTAGCTTATCATTACCCTCCCTCTTCATCTTATCCCTTTCTTTTTTAATTGTGCTACATGTTAAGGGACGGTGATCTCTATATCATTTATCCAAACAGTAAGTACATAGATTGCTATTGACCGGCCTCAAAATAGGTGCGACTTCTACATAAGTCCACTTATGATTGCTTAACATAGCGCTAAATTTTTCCCCGATTCGAATAAATGATCATTCGTGGCCCAAACTTATGATTGCAAACCCAAGTATGTTAATTTAATCTCTTTGATCCAATAACCTTGAGATTTATTGTGTGGAGGCTTTGGTTCTACCAATCCTCTAATGGATCTACAACACCTTTGGTCAACGCGGATCACTTAAAAATCGTTGATCATTAAATGTTACTTTTGAGGATTTCAAAATGGATGATATACTTGACAAAAATCCAAATGCAAATTTCAAGATGGTCATCCAACTAACCACTAATTTCTAACAATTGACTTTACTTTATGCTTTTATTTTTTATGCTTTATGTACCATTTAATTTAAGTATTTACATTTCATGTCATATTTTATTTTGATCACTTGAGCTTTTCTTTTCCTTTTAAAGACACCTAATAATCAACATGAACCATAAAAATCTTTAATGATACTTGGACTATTTGGTTACTATCCTTGGCATTATGGAGTATTGGACTTCTTGGACTTAGGATTAGAGACCTTGGCCTATCTTGGAGACTTTGTGACTTTATTTGATATTTTGTTTGGAGTTATTGAGGTTTACCTCAAGACATTGGGTTGTTTGTTTGTTTTGTGTCTAGGTTATTATAATTACATACTTTGTTTGTAATATGGAATTCACCCATATACAGCCATTACTCTGCCCAATTTTTGCAAAGACTTAATACCCTTAAAGTTTGGTTCTCTCAAGAGGTCTAATATCTTTTCTTGCTTAGTTTCAATCCGAAGAATGGTAATTTTATATTGACTCATAATGTAAAGTATTGACTTCTTGTTAGGATAGCCTCTTCTTCTCCTCCTATCTTATTTAATTTCAAAAATCTTCTCCCTCCTTTTAAAAACTCTTCTTATTTCTAAACTTGAAACACTTTCATAATAAACTTGGACTTAGGTCCATGCATTTTCAAAACATTTTCATAAATAAATTTCAATCAATTTAATAATACCTTGACATTTTTGTGAGAAGACTAAAAGTCAATCAATCTCATTTCAAACCATTTTTGCCACTTTGGCTTTTTTATTTTAAAACATTTCTTAAAAGATTAGACTCTTGTCAATTCTTGTAGTGATGCAAACAACTATACTTCTACAATATATAGTAAAGAGAGATATTTTCCACTTGGGTGTTGAGATAGGCATTGTTGATTTTAAAATCCAAGCCATATCCTCCACTTTGAGATGATGCAAATTCTCCTTTCTCATGATTGTGGGTAGTAAGTATGTTTTCTACACGGACAATAACGATGATGTCTTATCTCATAAAATTAACCAACACACTTGTGTTTCAAATTTATAAAAGAGGAACTACGTGTACCCTGATCCCCTATTGCACGAAAGATGGTACGTAGGCACTAAAGGTTCGCAACTGCGGCGGGTGAAAAAATCATAAAAACATTTCTTTCCTCACCTCCACCATCCATTTTATATACAACACATTTTTATAACCAAAATATACAGATTTTTCAAAGAGGTTCCTGCGGAGTACCGTAGATGTTGAGGGTTCTAATACATACCCTTTGCATAACAAACCCCCTTACCTTGAATCTTTCCCCCTTTTTTGGGTTATTCGCTCTTTTCCCATTCCTTTGGAAACAATAAAGCGCGGTGGCAATTTTTATTTTGATTTGTATAAAGTCTAGTCAATCCAATGGCTTAGTCTTAAACATTTCTACCGCTACACATGGGTCCTTAAAAACTTGAGTCTTTATGCTCTTCATTATTAAAGCTCGAAATTAGAATGGAAACCTTATTCAAGCATCTTTCGAATACGTTATTCAAATGTTCCTCAAAAGGCCGAGTTCATATAAGAATATTCAAGATTAAAACTTCATTTATTGTTTATCAAAATGATTCCAATTTAGATTCTAATTCAAGGCCAAAGAGAGCGGGCAATCAGTCGAGGACGAACACAAGCTAAAGGCACAATTTAACTTGCTCAACTAAACTCATCTCATTCTCAAGCTTATTACAAAAGTTTCATTACGATTGCAGTCCAACTCATTACAAGAAAAAGTGCATTACATCATAGAAGGAAATTACAAAAAGTTTCATAAACCTATCCTAAACCAAGTTTTAATCTTCACTCCTTCAAGCAAAATTGCTTTGGACATTACCAAACTGACACCCCATCAAATTAGCTCAGACCTGTTAAATTTGAAATGACCATGCATCAATCAAGAATAATTAAAACCAGTTAGGAAAAAGGAATTGAAAACTAATGGATAATTAAAACATCAAGTTTCATAATAGAAAGAGACTGGTATCAATTCAGAATAGGAACTTAGAGAAAACTCAGAATAAAAGGAAAATAAGTAAATAATAGAAAATGAGAGGAAAATCTTTTTTATCAGAAAAATCAGAAAATCAGGATAACAAATCATAGTCGTCTAATTCTCTAACTAACATCCAGATCCAAAGGTTCAGGGTTACCAATCTCTAACATAATTTCCAACAAACTCCTACAACGATATAACAGAGATTCACAAACTCAAAGGGGGGGGGGGGGGATTCATTATTTACAAACACAAGCATACACGATACAATTATAGAGATAACAGAAAATCATAGAAAAAAATCAACACCAAGAAAAAGTTGAAACTCTCTCCTTTCTCTGCTCTTTATCTTGATCATCACCAAGAACACACTCCATTATTTACAAAAATAAAAGAAAAATCTAAGATTCACCTTCAACGGAGATCCCTCTACAATTCTCAAGAACGAACAATTCTTCTAGTGTCTTCATCTTCAATCTTCAAGGTTCTCTTCCACCTCCATCTTCTACTAATTGTATCAAAATATGCAACCTTTATCATCATCACACTCTGTATCATTAGTATCATAACCTGCATAAAATAAGAGTTTCCACCATTAATTTTTATCCTAAGGATAAGGAAATAACGGGTAAACCTAATTTGTACAGAGATTACAAATTCGTAAATCAATTACACCATTGGGAAGGTGTTAGGCACCCTTCATCTCTCTTGTTCTCAAGGACTCCACTTTTATGTTTAAGGGTAAGATGGGTACTTAACAGTAATGTTTTTATATGTTTAAGAAAAGAATAGTAGTTTTTGAAGTTATAAACTTGCCTTTTTTTTAACTGCATGCCTATGTACCTCCTTGCGAAGAACCGGAGTCCAGTTTTGTAGTTCACATGTCTTTGATTAATTTATTTTATGGATTGTGGAAATATTTTAGAATTATCCTTGAACCTTGTCTGTATTTGAAAATAGGGTAGCCGTAGACGAAGTTCGCAGTTAATATGGAAAATATATCCACAATCCTTTTTTTAAAAATAATATTAAATTTGAAATTAAGTTAGTAGAAAACATGTCAAATTTTTTTGGTTAGCTGTCTTAGAATGCATGACGAAGTTTTGAGAAAATATGTTTGGATGATAAAATTGTTTAATGAAAGGTTTTTATTTTTTATAAAAATGGTTAGTAAATAATTATTTTATTTACTATAAAATGTTTATAATAATAAACAAATATTTGTTTATCAAGATTATTATTTACGTAAAAAAACATAATTTTAATGCCCAATGATAAAATGATATGAGAAGAAAAAAAGGATTGTTATATATATAATATATAATATATAAATTAAAGAAACAAATAAAATAATAAAAATAGAATTAAATAAATTAATTAAATTATTAAGAACGGGGGAGTGTATTATTAGTCATTGTAGTATATCAGGGGTCCTGAATTGTAGAAGCTTAAGCCCCGAATCTTATAGAAGTCTATTGTACCCAAAAATTTGCCCTCTCATTTTCAAAAGAATCTCTCATACTCCTGAGCTTATCAAGTACTCAAAACTATTCAAGAATTGATCAGACAAATTCTCCTCCTAAGTAATGGATTATAATTAGTGTTTTTGTTTTCTCATAGGAAATTGGACTTCTAATGCCTAAAGTAGACTTCACGTTTTCTCATACGTATCAAGGTATCCTAATGTAAAATTTTAAGTCTTGCAGTATAAATTTTCTCAATCAATTGCTCAGATGATTGAAAATTAACTATTTTGAGTAAAATGTCAACCGTGGTCAATATTTAGTCAAACTTCAAGATTTTTGGTCGACATCAACATTTTGAAGTTACATTCACCATTTGATCAAGGGTTGATCATAACTTATCAATAAAACTCAAGATTCATCAAAAGTCAAAAATTGCTAAATTAGGGTTTTCTTTAGAGAAGTCAATTGAACTTTGACCAAGCATAACTTTCACATGATTCATCATAAAATTATCAACCAAAGCTCATTATCTCTAAGCTCAAGGCCAAAAAATGCTTAATTTGAGAGATATGAGCCAAAACAATATAGGTCATTTCAAAAGTCAACAAAAGGATACTTTTTGTCAAAGCAATTTACATTAAGATAAAGTCTTCAAATGGAAAAATGACCAACATAGAGATTGTAGAGGACATCTTGAGCTTTCCAAAAAGTAAAATATCACCTCCATGTGTTGAAGTTTGAGAAAGTTATGGATTGTACAAGTTAGGCAATTCTTAGAAAATGCATGAAATCCAATTTGAGCAAAATTGAAATTTTGGACAAATGGGCTTATCTTTTAGAGTCCAATTGTGTTCTTGGCCTTATTATGGACCTCTAAACCTATTCATGCACCATGATAATTTTTCATCTTATTTATTTTGATATTTATTCATTTAAATTCAAATTAAATCAAAAAATATCAAATGGAGGTGAAAGGCTTAAACGGCTTAAGATTTGATTTATTTTGGGGCCCCAAGATCATACCAAAACCATGTGAGCTTATTATTGCATCAAATCTTCTTCTTTTGTCTTATTTAAGTTATATTTTCAAATAAAATCAAAAGTTCTCCTAAAAGTCCAAGCCCATCTTTTAACCTAATTCATGGCCTATAAGAATACATTATATTCAGACATGACAACCATGAAAAAACTTTGTAGGAGAACCCTCTCAAAAATATCAAAATTTGTCTAAATTATGGAAAACTTGAAATCATTGTTCCAACCCTTCTCAAAGCAAACCAATCATTCCAAACAATCCCCGAGGTGTTATAGGGTAAGACTTCATCATCCTTTATGATTAAAAGTGCATAAAACGAGCATTCCAAGCATGGTCGATTGACATATTTACATGAATTTCAATTTTGTATTTTTACCATGCTTTGATTCATACTAATGCTTTCATTGTGTTTATGAGATTTAACTATACATGTTTAACCCATCGCATGCCCCCCATGATGACAAAATCATGGATCACCATTCTTGAACTAACCCACATTGTTTTCTTAGTATCTCATTATGTAGGGAGAATTAGCCAAAACCAAGAGCACCATTGAATTCGCAGCCCTAAAATTAGGGGGGATGGGTCCCTTTGGATCACTAAAAGTTGTTGTTTTGTCGATTGATGAAATATGCTCGCCGGATAAGATGACCGGACCTACGACTCTGGTGCTTCTCCGTCACTCTGATCAGATTTACATTATAAACATTTTAGATTCATTAAGTTAATGGATGTATAGCAACCCTAGTGGTAGAAGCGCGTGCATTAAGGCATTATTATACAAGGGCGTGGGTTCGATCCCTGCCTTTTGCTATTTGTTTTCATATTTTTACCAATTCATGCAAGTTTTATATTATGTAATACGCTTGTTTTCCTAACAAAAATGCAGTGTTGTCGCAATGGATGGAAGGCATGCCTGTGACTTTCAGGGCGTGGGTTCAACACCCACCTTATGCATTATTTTTCAGCCCTTTTTTACAAACCCTATTTTTTTTCCTTTTTTAAATTATTTTCCTTTTAATTAATTAACCATAATAATTAACTAACCCTAATTATTCTTAATTAATTTCAATTTTTTTTCTAAAACACTTTTTATGCGTTCTTGATGACTGATACATGAACCATTACAAAGATAGCCATACTTTGGCTTTTTTTTTAAATATTTTTAAACACTTACAAAAAAAAACTATTTTCAAAAAGTGAGCTAGCGATTAAGAGCCCGTAGATAGCTACGGATGAAAAGGGTGCTAACACCTTCCCTTTTCATATCTTACCCCTCAAACTCAAAATCTATCAAGGTCTTTCCTGTTCTTTTCACCTTTTCTTATTGGATAAAAGAAAATTCGGTGGCTTCTCTATCTATTCACACATTTGCGATAAAATGCAAAAGTCAACTCTCCCACCGTATTATAGAACTGGAGATTTTGCTGGGGACTATATACTTAAAAATAGGGGTTACCCTAGAGTCTAGATCACTTTTAATTGCATTAAATTGTCTGAATTGTTTGCTTTATTTTTAAAAGGGTTGCTTGGGTTTATTTTCTTGCAAGATCCTACAACCGGATCTAGGGTACCTTAGGTAAGTAGAAATTGATCAAGGAAAATGTATGGCATAGACCGATACGGTTGAAGTGATGGTTGCGGTTAGTGCAGAACTTTAGAGTGTACTAATGTTCCTTGAGTCAATCGAGGATAACATTAGGCTTCCATATGGTGTCATTAGAACTAAATAGACTTTTAGAACATTAATTGTCCCATCTTGGCCATTAGAAGGTAGTGAGATGGTTGACTTTAGTGCAGTCCAAAGTTGGTTGATACTCTATGTTACACTCATTGAGATTCGACTTGCGGGATGTTTTTGTGGCTAATTAGTTGTTGTACTAAAATAAAACTTCCGAGAAAGATCCGTGTTATGAGATCTCTAGAACCCGGTTACTATTTTAGGATAGGTTGAGCCGACTTAACTTCAATAGAGAATGGTACATACCTATGGACCCCATGTAAGCCTTTAAACCTAAGGCTCTTGTGTGATTTGTTTGTGTTTGCTATTTATTTAAACATAAACATAACATCATGACACCATAACATCTAACATGGAATTTTACTAACAATTTCAAGGATCTTAGGGATCTCTGTTGCAGGGATGTTTTAAAGCCGAACTATTAACAAAAGGGAAAGAGGATTTATTTTCCTCTAGCTAGACAATGTCAAAGACCAAAGTATATTCTGTTGAGTCACAGGCTAGGACCCACTCGTTATGGTGAGCTTGATTCCAATAGAAGGACGTCCAAAAAAATGAAGGCTCAAAGTTCCACAAGTCAAAGATGCAACCAGGTTCATCTTCAATCATTTTACCATGCAAGATACTTGAAAACATTGCATCTACATATCATGTATCTCATTACATAATAGGTACTTTCTAGACAGGGTTCCTCATCTGCTTGCTGTTTATTTAAACAGAAAAAATGGATCTTGAACAAACCGTCAGAGATCTCCAAGTACAGAATGCCCAACTCCAACAGATGTCCCTGAACTTAGCTAAGGGGCAGGAAGAGTTGAAAGTACTGGTCATAAGTGAGAAGAAGAAGAAAGTAAAAAGACCAATTGACATTCTTAACATGGGCAGAAGGTTCAGAGGTCCTGTCAAGCAAGCTAGAGATCTTAACCTCCCATGTAATGAAGAAGACAAGCAGGATGAAGACAGTAAAAGTGTGAAGACTGAAAAAGCCATCCCGATTCAAACAAATGTAATGATGAAGAGGAAGATGATTGTTTGGATGAGCAGTATCCCATGGCTGATGAAAAGTATAAATTACTGGAAGAGCGTCTGAGAGCCATAAAGATCCAGAAAATGCTTGGATTGAACTTTGATGATTTGTTTCTGGTTTTAGGAGTTATCATCCCTTCCATGTTCAAGACTCCTGAATTTTCTAAGTATGATGGAATTTCTTATCCGAAGCTACATCCGAGGTCTTATGTTTGGAAAATCCAACTGCATACTACTAATAAGAAACCGTGGGTTCATTTCTTTCAAGAGAGTTTTTTTGGAACACAGATGGAATGGTTATATAAATTGGAAGGAACCAATATTCACACTTGAGAAGATTTGGCTGCTGCTTTCTATAAGAAATACCAATATAATATCGATCTTGCACCAACCCGTATGTAATTGTAGAGTATGACTATGGGTTCTAATGAAGGTTTTAAAGAGTATGCTCAGAAATGGAAGGATCTTACAAGGAGAGTTCACCCACCTTTGGCTGATAGAGAGCTAGTTGACATGTTTATGAGCACATTGACTGGTCCCTTTTACAATAATCTATTAGGAAGTTCTACGATTGGTTTCACTGAGTTGATTTTGATAGGGGAACACATGGAAAATGGAATTAGAAGTTGTAAAATTCAAGTGGCTACATCCTCAAGTGCTGTGAATAAGCCCTATAATGGTAAGAGAGAATCTAATGTTGTGAACGGCCAAAAGGGTCGTAATAAGAGCGATCGTAACCAATCTGTGGGGGCAGTATTGATATCCAATCCTGCGCCAGTGCAATAACAACAACAAAATAATCATCGTAGGCAGGACTCGCCTAAGAGATAGTTTACAAAGATCAACATGCCATTGGCGCAAGCATTGTAGCACATGCTGAAGGCAGGGCTGTTTATATTAAGGGAGCCTCCTCTACATCCCAACATTTCCTCTCCCCGCTACATTCCCAATGCAAGGTGTGCATACCACTCCGATAGCCCCGGGCACGACACTAACAAATGTTGGGCCCTGAAGAATAAAATCCAAGACATGATTGATGCCAAGGAAATTAAATTTGACCTTCCTGAAACCCCTAATGTGATTACTATGCCAATGCCCAATCATGACAAAGGTGTTAATGTTATCGAATATGTTTCTTATGTTTCTACTTTGAATGATTTAACTACTCCCCTGATGACTATTAAGGAGAAATTGCTACAATTCAGTTTATTTATGGGTTGCATTGAAGACTGTTACTAATGTGCATCACAATCCAATGGTTGCGCATTACTGAAAGAAAGTATCTAATGTCAGATGGATGATCGTGTGATTCTTTTTGAGAAAATTCCTTTTGAGAAGACTCCTTCTATGGAGAGTACATCCCAAGACCTGAATCTTGAAGACGTGTCTACAATTTCCGGTACCCTTATAAGGATCACTTCTAAAGTTTCTCCCCAAGTTTTTATTGCGCCTGAGCCAATTCTACATTCCACTGATAAGGCTATCTCTTGGGATTATGGAGATGATGTCTACTACCATAGAGTCAAGCAGGAACCATTAACTGTTGAAGAGGCAAACGTTGAAGTTACTAATCTCGATGTTGGAAATATTATGGGGACTAGTAAGGTTACCAAAAGCGGGAGGGTTTTCACTTCAGACATTTCCCCAAAGACTATCACTTCACCAGTTCGTATCACAGCTATAAAATCTACTACTGAAACTCGAGACAAAGAATAGAGGATCGAGCCTTCCGGGACGAAGGTACCAAAAGAGGTTAGTGTTGAAGACCCCTCTAAGCAATAGATGGAGGAAATTTTAAAGATTATCCAAAAGAGTGACTACAAGATTTTTGAACAACTAGGAAATACCCCTTCAAAAATATCTATGTTTTCCATATTGTTGTGCTCTGAAGCTCATGCTCAATCTTTGGTGAAATTCGTAAAATCTGCACATGTGCCGCAAGAGATCTCTGCCTGACGACCGATAATGGACTAGGATTTTTTGACGCAGACCTAACTCCCGTAGGAAGGAATCATAATAAGGCCTTGCATGACTATATTGAGTGCATGGGCACTACTTTATCTCATGTGTTGGTAGACACATGTTCCTCTTTGAACGTGTTACCAAAATCTGCTTTTGACAAACTTGATTGTGAAGGGATTGTCCTAAAACCCAATGACATTATTGTAAGAGCTTTTGATGGTTCAAAAAGAATGGTGCATAGGGAGGTGTATATTCCAATCAAAGTGGTTTCCCAGGTCTTCAAATCTACTTTCTATGTGATGGATATTCGGCCAACCTATTCTTGTTTGCTGGGACGCCCTTAGATTCATGGGGTAGGTGCCGTCACTTCTACCTTACACCAAAAGCTAAAGTATCCTATGAGGGGAAAGGTCGTTACAGTTTTTGGAAAAGGAGAATATATGGTGAGCCATCTAAATTCTTTTATGTATGTCGAGGTGGATGGTGAATTCTTTGAGACTCCTTGCCAGACCTTCAAAGTTGTTTCTCAGACAACCTCGGTTGATGAAGTTGTTTCTGTTGTTCCTAAGACTCCATCAAAAATGGCTTCTCTAAAAGATACCAGGGATATGGTTGAAGAAGGTGGTTTCACTGTTTGAGGATAACTTCCCGATATTCCTTATAAATATGACATGTTTGGCTTGTATTTCACTTCTCAAAGATATGCCAGGGATGGATACTAATGTTGTCGGTCACCGTCTACCGATGAAGGAAGATTGCTTTCCTGTAAAGCAGAAAGTTCATCGTATGCATCCTGAGATGTTAGAAAAGATCAAGGCTAAGGTTATGAATCAATTCAATGCACGGTTCTTAGCTATTACATCCTATCCACGATGGGTTGAAAATATAGTGCCATTACCCAAGAAAGATGGTAAGGTGCGTATGTGTGTAAACTACAGGGATTTGAATAGTGCAAGCCCCAAAGATGACTTTCCGCTTCCACATATTGATGTTCTGGTTGACAACACTGCTCAGCATAAAGTATTTTCCTTCATGGATGGCTTCTCCGGTTATAATCAAATCAAGATGGCGCCTGAAGACATGGAGAAGACTACTTTTGTCACACAGTGGGGCACTTTCTATTACTAAGTTATGCCTTTCGGTTTGAAGAACGTCGGTGCAACATATCAACATGCTATGGTATCTTTGTTGCATGATATGATCCATCATGAGATAGAGATTTACGTCGAAGACATGATAGACAAGTCCCAAACATAAGAAAAAAATCTTGACCACCTGCACAAGCTGTTTGAAAGATTGAAGAAATATAAGCTATGGTTGAATCCAAATAAATTCACCTTTGGGGTAAGATTCGGTAAGCTCCTAGGTTTCGTCGTTAGTGGTAAAGGTATTAAAGTTGACCTTGCCAAGGTTAAAGTTATTCAAGAAATGCTAGTTCCCCATTTTGAGATGGAATTAAGAGGTTTCCTGGGACGTTTGAACTACATTGCCAGATTTATTTCCCATCTCACCGCTAGTTGTGAGCCAATCTTCAAGTTATTAAAGAAAGATCAAGTAGTGAAATGGAATGATGATTGTAAAATAGACTACGACAAAATCAAAGATTATCTTCAAGAGCCTCCAATTTTGATGCCACAAGTTGAAGGAAGACCTCTGATCATTAACCTAGCAGTGTTAGAGAACTCATTGGGGTGTGTAATGGGGCAAAATGACGAGTTTTATCGAAAAGAGCATGCAATATACTACCTTAGCAAAATGTTTACTGACAGTGAAACAAGATACTCACTGCTCGAGAAAACTTAATGCGCTTTGGCATGGGTTGCTCTCCAACTAAGACAATATTGTCATACCCCTAATTTGTCCTACCTTTTACTTTTTTATGGCTTAGACTTAACATTTCAACTACATCATCTTCACTAGTTCATTTTCATATCATGCATTTCATTGAATAAAGACACCTGAGGTCCAAGAGTCCAGTGGTCGTGCAATATTAAAGTTTCGCAGTGTTTTCAGGAAACTAGGATTTTTGCCTCAAGGTCACATTGAGCTTTATCTCCTTCTATAAGTCAAGGGCTTATCAAGAGGATTAAGGGGTGAAACCAAGGAATTCATCTCATCTGGATTAAAATTTTATTTGAGGAATTTCTTTAGGAACTAAGATGGCATGTATCATTTTCAAAGTGGTTTGAATTTCTCATGAAGATTCAAAATTGAAAGAGAAAGAAAATGTGGATTTGGATTGCATATTGGAAATAATGGAAAGTGGTATTTTATATTATGTCTTTGGTTCACAAATCACCAATTCCTTACATCACAAGTTACTATATTCAAGATTCAAATCACTACTGATTATCTTGCGATTATTTTTGGATTCATGCCATGACCATTTGAGACCATACAAAGGAATTTCTCATTACAAGCCCCAAAACAGCCCCACAAAACAGGCCCAAAGTTTGCACCAACCAGCCCCATAAAACTGCCCAAACTAATGTTGTCCATACTACTGCAAAAACCTAACCATGTTGTCCATTATGCAATACAGCTCCATAAACCTGCATCACATTGCAAAACAAACAAAATAATCCAAGCAAACAATCCAAAAACTTGCAAAGACAGTCTGCTAAAATTGTCAAAGCTGCTGCAAAAAAATCCCAAACATTACACAAAATAGAATTCACCCAAATCAGTAATGGAATAGTAGTGAAACAACATTTCAAAATTGTTTAAAATCTCACCAACCTTTCCCCCTAATTCCCATCTCTCAACTGATATACAAATGATAGAATGGGCGGAAAAATAGGAGGGGGTAAAAATATTGAAAGAGAGACAATAGCAATATTGAGAGAGAAGAAAGACAACAAATAAGAGAGAGAGAGAGAGAGAGAGAGAGAGAGAGAGAGAGAGAGAGAGAGAGAGAGAGAGAGAGAGAGAGAGAGAGAGAGAGAAAATGTGATAAGAAGAGATGGAAAACACTATAAAAGCATAAATGAAAAACAACAGCACCCATGAAACTGTGCTGAAACATGAAACTATTTTGAACCATAAAATAGCAGCAACAAAAACGGTAGCAGTCCTAAGGAAAATAGAAACAGAAAAAACCTTCAACCCCCTTTACAATCTTGCAGATTTCAATACAAAGTAAGGATTGGAGCCACTTCCTTGAGGTTCATTCTGATCATCACAGCCTCTTGAAAGGTGTTCAAACTCAAAACTCAAATTTCAGTTTCAAGGTAAGTCTTCTTGACTTTGAGCTCTTCATTTCAAGAATCATTAGTAATTCATTTTTGAAGATAAATGTAGATGTCATACCCTTGAAGCTAACCACATGTTTTCTTTTTATTTTTATCAATTATATGTTGAGAACTGACTTTTACATTTAGCAGAGCAGTGTTAGAAACAAAAAAATAGCAGTATGAGTCGATGCATATCAGGCATAAAACAGGTTTTGAGTCGACACAAAACGCATATCTATCGATACAAAAAAGAAATGAGTCAACACAAGCCACTATGTGTCGACTCATACTATGTTATTTTGATTTCCAGGGGCAAGAAAGGTGTATGAGTTGACACAAATCCTTATGTGTCAACTCATACTGTGTTATTTTTTAATTTCCAGGGGCAAGAAAGGTGTATGGGTCGACACAAACCTTTATGTGTCGACTCATACTGTGTTATTTTTTTATTTCCAGGGGCCAGAAAGGTGTACGAGTCGACACATACCATTATGTATCGACTCATACTAAGTTGATTTGGATTTTTTCTGAAACACGAAATGGCATGTGTCGATGCTTAAAGGATATGTGTCAATACATAAAGTCTAGTTTTTTTTCTTCTTTCTTTGTATACCACTTTCCTTTTAATATTTTTTTCTATTAAATATGGTTGTAATAATTTAATTAGGCTTGTATTCTGTCCTCATTTCTAAACTTATACCCCTCATCCCTGTATGATTGTAATAGATTAGGGTTTACTTCTTAGTATGTTTTAATTGTTTCTTAATTATGCATATGTCAATCAATTAGAACACATGGCCTCATATTTTTATCATCCTCAATGAAAAGGTATCTACTTACAAATGCACACTTGCACACATTTCATAGCTTGGTCTTGGGATTTCCTATGGTGACAACTATTAGATTGATTGTTCCAATTGGTCGTTTAGAATACTAGTGCCACGCTAGTCCCACTTTCTAGGAGCATGCATGTAGCCACCTTGTATGGGCTTTTGATTTTCAATGAAGCAAATTCTCTCCCCTTGGATTACATACCAAGCATTATTTATTAAAGGGTCTCATAGTTGAGTTGGGGCATGGCCATTCTCATGAGGTTAATCAAGTTTTTCCCTTGGTTAATCATAACCTGAATCAACCACTTTGGTCCATATACCAAGTGTTTCCATGCACAAAGGGTATCATGGTTGAGGGTATGAGCACCTATTCTCACGAGATTAATCAAGTACACCCATTAGTTAATCATAACCCGATTCAATTCCCATACCACAAAGCATTCCATTTACTCCTTTTATAATACTACTCATTTTATCATCACTTTTGTCATGATCACTCTTCACAAATACCATATCCTTTTAGTTTATGTTTATAATATGCTCCCTTAGGATGATATTTTCCCCTTCTTTAAGATGCGAACTAATTAGACCTTAGGTTGGAACCCATGCATGACAACATTAGGGTAGACTTCCCCCTTTGAATTTTCTTTTGTATTTAAGATTAAAACTTTCATTTACAAATCAAAAATCCAAAAACATTTAATCATTATTCAAACTCATTTAAAACTCGCAAAACACTCAACAAATCAAAACTCCCCCCAAAGGGCATGTTATCTCCATTCTACCGCAATACCGGCCGTGCCTATTGCTAGAACATGTACGTTGATGTCGCCCATTAAAAAAACACCAACAAACCAACATTTTCTAGAAGAACTACGGTGTTCTGATTCCTTCACTGGATACATAGGCAAAGGGTGACGAGACCCTCACGAACGCACTAATAAAAAACCTTTTCTTTCTCCTTAAGCAAGTATAGTTATATATAAATACACCCTTAGAAACAAATAAAAAAATTGATCCTGATAAGTACAACGGATGTGAGGAGTGCTAATACCTTCCCCTTTGCATAACTGACTCCCTTACCCTTTCTTTTGGTCATAAGACCATCTTATCCATCCTCTTGTGATTTTCTTGATATTTCCCCTTCCTTCTGGATAAATAAAGTTAAATGACGACTCTGTGTTTTTTTTTCCGGTAGCTTCAGCTGGTGACTCTGCTAGGGACTATTATTTTCTGAGTCTCTCATAGTTTTGTTTATTTGTCTCTTTGGTGTTTATTTATTTGCTTTACTGTTTTATTTCTTTATTTCTTTATTGTATTCTTTTGTATATATTGCATTATATTGTTGCTACTCACATATTCTGGATATGATGCTTCTTTTGTGATGTTGGGTTGGGTGATTACATTTGATAAGTCATATAACCGGACTTGGGTTACACTTAGGATTAGGACGGGCGGTATGTCATGCTAAATTTGAGGGAGTAATCCCGAAGAAGGAGGCATGAAAATCCCCCACTAAGTGGAGGTCCCCTTGAAAGTAGTGATGTTTACCAAGTAATTGGGAAGACATTGTTGCTTTTGACTAGGGAACTTGAGAAGCTAAGAGCCGTAGAACCATCAACCCATCCTTTCTCTTTTAGGTGTAGTGCGGAAACTATAACTGAGTAATCCGAAAGTAGTTGTCACGTGATACTGCACTCAGCAAGTTTTTCCTGTGAATATTATCGATTACCGAGTAATTACGACATCGGTAATATCCAAGGGAAGGGCGTAGACTCTGAGGTTTCCTTAGAACCTTGTTCGGCACGTGATAAACCCATAGTACATACCTTATGGGTGGTTACTTTGACTCCATGCCTGTGTTGTTGGACTTTTGATCCTGTTACTTTCAACTTATGCAAAGGACTACACAGTGGCTATCCAGAATATGTGGAGCTAGAACTTCATGCCATAGCATACCATGATATCATATCGTCATGTATATACATGTCATATCTAAGGAATTCCAAAGACGAGTCTTGTTGGTCGAGATTTTCAAAAATGAACACAACATTTTTAAAGATAGGCGAGTCTTTACATTTCCTCGGATATGAAGATAAAAAATTCATTCATACTATCATGCATTCATTAAGGCTGGAACGATCCAAGGTATCCCTAACAATACAAACAACAATACTGGCATTGGTAGAAAGCGTTTTATGGTTTCGTCAAGAAGAATGAGGGTGAGACTAGTGTTGTCACCATCAACCAAGGAAAAGCTGATGCATATCCTTAAGTTAGATTTCCTTATTTTCCAACACCTATTGGTGATCCTAATCAATTTGTTCCTCATGTGTATGCTGCTACAACTCCAGCACCCTGGATGGAACAATAACAACCTTTCACTCCTAAACCACAGTATCTTCCACAACAATAATTTGCACCACCTCTGAATTATCAACAACAGAATTAATAACTTCAAAGTCTGAGAGCTCCACGGAGACAAAGATCACCTGAAAGAAGAATTTATCCCATTCCTATGTCATATTCTCAGATTCTCCCTCTGTTACTTTCTAATCAATTGGTTCAGCTGCGTGAACATGGTCCACCACCTAATCCTCTCCCCAAGGGGTATGATATTAATGCTCATTGTGAATTTCATTCTGGAGCCCCAGGGCACACTATTATGAACTGTAGAGAATTTAAATGTAAAGTTCAAGACCTCCTTGATGAAAAGGACATCAATTTCAACCCTGTTGGTCCCAATATTTAGAATAATTCCATGCCTCCTCACCCAGGGGCAGCGGTCAATGCTATTTAGGAAAGTAGTGAACATACTCTGGTAACCGAGGTTAACGAGATCGAGATGCCATTACGAACTGTTAGAGAACATTTTTAGAGCACGGGGTACTGTAGGAACTCCATGATTTTTGTTTAACATGTTCCTATAAACCTGAAGAGTGTACTACTTTTAAGATGGCTATCCAACAAATAATGGATGAAGGAGTCCTACAAGTAGAGAAGTTATTTCGGGAAGAAGAGATTAATGTCTTGAAAATTACTTATTATCCGAGAAGCATCTCAGAAACACGAGGCACCCATTGATAATTCAGGATCCTACTACCCCATTAATGATTCAAGCTTCCTCTATCCCCGTGACAACTAAAGCTATTACTCCTCCTCTAACTAATAACTCGAAGGAAATTCCGTGGGAATATAATATGGTCTATATTCTTGGGAAGAAATACAAGTGTCCTCAAGTGGCTGACAAGAGTATTACCAATATTGCAGGAACTAGTAACATGACTCGTAGTGGCAGGATCTTTACTCCCCCTCCACCACCTCCCAAGGAAACTAACAGTGATGCTCTGGCTAAGGATAAGGGAAAGCAAGTGATTGATAGTCAGCCTGAACCTTTTGTAGGACAAAAAGCGGAGCAGCTTTAAAGGATTCTTAAGCGAAGTGATTACAAAGTGGTGGATCAACATAACCAGACATTGTACAAGATCTCCATCTTATCTCTTCTCTTGTCTTCAGAGACCCACCGTAATGCTTTATTGAAGATTTTATGCTCTTCCCAGGTTACACATGACATTTCTGTGGCCCAGTTCGAAGGGATTGTAACCAATATTGCTGTAGGAAATTGTTTGGGTTTCTGTGATGATGAGCTCCCAATTGAAGGCAGAGCCTACAACAAAGCACTGCGTGTTTCTATGAAGTGTTTGGATACGGTTTTATCTCGAGTTTTAGTAGATACGGGTTCTTCACTCAATGCGATGCCTAAGGCTACCCTTTTTAAGCTGAATATGGATGGGGTAATGATGAGGCCTTCCACCCTAAGTGTTTGATCATTTGATGGTTCAAGGAGATCTGTGGAGGGAGAAGTGGACTTGCCTATCATGATTGGTCCCCACACTTTCTATTTGTCATTCTATGTTATGGACATTCTTCCATCCTATACTTTCCTTTTAGATCGCTCGTGGATCCATGTAACAGGAGATGTGACATCTACTCTCCCTCAACGCCTAAAGTTCATTGTGGATGACAAGGTTGTTATCGTTTATGGAGAAGAAGATGTAGTAATTAACAATCTGACAACCTACCGTTATATGGAAGTAGAATATGAGGTGTAGGAGTTTCCCTTTCAAGCTCTTGGGGTTGTTACTGTTGACAAGTTCCCCATCATGGAAGGTAAGAAGTCTGAAGCACCCTTGGCCACTTTGAAGGATGCCAAGGCCCTTGTAGAATCTAGGTATCCCCATGATGGTTGGGGAAAATTGATTGAAGTACCAAAGAAGAAAGATCTCTATGGTCTTAGGTATCAGCCATCGTCCTCAGTGTAAGATGGTTTGGTTCCTCTCAAAGGAAAGAAGGTTCCCTGAATTTCTGAAGTGTTCAACAGTGCTGGTACAAGAAAATAAATACAAGTTCTCTCGACACATGATGAAGGCGACGATGAAGATGTTTCTAGATTTATCTATCAGGTTATGCCGGACCAGGAGGTTAGCAATTGGACTGCCATGGACATCCCTGAAGTTGTTTTCCTTGATGTGTAATTTTTTGTTTCCATTAAGTCATATGCCCAACCCAAGGCATAAATATATCTTGTTGAAGGGGCCCTTTATGTTTCAATCTCAGTTTAAAATTGAATGAAAATCGCACTTTCGAATACAATTTTGTTCCTTGTCTTTTCAATTACTTTTACTTTTCAAAATAAAAATGGCAATGTTTTTCTTTTCATATTCTAAATATTTTCTTGCACTTTCTAAAATAAAACATAAAATCATCAATCATGTAGATCTGTCTCAAATTCCATCAGAAATGGTAATGATATTGTTCCTAATATCCTTGAGAATTCAGTTGACCTTGCTGACGAAGATAGTGGGGAAGATTGTGAAGGCTCTGAAGAACTAGCAAGACTCTTGAGACAGGAAGAGAAGGTCATCCAACCATATCAAGAAGAAGCAGAAGTTACCAATCTCGGCACTGAAGAGGTAAAGAGAGAAGTCAAGATAGGTGCTGATTTGAAAAGTGAAGAAAAGAAGGGGTTGATTGAGTTGCTTCGAGAGTATGCTGACATCTTTTCCTTGTCGTATGAAGACATGCCCGATTTAGACACTGATATAGTGATGCACACATTTACACTTAAACCAGAATGTTCTCCTGTAAAGCAGAAGCCGAGAAGGACCAAAACCGACATTGCTTTGAAGATCAAAGAAGAAGTTCATAAACAGCTTGATACAGGCTTCCTATCTTGGATAAATTATCCGTCTTGGATTTCTAACATTGTGCCTATACCTAAGAAAGATGGTAAGGTACGTATGTGTTTTGACTACCAAGACTTGAATAGAGAAAGCCCATAGGATGATTTCTCATTTCCTCATGTTGATGTATTGGTTGATAATACTGCTCAGTCTTCGATGTTCTCTTTCATGGATGGATTATCAGGTTATAATAAGATAAAGATGGTTCCTGAAGACATGGATACAACAACTTTCACAACTTCTTGGGGTAACTTTTGTTATAGGGTCATGCCTTTTGGTCTCAAAATTGCTAGTGCGACATATCAGCATGCTATGGTGACCCTCTTTCACGACATGATTCATAAAGAGATCGAGGTGTATGTGAATGATATGATTGCAAAATCACAAACTGAGGAAGAACATTTGGTCCATTTGTAGAAGTTGTTTCATCGTCTACGAGAGTTCAGGTTAAGGCTTAATCCCAACAAGGGCACCTTTGGGGTTTGATCGGGCAAGGTACGTGGTTTTATTGTAAGTCAGCAAGGGATTGAAGTAGATCTAGACAAGGTAAGAGCAATACAGGATATGCCGACCCCAAAAGTTGAAAAAGAAGTACGAGGTTTTCTTGGAAGGTTGAATTATATAGCCAGGTTCATTTCTTACCTTACTGCTACCCGTGAACCCATTTTTAAACTGCTACACAAGAATATAGATGTCCATTAGGATGAAAGTTGTCAAGAGGATTTCGAAAAGATTAAACAATACCTTCAAGAACCACCACTACTCATACCTCCAATTCTAGGGAGACCTCTTATCATGTATTTGACTGTGCTTGAAGGATCTATGGGTTTTGTGCTCGGCCAACATGATGATACTGGATGAAAAGAACAGGCCATCTATTACCTGAGTAAGAAGTTTACTGATTATGATACAAGGTATTCTTTACTTGAGAAGACTTGTTGTGCTCTTACGTGGGTAGCTCGATGTTTGAGGAAGTACATGTTGATGCATTCTACACTTCTGATATCTAAGATGGATCCGATAATGTACATCTTCGAGAAACCAGAACTTACTGGGAGATTGGCTCGATGGCAAATGCTTTTGTCTGAGTATCACATCCATTACGTCACATAAAATTCAATCAAAGGTAGCATTCTTGCTTATCATCTCGCCCACCAACCATTGAAAGAGTATCAGTCAATGAAGTTAGATTTTCCAGACGAGGATGTTATGAAACTTGATGATAAAGAAGGACCCGAACCAGGGGAGCGGCGGACTCTCATGTTCGATGGTGCATCAAATCCACGGGCCATGGTATTGGGGCAGTTCTGATTTCTCCATACAATACTCACATACCTTTCACAACCAGGTTATTTTTTGATTGTACGAACAATGTCGCAGAATACGAAGCTTGTGTAATGGGTCTTGAGTCAACCATTGATTTTAAGATCAAGATTCTTGAAGTTTATGGGAATCTGCCTTAGTAATACATCAAGTACGGGGTGATTGGGACACACAACACGCTAATTTAGTTCCATACCGGGATTATATATTAGAGTTATTGCCTGCTTTTGATGAGATCACCTTTGAGCACATTCTTAGAGAAGTAAATCTACTGGAAGATGCTCTGGACACTTTAGCAACAATATTCAAAGTCGGTTATCTGAATCATGCACCCAACATAAGAATCCTTCGTTACAAGGAGCCAACACACCTTTTCCCTTCTCACTGTCTCATAACTGAAGACGTATCTGGCAAAAAGCCGTGGTACTTTGATATCAAAAGATATCTTGAGAAGCAAGAGTACCCCGGGGGTGCTACAATTTGTGATAAGCAGACTCTTAGAAGGTTGGCATCCAAGTTTTTATTGTCAGGAGACGTTCTGTACACAAGAAACTATGATTTGGTTCTGCTTATATGCGTGGATAGACACGAAGCAAAATCGATCATACGAGAAATCCACGAGGGCTCTTTTAAGAATCAAGCTAGCAGACATTCCATGGCCAAGAAAATCCTACGAGAAAGTTATTTCTGGATGACGATGGAAAGTGATTGTTGTGTATATGTGAAGATGTGCCATAAATGTCAAGTTTATGCAGACAGGATACATAATCCCCCCACCCATTTGAATGTGATGACTTCACCATGGCCCTTTGCAATGTGGGGCAATGATATGATTGGACGAATCGAGTCGATCCCTTCAAATGGACATAGGTTCATTCTCGCTGCTATTGACTACTTCACCAAGTGGGTAGAAGCAGCCTCGTACAAGAATATGACCAAGCAAGTTGTCACACTCTTCAACAAGAAAGAAATTATATGTCGTTATGGGACTCCTAACAAGATCATCACTAATAACATGTCGAATCTCAACAACAAAATGATGAAGGAAATGTGTGAAGAATTCAAGATTGAGCACCATAATTCATCACCCTATCGGCCAAAGATGAATGGGGAAGTTGAAGCAGCTAACAAGAACATAAAGAAGATTGTCCAGAAAATGGTGAGAACATACAAATATTTGCATGAGATGTTGCCCTTTTCTCTAGACAGGTATCGAACTTCGGTGCATATTTCCACTGGGGAAACTCCTTTTTCTCTAGTCTATGGTATGGATGCAGTGCTCCCAGTCAAAGTGGAGATTCCTTCATTGAGGGTTCTGATGGATACTAAACTTGATAAAGCTGAATAGATTCAATCAAGGCTCTACCAATTCAATCTCATCGAAGAGAAGCGCCTGACAACCATTTGTCACGGTCAGTTATATCAACAATGTCTCAAGAGAGCATTTGACAAGAAGATTCAACCTCAAGAGTTCCACACAGGTGACCTGGTCTTAAGGAAGATTCTCTCAATTCACTCTAATCCAAAAGGAAAGTGGACTCCTAACTATGAGTGGTCGTACATCATAAAGAAAGCTTTCTCAGGAGGTTCTCTAATCCTGACAAACATGGATGGGGAAGATGTTCCACTTACAGTCAATTCAGACTTAGTAAAAAAACTACACATAAAAAGACCCGCTAAGTCGCAAACCTGAAAGGGCGGCTTAGGAAAAAGTTAGGGCTAAAGGAAAAAAAAAAGAGAATAACCCGCTAAGTCGAAAACCCGAAAGGGAGGCTTAGGCAAAAATTAGGGACAAAAAGCGAGAGACTGTAGTCAGAAAACTCTTCACAGATAACTAGTACACCCTCCTAACATTGGACCGATCAATTAAACTATTATCCTTCGGAAGCACATCGCTAGGACGATCCAGGATATGGGAACTATAGCAATATCAGTTTTAATGGAAGTTCGAGATTTTCTTATTGCTGTTTTACCTATTATGTTTTATCTTTTCTTCGCTACTTCCTCATTAAGGAGTTTATCCATGTACAAATGCCTATTCACAGGCCAATCTTAATAATAAAATGTGCCCTTCCACCAAAACGTCTTTGTTATATCCTTTTTACTTTATTTTTTGTATACAGATTGTGATTTAAATTCGTTGTTAAGAATTGCATGGAAAACAATAAGGCAATAATAATCACAAGCTAAGATGTGAAACATGACATTACATGGATATAAAGGAATACTAAGGGAATTCCATGGCGTTCAATTGTTTGTTTTTTGTCCAGGTATCAAGTCATAATGGTCACCTCAACCAAGCTATCATCCTCGTCCCCTCCTTACAGAAGGCTGAGCACCCGATTCTTCAACATTGAGAAACATGGGGCATTTTATGAGATCCATGTCTCTACTCAATCATCCATAAGAAGTCCAACATGTCAGATCAAGCCACTCCTTCTCAACAAGAATTAATCCCCAGTAAACTCGACAAGGCTATAACTCAATTCTCATAGTTTTCAAGCACAAGTCCATATTGGTATCTCAAGACAACGGGCAACGGATCCCAATGAGTCTAATGTTTTGCAGTTTGCATACAATAATCATCACTGCATATTACATTGCATCCTCAAACGCATATCATATCCATGAATCATCATGTCACTCTTAAAAATGCATATGAAGCATGAGCCAGATTTGGTACCTTGCACGAAAGTCCCAAGTCAATCCTTGAAACAGCAAAATATCCCCACAAAGAATATCATCCTCATGATTCCCATTTGACATCCATCATTACACTACCAACCAAAAAAAGTTGTGGTGCCAATACATTGCACTCCTCGACTCTCAATACACATGTTATCTTTTCTAGGGTCGTAGGTCAATCGTAGGTCTTACCCTCACGTTATATTTCATAGGGTCTGAGGTTGCTCGTAGGTCTTACCCTCATGTTATCTTTTATAGGGTCGTAGGTCGCTCGTAGGTCTTACCCTTACGTTATCTTTTATGGGGTCGTAGGTCGCTCGTTGGTCGTACCCTCATGTTATCTTTTTTAGGGTCGTAGGTCACCCATAGGTGTTACCCTCATGTTATATTTTATAGGGTCATAGGTCACTCGTAGGTCTTACCCTTACGTTATCTTTTATAGGGTCGTAGGTCGCTCGTTGCTCGTACCCTCATGTTATCTTTTCTAGGGTCGTAGGTCGCTCGTAGGTCTTACCCTCGTGTTATCTTTTCTAGGGCCATAGGTCGCCCATAGGTGTTACCCTCATGTTATCTTTTATAGGGTCGTATGTCACCCATAGGTCTTACCCTCACGTTATACTTTCTAGGGTCGTAGGTTGCTCGTAGGTCTTAACCTCACATTATCTTTCATAGGGTCGTAGGTCACTCGTAGGTCTTACCCTCATGTTATCTTTTATAGGGTCGTAGGTAGTTCTTAGGTCTTACCCTCATGTTATCTTTTATAGGGTCGTAGGTCGCTCGTAGGTCTTACCCTCACGATATCTTTTCTAGGGTCGTAGGTCGCTCGTAGGTCTTGCCCTCATGTTATCTTTTCTAGGGTTGTAGGTCGCCCGTAGGTCTTACCCTCAAATTATCTTTTCTAGGGTCGTAGGTCACTCGTAGGTCTTACCCTCACGTTATCTTTTCTAGGGTCGTAGGTCGCTCGTAGGTCTTACCCTCACTTTATCTTTTTCTAGGGTCGTAGGTCGCCCTTAGGTCTTACCCTCACATTATCTTTTCTAGGGTCGTAGGTCGCTCGCATGTCTTACCCTCATGTTATCTTTTCTTGGGTCATAGATCATACGTTGTGCATTACCCGTTGTCTTTACCTTTCTCTTTGGTCATAGATCATACGCCAATCTTTACCCGTTGTGTTTACCTTTCTTTTTGGGCCGTGAATCCCACATGATGGATTCTCCGTTGTCGTCGAGTTTATCCATTGTCTTTAAGTTATCTTGTTGTCTTTAATCCTATGTTTCGTCACCACAACATCATAAACCATATCTTTTCAGTCACTTTAATACCCACTTCCTCGAGAACCTTGTATTGGCACTGTTACCCCATCACAAGTCATCGTTATTCAACCACCTTCATCCATCATGACCAATTCACCTGAATGTTCATTTTTCATTCCCAACAGATATCACAAATAATAACACTCATACCATCTCTCCAGAACAAATTTTAGGTCTTATTATTTAATCATCTTCTACCTCGAATGATCGAAAGGCTGACGCCAATCTCACCTTCAGGTTTAAGACAATTAAATAGGGGCAGCTGTCATACCCCAAATTTGTCCTACCTTTTACTTATGTCTAGCTTAGACTTCGCATTTAATTTACATCATCTTTACTAGTTCATTTACATATCATGTATTTAATTGAATAAAGACACCCGAGGTCCAAGAGTTCAGTGGTTGTGCAATATTAAAGTTTCACAGTGTTTTCACGAAACTAGGATTTTTTCCTCAAGGTCACATTGAGCTTTATCTCCTTCTACAAGTCAATTACTTATCAAGAGGTTTAAGGGGTGAATCCAAGGAATTCTTCTCATATGGATTAAAATTTTATTTGAGGAATTTATTGAGGGACTAAATTTTGAACTAAGATGGCATCTATCATTTTCAAAGTGGTTTAAATTTGTCATCAAGATTCGAAATAGAAAGAGAAAGAAAACTTGGATTTGGATTGCAAATTAGAAATAATGGAAATTGGTATTTCATACTATGTCTTTGGTTCAAAAATCACCAATTCCTTACATCACAAGTTACTATATTCAAGATTCAAGTCACTCTTTATTATCTTGCAATTATTTTTGGATTCATGCCATGACCATTTGAGACCATACAAAGGAATTTCTTATTACAGGCCCAAAACCAGCCCCACAAAACAGTCCCAAAGTTTGCACCTACCAGCCCCATAAAACCTTCCAAACTAATGTTGTCCATTCTGCTACAAAAACCCAACCATGTTGTCCCTTATGCAATACAGCTCCATAAACCTGCATCACATTGCAAAACAAAAAAAATAGTCTACTAAAATAGTCCAAAAACCTGCAAAGATAGTCTGCTAAAACTGTCAAAGTTGCTGCAAATAAATGCCAAACTACACAAAATAGAAGTGACCCAAATCTATAATGGAAAAGTAGTGAAACAACATGTCAAAGTTGTTTAAAATCTCACCAACCTTTCCCCACAATTCCCATCTCTCAGCTAATATACAAATGATAGAATGGGCAGAAAAAGAGGAGGGGGTAAAAATATTGAAAGAGAGACAATAGCAATATTGAGAGAGAGAAAAGACAGCAGAGAAAATAGAGAGAAAAACATTGTGTGAGTAAGAGAAGGAAAACACTCTAAAACCAGAAACTTTTCTGAAACATGAAACGTCTTTAAACCATAAAACAACAGCAACAAAAAATGGTAGCAATCCAAAGGAAAATAGAAACAGAAAAAACCTTCATCCTCCTGTACAACCTTGCAACTTTCAATATAAAGTAAGGATGGGAGCCACTTCCTGGATGTTCACTGAAGCCATTTTGATCATCACAGCCTCTTTAAAGGTGTTCAAACCGAAAACGCAAATTACAGTTTCAAGGTAAGTCTTGTTGACTTTGAGCTCTTAATTTCAAGCATCATTAGTAATTCAGTTTTGAAGATAAATGTAGACGTCATAACCTTTAAGCTAACCACATGTTTGCTTTTCATTTTTATCAATTATATGTTGAGAATTAACTTTTACATGTAGCAGAGTAGTGTTAGAAACTAAAAAACAACAGTATCAGTCAACAGATGTCTCTATGAGTCGATGCATATCAGGTACAAAACAATTTTTGAGTCGACACAAAATGCGTATGTGTCGATACAAAACAGAAATGAGTCGACACAAACCCTTATGTATCGACTAATACTGTGTTATTTTGATTTCCAGGGGAAACAAAGGTGTATGAGTCGACACAAACCCTTATGTGTTGACTCATATTGTGTTATTTTTTGATTTCCAGTGGAAGAAAGGTGTATGAGTCGACACAAACCCTTATGTGTCGACTCATTCTGTGTTATTTTTTGATTTCCAGGGGCCAGAAAGGTGTATGAGTTGACACATACCATTATGTATCGACTCATACTGAGTTGATTTGGATTTTTTCAGAAACAGGAAATGGCATGTGTCGATGCATAAGGGATATGTGTCAATACATAAAGTCTGTTTTATTTTCTTCTTTCTTTGTACACTACTTTCCTTTTTATATTTTTTGCTATTCAATATGGTTGTAATAATTTAATTAGGCTTGTATTTCGTCCCCGTTTATAAACTTGTACCCCAAATTCCCGTATGATTGTAATAGCTTAAGGTTTACTTCTTAGCATGTTTTACTTGTTGCTTAATTATGCATATGTCATTCAATCATAACACATGACCTCCTCTTGGGCTCATCCTCATTGAAAAGGTATCCAATTACCAATGCACACTTGCACACATTTCATAGCTTGGTCATGTGCTTTCTTACGATGATAACTATTCGATCAATTGTTCCAATTGGTCATTTAGAATACTTGTGCCACGTTAGTCCCACTTTCTAGAAGCATGCATGTAGCCACCTTGTATGGGCTTTTGATTTTCATTGAAGAAAATTCTCTCCCCTTGGCTTACATACCAAGAATTTTTTCTTGAAGGGTCTCATAGTTGAGTTTGGGCATGGCCATTCTCACGAGGTTAATCATGTTTTGCCCTTGGTTATCCATAACCCAAACCAACCACTTTGGTCCATATACCAAGTGTTTCCATGCATAAAGGGTCTCATGGTTGAGGGTAGGAGCATCTATTCGCACGAGATTAATTAAATACACCCCTTGGTTAATCATAATCCGATTCAATTCCCATACCCCAAAGCATTCCATTTACTCCTTTCATAATACTACTCAATTTGTCGGCACTTTTGCCATGATCACTCTTCACAAACACCGTCTCCTTTTACTTTATGTTTATAACATTCTCCCTTAGGATCATAGTTTCCTCTTTTTTAAGATGCGAACTAATTAGACCTTAGGTTGGAACTCATGCATGATAACATTATGGTAGACTTTCCCCTTTGACTTTTCTTTTATAATTAAGATTAAAACTTATCATTCACAAATCAAAAATCCGCAAACATTTAATCATTATTCAAACTCATTTAAAACTCGCAAAACACTCAACCAATCAAAACTCCCCCCAAAGGGCATGTTATCTATGTTCTACTGCGATACCGGCCGTGCCTATTGCTAGAATGCGTACGTTAACATTGTCGACTAAAAAAGCACCAAGTAACCAACATTTTCTAGAAGAACTATAGTGTTTGGATTCCTTCACTGGATACATAGGCAAAGGGTATAGAGACCCTCATGAACGCACTAACAAAAAACCTTTTCTTTCCCCTTAAGCAAATATAGTTATAGATAAACACACCCTTAGAAACAAAAAAAAAAATATGGATCTTGTTGAATACAATGTATGTGAGGGGTGCTAATACCTTCCCCTCGCATAACCGACTCCCTTACCCTTTCTCTTGGTCGTAAGTCCATCTTATCATTCCTCTTATGGTTTTCTTGATATTTCCCCTTCCTTCAGGATAAATAAAGTTCGGTGGCGGCTCTGTGTTTTTTTTTCCGGTAGCTTCAAGTATATGTTGACTCATACTACTTTGTTGATCTCTAAGAGGGATCTAATAAAATACATATTTGAGAAACCAGCTTTGTCCTGAAGAATAACAAGATGGCAAATGGTCTTGACAGAATACGACATTCCGTACACAACTTAGAAAGTAATCAAAGGAAGTGTACTGGAAGATCATTTAGCTCATCATGGTGTAGACGACTACCAGATTATGAATTTTGAGTTCCCGGATGAGAATATTATGCTGAATACTGACTATGATAAACCTGGACCGTATGAAGGACCTAAGAAAGGATCCCGATGGACTATGGTTTTTGATGGAGCTTCTAAATACTCAGTAATGGGATTGGTGTTGTGATGGTCTCTCCCAAGGGTTGCCACGTACCCTTCACCGCCAGATTATGTTTTGACTGTACCAATAACATGGAAAAATATGAAGCGTGCATAATGGGTATCAAGGCTGCTAATGATATGAGCATTAAAATCTTGAATGTATATGGGGACTCAGCCCTAGTAATCAGTCCAATAAAGGGAGAATAGGATATGAAGCATCCAAATCTCATTCCTTATCGAGAGCATGTGTTGACATTAATTTCGTACTTCGAAGGAATCACTTTTGAACATATTCCGCGAGAGGAGAATCAATTGGTAGACACATTAGCTATCATGTCGTCAATGTTTAATGTCAGGTGGGACAATGAAGCTCCTGGGTCACTATTAAGAGATTAGACGAACTGACACATTGCTATGAAGTTTATACTGATGAAGTAGAGGAAAAACCATGGTACCACGAAGTGAAAAAATACCTCGAGACTAAAGAGTATCCTGAAGGGGCATATATTAATGATAGGAAATTCATACGAAGGTTCTCGGCCAAATTCTTTCTGAGTAATGTAATTTTGTACTAGTGCAATCACGATTTGACTTTGCTTCGCTGTGTGGACAAGAAGGAAGTTGAGAAGATTATGGAAGATATGCACGAAGGAGTCTTTGGTACTCACTCCAGCGGGCATATGATGGCTAAGAAACTTCTGAGAGCGGGTTATTATTGGTCGACCATGGAAATTGATTGTCATCGCCATTCTAGAACTTGTCAAAAATGCCAGATTTATGATGACAAGATACATGTGTTACTGGTTCCTCTGAATGTGTTTACTTCTCCTTGGCCATTAACGATGTGGAGCGTTTATATGATTGGGGAATTTAAGCCTACTGCGTCTAATGGGCATCATTTCATCCTGGTCTCTATTGATTACTTCATAAAGTGGGTTGAAGCAGCCTCATTTGCCTATGTTACAAAGAATGTTGTAGCCCGCTTCATTAACCATTCATTGGTCGGTATGGCATACCTGAAAGGATCATCACAGACAATGGTATCAATCTCAATAATACTATGATCACATAACTTTGCACGTAGTTCAAGATTAAACACCACAATTCTTCTCTGTATCGACCAAAGATGAATGGGACAGTGGAAGCCGCTAACAAGAACATCAAGAATATTTTGCAGAAGATGATGTTGACATACAAATATTGGCACGAGATGTTACCATTTTATCTTTATGGTTACCGCACTTCAGCGTGTACATCAACTGGGGCAACCCAATTTTCCCTAGACTATGGTATAGAGGTTGTCATGCCTATAGAGGTTCAGATTCCTTCTCTAAGCTTTATGAAAGACGCATGTTTATATGAAGATGAATGGATTCAAACTAGACTGGACCAGATAAACTTGATTGATGATAAGAGGCTCGCAGTTGTATGCCATGGTTAGATGTATCAGAAGCGCATGAGTAACACCTTTAACAAGAAATTCAAACCTCAGGTATACCAGGCTGGAAGTTTGGTAATAAAGCACATCATCATACAACAAGGTGATCCTATGGGAAAATCGACTCTGACGTACGAAGGGATATTTGTGATTAAGAAGATATTTTCTGGCGACGCTATGATACTTACCACCATAGAGGGTGAAGATCTTCCACACCCTATAAACGCGAACATAGTTAAAAAATATTATGCATAAAAGAGACCCACTAGGTCGACTGGCCTAGGTAAAAATAAGGTAATCCCAACGAACCAAAAAGGTTCGTGAAAAAATTAGGGATATATATAAAAAAATGTACATCCGGCAAGTCGAATACCTAAAAAGGCGGCTTGGGAAAAAAAAAGGATATCCTGGTGGACTGAAAATCCGAAAGGAAGGTCTAGGAAAAAATTAGGAATTAAAGCGTCTAATTATGTCTCGTTCGATGACCTATCTACTTACAACTAGCATTATTACCGACGTCAAGTTCAAACGGTACAAATTAATTCAGTAAACTTCTTCCAACAACGAGGGATGAGATGCTTGAAGACATAGGGGCAATAATAGAGTTGAAACTCGATTGGATCATTTCCACATAGCTGTTTTTCTTTGTTTCTCCTTGTACACTTTTTTCTTTTACGACGATTTCTTCTTACTAGAATTTATGTCTCTTTGTATAGAATTGTCTATTTATAGACAAACTTTCCAAATCAATACAATCAGTTTCCATTTAAAAAACAATTTTTTATTTTCTTCTCTTTTGTTTGCAAAAAATGTCCAACGATTATATTGAATTAGCATATGCATTTGGATATAATTACCATTTACAAATATATTCATGAAAAAATGATTAACATTTACGAAAGACTCCAGGACCTGACCATAAATTCCCATAGAGCAATTTCCTTAGATCTTTCCCCACCAGTTAGTCCTTATCAAAGGTTATTTCCAAAGTGAATTCTCCATAATCATGAGGTTTTATTTCCCCAACAGAGTTTAATTATCCCATGTTGCAAAAATTCCTCGAAAAGATTCTCTTCTTCGACCATATGACATTCAACGCAGTACTCCCCAGAAGAGTCAATACTCACATCTGAAACTTGGACAAGCATCATATCAAGGAATTACATCTCTTTCATCTCCAATAAGAATCAAATCCTTCAAATAACAATGAATAATCGACTCTTTATGAATGCTTCTATCCCCAAGCAGAAGTCGAATATCCCCAACGGAATGTCCTCAAGCCGAAAGCAGGAATCCCCAATAAAGTCCAGTTGAAGAATTATTGTCTTCATCCCCAGCAACAATCAGAGATTTATTTTCCCCAGTCAGACGTTATCACACAAGGCTAATTACACACTCCAATAACACATTACATTCAAACATCATTTACAAAAATCATAACATATGCATACGAAATGCATATAATATTCTCATTTATTTTAAGAGCATCATGACACAATGCATTACATAAATCATGACATTGCACATAACTAACTTTGTCTTTTAAGGTTAAGTTCACAAGAGGAGAGATATTACCAGTAATTTACAGACAGGTTATGGATCAATTCCAAAACAAGATGGGGCAACTATCTACTTGAACAAGTGATTTTCTTCAGAGGAGTTCTGAAACGCATATCCCCTTCACCACTTTATTCTGAAAAGCATCTCCTTCAGAAGTTTTTATTCTGAAAAGCACCTCCTTTAGCGTTTCATTCTCAAAAGCATGTCCTCTTCAGATGGAACCCTTAAAATCATTTCCCCCAGAGGCCGAGTTTTGGGGAGCATTTCCTTTAGAGTAGTTATGAAATGCATTTCCCTATCAACACATTATTCTGAAAAGCATTTCCCTTCAAAAAAATTTTTTGAAAAGCATCTCCTTCAACGCTTCATTCTGAAAAGCATGTCCCCTTCAGAGATGGAACCTTGAAAAGCATTCCCCAAGAGACCGACTTCGGGTGAGCATTTCCTTCAGAGGGGTTCTGGAACGCATTTCCCCTTCAGCACTTTATTCTGAAAAGCATCTCCCTTTAGGAGTCAATTCTGAAAAGGATCTCCTTCAGTGCTTCATTCTGAAAAGCATGTCCCCTTCAGAGATGGAACCATAAAAAGCATTCCCTCAGAGACCTAGTTCTAGCGAGCATTTCCTTCGATGGAGTTATGGAACGCATTTCCCCTTCAGAACTTTATTCTAAAAAGCATCTACCATTTGATACTTAAAATTCAAATTAAATACAAAATATCAAATGGAGGTGCAAGGCTTAAAGGGATTAATATTTGATTTATTTTGGGGCCCCAAGATCATACAAAAACCATGTGAGCTTATTCTTGCATCAAATCTTCTTCTTTTGTCTTATTCATGTTCTATTTTCAAACAAAATCATAGTTCTCATATAAAGTCCAATCCCATCTTTTAACCTAATCTATGGACTATAAATATAAATTATATTCATACATGACAACCACGAAAAAACCTTGCAGAAGAACCCTCTCAAAAATATCAAAATTTGTCCAAATTAGGGCAAACTTGAAATCATCAAACCAGCCGATCCAAACAATCACTGAGGTGTTATAGGGTAAGACTTGATCATCCTAGATGATCAAAAGTGCATAAAACTAGCATTCCAAGCATGGTCGATTGACATATTTTCATGAATTTCGATTTTGTATTTTTACCATGCTTTGATCCCTACTAATGCTTTCATTGTGTTTCTGAGATGTAATTATACAGGTTTAACCCATCACATGGCCCCCATGATGAAGGAATCATGGATTACCATTATTGATTTGACCCATATTGTTTTCTTTGTATTTTATTATGCAGGGAGAATTAGCCAAAACCAAGGGAACCATTGAATTTGCAGCCCTCAAATTAGGGGGTAGGGCCCCTTTGGATCACTAACAGTTGTGGTTTTGTAGGTTGATTAAATATGCTCGCCGGAGAAGACGACCGGAGCTATGGCTCCGAAGCTTCTCCGGTCACTCTAATGAGATTTATATTAAATATATTTTGGTTTGATTAAGTTAATAGATGTATAGCCACCCCAGTGGCAGAAGCGCGCACGTTAAGGCATTACTATACAACAGTGTGGGTTCGATCTCTTCCTTTTAATATTTTTTTTAATACTTTTACCAATTTATGAAGGTTTCTCATATTATGTAATACACTTGTTTTCCTAACACAAATGCAGCGCTGGCGCAGTGGATGGAAGACGTGCCTGTGACTTTCAGGGCGTGGGTTCAACACGCACCCATGCATACTTTTATGTCCTTTCTACCGAACCCTATTTTTTCCTTTTTTTAATTATTTTCCTTTTAATTAATTAACCCTAATAATTAACTAACCCTAATTATTCTTAATTAACCTAATAATTTTCTAATAACTAATTAAGTTAGGGTTTGAGTTTTTTTGTAACAATTAAATTTTTATTTTTATTAGTTAAATTGATTAAACCTTTTTTTTTAAATATTAAAATCAATTAGAATTTTAGGTTTTTATTAATTATCATCATAAACTATTCTCTTTATAAAAAATCACCGAAAACATTTTCTTTTCTATTTTCCTATTTTTCTATTTTCTAGATCAATTATGTAGGTCGCGCATTCCTTTTGTAATAGCTTAGGTTTATAATTTTCTGGCACTTTTTTTTTCCTATTATGTAATTGCTCAGAGTATGTAATACTTTTAGGATTTATTTTCCGCATCTTTATTACGTATATGCCCCGAAGTCATCTAATAGCGTAGGACTTTTATTTTCCGCACTTTATATTGTTTCCTTATTTGTATGTTGTTAGTAATTAGGCGTGTATGGCAAGATAAAAACGATCGATAGCATAACCCTAAATGCAAGATAAATCAATTGAATAGAATCATTATTCGCACACGCACCTTTAGGGTTACCTCTCTTCGTTGCCATTCGGAACATGGTCATGTCCCTCGAAAATAAGGATACTTTAGCATAGTCCCTTCGAATAAAAGATCATAGTCCCTCGATGACCCTTCGATGTTGCCTACGAACAAATGATCTAGTCCCTATGATAAATGCTAAAGTATCCTTATTTGTTGCTTTCGATGACCACACGATGACCCTCGATTGTCCCTTCAAATCCAATAGATGGGGCTACCTACCAACTAATGGTACCGATAACACTATCTCTAAAGTATAAGGAAAATAACAAGAACGACCTTGAGAGGGTAAGACTATTAATCGCTCGCTCACAACTTTTCTAAAAAAAACATTTTCACACATCACTTTAAAAAATATTTTCTAAAACACTTTGTACGCATTCTTGAGGACTGATACTAGAACCATTACAAAGATAGCCGTACTTTGGCTTTTTTTAAAAATATTTTCAAACACTTACACAAAAAAATCTATTTTCAAAAAGTGAGCTAGCGATTAAGAGCCCGTAGATAGCTACAGATGAAAAGGGTGCTAACACCTTCCATTTTCATATCTTACCCGCCGAACTCAAAATCTATCAACGTCTTTCCTATTCTTTTCACCTTTTCACCTTTTCACCTTTCATTCTCACCTTTTCTATCTATCCACACATTTATGATAAACACAAAAGTCATTTCTCCCACCGTATTACAAAGCCCAATAGCGCATGGCGGTGTGAGTTATGTTAACACAGTAAAGTAAAAGGGTGTACATAGAAATTGGTCAGGCCCAGGTTGCTTGTGAGGTTTGTTGGCCATGGTGTGGGAAGGTCTATGGAGTTATTATGGGTGTGTAGGATCTGGGACGTTTTATTTTGATCAAAATGTCATCAGAGGTTAAATCTGGGACGTTGATTAAAAGTAACTCAAATGAAAGGCCCTGATTTAAGTTTAACCGAGGGAGTATAGTAAGGTGACACGCATGATTACGTTCAAGTAATCCAATGACATGGCCAGTAGATGAACACCTATTGCAAGATAAAAGAAGCGCGGAGGGAGTATATTCGTGTGTTATCTTCAAAACATTTCATTTTTTCATTTTTTTCTCTCTCTCTTCACCCTCAAACACTATCCTCTCTATCTCTCCACCACAAAGGCTCACAGTAAATCGCCTAGCCGACAAAGCCACCCTAAACCACCGTAACTTTCCCAGATTCCGATTGAGTTTCAACCGTGAAACTCCACCATACCCAGAACTTAACATAAACCCTAGTAACCTCTTAGAACCCTAACCTTAGCCACCGTAAGCCGCCGTTAAGGCCTTCGTGAATGACAAATTTTTGTCGAGAAATTCATCACTTTTCCAGAATTCGAAGAACCCTAACTCAACTTATGAAGAAACCTAACCCTAAGATGGATAAACCCTAACCCTAAGGTGGGTGAACCTAACCATAGGGTTGAAGCGAAGAACCCTAACCCTAAAAACAGAAATTAAAGATAAGTTTTTACCTTTCTTACAGTGAATCTCGCTGTATAATTTTCTGATTTCCTCTTCAAATCTCCTTCTTTCTATGTTCGCATGTATGAGGATTCGTGGTAAAATCTGAAGGTTTGAAGGCTTTTCTCTTCAAGTTCTCCTTCTATCCTTCTTCTTCATTCTTCGATCATGTGTTTAGAAATTAGGTTTTTCTTTTTATAACTTTAAAACTAGAGTAGATTAGGAAATATTTGTTATGTAATTTGTAGTTACATATTAGATTAGAGTTAGATTGATTGATTTTAATTTGTAATATTTGATTAGATTATATCCTATTGTAAAATAGAAATTAGGGTTTGCGATTGATTCTGTATCTGGATGTTTTTCCTGTACGAATTCATTATAATCAATAAACAATTCCAATCAAAATTATTTCAGATTTGATTGAGTTACCAATATTTGGACCTGGGCTTTTAACATGACTTAGGGGATAAGAACATGGAAGTGTTGTTTTAACAAAGGGTTTGAGAACCCTAGTTGACCTCAGTTAACATTTCCAAATAATTAAAATATAAATAAAACAAATGATAATAGTAATGGGTAAATGTGTTGACCCTGAGTCAACCAAACTAAAAATAAATAAAGAAAATATTATTTAATAATAATAAAAAAAATGAATAAATAATATTTTAAAACAATGTTGACTCTAGTCAACGACTATAAAATTTAACAAAATATAATCTAACGGGCTTCCTATTAAAACCTTAATGGGCCAATTAGTTTTATTTTATAATTCGTGAAACCCACACCCCTTTAAAAAGAAATGATAAATAAACACCCCCTCTTAGATTTAAAAAAAACAATGTTTTTTTAAAACAACGAGCACAACGTTAGCCTTATAATTTTAAATAAAAGTGTAGCAACACCAAAATTTAATAGAAAACATGATTAAATAAACTATGTTGCCTAGTAATACTAGTAGGGAAAATTTTGGGTATTACAATTACAATAACTTCAACCAAATTCATCATCAGCTTCATCATCACATCTGTAACTTCCCTTACAACATCAGAAAGCAAAAACCACAACAAGATCAGAAATGATTCAAGCTAGAAGAAAAAAATGAGAATAAGAAGAATTTGCGGAAGCAAAGAGGATAAAGAACATAAGCTCTTACCTTAAGGGCCAAAATCTCCCCTTTGGTCTTCTTTTTATCATCGTCTTCAAGTGCTTCATCAATGAACTGGAATAAGCCTTTGTTCTATAGACTTTAGGATTACCATTTCAGAGTTTTGTTTTATCCCTTTGATTGAGGAGGAATTGAAGATAATCAGGGCCTAATAAGTGATTAGAGTGCGAATTAGAGGGAGGTTTGTGTTGGAACTTTTTGATTCTACTGATTTTGAAGTGACTCGCCATCGTCGGTGCGATTCACAGTGTCGTGGCATTTCAAAAGGAAGAAGCGTGTTGAAGAGAAACTGAAGCGTCACTCAATATTTTAACCCTAACCAGAAAATGCAACTTTTTTTCTCCTAATGTACTTTCCAATTTGTTTTAATTCTCATTATTATCTACTTTTAATAATAGAAAATTGGATGGAGGTAATAAATAAATAATGCTGAAAGTTAATGTTGGATAATGGTCTAGACCAGATCACCCTTATCCTGGCCCAAACGGTAATTTTTTTGTAGCTTTTTGGATAATGATACAAAAAATAAGATTATGGGTTATTTCTGATTTGGGCTTAGCACCACATATGGAACTACAAGGTTATACATCTTTTATGCAGTTTGCACCTCCAGGTTGCTTCTATTTTTTTACTTATATAATTATTGTGATTAATTTTTTTTTATTGATCTGATGTAAACTAAGAGTGTAATATTCTCCGTTAGGTACCACTTGGATCCCTTTTACCTCTTTTTCATGCATCTGCATCTGAAGTCCTTGAGGTATCCAGGCATTGGCGTTAGATGCAAAGGTGTTGGTTGGATTTTAAGCTATTTCTTTTGATATTATTTCTTTCCTTTACTTATTGTTGATCGGCGAGTGACTCAATTAGAATTGAGTTGACGACTTTGTTCTTTCTTGCATGTTCCCTTAAGAATAGGCTTGTAAATTCTAGGAACTAGTTGACATTTGTATAGTTTCTTTAGCCTTCCTTTGCATGATTCCTTTGCAATTCTTATCCCATCTTTTGGAGTATATTTGTATGAGATTTATGATGTGTACTTGCTGCAATGTTTAGGTCCCCACCTTTCATGAGTCATATCACCCTTGTATGTTGAGCATTGGTATTATCTTTACACTCTAAGCCTTGAGTGCTAGCGAATTTGTTGATTACTCTTGATTTGGTTTGTAATGCCTTAGGATAGAACCACATATGCATGACCCTTAGGGGAACATTAGTGTTTTATGTGTGACACATTCGTGCTACTTGATTGATGACTTGAAATATGCATTAGAGGCTTAAGCTTATTTCATCATTGCTTGCTTGCTAGGTGATACACCTTGGTTTTTGGTAGGCTTGTAATCCATCTTATTTTGTTGTTTGCAATCTTTTCCTTACCTATGTATGTCCCTTAGGTTCACTTGGTTTGCTTATAACCAAGGTAGACATTAGGTTTTAAACCACGCATGCTAAAATTATATAGAATTCCCTTTCAATCCTAACTATAAGACCATCACTGTATGATAACATTATGAATATAATTTCCCTTAGATTTTTCATTCCCTTTTGCATCCTTAAAACTAAAACCCTTTTCTTAATAAAATTCAAAAACACCTAATGTATAAAGATATGTGTGATGTGCCACAGGCCTTATGTACACGAAGAGGACTTCGGATCCGAGGCCTCTGACTCGATCATCCAAGGGTCTTCGTGTCATAAACTTTAGCAAGGCACATATCTCAATCACTTTTAAAACTTAAAGGAGATAAATTTAAAAATCCTCCAAGAGGACCACTTAAGGGATCTCCTACCAAAAATACTTAACTAATTCAAATCTTTTTCCTTCGGGCTGCCTTCGGGCTTTTTCTTTAGAAAACCTTTTCAGGTAAGAACATGTTAGTTCCTTTCTATGACAATTGCGCGAGTCTCCAAAGATAGAGCAATAGTAGAATGTGAAATTAACATTGTTCATTAAAAAACACAAACAAACAAAAACTTTTAAGTCGAACTACGACACTTTGATTCCTAAAAAGGATATGTAGGCATTGGGTTGCCTCAAATGTTATCCTTTCCCTACTGTGGGAAAAATAGCATTTGATGGCGACTTCATTGTTTATTTTCCTAGTTACCTCAAATCCCTACCATTATGAACAACATAACTTGTAATAGCTTCCTTGAACTTCTCCCTTGCTGAAAACAAGCTTCCTAACACCCATTTATAATCGTTGAACTTCTTAGGCATGACAAATGATGGGGATTTAACATTTCCAAATTCATCTAAATAATCACTACTCATGTCATCCTCACTTTCTAGATCTTCAGTTACATAGTCAGAATCTGACAAACCACGACATATTTTCTTACACGTTGTCATTTTCTTAAATCCATAATAAAGGAAATATTCATAACTTTATACTTCAGCATATATTTCAAGTGTTTCATTCACCCTTTTATTATTAGGCCTTCCCCTGTGTTTTTGGGTGTGTCTTCTTAATTATTTTTCTTTGGTATTCCACCTTTCTCTTTTTATTTGGAGGTGTTTAATGTGCTAGCATTTCATCAACAGGTTGATCACTTTGCTAACAGTAATAATAACCCCTTCTCCAACCAATACTTCATCAAATCCTTCATTTAAAACGTCATTATTTGAGTCATAAAACTTGTGCTTTAATGCACTGTCATCACTATCAGGTCGGGAATTTGTAACATTAACAGGTTAGGGATCAGGTTGGACATTAATATAATCCTCAGGTTGGATGTTAATATCATCCTCAAGTTGGAAATCAATATCTTTCTCGGGTTGGGGATTAACATCATCCTCAGGTTTAACATTAATATCGTCCTCTGGTTGGGCATTAACATCATTCCTTAGTTGGGCATTCAATTGTTCATTGGATTCAACCTCTAGTAGGCAAACTATAACATCAGGTTGAGAAATATGGTGTACAGTGTATATGTTAACCTTTCCAATAGTCTTAGACCAGTTAAATGCTTCTATTACACCAAAGTCATCTTCTAGCGCCTTAAGTGTTCTAGCAAAGTCATACCACATTTGTAGAATCCTTGGATACTTCATCTCTTTAACAACCCCCAAAATCTCAAAGTAACTCTATCTATCACCATCACACTTCTATTTTAACACTTCCCCTCCTACATATTTCTCATCAACGAAACATCCCCCATGATGGAAATCAACATTAAATTCATCTATACCCATTTTTACCTATTTACATCAATAATATACAGACCCAACAAGAAAATAAGCAAAAAATCCCTAAGATGAACACTTCCATTACCACTATCAACAACGCACCCACAAATACATTAAACTAAAATAAAACACACAAATAAGATGGAGACTTTCGTTTTCAAAATAAGAACATGCAATGAGACTTACCTCAGCTTCACGATGTCGTCACCTTCGTTGAGTTCATATCCAACTGCATTTGCATTCTACTATGTTCATTATGATTAGGGATGGATACTCTATTTTAGGGATTGAAACATCGTGTAGTAAAACATATACCTTAAATGACTAAGTTAAATGACACATCAGCTCTGTTAAATGACTTATCAGCGCCATAAGTGACAATTCAACTTTTTTAAAATGGACCTTGTGAATAAGTTCAACATTGTAGACATTTTTAACCAAAAAGAAACTTAAAGGACTGACTTGTTACAATAAAAAAACTTAAAGGACCCTGGAAGTGATTTTCCCTAAAAATTTGTATTTAGTTCTTAACATGAGCTTTTAGGGAACATGTAAGCATTTCCCATAATGTTGGTACAAATAAGATTGTGATAGAACAAATTTGAATAATTAAAAGTCTAATAATAGATAAATAAAATTATTGGTATTGTACATCCAAGAAATATTAATCTCGACCGTGTCATGAAGTCATCTGAAAAGAGAACAAGATTAGTGGTTTGACCATAATAATGAGGGGTACCCGGAAGGAGGTGCAACTCGGCTAAAGGTGTTGAATGACCATCATTATCTCCGGGTAGCAACCCACTTGCGCCACCAACCCAAATGATACTCGTAACCAGATTCTACCTACATATAGTCGGTAATCAACCCGACTCATTTATTACTATAACAATCGTCGGCGCATTAAACCCAATGTTACACAGCTTTGAACACCTTCATTCATGGTGATGGAGGATGTTACACAGTTACGAATCCCAAGGGTTACACCTTGATTGAGGCTGTTAAATGGCACTAAAAGAGGACTATAAAAGGATATCCCACCAGAGGGATAAGCAAGACATTCATTCTTGGGACAATACGCACTATCGTCGTAGCCCTAAATCCCCAAATACTCTACAAAAATCTACCCCTTGCGGATCTCCCTATAATTATAGGTAAGCTAATCATTTATAGTTCCTATGCAAAAAAAATTGGCGCCCACGGTAGGAACTCGGTAAAATTGTCCTAGGTCGCACCTCAAATCATATTCAACAGAATGTCACTGACGGAGACCCCTAGAAATTACGCAACTACTAGACCTGGTGAACACCCTCAGATAACAAAATGAAAATCTGCAGGATAGAGTAATAGTCTTGCAAAAAAAAAGTCAGGGGGCGAAGATCCAGAAGAGGAGCTTCTGGAACCCCAACAATATTCTCAAGCAATATGGGATGATCAAGTCCCTGAGAACTTCAAATCTTCGTCGCTCACATATTAAGACGACACAATTGATCCATAAGAGCATGTTATTGATGTCAATAATCATATGGCAAAAATAGGCCATATTGATTCGCTGAAGTGTAAACTCATGGTGGGAACCTTCAAAAACGTGGAGCTTAGGTGGTACATGATTCTTTCATGTTTGTTCGTAGAGAGCTACTCATACTTGACCAAGAAGTTGGTACAAAACTTCTCTGCCAACACACATCAGAAGGTCCCGACGACCACCTTATTAAACGTCCGACAAGGATAGACAGAAACTCTACGGGAATATGTGAAACAACCGGTTGAAAATCATCAAACAATAAAGTCGTCATCGAACATCTTTTATCCCACATGAAAGGAAAGGTAACCATAGAGAAAACATGAGAAGGGAGAAGTCATGGTCTTGCGACCGAGAGATCAGGTAAGGGAGTCTGTTACGCGAAGGTAAGGTATTAGAACCCCACACGCCCGTAGTACTCTGCAGTATCCACTCTTGTTATCTATCTTATGGGTGTGTCTAATCTATGTTTACTGCTTATTACTGAGAAAGAATGCATGCAAAAGAAATGAGAAAATAATGCATGGAAAATAAATTTAGGCTCGCTTGGGCCCTACCCCCATGCCTATGTATCCTTTTGAGGAATCAGAGTTACCGTAGTTCGGCTCACATGTTTTTGTTTGTTTTGTATTTTTTATAAACAATATTAATTTCTCCTTCTGCCGCAGCTCGACCTTTGGAGAGTCACGCATTGGCACATAAGTAAATTAACATGTCCTTACCTGAAAATGGTTTTAAAGTTACGCCATCAAGGCAATATGCTACGTTTGATTGGTTTGTATTTTGTTACCTTGAAAAATGGTTTAAGTGTGATTAAGATGTTTTATGATTTTCTAAGAAAAACAAGGTTTTAGTTTTAATGCATATGCAAAAAGGGAATAAAAATGTCTACGGGAGACTAGCATATTTCTAATCCTAATGTTATCATACAATGGTGGTCCTAAGGTTTGGATTAACAAAAGGGAAACGTCTACCTAATGTTAGCATGCATGGTTTGCAACCTAAGGTATAACTTGCATCTGAAAGGAACAAGCACATCCTAAGGGAACATGGTATAGAAAGCAAGTTAGCAAACAAGCGAGAGTGGAATATAAAAGAAGAGAAATGCTTTAGATAAGGGGAGTGGATCACCCGAAGAAAACAAGTGGAATGATATGAAAAACAAAAATGTGGTGTCCAAAGCGACTGAACACATAACCAAGATATAGAAGATCGAGGTAGGCGAAAGAAGTCAATATGAACAATCACGGAGTGTCAGCATCGGCTAATGCAAACTCCGAAAAAAGTTTGGGGGTTTGATTGCAAAATTCTTTTCCACTTGATGACTCGATAACAAGAGTAGGCATAACTCCAAATCATCATGGTGGGTTACGAGCTAAGGATGACACTGAAGAAATTGTAGGGGTTGATTGCTAACCCTTTCTGCTCTCCTCCTTCTGAGGACTTATTATCTATAACATATACGAGTACAAACGTAAACACGCCCACAAAGAGAGATTTTAAACAAACCACACACAAGTAGCACACAATGGCAAATAATACAGAATTACCCTAAACCCGTCTTTAAATAAACTATAGGGGTTCTTGACATGATCAGCAACAGAGACCCATGTCACACATCTCTACCCTACTTCTCATGGAAAGGAAAGTAGTAAAGTAATGCAATAAAGATGCGGAAGGTAAGCTACTAATTAAATGAAAGTTCCTCAACTAGCAGAAGAAAGCAAGGAGAAGCAAGGAATATGTCGAGCAAGCTTCACCAAGAAAATCACAAGAGTTAGAAGTGATATCCAACAATGATCAAGTGTGAAAATAAATTGCAATCCACAAATGCAAGCAAACAATACAAGGAAAGCAATATCTAGGCAATCGCAAGCAAGTAAAGAATACCTCTCATGAAATGAAAAATAAAATGTGTCGCATCGGAAGTGAGCGTAAGCAGATTGTTTTCAATCACATAACCACCACTACGTGATCGAAAAAGAATACCATGTACCTTGCACAAGTTAACACGTGAGTCAAAAGAAACAAGGAAAGCAAACCAAAAGAGAAAACAAAATAAGAAAAAAGTCAAAAATTGTTGTTTCTTCTTGAGTAACCAGTTACCATAACTGGGTAATCGGTTACCTTATTGAGGTAAAAAAAATTAGGAGTTTCTGTTTTGGGGTAACCGGTTACCATAATTGGGTAACCGGTTACCTTATTGAGGTAGCGAAAGTGCTGAAGCTTCTGTTTTGAGATAACCGGTTACCATAACTGGGTAACCCGTTACCGCGTGCTAGCAAGTAATTTTTTCAATGTTTTGAGGCTTGTAGCACAAGGCTTGGGCATTTTTCAACACATTCAATGATGAAATCATAGTTTAAGCATTTAATCGAATACATAATCTTCACAATTTCAACGCATGATTTTTGTATGATTCAAGATGTAGATTCAATCTTCACATAATGAATTAAGATCAATAATTAAACTTCATACAACCTCATCAATTTATTTTATCAATTAAGCACTTTTATGAGAATCAACTTAATTTAATAAGCTCTTAATTTAACTATCCAATTTCGGATTTACACATGATGATCAAATAAAATCACAATTCTAGGCTTAGATCTATATTCTCAATTCCAAATTAAACCTAAATTCAATTCATGCTTGATTAAAAAAGTGCTTCTCAATTAATCACTTACCAATAGAAATGAAGAGGAGGCTTTGGTATAGAGATCTCAACAAACGGATCAACAATAGAGAAGAATTTCTCTTGATCTTGACTTTTGAATCTTGTTGAAATTTTTGTTGTGTTCTTGATGAAAAAGGTGTAGAACCTTAATTTTATATTTGAGAGAATTGAGAGAAAAGAATTTTTTTGTTTGTGAGATTTTGTGAATTATGAAAGGCTCGCTTAGATATTGGTGTAAATGTGAATATATAGTGTGAGCCTCCAATGACCAAAACAATAATGCAGAATTTTTATTCATCATCATCTGACACGATCAGGTAAAATTCGCAGGAACCTCGGCGTGATTTTGGAAATTTCCATTTGAAACCAAAATGTAGCTGATGTTGAGAACTGACTCGTGTCCAAATATGGGCTAAATTGGATAAACCTTGAGTAAGTTATGAATTTTTGAAGTTTCATCTCAGATGAAAATATTACTTAGTCCGTGATTTTCAGTGCGTCATGTGCGAAACTGACAATAATAGGAAGCCTTTGGAGTACCTTTTATGTTTGGAACCTGAAACCAAAACGTAGTAGACAAAAATGGAGACTCGGTTCAACACAAAAATTTCTTTAATAACTCAAAATTCCCAGCCCTTTCCTTACAGAATCACTTTGGTTATAAAATATGGAATGTATATGACGTTGAGATGGAACTTTGGCAAAAAGAATGGGTCCGAAACAATGAACGGGGACTGATTTATGAACTTTTTAGTGTCCAAAAACTGGGGAGTGAGTTATGACTTATGGTTTTTTTAGTGCCCGAACATACCAAATGAAGTACACATCAAGATGATTCTTTTGATGTAAGAACCAACCCAAGTCGATGAACCAGATCGAAATTACGTATTTTTAAATATCCGCAAGACGAGTTGAATTAGTATATCGTCTTCAAAACATTAATGTTCTTGGAGGTTTTTCTTCATATAATTAGCCCTTGATCAAGACATGAGAAGTGATAAGAAAATAGAGACATTCTCAATGCTCATAGAATCAACTGAATATATCTAATCAGATGCAGATTATGAATTTCCAAACGCCACAGAAACAAATAACCAGTTAGAATTCCAATACCGCTTCAGGGAAACCAAAATTTTCAAAGATCTTCTATGTACAATTGACTTTCAGCTTGAACACGTGAAATGAAGAAAATACTAAGATGATTCCAATGCATGAAGAATTAGTGAATAATAGTACTCTGGTTGCAAGTTGCAAATTTTTGAGCTTAAACCAACAAAATTCCATTTCTGGTTTACAATATGACACATCCGCCAAAATAGTTGATTTCTTTGCAATAATATTTGGAAATGAATACTTTGATCCCATGGTCATTGATACATGCAATGCCAAATGACCTACTGGTGGATATGCATAATCCATATGAAAGTGAAAGGGTAGGAAAAATTTTGGGTATTACAACTGCCCCTATTTAATCGTCTTAAACCATGAAGGTGAGATTGACGCTAGTCTTTAGAACATTTAAGGTTGAAGATGATTAAATATCAATGCCAAAAATTTGTTCTGAGAGAGTGTGTGTGAATGATTGTTATTCTAATTTTTGTGGGATGTTTATGAGGAAAAGGTTTGTGATCCGAAAGCGCGGTTTAATAGTTATGATCTCTATCGGGGGAACGGTGCCAATATGAAGTTCTCAGGGAGGAACAATTACTATGGCAAAAGAGGTAGGAGCATAAGATATCAGGACAATCCATAACTCAAAAGGATGGCAGGGTAGGATATCAGGACAATCTATGACCCGAGAAAGTGCATCAAGAAGGGAGGTATCAGGGTAACCCGAAACAAGATGACAAAATGGTGGTATATCAAGACAATCCATGACCCATGGAAGGACACCAAGAAGGGAGGCGTCAGACAAACCGCGACCCAAAACAAGATGACAAGATAGGGTAGGATCTCAGGACGATTTACAACCCATGGAAGGATATCAAGAGAGGAGGTATCTGGACAACCTACGACTCGAAGCAAGACGTCGATAGGTAGAATTTCCAATAGCATCATATGCTAAACAAACACCTAATTGAAAAGAGGAAAGGAGGGATAAATGAGAACAGAATGACTACCAGACAAGAACTGGGTTTTTATTTGATCTCCAGACAGGAATTGACTATCAGAAACGAACTGGGTTTTAAATTGATCGTCAGACAGGAACTGACTACTAGATAAGAACTGGGTTTTGAATTAATTGTCAGACAATAACTGACTACCAGACAATAACTAGGTTTTGAATTGATCGTCATACATGAACTAACTACCAGACAAGAACTGGGTTTTAAATTGATTGTCAGACAAGAACTGACTACCAGACAAGAACTGGAATTTGAATAATTGTCAGACAGAAACCGACTACCAGACAAGAACTGGAATTTAAATAATTGTCAGTGAGGAAATGACTACCAGACAAGAACTGGAATTTGAATCATTTGTCAGATGGGAACTGACTACAAGACGAGAACTGGATTTTGAATAATTGTCAGAAAATAAATGACTACTAGATAAGAATTGGAATTTGAATCAATTGTCAGATGGGAACTGACTACCAGACGAGAACTGGATTTTGAATAATTTTCAGATGGAAACTGACTACCAGATGAGAATTGGGTTTACGAGGTACTGACACCGTTAGCCGGGTATCGTGATGTACAACTTCTGAACTTCAAGTTGCTTCACTGGAGAAGTACAACTCGAACCACTCGGGAGATCAAGAAGACGAAGTGGGCATCTTTGAATTCCCCAATTTTCTCTCCAGAGAGGATTGGAAAATGGTCCAATGAAGAACACTTTTTGAACGAGAAAATTATCGATTACTTCAAAACCACCCCCTTGGGGAATTACACATGCAGGTGCTGAATTATATGGAGTCTCTGAGCATACTTGATCACTTAATTGGGGAGTGTTTAAAGGACGACTTCATGGGGATCACATGTTGAACTACATGAAACTTCTTGATTTCCCCAGGTCACCTCACTGGGGAACTGCATATGCATGTGTTGAAATATATGACACTTCTGAGTGCGCCCAAACGCTTCCCTGGGGAGTTGCACACATACACACATACACATAGACACACACACACACACACACACACACACACACACACACACACACACACACACTGAAATTGCATAGAAATCCTGAGTGCCCCAAATTCATGTTGTCGTTGGGAAATCACACTCTTAACATTTGTAAGGATGAGGACGACTATCTGCTTTCTGGTTGGGTCAAGGTGATCGTCGTCAATTGCTACATACACAAAAGAATAGCGCTTGGAATGCTACGAAACACCTTTAGCATGATTATACACCAATGTAGAGCCACGTTTCAGTTTAGCTTAAAAATTCTACTCCCCACATTTTTCTTGTAATGTTTAATAAAGAATAAAAACACACATTTTGCATACGAAAAACATTTATGATAGAAGAGACAACTTTTGAATGAAAATGAACTTTTATTGATTTGAAAGCTTTCTCATAAATAGGCATTTATACAAGGAAGGAACTCATAAATGAGGTAGTTGAAAAAACGAACAAAAAATACAATAGGTAAAATGGAAATGAGAAATGCTCGAATTTCCATTAGAACTGGTATCACTACTGTTCCCATATCCTTGGTAGTCTCAATGCCTTACCTTTAAAGAGTAGTAGTTAGATCGATTCGTTCACTGCCAAGAATGCAAAGAAAAGTACATGGTCATTCACATGAATAATATTTAGACCCATCCTCTCGCTCAAATCCCTCTTTTTCTTGGACCTCCCTTTCGGGTTTACAATCCAGCGAGATAACCATTTTTGCCTAAGTTGCCCTTTCGGGTTTTCAACTTAGCGGGTTATTAACTTTTTTTCATTCTATCCCTAATTTTGCCTTGACTTTTATTTTTGTGTCCACTGGGATGCCCATTTTTGCCTAAGTCTCCCTTACGGGTTAAACAAATTAGGGTTATAACAATATGTGGCTAGGTTTAACGAAGAAACCATTAAAGTCTCCCACCCCAATCAAGAATTCTTCGTTGGGGCTTTCCATCATGGTCTTCGAGTCGGGCAATTCAACGAGTCCCTAGCATAGAAGCTGGTGTCTAACATGGACGAAATCATCACCAGAGCTGAGTGATACATAAAAGGTGAAGAAAGTAACCGAGATAAACGTTCGAGGGAAACCATTGAAAGAACAAAAAATAAAGAGGAGGCGTCAGGGAGAAGACAAGAATCCTCTTGACCCGCTCCTAGAGATCGGCCACGGGAACAAGCTGCCCAATGGCTGAGCCGAAGACCTCTCGATTCAAATGAGGACCTAACACAATTGGACACCAGGAGAGGTGACATCTTGCAAGAAGTCAGTCATCTGAACATAATCCCAGAAGCACCCCATCCAAAGAAGGTGAACTCCGTAATAGAAAAGGATGTTGGGGCTTGGTGTAGTTATGACCGGCTCCGGGGACACCACACGGACGGATGTTAAATACAATAAAGCCTAATCTGGGAAAAGGGATACTCAAATGGAGGACATAAATTTGGAATGAACCTCCCAGAAAAAGGGGAAGGATATTGAGGAAGTAAATCAGACAAAGACAGCTTGTCATACACTTAACACCATCACTGGGAGATTCGCCAGTGGAGGGGAAACAAGCTCATCCAAGAAGTGGTATGCCTGAGCTGTAATGCAGATGTTTGAGGAGATAACCAAAAGTCAGGAGCAGGACTTAAACCCGGTAAGCTTCACTAAGCAGGATGATGCAGGAAGTTTGGCAAAAATGACGGGTCCGAAACAAAGAACGGGGAGTGAGTTAGGAATTTTCTAGTGTCCAAAAACGGCACCTTCAGCAGACTTTTTTCCATTGTTTTCTCATTGAACACTTTCAGATGATCCACATGTCCGGAGGCTTTCCTTGTGGAATTTGCTCTCAGACCAAACATATGAAATGAAGTGTATATCAAGACGATTCTTTTGATGTAAGAACCAACCCAAGACAACGAACTAGATCGAAATTAAAAACTATTGAATATCCGTAAGACGAGTTGAATCATTATAGCGTCTTCAAAAGATTAATGTTCTTGGAGGTTTTTCTTCATAGACTTAGCCCTTAATCCGGACATGATAAGTGATAAAAAATCGAGACATTCTCAATGCTCAGAGAATCAATTGAATATATCAAATCTGACGTAGATTATGAATGCCCAAATGCCGCGAAAACAAATAACCATTAAGAATTCCAATACCGCTTCAGGAAAACCAAATTATTCAAAGGTCTTCTGCATACAATTGACTTTCGGCTTGAAAACGTGAAATGAAGAAAATATTAAGACAATTTCAATGCTTAAAGAATTAGTTCAAAACATTACTCTGGTTGCAAGTTACGAATTTCTAAGCTTAAACCAACAAAACGTTGTTTCTAGTTCACAATATCACACATCTGCCAAAACAGCTGATTTCTTTGCATTAATATTTGGAAATGAATACTTTGATCCCATGGTCATTGATGCATGCAATGCCAAATGACCTACTGCTGGATATGCATAAGTTAGATGAAAGTGAAAGTGAAGGACAAATTTAGGGTATTACAATATGTGGCTAGGTTTAACGAAGAAACCATTAAAGTCTCCCACCCCAATCAAAAAATTGTTCGTTGGGGATTTCCAGCATGGTCTTCGAGTCCAGAAATTCAACGAGTCCCTAGCATAGAAGCTGATGTCCAAAATGGAAAACATCTTTACCATAGCCAAGTGCTACATAAAAGGTAAAGAAAATAACCGAGAGAAACATTCGAGGGAAAACATTGAAAGAAAAAAAAATAGGAGGTGTCAGGGAGAAGACCAGAATCCTCCGACCCGCTCTGAGAGATCGGCCAAGGGAACAAGCTTTCCAAAGGCCGAGCCGACGGCCTCTAGATTCAAATGAGGACCTAACACCACTAGACACCAAGAGAGGTGACATCTTGCAAGAAATCGATCATCTGAACTTAATCCCAGAAGCACCCATCCAAAGAGGGTGAACTCTGTACTGGAAAAGGATGTAGGGCCTTGGTCTAGTTATGTCCGGCTCCGGGGATACCACACTGACGTCTATCACAAACTGAAAAAATTAATTCAGACATTGATGTAGAGAGGATGTCTCTTAACCTATGTGAAAGACAATAAAGCCCAATATGGGAAAAGGGATACTCAAAGGGAGGATATAAATTTGGTATTAACCTCCTAGAAAAAGGGGAAGGATATTGAGTAACTACATCAGACAAAGACAGCTTGTCATACGCTTAACACCAACACTAGGAGATATGCCGGTGGAGGGGAAACAATCTCATCCAGGAAGAGGTATGCCTGAGATGTAATGCATATGTACGAGGAGATAACCAAAAGTTAGGAGCAAGAATTAACACCGGTAAGCTTCATCTAAGCAGGATGATGTGGTAAATTTGGAAAAAAGAACGAGTCAAAAATAACGAATGGGGAGTGAGTTAGGAATTTTCTAGTGTCCAAAAAGTGCACCTTTAGCACACTTTTTTCCATTGTTTTCTCATTGAACGCTTTCATAAGATCCACATGTTCAGAGGCTTTCCTTGGGGAATTTTCTCTCAGCCCGAACATATGAGATAAAGTACATATCAAGATGATTCTTTTGATGTAAGAACCAATCCAAGATGACAAACTAGATTAGAATTACGAACTTTTGAATATCCGCAAGACAAGTTGAATCATTATAGCATATTCAAAAGATTAATCTTCTTGGAGGTTTTTCTTTATAGACTTAGCCATTGATCTGGACATGAGAAGTGATAAAAAAATCGAGATATTCTGAATGCTCAGAGAATCAACTAAATATATCAAATCTGACGCACATTATGAATTTCCAAATGTTGCGGAAACAAATAACCACTCAGAATTCCAATACCTCTTCAGGGAAACCAAATTGTTCAAAGAACTTCTGGGTACAATTGACTTCTGGCTTGAAAACGCGAAATTAAGAAAATACCATGACGATTTCGATGCTTGAAGAATTAGTGCAAAACAGTACTCTGGTTACAAGTTGCGAATTTCTAAGCTTAAACCAACAAAAAATTCTTTCTGGTTCACAATATCAGACATCTGCCAAAACAGCTGATTTCTTTGCATTAATATTTGGAAATGAATACTTTAATCCCATGGTCATTGATACATGCAATGCCAAATTACCTACTTGTGGATATGCATAAACCAGATGAAAGTGAAAGGGCAGGACAAATTTGAGGTATTACAATATGTGGCTAGGTGTAACGAAGAAACCATTAAAGTCACCCACCCAAATCTACAATTGTTCGTTAGGGCTTTCCAGCAGGGTCTTTGAGTCGGGAAATTCAACAAGTCCCTAGCATAGAAGTCGATGTCCAACATGGACGAAATCATCACCAGAGCTGAGTGCTACATAAAAGGTGAAGAAAGTAACCGGGAGAAACGTTTTAGGGAAACCATTGAAAGAACAAAAAAAAAGGAAGGGTCGAGGAGAAGACCAGAATCCTCTCGACCCGCTCTGAGAGATCGGCCATGGGAACAAGCTTTCCAAAGGCCGAGCCTACGGCCTCTCGATTCAAATAAGGACCTAACACCACTGAACACCAAGAGAGGTGACATCTTGCAAAAAATAGGTCATCTGAACTTAATCCTAGAAGGACCCTGTGATACGGTAGGAGAACTGACTTGATGTTTTGTGTTTCGATCGAATTTGTAAGGATAGCAAGATTCGCCACCGACTTTTCTTTTATCCAAAAGGAAAGGTAAAAAAGCATAGGAAAGACCTTTCAAGATTATTTATCGGGTTCGGGGGGTAGAATATGAAAAGGGAAGGTATTAGCACCCTTTTCATCCATGGTTTTCCATGGGCTCTTAGTTACTCGTTTAGATCACTTGCTTTCATTTGACAGTGTGCTTGTGGTGTGGGCTTTGAAAGTATTTTGAAAAATCTCTTTGTAATGGTTCTCGAAAAGTGGTTCAAAAAGGTGTTTGTGAATTGTGTTTCGAAAAGTGCTTTGAGAAGATGTTTTGCAATGGTTCTCGTCTCTATAATAACGTATACAAAACTTTTTGTCTTTTTGAAAATGTTTTGAAATGAAAGTGTAGGTGTAAAAAGTTTTTATCATGAGCAAGCGAGTAACTAAGAGCGAATCTATCTACTCGAAAGGTCTTAAATTATTCTTTTCTTCCTCCTTTTAATGGTGCTATCTTACCATTGATTTGGTAAGAAGCCCTACTGTTGGATGTGAAGGGACAGACGCGGGTCAATTTTTACAGTCATCGAAGGCAACTTATGAGACGCTTTAGCAATTTTCGTAAGGGACGAGATCATTTTAATCGAAGGCAACGTCGAGGGTCATCGAGGGACTACGATCTTTTTATCGAAGGGTCATTGCTAAAGCATCCCATATTCGAGGGACATGACTATATTTCCGAGGCAGCGATCGGGGTTACCCTAGAGGTGCGCGTGTGAAAAAGTGTGTTGGTTTCAAGTTATTTATTCTTTGATTAGGTAATCTAGCGATTGATTTTTGAATCTTGCCATACACGCCTAATTACTATGCAATATAAGGAAAACAGTAAATTGCGGGAATTGAAATTCTACGCTATTACAAAGTATTCGGGAATGGGGGTATAATTTTTACAAATGGGGATGAATCAAATGAGATAGAAAGGTCCAAATAACAAGCAATACAACCAAATCAAATTTTTTGCGATTTATTAAAGCTAAAATAATCTATGAGGTAAAATCAACAAAATATGGAAATGAAATTTTAAGTATTTACTTGAAAAGAGAAAAGTAAAACCTATTCTAAAAAATAAAATAATTGATTAAATTATATTCTTTATTTGTATCTCATTTACTTAAGTAAAATCTAAAGAAGGAAAACAAACTAAATTATTCTTTATTTTTTGGTGTTTTATTAATTAAAATTAAATCTAAAACAAAGTTTATTAAAGAAAAAATTATTCACAAAGTCTAAATCAAATTAATTATATATATATATAAAAGTATATTTTAAGTTTTAATAGTTTTTTGTATAACATAAAAAAAATAAAAAAAATAATGGGCTTATGGAAGATTTGGGACGGAGGCCCAAAGGAAAAGATTTGTTTATCTTGCTGTAACAAAAAAACAAGCAAAGGGGGGTGAGGCGAATAAAAACAGTATGGGCTTACAGATTTGGCTGGGTTTAATGGGCAAGGGTAATGGACTATCCAAACTCATATTAACAAAACAAAATCCAATTTCTTAAACCAAACTTAACCAACGGTTAAGAGATAATAAAAAATTAGGGTTTGGAATTTTTGTATTTAAGCGGCACTGTTCTTCCTCTTCGTTCATCTCTTCCCTTTTGCTGAAACCTTCTATCCTTACTAACTAACCCATCCTTATCTCATTTCGCGAACAAATCGCTCTTTCCAGTAACATGCCGCCTCTTTGCCTCACAGCGATTCATAATTTTTGAAACCCTAGTTTTTGAATTCGGATTCAAACCCAAAAGACCCGAAATTGGTTCACCCTTAACCTCCCTAAAACTATCTGTTGCCGGAACACAGCCCTCTCGTCTCCCTAATCAAGCTCTAACGATTTTTTGAAAAGGTAAGATTTCTGTCATTTTTTAAAAAGCTTATAAATTTCCAACGATTTTCCTATCTTTGTTTTTTATTTGGACTACCTCGTTCTTTTAGATGAAGAAGATATGTTTATGGAAGTGTGAGAAAGAGGAAGAACTCATACCTGTTGGAGCTTTACAATTTCTTGTGATTTTTTGTGAAATATGAAAGGGAAGGCGAGACTGAGGACGGTAATCCAATGGTGGCAGAAGTTTCACGAGGGGAAGAGATGAGGATGAGGGCGTGGCTTTTCTGGCTTGTTGGTAACTTCTTCTGTTTTCTTTGTTTGAATGATGATTATGTTATCTCTGTGTTTTGGGATTTTTTTTGGTGATGGTTCTGTTGTTTTGAGTTAACAGTTTTTTTGGGATTTGAGACTTGTTACTGGTTTTTGGTTTGGGGCTTGTTACTGGTTTTATGTTTGAGGCTGGGTTACAGGTTTTGTGTTTGAGGCTTGGTTACATGTTTTGTGTTTGAAGCTTGGTTACAGGTTTTTGGTTTGGGGCTTGTTACTGGTTTTTGTTTTTTTGAAGCTTGGTACTGGTTTCGTGTTTGAGGCTTGGTTACAGGTTTTGTGATTGAAGCTTGGTTATAGGTTTTTTTAGCTTGAGGCTTGTCAACTGTGTTTTTAGTTTGAGACTTGTTGCTGGTTTTTAGTTTGAGACATGTTGCTGGTTTTTTTGGGTATTTGAGGCTTTTTTACTGCTTGGGATTTTGAGGCTTTTTTGGATATCCCTCTCTTCTCCTAAACACTTCTGTTATATCCATGTGAAAATGGTGAGAAACCAATTTTTTTTGAATATTTTGGTATGTTGTTCTTATGGCCTTTTTGTTGTAGTTTTGTTTTCTTCCATTTTCTATGCAAATCGTGACAGGTTGTGGGCAGGGCAGCAAGGCTGTTTGGACTGTTTTTTGTGTTTTTTACAGCAGCTCCTCTTTTGTAGAAGGGCTTTTGCAGAATGTGCATTTTGGGCAATTCTATAGACTAGGTGACTTCTTTCCTCTCTTATCTCTCAATGACAATAAAAAAAGAAAATTGCTCTTTTGCCTTTTTTATTAATTCTGAAAGCTTTGCAGTTTGGAAAATGATGATTTCTTGAGCAAGTTTTGCTATTGTGTTTGATTTAGCTATTTTCTTATTTACCATACTGCTGCCTCATTTTTGTTAATGCTGTTGTTGTTTGTCCAGTTGTGATAATGTTGCTGTTTGTTTGGGTTGTGACAATGTTGTTTGTTTGGTTTGTGATAATGTTTTTTGTTTGATTCGTGAGGCTGCTGTTTGTTGTTTGCAAGGTTGTTTGTTGTTTGCGAGGTTTCTGTTTGTTCAGTTTGGTAATGCTGCTTGTTTGGATAGTTTGTAATGCTGTTTGTTCTTGTAGCATGCTCGCGGATTCTTTTCTTCTTTCTTTTTGTGAACCAAGAAGGGTAACCTTCTTGTGATTTGCAACTAGGGGAAATAGGTTGTGATAAAATAAAATGGCATTCTGATTCCACATTTCAAACCTTAATGATGAATACTTTTTTTTGGAAAATTTCTTGTTCATGCCCATATAATTTGCACTAATCATGTTTTCTTTCTCTTATCTTCATGTGAGCAAAATTGGATATGACAAAGCAAAGAACGCAAGAAATCTGTAGCAAACATGGAAGTCTTGGAGATAAGCAAAGGAATCTGATACGACTTCAATCTTCAAACAACTTAGACATAGATTAATTCTCCTAGGCCAAACATTCATTTGGATTTTCCTTGTAACTTAGAAAGATTATTCTTGTATTGTATTGTATCCAATAGTACCAATTCATCTTTAAATACAATAAGTTGTAAAACATAAAGTATTGAAAGAATAAATTGTTATGTAACAATGTTTGAAATTGGAGAAAATCTTGAGTTGTAGCATGAAGTATTCTGGTGTCATTTTATAACTTGAAATCCTTTATCAACAACAACTTGTAATTTCTAATTGATTTTTTTGAAATTCCCAATCAAGATAATTGAAATAAAATGCTCCAGTCTGGTAACTTAAATTCCAAGTAATCCCAATAACTTTGTAACTGCATTTCAAACAAACACGCACTGTATATTCCATTTCCTAACCAAAAAAATGTTTTAAGGATATAAATCATCTGGCCAACCTGGATCCCACAATCATGATTGTCCTAAATGACAGTCTTAACTTCCATCTCTTGTCCCAAACAAATCATGCTCTGAGAACAAAATTATATTTTCAGTAAACTGCATTTTAAGATAATTCAAAATCGATCAAATGCCTTGCGATGATTTGATAATTTTAAAGTTTTCCAAACTCAAATTTCTTCTGATTCTTTGAAGATAAACCCGTGAGTGACATCACATCTGACCATGAACAGACATAATCGTCTCAAAATCTTGTAGCTTGAAGAAATCATAAATACAACCTTGAGGAAGCATGAAGACCTATGAAAGCCAATTGGATCTTTGAAAACTCATTTTCTTTTGGGAATTGCAAGAATCCCTAATTGCTGGTTTACTGCCACAAAAGAGAATCTTTCTGGTTGATTTCTGAGCCAACTTGAATATCTAAGAAACCCTAGGGTTGTGTCTTCTATGAAAAATGGGAGGGCAAATTTTGGGGTACAACAGCTTCCCCTGTTCAATTTTCTTAAACTTGAAAAGCGAGATCGACATGTTTGTCGTTTGTGGCTTAAAAGTAGAAGATGATTGAACACTAGAGTGCCCAGAAATTTGCACTTGATGACGTGCTGGTTTGGTTGTGTATGGAAATGGGCTTAAAGATGCCATTTGGAGAAACAAAGGAGAATTGCCGGAGATGGGCTTGTAGATTCCATCCAAAGGTGATTGTTGACAAAACGTTTGAACTGGATCTGAACAAAGAATGAATCAGAATAAACTGCTGAGAGATTTATCTGAAACAGTAAAAATCTTGAAATGAATCAGAATAAATCGTTGAGAGATTTATCTGAACCAGTAAAAATCTGGAGATGAATCAAAATAAACCTTTGAGAGATTTATCTGAACCAGTGAAAATCTGGAGACGAATCAGAATAAACCTTTGAGAGATTTATCTGAACCAGTAAAAATCTAGAGACGAATCAGAATAAACCGTTGAGAGATTTATTTAAACCAGTAAAAATCTGGAGACGAATCAGAATAAACCGTTGAGAGATTTATCTGAAACAGTAAAAATCTGGAGACGAATCAGAATAAACCTTTGAGAGATTTATCTGAACCAGTGAAAATCTAGAGACGAATCAGAATAAACCGTTGAGAGATTTATCTGAGCCAGTAAAAATATGGAGACGAATCAGAATAAACCGTTGAGAGATTTATCTGAACCAGTAAAAATCTGGAGACGAATCAGAATAAACCGGTGAGAGATTTATCTGAACCGGTAAAAATCTGGAGACGAATCATAATAAACCGTTGAGAGATTTATCTGAACGAGTAAAAATCTGGAGATGAATCAGAATAAACCGTTGAGAGATTTATCTGAACCAGTGAAATCTGGAAATGAATCAGAATAAACCATTGAGAGATTCATTTGAACCAGTAAAAATCTGGAGACGAATTAGAATAAACCGTTGAGAGATTTATCTGAACCAGTAAAAATCTGGAGATGAATCAGAATAAACCGTTGAAAGATTTATTTGAACCAGTAAAAATCTGGAGACGAATCAGAATAAACCGTTGAGAGATTTATCAGAACCATTAAAAATCTGGAGATGAATCAGAATAAACCATTGAGAGATTTATTTGAACCAGTAAAAATCTGGAGACGAATCCGAATAAACCGTTGAGAGATTTATCTAAACTAGTGAAAATCAGCCTTTTCTCGAAAATGGATCTGTATTTGACTTGTTGAAGATTTATATCTGTCGGAAGTTTGTTGATAATAAATGTCAAATGTCTTTTCCTGTAAAAGGGTGAAGAGTTAATTGTATGCAATGTTATGATGTATGCGATGCATGGTGTGATGTTTTCCTCTCAAAATAAATGAGATTGCACTGTATGCACTTGAGTTGCCAATGTTATGACGTATGTATGCGAATGTATGAAAAGTAAAGATTGTTTGTGCTGTAGTGTTGCTGGAGACGGGGAAAATAAATCTCCTTTTGAAGCACTGATGGGTGAGTTTCAAAGTAAAAAACTCTGTTGCAGAAGGGAAGAGCCGGACATTGCTTGTGATATCCTGCTGGGGAAATCTGAGAAGTTTGGCAACTTGCCGGGGACACTTTGGACCAGTGGTTGGAAATTTTTTCTCTGGCTGGAGAAAGTACCTGCGGAGGTTTTTATGGAATGGCTCACAGATATTACTCTATTTCTTAAAGTCGTTAGTAATTGTCTTTCCGTTTTGTTTCTTTTATTTATTTGTAACAGTAATCACGTTCAAATGCATATGTTCAAAAATAAATCATTGGACATTTTTGTAAATAAAACATAGAAAATAAAGAAAAAAAAACAGATGGTTTTGCACTTTCAAAAAGGATATCTTTGTATTAACTTGAACAAGTGTTTTTTGTACAATGAGACAAAGAATTCTAGCAAGAGAATGTCGTCGTAAAAAAAGGAAAATTCATACAAAGAAAAGATAGCTATGTGGTATAATCTCAAGGGGTTCCCGTTCTACTATAGCCTTCATGTCTCTGAAAGTCTTGTCCGCTGGTCCACTTGGCGAAGTCGATTGGATTGATTTAGAGCCAATTGAGTTGATTGGTTGACGCTGAAGATTGTTTTCCAGATGATCCAACGACACATAGTCATACGCTTTAATCCCTAACTTTTTTCTGGACCGCCCTCTCGGGTTTTCAGTCCACTGGGATACCCTTTTTTGCCCAAGCCGCCCTTTCGGGTTTTCGACTTGCTGGATGTACAAATTTTTTTATTTTCATCCCTTATTTTTGCCCGAACCCTTTTGGTTCGACGGGAAGCCCTTATTTTTTCCTAGGCCAGTCAACCTAGCGGGTCTTTTATCATGCATAGTATCTTTTAACTATGTCTGTATTTACAGGGTTCGGGAGGTCATCGCTATCCATAATAGTCAAGATCATTGCTCCACCAGAGAAAATGCTTTTGATTACAAATGGCCCTTCATATGTAGGGGTCCATTTGCCCCTGGGATCACCTTATGGCAAAATGATACGCTTGATTACCAAGTCACTGATCCGGTATACCTGACGTTTGACCTTTTTATTAAAAGATTTGATCATGCGTTTTTGGTACATCTGACCATGACAGATAGCTGTAAGCCTCTTCTCATCAATCAAGTTTAGTTGGTTAAACCGAGTCTGAATCCAATCTTCTTCATTCAAACCCGCATCCTTCATGATTCTTAGAGAGGGGATATGGACCTCAATAGGCAAGACAACTTCCATGTCGTATACGAGAGAATAAGGTGTTTCCCTAGTTGATGTGCGAGCTGTGGTACGATACCCATGGAGAGCGAACAGTAGCATATCATGCTAGTCTTTGTATGTGACTGTCATTTTCTGTATGATCGTCTTAATATTTTTGTTAGAAGCTTCTACAACACCATTCATCTTTGGCCGGTAAGGGGAAGAATTGTGATGCTGAATCTTGAATTGCTCACACAAGGCGGTGATCATAGTATTATTCAAATTTGTACCATTATCAGTGAGGATTCTCTCTGGGATACCGTACCGACATATAAGATTCTGCTTGATGAACCGGGCGACCACATTCTTAGTAACAGAAGCAAAGGAAGCTGCCTCAACCCACTTTGTAAAATAGTCGATGGCCACTAAGATAAAGCGGTGTCCATTGGAGGTTGTTGGCTTGATTTCCCTGATCATATCGATTCCCCATATAGCAAAGGGCCAAGGAGCCGTCAAGACATTCAGAGGAACCGGAGGTACATGCACTTTGTCAGCATAGATTTGGCACTTATGGAAAGTCTGAGAGTGTTGGTAGCAATCTGCCTCCATGGTAGACCAATAATAGCCTTCCCGTAGGATTTTATTTGCCATTGTATGTCCATTGGAATGTGTACCAAAAGTTCCTTCGTGTAGCTCACCCATGATCCTTTCAGCCTCAGATTTGTCTACGCACCAAAGTAATACAGAGTCGTGACTGCGTTTGTACATAATGTCGTTACTAAGGAAGAATTTAGCCGAGAACCTTCTCATGAATTTCTTGTCATTCACCGAAGCTCCTTCTGGATATTCCCGAGACTCGAGATACCTTTTGACTTCATGAAACCAAGGCTGGTCCACTACTTCTTCGGTATTAATCTCGTGTAAGTAGGTTGGTTCATTCATCCGCTCAATGGTGATTTGAGGAGCCTCGTTATCCCAATTAAGTTTAAACATAGATGACATTGTAGCTAATGCGTCTGCTAGCTGATTTTCTTCTCGTGGGAAATGCTCGAAGGTAATCTTCTCGAAATGCGGCAACAATGTCAACACATGTTCTTTATAAGGGATAAGGTTGGGGTACTTGGTGTCCCATTCCCCTTTGACTTGACTGATGACCAAAGTTGAATCACCAAAAACATCCAAGTGTTTGATTCCTAAGTCTATTGCAGCCTTGAGACTAAAGATGCACGCTTCGTATTCTGCCATGTTGTTTGTACAGTTGAAGCAAAGTCTGGCAGTAAAGGGAGTATGACATCCTTCGGGAGATATGAGTACGGCGTTGATACCATTGCCAAGTGCGTTGGATGCCCCATCAAAGAACAGGGTCCATCGGGATCCTTGTTCAGGTCCGTCATATGGCCCGATTTCCTTACAGTTGTCTAACATCATGATGTCTTCACCCGGGAATTCAAACTTCATGGACCAATAGCCTTCTACAGCTTGGGGAGCAAGATGATCAGCCAATACACTGCCCTTTACAGCTTTCTGGGTAGTATATTGTATGTCATATTCTATCAGGATCATCTGCCATCTTGCTATTCTCCCAGAAAGAGCAGGCTTCTCAAAGATGTACTTTATCGGATCCATTTTAGATATCAACAAAGTAGTGTTGGTCAGCATATACTGTCTCAGCCGGCGAGCAGCCCATGCCAGAGCGCAACAAGTTTTCTCGAGCAGTGAATATCTTGTTTCACAGTCGGTAAACTTTTTGCTCAGGTAATAAATAGCATGCTCTTTTCGGCCAGACTCGTCGTGCTGCCCCAGCACACACTCCATTGAGTTTTCTAAAACAGTTAGATATAAGATCAATGGCCTTCCTTCGACAGGTGGCAACAATACAGGAGGTTTTTGCAGGTATTCCTTGATTTTGTCAAAAGCAACTAGGCATTTTTCGTTCCATCTGACTACTTGATCTTTCTTCAAGAGTTTGAAGATTGGTTCACAAGTAGCTATCAGGTGAGAAATAAACCTGGCTATGTAATTCAGACGTCCCAAGAATCCTCTGACTTCTTTCTCAGTACGAGGAGACGGCATTTCTTGTATCGCTTTAACCTTGGCAGGATCAACTTCGATACCCTTGTTGCTGACGATAAAACCCAAGAGTTTACCAGACCGTACTCCGAATGTGCACTTGTTTGGATTCAATCTCAACTTGTACTTCTTCAACCTTTCAAACAGCTTCTGTAGGTGATCGAGGTGCTCTTCTTCCTTCTGCGATCTGGCTATCATATCGTCTACGTAGACCTCTATCTCATGGTGTATCATGTCATGAAATAAAGCTACCATAGCACGTTGATAGGTTGCCCCAGCATTCTTTAGTCCGAATGGCATGACCTTATAACAGAAAGTGCCCCACTGTGTAACAAAAGTCGTTTTCTCCATATCCTCAGGCGCCATTTTGATTTGGTTATAGCCCGAGAAGCCATTCATGAAGGAAAACACTTTGTGTTGCGCTGTATTGTCAACTAAGATGTCGATGTGGGGAATTGGAAAATCATCTTTGGGGCTTGCTCTATTTAAGTCTCTGTAGTCCACACACATCCGCACTTTACCATCTTTCTTGGGTACAGAGACAACATTGGCCACCCATTGGGGATAAGAGGTGATAGCCTAAAATCCATCATTGAACTGCTTCATAACTTCTGCTTTGATTTTTTCTGACATATCGGGCCTCATACGACGAACCTTCTGTTTTACTGGGGGACAATCTTCCTTTGTAGGTAGACGATGTACCATAATGTCTGCATCCAGTCCTGTCATGTCTTTGTATGACCAGGCGAAGATCTCAACATAATCGTGCAATAACTGAATTAGACGCTCCTTGACATTAAGTTCCAAGTTGGCACCCACCTTGATTTCCTTTTTATCTTCCTCGGTACCCAAGTTGATTGTATCCAACGGTTCCTCATGAGGCTGAGTAGCTCTATCTTCTTATTGCAACAACCTGACCAACTCTCCTGGCACTTCAAAATCTTCCTCACCTTCTTCGTCGGCTTGGTAGGTCGGATTTTCAAAGTCACAATTGGCCATAGCAGAACTGTTACCCCTAGGATCTTGAGTGGACATAGATTTTCATTTTCAACATGTGAGTGTGTGTAAGAACACATCTACCTTTGAAAGAAATAAAATGTAAGAAAGAAAAGACAAAGAAAACAAAATTTGATGTAAAAAACGTCCATGATTCATTAATGACATATGAGGATGAAGTGACAACCCTTACAGATGGACAACTGTGCCTCGAGTAAGGCACAAGGTTTAGAAAAAAGTCTGAATTGTTTAAATCTTACAAGCGTGAAAATATTAAAAGACAATTACTCTTGAATAAAAGTAATAGAAATGAAATCCTTTGCCTCCCAATTGCTAAGCCCTTCGCCGATAGTTGTAAAAATCCATTCATCCATGTCACAGCTGCCATCACTATCTTCCATTGCATTGACTCCTTGATTGCTGATACGCAAAGGTGGTCCCCCCGCGTGAGAACGTCAGACAGTTTTTTGAGCCTCTGAAGTGAACCCCAACCCAAATTTGTCGGACTTGTAGGGAATATCCGGAAGCTGGCCCCAGATAGTACATCCTCCCTCTTAAACTATTGCTCGAGCGTCTTTCAATGAAGCCATCTTTAGCGGAAGTCTGGTAAACTTCAGGACCTTTGGAGTAGACTTGGTTGCTGCGACCGTTGCTGGAACCTCCTCAAATTTCTGACAGGGAGTCTCTATGAATTCACCATCCATTTCAACATACCTGAAAGAGTTCAAATGGCTAACCATATATTCCTCTTCTCCGTGAATTGTAACAATCTTCCCTCTGATCGGGTATTTAGCATTTGGTGTAGGGTGGAAGTGATGGCACCAGAACCATGGATCCAAGGTCGACCCAACAGACAAGAGTATGAAGGGCGGATGTCCATCACATAGAAAATTTAGTCAAAGGTTTGAGTCCCAATTTTTATGGGGATACTAACTTCTCAGTGCACTGTCCTCTTGGAACCATCAAAAGCCCTTACTATGATATTGCTAGGTTTCATGATGAGCCCCTCGCAATCCAGCCGATCGAGGGCATTTTTGGGCAAGACATTCAATGATGAACTGGTATCCACCAAAACATGGGAAAGTGTGGTGCCCCTACTTTCAATGGAAATGTGCAAGGCATTGTTGTGCTTCCTTCCCTTAGAGGTTAAATCAGCATCGGAAAAGCCCAATCCGTTATCAGCAGTTAGACTGGCCACACAGTCTTCAAATTGGTCGATGGAGGTCTCCTGGGGCACGTGAGCGGTCTTAAGAAACTTTACCAAGGCTTTGGCGTGAGTTTCAGAGCACAAAAGTAAGGACAACAATGATATCTTCGAGGGGGTATGCCCCAATTCTTCTACAATGTTGTAGTCACTTTTCTTGATTATCTTCAGGATTTCTTCTATTTCTTTTCTAGAAGCTTCAGGGATGACTTCAGGACGTTCTCTTGCTTGGGCAGGCTCAACCAAAGCCTCTTTGCCCCTGGTATCGGTAGTAGGGACAACAGCGGGAGTATCACTGGCGGTGTCGGTAGGAGTAGCAGTAATGATGATCACAGGAGTAGCAACAGTCTTTGGAGAAATCTCAGGTGAGAAGACTCTTCCACTTCTTGTTATTTTGCTGGTTCTAGTGATGTTACCGATATTAGGATCAATATCTCTCGCAACTTCATTTGTGACAACCAACTGATTTTTCTTGACGTCATAGTAATAAACGCCAGCCTCATAACTCCAAGGAACAACTTTATTTGAGGAGTATGGTATTGGTCTTGGCATATTGATGATCAATGGTGCAGTTCTGGGAGCAGGTGTAATCCTGACGGGTCTTTTGGTGGAGACCCTGGGAGGATTGTCGAAAATGCTGATTATCGAAACATCTTAATAAGAACTCTTGATAAGGGGTAGCTTTTCAAATAGGATTTCTTTACTATTCATCAGGCACTGGACGCCTATCTTTAGTAACAAACAACTGTTCGACAGAGATTTGCAAAGGTGGAAATTTTCATCACAACCTGGGAACAAGTCGGCTTGCAGTAGATTTTGTTTAACGGTCAACAGAGGAGTAACCAAGTCATTCACGGAGGAAACAAAACGATCATCATCAATGGCGTTGATACCTTGGCCATGTCTGGGCATTGGTGTCGTTATTACATTAGACAAAGACAGCTTGTCATACGCTTAACACCATCGCTAGGAGATTCGCCGGTGGAGGGGAAACAAGCTCATCTAGGAAGAGGTATGCCTGAGCTGTAATGCACATGTCCGAGTAGATAACCAAAATTTAGGAGCAAGACTTAAAATCGGTAAGCTTTATCTAAGCAGGATGATGTGGGAATTTTGGCAAAAAGAACGGGCTCGAAACAATGAATGGGGAGTGAGTTAGGAATTTTCTAGTGTCCAAAAAGTGCACCTACATCACACTTTTTTCCATTGTTTTCTCATTGAACGCATTCAGAAGATCCATGTGTTCGGAGGCTTTCCTTGGGGAATTTGCTCTCAGCCCGAACATATGAAATGAAGTTGATATCAAGACAATTCTTTTGATGTAAGAACCAACCCAAGACGACGAACTAGATCGGAATTACGATTTTTTGATTATCTGCAAGACGAGTTGAATCATTATAGCGTCTTCAAAAGATTAATGTTCTTTGAGGTTTTTCTTCATAGAATTAGCCCATGATCCGGACATGAGAAGTGATAAAAAATCGAGACATTGTCAATGCTCGGAGAATCAACTGAATATATCAAATCTGACGCAGATTATGAATTTCTAAATGTCGCAGAAGTAAATAACCAGTCAGAATTCCAATACCTCTTCAGGGAAACCAAATTGTTCAAAGATCTTCTGCGTACAATTGACTTCTGGCTTGAAAACGTGAAATGAAGAAAATACCAAGACAATTTCGATGCTTAAAGAATTAGTGCAAAAGAGTACTCTGGTTACAATTTACGAATTTATGAGCTTAAACCAACAAAGCACTGTTTCTGATTCATAATATGACACATCCATTAAAACAGTTGATTTCTTTGCAATAATATTTGGAAAAGAATACTTTGATCCCATGGTCATTGATACATACAATTCCAAATGAACTACTGTTGGATATGCATAAGCAAGATGAAAGTGAAAGGGTAGGACATATTTGGGGTATTACAATATGTGGCTAGATTTACCGAAGAAACCATTAAAGTCTCCCACCCAAATCAAGAATTGTTCGTTAGGGGTTTCCAACATGGTCTTTAAGTCGGGAAATTCAACAAGTCCCTAGGATAGAAGCCGATGTCCAACATGGACGAAATCATCACCAGAGTTGAGTGCTACATAAAAGGTGAAGAAAGTAACCGGGAGAAACGTTCTAGGGAAACCATTGAATGAACAAAAAAAGTAGGAGTGGTCAGGAAGAAGACAAGAATCCTCTCGACCCGCTCTGAGAGATCGGCTGTTGAACCACAAAATTCACCCTCTTGATTTAGGCTTATGTTTCATCATAAACATCATATTTCATTGCATACATACATTATGATGGGATCAAAGTATTTTGGTTATCAAGTCTTCCTCGAGCTTTGGAAGATTAATTGTATTGACAAGTTGCTCAAGGAGGGCCTTATCATCTAAGCCTCGGGATATTTCAAGCTCAAAGGTATCACATATCTCAAGATATGTTATCCTCCTCATTATATCATCAGAAGATTGAGTATTGTATTGTTTATAAGGAGAATCACATCCTTTGGATTCATCAGTCAAAATTAGGTTTTTGCCTAAATTAGAGTAATTGGGGTCTAGGTGAGCCAAGTATTGAAGCATAATTATCTTATCATTATTAGAATCAATTTTGTTTAAGGAGTCTCTCATGATGCCCAGTGGAATTAGGGTTTTGAAGCTCGATTAGCTATCTCCTAATGTAGAGTGCAAAACTAGGGTTTGAGTTTTAATCAGGGGTTCTTTGGAATTTTGAGTGGTAACTCTTTCCATAGCCTCTATGTGTTTGGAATATCATATGTTTGAAGTTTTTTTCACCAATTTTAAAGAGAAGTGGTTCAATTGAATCAAAGGGGCAAAAAGGTCATTTTGACTAAAGTCAACAAAACCAGGAGTTAACCAAGTGGAATTTTGGTCAACTCTTAATTTGAAAATCCTCTTTTCATATTCCATGTCCAAATTCACCTTAAAATCATGAGAAATGTTGAATTTGAGTTTGACTTGTTCAAGAAGTTGCTTGAAAATTGAAAATTTTCTAAGTGTCAAGATGACTTATCTTGGGCAAGTCACGCGCGTAATTTCATCAAACACTTGGAATGCCATTTTATGGAATCAATTTCTTGTGAATTAAGCCTCAATTTGAAAAATAAAAAAGAACATTTTGTTGTCTCCCATAAGATCTTATCATTGATCTTTGAATCATCCAATTTGGCCAAAATTTGAGTGAGTTATAACACCTCAAAGTTGTTGCTTCAAGGCTGACTTCATGCACACCTTTCATGCCCATGCACGCGCGGACCAGGCAAACCAAATCACACCTTTTCCTCAATTTTTCCACATCACTTGTCCATCAATTCAGCCTCAATTTGAAAAATTCAAAGCCCTATGGTGTTGTATATTATGAGAGCTCTTGAAAGGCCCCTCAAGCATCCAAAACACACAAAGGGATTTGATGTGGCCTGAGCATAAAGTCAGATGACCATAATTTGGGGCAACCATGTATATGTTGCAGATTTTACACAAGTCAAGTTTTTATGGGTATCAAGTTGCATTCAACATGTGTTTAACACAAAATTTGCACTCTCTTCTTAACAAATAAGTCCAAACAAAGCATGCATGAGGCATGCCCCTATCCTCCCAAATTTTTCCAAAAATAGCAAGGCTTTCTCATCAGTTATTTGGCCTATGTGCATACCTTGGCCACCTCATCCTTTTCACCATTCTGTCCCTTTTTACACTATCCAAAACACACGCTGTAGTAGGAAAAAGAAAGGCAAAACGTAGCTTGCTTTGGTTTGTTCTCAACATTTTCAAAATACCACACTTGCCCTCCAACGGTTATCAAACAAAATACCACTACTGCCCTCACTCCAAAGTGGCTATATAAACATTGCATCATTCATTCAAGAAGGAGGAGGAAGTTGCACAAATATTTGGATCTGAAAATTTCTCATTATTCTTCAAAAAATCTCTTCTCTTCGATGTTCCATTGTTCTTCACTCCAGTCATGATTTCTCCCTCCACTGGTGTCCACTAAAGTCTCAGAGCAAGGATTTGAGGTCTTCTATTGCTGATCAGGGGCTTTGATTAGATTTATTTTCCAACACGAAAGGTGATTTTCAGATCTTAATTTCTCACGATGTTGTTTGTTGTATCCTGTATAGTCTTGAATACCTGTTCATAGCTGGCCAAACAATAGGTTTGACATATAAATTTGCTTGAATTTGAAGAATGGATCATTTTCTAAACTTCTGAATAATTCATATTCAGTGAGTTTTTTCCAATTTTACGTCCAGATTTCTAATTACCTAGCCAATCTTTTTAAAATCTACAAAAAGGATGATGTAGAGCTTGGATCTGGTTTTGATTTGAGCATCAAATCGTTAATTTTGGCGGAGAAACGAAATAGAAATCACAAGCAGAACATAAGGTCATAAACTGTGAAAACGCGTGTTTAGGGCTTTCTTTTAAGGAAGAATATGATGGCGTGGCTGGATCTGATTGGTCCATTTGAATTTTATTGCAATTTTCATTTTTTTAATTGTTTTCTCTGATTTTATACTTTGGTCAAAACATTTTCAAATATTATAAAACATTTACCATAGGCTAATATTAATTTCTAGTATTTGTCATAATTTTTCTAGAATTTTTAAAAATCATTTGATTGGTGAAAAAAAATCCGTGCATTAATTAATTTTGTTTAATTGATTTTTGCATAACATTTTTTGTTAATTTTTGTTTCTGACCTTTCCTTTGTACAAAAATTATATAAAAAATATTTTGAACACTTTGATTGGTCCATTTTAGGACTATTAATTTTATTTCATAATTTTATTTCTTTTAGTTGACTAATTAATTAATAGGATTTAATTGATTCTTTTGTCTTCTTAAATTATTTTAACCATGCTCTTAATATAGGAAAATTCTATAAAAAATCATGAATGCTTGTTTTTAATTCTAATATTTGAATGTAATTTTGGTTAGATATTTTTCTGATTTTGATTAGAATTTTATTTTGACATGTGAATATTTGTTTAATTGTTTAATGTTTGAATTTTTATTTTATTTTTGATTTTTCTTTAATTTTAAAAATATGAAGAAAACAAGTTTTTTGATCTTTGGAGTTTCCTCTATTTTTTTATGATTTTAGTTTGAATTTTTTGAATTGGAACTTGATAAATCAATAATTGAGTTTATTTTCTAAATAATTAGGGTTTTGGTAAATCCCTTGTTTGTTTTGATTCCAAAAACCAACTTGACTTGAGTTTAAATTGAATTTAGCTCTTGTTTAAAGTTCATAGATGGATTTAGGATCTTAAAAATATTTTTCTTGAATTATATTTTAAGTTTTGGTATTTTTCATTGACTTACTTTGAAAGCTTGTCTAGTTCGGTAGGTTTGCTAACTAGTTTTGGTATTTGAGCCTCATTTGATACTCTTCTATAATATCCATGAACTTAAAACTTGTTTTCTGACCTCTACATAGGTCAAATATGTTATGGAAATTTTGGTTTGAATTATTGAAGCCTTTTTATATTATTGATGAATTTTTGAAGTGAAAAATTGATGTTAAATTCTTTATTGAAATTTGTTTGAAGGCTAATGAACTTGTGCGAGGCCTATAAATTGGCACTTAATGACCATATTGCTTATTTTTCTCACATCAATTCAAGTTAATCCTCTTGACTTCTCATTATTGGTTGATGAGCACTTTTTGATCCATACCTCCTAAGTGATGTTCTTGTGTGAATTTTGCTTTGAGTATTGAATTTTTGCCTTGAGCTTGAGGTCATCAAATGACCAATGATGACATGTTGGGTAATGATACATAAAGGATAGTCTCATGAAGACTTGATATCACTTTAACTCTAATGTTTTCACCATTTCAACTTATTGTGAATTTGATGTTCAATCTTTTCTTTTCTTTTGAATCTTTTAGGTACATTGAATGCACTTGTGCAATATGCTTTAGAATCAACATTTTAAACTCTTGATCATATCCTGATAGAATGTTAGAAGCTTGATTTCAAGTCTTTTAATGGTTTAAGTCTTCTAACTTTGTCTTTGTTTGATTTCCTTTCCTTGCTAACTTGTGATCCAAGCTTTGTGATAAATTTTGTGATACCCCTCTTTTGTTATGATTGTGAACCATAATGAAATCAATGAGTATGGATGTGTAGTGTTTTCTACTGGCTTTTAAGGTTTTTTTTTGTATTCTTCTCTAGCTCTTTTGATCCTTGATTGATATTTACTTGTCAATTCAGCATGGTGACAGGAAAGGAGAAATAGTTCTTTAGCTTTGACCTAATTGTTGCCTGTGCCTACTGTATGGATGCTTTTACATCATGTTCTTCAATTTTCCTTCTCATATCATCATCCATCTCTTATTGGTTCACCATTTCTCTTTGAATATACTAATTTGTCTATTAAAATTGTGAGGTACTCTGAGAAAAGATTTCCATTTTGACTTGATGATGTAGTGTTCCACTTTATTTGTGGAACACAATTGGCTGTGCTTGCACCATTCTTGTGCTTTGTATATTTGTTATTATTTTGCAGGATATATATGTGATTGTGACTGCTATACATCACATGTGGGATATGTTCATATTTAAAGCCTCAGTCCATACATTTAATGGCGTGATTTCTGATTTGATTTATTTATGGATGCTAACTTGCTTGAAGTTCTTTGGGTTTATTTTTCTTGCTCAGTTACTACGGATAGTTATCCATTTGGTATTGCGCTATTTCCTTTTTACTGTTTCTGCTCTTTATTTCTTTCTATTGCATGATGATACCTTCGATGTTGATATATGTCAGGAATCCCTCTGGTTTATTTAAAGACATGTTTAAGGAAATTATGCCGGTGTGCTAATTGTGACTGTTTAAAATCCTACCATCAGAGTAGGTATTATGCACATGTGTTTATATTTGTGCCCGAACTATATTACAGGTAAAAAGTCCTCAAAAGGAGGCGAGCGAAAATTGTTTGTAATCAACACCCGCACATTCCAATCCATGTTGTTCCTATGCTCACTTTCTAGAAGTAGATGCTCTGAAAATGTGCCAAGATCTGAATGAATTTAAGCCCTTTAAAGGAAATTTAAAAGGGTTCCCGCAATCGGATTCCCACGTTTTCTTTAGCTCGTGTTAACTAACACTGAAGCTTAGTGTATGCATGCGCTATGTCCTTTCCCCTAGATCTTTCTTTCCCTAATAATTGATATCACGATTAAGGACCCTTTTATATTCCTATAATTCTATAGCTTGTTGACTCGGGTGATACGCTCCCATTAGCTTTGGCTTGACCCTTGGTCTGATGCTTCGTTGCTTGTCTATGGAGGGACCTCCCCTTTTACTACTAGGCCTGCGCCTTGTAGGTGTTTGATATTTGAGTGATGATCGAGCTTTTATTTGTCCAGATTTTTTTTCCATCTATTTGCTTGTCACATGATCTGTGACAGTTTTTTTGCTGCACCCTTAGGATTGCTCGTGTAGGGTTAGTCCTCAAGCTAGGCATTAGTATATTTATCCATGCATGCTAACATAACGTAGAAACTTCCCTTTTTCTTCCTCAACCTTAGGGTCAATCATTGTATGATAACATTAGGGGTAGTACTAGGCTAGTCTCCCTTATTTATTTTTCCTTTCTTTTCATATTGTATCTTAAAACTAAAACTTCTTCTTGGCAAATCATAAAACATCTCTAATGAACCTAAATCCTTCTTCAATATAAAAAATACAAACCAATCTCATTTTATTATGAGCCTTTTGGCTTTGTTTTAAACCTTTTTTTGTTGATGATTTGCCATCCTAGCCATGATATTTTGCTATCTTTTGTCCGATATTTCACCATCGCATATTTTTTTTCCGATTTTTCGCCATCGCATATGTTTGTTGTCGATGTTTCTCCATTGCATATTTTTATTGTCGATGTTTATCCATTGCACATGTTTGTTATCCTACTTTGATTCTCAATATCATTGTTAGGTGTGATGTTTTATCATCCGAATCGTGATGCCTCGCCATCTTTGCCATGTTACCTTGCTATCTTTTAGCCGATGTTTCTCCATCGCATATGTTTGTTACCGATGTTTCTCCATCGCATGTGTTTTTTATCCTACTTTGATTCTTAATATCAATGTTAGGTGTGATGTTTTATCATCTGAATTGTGATGTCTCGCTATCTTTGCCATGTTATCTTTCCATATTTTAGTCGATGTTTCGCCACCGCATATGTTCATTGCTGATGTTTCGCCATCGCATATGTTTGTTATCCTACTTTGATTCTCAATATCATTGTTAGGTATGATGTTTTATCATCTGAATTGTGATGTCTCACCATCTTTGCCATGTTATCTTTCCATCTTTTAGCCGATGTTTCACCATCGCATATGTTTGTTGTCGATGTTTCGCCATCGTGTATATTTGTTATCCTACCTTGATTCTCAATATCATTGTTAGGCGTGATGTTTTATCATCTAAATTGTTATGTCTCATCACATTTTCCATGCTATCTTGCTATCTTTTTGCCAATGTTTTGCCATCGCATATGTTTGTTGCCGATGTTTTGCCATCCGTATGTTTGTCATCCTACTTTGATTTTCGATATCATTGTTAGGTGTAATGTTTTGTCGTCTTGTCTGATATTTTGTTATCATGCTGACGTCTTATCATATTATCTGAGTCTGTGCTGCCATGTGATGTATTATCGTTCCCTTTGGTTATTTTATCATCGTCATTGATGTTTTGTCGTTTTATTTGATGTTTTGCCATCTTGACTGTTCCTTTTTTCTTTTTAACGATAAAACACAAACCAACCAAAATATATGAGTCGAATTATGGTTGTTTAGATTCCTTAAAAGGGATACATAGGCGTTGGGGTAGGTCCCGAACGAGCACAACTTTTATTTTCCCTACATTCTCTTTACCTTTCTTTTGCATGCATTCCCTGTACAACCTAGATATAGATCCTAACACACCCTTAGATTATAACAAACAAGAGTGGATACCATAGAGTACTACGGGCGTGTGGGGTGATAATAGCTTCCCCTCACGTAAAATACTCCCTTACCCGATCTCTCGGTCGCAAGACCGTAATTTCACCCTTCTGAGGTTATCTCGATGTTTACCTTTCCCTTTTGGCAGGATAAAAGACGTTCAGTGGCGACTTCATTGATTTCATATCAGATGATGGTTCGGCCAGTTGTTTCAACTGACGACTTCACTGGGGAGAATGGTTGACCTATTGATGGTCCATCCTGGAATCGATCCTAGCTCTTGTTTGTTGATCTTTGGGTGTTTATTTATTTCCAGTTTTGTATATACTGTTTTCATATGTTTGTGCATGCATATTACCGCTTTCCATATATTTAGTTATTTGCTGTGCAGGCTTTACTATCATGTTGGGTGGGTGTTACAAGAGGTAAAAGGACCAATACCCAAGCCAAGTTATAACCATCAGAACCTTAGGAATAGAGTGGAACATGAACGGCTAGTCGACTTTGGTTTTCTAGTGAGGACATGCCGTTCACGCTCAGATGAGATTACAAATGGGGTGTTATCGTTTCACATAGGTGTTTCAATGATAGTGGCTTCGGGCGTACCCATGATTATGAGTTACCATTGCCTTACCCTGACCTACTTTACACCTGTGAGCGGGGAGGTAATTTTGATCCTTACAGGTACCATTGGTGAATTTTTCTGTTGGTGACTGAATTTCTAAAAAAGGAATGACTGGCTATTTTACAAAGTTCTAAATCTTGGTTTCCTAGCATATTCAGAGCAGCACAGCAGATACCTTATATCCCATGTGTTTGCATCACCTCATGGCATATTTATTTTCTAAAAAAAATGCAATAAAAAAGTATGTATGTCTAATTCACATATGCATGTTATTTCGAGGTTACTTAGAAGTTGTCATTGGAATCAGGATGAATAACAACATGAGCACAAGTACAGAAGCTCTCAGGAAGAAGGTTGTCTATCAGTTTGTGTTTTATGAGGGCCGATTGCGAGAGTTGGGAACCCTTGTGAATGGTTCGAATGAAAACATTTTTAGGAAACAGTATGGGAACTTGTTGCCACTAGTGAATGATTTTTATGAGGAATGGGCGTTAAGAGTACTTCTTCAGTTCTATGATCCACAGCTACATTGTTTTACTTTTCAATATTACCAGCTAGCACCAACCCTTGAATAGTACGCATATATTCTCGACATAAAGGTCACAGATAGTATTCCTTTTTCTCAAGTACCTGATACTCCCAACTACATGGTTATTGCTAAAGCTCTTTATTTGACCGTTAGCAAAGTGGATGGCAATTGGATCAAGAAAGGTGACATGTAAGGTATTTCTCGAGATTATCTGATAAAAAAAGCTAAGGGATTTGCAGAATAAGGAAAGTGGACGACTTTCAATACGTTATTGGCCGTGTTAATTTATGGTTTAGTCCTTTTACCTGTGGCGGAATGGTTGGTGGATTTGGCAGCAATTTGTGTTTTTATGAATGACAATATGGTGCCAACATTGTTAGCTGATACTTACTATACTATTCATTCTCGGAATGATAAGAGAGGGGATGTGGTATGTGGTACAAATTTACTTTACAAATGGTTAATGATGCACATGCCTACTAGAGGATCGTTTGTCGACACTGCTGAGACATCTCTTTGGGCCCCACGGATCATGGGACTCACGTCCTACGACATAGTCTGGCACATCATGGGAATTCTGAAGGAGTTCATTACGAATTGCGGTGAGTTTCCTAATGTTATACTCATGGGAACCAAAGGTTGCATCAACTATAATCCCATCTTGGCACAGTACCAATTTGGATTCGTAATGACAAATGGACCTACTGAGCGGGAGGTGAGGGAAACAGTTTATTTCAGCAAAGGAGGAAATGCTGCTATGTTTAAAAGAGTAAAGGTCACCTTGAAACACATTCATCGAAAAGGAAAGCATTCTTTTGATGGAAATGGAGGTGCGGTTCTTGACGCCTATTTAAAATGGATTCAGAGTCGGGTGAAGGTGTTGTTGTTGCCTTATAAGAGGGAAGAACCATTGTACCCGTAACCTATGTATGATCTGGAAGTTGATCAACTTTCTCATGGCAGGACATCTTCTAAGCAATCCGCGCCAGGAGAATCCAATGTTGTACCAATGGCATGCCTCAAAAATCCAAAAGATGAGAATATTAAGTTACAAGCTGATCTGAAAGATAAAAATATTGAACTATCCTTTGCTTTACAAGAAAAGAAAAGACTCTGGAAAGAGAACCAGAAGAAATATCTTCTACTAGAGGGTCGAGGATCATGTGAACAATCAAAGAGGTCAAAGATTGAGAATTCCAATTTAACTAATCCTCAAGATAGTGCACTTTTGAAATTTCAACAAAGGATTAAGAGTCTCCAAGTAGCAGAAGTGAAGTTAAAAGCATCTCATGACGAAAAAGTTAATGAACTAGAAAGGCAACTCAATGAAGTCGGATTGCGAGATCAGGAGCACGGAGAGTAGATTACTCGTGTAATGGAAGAAAATGCTAAGCTCAGAAATTAGATAGAAGAATTGGAGAATGCACCTATACCTATTTCTTTGCCAGGATGCAAAAAATGTGATCACTTTATGGAACAATGTCAGTACTTAGAAAAACAACTATTCTGAAAGGATGTAGTGATTAAAAGCCTTATTGAAGAACGCGACTGCCCGAGGACAAGACAGCTATTCCAGGAGACCAGGGAGTGGAGTGAGGAGCATTTCCAGGAGGAAGGACCTTTATTTCATGTTAGGATGGGGGACCCACCCCTATGATTTTTTATCGTTTTTTGTTAAATGATGACCACCAGTCTTGTTTGGTGGGATCTTTTTATCTTATACAAATTCGGCGGATCTTGAGAATTGGTTTTTTTTCCATTTTTGTAAATAAAGAAGTTTGAACTGCACTAGTATATTTATTTTTTATTTGTATTTTATCGTGCTCGATTGTTATTCTTGATGGTTGACAAAGCTTGTAAATGCTTGGAAATAACCAAACATATCATGCATATCATGTATCTCATACATTGTAGGTCATCTCGGGATAATTTTCTTATCTTAATTCTGCTTTTCTTATTAAGAATTCAAGATGACTACTCATCGGTATTCCACCAGAAACAATTTTCCAAGACAGATGGAACAAATCCAAGCTAAACTCGCCAAAATGAGAGCCCAGATGGCTACTCAAATGACCCATTTCATGGAAGTCACTACTAATATGAATCGTCGACAGGAGGAATTGGCTGCCATTGTCAACAATCAATGCCGCTATCCAGTGGATGGTGGGATTTAAGGGCTTTATCAGGACATTTATGTTGGACTGAGGGATGTGCAAGATCAGCCCGTCACAAATTTTCACAGACCACCTGGAAACACTTTTCTGCACAACGTCAACATGGGGAAATTTCCCCCGTCTCTGGGACCTCGTCTTGTGGAGAATCGAAGAGATAATCCGGGTGGTGTAAGAAATTATCAAGAGCAAGACTATGATCTTGATCAGGATGAAGATCAACTTTTGTGCAGCGTTCTGGGCCAGATGTTCAGATTGAAGATAGAAGGTATCGGTTGTTGGAAGAACGATTGAAATCTATGGAAGGGAAATGGGTCCTTGGCATGGATGCTAATGATTTTGGGCTAGTATCTGGGGTGAAGGTTCCTCCAAAGTTCAAACCACCGGTCTTTGAAAAGTACAACGGTTCATCATGTCCAATTACTCATGAAACTGCTTATTTCCGAAAGATGTCGTTACATACCGAGGATCAAGGGCTTTTGATTCATTTATTCCAGGATATCCTATCTGGGGCATCCCTAGAGTGGTACATGAAGCTCGAAAAGACCCATATTCAATGCTGGAATGATCTTGCTCGGGATTTTGTCAAACACTATCAGTAAAATATGGACATGGCACCTAATCGCACTCAATTGCAGTATTTGTCATAAGGGCCAAAATAATATTTCAAAGAATACACCCAGAAGTGGCGTGAGATGGTTGTGAGGGTTCAACATCCACTTATGAAGCGAGAACTTGATATGTTTATGAGTACCTTGAAAGGGCCCTTTTATGATCACATGATAGGAAATGCTTCAGTAGGATTTGAGAATTTGGTTATGGCTGGTGAACGAATTGAGGTGGGTTTGAAATTAGGGAAGATTCAAATTAGTGGTTCTAATGATTCATTAGGGGGTGGTAAGAAGTAATTCAATTCTTACCCTAATAAAAAGGAAGGCGACACAAGTGTGGTTTACTCCCATAGAGGAAGAGGAGAGGATCATCAACACCAAAAAATCAACGTTGTCTCTATTTTTGTTAATGCTCCTCCACAGCAGAGACAGAACCCGGTGCCCCAACAACAAAGATAGAAAGATGCTCCCCATCAGTATAATAATCAACAACAAAGACATCCCATAAAGTTCAATCCCTTACCAATATCTCTTACTAAAGCACTCCATCATTTTCTCGATTTAAAGTTGATCAGTTTGAGAAATATGTTGCCACCCACAGGAAGACTTCCTTCTAATTATGATGCTAACGCAAGATGTGAATTCCATTCTGGCGGAGCTGATCATTTTACTGACAATTGTTTTTCGTTAAATTGCAAAGTACAAGATTTGTTGGATGCCAAGGAAATTGAGTTTACTCCAGTGACCGGTCCGAATGTTACCCAAAATACAATTCCCATTCATGAAAGGGATGTTGTTAATATGATTGATGATAATGGAGAAATGTTGAATTTAGTTATGAATGTGGAGCAGGTAACTACTCTGTTGTGGTATGTTAAGAGGTATTTGATTGACAATTCTATTTTCCCAGGTTATGCTTCAGACTGTGCCAAGTGTAGAGAGCAAACGAAGGGCTGTGATAATTTGAAAGTTGGTATCCATTTCATGATGGATGAGGGTTCCTTACAGTTCAATAGAAGACCAAGATGCCAAAAGTTTGTCGAGGAAGATGTTGTTGCGATATCTATTCCTTACTCCCCTGCGTGCATTCCTACTCCATCAAGGGAGCCTCCTTTGATGATTACGGTACCTGGACCCATGATGTATATTCCATGCCCAAATTCACCTTAGAATCATGAGAAAGGTTAAATTTGAGTTTGACATGTTCAAGAAGTTACTTGAAAATTGAAAATTTTCTAAGTGTCAAGATGACTTATCTTGGGCGAGTCACGCACGTAATTTCATCAAACACTTGGCATGCCATTTTATGGAATCAATTTCTTGTGACTTAAGGCTCAATTTGAAAAATCAAAAAGAACATTTTGTTGTCTTCCATAAGAGCTTATCATTGAACTTTGAATCATCCAATTTGTCCAAAATTTGAGTGAGTTATAACACTTCAAAGTTGTTGCTTCAAGGCTGACTGCATGCACACCATGCATGCACATGCGCGCGCGGACCAGGCAAGCGAAATCACACCTTTGCATAAACTTTGCAACATCACTTCTCCATCAATTCAGCCTCAATTTGAAAAATTCAAAACCCAATTATGTTTTATATTTTGAGAGCTCTTTAAAGGCCCCTCAAGCATCCAAAACACATGAAGGGATTTCAAGTGGTCTGAGCATAAAGTCAGATGACTAGAATTTGGGGAAGCCATGGATATGATGCAGATTTTACACAAGTTCGGTTTTGATGGGTATCAAGTTGCATTCAGCATGTGTTTAACACAAAATTTGCACTCTTCTTAAAAAATAAGGCCAAACAAAGCGTACATGAAGCATGCCCTTATCCTCCCAAATTTGCCAATAATAGCTTGGCTTACTCATCAGGTATTTGGCCCATTTTCATACCTTGGCACCTCATCCTTTTCACCATTTCGTCCCATTTTACACTATCCAAAGCACACGCTGTAGTAGGAAAAAGAAAGGCAAAACACAGCTTGCTTTGGTTTGTTCTCAAAAATTTTAAAATACCACACTTGCCCTCCAAGGTTATAAAAAAAAATACCACTCCTGCCCTCACTCCAAGTGGCTATATAAACACTACATCTCTCATTCAAGAAGGAGGAGGAAGTTTCACAAAGATTTGGATCTGAAAATTTCTCATTATTCTCAAAAAAATCTCTTCTCTTCGAAGCTCCATTATTCTTCACTCCAGTCATGATTTCTCCCTCCACTGGTGTCCACTGAAGTCTCAGAGCAAGGATTTGAGGTCTTCTATTGCTGATCAGAGGCTTTGATTGGATTTATTTTCCAACACGAAAGGTGATTTTCATATCTTAATTTCTCATGATGTAGTTTGTTGTAGCCTGTATAGTCTTGAATACCTGTTCATAGTTAGACAAACAATAGGGTTGACGTATAAATTTGCCTTAATTTAAAGAACGAATCGTTTTCTGAACTTCTGAATAATTCATATTCAGTGGGTTTTTGCCAATTTCGCATCCAGATTTCTAGTTACCTAGCCAATCTTTTCAAAATCTACAAAAAGCATTATGTAGAGCTTGGATCTGATTTTGATTTGAGCATCGAATCATTAATTTTAGAGGATAAACGAAATACAAATCGCAAGTAGAACATAAGGTCATGAACTGTGAAAATGAGCGTTTAGGGCTTTGTCTTAAGGAAGAAGATGATGGCGTGGCTGGATCTGATTGGTCCATTTGAATTTTATTGCAATTTTCAAAATTTTCTTTTTAATTGTTTTCTCTGATTTTATTCTTTGGTCAAAACACTTTCAAATATTTTAAAAACATTACCATATGCTAATCTTAAATTCTAGTATTTGTCATAATTTTTCCAGAATTTTAAAAAATAATTTGATTGGTGAAAAAATTCGTGCATTAATTAATTTTGTTTAATTGATTTTTGCATAACATTTTTTGTTAATTTTTGTTTGAGCTTTCCTTTGTACAAAAATTATATAAAAAATATTTTGAACATTTTGATTGGTCAGTTTTAGGGTTATGAATTTTATTTTAGAATTTTATTTTTTTAGTTAACTAATTAACTAATAGGATTTAATTGATTCTTTTGTCTCCTTCAATTATTTTAACCATGCTCTTAATATAGGAAAATTCCACAAAAAATCATGGATGCTTATTTTTAATGCTAATATTTGAATATACTTTTGGTTAGATATTTTTATGACTTTTTATTAGAATTTTATTTTGTCATGTGAATATTAGTTTAATTATTTAATGGTTTTAATTTTGATTTTATTTTTTATTTTTCTTTAATTCTAAAAATATGAAAAAATAAGTTTTCTGATCTTTCGAGTTTCCTTTATTTTTGTATGATTTTAGCTTGATTCTAAAAATCAACTTTCCTTGAGTTTCAATTGAATTTATCTCTTTTTTGAAGTTCATAGATGGATTGAGGATCTTAACAATATTTTTCTTGAATTATTTAATAAGGTTTGGTATTTTTTATTGATTCACTTTGAAAGCTTGTCTAGTTTGGTAGTTTTTCCAACTAGTTTTGGTCTTTGAGCCTCATTTGATCCTAATCTCTACTATCCATGAACTTCAAACTTGTTTTCTGACCTCTACATATCTCAAAGATGTTATGGAAATTTTGGTATGAATTATTGAAGTCCTTTTCTATTATTGATGAATTTTTTAAGTGAAAATGACCAATTGATGTTACATTCTTTGTTGCAATTTGTTTGATGGCTAATAAACTTGTGTGAGGCCTATAAATTGGAACTTAATGATCATATTGGTTCTATTTTCTCACATCAATTAAAGTCGATCCTCTTGACTTCTCATAATTGGTTTATGAACAAATTTTGCTCCATGCCTCCTAAGTAATGTTCTTTTGTGAATTTTGCTTTGAGATTTGAATTTTTGTATGGAGTTTGAGGTCATCAAATGACCAATGATGACATGTTGGTGAATGATACATCAAGGATAGTCTCATGAATACTTTAGATCACTTGACCTCTAATGTTTGAACCATTTCATCTTATTGTGAATTTGATGTTCAATCTTTTCTTTTCTTTTGAATCTTTGAGGTACATTGAATGCACTTGTGCAACATGCTTTAGAATCAACATTTTAAACTCTTGATCATATCTTCATAGCATGTTATAAGCTTGATTTCATGTCTTTGAATGGTTTAAGTCTTCTAACTTTATCTTTGTTTGAATTCCTTTCCTTGCTAACTTGTGATCCAAGCTTTGTGATACATTTTGTGGTACCCCTATTTTGTTATGCTTGTGAACCATAATGAAATGAATTAGTATGGATGTGTAGTGTTTGCTACTGGCTTTCAAGGTTTTTGTTTGTTTTCTTCTCTGGCTCTTTTGATCCTTGATTGATATTTACTTGTCAATTCAACATGGTGACAAGAAAGGAGAAATAGTTCTTTAACTTTGACCTAATTATTGTTTGTGCCTACTGTATGGATGTTGTTGTTCCTCAAAACTTTCCCTCTAATTTTCACACAATACATACTCATAGAGGTCCTCAATTGCTCAAGGTTGACCAAGAATTGATCATACAAATTCTCCTCCTAAGCATTGGCATTCCAACCAGGGTTTCATTTTTCACCAATATGTGACAGCTCCAAAGGTCTCAAATGTCTTCCATGGTCCTAATATGTCTTCAAGACTATCCATGACAAATTTCATACCTTGCACTACAAGTTTTCTCAATCAATTGCTCAAATGCTTGAAAATCAACTATACTAGGTCAAAAGTCAACTATGGTCTATATACAGTCAAACTTCAATATTTTTGGTCAACATAAACATTTTGAAGTTATATCCATCATTTTATCAAGGGTTGATCATGATCCCTCAAGAAATTATCCTAATTCATCAAAAAGGCAAGAATTGATAATTAGGGTTTCTATATGAAAAGTCAACCAAACTTTTACCAAGCATAACTTTCTCATACTTCATCCATATTTTCCCAATCAAAGCTCATTTTGAATATAATCCAATTACCTACAACTTCTATTCATCCCTTAAGTCCAATAAATGCAATATTTGAAAGATACAAGCTTATACATTACATGTCATTTTCAGAAAGTCAGCAAAAGGCACTTTTTGTCAAGATAACTTACATCAAGATAATGTCTTCAAAAGCAAAAATTATCGACATAGATATTGTATAGGACATCTTTGTATTTCCAAAAAGTATGAGATCATCTTCAAAATATGAAAATTGAGCAAGTTATGGTTTGCACAAGTTGGGCAAATTTGTGAAAAATGCATGAAGTCAACTTTGAGAAAATATCATTTTTAGGTTAATGGACCTAACTTTTAGGGTTCAAACATGTTTATGACATACCCAAGGACATCTAAATTTAACCATGCACTACTTTGATTTTTATTTCTATTTATTTGAATTTTTATTCATTTAAATATGAATTAAATCAAATAAACAAATAAAAATACAAAAAATAATGGGCCATGAAATTTGGGTTTGATTTGATCTATTAGAAGGCTCATATTTTCGTGTAAGATACATCCAAATTGTCTGGGTTCATTTAACATTTAAAAAGAGACAAAGATCTTCAAAAATGGCAAGAACAAACTCGAAAAATGGAAAGTTTTCAATATGTTTGATTTTTGTTTTATCATGGTTTAATTAATTGATTCCTTGCCATGTATGTTGCCTCATTCATACCTCTATATAATCATAATCAAACCATATGCAAAGGAAAACGAAATTACTCTTCAAAAATCTCTTCAAAACCTCTTCACAAAGCTCTCTCAAAATTCTCAAATTCGTTCAAAAGTTATGAAAATTCAAAACCTGATCTTCAGCTTTCCTGCATCCAATCTCGTGCCATCGTTGAACTCCTAAGGTCCCTAGGAGTCATTTCCATTCCTTACCTTGGCATGGAGCGCGCCCGAGTCTGCCATCCAAGTTGCATTGTTTGGTATAATTTATTTAAATCTAATATTATTAATCTGCATTTATTAATCTATTTGATGTTTGCATACATGTTTGTAGTTGTATATAGAGCAGGTTGGACGTGAAGCATGTAAATTTTGAGGCCTGGTTCATGATATGTCATTCTCAACACCGATCGAAAGCTTGGCTTCGAAACGTAAAATTCAGAGACCTTTAGCCAAAACTAACGTCGGATTTCTTTATTTGCTTCTTTTTATATTTAGTTTTTCAAAATCATTTTTATTTAATCATAAAATCAAAATAAATAGATTTAGATTTTCTAAAATTATTTTAATTAATTAGTTAATTATTTTAATTTTATTTTATAAACTTAAAATCAATTAGACTTAGGTTCATTTTAATTCAAATGTTTTCTTAATAAAAAAAACACAAACAATATTAGAATTCAGTTAATTTCAATATTTATTTTCTTAAATTAAATTTAGATTTAGTTTAATTATTTTTCTTGAAATAAATAAAAATAAAACCAAAATATTTTCATTCTTAGGATTTATTAGACGTCTTTATTTTCGCGCATTTTATTTCCCTCCGCGTCTTTTGTATTCATGTAACTGATTATGGGATGTAATAGTCTATATTTAAAATTCCACACTTTATTTTCTTGCACTTTTTTTATGTAACTGTATCAAAGCATTTTAATAGTGTAGGATTTTTATTCTCGCACTTTAAATTTCTACAAATATTAACTGTTAGTAATTAGGAACGTATGATAAGACTGGAAATTAAAACATTAGCAAACCTAAATGCGCAAGATAAATAACTGAATTGAATTAATTTCACACATACACTTCTAGGGTACGCCCACTTTGGATGCCTTAAAAAAAAGAACAGTCATGTCCCTCGAAACAGGGACTGTGATACGGTGGTCAGAACCGGGACTGTTTTAGGAGTGCTGGTTTGCGTTTTGCGTTTGTGTTCGCAAAATGTCGCTGTAAGCAAGAGTCACCACTGACTTTTATTTTATCCAACAGGAAAGGAAAAAAACACACAAAAAAATCCCTTTTTCGAGATTTTGAGTACTGGGGGTAGATTATAGAAAGGGAAGGTATTAGCACCTTTTCAATCCGTGGTTTTCCACGGGCTCTTAGGTACTTGCTCATCATTTTCAAAATTGCTTGTGTGTGTTTGATTTGAAAAAAAGTTTTTGACTTCAGTTTAACCCTTGTGTCTGTCTTCAAGAGTGTTACGAAGTGTTTTTGAAAGCTTTGTTTGAAAAGAGGAGTGGAAGTGTGAAAAATTTTGTTTGGATTGAGCAAGTACTTAAGATTCTACCTACTCGAAAAAGAGAATTGTTCTATTCTTGTTTCCTTTGGACAACACTATCCGACTATTAGTGAGTAGGTAGCACCATTGTTGGAGTTTTAAGGGTCAATTCGAAAGGGACGTACGATCACCAAAGCAATGTTAGGATGTCTTAGTAATAACCCTAATGTCTTAGATCAATTATTCGAGGCAACAATTTCGAGGCAACAATTCCGAGGCAACCTTTCCGAACGGGACTTTGGTCTTTGTTTAGACAAGAGAGCGACCACTAAAGCATCATATACTTAATGATCGTTTACCGAAGGCAACCAAAGTGGGAGTGTACCCTAGGAGTGCGCATGTGCGAGTGATTCAATTTCAGGTTTATTATCTTTGCACATTTAGGGTTTGCTGACCATTTTAAAGTTTACATACATTCTTTTCATGCATCCCTATTATTCATACATCTAACAGTTAATATTTTGCGGAATTTGAAGTGCGGAAAATAAGCTACGCTATTACAAGACTTCGAGTATTTACATAGCCAAAAACAAACCCGTAAAACAAAGCGGTAAATGAAAATAAAAGATCCTAATTAATCTATTACAACTTGTAAACAATTACATCAATATAGTAAAAATAATAATAAAGCGCGCGATGAAATTAAGAACGATAAGAAACTAGGGTTTTGACCCCTTCTAACCTAATCGAAAGAAAGATTATTTTTTGTTGTTTTTAATTATTTTTTAAGAAAAAGAATATGGTTTTAAAATTAAATACACAATTAATTATCTAATTAAATTAATTAAAGAAAATAATTAAATGGCCTATTTTTGGTTTTTTGTTATTTTAAGAAAAAAAGAAAATATAATTAAGTTAGAAACAAAAACCCTAATTGTTCTAATTGTTTTTAATTTATTTACAAAATAATTAAAGTTACCTAAAATTAAATAACCTAATTAAATTAATTAATTTTTGATTAAAAAAAACCTAAATCTAATTGGATGAAAATATTATTTTTTGTGATTTTTTGAATAAAAGAAAATTAATTATGTTAGTAAAATAAATAAATTAATTAAATAAGGGAAATATAAAAAGAAAAGAAAATAGAGACTGGGCCTGAAATAGCAATTTTGGGAGGGTGTGGATAGCACTTTTATGGGCCCAAAACAGCTAATCCACGTTGACTCTTTGAATCTCATGCCATGCGTTGACTAGGCATATCATGGTCCCTCAAATGCTAGCCTTCAGATCTGGCTTCCAGGAGATCTAATGGTTGGATGATGAGGATGTATGGTGGTCTTCACACACAAGCACGTGCCTGATTACTGAAAAGAAAATAATATGAAACAATTGGGGGGACCTGGGATTCAAACCCAGGCACTAACATCAGAAGATCCACATGTTAGGAAGCTTTCCTTGGGGAATTTTCCCTCAGCCCGAACATAAGAAATGAAGTACATATCAAGATGATTCTTTTGATGTAAGAACCAACCCAAGAAGACATGTTGAATCTGTATAGCGTCTTCAAAAGATTAATGTTCTTGGTAGTTTTTCTACATAGAATTTGCCCTTGATTCAGACATGAGAAGTGATAATAAAATAGATACATTCTCAATGTTCGAAGAATCAACTGAATATATCGAATTAGATGAAGGGAAACCAATAACTAGTTAGAATTCCAATACCGCTTCATGTAAACCAAATTGTTCAAAGATCTTCTGCATACAATTGTCTTCCGGCTTGAACACGTGAAATGAAGAAAATACCAAGACGATTCCAATGCTTTAAGAATTAGTGCAAAACAACACTCTGGTTGTAAGTTTCTGGTTTACAATATCACACATTCCCCAAAACAACAGATTTCTTGGCAATAATATTTGGAAATGAATAATTTGATCCCATGGTCATTGATACATGCAATGCCAAATGACCTACTGATGGATATGCATAAGCCAGATGAAAGTGAAAGGGTAGGACAAATTTGGTGTATTACAATATGTCTCCCACCCTAATCAAGAATTGTTCGTTGGGGATTTCCAGCACGGTCTTCGAGTCAAGAAATTTAACGGGTCCCTAGCATAGAAGTCGGTGTTCAACATGGACGAAATTATCACCAGACTCGAGTGCTACATAAAAGGTGATGAAAGTAACTGGGAGAAACGTTCTACGGAAACCACTGAAAGAACAAAAAATAAAGAGGAGGGGTCAGGGAGAAGACAAGAATCCACTCAATCCACTCTGAGAGATCGGCCACGGGAACAAGCTGCCTAAAGGTCGAGCCGACGACCTCTCGATTCAAATGAGGACCAAATGCCACTAGAAATCAAGAGAGGTGATATCTTGCAAGAAGTAGGTCATCTGAACTTAATCCCAGAATCACCCCATCCAAAGAGGGTGAACTCCAAAATGGGAAAGAATGTTGGGGCTTGGTGTAGTTATCACCGGTTCCGGGGACATCACACCAACGATTGTCATCAATTGAAAAAAGAAATTAAGGCATTGATATAGAGAGGACATCTCTTAACCTATGTGAAAGACATAAATCCCAATCTGGGAAAAGGGATACTCAAAGGGAGGACATAAATTTGGAATGACCCTCCCAGAAAAAGAGGAAGGATATTGAGGACGTACATCAAACAAAGATAGCTTGTCAGACGCTCAACACCATCTCCGGGAGATTTCCCGTTGGAGAGCAAACAAGCTCATTCAGAAAGAGGTATGCTTGATCTGTAATGCACATGTCCGAGGAGATAACCAAAAGTCAGGAGCAGGACTTAAACTCGGTCAGCTTCTCTAAGCTGGATGATGTTGGAATTTTGGCAATAAGAATGAGTCCGAAACAACGAACGAGGAGTGAGTTATTAATTTTCTAGTCTCCAAAAACCGCAACGTTAACACACTTTTTGCACTATTTTCTCATTGAACGCTTTCAGAAGATCCACATGTTCGGAGGCTTTCCTTGGGGAATTTGCTCTCATCCCGAACATACAAAATGAAGTACATATCAAGAAGATTCTTTTGATTTAAGAACCAACCCAAGATGACGAACCAGATTGGAATTACGAATTTTTGAATATCCGCAAGACGAGTTGAATCAGTATAGAGTCTTCAAAAGATTAATGTTCTTGGAAGTTTTTCTTCATAGAATTAGCCCTTGATTCGGACATGAGAAGTGATAAGAAAATAGAGACATTCTTAATTCTCGGAAAATCAACTGAATATATTGAATTAAATGCAGATTATCAATTTCCAAACGCCGTGGAAACAAATAACCAGTCAGAATTCCAATACCGCTTCACGGAAACCAAATTGTTCAAAGATCTTATGCGTACAATTGACTTTTGGCTTGAACACGTGAAATGAATAAAAATACCAAGACGATTCCAATGCTTTAAGAATTAGTGCAAAACAATACTCTGGTTGTATGTTGCAAATTTCTGAGCTTAAACCAACAAAACACTATTTCTGGTTTACAATATCACATATCCGCCAAAATAGTGGATTTCTTTGCAATAGTATTTGGAAATGAATACTTTGATACCATGGTCATTAAAACATGCAATGCCAAATGACCTAGTAGTGGATATGCATAAGCGAGAAAGGGTAGGACAAATTTGGGGTATTACAATACATGGCTAGTTTTAACGAAGAAACAATTAAAGTCTCTTACCCCAATCGAGAATTGTTCATTGGGGCTTTCCAGCACGGTCTTTGAGTCTGGAAATTCAACGAGTCCCTAGCATAGAAGCCTGTGTCTAACATGGACGAAATCATCACCAGAGTCGAGTGCTACATAATAGGTGAAGAAATTAACTAGGAGAAACGTTCTAGGGAAACCACTGAAAGAACAAAAAATAAAGAGGAGGGGTAAGGGAGAAAAAAAGAATCCTCTCGACTCTCTTTGTGAGGTCGACCATGGGAATAAGTTTCCCAAAGGCCGAGTCAACGACCCCTCGATTCAAATAAGGACCAAATGCCACTAGACACTAGGAGAGGTGACATCTTGCAAGAAGTCGGTTATCTGAACTTAATCCCAGAAGCACCACGCCCAAGGATGGTGAACTCCAAAATGTGAAAGGATGTTGGGGCTTTGTGTATTTATTATCGACTCTGGAGACACCACACTGACGATTGTCACAACCTGAAAAAATAAATTGAGGCGTTGATACAAAGAGGACATCTCTTAACCTATGTGAAAGACAATAAAACCCAATATGAGAAAAGGGATACTTAAAGGAAGGACATAAATTTGGAATGACCCTCCTAGAAAAAGTGGAAGGATATTTAGGAAGTGCATAAGACAAAGACAACTTGTCATACGCTTAACACCATCGCTGAGAGATTCGCTAGTGGAAGGGAAACAAGCTCAGCAAGAAAGAGGTATGCCTGAGCTATAATTCACATGTCCGAGGAGATAACCCAACTTCAGGAGTAGGACTTATACCCGGACAACTTCTCTAAGTTAGGTGATGTGGGAATTTTGGCTTACAAAAACGATATAATGGTCATTAAGGTGCAGATCCGAGTTTGGAGCGTAAAAATGGTCGTAATAGACCCCTGGAACTAAGCTGGCATACTCTATTGAGACGACTTAAAAGGATTGGAGTTTGATACTGTCGAGTTGCTACCCTTCAATGGCACCTTGGTCGAATTCTTCGGGAAACAAGTGCAAGTGTTGCGACATATTCTAGTGCTAATTACCTTAAGAAATGGCATAAACTCCAAATCTATCAGAGTAAGGTACTTAATTATCAATGTTTCCTCTCCCTATAACATCATCATTGGGAGACCATTTTTTAATTCTATGGAAGCCGCAATCTGAACGATGTACTTCACCATTAAATACCCTCTGGGAGATGGTCGGGTTGGGGTAGTCAAAGGCAATCAAGGACTGGCGAGAAAGTGTTACAAGGATGGTCTGAATCTAAAAAAGAGGATTCAACCCGGGGGAACCGAGAACTCAAACAATCTCAAAGTCAACATGGTCGAAATAAACCCACTTGATGGCCCACCAGAGGACAATTTATTTCCTCATGAAGAAACCAAAAAAGTCCAGATTGGCAACATGCCCTTGGAAATAACTTACATTAGTGTCAATGTGTCCCCTGAAGAGGAAGAAGAGATCATGGCGATATTGAAAGAGAATTCCGATTTGTTTTCCTGGAAGCCTTTAGATATGCTCGAGATAGACCCAAACTTAATGTGTCACCACTTGGTATTGGACCCTGATACGAAGCTAATATCCCAGAAGAAACGTAAAAGAGGCAAAGAGAAGTGAAAAGTTATGAAAGAAGAAGTCAGGAAGCTGCTTGACGTTGGCTTCATCAAGGAAATCAAGTACCCTTCTTGGTTTTCCAATGTGGTAATGTTCAAAAAAATCATGGAAGTGGCGTATGTGTGTCGACTTCACTGACCTTAACAAACATGTCCCAAAGATCCCTACCCGCTATCATAGATAGATCGGCTCATTGATGAGACTTTAGGCTAGAAACTGCTCAGTTTTATGGATGCATACTCTAGGTACAAATAGATTCGCATGAGCCTAGTCGAAGTGTCTAAGACAACTTTCATGATTGACTGAAGTAACTACTACTACGAGGTAATTCCATTTGGCATAAAAAATGCAGGAGCTTCCTACCAGAGATTGATTGATAAGGTATTTGTTACCAAAATTAGAAGGAATTTTGAGATGTATGTGGACTAGATGGTTGTCAAAACCACCACCAGGAAGCAGCATTTCGTACATCTGACAGAGACGCCCGCATCAATAAAAATATATGCCATGAGGCTGAATCCAGATAAGTGCATCTTTGGGGTACCAGCCGGAAAATTCCTAGGGTTCATGCTCATGAACCAGGGAATAGAAGCCAATCCCGACAAATGTCAAGCGATTATAGAAATGTGAAGTCCATCCTCAAAGAAAGAAGTCCAACAGCTGACGGGAAGGCTAGCCGCCTTGTCTCATTTTCTATCATGTGCAGAAGATAAGTGAATACATTTCTTTGCGGCCCTCAGAAAGTCAGAAGTGTTCGAGTGGACAATGGCATGTAAGTAAACCTTTCAAGGCGTGAAGAGTTTTCTATCTTATCCTCCAAACTTGACAAGGACACAAGAGAATGCACCCTTGATCTTAGAGTTGGCCATCTCTGACAGAGCCATGAGTTATGTCCTCGTGCAAGAGAGAGAAGATAGGGAGAAGCGGTGTACTTCGTTAGAAAAGTCCTTAAAGGGACAGAGATAAGATATCAAAAAATTGAAAGATTGGAACTGGCATTAGTGATAACAACACGAAAGCTAAGACATTAATTTCAGGGCCTTTCGATAATAGTGAGAACCAATTACCCAATAAAACAGATACTGAAAAAACCCGAATTGGATGGGAGAATGGTCACCTGGGTTGTGGAGTTGTCCAAATACGACATTGAGTTCACCCTGAGGACAAGCATCAAGTCATAGGTGTTGGCTAATTTCTTGGTTGAGTTGAGTAACCTTGTACCTGAGGAAATTACAAGCAGATGGATCATTCATGTAGACGGCTCGTCCAACCTTAAAAGGAGTGGGGATGGGATTGGGATTGAAGTACCAGGAGACTTCATACTAGAATACTCTATGGGTGTCAACTTCCAATCCAAAAATAACCAGGCAAAGCAAGAGGCCCTGATAGCAGGAAAATAGTGAAAGCTAAAAATGCAAGCAAATAGTGAAAGATAAAAATGTAAGAAAATGAGTAAGAGTAATAACAAGATGATTAAAAAGCCAGAAAGGGAAGTTAAAAATACAAAGCTCGGAGGAAGAAGACATAGTCATAAATGGGGGACAAAACCACACTCCCTAAACAAAATTACATAATTGCATCCTTATCGAATGTTTAACAAAAACATAAACAGAAAACATCACCATGTAATCGGGTTCTCCTTTCCATCACCATCATTGTTGTTCTTCTCACCAGAAGGATCTTCAAGATTCTCCAGAGGAGAAGGATTATTTTTACCTCCTCAAGATTCACAAGGCAAAAAACCTACACCACCTTAAAGTAATCCATCTCCGCCAAGGCCCAGCTATGATGAAGGCATAATTTCTGGTCCTTATCCCATTCGAAGGCTTCGTCACCAACAAATAGAAGATTCACTTTAGATTTCTTAAGAGCCTATTTTAATCCATCGATAGTAACCTTTAGCTTGTCATTGGTAGCCTTCTCTATCTTCAACCACTCATTGAGCTAGGTAAGAGAAGCCTTTCTCTCACTTTAGAGTTTCCCTCTGCTCCTTCTCATTGGCCAAGATTTTCTCCAAGCCGGATAGCTTCTCATATTGAGTCTTATGAGTTTCCTTTAGTAGGGTTATCTCCTCCTTAAGCTTAAACTTTGTCTTCTCATAATCATCAATGGACTCAAAGAGTCCACGAGTCAGAACTACACACCTCATAAGATAAGAGTTGAGGTTTTGTGTCATCTTTTGTCGGCCTATGGTCTTGGTCTTATTGATGTCTCCACTGGCATTGATATGGTCGTAGAGAAAGCGAATTCCGTCAAAGATGTTAGACCGTAACTTGAATTCCCCAGACACCTGATCATCTATGGGCTCTCTCATCAAAGAAGTTATTTCTAGATCGGCCCGATAAGCGTCACCACTCATATGTGTTTTCAACTTCTTTGGAGTGCCTTGTTGTACCTCCTCCTGAATGGTTGGAGAAAAAGTATGGGGCTCGGCCATGCTCGTTGTAGCCTTAGAATCCTCCATCTTCCGCCTCTCCAAAGTACGAGTTTCTAACCCGGAAAGATCATACTTGACCGTCGAAGATCCACATACCCCTTTATGGGCATCTCTGGCTTCTAGCATCAGTTTTCCTAATCAGCTACGGAAATTTTTGTCATCTTATCTACAAAGAAAGAAAAAATGCAGTATGACTATTGTTAAAAGCTTAGCAAGAATGATAAGCTAGAAGTAAAAACTATTACCAAGAAAAACTGGGATATGTTTGTCACTTAGGGGCAACGACTCCTTAACCTTCATCATTTAGAAGGAGTCAAGTACATTCAAAGCTTGGACTTTCAAGTCCCTCAAATTATCAAAATCGAAATTGAAGATGGGTTAAGGATCCCTAGTCTAGTAGAAAGGGAAGCGTGGGTGCCCGTCTAAGGAATACAAAACCTGGGGGCATCTCTGCTCACACTTTACCTTCAGAAACTGGTCCTTGAAACACTTATAGTTAGAGGTGTAAACTTTGAGAAAGCTCTTATGGGGAAGACCATTAATTTGGATCCAAGAACACTTCTCGGCACATTAAACCTCAAAGAAGGAGAATAACAGACCCACTATAAGGATGATTTTCATTGCCTCACAGACTATTTCAAAAGTATTTATAAATCCCCAATTGTTAGGGCGAAGTTGAGAAGGAGAAAAATTCATGGTCTTCATTATGTCAACCTCAAAAATAGAAAAGGCTACGGACATTGAAGTCCTCTAAAAATCCATAACAAAAATAGAAGAACTTCTCATTGATAACCTTCTAACAAAGAATACATACTCGTTCTCCGGAGACGTGGGACTCTAGAATAACATCATCTTCTTCCCTGGTCAAGGAAGCATTCATCAGAGACCGGAGTTTAGTGATCTCTTAATCGTCTAGAGGGTTATTATTGTAGCACATAACTTTGAGGTCAAACGGGGTTGATGTTTCCATCAAGACTCCTATAGAACTTGGGGAGGAAGAATAGGAGTCAGAATCATACAAAGAGGTGAAGGTACAACCGTAAAATTCCCTGGTGATTCGATTAAACTCCTCATGACCTAAGTTGCCCTGAACCTCCCGCATGCATTGATTCCACAACTCCCTCCTCTCTTCAGCATTTATGGGTTTTACAATATTTCCCCCATTATCACACTCTCTTATGGAAACCAATATCTACAGATAAAAACAACGAAAAAAGCGAAAATAAGGCGAAAGAGGAAAGGGAAGAATACCAGTAACTGATGAACACTTGAAGAATGTATACACTTTCAATGGAGTTATAACATTTTCAAATGTTGCGGTGAAAATGGAAAGATAGAAATAGGGTTTTAAATAGGGCCCAGTGAACAGTACATTGGGGAAGAAAATGTCACCTAATTAAAGAAGACTTAAGTAAAAGTCATCACCGCACTAGGAGAGAGAAGATCGTGGCCATTTATTCTACGACACATAAGCAAATTTAAAACTTGGGTTATAACTCGGTCTAGACCTCAATACTTTGTGTGCCTTTTATGACCAAACAATGCATCCTTGCAGAATGAATTTTAATTCGGGGGGCTTATGTATATCCCAGAAATATTAATCTTGACCGGATCACGAAATCATCTGAAAAGAGAACAAGACTATTGGCCTGAACATAATAATAAGGGGTACCCATAAGGAGGTGCAACTCAGCTAAAGGTGTCGAATGACTATCATTATCTCCGGGAAGCAACCCACTTGTGCCACCAACCCGAATGACACTCGTAACCAGAATCTACCTACCCATAGTCAGTCATCAACCCGACTCATTAATGACTATAATGGTCGCCGGTGCATTAAACCCAACATTACACAGCTTTGAACACCTTCATTCATGGTGACGACAGTTGTTACACAGTTATGAAGCCCAAGGGTCACACCTTGATTGAGGCTCTTAAATGGCGCTAAAAGAGGACTATATTAGGGGCTTCCATAAGAGGGATAATCAAGACATTCATTCTTGGAACAATACAAACCATTGTCGTAGCTCCCAAATCCCCAAATACTCAATAGAAATCTACCCCTCGCGGCTCTCCCTATCTCTATATAGAAGCTACTTGTTTATTGTTCCTACGAAAGAACAAGTACAAATGCAAAGTAAAATTAAGAACAATTGTAAAGTTACTAAATAATTGAAATTGAGTTGCATATATAAGTATGTTTGAATAAATAATTTATTTGGGGCTTACACCTCATGTGTTTATCAAAATAAACACTTATGAATAAATTTGCATTAATTATTTTTAGAATGAAAGGTGAAATTAATTTACATTATTTTTATAAATACTATAAGTTATTTCATAAGTTATCTTAAAGAATTTTATAAAAATTATTCAACACTATCATAAAAATATACAATGCATAAGATAACATGTCTTTATAGGGTTGTTTTCAGTCTGTCCGGGTATTTAGACTCCTGAGAGGTGGACCGAAACCCTATTCAGGTAAACCAAGACCATACCATAACAATGATAGTCTGATTTTTGGACCGGAACTGGTCTGATGCGTTCGTGTAAACTGAGATCGAACGGGAATATCGTTACTTGCTTTATGAGAACCGAGACCAGACCGATACTTTTCGGGTGGGTACCTGGACCATGTGGAATAGAAGGCAAAAAATAATTTTAAAGCTCTAGAATATCCAGATTCTTTGATTCACATAATATAATTGTTTAATTCACTATGCATAATCTTGATGTTAGAACATAGTTTGGTTCTACATCCTTGTAATAGTTTTGATGATAACAAATACATGATATATTATATAAATAAAAAATATGCTCTCTAATAATGTATTTGAATATGCAGAGAAGTTATGATAATAGAAGCATAGAAGATGATGAGAGATTTATGTTTTTAAGCTCTAATAAGACACAACAAACTTAGAAGCAAATTCGTGTAACACGCTAAATAGGAGAAGTTCTGATGTTAAAACTTCTGAAGCACCAATGCTGCAAACAAAGCTATGATATTATGATAAGTAAAGTTCTTGAAGAACAAAAGAAGTCTCAACACACACATCTATACAATTGTTCTAAAGATTCACTACTAAAGCTACACTCTGATAGTAAAAACTCTTATTTGCTAAAGAAGCTTCAACGTATCATCCAAGTTCTAATGAATATCAAGAAACTCTAAGGATCTAAAGTCTCAACGGTAATATTCTTATTCTGATAAGATCCCAAGGAAGAAAAGTTCTGATACGTTACAACTCATTTATTAAAAATCAAAAAGTAACGGCTGAACCAAGACAAGATCTATATTTTTGGAAAGTGCATTAATAACACTTTATCAACCTTCAAAAATCATCTTCTCAAGTCCCATATGCCTCGCCTATATAAAGAATACTTGAAGAAGAAATCAAATGCAACACTACTACACACTGAAAGAGAAATATTTTTACCAGTTCTATCTTGTGCTTTACAATTGTGTATACATCATTGTTGTGATATAGTTTTGTTTAGAAACAACATTGTACACACTCTAATTTGATTCACTTTGTAATACCATGAGAAAAGTCGAGTTGTGGTTTAAAATCAAGAACACATTGATAGTAGTCATTATAATTGTGTAATCAAGTTTTGATTAGTGGATTAAGACCTCAGTTGAGAGAGGCGAAATCACCTTGGCGGGTAGACTTAAGTAGTTTGAGTTCAAACGAACTAGGATAAACAACGTGTCATACTGTCTTATTTTTTAAAACCCCAATTCAAACCCCACCTTTCTTGTGTTTTTTCATTCTTAAATTGGCATCAGGGTGCCTGGTTCTGGGTGTAAACATTTAACCGTGTCAGAAAAATATCACATCAAGAAAAACACTATGGTGGGACCAAGTCGGATTATCAGTAGTGATAACCATGATGAGAAAGACACAATCGGTGGAAAACCTTCAACCTTTGATGGTGAGAACTTCGATTACTGGAAAGACAAAATCGAAAGTTTCTTTCTAGCTCATGACACTAATTTTTAGGATATGGTAACCGATTGATACATTCATCTAGTTGACAAAAGCGGTCAAAAGATCGACAAAAATAAAATGACAGATCAACAAATGAAAGAATTCAGAAATCATCACAAAGCCAGAATAGTCCTCTTGAGTGATATCTCGTACATTGAGTATGAGAAGATCACCAACAGAGAATCCTCTAAGAACATGTTTGACTCTCTAAGAATGACGCATGAAGGCAACACGCAAGTCAAAGAAACCAAATCTCTTGCACTCATTCAAAAGTATGAGGCCTTCAAAATGAAGAAGATGAAACAGTTGAAAATATGTTCCGAAGGTTTTAAATTCTAGTTGTTGGGTTAAATGTTTTGGACAAATGATACTCAATAATAGATCATGTAAAGAAAATCATCAGAAGCTTACCCAAGTTTAATACGTGGGAGAACTAACTTGGTTTTGCGTTTTATCATAAATGTTGCGGATAGAAAGCATCGCCACCGACTTTTCTTTTATCCAATATTTAAGAAAGGTTGAAAAGAACATGAAAGACCTTCAAGATTTTTTAGTTCGGGGGGTAGTTTATGAAAAGGAAATGTGTTAGTACCCTTTTCATCTGTAGTTATCTACGGGCTCTTAATCGCTTAGCTCACTTTATTTTGAAAACGCTTTGTGAGTGTGTTTTTGAAAACATTTTGAAATGAAAATAGTAAGGCAAGACTTTGTAATGATTCTCGTATTTGTCATCAAGAATGCGTACAAAGTGTTTGTTTGAAAATATTTTGTTTTGAAAAGTGTGATGTGAAAATGTTTTATTTTGAAAAGTTTGTGAGCGGGTGATTACGAGCGTTCTACCTACTCAAAGTCTTTCTTGTAATTTTCCTCCTCCTCTAGATAGTGATATTCTACCATTAGTTAGTAGGAAGCCCTATCATTGGATGTGAAATGACGAGCATGGGTCATCGTTTAGTCATAGAAGGCAACTTGTAAGGACGCTTTAGCAATTTATCATTAAGGGACTAGATCGTTTACTGAAGGTAACATCGAAAGGGTCATCTAGGGACTACGATCTTTGATTTTCCAGGGGCATTGATAAAGCGTTCCCACGTTCAAGGGACATGACTGTTTTGTAATCCGAAGGCAACAAGGGAGGTTACCTTAGAGGTGCACGTGTGCGAAGTGATTGTTTTCAGTTATACTTATCTTTGAGATTATGGTTTGCTACCGTTTATTTTATCTTGCCATTCATGACCTAATTACTACAGTAACAGTTAAAAATAGAAAATCAGTAAATAAGTGGAAAGTAAAATTAGAAAATAAAACCCTAGACTATTACATGGCTTTGGGAGAAGTACAAAAATAATAGCAATGCAGGAAAATAAACCTAATTACTATTACAAACTGTGAGCAATTACAATAACCGTAAAAACACGAGCATAATAAACCACGCAAAAAATGTAAAGTAGGAAAGAGGGAAAGCGATCGTATTTTTGATCAATAAAAAAAGGAATTTATTAATCAAATAAAAACTATAACCTAATTTTGATTAAGGTTTGTAAGATTTTAAAAAAAATTCAATTTGTTGAAAAAAAAATTTTGGTTTGGTGAATTTAGGGTTTTGTAAAGAAATAATGGTAGAAAACAAGGTTTTAAAAAATATTTACCAGGGCTGGGTGTTAAACCCACACCCTTAACCCTTTCAGCCAACACTTTCACGACCAGGCCATGTGCGCGCCTGCGTTAGGGAATGCAAGCCAGCATGTTTTATGTTATCCTGCAAAACATAAAATATGAAAAAAAGAAAAATGCCAAAAGGTTGGGATCAAACCCACGCCTTGGCATAGTAACGTCTTATCGTGCGTGCTTTAACCACTAGGGCAATAATACATCCGTTGTTTTAAATCAAACAAAACATAAATAATATGAAAACACTGCTTGAACTGGAGAGGCGTCGAAGCCCTAGCTCTGGTCATCTTCTTCGGTAGCCTCCTTTTATGTTCCTGTAAAACAAGTGAATATTAGCAATCCAGGAATACCCTACCCCCCTAAATCAGGGTTGGCAGAGTTGATGAGATGATTAGTTTTTACTAAAACGCAAGGTTTTGAGAGCTATGACAAAAATATTATGAATCAGTGTAGTTATGGTGATTCATGATGTGGCCATTATAGGGGTCGTTCTTTGGGTTATTCCTGCACGACTGAAACTCATGAACATGGCAGCAAAGTTAGTTTATCTTAAAACGCACTGAAAATCAAGAATGAAAAAATCATGCAATGATGGAATTATAATACATGCTCGAGTGTTTATGGCCATTTGGATCATTGTGAACGATCTAACATTATCCTATGATCCTCCTGGAATCGATTGGAGGGGCTGGTGTGTGTTGAAAACGGCTGCAAATAGGTTTTGCAAGTTCCCTAAATTTGAGTAAATGTTTTGATTTTTGGATGGCTTTTTGCACAAGGTTTTTTTCCGTGTCCTTTGTCTGAATTTGCTGAGAATATATAATGGATAATTAGGTCAACATATGGTGGGCTTGGACTTGTGTAATAAGCCTTATCTTATTTTGTTTTATTTTTACTTTTAAATAAATAAAATAAAAAATAATATATAAAAAATCAAAGGGAGGTGTATGAAAAATTCTTAAGGTGAATATGGTGTGTAAAACTCATTTAGACTCGGAAACAATAGCCCATTAGCCCAAAAAATTAAGTTTGCTCAATTTGAACTTCATGCATTTGCTCAAAATTTCCCAACTTGCACTAATCATAACTCTCTTAATTTTTATCATTTGTAGGTGATCTTAGACTTTTTCTAAAGGTTAAGATGTCCCCTACAATATATATTTTGATAATTTTTGCATTAGAAGATTTTATCTTGATGTAAGTTGCCATGACAAAAAAGTGTCTTTTTGTTGACTTTTGAAATGACCTATAATGTATTGGCTCATATCTCTCAAATGAAGCATTTTTTGGACTTAAGCTTAGAGATTCAAAGGGGTAGAGAATTGAATTTCCTTAAAAATGAGCTTTGGTTAAGGAAAATATGATGGAGTATGTGAAAGTTATGCTTAGTCAAAGTTCAATTGACTTTTGATGATTTGAGAGTTTTCCTTGATGAATCATGATCAAACCTTCATCAAATGATGAATATGACTTCAAAATGTTTATGTTGACAAAACATATTAACGTTTGACTATATGTTGATCACAGTTGACTTTTTGTCCAATATAATTGATTTTCAGTCATATGAGCCATTGATTGATCAAACTTGTGATGCAAGACTTGAAACTTGATATGAGCATTCCTTAAGACATATAAGGACCATTAATTCCATTTGAGACCTTATAAAACAAAATTTCCTTGTGAAAGATAAAACCCTAGTTGTGGACTCATTGCTTAGGAGGAGAATTTGTCTGATCCATTCTTGAGCAACCTTGAACATTTGAGAAACCTAGGAGAATGTCTTGGGTAAAAAGGGAGGGAATATTTCGGATTAAAACATCTTTCCCTATTTAATATTCTTAAACTTAAGGAGTTAGATTGGCATATTTTATATTCGTGATCTGAAGGTGGAAGAGGATTGAACACTTAAGTGCCCAGAAATTTGCACTCTCCTGTGTAGGAGGTAACATTGTTGACTGGTAATATTAATTGAATAGGCTTAAAGATGACATTCGAAGATGTGATCGAATGACATTGGAGATAGGGTTAAATATTCCATCCAAGTATTTGTTGATAGAAGTATCAGAAGATTCTACGCTTTGATTGTATGTGAAGAATGTTTTCCAGAACGAACCTCTGGGGAAGGTGCTTAAGTAGCTGCTTGTAAAATTTAGTCTTTGAGGGAAATGCTTATCAGAATTCGGTCTCTGAGGGGAGTGTTCTTCAGATTTAATCTTTGAAGTAAATGCTCATCATGTAGAAAGCCACCCCGTCCTGTTTCAGGAATTGATCTACAGTCTATTTTTATTGGTAAACCCGTATTGTTTTGGGAATTCATACCACCTGGCCATGTCGATAGTTTCCCCGTCCTATTTTGGGAATTAATATTTTCCTGATTATAAAGATAGTTTCCTCGTCCTGTTTCTGGAATTAATCTTAGCCTGGTCATACAAATAGTTTCCCCATCCTGTTCCAGGAGTAAATCTCTGACCTGCTTTTTGTTGGAGAACCCGTCTTGTTTTAGGAATTCATACCACATGGTCATACAAATAGTTGCCCTGTCCTGTTTCAGGAAATTAATCTTGGATCTGTTCATACAAATAGTTATCCCGTCTTGTTTCGGGATTTAATTTTTGAATTCTTTGAAAATTGTTGATGATGTATGTAATGCATTACGTAATGATGTTCTCAAAGTAAATGAGAGTGTGTTATTTGTGTTTCGTATGCGTATTTTATGCCAATTCCAAATGATGTATGGATGTGAGATGTCCTTGAAGTGTATCGGAAGCTTCGTATAACATCTTTTCTGGGAAAAATAAATCCCTGACTGTGGTTGGGGACGAAGGGTATGAATCTTCAATCTTGTTTAGAATGTCTCTGCTGGGGATTCCTGCTGTCTGTTTTAGGATGTTCCACTGGGAATGTTGGACATCTGTTTGGGGATAGAAGAGTTCAGGAACATTGGACATTCATTGCTCTCACTGGGGATTTTAGTTTTTATAGACCCTGATTGGGGATAAAAGAGATGAATAACCTTCAAAGGTGTTGTATGACTGAATTTCCGGTATGGATATCAACTCTCATGGGGGAGGACAAAGTTAAATGATGTCTGGATCACTTTCAGATTCTGTAGCAAATCTATGGGGATAAAAACCTGGACTACACTCTTCCGGAGAGGGGAATTTTACTGGTGATTTGTAGTAGTCAGAGAAATGAATTTTGCTTGGGAAATTAAATTTCATTGGGGAAATAAACCCTGCTGGGGAAACAGAATCTACTATAGAAATATATTTTGCTGAGGAAATGAGCCCTACTGGAGGATAGAACTTTGCAGGGGATTGTATAGTGTTGGAGAAATAAACTCAACTGGGGAATTAGATTATTGTGAACTATGTTGAGGAAGTTTCTTCCGTATGCTGGAGAAATGATTAGACTCCTTTATCCACTAGTGGGATTTGCTGGGGAGTATGGTTATATTAATGGCTGGGAGATGCCCCAATTTCTTGTCTTGAAGGCATATTAGACTTGCAGGGGATTGTATCTCCGTCTGGGATGAGCTTATGAAGGAAACCCTATGGGGATAATTCCATGGAGGTTTTCTCTATGAGGATTTGTGGATGACTTGGATGTTATCCCAACTCCTAGAGTCTTTAGTAAATACTTATTCCTGTTTTTATGCATATATTTGTCAACAATAATCATATTCACATGCATATATTCATTTAATTTAGTCATTGGATGTTTTTGCAAACAAAATAGAAAAAGTGATACAAATGTGAATTTTTAAATTGACTTGTATTGATAATTTGCCTACAAACAGGCGATTTTGTACAAAGAGACAGAAATCCTAGTAAGAGAAAATCGTTGTAAAAATGAAAACTAAAGTAAAACATATAACTATGTGTAAATGATCCTGTCAGGTTTCAACTCTGCTATTTCCTATATGTCTTCGAGCATCTCATCCCTCACTGTCGAAAGAAGTTGACTGAATTGATCTTTACCATTTGAACTTGACATTGGTAACAAATCTTGCCATGACCGCCCTTTCGGGTTTCCAGTCCACCGGGATACACTATTTTTCCCAATCCGCCTTTTTCGGGTTTTAGACTTGCCAACTGTACAGTCTTTATATATATCCCTGAGTTTCTCCCGAACCCTTTTGGCTCATAGGGGACGCCATTATTTTTACCTAGGACTGTCAACCTAGCGAGTCATTTTCATGCGTAGTATCTTTTGACTATGTTTGCATTCACAGGGTGAGGAAAATCTTCACCGTCCATGGTGGTAAGTATCATAGCGTCGCCATAAAATATCCTCTTAATTACAAATGGCCCTTCGTAGGTGGGAGTCCATTTGACCCTGGGATCACCTTATGGTAGGATGATGTGTTTTATTACCAAGTCGCCAGCCTGATATACTCGATGCTTGACTTTCTTGTTGAAGGCTTTGATCATACGCTTCTGGTACATCTGGCCATGACAAACAGTAGCAAGCCTATTCTCGTCAACCAAATTTAACTGGTCCAGCCTAGTTTGAATCCATCCGTCTTCGTCTAAATCTGCATCTTTAATAATCCTTAAAGAAGGTATCTAAAAATTCGACATGTAGGACAACTTCCATAACATAGACTAGAGAGAACATGGTCGCGCCAGTCGATGTCCGTACTGAAGTGTAATAAACATGAAGAGAAAATGGTAACATCTCATGCCAATCTTTATATGTCATTGTTATCTTCTGTAAAATATTCTTAATGTTATTATTGACGGCTTCCAATGTGCCATTCATCTCTGGTCGATACAGAGAAGAATTATAGGGCTTAATCTTGAACTGTTTGCATAGTTCTATAATCATAGTATTGTTAAGATTAGTATAGTTTTCCATGATAATCCATTCGGGGATTCCATACCTACATATAAGATTATGTTTAATGAATTGGGCAACAACATTCTTGGTGACAGAGGCAAACGAGGCTGCTTCAACCCACTTCGTGAAATAATAAATACTGCCCAGGATGAAACAGTTCCCATTAGAAGCCATAGGCTTAATCTCTCCAATCATATCAATGCCCCACATTGCAAATGTCCAAGGAGAAGTCAAGACATTCAGAGGAATCAGAGGCATGTGTACTTTGTCAGCATAGATCTGACATTTGTGACAGGTTCTAGAATGGTGATGGCAATCAGTTTCCATGGTTGACCAATAGTAACCCGCTCTTAGAATCATCTTAGCCATAGTATATCCACTGGAGTGAGTACCAAACATTCCTTCATGCATATCTTCCATAATTTTCCCAGCTTCTTTCTTGTCCACACGACGAAGCAGAGTTGAATCATGATTGCGCTTGTACAAAATTCCATTGCTCAGGAAGAACTTGGCTGAAAACCTCCGTAGGAATTTCTTGTCATTGATAGATTATCCTTCAGGTTACTATTGAGTCTCGGGGTACTTCTTCACTTCATAAAACCAAGACTTCTCTTCTACTCCATCATTGTCAACTTCATAGAAGTGTGCCGGTTTGTCTAGTCTTTCAATAGTAACGCGAGGAGCTTGGTTGTCCCATATGATTTTAAACATAGACGACATGGTAGCTAATGCGTCTACCAACTGATTTTCTTCTCGTGGTATATGCTCAAAAGTGATTTCCTCGAAGTATAAAATTAAGGTCAACACGTGATCTTAATAAGGAATGAGATTCGGGTTCTTCGTATCCCATTTCCCCTTGATTTGATTGATCACCAGGGCTAAGTCCCCATATACATTCAAGGATTTGATTCTTAGATCAATAGCATCTTTGACACCCATGATACATGCTTCGTATTCTGCCATGTCGTTGGTACAGTCAAAACATAATCTAGCGGTGAAGGGCGTATGGCAACCCTGGGGAGAGATAATCATAACCCCGATTATGTTACCAAGCGCGTTGGAAGCTCCATCAAAACCATAGTCTATTGAGATCTTGGCTCAGGTCCTTCATATGGTCCAGGTTTTTCATAATCAGTAACTAGCATAATATTCTCATCTGGGAACTCTAAATTCATAGATTGGTAGTCGTATACGGCTTGATGCGCCAAATGATCTACCCGTACACTTCCTTTAATTGCTTTCTGAGTGGTGTACTGAATTTCGTATTCTGTTAAGACCATTTGCCATCGGGATATCCTTCCCGAGAGAGATGGCTTCTCGAATATGTATTTGATGGGGCCAATTTTAGAGATCAACAAAGTAGAATGGGTCAAGATATATGGTCTTAGTCGGTTAGCATCCCATGCCAAAGTGCAGGAAGTTTTCTTGCATAGTGAGTATCTTGTTTCACAATCGGTAAAATTTTTGCTAAGGTAGTCTATTGCATGCTATTTTCGACCAGACTCGTCATGTTGGCCCAGTACACACCCCATTGAGTTCTCTAACACTATTAGACACATGATTAAGGGTCTCCGTTCGACTGGTGGCATCAGAATCGGAGGTTCTTGGAGGTACTCCTTGATTTTTCCAAAGGCTATCTGGAAATCATCATTCCACTTTACTATCTGATCTTTCTTCAATAGCTTTAAGATCGGCTCACAAGTAGCAGTCACATGGGAAATAAACCTGGAAATGTAATTCAGTCATCCCAAGAAACCTCTGAATCCCTTCTTAGTATGGGGGACTGGAATTTCTTGAACGGATTTTACCTTGGCAGGATTAACTTTAATACCTTTTTCACTGATGACGAAACCTAAGAGTTTACCAGATCTCACTCCAAAAGTGCAGTTGTTCGGATTCAACCTTAGCTTGTATGTTTTCATCCTCTCGAACAACTTATGTAGATGGTCAAGATGTTCCTCTTTGGTCTGGGATCTGGATATCATGTCGTCGACGTAGACCCCTATTTCATGATGGATCATGTCATGGAATAAAGCTACCATAGCACACTGATATGTTGCGTCGGTGTTCTTCAACTCAAAAGGCATAACCTGGTAGATGAAAGTGTCCCACTGTGTAACAAAAGTATTCTTCTCCCTATTTTCAGGTGCCATCTTGATCTGATTATAACCCGAGAAACAGTCCATGAAGGAGAATACCTTGTGTTGAGCAGTGTTGTTTACCAGAACATCAATATGTGGAAGCGGAAAGTCATCTTTGGGGCTTACCCTGTTCAGATCCCTATAATCTACACATATACTCACTTTGCCATCTTTCTTTGGTATCATAACCACATTTCAAACCCATTGAACATATGATGTAACAACCAAGAAACATGCGTTAAATTTCTTCATAACCTCAACCTTGATCTTCTCCGAAATCTAGGGACACATGCGACGAAATTTCTACTTTATTGGAGAAAAATCTTCTTTCACCGGCAGACAGTGAACCACAATATCAGTATTGAGTCTTGGCATGTCTTCGTATGACCAAGGAAAGATCTCAACATAATTATGCAACATCTGGATTAACCTGTTCTTGATACCGTTTTCTAGGTTGGCACATATCTTGACTTCTTTCCTATCTACTTCAGTACCCAAGTTTACAACCTCGACCGTCTCTTCATACAGTTGTAAAGCCTTTTCCTCTTGCACTAGTAGTATGGAAAGCTCTCCAGCTGTAGTGGTAGAAATATTAAGACTAAGCCATTGGATTGACTTGACTCGTACAGATCAAATAAAAATTTCCACCGCACTTTATTGAATCCAAAGGAATGGGAAAAGAGCGAATAACCCAAAAAGAGGGGGAGATAATCTAAGTTCAGGGGTTGGTTATGAAAAGGGAAGGTATTAGCACCATAAACATCTATGGTACTCCACGGGAACCTCTTTGTAAATTTTTGTATTTTGGCTATAAATGTTGTATACAAAAATAGATTGTGGGGATGAGAAAAGAAGTATTTTTTATAATTTTTTCACCCGCCGCGTTTGTGAACCTTTAGTTCCTATGTACCACCTTTCGTTTAATAGGGGATCATGGTACTCGTAGTTCACCTTTAAAAATATTAAAACACAAGTGTTTTGGTTAATTTTAAGAGACAAGACATCACTGTCTTATCCGAGTGGAAGAACATGTTTACTACCCACGATTATGAGAAAGGAGAATTTGCGTCTTATCAAAATTGAGGATATGGCTTGGATTTTAAAATCAACAAAGCCTCTCTCAAAACTCAAGTGGAAAATATCTCACTTCACTTCCTATTGTAGAAGTATAATAGCTTGCATCACTATAAGGATTGACAAGAGTCTAATCTTTTGAGAAAAAATTTAAGGTAAAAAGCCAAAGTGGAAAAATGGTTTGAATGAGATTGATTAAAATTTAGTCCTCGCAAAAATGTCTAGGTGTTATTAAGTTGATTAAAATTTGACTAAGAAAATATTTTGAAAATGCATGGACATATTTAAGTTTAGAATACAAGAATAATTTTGAAAAGGATGGAGAATATTTTTGAAATTAAATAAGGCGGGAGGAGATGAAGGGACTATCCTAAAGCATAAGGTAAAAGCTAAGGAAAAGAACTGTCTAATAAACAAGAAGCCAACACTTGACATAATGAGTCAATGTAGAATTCTCATCCTTTGGATTGAAATCAAGCAAGCAAAGATACTAAACCTCTTAAGAATACCAAGCTTCAAATGCATTATATCTCCACAAAAATTGGGCAGAGTAACGATTGTATACATATGAATTCCCAATCACAGACAAGGCATATAATAGGAATAAATTGCACACAAAGAAAACAAACAACACAATGTCTCGGGGTAAACCCTAAGAACTCCAGAAAAAATAATAATAGAAGTCACAAGGTCTCAATGTAGGTTAAGGTCTCTAATCCTAAGCCCAAGAAGTCCATAACTCCAAAATTCCAAGGATAGTAACCAAATAGTACAAGTAACATTAAAGTTTTTTATTGTTCAAGTTGATTATTAAGTATCTTCAAAAAGAAAATGAAAGCTCAAGTGAGCAAAGATGAAAATAGCATGAAATGCAAATGCTAAAATAAATGGTGCGTAAAGGTAAAGGCATAAAGTAAAAGCATAAAAATAAAAGTCAATTGTTAATGAGTTAGAGATTAGAGGTTAGTTGAATGACCATCTTGAATCTTGCATTTGAAAACTAATTACAAGATTGATAAAATCTAAGCCTCTCAGCAACAAGTTTCATTTTCTTTTTGTCATTCATTTCAATTCTCAAGGCAACAATAAATGATCAACGATGTTTAAATGATTCACTTGGTCCAAAATTTATGAAGATTCATTAGAAGATTGATAAGACCAAAACCTCCTAACGATAAACCTTAAGGTTTTTGGATCAAAGGTTTCAAATTAAACATACTTGGGCTTGCAAACATAGGTTTGGGCCACGAATGATCATTTCTCGAATCGGGACAAAATTTAGGGCTATGTTAAGGAATCGTAAGTGGACTTATATAGAAGTCGCACCTATTTTGAGGACGGTCAATAGAAATCTATGTGTCATATGTTTGGAGAGATGGTATGTAGATCACCCTCTAACAACATGTAGCACATATATGTAAAGGATAAGATGAAGAGGGAGGGGAAATATTTGATCAAAAAATTTAATTAAACTATCATTAAAATCATCCATGCATTTTGGTGGAGTTAAACTCAATACCCAATATCCAATGATGTTAATGAAGTTTACGATCAACAATCACATAGCCAAAATATATTAAAAAAATAATTTCATTTAATGAAAAAAATAAAAAGGAACAATGATTTTTAAAATGTTTTTAAAATGTTTTTAAAATGTTTTTAAAATGAAAATAAAAGTTAGAATAGAAAACTATATTCAAAGTATCAAAGAAAAATTAAAAGGGACCATAGAAAAGTCAGAAATGATCTAAAATATTTTTATAAAATTTTCAGTAATTTTTTAAAACAGAAAAGTTTTTTTTAACTAATTAAAATCACCCAAATAAGTGGCAAAAATCAAAAATATTAGAAGTCAATAAATTTCTAGATAAATTTCAAAAAGTCAGAAATAAAGAAAACAATTTTTATAAAAAATTTAGAATTTAAAAATATCAAAAAGTATTTTTAAATAATTAGAAACATATAAAAATAAAGGAAAAAATATAAAAAATATCAAATCTAAAAATAAAATCATGAAAAAATAAAATCAGAAATAGAATATTAGAAAATATTTTTGTGAACTTTTTCATAATTTTTTAGTCAAAAATGAATTTTCTATGATTTTTTGAAGTTTAAATCAATTAAAATATAAAAATTAGAAGAAAAAAAATGAAAAAAAAAAGATATAGACCATTGGATGAAAGTCAAAGCACGTTAGTAATCAGATCCAAGGGATCTGGCGTGTTGTGCATATCATGGTCCTTAGTGAATAAACCACTGGATCAAATATTAATTCAGATTTTGAACCTCCAGCCACGCGAATTGTAGGTCTCTCATACTGTAAAATCAGGAGCTCAGACCTATGTCATTCGCTTTGTCTCATCAAGAGGAAGACAAACATACCCTCGCGAAAAATTCTTTTAAGGTGTAGTAGCTCAGTCGATTTGCAAAAAACCAGAAGGGAAAAGTTGAGTAGGGGTTTGAAAATTCATGGCCTAAACTCACTTTCAGTTGAAAACAAATGATGCGACTAGTATCATAATGATGAGAGCTTCATTGTAGTAACAAATTTTGAGAGAATTGATGAAGGAATCTACCTATTGAAGTTCAAATTCAGAGCTCTAAAACTTGACTTGGCTAGCACGATTTAGGATGCTTTAGGGCTTGGTTCTTCTTCTGTTAGCTTCAATGAAGTTCAAGGATGAAGAATTAGAAAGGAAAATGGATTGAGAAAGGTTGTAAAACAAAATTTGAAGTTACAGAAAAGTGGGTTCAGGAGAGAGTTTGGCAGGGTGATTCTGGTTGTTCAAGCTTGATAAAATGAGAGGAGTGAGATCCTCTATTTATAGCGAAGCGAATGGTGCAAAGAATTAAGAGGAAATTTGAAGATTAGAGGGAAATTGGATCAAGCTCGAAAATGAAAAAAGTGTGACCCTATGTGCATCAAAACTCAGTCAATTCGTGCGTTTTGATCCTTAATTTAACTTTTGGAACTTTGTTAAACATGTTTAAATCAAAAACGCGTTTTAATTTGGTGTTTAGAAGCCACATTATGAATTTCAAATTCTAAATTAGAAGGAAACTTCAGTTTCAAGGTACCATCTTTGGATCCATGGTGTTCACAGCTCAAGGGGTCTTAAAGCATGATTTATGAAGCTTTTGAAAGATAAGGTTACAATCTTTGCAATGTTCCAAGAATGAGATTAGATGGAGGTTTGACCTAAAAGTTGTGATGAGTCAAAGTTGAGAAAAAGATTGAAGTAGACTTATAATGTTTTGAGTTCAAACAAGGCCTTCCTCCAAAATTGAGCTTTGATCATTGATGCTATATTGAAGTAGACTTCCCAAAGAGAATTGTATTTAAAAATTACCAAGTATTGAAAAAGTTATGGTCTTGCAAAATTGGTGAAAATTCATGAGGTGACCTATAATCTTTTGAGTTCTTAGGGCATCTTCCACTCATTTTCAAGCTTCTCACATAAATGAAGAGTTAAAGTTAACATCCGTAAGATCATTTTGAAAAAAGAATGGTCTTAAAGAGATAAAAATTTAACAAGTTATGGTCTTTTGAAGTCACATAAGGGAATTTGATGGCCTATCTAGAGGACATATAGTCTTTCTTTATCATTAGTCATCTTCCACACAAAATTTTCTTGAAATTTTGAAGTGACTTGTTGATAAAATTTTAAAGAGAAGCATGTCTTTGTAATATCTCAAAATTCTCAAAATATGAGAAAGATATAGCCCTTATAAGTTCAATACCCTAGCTCCTAGAGCACCAAAGTGACTTGGAAACCCCTTTAAATTTTTACAAACATTCTTGCACAATTACTTTTTCCATGTGAATAGAAGTTGTTGTGGATTATAATAAGAAACCATAGCAACAATAACCACTTCCAAATATTAAGAATTGAGAGAGTTATGCACTTATGATCAAGGAATCAATAACTTGTCCAATTAGGTCAAACTTCTTCAATCAACCCTTGTATATTTTGACTTTCTTTGACAAATTAAGGCATGATGAATCATAGTAGACCTTGTCATGATATTAATTTAAAGAGTATTCAATGATGAAACTTGAATCTCAATGAAGCTTTGTTGAAGAAGGCATAAAAATAAACACATGAACCTATAAATCAACCTTATGAAATGTGTTGTGCCCTCACCTATGGAATCGTAAATTATAGCAAACATTCATTATATTTGTTAGTTAAAAGTTAATCAATACAAAAAAATATGATCAAAATATACAAATCAAGGTTCTTGGTGATTCCTCATGAGCAAACCTGAAGATAGGGAGAAGAATCAAACCCTAGTGTGATATTGTTGTGATTGATTTGATATGAGATGATAGAGGAATCTTAGGAGGAAAATTGGGGTACAACAGTTGCCCTTATTTAAGGGTCTTCTATCCGGAGATACGAAGGTTAAAATCATCGTGTCGACGCAATTGAAGATGCTTAAATATAAAACAAGCCTTATGTTTCCCCCTAAGATGCCATGCAATGCTTATAATTATGCATGCAAATAAACAAATCCTAAGGTGAAACGGGACACCGCTGGGGAAAGATCAAAAGAAAATTAGACCAGGATAATAAATCACTAGTGAACAAAAGACTCGACTCTATTGGGGTAAATCCCAAGGAGGATACAAAGTAACATCAGCTCAAATATTAAGGAGAGAAAATAAAGGATAACAGTGGTCGACAGATAACTGTAAACTATCTACTCACTGAGAAGATAGAAAAAAAGGTAACGTCGACCCACAGGGGGAAAGAAAGGGTAGGATAATACCAGCAAAAACCAATATTAGGGTAGGTCACAAATGGCCAGCATCAGTACTTATGAATGGAAACATACAAATTTCTTTAGATAAAAGTGAGTCTCAATGATGAACTATCTCTCATAATGACGTGACTACCATCCATCAGAGTAAAAAAATCTCAAACAATGAACAATCTCCCATAATGACGAGACTACCATTCATTGGAGTAAGGAATCTCAACAACAAACTATCTCCCATAATGACGAGACTACCATCCATTGGAGTAACAAATTTCAATAACGAACTATCTACCATAATGAAGAGACTACCATCCATTGGAGTAACAAATCTCAACAACGAAGTATCTCCCATAATGACGAGACTACCATCCATTGGAGTAACCAATCTCAACAACAAACTATCTACCATAATGACGAGACTACCATCCATTGGAGTAACAAATATCAACAATGAACTATCTCCCATAATGACGAGACTACGATCCATTGGAGTAACAAATCTAAATAATTAACTATCTCCCATAATGACGAGACTACCATCCATTGGAGTAACAAATATCAATAACAAACTATCTCCCATAATAACGAGACTACCCTCCATTGGAGTAACAAATCTCAACAACGAACTATCACCCATAATGACAAGACTACCATCCATTGGAGTAATAAATCACAACAATGAACTATCTTCCATAATGACGAGACTATCATCCATTGGAGTAAACAAATATCAAACAACGAACTATCTCCCATAATGACGAGACTACCATTCATTGGAGTAACAAATGAATTTTCTCTGGGAACTAACAGACTTACCGGGGAAATACAAGTTTCTTAAATAAAGAGACCTGCCATCTGTTGTTATAAGAAAGAAGTGCAACAATGCTGCTGGGAAATGAATTTTGGCTTCTATGGGGAAATGCCAATACAATGCTGCTGAGGAGGAAAATTTTTCTCATGCAAAATAAATGTACATTTTCAAACTCAGGTAGAAAGCCTATAGAACACCGAAATATAACATTATCGGGAGACACAAATTCAAACCAGGAATAAATTAGAGTGAAACAGACAACCAAGATAGAAACTGATGAGAAGTAAACTCAAAAGGGAAAATCAGATCTAACCAGCTAATGAGCTGAATAGGAAGGCTAGAGCAAAAATCTTCTATAAGGGGTAACTCAGTGAGGAAATTGAAAGGACGTACACTTACTGCTTAAGGTTGACAATCTATTGGAGAGAGGGTAACATAACTCTGTAAATAGGGTAATATGCCCACAAAAACAATAATGAATGCAAATGAGCAACGAATTATTAAATTCATCTATGCATGATGTATGTATGAATGTATGAATGTATGGATGTATTAATGTTATTATGTATATGATAACAACACATACACATACACATAACACTGGGAATAACCAGACAATACCAGCTTGGGTAAAGTGAACACTCTGCTAAATCACATTTAGGATGAAGATTTCACAAGAAAGTAAGCATCAATTGAGGAAATAAATTCCTATTTCATGGCTTAACTCCTCTGGAAAGAAATATAATCCGAAAGTAATCAAAATAGCAAATCAGTATAGATAACATCTTCCTCCAGGCTTTATTGGGGAATATCAAACATACTTTAATGGGGAAAACAAAGTTCCAACGTCTATATTTCCACTGGAGATAATAGTATTGACTTCATTAGGGAAGGTGAAAACCATATGAACGAGACATCAACTATGGATCTTGTGTTGACTTTATCAGGGAGGACAATACCACATTGTCGAAACAAAAATACATTTTTCAATACCAAGGGCGATGATTACATAAACTTTCTCGGGGAGAAATTATGAAACCACATGGGGATAACATGTTTCAGAGAGAGACGTTATCTCAGCTTTACTTGGGGATTTAAGAAATCAAACAATTCAGCGAAAAGTCAAGATTATGGGGATTTTAAATCAAACCCAACACTTGGCAGGAGAAAACCCAAAAAAGTTAACAATTGTTTCAACACTTCATATAAAAGATACTGCTCTTGTCTAGTTGCCTTACCATGGATTTAAGATAAGGGCTTCAGATCGTGCAAAACCTGAAATCAAAATAATCAATCTGGAGGAAAACAAATGAACCAAGATTTGATTGGGGAAAAAGGGATAACAAACCCAATACCGCGCCATACATCAATTGGTATCATCTCCAACTATCTGAGAAACACAAGAAGATCATATGTATATCAGCGACAGCTACCTAAAAGAACTTTCCCGGGGAATACATGCTTCCAAAATATTCAGAGTTTGTCCATCCTTAGATCATTATTTTTGTTTTTCTTGAGTCACAAAATCTAAAGTAAAAAGTTATTTGTAAATTATTTTCAAAAACAATTTTATTATTAAATCTCTTTGTTTTGAAAATCAGGTGTAGGGAGGTCGGAGAATGCCTTGCACTTGTCAGGATTGGCTTTGATTCCCCGTTCTGTTAGGTAAAAACCGAGGAACTTCCCGCCTTAATCCCAAAGGTGCATTTCTCGGGGTTAAACCTCATTCTACATTGCCTTGCTTGGGAAAAGACTTTTCTGAGATGATAAGCATGGCCAGTGTCTACTCGATATTTGACGATCATATCATTCATGTATACCTCGAGCATGTCTTCGATCTCGTTATAGAAGACTTTGTTCATCATCTGCTGGTATGTTGCTGCTGCATTTTTCAGTCTGAATGGCATTACATTGTAGTAATAATTGCCCAACCTCGTCATGAAAGAAACACAATGTTTGTCGCTCATTGCCATTGGGATTTGGTTATAACCCGAGTAGGCGTCCATGAAAGATAAAATTTTATAGTCGACTGAGTTATTGACCAACATGTCCATATTAAGCAAGGGGAATGCATCTTCGGGGCATTCTCAGTTAAGATAGTTATAGCCAACACACATACGCCATTTTCCATTATTCTTTTTAACAAGTACAACATTTGACAGCCAGGTTGAATACCGGGCTTCAGAAATAAAATTTTCCTCCAGGAGGTCTTTTACAGCTTTTTCAGCAGCCTCCGTTTTCTCGGGGGATTGCCTACGCCTACGTTTTAATATTTCCCTAGCGGCTGGATCAATGGCGAGTTGGTGACAGGCGACCTCGGGGTCGAGACCGGGAATCTCTGCAGCACTCCATGCGAACAGGTCCGCATTCTCCCTTAAGCAAGCCTTGATCTACTTCCTTTCCAGGTCGGGGAGTATGGTGCCTATCTTCACACATTTGTTTGGATCTTCATTGAGAGGGATAAGCTCAAAGTCTCCATCCGGAATTGGTCGGAGGATTCCCTGCTCGTCGTTGAGTCCCTACGTGCAAGCTTTGATTCCACCCTTGAAAACCTTCAACACACATAGTTTATACACCATGACATATCTGGGTGTCCCATTCGAAGGACATGCATTGACATACCTGGATGCCCCTTTCATAAGATACACAACTGGCGCATTTGAAGGACAAACACATGGTCTATTCTAAGTACATATATTTTCCCCATTCAAAGGACATGTATTGATGGATTTAAAGGGGCATATGTGGGTGTTCCACTCGAAGGATATACCTTGTTAGCCCATTCGAAGGAATTTCAAGTGATGCACACAAGTGATGCATGTGGTCCCTTCAAAAGAATACACACATTGGTTCAAAATGAAGGATACACAAAGGGCCCATTTGAAGGACACTTTGATTGGAAAAATATATTGTTGTCTAAAAAGGGGTCTGGTCGAAGAATTGATCTAGTTGGTCAAAACGAAAGAGAAATATGAAAAGATGCTTGCTGGCCCAAAATCCAACATACTTCCGGGCTCAAGCCTCCTGCACAAAGCACATTCATGCCAAAGGAAGCTTTGACTGTCCAAAATGAAGTCTTTCGATTGGGATAGTTAGGTAGCAATCGAAGAGAGCAAACTTGGGAGTTGATCGAACGAGCCATGATGTTGTGGTCTTGTGCAATTCGAATTAGAAGTTAAAGTCATCAAAAAGGAACAAGAGCTGATTCGACTAAGTTTGTCCTTCTAGATCAGGAAATCGAAGTAAATGGTGATCGAAAAAGCTATGATGAGGAAAACTCTGAACAATTCAAATTCGTACAAGGCGCCAATGTAAGAATTTCCAGATGCATCCAAGTCTCAAAATGGCATGAAATATCATTTTGGCAATTTATCAAAATGAGAATTATGGATTTCATCATGGCTTTATGGTTTAGATCCTTTCCATGTTTCCTTCTTCACTCCATCTCCTATATATATACCTCACTCCTGCAAGCATCTCATACGGACGCATACACACTGCCTAAAGAAGCCACACATAAACTGCAAGAAATTCAACAAAGTTGTAAAACTCGAAACAATCGATCCAGTCATATTTAACCCCTTCCAAGAATACTATCACCCTCCAGAGGTTCCCAGGGTTTGTTCCCAGTCGTTATCCAAGCCCAACGCACCTTAGAATCCCCTCACGCCGCTCTACCGATTTGTTGAATTTCGTTGAACTCGAATTTTTTATCACACAATATAAATGAATTATGCATGTATATATGTGTTCATACTGATGTTTGTGGATTTTTAGAGTCATCACATGCAAGGTTTAACGCCATACTGAAGAGTTTCCATTATTAGGGAAAAGCTTCAATCGTGTTTCGTTTTCATGGATACGGGGACTTTCAGGCCAATCTAAGGCCAGATTCGTGACCAGGGCATGATTTTGTGTAGGATAGGGCTCTTTGTTTTGTCCTAAATCGCTTATTTTGTAGGGACGAGTTTTAGAATGACCGGAGAGGGTGACCAGAGTTTGACTCTGGGCCCCTTGGAAAATAAAGACTCCGGTGGCCCATGTGTTACTACCCTATTGGCCTATTTGAATCTCAGCGCGCATATTTTGAAAATCTGGGAATAATATTGTTTTGATATTATGTTATTTTTATTTCATTGTATTAACAATTGAGCAGCATGGCCCAGTGGTAAGCGTATCGTGTAATAAGGCATTCATATTCAAGGGCAGGGGTTCGACCCCTGCCTCCTGCATTTTTTTTTCATCTTGATTGATTCTTGCGATCCTGTACATTGAAGTCTGGTGTGCCTATCGTGTACCATCTAAGCCCAGCCAGCAGATCATAATGAATCAAGATCTAGTGCTCCTGGAACACTCCATCATGATAGACCCTCAAGAGCCAGCAAAACTGGATCCATACATGAGATTGGGCTAGCTGCAATATGGGCCCAAAGAATTTCAACTCTCGCACCCCCCTTTCTGCTTTGGCAATCAGGCCCAATTTTTAATTTCTTTACTTTTTTTATTTATTTTTCATTTATTTGTTTTATTAAAAAAAACCAATTTTCTTTTATAATTAAAAGATAAGAAAAATAATAACAATAGAACTTAGGATTTTTATAATTAATTTTGATTTTGTAAATTAATTAGGTTAATAATTTCGACCTTGTTTTATTATTTTAAAAATAATTAGAATTAGGTTATTTCACTCAAATTTTTCTCAATAAAAATGCAAAAAATAGTAGAATTAGTTTTCTTTTATTTGATTAAAATTAAATTAAATTAATAATCATGTTATGTTATTTAATTAATTAGGATTGGATTTTGTTTTTCTTACTCAATTTAATTTAAGTATTTCTTAAAATAAACAAAAAACCAAAAAGATTTTCTTATTTTACTTAGAACTTTTTTAGGGTTTAGACATTCCTTTCGACTCGCGCGCATTATTATGTTTTATTTTTTCCCAAATTATTGTAACTGCTCACAGTCTGTAATAGCTTAATTAGGGATTTTTCTTTACTTCTTTTATTTTCCTCATTTTTGGACTTGTAATAATCCCCCTCCCCGAAGCTTTATAATAGCGTAGGATTTACAATTCCCATATTTTTATTCCTGCAGTATTTAACTGTCTAGATGCATGATAATAGGATTGTATCGCAAGAACATAATAATCAAATTGCTAGAAAACCTAACATAAAAGACAAATAACTGAAACAAGCACACTTGCGTATATATACCTCTAGGGTATTCCAACTTCGATTGCCTTCGGAAATGGTCATAACTCTCGAAACGTGAGAGATTTTAGTGGCTACCCTTCGGTTCAAAAGATCATTAGTCCCTTGATGACCCTCTTGACGTTGCCTCGGTAAAATATGATCTTAGAACCCTAGGGTAGCTACTAAAACTTCTTGCCCAGTTGACTTTGTGACTATAAAAACGTCCCTTGGAATGTCCCTCAAACATCCAACGATAGGGATACCTAGTCACTAATAGTAGGATAGCGTTGTCAAAAGGATAGAAGGAAAAGAACAACCCTTTCGAGTATAAGTAGATAGTTCATAGATGCTTGCTCAAAACAAATTTTTCACACTTACACAAAACAAATTTCAAAAAAACATTTGTTTTATCAACACTCTTGAGGACTGATACAAGAGTTATCATAAAGCAAATCGCCGCACTAAGGCACTTTTCAAAAATACTTTTCAAAACACACAAAAGCATAAGGTATTTCAAAAGATGAGCTAAACATCTAAGAGCCCATAGATAACTATGGATGGAAAGGGTGCTAATACCTTCCCTTTCCATAATTTACCCCTTTACTCAGAAACATCTCGAAAGGTCCTTTTTCTATTCTTTTCACCCTTTCCTCTCTTGGATAAAAGAAAAGTCAGTGGCGACTCTTGCTTACTGCAAAATTTTGCGAACACAAATGCAAAACCAGTATAACAGTCGGTTCTGCAACAGTATCACAATGTGGTTCAAGTCTCAAAGACTCCTTTCATGGATAAGTGGAAAGTGGCTTATATCTCTCTCTTGAGGTTAACTAGTCATTATCTACAACAAAATACAAACCAACTCAAACTTTTTTTGTGTGCTCAAGCGCCTTTTCTCTAAAACCCTTTTTAGGTAAGGACATGATTAGTTTACTTCTGTGTCAATGAATAAGTCTCGAAAGGTCGAGCTGCGGCAGAAGGAGGAATTAACGTCGTCCATAAAAAACACAAACAAACAAAACACTAGCCCAACTACGGTAGCTCTGATTCCTCAAAAAGGATATGTAGGCATTGGGGTAGGGCCCAAGCGAGTACAACTTTATTTTTCCTACATTCTTTTCTCTTTTCTTTTGCATTCATTCTCCCTTTAGCAGTAGTAAACCGTAAGCATATATTAAACACACCCATAAGATAGACAACAAGAATGGATACTGTAGAGTACTATGGGCGTGTGGGGTGCTAATACCTTCCCCTCGCGTAACAGAATCCCTTACCTGATATCTCAGTCGCAAGACCCTGACTTCTCCCTTCTCAGGTTTTCTCGATGTTTACCTTTCCCTCGTTGTGGGATAAAAGACGTTCAATGGAGACTTCATTGTTTAATGATTTTCAGCCGGTTGTTTCAGCTAGCGACTTCACTAGGGAATAAGTCGACCAAATGCTGGTCCAACCTGGAGTTGCTCCTAGATCTTGTTTTCTTCTCTTAGGGTGTTTATTTATATGCTTTATGGCTTATTCATTTTGTATTTACCATAGCATATGTATGCATTTCATTTTAATATTTTCATACACTACTACTGTATTGGATCTGCTTCTTGATTGGGTTGCGATGTTACTATTGAGGTAAAAGGCCCAGTACCCAGGCCAGAGTGACTAGGACACTAGGATTAGGGTGGGGGCATGGAGGCTATAGAACGTGGTATGACTAGTGCACTCATGTCATATACCATGCTCGGATAAGGTTCAATTGGATGTATTTTCATCATGGTTGCGATGATTTTACTTTCACGCGAACCCATGATTTTCGAGTTACCCTTGCCTTACCCTGACTTAGTTTTCACCCGTGAGTGGGGAGGGAATTATTATCACAGGTACAGATGGTGACTATGTTCTGATGGTTACTCATGTTCAGACAATGACTATTAGTTCTAATGGTTATGTTTTGGATTTCAGTTGGTAACTTATTTAGATACTATACTCTGTTGGTGACCATATGGTTCTCAGATTTATTTTCTAAGTTCCTGACTTGTTTATTTGGAGGTTTATTCGGGCCTTCGATCATGGTATTCCCAGCATGTTCATAAAAGTCTCAACAATATCTGGTGTTCCAGAAGCCTTAATCCCGTACAATTTATGATCTACATGGTACTTGGTTCTTATATGTGCGAAAGCTATGTCAGACCTTTGATCTGATAATATTCATATGATTCAGAACAGTGCAGCAATCATATTCAGGAGTGATGGAACCTTGATCCCATGTCTTTGCATACATAACATGGTTAACCATATTCTTAACATACATGTTTTGTTATTTCCAAGGAATCATATTTGTAAGCCTTGTGTTGAACTTTTCCATCCCTTACTTGTGTAAAATCAAAATCAAAATCAAAGCACATAAACTCCATGGAAATAACGGAACAAGACACGACTTTCATTCATGCACCCATAACAGGTATTCGAAGATTGGGGATTCTTATTCAGACCTGGTGCTCTCCTTAGAGGTTCAGACTTGATTTCTTACTGCACATGTTCAGAGATTAGTATGTGATAATCCCGTGAGGGATTGAACGGTGCGAAGATCCTGATAGGAATGATCATGGTATACATGCAAGTTTCGGCCCATGGCTGGGAATTCTTCGATAATAAAGATAATCAATTGAAAACTCAGGTGATCCAAGTCATGAAAGCTCTGATAAATAATGTCAACAATCTTTCACTTACTGCCACAACAGAGGTTCCTTCTTCTCCTAATATTTTGGGGAACACTTTCAACCAGGGAGTGTTATACAATCTTGAGTTCTTGGAATATCTTATTAGCAGATGGTTCCCATTTACTGTGGGATCTTATATCAGTGCTCGTTCTTGTTGACCAACGTCAGATGTGGTTTCCACACAAGGGCACCATACTTTTCAATCAGGGGCACTCTCCACATCTCTGTGTTCCCTGATTTGTTCAACATCAGCCAGTCTTTGTTCCCCTAGTGAATTCATGGAAAAAATCTTTTAAGCAAAGACAAAAGAATCCTGATGAGCATGTCGATACGATCCCAATGCATTACATCCGGTTATTTCCAGATCTGATCTTTGGGGTCCTCCTCCCACAAACATCTCCCCTGATTACGATACACATGCTAGACGCATTCCCCATTCTAGGGAACCCAGTTTTGATATTGAAAACTATAAACGGGTTAAAGTATAAATCCCAACACCTGTCTGAAGTCTCTTCCAAAAGTCCAATTCTTATTTGGCTAACTGCATGGGTCTTTCTCATGAGTCGGATGTCTCTTATGTTGTGATGGAAGACGAATTGTATTGTTTCTTTGTGACGTAATATGCTAGGTGATTCATTTTATACCTATTCACTTGGTAAAGCATTCATTCGCTCTCCTGAAAGAATCCTCTATACATATTATTACGGGGCATCTGGCCATTCGATTAAAGATGGTATGTCATCCAGGGGCGAGGTCTAAGACGGGATCAATCTAGAGACTGTTGTGTTTATATCATATCAGAAGGAGAATTATCTTGCCTATTTAAGCATGAAGACTACGGAAAGTCGTCAGAATCAAGAATTACATACGGAGTCAAGTCTCCTCAAAAATGGCAATCATTGGTTTCTTTACTGCCTTTTCATTTGCATTCTTGCTTGTTTGTTTAAACATTTCTTGTATAAGAAACCTGTCTATTTTTTAATGAAAATCTTAATGCAATAAGTATGCTTGTCTTGAAGTGCTCATTTCATTTTTATTCATCCATTCATTATCACTCTTTAAATTTTTTTCTTCCATGTTGATGCCAAGTTTCCAAGTCTTCTGCTTACAAAAAGATTGGAGGGAGGATGAAGATAATCTAAAAACGCAAAAATCTCTGGTAGGTGCACTTTTGAGTAGGACCCTGTTGACGATGTATATGCCTTGTTTCTATTCCTAAACACCAGATATATAAGGGAGATAAACCCTCGTTAACCCTTATGAGCCTTCGAAGTAGGAATTTCTTTTCTGTTCAGAAAAAACAAACCTCATTTTAACCCTGGGGTGGATAGTGTTCAGTTAATCAAATCAAGCATCCATAACTCATCAAGAGTGTGCATCAAAGGATACAACAATGGTTATCCATCAAAAGCTCAAGGAAAGTCAAAACCATAATGGTTAACCCTCATCTATTAGAACCGTGTATCAACTAACGATATCCCAATGGGTATCTCTCGCACATCAGGAGGCCGACAGATGACGATACAACAATGGCTATCCCTCATCTACCAAAGTCTCAGACAGTCATGGTCACTTCCAACAAGTCTGAGACAACGTGAAGATCAACAATTTGTTCAGAATGGAAATCATGGATAAGAAAGAAACAAAAACCCCTACTAAGTCAAAACTTTAAAATAAGTCGCTTAGGCAAAAGTTGGAGCATCCCGCTAGACTTCCAAATCTAAATTCAAAAGAATTTATCTGGGAAAAAGCAAGAAAGATTTTGAAAAGCCTAAAAGGCGAGAAAAGGATCTTTGTCGAACGAACAAGGTCGTATGATGAGACACAAAAAGAAAAAGGTGAAGTGAACATAGGAATGGAGAAAATCATGGAGAATGGGTGGGCACAAAATAATTTTGAGCCTTAAATCCTTTTTTCTAAAACCGTGAACCAGGCCACTTTATAACCCTTTCAAAGTCCTAACTGAAGCATGGGTCAATTTGAAAGCGTGCTACAATGAGATAACATTTAACTGACTCCTAAGAGGTATGTTTAAATATCTATGTTGGCGTCATATGCTTGCACTATCTTTCAAAAAAAAGAATTTGCAAATGTTTCTCTCTAGCTAATGACTCGTTCACAACATAGTTGTGACATCATTTCATTCAAAGTTTTTTCAAACTTCAAGACTTACTATAATACGGTGGCAGAACTGACTTGGGTGTTTTGCGTTTTATTGCAATTGTTGTGGATAGCAAGATTCGCCACTGACTTTTCTTTTATCCAATAAGGAAAGGGTGAAAAGAACAGGAAAAACCTTTGAGATGTTTTCTTGAGTTCGGGGGGGGGGGGGGGGGGGTAGATTATGAAAATGGAAGGTGTTAGCACCCTTTTCATCTGTAGTTATCTACGGGATCTTATTTGCTTGCTAGGTCACTTGCTTTGTTTGAAAATGTGTTTGTGGTGGATTTTGAAAGTATTTTTGAAAAGCGCCTTCATTTAGGCAAACATCATAATGATTCTTGTCTCTATAAGAATGTATACAAAGTGTTGGACTTTTGAAAATATTTCATATTTTGGAAAAGTGTATGGTGTGCTTAAAAAAATGTTTTGTTTTCGCGAGTAGATTTTGAGCAAGCAACTAAGAACATTTTACTTTACTCAAAAGTCTTTTGTTGATTTCTCTCTTCCTTTGATATTGTTATATTACCATTGATTGGTAAGAAGCCTTATCTTTGGATGTAAAGGGACAGACATGGGTCAATTATATAGTCATAGAAGGCAACCTATGAGATGTTTCAGCAATTTTTCGTTTAGGGACTAGATCGTTTACCGAAGGCAACATTGAGGAACATCAAGGGACTACGATCTTTTTATCGAGGGACTTTTTCTAAACACCCATATTCTAGGGACATGACTATTTTTAGAGGTAACAAGTGAGATTATCCTAGAGGTGCATGTTTCCAAAGTGTGTTTGATTTCATGCATTTATTCTTTTGATTTTGGGTTGTCTATTTGTTGGTTTTACCTTGCCTTACACCCTAATTAGTAGCATTTTGTATAAAGCAATAAAAAATGAAGAGAGTAAATATCCTAAACTATTACATACATATTGAATAGCAAGAAAATATAAAGAAAAAAGAAAATAAAATAAAGGAAAAAAAGTTCTTCGATCAGGCAGTAAGCACCCTTCGATTCAGCTTTTCCTTGCTTCTTTCGATTGAGCCTGGAAGTCTGTGTGTGTATTCGTTTCAACACTTCCTGGCTTATTTCGATTGGGCCTAGAAGTCATGTGAGTATGAATCCTTTGATCATGCCCTTTTCTCTATTTCCTTCAATTGGACTTGCAAAGCAGCATGGATATGTATCCTTCGACCATAACTTTTTCTCTGCTTCCTTCGATTGGACCTATAAAACAGTATGAATATATGTCCTTCGACCACACCCTTTTCGTTTGAGGTTAGATAAAAGCATGGGGTGAAGCCTAAAGCTTCGATTTACACCTCCTTCTTCCCGTTTTCTTTCGTTTGGGCTTAAATAGCAGCATGGGTTGAGGCCATGCTAGTATTGTTTCTTGGCTAAGTTAGTTCCTAAAAAAATTTTGACGAACCAAGAAGCAAAACAAAGAGATTAGAAATGAAAACAAACTGAAGAGGTGGAAACAAAAACAAACCAAAGGATAATAATGATGTTTGAAACGAAAGTAAATAGTTATTTACATGTTATGCTTGAAACAAAAAGCTTAAGGTTAAGAGGACTTACCTTGCTTGACGCTGGAATGTAGGTTTTGGACCTTGAGCTGCTACCCTGGGTGTTCTTGGATTTGAAGGGGAAGAAACAAGTGTGATGTTTCTTTGGATTTTGGGTTTGAGAGTGTGTTAAGTGTTTGAGAGTTTTGAGAGTTTAAGAGTTTTTTTTAAGATTCATTCCACCACCCAACAAGAAAACTGGCCCCTGATCTTTGCAAAGGATCTCTCTATTTAAGGAGAAAGGTTTTGGGAAGTTTAGGAGTAAAAATAATAAGATAAGGCTTAGTCGGAAAGATAATGTCCACTTGTGTCATGATCCCAAGATGATATAGCAAAATTAATGGTTTAGATGGATTGCTTTCTGCAGAAGGAAAATAGGCGCAAGGCTCAAGAAAGACTTTTCTAAAAGTAGTATTATACTATTAAGGGCAAGTTGTCTTAGACAACAAATGGATAAAAGCCTAATTTAACTGTATAAAAAATTAAATATAGAATAAGTCATAAGTTTGAAGCCTGAAAAGCAGAAACACGTAGCCTAGCCTATGGGTCTAATGTTCAACTTGATCCTTTGAATCGAATCCTCCATCCTTCCATAACTTTCGACCATACTAAAACAACATTCGCTCTCACCATTTATGTGTCCTTTGAGTGGACCAAACATGTATTCTTTGAATGGGACAAACATGTATTCTTCGAATTGGCCAAACTTGTATTCTTCGAATGGGCCCTCTTCAGCTGAACATGCCACTTTGAGTCCTTCTTCTTTGACCACTTAGGTCCAAACCTTCGACCAAACTCAAAAGCAGGAAAAACTAAATGTTCAACCATGGCAAGTCCTTCGAATGGGCCACCAAATTGTGTGCCATAGTGCAGAAGCTAGGCGTATTGAAGGGTTTGCAAATGGATTTGAAGGTGATATGAAGGTGATTCGAAGAAAACCTGAAGGTGGATTCGAAGCCATCCTGTAGGTGTATTTGAAGCAAACTTAAAGGGAATTATTTCTTTGTGGATGCTAGCGTGAGAGAACCCCCTGCCTTGTGCATGCAAGCTTGTAGGGGGATTCACAGGTTACTTGAAAATGGTTTGAAATAAGCCTGAAGATTAATTCGAAGTCAGCATGTAGGAGGCAACTACTTTGTGAGACAATCATCCAGGAGGCCATTGCTCTCTAAATCGAAGGTTTCATGCAGGAGGCAACTGCTTTGTGAGACAAAAATTTAGGAGGCCCTTGCTCTCTGAATCTAAAGTTGCATGAAGGGGCCATTTCAGTGAATCAAAACAAACCTGCAGGAAGCCACATGCTTCGTGAATCAACATAGGCATATAGAAACCCAAATGAAGCTTGTGAACCAAAGCTTGTTTGAAGTGGCCAAATGCCCAAACGAAGGATGTAAATCAAGCTAGCTCGAAGAAAGCAACAATGTCCAATTGAAGGATGCAAACCAAGCTTGCATCGACATGCCAAATGCTCCATTGAAGCTTGTGAACCAAAGCTTGCTCGAAGGAGCCAAATGCTCCATCGAAGCTTATGGATCGAAGCATACTTGTTCTTCTTTAATTTGATGATTGAGGGCCCAATTGTACTTTGTGCAAACATGAACTTTTGAAAATCCTTGTGAGAAAATGCCTTGAGGAATGAGAGGGAAAATTTTGGGATACAACACTCACATATGTGTTGCATTAGAATAATCATTCTCATAATAAACATTCTTCTGCCTACAAAATAATTGATTGACATCAAGTAAGTCTACAAAATGAACAATCAGTAAAGATCCCAATCTTGTCAGAGAAGAGAGGCTCGAATAATCTGTTGAAGTAAGAGTTAGCTGTCACAAGAGAAATGACTTATCCAGGGGCATGTTAACCAGTGATTTTGTCTAGAGAAAACATCTTGGTGCTTCACAGTTTGAGTACCTTTCAAGGATGAGGTTAGCAGATTCTGGAAATCTGGGCAATCAAGTCGAGATTCGATCTTTCCACACTCATCCAAATCTGGGGCGTTCCCTTAAAGCTATCAATCAGAGGCTATCACGTTGATAAATCTCTTCAAGTTGTCGTCAATCAAGGGCTATCACATCAAAATTTATTTTGAATTCATTCAACATGGGGTAGTTAAGTCGAGATTTGACAAATCTCTCCAAGAAAGCTGTAATCAAGAGAAATTTATTTTGTGATTCAAGAGATTGGGGCAGGCCACCTCATATCGTATTGTGGAATGAATATTCGGGTCTCCTATTCAGCACATGTTCTCTCAGAGATCCTCCAGACAGGGGAATTCTGTATTCGTACTTGTAAAGTTGCTCAAGCCAATTATGTTTTACAAGACGAATCAAGCTAAAAGTGCCATAACGGTCACCCTGACCTAGCCAGTGCACGAAGCTGCCTTCATCTGCTATAGACAATTTCAAACCTGATTCCCCAAGTGAATTTAGAAAGTTTGGAGTTGTTGTTTGACTCGGCATGCACAAGTGCATCCCCAGTGGAGCTAAACTGGGCATTCACAGAGCTAAACCGGGGAATTCACGGGTGTCCATGCCCATCTTTTATCCCCAAGTGATTCAAGAGGTAATTCCTTAGTGTGGCGTAAACTTGGGGCATGTATTCGAAGAGATCCACATGGTGTTCAGTGTCCATTATTTGGCGTATTCAGTTTTACCATCCTCTCATCGGTTCAAGATGTAGAGAAATCGAGCCAGATCATCTCTTCCCCAACAATGCAATTCATAATTCAGCGGCGTACCTGAAAACTCACTTCGTTAGGAAATCAATTTCCACAGAGTCACTGATGATCTTCGGTATCATGAGCTCCCCACTGCAAATTCTTATTAGTATCACCAGTGATCTTTGGTACTGTAGGTTTCCAGCGCCGATATGTATTTGCATCCCTAGTGATTAGAAACACATCCCAATGATCCTTCGTTTATCTCCATGAAGTATATTTCTTTGCATTTCCATATAATTATCATTACATAACATTTCATCTTCAAAGAGATAGTTTTGCATTAATCTAAAGAATTCTGCCTATAACATGTGTTTTTGTACAGAGAGACAGACATTCTAGTAAGAGAATTTCGTTGTAAGAATGAAAAATATACAAAAATAGTATACAAAGAAAAATATTTATGTGAAATGATCCCATTGGGTTCTCATTATGCTATTGCCTTTATATCTTTGAGCATCTCATCCCTTTGTTGCTTGTCCGAAGTTGACTGGATTGATTATTACCATTTGAACTTGACACTTGTTTTTGAATCCTATCTGTAAGGTGATCCGACGGGACATAGTTATCTAGTAAGAGAATTTCGTTGTAAGAATGAAAACTATACAAAAATAGTATACAAAGAAAAATAGTTATGTGAAACGATCCCATTGGGTTTCCATTCTGCTATTGCCTTTATATCTTTGAGCATCTCATACCTTTTCTGCTTGTCCAAAGTTGACTGGATTGATTATTACCATTTGAACTTGACACTTGTTACCGAAGTCTATCTGTAAGGTGATCCGACGGGACATAATTATATGCTTTTAATCCCTAAATTTTTCCTGGACCTCCCTTCTGGGTTTTCAGTCCACCGGGATACCCTTTATTGCCCAAGCCGCCTTTTTAGGTTTTCGACTTGCCGAGTGTACAAATGTTTTCACATATGTATCCATAACTTTTGCCCGAACCCTTTTGGTTCGTCGGGGTGCCCTTACTTTTGCCAAGGCCAGTCGACCTAGCGAGTCTTTGCTCATGTGTAGTATCTTTTAACTATGTTCGTGTTTACAGGGTGCGGAAGGTCGTCACCGTCCATAGTTGTTAAGATCATAGCTCCACCAGAAAATATGTTCTTTATCACAAATGGCCCTTCGTATGTGGGAGTCCATTTTCCCCTAGGATCAACTTGCGGTAGGATAATGAGCTTGATTACAAGGTCACCTACTTGATATACCTGACGTCTGACTTTCTTGTTAAAAGATTTAATCATACATTTTTGGTACATCTGACCATGACAGCCAGCCTCGAGCCTCTTCTTGTCAATCAGGTTCAAATGGTCAAGTCGAGTCTGGACCCATTCATCTTCATTCAAACATGCATCCTTCATGATTCTCAACGAAGGGATCTGGACTTTGATGGGTAGGACAACTTCCATACCGTATACCAGAGAGAAAGGAGTTTCCCCTGTTGACGTACGTACTGAGGTACAGTAACCATGAAGAGAAAATGGTAACATCTCATGCCAGTCTTTGTATGTCACCGTCATATTCTGTATGATATTATTGATGCTTTTATTAGCAGCCTCTACAGTGCCATTCATCTTCGACCGGTAAGGAGAAGAGTTATGCTGAATTTTGAATTGCGTACATAGTTTGGTGATCATAGTATTATTGATATTGGTACCATTAGCTGTAATGATTCTTTCTGGAATATCGTACCGACAAACTAGGTTATGTCTGATGAACCGGGCCACTACATTCTTGGTAAAAGAAGCAAATGAGGCTGCCTCGACCCACTTTATAAAGTAATCAATGGCAACCAGGATGAAGTGATGCCCATTAGAAGCGGTAGGTCTAATTTCTCTGATCATATCAATGCCCCACATTGCGAAAGGCCATGGATCAGTCAAGACGTTCAAGGGAACCAGAGGTACATGTACTTTATCAACATAGATCTGGAACTTGTGACAAGTTCCAGAATGCTGATAACAGTCTGCTTCCATAGTAGACCAGTAGTATCCTACCCATAGGATCTTTTTATCCATTATGTGCCCACTAGAATGGGTTCCAAAGGTGCCTTCGTGCATGTCTGCCATAATCTTCTCTGCTTCACTCTTGTCTACACACCGAAGCAAAGTAGAATCGTGGTTGCACTTGTAGAGAATTCTGTTACTGAGGAAAAACTTGGCAGAGAACCTTCTTAGGAACTTCTTATCATTGACGAAAGCCCCCTCATGATACTCTTGAGCTTCGAGGTATCTTTTTACTTCATGGAACCAAGGTTTGTCCACTGCTTCTCAATTATCAATCTCATAACAGTATGCCAGTTCGTCCAATCTCTCAATAGTGATATGAGGGGCTTTGTTATCCCATCTGACTTTAAACATTGATGACATAGTAGCTAGCGTGTCTTCTAATTGATTTTCCTCTAGTGGAATTAGTGTCAACATATGCTCCCGGTATGGGATGAGATTAGGATGCTTCGTGTCCCATTCTCCTTTGATTTGACTGATTACCAGGGCCGAGTCTCCATACACGCTTAGGAATTTGATTCTCAAATCGACAACAGCCTTGAGACCCACGACACATGCTTCATATTCAGACATATTGTTGGTAAAATTGAAACACAACCTGGAAGTGAAGGGTGTATGGAAGCCTTCGAGGGATATGATCACATCACCGATGCCATTGCCATGTGCGTTGGAAGCTCCGTCAAAAACCATAGTCCATCGAGATCCTTTTCAGGTTCTTCATCCGGTCTAGGTTTTTCACAATCAGTCACTAACATGATGTTCTCGTCTGGGAATTCAAAATTCATGGATTAGTATTCGTCCACAGCTTGATGAGCCAAATGATTAGCAAATACACTTCCCTTGATTGCTTTCTAGGTTGTGTACTGAATATCATATTCGGTCAGGACCATTTGCCATCTTGTTATTCTTTCGAAGAGAGTGAGCTTCTCAAAGATGTATTTGATAGGATCCATTTTAGATATCAACAAGGTAGTGTGAGTCAACATATATTATCTTAGTCGGTGAGCAGCCCATGCCAAAGTGCAGAAAGTTTTCTCGAGCAGTGAGTATCTTGTTTCACAATCGGTAATTTTTTTGAAAAGGTAGTATATTGCATGCTCTTTTCGACCAGACTCGTCATGCTTCCCTAGCACACACCCCATTGAATTCTCTAATACAGTTAAGTACATAATCAAAGGTCTTCCTTCACCTGGCGGTGTGATACGGTGGGAGAACTGACTTGAGGTTTTGCGTTTGTGTTTGCAAATGTTTCGGTTTAGCAAGAGTCGCCACCGACTTTTTATTTTATCCTAAGGAAAGGTCAAAAAGCACAGGAAAGACCTTTGAGATTATTTCTTGGGTTCGGGGAGTAGATTATAGAAAGGGAAGGTATTAGCACCCTTTCTATCCATGGTTATCCATGGGCTCTTAGTTACTTGTTTAGATCACTTGCTTTGCTTTTCAATTGTTTGAAATGGTGCTCTTCAATTGTTTGAAATGGTGCTTTGTGTGTGGTTTTGAAAGATGTTTTGAAAAGAGGCCATCGTTGTGGCAACCTTTGTAATGATTCTTGTTTGAATGTATACAAAGGTGTTTTTGTCTTTTGAAAAGTTTTCAATGTTTGAAAGTTGGGTTTTAAAATTGTATTGTGAAGTGTGTTTGAAAATAGCAAGGATGTTTTGCAAGCTTTTGATCAAGTAACTAAGAGTTATCTACCCTATTTTACTCAAAGATCTTTCTTATGTTTTTAACCATTTTAATAGTGTTGTTTCACCATTGTATTTGGTGAACAACCTTGTGTTAGGATGTTAAACGGGACAGGCGCGGGTCATCCTATAGACCATGATAGCAATTATGTCAAGTATTTTTGGCAATTGTCTTGAGGGACTTGATCATTTTGTTTAGGCAACCTAGATAGCGTCATCGAGGGACTATGATCTTTTGTTTTGTTTTTGTTTTGCCAAAGTAGTTGACATGCATACCATGGCCCATTTTTGAAGGCAACAAGTGGATTGTAACCCTAGGGGTGTAAGTGTGCATTGTGTTTGTTTTTTATTCATTTTTATCTTTGATTAGGTCAAGCTATTTGTTGGTTTTGATTTTGCATACAAACCCTAATTCTAATCATGGCATAATTGAAAGCATTTAAGTGCGTAAAAATAAATCTAAGCTATTACAATTTTGATATAGGAATGGGGTACAATTTTGAATAGGGGGTATTTGACAAGAAATATAAAACCCTAATTACTATTACATCCAAATTGAATTATTTATGCAATGTTAAAATAAATGGGCAATATTTAAATAAACACAATAAATAAATGTTAAATAAAAATGTGTTTATACAAAAAAGGTTTTTTATGTATGTAAAGCATTTTCAAAGGGAAGAAATATAAAGAATTAAAAATTTAATTTATTTATTTTTAGGGTAAACCCTAATTCTCCTTAAGGAAAATAAAATTGTATTATTTATATACAAAATATATTAATATGTTACCAAATAAGAATATATTATAATTTTTTTTTTTGTATAAGATAATAATAAAAATAAAATGTAATATTTTTGGGTTTTTTATTCTAATTATTTAATAAAATATAGTATATTTTTGGGTTTTTTATAACTTAGAAAATTTCTAAGTTATGAAATTTTTCCATTTTAAACCCTAATTTTCAATTTTGGGTTTCTTGATGAAAAAGTTTCATAATTTGACATGTCTTGATGAAAAATGACCCTTGGCACTTGATTTTGACCAAAAAGTCAAAGTTTGACTTTTCAGTGTATAGTCAGATTTTGATGAGATGACTGAAAAATTCATATGTCAATCTTATGCATTTGAGATCTTTTGAACTTGTTGAATGGGTCAAGATAATTTCATTGAGTCCTTGAGTCCATGGTTGAGCTTGATTTGCCATTGGCTAGGTCAAACAATCAAAACATGCCTTTGTACAGTCAAAACCCTAAAAATGACCATTTTGCCCTTTTGGTGATCTGATCAAATTTCTTGTGGAATTGTGATCCAAACTTGATCAAATGGTTCATATGAGTTCATAATGTTGATGTGGGTCAAAATTCATGAGGTTTGATTGTCAATTGGCCACAGTTGACTTTTTCCTCAATACAGCTGATTTCTAGGTCAACTGTCCAGTTGACTGGGCAAAAAATTGATTCAAGGCTTGAAACTTGGTATGGACAAACTTGTGAGTCCAACATGAAGTATGAAAGTCACTTTGGGCATTATAGGTCAAAATATCCTTGTGCAAACTCAAACCCTAACTTATGTCAACAATGCAAGGCGGTGTCTTTAGCAGAGCAAACCCCAACTTGATCTTGAGTTCCAAGAGCCTTGTGATGAGAAGTGTTGATAAAATGAGAGGGAAAATTTTGGGGTACAACAGGAGGAATCAAAATTGGAGGCTCTTGAAGATATTGCTTGATTTTTCAAAGGCAGTCTGGCAGTCGTCATTCCACTTCATGACTTAATATTTCTTCAATAATTTGAAGATTGGCTCACAAGTAGCGGTTAGATGGGAAATGAATATAGTAATGTAGTTTAGACGTCCCAAGAATCCCCTAACCTCCTTCTCAGTGTAGGGAGTTGGCATTTCTTGTATAACTTTAACCTTTGCGGGGTCTACTTAAATATCTTTGCCGCTGACAATGAAGCCTAAGAGCTTACCATATCTTACTCCAAAGGTGCACTTGTTCGGGTTCAGTCTCAGCTTGTACTTCTTCAATCTTTCAAACAGTTTTTGTAGGTGATCAAGGTGCACTTCTTTAGTCTGAGACCTGGCTATCATATCATCGACATAGACCTTTATCTCGTGATAGATCATATCGTGAAACAAAGCTACCATAGCACACTGATAGGTTTCCCCGACATTCTTCAGTCCAAATGGAATGACTTTATAACAGAAGGTACCCCACTGTGTAACGAAGGTTTTTTTCTCCATATCTTCAAGTGCCATTTTAATCTGATTATACCCAGAGAAACCATCCATGAAGGAGAATACCTTATGTTTCACGATGTTGTCAACCAGAACATCAATATGGGTAAGCGGGGAGTCATCCTTGGGGCTTTCCCTATTCAAGTGTATGTAATCCACACACATACGTACCTTACTGTCTTTCTTAGGTACCGGAACAACATTAGCAACCCATTATGGATAAGAGGTAACATCTAAGGAACCGGGGTTGAACTAGTTCATAACTTCATCCTTGATCTTTTCTGACATCTCAAGACGCATACGACGAACCATTTGTTTCACTAGAGGGAAGTCTTCTTTCATTGGAGGATGATGAACCACAATATCAATTTCCATCCCCGACATGTCTTGGTATGACCAGGAAAAGATCTCAATGTAGTCATGTAACATCTGAATTAACCGTTCTTTGACACTATGCTCCAAGTTGGCACTTATCCTGACTTTCTTTTTATCCTTTTTAGTACCCAAGTTTACTGTCTCGATCGACTCTTCATGCGGTTTTATTGCTCTTTCCTCCTATTGTAACAGTCTGGCAAGTTCTCTTGGTACTTCACAATCTTCCTCACCTTCGTCCTTGGCTTGGTAGATCCGACTTTCAAAGTCATCATTGGAAATAGAATAATCGTTATCAATGGGATCCAAAGTGGATGTCAATCTGCAGTTTGATATGTGGGTGTGTGTAAGAGAGTATAGTTATTTTGATAAAGTAAAAGCCGAAAATAAAGACAGGGAGGTAAAATTTGCATGCAAAACATCCAATGATTTATTAATTACATATTAAGATAAATTAATAACCCTCACAAATAGACCATTGTGCCTCGGGTAAAACACAAGGTTTTAAAGTTTAAGTTGTTCAAATATTACATATCCCTAAAATAAAATAAAAACAATTACTCCTGGATAAAAGTAATGGGAACAAAATCCTTGGCCTCCCAATTATTGAGTCCACCGTTGATAGTTGGGAAGATCCAATTATCCATGTCACAGTCACTGTCATTGTCCCCCAAAGCATTAATTCCATGGTTGCTGATGCGTTGTGGTGGTCCTCCGGCGCGAGCACGACGAACAGCTCTTTGGGCTCCTGAAGTAAAACCCAAATCAAACTTGTCAGATTTATAGGGGATATCAGGGAGTTGGCCCTAAATGGTACACCCACCTTTTTTGACTACTGCCTTAGCATCCTTCAGAGAAGCCAACTTCAATGGAGGTCTGGTAATCTTTGGAACATTGGTAGCAGTCCTGGTTGCAGCAATTGTCTGAGGAACCTCTTCAAAATTTTGGCAGGGGGTCTCAATGAACTCGTCGTCCATCTCAACATACCTTAAATAGTTTAGGTGGCTCACTATATATTCTTCCTCGCCGTGGACTATAACAATCTTTCAATTAAATGGGTACTTCAGCATTTGATGTAGAGTAGAAGTAACAGCACCAACCCCATGGATCCAAGGGAGACCCAATAAAAAGGATTAAGACGGGCATATGTCCATTACGTAAAAGGTGGAGTCAAAGGTCTGAGAAACAACTTTAATAAGGATGTCTACCTCCACGTGTACCATTATTTTAGAACCATCAAAATCCCTCACCACAATATTACTGGGCTTCAAAGTCAGTCCTTTGTAGTCCAATCTATCCAAAGCATTCTTAGGTAAGACATTCAATGATGAACCTGTATCCACCAGAACATGAGTTAGGGTAGTCCCCCTGCACTCAATAGAGGCATGCAGGGCATCATTACGCTTTCTTCCTCTGGATGTTAAATCAGCATCAGAGAAACCAAGTCCACTGTCAACTATCAAACTAGAAACGCAGTTCTCGAATTGGTCAGGAGAAGTCTCTTGAGGCACATGAGCAGACTTCAGGAAATTTACCAAAGCCTTAGCATAGGCTTCAAAGCACAGCAGTAAGGCCAGCATTGAAATTTTTGATGGGGTCTGACCCAGTTGTTCAACAATATTGTAGTCACTTTTCCGTATGATTTTTAGAATCTCCTCAATTTCTTTTTTAGAGGCCTCGGGAATGGTTTCTTTAGGGGCCTTCGTCCGGGAAGGCTCAACTGGTACTTATTTGCCTCGAGTCTCATCTGACTTAGTAGCAGTAATGACAATAGGAGTAGCAATAGGAGTAATAACAGGAGTAGTAACAGGAGTAGTACCAGGAGTGGCAACAGGAATAACCAAAGGAGTGGCAACAGTCTTAGGAGAAATTTCGGGAGATAAAATCCTTCTGCTTTTGGTAATTTTACTGGTCCCAACAATGTTGTCAATGTTAGGATCAATATCTTCAGTATCTTCATTCTTAATGGCTAGTAAGTCTTGCTTGACGCCATGGTAGTAAATGTCAGCCCCATAATTCCAAGGAACAGATTTATCGGAGGAATATGGTATCGGCCCAAGAAAGGTGATAATTAAAGGAGAAACCTTAGGAACGAATGTAATCATAACAGGTCTCTTGGAAGATACCCTGTGAGGATTGTCGGAAATGTTAATTATTTATATATCTTCATACAAACTTCATGTAGAGGGAGTCTTTTCAAACATAATTTCTTTGTTGTTCATCATGTGTTGGACACCTATCTTCAACAATAAACAACCATTGGGTAGAGACATACACAAGTGGCAACCTTCATCACAGCCCGAAAATAAATTGGCACGTAAGAGATTCTTTTTAACAATCGGAAGAGGAGTAACTAGTTTATCAATAGAAGAAACAAATAGGTCGTCATCAATAAAATTAACACCCTGGCCATGCTTGGGCATTGGTGCAGTTATTACATTGGGGGTTTCTGGAGGGTCAAATTCAATCTTCTTTGCATCAATGAGATCTTGCACTTTGTTTTTCATAGCCCAAAATTGTTTGTATCATGCCCCGGATTGTCAGAATGGTAGACACATCGAGCATTTGGATTATATCAGAGAGATCTAGTATTTGGATTTTTAGGAACCTCCCTTAGAGTAACAAAATTATACTTTAACAGGTGTGGCAAAACCTGAGATAAGGACATGTTTATCTGGGTGAATTGTCTTCTGGACGTATCACGTCTGCGCTGATTATTTTGTTGTTGATTTGGTGTAGGTTTGGAAATCATTGCAGCTCCTACCATTGGATGGCGTTTAGCTTTGCTTTGATTCCTATGACCGTAGGCAACACTTACTTCCTTCTTCCCTATGAAAGGCTTCTTCACTGTATTTGAAGAGGCATCCCTTTAAATCTTACCGCTCTTGATCCCAGCTTCTACTCTTTCACCAGTCAATATCAGCTCAGTGAACCCAGCTGAAGAGCTTCCAATTAAATGGTTAAAAAATGGTCCAGACAAAGTACCCAAGAACATATCTACCAGCTTTATATCAGATAGAGGAGGTTGGACTCTTCCCCCAAGATCTCTCCAATTCTGGGCATAATCTTTGAATCCCTCGCTAGAACCTATAGACATGCTTGGAAGTTGTGTATGGGTTGGAGCGAGGTCAACATTGTATTGGTACTGCCTGTAGAAAGCAGCAGCCAAATCCTCCCAGTTACGAATGTTGGTTCCCTCCAGCTGATAGAACCATTCCAATTGAGTCCCTGATAAACTTTCCTGGAAGAAATGCACCCACAAATTCCTATTAGCAATGTAAGGCTGGATCTTCCTGACATAAGATCTTAGATGAAGCTTGGGACATGAAACACTGTCTTATTTTTCAAAAGTGGGAACTTTGAATTTTTGTGGGATAACCACTCCAGAAACCAGCCCTAATTCTTCGAAATCCAGACCAGGTACCCTCTGAATTTCCATTGCATTGAGAAGATCCTCCAGCTGTTTGTATTTTTCATCGGCATGGGGATATTGTTACTCAGAGTAATCAACTTCTTCTTCATCATTCCCTGGGTCGTTTCCTTCTTCTTTTGTCTTCTCTTCTTGATTGTCTCCCCCGTTTGACGGAGACGTGAAGTCTATAGCTCGCTTTACTGGTCCTCTGAATCTCCTTCCCGTATTCAGGATACCCACTGGTTTCTTTGTCTTCTTATTCTTGTCTTTGAGAATTAGAGTCTTCAGGTCTTCTTGTCCCTTATCTAGAGCAAGGAATATCTGCTGGAATTGAGAATTTTATGCTTGAAGATCCTTAACTGTTTGTTCAAGAGCCATTTCTTTTTGCTGAAATAAACAGCGAAAAGATAAGAAACATGTCTTGAAATACCTGCTTATGTGATGATATGTATGATATGCTTATGTAATGTTTTCAAGGACCTCGTAGGATTTAAACTTTTTTAATCAAAACAGAAGCAAAGACTTTTTTATTAGTAGGTTCAAATGAAATCAAAGTTTACAAAGGAATAACAATCAGAACTTCTAAAACTTCTAGGTTTCCCATGGACACTTTCTTTTGGTGCTGATCTAGGCATTGAGATTTTGCTCTTCGTGAAGTTGCTTCGTCGGTTTCAACAATTTCTTCTCAATGGAATAGAATTGGGTTTCAAAGGTATCCCGTTCTTCCTTAAGCTAGATCCAAGACTTTTGTAATTCTTAAAAGTTTGTCGGCATATCAGGATGAAAAATGATGCGAGACTCATCCCCTTGAACAATAGGCTCTGAAATCACTGGTAGGATAGAAGCATATGGCATCATAAGACTTTGAGCACGAGCTCACACCCATTTGATATGGTTCCAAAGGGATGGAGTTTTTTCACCCTAAAGTCTTACTATCAGTCTTCTTAATCATGCCCCAAGTACATATGAACCTCTAATGATAACCTCACATATCATTTGAATAGTCTAACACAATACCCTGGATGAGCATATCATGAGGACCATCTCTCCGGGCGTAGAAAAACTGACGTAGGGCTAAAGTGGGGTTGTAGGTGATGCCTCCTCTAATGCCAAGGAGTGGCACATTGGGAAATTCTCCACAGCGATCAATAAAAGAGATGTCTTCTTGAGAGCGAGGGCACCAATAGATATTAGAGTGAGAAAGAGACATTATCCATTGGTTCCACCTTAAGTCTAACTCATTCTTCTTTATTGACCGAGGAACGTGCGAAATAAACCACCTATAGAGAAAAGGCATACAACACATGAAAGTTCCTCGCTTCTTCATAGTACGGGTATGGAATGAATGCAGAATATCCCCGAGCAATGTAGGCACTGGATTATGAGCAAGGAAGATGTTGATGGAACTGACATCTATAAACTGGTCTAAATTGGGGAATAGAACCAGCCCATAAATCAAGAGAGCTAAGACATCTTCAAAGGCATGGTAACTCATAGCGTCTAGGAATACCTGAGCTTTCTTCATTAAAAAATTTGCAAGGAGGCCTTTAAATCCACTTCTTCTTTCCCAATTGGATTTAATGTCAAATGGCTTCAAATGCAAGGCTACGACAACATTTTAAGAAGTTGGATCTTGTTCTAAATCGGTGAAAGGTACCTGCTCCAATATAGACAAACCAAGTATCTTGGATAACTCTTCCAGCGTAGGCACCAACTGATAATCTGAAAATGTGAAGCAATGGTGCTGAGAATCGAAGAACTGTAATAGGGCGCTCATCAAACTTTCGTCAAAACTGGTAGTAACCAAACTGAGCAAGTGACCATGTCTCTTGTTGAATGATAAGCTCTCGGGAAATTTTAAGACCATTTCCTTGAGTTTGGGAGGGATCTCTACAAAATTGATTCTGATGGTTTCTCTACGAGCTGAATCCATGACCTACAAAACAAAGAAGAGATAAATCCACAGGCCCTTGAAATGGTTAGTGTACATGCCATGTTATGATGTTTATGTTGTTAAGATCACAAATATATCAAACACAAACAAGTCACATAAAGACCTTAGGTTTAAAGGCTTACATGAGTTTTAAAGGTAAGTACCCTCTTAAAGTTTCAGTTGGCTCAACATGTCCTATTAATAGTAATTCGGTTCTAAGGAGTCTCATATCACTGACCTTTCATTTAGGCATTGTTTTAGCTCTAGCACCAAAGTATTGCAGCCAAAATATCCCAAAAGTCAAATCTCAATGAGTGTAGTATCGAGTATCAACCAACATTCAGTCGGAACCAAAGTCGGCCATCTCACTACTTTCTAATGGCTTAGGATGAGTCAATTAAAGGTTCTAAAGGTCGGTTAGTGCTTAATGACACTATAAGAAGGCCTAATGTTATCCTTAACTGACTCAAGGAACATTAGTACAAGCCAGAGGCCTAATCTATCACTTCGTCCATATCGGTCTATGACGTACAACCTCCATGATTTATTTCTACTTACCTAAAAAGGTGCCTCAGATCCGAGTGTAGGATCTTTGAGTAATAACCCAAATAAGCCCTCAAAAGTAAAGCATATAAAACATACAATGTAAAGCAATTTAAAATGATCTAACTCTAAGGTAACCCCACTTTATTAATAGTTAATTTCATATTCCCCAGCAGAGTCGACAGTTCTTGTATATCGTGGTAGAACCGACTATTATATTGGTTTTACATTTGTATTCGCAAATGATGCGGTAAGTAAGAGTCGCCACCGACTTTTCTTTTATCCAACAAAGGAAAGGTTGAAAAGAACAGAAAAATACCTTTCGAGATTATTTATGAGTAAGGGGGTAGATTATGGAAAGCGAAGGTGTTATCACCCTTTCCATCCGTAGTTATCTACGGGCTCTTAGTTGCTTAGCTGATTTTGAAATAATACTTGTGCTTTGTGTGTTTTGAAAAGTATTTTTGAAAGCGCCTTAGTGCGAAGAACTTTCTAATGTTTCTCGGAATGGTAGAGAACGTATATAAAGTGTTTGAAAATGTTTTTAAAAGATGTTTTGTGTAAATGTAAAGATTGTTTAAGCAAGCATCTAACAACTATCTACTTTACTCGAAAGGTTGTTCTTTTCCTCTTTTGCTTTATCCTACTATTAGTGAGTAGGTAGCCCTAGTCGTCGGATGTTTGAGGGACATTCAAAGGGATATTTATACAGTCACAAAGGCAACTGGGCAAGAAACTTTAGTAACTACCCTAGGGTTTTAAGATCATACTGAGGCAACGTCGAGAGGACCGTCGAGGTACTGATGATCTTTAAACCGGAGAATAGCCACTAAAATCTCTCATGTTTCGAGAGATGTGAGTGTTTTTTCCGAAGGCAACCAAAGTGGGACACCCTAGAGGTGTATATGTGAGAGTGTGTTGTATTTAGTTATTTTTGTCTTGTGTTATGTTTACTAGCATTTGATTATTACTCTTGCCATACAATCCTAATTAGCATACATTTAAACAGTTAATAGTTTGCAGTAATTAAAAGTGAGGAAATGTAAATCTAACTATTACAAGACTTCGGGATGGGGATTATTTAGATATCCAAAATTTGAGGGAATAAAGCAGTAAAGTAAAGCCCTAAATTAAACTATTACAAACCGGGAAGCAGGTACAATAATATAAAAGGTGAGAAAGGAAATAACGCGCGCGGATTGAAAATGCGTCTAAAAGACCCTAGAAATTAATCAGTTAAAAAGAAAATATTTTTTATTGTTTATTTGGAAAGTGTTAAATTAAACTAAATCTAATTAATTAAAAACAAGAAAATAAAAGAAAATTAAAATTAATTCTACGACAACCTAATCTTTTTATATTTTTATTTATGAAAAGAAATGAAATCAAATAAATCCTAAGTCTATTGATTTTAAATTAAGGAAAAAAATTAAAATAATTAACTAAATTAAATTATTAAAATATAAAATAAACCTAATTCTAAGTTATTTATATTTTTTCTGATTTTTTATGATTAAAAAAATAAAAATGTTTTTTTTTAAAAGAAAATGAATATAAAACAAATACATAAACTAAAAAAAGTAATAAATAAATAAAACATGGGCCTAGTATTCACTTAGCAAACAGTGGGTGTGGTTTGGATTTTTGTAAAGCCCAACTAGAGAGAAGCCTAGACTGGCGTTGGATTCAATGAGGGAGCTCTTTGAAGGTTCATGGTGAGGCACACGTCTGAAGCCTTCAGATTTGGATCAGATGGGGATCCATTGGTTATGATCATGTGGTGTACGGTGTACGCGTGGAATCTACAAACATTGGATCTGTAAGACAATGGTTAGAAAAACAAAATGCACGACCTGGGTATCGAACCCAAGTCTCTTCCCTTTGATTTGAATACCTTGATCTCAAATCCAATCTCAGTTTGGCTTAAAATGGCCTAATTCTAGAGATTCGAAGGAAATCTTAGATCGTGCCCTAACAATTGCATGATCTCGTCCTTGCATCTTTTCCCACATGTAACACGTCCGATCAAACATAAACATCAACAATAATATGTATATATGATCAATGTGAATTTAAATTGTGTATTATATGAGTTTGAGATTGATGATTTTTTACCAAACAGTAAGATCGGGTGAGGGAGCTTTCGCGCGTGTTGGAACTGCTTAAGGCCTGGGAAGCACTCCTAGGACCTTCAGGGAGTGAGTAGTGGGCTTGGTTTGGCCTGAGGATGCTTGCAAACACAACTTATGGAAATTTTGTGAATTTTGTGTGGCTTTTTTAAGAAATCTGTGTGTATCTGATTAGCCTGCAGGAGTGATGTATATATAGAGGATATGGAGTGGGGGAGGAAAATATAAAGAATCCAAGGCATTAAGGTCATGTTTAAAGCCATTATCCTCGTTTTTAAAACTTTCCAATTTTAAATATTTATGTCCAAATCTGGCCTTTGCTTGGTTGTCACGAATTTGAAAGCTTACCATGAGTTGTTTGGGCCTCCAACTTGATGGAAACCAAAAGCTTACATGCCCTTGTAGATCCATTTCACATCAATTGGTTTCTTATTGGTTCTTTCGACAAGCTCCCAAGTTTTGTTCTTCTCAATGGATCTAAGTTCTTCTTTGATGGCTTCACACCAATTCGAATTGCTCAAGGTTTCACCCAAGTCAATTGGTTTAGCTTCAGCCATCATCATGGCTTCTTTGATTAAGTCACCATCTGCATCGATTGCTTGATCTGGAAACCTCTCATATCCAATCATCATTGTCGAACAATTCTTGTTCTTGTCGACCTTCTTTCTTTATGCATAAGAGGTTCTTCAATTCGACCAATCGAAGTATCACCTTGTTCATTTTGACCATTCGAAGCTTCATTATGTCCATCTTCTTCGAACGCAGTTGTGGCTGTGTTTGATTCTTGTCGAACTGAACTTCGACTCCAATCCCACCCTTTGCTTTCGTCTATAAGAACTTCTCTACTGATCATTAGTTTATCTTTAATTGGTGAATACAACTTGTATGCACCAATCAAATGATGACCTATGAGCACCATGACTTCACTTAGATCATCTAGTTTCTTTCTCAATTGTTCAAGTACATGCCTGAAACACATTGATCCAAAAAACTCTAAGATGACTTACATTTGGCTTCGACCCTGTCCAAGCCTCATACAGTGTCTTTTCGACCATCTTCTTCGTTGGAAATCTATTTAGAATGTATACTGCTGTCGAAGTTGCTTCAGCCCTAAATACATAGGCATATTCTTAGCTGTAGGTGTTTAGGTATTGGCTTGCATTTTTGGTAAATTCCAAGTGTATGTGTGAATGTCATGACTGATGTCATAACATTCTAGTTCAGGTTGTACTAACTCTTTAGGTACATATGCAGAAAAATATTGTAACTCAAATACTGATGTTTATAAGTGTGTATCTGAGCATGTTTGCAAAATGATCACATTTAACTAATCAGTAGACAGGTTTTCTCAGATGTCATAACAGATGTTATGACATCCTGTTCTGAACTAGCAGGATTACAGGATTGGATAAGTCTGAGTTTTTTCAGGAAATAACTCAGCCCTTCTTAAACAGAATCCTGCGTTTTCTGAGGAGTAACCTCGCTCAATCCTAACCTGATCAACAAAGTACTGTGACCTGGTCTTTAGGTCAAAAGGAATCAACCCTAGTTTTTTGGAAACCCTAACTGAAGTTGCAGCTGCTATATATTCAACAGAGCTGCGGTTTTTGAAGTGATCCCTGCTGATTTGATTAGAAGATCAAGTTTGTAATCTGTATAGATTTGTTTATTGTACTCCAAGCAATTATCATTGTGATAAGTGTCTTGGAATAGGTTTCAATTGTAAGGGTAGTGTAGCACTCAAAGCTTTGAAGCAAGAGTGTTTGAATGTTACTTGACTAAAGCTGTGAAGCAGAGTCAAGTTAGTTGTGTACATCACTCAAAGCTGTGAAGCACGAGTGATTGTGTTACTTGATTAAAAAGCTGTGAAGCTTAATCAAGTGTGTGTTTTGAAGAGTGTCTTCAACAATTCTCAAGTCAAATTTGTTTATGTATCACTGCTGTGATTGAGGGGGAGTGAGTAGGAACTCAGGTTTAAGTTGTACTTAGATTAGAATTGCATTGGGTAGGTCTTAAGTGAAGGAGATAAACTGGCTGGTTTATTCCTGAATTAACATCTCTTATAGTGGATTCTCTCCCTGGCTTGGTAGCCCCCAGAGTAGGTGTTGTTGCACACTGAACTGGGTAAACAATTGACTGTGTTATTTACTTCTTTTGTATTTACTGTCATATAGTAAGTCAGATACGGTGTCATAACATTGGACGTGACATTGAGTATCTGTAGCCAGAATTTTCATTAGCTTTCAACATACATCTTGTCAAGTTCAGTACATTTCTATTCTTTCTTTCAGTTATGCCATTATGCTGAGGCGTATAGGGTGCAATAGCCTCCTGTAATGTATGAGCTTGTATCTTCCAAATGATGCATTTATTGGGCTTGAGGGAAAAATAAAAGTTGTATGGAATTGTATTCTCTTCAAAATGAGCCTTGGTTGGGGGGAAATGGATGAACTATGTGAAATTTATGCCTAGTAAAAGTTTAGTTGACTTTTCCTATAGAAACCCTAATTTAACAATTCTTGACTTTTGATAGATTAGGAGCATTTCTTGAGGAATCATGATCAACCCTTGATAAAATGATGTATATCACTTTAAAATGTTGATGGTTACCAAAAATCTTGAAGTTTGACTGTATATAAGCCACATTTGACTTTTGACCTAGTAAAGTTGATTTACAAGCATTTGAGCAATTGACTGAGCAAACTTGTAGTGCAAGGCATGAAACTTGGCATGGACAATCTTGAAGACATATTAGGACCATGGAAAACATTTGAGACTTTGGAGCACACACATCTTGGTGAAAAGTGAAACCCTATTTAGAGGTTCATTGCTTAGGAAGAGAATTTGTCTAGTCAATTCTTGGTCATCCTTGAGCAATTGAAGATCTCAATGAGCATGTCTTGAGTAAAAATGGGAGGGAAAATTTTGGGGTACAAAAACCAGCAACAAGCTTGACGGACACTCGTGCTTCCTCTAAATAGTTGTATATATAGAAAGCAACCATAGACTACCCTCCCCCCCCCCTTAAACAGTAGTATAGTCTTATCACAATGTTATTCAACATGTCAAGACATTTGACACGACATCACCATCAGGACAAACAAACTTCCAAACTAACACACTGTGATATGGTGGGAGAACTGACTTGAAGGTTTTGCATTTGATTGTAAATGATGCGGTTAGTAAGAGTCGCCACCGGCTTTTCTTTTATCCAAAAGGAAAGGTGAAAAGCACAGGAAAGACCTTTGAGATTATTTATTGAGTTCGGGGGGTAGATTATGAAAAGGGAAGGTCTTAGCACCCTTTTCATCTATGGTTTTCCATGGGCTCTTAGTTACTTTCTAGATCACTTGCTTTTTGTTTGAAATTGTGCTTTGTGCGGTTTTTGAAAGTATTTTGTAAAGAGGCCATTGTTTAGGAAATCTTTGTAATGATTCTCATTCGTAAGAATGTATACAAAGATGTTGATCTTTTTGAAATGTTTTCAAGTTTGTAAGATATTTTGAAAGTGTAAGTGTTTGTTTTGAAAATAGCAATGAGTTTTGTTTTGAAATTGAGAAAGTAACTAGGAGTATTCTACCTACTCAAAAGTCTTTTATATTCATTTCCTCTTCCTTTAACATTGTTATCTTACCATTGATTTGGTAAGTAACCCTATCTTTGGATGTAAATGGGACGGGCATGGGTCATCGTATAACCATGATTAGCAATGTTGCAAGGCAACTTAGATAGCGTCATCGAGGTACTATGATCTTATTTTTGTTTATTTTTGCTAAGATACCTCACATGCGTAATAAGGTCATTTTTGTAAAGGCAACCAACTGGATTTACCCTAGGGGGTGCTTGTGTGCAAATGTATTGTTTTTCATGCTTGATTTTGTCTTTGATTAGGGTTTTCTAATTGATTGGTTTTAGTCTTTCCATTCAAACCCTAATTACTAGCATTTGTATATAAAAGCGATAAATTGCGGAATTTAAAGTTACTATGCTATTACAATACTTATGGGAGGGGGTGTACAAATTATAAATAGGGATTGCAAGAAAATAAACCTAATTAATCTATTACAACCATATTGAATTTGTACAAGAATTGAAATAAATAATATACATAATGAATAAATATACAAGAATGCAAATGTGAAGAAAATGGATATTTTTGTTTGGATTTTTTAGGAAAATGGAATTTATTTTACCCTAATAAATTAAAAGAAAATAATTAATTAAAAGTAAAACCTAAATTTACTAAGAAAAGATTTTAAATAAAACCCTAAATCTATTAATTAATTAAAAGGAAATTAAGTTTAAGAAAAGTATTTTTGGTATTTTTGTCCTAAAAATAATTTATAGTATTAAAAAATATTTTTGGTCTTCTTATATTTTAAAATAATATATTCAAATGGTGTAAAAGAAGATAACTAAAACCTATTTTTTAATTAAATTTACAAAGATAATTAGTAAAATAAATAAAGTATTGATTAACTAAAATAATTTTTTATTAGAAAAAATAAATAGACTGTGTCAAAATGTAAATCTATTATTTTTATATTTTTTTATGATTTTTTAATATTAGAAAAATATTTAAGAAAATAAATAAATAAATAAAAATAAACAGAAAATAAACTAGGCCAGGGGTGTTGATAGCCTGCAAGGGGGTTAGAGGTAAGAAAAAAACCTAGAGGCCCAAAGGGAGGCCCAACGCCTGCCAAAAAGAAAGTCAGAATGTTTGGAAAAAATGGAAAAAAAATCAAAAGTGTACCACTAGGGCTCGAACCCAGGTCCCTCTGGTTACAAGCGCGCGCTTCTACCACTGGGGTGGCCATACATCCGTTTATATAAATCAAACAATAAATACAAATGATAATCATGTTCCTGAGGCCAACTTCATCTTCAACCTCATGCCCATCCAGAAGCTCTGTAACTCAATCAATCCTCAACAAAAATGGAAAGTGTAAACTGGAAACTTGTAGCAAATTTCCTAACAATTTCAGAAATGCAAAGAAAAATAATTATAGCTCAAAGATAAACATGAATTTTAATGGCCCTATTTTGAACCCTAAAAATATCAGAAATTTCAATCTTAAAATTCTCTAAGCTCAAACAAAATTAATGAAAACTATGAACATGGTTAGCTTTAGGGCAATGATATCTACATGTTTCATTCATATATAAATCATTGATGATGCTTGTACGAAAAGTTCAAAAGTTAGAAAACTTACCTTGCAAGAGGGTGTCGCGTTCGGAGTTTGAGCAGCTTTCAATAAGTTCCAATGATTGGATTAGCTTCCTCAAGTTCTCAGAAAGCTAATGGGATGCTTAGCTTGAGCTGAAAGTGCCAGAGGAGTTCTGGAGAAGTCCAAGTGCAAAGCTCTGTTTTTGAAAATGGTGGATGATGATGGAGGTGTTACAGTAGTGCGGCAGGTGTTGGGATTGTTTGTGTATGTTGTTTAGAAGCTTTTGAAAGTAAAAGGCCATGAAACGCACAAGTAGATTTGAAGATTGACTTCAAAACTCAAAAATGACAAGTTTTGATGTTTTTTTGGTGATTCTGTGTTCTAAGGGTTTTCAGGACTTAAACATGCATGTGTTTTGTGGAAAATGGTTTGTGTATGTATAAGCAAAAGGTTTTGAGTGTATTGGAAAGTCAGAAGTACAAGTTACATGCTATTTGCTAGGTTACTTGATTTTCAAGAAAAGTGGGAAACCAAGTTTCAATGTGAATAACAAGAATGGGACGGGTGATTGTAAGTGTCTAAATCATTTCTCTTGTGTTATGAGACATGTATGAACAGAAGAGAACAAGTCCAAAGCTCAAGAATAAGTTTTGTACAAAAAGTCACTTTATCAAAATGGCAATGTGCACTTTCTTCCCAAAATGGATATAAAGTATGGTCTTGCATTGAATGCTTAAAATGAGACCTCTAACAGCTGTGAAATAAATTAATTATGGAGTGCCTAACAAGTTTGAGGCCTGCAAAGTAGAGGTTATGCAGCATAACTTTGAATTTAGAATTTGTTCATCACAAAATGACTTGTAATTCAAGTGATAAAACCCTAACTTCATCTCTTCGATTCTCCCTACTCAAAAATGATCTCAAGAAGTTCTTAAAATTTTTGGAAAGCTTGCAATGTTCTCTACAACCCATCTTTGAATTTGTTTTGAATATTCCCCTTGGAACTATATGAAAAAGTGCCATGAAGTTGGGTCAAAATCCTGACAAAATTAGGGTAAAATTTCACTAAGTGTTTTGTTTCATGACCATGTATTCTTAAAATTATAACTTGAGATTCAAGCACTTTTTAAAGGAGATTTATGATGCAAAGTTGTATATTTCATGGATATCTACAACTTTCCTGTTGGAAGTTTCTTTTGAATCAGCTTACATCATGGTGAAAAGTTTGCTCAAAGTTATGAAAAAATAAGAAATTTCCAACACTTAGAAAAATTTCTAAGTTTAGAAATTTTAACTTTTCAAAATGAAATCTTGAATTTTGGTTTTCTTGATGAATAAGTTTCATATTTTGACATGTTTTGATGAATTATGATCTTTTACATTTGATTTTGGCCAAAAAGTCAAAGTTTAACTTTTCAGTATACAGATGACTTTTGATTAGTTGACTGAAAATTCATATGTCAATCCATTGGATTTGAGCAATGTTTTGAGCCATGTCATTATGTCAAAATGATGCAATTAGACTCTTGAGATCATGCCTTAAACCAATTGATCATTTGTTAGGTCAAAAATCAGAAATTGCCCTTTCCTAGTCAAAACCCTAATTTTGACCATTTTGCCCTTTTGAAGATTTGATCAAATTTCTTGAGGAATTATGGTCTAAACTTGATCAAATGATACATATGAGTTTAAATTGTTAATGTGGATCAAAAAGTATGATGTTTGACTGTAAATTGGCCATAGTTGACTTTTTCCCCAATACAGCTGATTTTTAGGTCAACTGCTCAATTGACTGAGCAAAATTGTGATCCAAAGCTTGAAACTTGACATGAGTGATCTTGGGGGTCCATAATTATCCATGAAAGTCATATGGGTAACTAGAAGTCCAAATATCCTTGTGCAATCTCAACCCCTAATTTTGGTCATCAGTGCTTAAGGAGGTGTCTTGAGTTGATCAAACCCTAATGCAGTCTTGAGCCCAAAGGAAATCTTATGAGCAACTTCTTGATAAATGAGAGGGAAAATTTTTGGGTACAACCACTGCACCTGTTCAATCTTCTTAAACTGAAGAGTTAGATTGGCGAGTTTTTCCATTCGTGACTCGAAGGTGGAAGATGATTGGACGCTAGAGTGCCCAGAAATTTGCACTTGGTGATGTGATGGTCGATGGTAGGGGAATGGGCTTAAAGATGCAATTTATTGAGGTGATAGAAATTTGTTGGAGATGGGCTTGTGGATGCCATCCATAAATGATTGTTGAACTGTATCTATAAGTTGAAACTGAATGAGTATCAGAATGGCATCCGTGTCTGGAGCGTATCTGAACTGTATCTGAAAGATGAATCTGAATGAGTATCAAGATGGCATCTGTGTCTGGAGCGTATCTAAACTGTATCTGAAAGCTGAATCTTAATGGGTATCAGGATGGCATCCGTGTCTTGAGTGTATCTGAACTGCATCTGAAAGCCGAATATGAATGAGTATCAGGATGGCATCCGTGTCTGGAGTGTATCTGAAATGTATCTTAAAGCTGAATTTGAATGAGTATCAAGATGGCATCCGTGTCTGGAGCGTATCCGAACTATATCTGAAAGCTAAATCTGAATGAGTATCAGGATGGTATCCGTATTCGGAGCGTATCTAAACTGTATCTGAAAGTTGAATCTGAATGAGTATCAGAATGGTATCCGTGTCTGGAGCGTATCTGAACTGTATCTGAAGATTGAACATTGTTAATGGTAGTTATTGGTTAACCTTATCCTAAAAAGGATAAAATGTTAGCTAATATGTAATAGCATGTTGTATGAAATGCATGGTGTAATGAGATTGTGATACATGCATTCGTGTTATTGATGTTTATGATATATGCATGTGATGTATGCGTATGTGAGATAATATGTTGTACTGTTTGTTAGATTGGGGAAAATAAATCCCTGACTGCTACTGAGGATATGGAGTGTAAGTATTCATGTTTTGAAGTTGAAGTGCTGATGAATTTCCTCCTAGAGAAATAAACTCTGTTGTAAGGGAAATGTCGTGGGCTGCTTGTAAAATCCTGAGAAATTTGGTGACTTCTACCGGGGAGTGATAACTAGAAGTTTTGTTCCGCTGGGGATTAAACTGCATACTGTAGGGGATTTTATGGAATAGCTCAAAGATATTTCCCTATCTCTTAAAGCCACCAGTGATTGTCTTTTTACTTTGTTTATTTGTAAGCAGTAATTATGTTCAAATGCATATGTTCAAAAATAAATCATTGGACGTTTTTGTAAACAAAACACAGGAGTAAAGAAAAACAGATAGTTTTTCACTTTCAAAGGGATATCTTTGTATTGACTTTGAGTAAGTATTTATGTACAATGAGACAAACATTCTAGTAAGAGAATGTTGTCGTAAAAATGAAAATTTGATACGAAGACAAGATAGCTATGTGCAATAATCCCATGGGGGTTCCCATCCTGCTATAGCCTTCGTGTCTTTGAGCATCTTGTCTATTTGTTGCCTTGTCTGAAGCTGATTGAATTGATTAAAACCGCTGAGTTTGTCAGTTGAGGCCAAAGGTTTTTCGTAAGGTGATCCAACAGGACATAGTCATACGCTTTAATTCCCTAACTTTTTCCTGGACCGCCCTTTCGGGTTTTCAATCCACCGGGATACCCTTTTTTTCCCAAGCCTCCCTTTCGGGTTTTCAGTTTACCGGATGTACATATTTTTCGTTTTATCCCAAAATTTTTCCCGAACCTTTTTGGTTCACCGGGATTCCTTTGTTTTGCCTAGGTGTGTCAACCTAGAGGGTCTCTTATGCATAGTATCTTTTGACTATGTCTGCGTTCACAGGGTGTGGCAGGTCGTCACCATCCATGGTGGTCAAGATCATTGCTCCACCAGAGAATATGCTTTTGATTACAAATGGTCCTTCGTATGTAGGGGTCCATTTGCCCCTGGGATCACCTTGTGGCAGTATGATACGTTTGATCACCAAATCCCTGACTTGATACACTTTGCGTCTGACCTTTTTGTTGAAAGCCTTGATCATCCGTTTTTGATACATTTGACCATGATAGACAGCAGTAATCCTTTTCTCATCAATCAAGTTTAATTGATCAAGTCGAGTCTAGATCTAATCGTCTTCATTCAGTCATGCATCCTTCATAATTCTCAGAGAGGGGATCTGGACCTCAATAGGCAAGACAGCCTCAATGCTGTATACCAGAGAGTAGGGTGTTTCCCCGATTGATATACGAGTTGTGGTACGATACCCATAGAGAGCGAATGGTAACATCTCATGCCAGTATTTGTATATGACTGTCATTTTCTGTATGATCTTTTTAATGTTCTTATTTGCGGCTTCGACAACACCATTCATCTTGGGCCGGTAAGGGGAAGAATTGTGATGCTGGATCTTGAATTGCTCGCACAGGGTGGTGATCATAGTATTGTTAAGATCCGTACCATTGTCTGTGATGATCCTCTCTGGGATACCATATCGGCAGATGAGATTTTGTTTAATGAACCGGGCTACAATAATCTTGGTCATGGAAGCGAAAGAGGTTGCCTCAACCCACTTTGTAAAATAGTCAATGGCTACTAAGATGAAGCAGTGTCCATTGGAGGTTGTTAGTTTGATTTCCCCAATCATATTGATACCCCACATAGCAAAGGGCCAAGGAGCCGTCAAGATATTCAGAGAAATCGGAGGTACGTGCACCTTGTCAGCATAGATCTGACACTCGTGGCAGGTTCGAGAGTGTTGATAGCAATCTGCTTCCATGGTAGACCAATAATAGCCTGCCTGTAGGATCTTCTTTGCATCATATGCCCACTGGAATGCGTGCCAAAAGTTCCCTCATGTAACTCAGCCATGATCTTTTCTGCCTCAACCTTGTCTACGCAATAGAGCAAAACAGAGTCATGGTTGCGTTTGTAGAGAATGCCAGTACTAAGGAAGAACTTATCAGAGAATATCCTTAATAACTTCTTATCATTGAATGAAGCTCCTTTCAGATATTCTTGAGCCTCGAGATACCTCTTGACTTCGTGAAACCAAGGATGGTCCACTACTTCTTCAGTATTAATCTCATGACAGTGAGTTGGTTCGTCCATTCGCTCAATGGTGATCTGGGGAGCTTCGTTATCCCATTTAAGTTTAAACATGGATGACATTGTGGCTAGTGCGTCTGCTAGCTGATTTTCTTCGCGTGGGAAATTCCCGAAGGTAATCTTCTCAAAATGTAGGATGAATGTCAGTACATGTTCTTTATAAGGGATAAGGTTTGGGTGTTTGGTGTCTCATTCACCTTTGATCTGGCTGATGACCAAAGATGAATCTCCGAATACATTTAAGGATTTGATCCCCAAATCTATGGCAGCTTTGAGACTAAAAATGCACGCTTCGTATTCTGCCATGTTATTTGTCCAGTTGAAGCAGAGTCTTGCCGTAAAGAGAGTATGACATCCTTCAGTAGATATGAGTATAGCACCAATACCATTGCCGAGTGCGTTGGATGCCCCATCAAAAACCAGGGTCCATCGGGATCCTTGTTCAGGTCCTTCATATGGTCTGAATTCTTCATGGTTGTTTACCATCATGATGTCTTCATCTGGAAATTCGAACTTCATGCATTGATAGTCTTCCACAGCTTGGTGAGCCAGGTGATCAGCTAGTACACTTCCCTTTATTGCTTTCTGGATAGTATATTGTATGTCATATTCTGTCAGGATCATTTGCCATCTTGCTATTCTCCCAGAGAGTGCAGGTTTCTCGAAGATGTATTTTATTGGATCCATTTTAGATATCAATAAGGTAGTATGGGTCAGCATATACTATCTTAGCCAGCGAGCAGCCCATGCCAGAGTGCAGCAAGTTTTCTCGAGCAGTGAATATCTTGTTTCACAGTCGGTAAACTTTTTTCTCAGGTAGTAAATAGCATGCTCTTTTCGGCCAAACTCGTCATGCTACCCCAGCACACACCCCATTGAATTTTCCAAAACAGTCAGATACATGATCAACGGTCTTCCCTCGACTGGTGGCATCAAAACAGGAGGCTCTTGTAGGTACTCTTTGATCTTGTAGAAAGCAGTTTGGCACTCGTAATTCCATTTAGCTACTTGATCTTTCTTTAGTAATTTGAAGATTGGTTCACAAGTAGCTGTTAGGTGATAAATGAATCTGGAAATGTAGTTTAAACGTCCCAAGAATCCTCTGACTTCCTTCTCAGTACGAGGAGCGGGCATCTCTTGTATCGCTTTCACCTTGGCAGGATCTACATCAATTCCTTTATTGCTGACAACAAATCCTAGGAGTTTACCAGACCTCACTCTAGACGTGCATTTATTTGGGTTCAACCTCAGCTTGTATTTCTTTAGTCTCTCAAACAGTTTCTGTAAATGATCAAGATGTTCTTCTTCTGTTTGAGATCTGGCTATCATATCGTCCACATAGACCTCTATTTCGTGATGTATCATGTCATGAAATAGAGCTACCATGGCATGTTGATAGGTTTCCCTGGCATTCTTCAACCCGAATGGCATAACTTTGTATCAGAATGTGCCCCACTGTGTGACAAAGGTCGTTTTCTCCATGTCCTCAGGCGCCATTTTGATTTGGTTGTAGCCTGAGAAGCCGTCCATGAAGGAAAACACTTTATGTTGTGTCGTATTGTCAACTAGAACATCAATGTGGAGCAGTGGGAAATCATCCTTAGGGCTTGCCCTATTCAAACCTCTGTAGTCTAAGCACATTCGTACTTTGCCGTCCTTTTTGGGCACGGGAACAACATTGGCAACCCACTGTGGATAGGAAGTGACGGCCAATAATCTGGCATTGAATTATTTCATGACTTCTGCTTTGATCTTCTCTGACATGTCTGGTCGCATCCGAAGGACCTTTAGTTTTACCGGTGGACAGTCTTCTTTTGTTGGTAGACGATGTACCACAATATCTGAATCAAGTCCCGGCATGTCTTCATACAACCAGGCAAAGACCTCAACATACCCGTGTAGTAATTGAATCATATGCTCTTGGACACTGCGTTCCAGATTGGCACCCACCTTGACTTCTCTTTTGTCTTCTTCGATAGCTAGGTTAATTGTATCTACTGGTTCCTCGTGGGGCTGAATGGTCCTCTCTTCTTGTTGTAGTAACCTGGTGAGTTCCCCTCGTACTTCACAATCTTCCTCACCTTCGCCTTCGGCTTGGTAGATTAGATTTTCAGAATCACAGAAGGCCATAGCAAAACTGTTACCCATGGGATCCCGAGTGGATGTAGACCTGCATTGTGAGTGTGAGTGTGTGTAAGAGTATAGCTATCTTTGAAAGAAATGAAAATGTAAAAAGAAAAACAATGAGCACAAAGTTGGTATGCAAAAAACGTCCATGATTCATTGATGTCATATGAAAATGAGATAATAACCCTTAAAAATGGACCATTGTGCCTCAGGTAAGATACAAGGTTTTAAGAGTCTGAATTGTTTTAATATTACAGATCCGACAAAATGTAAAGACAAATTATTGTGGGATAAATGTGATTGGGATAAAATCTCTAGCTTCCCAGTTGTTGAGCCCTCCACTGACAGTTGGGAAAATCCAATCCTCCAGGTTATAGCTGTCTTCATCATCCTCCATGGCCCTGACTTGGTGGTTACTGATCTTCAAGGGTGGTCCTCCGGAACGAGCGCAGCGTACAACCTTCTGGGCACCTGAAGTGAAACCCAGACCAAATTTGTCAGATTTGTATGGGATATCTGGGAGTTGGCCCTAAATAGTGCACCCACCTTCTTCTATCACTGTCTTGGCGTCCTTCAAAGATGAGATTTTGAGTAGAGGCCTTGTAATCTTGGGATCCTGAGACACAACCTTGGTTACTGCCACAGTCTGCGGGACTTCTTCAAAGTGCTGGAATGGAGTTTCAATAAATTCACCATCTAGTTCCACATATCTGAAGGATTTTAGATGGCTGACCATATACTCTTCTTCTCCATGAACGGTGATGATTTTCCCTTGAATTGGATATTTCAGCATTTGATGCAACGTAGAAGTAACGGCACCAGCATTGTGAATCCATGGTCGGCCTAATAAGCAGGAATATAAAGGGCGAATATCCATTACATAAAAATTTGAATCAAATGTTTGGGTTACAACTTTTATGGGGATGTCCACTTCCCCATGCACCATACTTTTTGAGTCGTCAAAGGCCCTCACTACTATGTTGCTCAGTTTCAATGTCAATCCTTCACAGTCAAGCCTATCAAGAGTCTTTTTAGGCAACACATTCAGAGACGAACCAGTGTCCACCAAAACATGATCCAAGGTCGTGCCCCTGCATTCGACTGACACACGCAATGCTTCATTATGCTTCCTCCCTCTTGGAGTTAAATCAGCACTTGAAAAACGTAAACCATTATCCATAGTCAAGCTGGCCACGTAGTCTTGGAACTGGTCAGCAGATGTTTCTTGGGGTACATGGGCAGTTTTGAGGAATTTTACCAAGGCTTTTGCATGAGCCTCAGAACATAATAATAAAGCCAACATGGAAATTTTTGATGGAGTTTGCCCCAGTTGCTCGACTACGTTGCAGTCACTTCTTTTTATGATCTTTAGAATTTCCTCCATCTCTTTTTGGGAGGTCTCGGGGATATCTAATGATTGCGCCTTCGTCCGGACAGGCTCAACCATAATACCTTTTCCTCGAGTCTCGATTGACTCGGTAGTAGGAATGTCAGTAGGGGTGATAACAGGGATTGTAACAGTTTTGTCAACAAGAGTATTGGCAGAGATGATTGCAGGACTGGGAACAGCTTTTGGAGGATCAATAACAACATGAATGATTACGGGTCCAGAAATAGATTTTGGAGGAGCAATTTCTAGAGAGAATACCCTTCCCCTGCGGGTTATCTTGCTAGTCCCTTTAATGTTACTGATATCGGAGTCAACTTTCTCAGAACTTGAATCTTCAGTAGCTGGCCAATCTTGCTTGATACTGTGGTAGTAGACATCACCGCCATAATTCAATGGGACGGTTTTGTCTGACGAATACGGGATTGTTCCAGGCATTATAATTATCAACGGAGCCACTTTAGGAACTGATGTAATTCTAACTGGTCTTTTTGGTGGAGACCCTAAAAGAATTGTCGAAAATGGTCACGATGGAAACATCATTATAAGAAACAGTTGGAATTGAAGTCTTCTCGAACAAAATCTCCTTGTTATCTATTAGGCATTGAACGCATGCTTTTAACAACGGACAGCTGGTTGGTGAGGATAAACAAAAATGACAGCTTTCATCACATCCTGGGAATACATCAGCATTCAATAAGTTCTTTTTGATAGTCAAGAGTGGGGTCACAAGTTCATCAACTGAAGTAACAAACATATCTTCCTCAATAATGTTGACATTACGGTTGTGCTTGGGCATAGGGGCAGTGATTACATTGGGAATTTATAGCGTGTTGATTTCGATCTCTTTGGCTTCAAGTAGGTATTGTACTTTGTTTTACAGAGCACAATAGTTGTTAGTGTCATGGCCGGTACTCTTAGAATGGTATGCACAGCGGGTATTGGGATGATAATGAGGAGAGGTTGTGTTAGGATTCTTTGTAGCTTCTTCCAAAGTCACTAGATTGGATCTTAACAAATGCGGCAATACTTGAGATAGTGTCATATTAATTTGGGTGAACTGTCTAACTGGTCTTTCCATTCTTGGCCAGTTGCTTCTTTGCTGAGCAGGTGCAGGTTTAGGAATCATGACAGCCCCCACCATTGGACGGCGTTCAACCCTGTCTTGATTTCTCTGAGGATATATAGCAACAACTGCTTTATTTCCAATGAATGGTTTCCTTACAGCAGCAGAGGATGCATCTTTTTGAATCTCCCATTCTTTATCCCGGCCTCCACCATTTCTCTGGTCAATATCAATTCAGTAAAACCCGCCGAAGAGCTGCCAATTAAGTGATTGAAGAAAGGTTCGGAGAAGGTGCCCAAAAACATGTCTACTAATTCTATTTCAGATAGGGGAGGCTGAAACCTTCCAGCTAAGTTCCTCAATTTTTGCACATAGCCTTTAAAGCCCTCACTTGAGACCATGGCCATGTAATTGCAAGCTTCTCAAGTCATGTTTAAAGCATTAGTTTTGATGAAGACAACATGGATATCAACATTCAAAGGATGTGCAAAAAGTTTATTAATATCATATAAAACCTTGTTACAAGTCTTGAAGATTAGAAGAAGAATTATTAAAGAAATAACAAATGTCAAAAGGTATAAATAATTCTTAAACTTGAATATAGATGTTCACAAATATGCATTCATAATCATATACATATCCCACATTTTTAACAATAAGAAAAACTATGTTTGAAATCTTTTTCAAAAGGATTTTTTGAAAATAAACTTTCAGGAACCGGTTCCTACCTAACAGGGAACCGGGTTCCAAACTTGTTCAAAAATAACTTCCCTGGAATTTGTACCAAGAACCGGGTTGTACCTATAGGGGAACCGGTTCCTGCGTGTTATTTTTGAATTCTGGGTTATAACGTTCACTAAGAACCGGGTTCTTCCTGGGTCGGAACCGGTTCCCAACGAACCAGTACATATTTTCTTTTGTTTTTTGAACATAATTCAAATGGTATTCTTTCATGATTGCATTGCATCTTTTCATATCAAATGACATGAATGAAGAGGTATTTGTGATATTATAAATTGTGCAGATTTTCAAATTCAAATTACCTTCTTCAATTAACAATTTTCATCATTCAAATTTGCATATTCTTACAAACTTTCAAGTGTTCTTACAAATCATAAATTTTGTGAAACTTGCCATATACATTTTCATTAAGAAATCATGACAAGTTTCATACATTCATTATGAACATTTATAATCATTGCTTGAGAATTATTTCTTTCTTGAAGAAGAAGATCAATCAAAGATTGATAGTGCTCTCCATCTCTTTCAAATAAATCATTGTATTACAAAAAGAAAGTATTCCCTTACTATCCAGGATTGTTGGAAGTAAGTGTTGTGATTTGAAGAGGATTGTTCTTCATTCACATTAGTGTTTGTTTGACCTTAAAGGTGTTAAGAACCTTTGGTCACCCTATAGGTTAGATAGTAAGCATAGGCTGTACAATCATTCTAAACTATAGTGAAATCTCTTTTGTGTTGGAAAGGGGACTGGAGTACTCTCGGATTGTGAGGGGAACCAGGATATATCGCCGTGTTCTTTACTTTTCCGCTTTTATCGTTTTCATCACCATAATCAAGAAAAGATAAGATATAGTCAAAAACCTTCAAACACTTAACCACAAATTACTACAAGTATTCTCATAAAACCGAATGAATTTTTATATACCTAATTCACCCCCCCTCTTAGGCACTCTTAGACTTACAATTGGCATCAGAGCAAGTTATAGGTAAATTGTTCCTAAAGATCCAGAATGGCTTCCGCAAATCAAAATCCGGTTTTCAAAGATGGTGGTAGTAACAACAAGCCTCCATTGTTTTGTGGTGAATACTTTGACTTTTGGAAAATTCGCATGAAGGCTCATCTTGAAGCGCAAGGAGAAGAAATATGGAATGCTGTTGAGAATGGTCCATTTACTCTGGTGTGTGTTGTCAATGGTGTTGGGTCATCAAAGCCTAAAGCATCATGGGATGACGATGACAAGAAAAAAGTTCTCTTTGACAAAAAGGAAATCAATATTCTCCAAAGTGCTCTTAGTATGGATGAATTTTTCCGAGTATCGGCATGTACAACGGCAAAGGAAATTTGGGATACTCTTGTAGAAACTCATGAAGGAACCGCCAAAGTCAAAAGGTCTAGATTGAACACTTTGAGTCAAGAATATGAATTATTCAGAATGCTGCCCGGAGAATCCATCCTTGACTTGCAAAAGAGATTCTTTCACTTGACAAACCATTTGAAGGCACTCGGTAAGACTTTAACTAACGATGAATTAAATCTTAAAGTGCTTAGGTCTTTAACTAGGGAATGGCAACCAAAAGTGATGGCAATATCCGAAAAGAAAAGCCTAGCAACTATGACTTCCGCAACACTTTTCGGAAAGCTTCAAGAATATGAGACAGAACTTGGAAGGCTTGAAAAATATGAGAATCATGAGAAGAAATCCAAAGGCATTGCTTTGAAAGTTGATTCAAAAGAAAGTCAAGATAAAGATGCATCGGAGGAAGATGAAAACTTCTTGCTTCTTGTAAAAAGGTTAGGAAAATATTTTGGTCATAAAAATAATCTTCATAATGCTAACTTTGTCAAAAGAAAGAAATTTTATAAGCATAAAGATAAAGAAGCCTCCACATCAAAACAAGATGTCACATGCTATGAATGTGGAAAGCAAGGTCACATAAAGCCGGATTGTCCAAAACTCTCCAAGAAAAATGGATTCAAAGGAAAAAAGGAGTTCAAGAACAAAAGGGCTTATGTTGCATGGAAAGATAATGATATGAGCAATTCATCGGAATCGGAAAGCGACGAATGTGCAAACTTAGCCTTAATGGCATCGCATCACTCCGACGATGAAGAAGAGGTTAGTAATGAATTTAATATTTTTGATGATGATGTTCAAGGTGCAATTGATGAACTCTTGAAAGAATACAAAAGTTTATACAAAAAGGTGTCAAAACAAGAAAAAGAACTTCTAACTTGTCTAGAAAAAATTGACACCATGACTAAAGATTTTGATCTTCAAAAACAGAATTTTATTAAAGAAAAGGAAAACTTTGCATGCTCCAAGTGTGAATCAAATGTCTTTCAAATTGTTCAATTGAAAAGAGTCATTGAACGATATGAAAAAGGACAAATAGGATTGGAAGGATTACTAAGCCAACAATGTTATCCAAATGATAAAAGAGGTCTTGGTTATGTGAATACTAAGAAACCAAGTAACAATCCCACTTTTTTTGTAAAGGCTAGTAATAGTTCCAATCCCAAGAAAGTAGAAAAGAAGCAAGTTGTTCATAATCATCAAAAGAAAAAGGCTAATGTATCTAAAAGAAAACAAATTCCTAGATACAAGAGCAAATTTGTTCCAAACTGTTTTTACTGTGGTATTATTGGACACACACCCAATGCATGCTATATTAGAAATTTCAGTATGGCTAGTAGACATTATGCATGGGTGAAAAAGGGAACTAACTATGAAGGACCCAAGGCAACTTGGGTACCTAACAAGAAATAATTTGTTTGTGTAGGTATGCTTGAAATCCACATCAAATGTTTGGTATCTTGATAGTGGATGTTCAAAGCATATGACAGGAGATGTACACCAATTTTCATATCTAGCACATAAAGCCAAAGGGTATGTCACCTATGGAGACAACACCAAAGGAAAGATACTTGGCGTTGGAATAGTTGGCACACCTCCATCCATTCAAATTGAGGATGTTCTCTATGTTGAAGGATTAAAGCACAACCTTCTTAGCATAAGTCAACTTTGCGATAGAGGGTTCAAGATCAAATTCAACAAAGAAGAATGCCTTATTATGGATGAGGCAACCAATGAGGTAAAACTCAAAGGTATAAGAATTAATAATATATTTATGATTTCCCTTGATGATCCATCTTTGAAGGTAAAATTTCTCATGGCAAACAATGATGATTCATGGGTTTGGCATAAAAGGATTGCTCATATTCATATGGAACACTTGAATAAACTAATCAAGCGTGATCTTGTCATTGGTTTGCCTAAGAGAAAATTTGTCAAAGATAGACTTTGTGATGCTTGTCAAAAAGGGAAACAAACAAAATCATCTTTCAAATCTAAGAATGTGGTGTCTACTACAAGGCCACTACAATTGTTACACATGGATCTCTTTGGTCCATCAAGAACAAAAAGCTTCAGAGGTAATGTATACGCTTTGGTTATTGTTGATGATTTTTCTAGATATTCTTGGACTTTGTTTCTTGTGCAGAAAAGTGATGCCTTTAAAGCTTTTAAGAAGTATGTTAAGCAAATCCAAAATGAAAAATCACTAAAGATTGTATCCATAAGAAGTGATCATGGTGGAGAATTCCAAAATGCACAATTTGAAGAATTTTGTGAAGAACATGGTATCTCTCATAATTTTTCAGCACCTAGAACTCCATAACAAAATGGAGTAGTTGAAAGAAAGAATAGGTTTCTAGTGGAACTTGCAAGAACAATGCTTAGTGATGCAAATCTTCCTAAATATTTTTGGGCGGATGCGGTTAGTACGACATGTTATGTTGGAAATCGAGTTATCATTAGACCTATAATAAAGAAGACTCCATATGAACTCTTCAAAGGAAGAAAGCCAAATATTGCTCACTTCCACATTTTTGGATGCAAGTGTTTTGTTCTTAACAATGACAAAGACAATCTCGGTAAGTTTGACGAGAAATCCGACGAAGAGGAAGTAGTTGTGTGTGATGATGATGATCCTATAGATTTACCCCCGGAAGAACTTTCAAATGATCAAGTTGTGAAATCACTGGAAAATCAAGAAGACATTGTACAACAAGATTCAAACATCAATGATCTACCAAAAGAATGGAGAACTCATAGAGACCATCCTATTGACAAAATTATTGGTGACATTAGCCAAGGAGTATCAACAAGATTAAATCTAAAAGATGCTTTCTTAAACATGGCGTTTGTTTCTCAAATTGAACCTACCAAAGTTGATGAAGCCTTAGAAGATGATCAATGGATTATTGCTATGCAAGAAGAATTAAATCAATTCGAGAGAAATCAAGTTTGGGAACTTGTTCCTAGACCAAGTGGTAAACACATCATAGGTACCCGATGGGTGTTTAAGAACAAACTTGATGAGAATGGTCTAATTGTTCGAAACAAAGCAAGGTTGGTTGCCCAAGGCTACAATCAAGAGGAAGGAATCGACTTTGAAGAAACATTTGCTCCGGTTGCAAGGTTAGAAGCTATACGTCTTTTACTTGCTTATGCTTGTTCATTAAATTTTCAGCTTTTTCAAATGGACGTCAAAAGCGCATTCTTGAATGGATACATCAATGAAGAAGTCTATGTCAAACAACCTCCGGGATTTGAAGACTTCAAACATCCTACACATGTCTTTAAGTTGAGAAAGGCTCTTTAAGGCTTAAAGCAAGCACCAAGAGCATGGTATGATAGAGTTAGCAATTTTTTTTGTGAAAAAGGTTTCGAAAAGGGTAAGGTTGATAAAACTTTGTTCATTAAGAAAATCAAAAGTAACACTTTATTGGTTCAAGTCTATGTTGATGATATCATTTTTGGATCGACTAACAAAGAAATGTGTGAGGAATTCTCATTGATGATGCAAGGAGAATTCGAGATGTCTATGATGGGAAAGATGAACTACTTTCTTGGACTACAAATCAAGCAACTAAAAGATGGAATCTTCATCAACCAATCTAAGTATTGCAAAGAATTATTGAAAAAGTTTGATATGGAAAATTGTAAAGAAATGAATACTCCAATGGGCTCCGGTACATATGTTGATCAAGATGAATCCGGTACTCCAATTGATATTACAAAATACCGAGGTATGATTGGTTCCTTATTGTATTTGACGGCAAGTCGTCCTGACATAATGTTTAGTGTTTGTCTTTGTGCTCTCTTTCAAGCAAATCCAAAGGAATCACACCTCATGGCAGTTAAAAGGATCATGAAGTATCTCAAAGGAACAACCAATGTCGGCTTATGGTATCCTAAAGGTAGTATTTGCACTTTAATAGGCTATTCTGACGCGGATTATGCAGGTTGTAAAACTGATCGTAAAAGCACAAGTGGTACTTGTCACATTATTGGAAATGCATTAGTATTATGGGCTTGTAAAAAGCAAGCATGTGTTGCTCTTAGCACGGCTGAAGCAGAATACATAGCAGCGGGTAGTTGTTGTGCACAAATTCTTTGGCTCAAGCAACAACTCCGTGATTACGGACTTGATCTCGGATGCATTCCTCTTCGTTGCGACAATACAAGTGCTATCAATATTACAAAGAATCTGGTCATGCATTCAAGAACCAAACATATAGATATTCGACATCATTTTCTCCGTGATCATGTACTTCAAGGAGATGTCGAAGTCACTTTTGTGGATACTCATAACCAACTCGCAGATATCTTCACAAAACCGCTTGCTCGAGAACCATTCTTCAAAATCCGAAGAGAACTTGGTATTTTGGATGAAGGTGATCTCTAAATGTTTCTCATAAGGTGCACGTCTTAATTTTTATTCAAAAAAATTTATGTTTCAGTACACTCTGCTTCTACTCCTTCTTTTATATGTTTTTATTTGATAAAAAAATGTGTGTGGTTGTGTTTAAAATTGTTTATGTTTTTTAAATGAATTTGTTTCACTCTTTTTCCCCATCCTTTTTGATGTTAACAAAGGGTGAGAAGAATATGCATATGTGTTGTTTTGTTTCAAAAAATTGCAGGCCAAAATAACTATCATGAATATGCATATGTGTTGTTTTGTTTCAAAGAAATTGCAGGCCAAAATAACTATCATAAAACTCACTCCAAAATTCAAAGAATCATGGACTTAGGGGAAGCATACAATTTAGGGGGAGCCTTGCATTTGCTTAACATTTTTGCTACACAAAACAACATAAACATTTCAAGAATTGTTTTCAAGACTTGGTTGTCATCATCAAAAATGGGGAGAATGTAATTGCAAGCTTCTCAAGTCATGTTTAAAGCATTGGTTTTGATGAAGACAACATGGATATCAACATTCAAAGGATGTGCAAAAAGTTTATCAATATCATATAAAACCTTGTTACAAGTCTTGAAGATTAGAAGAAGAATTATTAAAGAAACAACAAATGTCAAAAGGTATAAATAATTCTTAAACTTGAATATAGATGTTCACAAATATGCATTCATAATCATATACATATCCCACGTTTTTAACAATAAGAAAAACTATGTTTGAAATCTTTTTCAAAAGGATTTTTTGAAAATAAACTTTCAGGAACCGGTTCCTACCTAACAGGGAACCGGGTTCCAAACTTGTTCAAAAATCACTTCCCTGAAATTTGTACCAGGAACCGGGTTGTACCTATAGAGGAACCGGTTCCTGCGTGTTATTTTTGAATTCTGGGTTATAACGTTCACTAAGAACCGGGTTCTTCCTGGGTCGGAACCGGTTCCCGGCGAACTAGTACAGATTTTCTTTTGTTTTTTGAACATAATTCAAATGGTATTCTTTCATGATTGCATTGCATCTTTTCATATCAAATGGCATGAATGAAGAGGTATTTGTGACATTATAAATTGTGCAGATTTTCAAATTCAAATTACCTTCTTCAATTAACAATTTTCATCATTCAAATTTGCATATTCTTACAAACTTTTAAGTGTTCTTACAAATCATAAATTTTGTGAAACTCGCCATATACATTTTCATTAAGAAATCATTACAAGTTTCATACATTCATTGTGAACATTTATAATCATTGCTTGAGAATTGTTTCTTTCTTGAAGAAGAAGATCAATCAAAGATTGATAGTGCTCTCCATCTCTTTCAAATAAATCATTGTATTACAAAAAGAAAGTATTCCCTTACTATCCAGGATTGTTGGAAGTAAGTGTTGTGATTTGAAGAGGATTGTTCTTCATTCACATTAGTGTTTGTTTGACCTTAAAGGTGTTAAGAACCTTTGGTCACCCTATAGGTTAGATAGAAAGCATAGGTTGTACAATCATTCTAAACTATAGTGAAATCTCTTTCGTGTTGGAAAGGGGACTGGAGTACTCTCGGATTGTGAGGGGAACCATGATATATCGCCGTGTTCTTTACTTTTCCGCTTTTATCGTTTTCATCACCATAATCAAGAAAAGATAAGATATAGTCAAAAACCTTCAAACACTTAACCACAAATTACTACAAGTATTCTCATAAAACCGAATAAATTTTTATATACCTAATTCACCCCCCCTCTTAGGCACTCTTAGACTTACAGGCCATACTCTGGAGTTGAGTACGGGTGGGCGCAAGATCAGCATTGTATTGGTATTGTTTGTAAAAGGCAGCAACCAGATCTTCCTAGTTATGAACATTGGCTCTTTCTAACTGATAAAACCAATCAAGTTGAGTTCCAGACAGACTGTCTTGAAATAAGTGTACCCATAAATCCTTGTCAGCGGTATGAGGCTGGATTTTCCTTACATAAGATCGGAGATGCATTTTGTGACATGAAACTCCGTCATATTTGGTGAACACCGGTGCTTTGAATTTTGGAGGAATGACAATCCCTGATACTAATCCCAACTCCTCAAAGTCCAATCCAGGAACTTTTTGGATTTCCATTGCACCTAACCGTTCTTCTAGATGCTTATTCTTGTCGTCGGCCGGAGGGTATTGTTCTTCAGAATAATCTTTTTCTTCCTATTCCTCTTCTGAATCTGGCTGGACAACTGCTTCCTTGCCTTTCCCATCTTGATTGTCTTTCTCACCAGATGATGTAGCAAAGTCTAAAGTCCTTATTGCTTGTCCTTGGAATCTTCTTCCCATATTTAGAACTCCGGTTATTTTCTTTTTCTTCTTTTTCTCTTCAACCAACAAGGTATTCAACTCTTCTTGTCCTTTGGCTAGAGTTAAGAACATCTGTTGAAATTGAGCATTTTGTTCTTGGAGGTCCTTCACCGTTTGCTCGAGATCCATCTTACTGAAATAAATAGTAGAAAGATGAGGAGACTTATTGCAAGAAACCTTCTTATGTTATGATGAATGGTAAATGCATTTGCAATGATTTCAAGGATTTTAAAGATTCAAATTTGTTTTAGACAAAAAGAAAACACATGTTATATTAATAAATTAAAGCTTGAGTACATCAATGCCTCTTTGGGAAAAATAATACAAAAACTCTAAGATAAAAAGATAGTAAGCATCCTCTTTGGTGCGATGTAGGCATTCAAGTTCCGCTCCTCGTGGAGTTGCTTAGTGAGTTCAAAAACCTTCTTCTCGCTAGCATAGAATTGGGCTTCGAAGGTGTCTCGCTCACCCTTTGGTTGTATTCAATCTCTTTGTAAGTCTTCAAGAGAGGTGGGCATGTCAGGATGCAGGACAGTGTATGGAACATCTCCTTCCATAACAGGATCAATGGTTACCAGGAGAATGGAGGGATAAGGCATCATAAGACTCTAAGTACGAGTTCATACCCATTTAAGGTAAGGCTCAAGAGGGATGGAATTCTTATGCCCCAATGTCTTTCTATCTACCTTGTTTAACATACTCCAAGCTCGGATAAATCTCTGGCGAAGATCTTGATCGTCGTTCTCGTAGTCAAATACCAAACCTTGAATGAGCATCTCATGTGGACCATCCTTTTGGGCGTAACCAAATTGTCTTAAGGCTAAGTAGGGGTTGTAGGTGATACCTCTCCAAATGACAAGTACAGGTACATTAGGGAATTCTCCATAACGATCGATAATACTAATATTCTCTATAGATCGGGAACACCAATGTATGTCTGATGTTTGAGTGTCATCAACCTTTGTGACCACCTTGAACCTTGCTCATTCTTTAATACATATTGGGGAAGATGCGAAATAAAACATCTCGCCAAGAGAGGAGTGCAACACATAAGGACACCTGTTTTCTTCATAGTGCGAGGGTGAAAATAATGTATAATATAGAAAAGTAGGCACCGGGTTGCGGGATATAAGGATTTTGACGGTGTTCACATCTAAGAGTTGGTCAGGATTTGGAAACGAAACATCCCATAGATGAGGAGAGCCACAATTTCCTCAAAGGCTTGCAAATCCAAGGAGTTCCAACTGTTTTGGGCCTTCTCAAACAAGAACTTTTCTAGGAAACCTTTGACACCACTCCTTGTTTCCCAATTAGTTGTGACATCAGATGATTGCAAGTGTAGAGCTTGAGCAATCTCTTATGGCTTTGGGTTTCTTTCTGTACCGTTGAAAGTTAGTTGATTGAGAATGAGAATTCTCAAGAGTTGGGAGAATTCGTTCAAAGTTGGCACAAGTTGATAATCGGGAAATTTGAAGCAATGGTGTAAAGGATCAAAGAACTGAAAGAGAACATTTATCATGTCTTCTTCGGTGTTGGAGGTGACCAAGTTGAGTAGGCGACCACGTCTCTCGGTGAATGGATAATTTTCTAGAACCCTTTAAGCTATCTCCTTAAGTTATGGAGGGATCCTTACAAGATTGACTTGAATGGTTTTCCTGCGAATAGAATCCATGTCCTACAAAACAGAACAAAAGTAAATCCCAAAATCCTTGAATCCTTGAAATGTTTAGAGAATGAATATGATGTTATGATGTTCATGATGTTATGTACAAGTATGTATACACAAACAAAGCAAACAAGTCCTTATTTTTAGGCTTGCATGAGGTTTCATAGATAAGTACCCTCTTGAAGTTTAGTTGGCTCAAACCTGTCCTAGCAATAGTAACTGGGTTCTAAGGATCTCAATAACACTGGTTTGTTTCCTTGGTCATTTATTCAACACAAGCCTCTTTAATGGCGACCTAAATATCCCAAAAAACCAAACCTTAATGAGTGTAGTATCGAGTATCTACCAACTTCGAACTGCACCAAAGCCGATCATCTCACTACGTCCTAAAGGCCAAGTTGGTCAAGTAAAGGTTCTAAAAGTTCATTAGTGCTTCATGACATCACTCAGAGGCCCCCGTATTCTCCTTGATTAACTCAAGGTCTACCGGTACCCACAAATATGTCACACTAACGTAGCTATTGCTTAAACCATGTCGATATACCCCGCATAGTTTCCACAACGTATTGCTACTTACCTATAAGGTATCCCAAATCCGGGTAGAGGATTAAAACCCAAACAAAGAACCATAATGTAAAGCATACAAGTCAAACAATGAAAGCAAGTAAATGTGATCTAACCCTAAGGTAACCCCACTTTTAAAAATTCCCCAGCAGAGTCGCCAGTTCTGTGATACGGTGGGAGAACTGACTTGAAGGTTTTGCATTTGATCGCAAATGTTGCGGTTAGCAAGAGTCGCCACCGACTTTTCTTTTATCCAAAAGGAAAGGTGAAAAAGCATAGGAAAGACCTTTGAGATTACTTCTTGAGTTCGGGGGGTAGATTATGAAAAGGGAAGGTATTAGCATCCTTTTCATCCATGGTTTTCCATGGGCTCTTAGTTACTTGCTAAATCACTTGCTTTTTGTTTGAAATTGTGCTTTGTGTGGTTTTTGAAAGTATTTTGTAAAGAGGCCATTGTTTAGGCAATCTTTGTAATGATTCTCATTCGTAAGAATGTATACAAAGATGTTGATCTTTTTTAGAAATGTTTTCATGTTCGTAAGATGTTTTGAAAGTGTAAGTGTTTGTTTTGAAAATAGCAAGGAGTTTTGTTTTGAAATTGAGCAAGTAACTAGGAGCATTCTACCTACTCAAAAGTCTTTTATGTTCATTTCCTCTTCCTTTCACATTGTTATCTTACCATTAATTTGGTAAGTAATCCTATCTTTGGATGTAAACGGGACGGGCGTGGATCATCGTATAACCATGATTAGCACTGTTGCAAGGTATTTTAGCATTATTTTTTAGGGACTAAGATCAATTGAAAGGCAACTTATATAGCGTCATCGAGGGACTATGATCTTATATTTTGTTTGTTTTTGCTAAGATACCTCACATGCGTAATATGGCCATTTTTGTAAAGGCAACCAAGTGGATTTACCCTAGGAGGTACTTGTGCGCAAATGTATTGTTTTTCATGCTTGATTTTGTCTTTGATTAGGATTTTCTAATTGACTGGTTTTAGTCTTTCCATTCAAACCCTAATTACTAGCATTTGTATATAAAAGCGATAAATTGCGGAATTTAAAGTTACTACGCTATTACAATACTTGTGGGAGGGGGTGTACAAATTATAAATAGGGATTGCAATAAAGTAAACCTAATTAATCTATTAAAACCGTATTGAATTTGTACAAGAATTGAAATAAATAATGTACATAATGAATAAATATATATGAATGCAAATGTGAAGAAAATGGATATTTTTGTTTGGATTTTTTAGGAAAAGGGAATTTGTTTTACCCTAATTAATTAAAAGAAAATAATTAATTAAAAGTAAAACCTAAATTTACTAAGAAAAGATTTTAAATAAAACCCTAAATCTATTAATTGATTAAAAGGAAATTAAGTTTAAGAAAAGTATTTTTTGTATTTTTATCTTTAAAATAATTTATAGTATTATAAAATATTTTTGGTCTTTTTATATTTCAAAATAATATATTCAAATGGTGTAAAAGAAGATAACTAAAACCTATTTTTTAATTAAATTTACAAAGATAATTAGTAAAATAAAAAAGTATTGATTAAATAAAATAATTTTTATGGGAAAAAATAAATAAACAATGTCAAAATATAAATCTACTATTTTTCTATTTTTTATGATTTTTTAATATTAGAAAAATATTTAAGAAAATAAATAAATAATTAAAACTAGGCCACGGGTGTTGATAGCCTGCAAGGGGGTTAGAGGTAAGAAAAAAAACATAGAGGCCCAAAGGGAGGCCCAGTGCCTGCAAAAAAGAAAGTCAAAATGTATGGAAAAAATGTAAAAAAAATCAAAAGGGTACCACTGGGGCTCGAGCCCAGGTCCCTCTGGTTACAGGCGCGCGCTTCTACCATTGGGATGGCTATACATCTGTTTATATAAATCAAACAATAAATACATATGGTAAACATGTTCCTGAGGCCAACTTCATCTTCAACCTCACGCCCAACCAGAAGCTTTGTAACTCAATCAATCCTCAACAAAAATGAAAACTGTAAACTGGAAACTTGTAGCAAATTTCCTCAGGATTTCAGAAATGCAAAGCAAAATAATTATAACTCAAAGATAAACATGAATTTTAATGGCCCTATTCTGAACCCTAAAAATCTCAGAAATTTCAATCTTAAAATTCTCTGAGCTCAAACAAAATTAATGAAAACTATGAACATGGTTAGCTTTAGGGCAGTGATATCTACATGTTTCATTCACAAATAAATCATTGATGATGCTTGTACAAAAAGTTCCAAAGTTAAAAAATTACCTTGTAAGAGGGTATCGGGTTTGGAGTTTGAGCAGCTTTCAATGAGTTCCAATGATTGGATTATCTTCCTCAAGTTCCCAGGAAGCTAATAGGATGTTTAGCTTGAGCTGAAAGTGCCTGAGGAGTTCTGGAGAAGTCCAAGTGCAAAGCTCTATTTTTGAAAATGGTGGATGATGATGGAGGTATTATAGTAGTGTTGCAGGTATTAGGGTTGTTTGTGTATGTTGTTTAGAAGCTTTTGAAAGTAAATTGCCAAGAAACGCACAAGTAGATTTGAAGATTGACTTCAAAACTCAGAAATGACAAGTTTTGAAGTTTTTTTGGTGATTCTGTGTTCTAAGGGTTTTCAGGGCTTAAACATGTGTGTGTTTTATGGAAAATCGTTTGTGTATGTATAAGCAAAAGGGTTTGAGTGTATTATAAAGTCAGAAGTACAAGTTTCAAGCTATTTGCTAGGTTGCTTGATTTTCAAGAAAAGTGGGAAACCAAGTTTCAATGTGAAGTACAAGCATGGGTTGGGTGATTTTAAGTGTCTAAACCATGTCACTTGTGTTATGAGACATGTATGATCAGAAGAGAACAAGTGCAAGGCTCAAGAATAAGTTTTGTACAAAAAGTAACTTTATTAAAATGGCAATGTGCACTTTCTTCCCAAAATGGATATAAAGCATGGCCTTGCATTGAATGCTTGAAATGAGACCTCTAACAGTTGTGCAAGTAATTAATTATAGAGTGCCTAACAAGTTTGAGGCCTAAAAAGTAGAGGTTATGCAACATAACTTTGAATTTTGAATTTGTTCATCACAAAATGACTTGTAATTCAAATGATAAAACCCTAACTTCATCTCATTGATTCTCCCTACTCAAAAATGATATCTAGGAGTTCTTATTTTGGAAAGCTTGCAATGTGCTCTACACCCAATATTTGAATTGCTTTTGAAGATTCCCCTTGGAACTATATGAAAAAGTTCCATGAAGTTGGGTTAAAATCCTGACCAAATTAGGGTAAAATTTCACTAAGTGTTTTGTTTCATGACCATGTATTCTTAAAATTATAACTTGAGATCCAAGCACTTTTGGAAGGAGTTGTGTGAATCAAAGTTGTGGATTTCATGGAGATCTACAACTTTCATGTTGGAAGTTGATTTTGAATCAGCTTACATCATGGTGAAAAGTTTGCTTAAAGTTATGAAAAAATACGAAATTTCCAACACTTAGAAAAATTTCTAAGTTTAGAAATTTTAACTTTTTAAAATGAAATCTTGAATTTTGGATTTCTTGATGAATAAGTTTCATATTTTGACATGTTTTGATGAATTGTGATATTTGACATTTGATTTTAACCAAAAAGTCAAAGTTTGACTTTTTAGTATACAATTGACTTTTGATTAGTTGGCTGAAAATTCATTTGTCAATCCATTGGATTTGAGCAATATTTTGAGCCACGTCATTAGGTCAAAATGATTCAATTTGACTCTTGAGATAATTCCTTAAACCAATTGATCATTTGTTAGGTCAAAAATCGGAAATTGCCCTTTCCTAGTCAAAACCCTAATTTTGGCCATTTTGCCCTTTTGAAGATTTGATCAAATTTCTTGAAGAATTATGGTCAAAACTTGATCAAATGATACATATGAGTTCAAAATGTTGATGTGGATCAAAAATCATGAAGTTTGACTGTAAATTTGTCATAGTTGACTTTTTTCACAATACAGTTGATTTTTAGGTCAACTGCTCAATTGACTGAGCAAAAGTGTGATCCAAAGCTTGAAACTTGACATGATCTTGGGGTCCATAATTATCAATGAAAGTCATATGGGGCATTGGAAGTCCAAATATCCTTGTGCAATCTCAAACCCTAATTTTGGTCATCAGTGCTTAAGGATGTGTCTTGAGCTTATCAAACCCTAATGCAGTCTTGAGCCCAAAGGAGATCTTGTGAGCAACTTCTTGATAAATGAGAGGGAAAATTTTGGGGTACAACACACACTAACACTTTACTCCCCCTTTTTAGCCAAAAATTGACAAAAACTAGAGTAAATGTACAATAAAATTAGAAGCATACGTGCAAACAAGCATAATAAACAGATGGAAGCACAAACTTAATTCAAATCATAAATCTTAATTAGAAACAAGAATTGTTGATGGAAACACACATTCATCACAATATTCAGTTTGAACCATAAAATCAAATGGAACCACACATTTCTTCATCATCTTCAGGTGATCTTCCACCTTTTACCCTTGTCAAAAATCCTTCTACACTTCTTGCTGTTGTCACATGTCTTAGGAGTGTTAACAATGAACTCCCTTGCCACCAGTTTAGAGCATGTCTTCTTCAAACCAGACTTTTGACCTTGCCGAGATCTTTTGTTCTATCCTTTAACAATAGCAAATTGCTTAAGCTTATTAAACATAAAAAATAGAGGAAAGATAGAGTATTTGTTTCATTCCATCATACTTGTAATTGCTATAACTCCTCAATAGTGCAAGTTCCTAACCCAATGCTTATGTTCTCAAATTTATTTGCATATAAGGTGTGATACGGTGGGATAACTGACTTGAGGTTTTGCGTTTGTTTTCGTAAATTTTTCGGTTGAGCAAGAGTCGCCACCGACTTTTTATTTTATCCTAAGGAAAGGTTAAAAAGCACAGCAAAAACCTTTGAGATGTTTTCTTGGGTTCGGGGAGTAGGTTATAGAAAGGGAAGGTATTAGCACCCTTTCTATCCATGGTTATCCATGGGCTCTTAGTTACTTGCTTAGATCAACTTGCCTTGATTTTCAATTGTTTGAAATGGTGCTTTGTGTGTGGGTTTGAAAATGTTTTGAAAAGAGGCCAATGTGGTGGCAACCTTTGTAATGATCCATGTTGGGATGTATACAAAGGTGTATGTCTTTTGAAAAGTTTTCAATGTTTTTGAAAGTTGTTTTGAAGGTGTGTTGTGATGTGTGTTTTGAAAAATAGGAAAGTGTTTTTGTTTTGCAAGTTGCCAAGTAACCAAGAGTTGTCTACTCCTAATTTACTCAAAGATCTTTGCTATGTTTTTAACCCTTTTAACAATTTTGCTCCACCATTGTATTTGGTGGACAATCTTGTGTTAGGATGTGAACGGGACGGGCGCGGGTCATCGTTTAGACCATGATTGCAATGGTGCCAAGTATCTTTGGGCAATTTTTCCTTTAAGGGACTTGATCATTTTTTTAGGTAACTTTCGAAAGCGTCTTCGAGGGACTATGATCATTTGAATTGTTTTGTTTTTTCCAAAGATACCTAACATGCAATATGGCCCTTTATTGAAGGCAACAAGTGGAGTAACCTAGGGGTGCAAGTGTGATTAGTGTTGTCCATTTTCATGCTTGTTTATCTTGAATTTAGGTCAAACTATTTGTTGTTTTTTGATTTGCATACAAAACCCTAATTCTGTTATGGCATATTTAGAAAGCTTTTAAAGTGCAGAATTTAAAGGTCCTAAATTATTACAACACAATATATGGGATGTGGGGTACAAATGTTCAAATGGGGATATTTTAGCAAGAAATTAAAACCTAAACTATTACATCCAAATTGAATTATACAAATTATTTAATTGCACAATAATTAAATAAAGATGAGATAAATATGCAAGATGCAAAAAATGATTTTTATATGTATGTAAAAAGGTATTTTTATGTGACAAATAAACAAAAATAAAAATGAATAATTTTTGGTGTTTTTGATGTTTAGGGTAAAACCCTAATTTTGCTAAATAAAATGTATTCATTATTTATTATATGCAATATTTATTAATTATGTACAAAAAATAAATAAAAGGAGGTATATTGTAAAAAAAGGTATTTTTTAAGTTAAATATTAATTAAAAAAATGTATTATTTTTGTGTTTTTAACCTAAATAGACTAATAAATATATAAGTATTTATTATTTATTAAATATATTAAATATGTACAAAAATAAAATATTTAATATTTACAAACAAAAGTATATTTTTTATAAAATGTTTTCAAAGGGTAAAATAAAATAAAAATCAGAAAATAAAAGTGTTTGTATTATTTTTTGTATTTTTAAATAAAAGGTATTATGTATTTATTTACATATAAACTAAATGAAACCAAATAAATATCAAATAAAAATGTAAAAAAAGTGAGAAAAATATTTTTAATTTTTTTTATGCTTTAATAAAAAATAACAAATCAGAATTAAAAAGAAAAAAAATTAAAAATGACAAATAAAACTCAAAATGGGCCAGGGGGTGCATGTGAAATGCAGTGGTGCAAAAAGGAAGAGCAATCTCAGGCCCAGCCCAAGAGAGGTTGTCTTCAACCTCCAGACAAACGTTTGAAAAATGCGCGCGCTCTCTTGCTTCAACCACAACTCCTGATTCCTAGACTTTTAGCACAAACTTATAACATGAAAAATATCAAGCATCAAGCCACGATTCCATACATACCAAGAACTTGATCTAACTCTCAGAAATGAGAGAGAATTTCTCCATCCCTAATTATTGACCTAAGTTTTTTCTAATGTTCAGGTTCCAAATTCTCTCAGCACATGCAATATAAATGGAAAGTAATTATATGTGTAGCTTCAGGGCCATGAGTAGAGCATTTTTCATTCATAAACATAAAGCTAACTCTTCCTAGATTGAGAGATAGAAGTCCATGAACTTACATGTTCAGCTTGGATCGTATCTGGCAATAGAGGTACTTTTAGTGCAATGTGAGGACTTGTGCAGCTTGCTTGAAGGTCAGGGATGCTTCTCCAACCTTTAGCTTGCTTTGAAACCAAATGAATCAAGTTATGGAAGTCAACCTGCAAAACAGAAAAAGTGAAAATGGTGAAGTTGGTTAGAGGTGTTACAGGTCGTGTCCAATGCTTGGGATAGTTTGTATATGTGGTATGGAGTGTGTATGAACTGGTTTTAGCAAAAATGCACGAGCAATTTGAGTTATGGACTTCAAACTGCAGGGATGCCCTGTTTTTGTGCAGTACAATGGTGTTTTGAGGTTTAGGGAGGTATGGAAGGTAGTTATCTCGTGCCTTAGCTCAGGTTTGATGTTTGGAATGTGTACAACAAGTTTGTCTAAGCTTGTGGTTGCAGCAATGAGAGTTGTGTTACAAAATGCAAGGTTTCTTCTCACTTAAGCAAAAATTGTGAACTTGGTTTTCTAGACTTGTGCAGGCCCCCTAATCATGCTGCAACCATCCCTCTTGATCAGTGTGATATGTTCCTGAACTTGTGCCAAAATGATTTGCATTGTACTACTTGGATTGCAAATTTGACATAAAGCCATACTTTTCAAAAATGGATAAAGTGCTTTTTCTAATTAAGGCTTAATTCTTCATCCAATGACCAAATGCACAAAATAATGCCTTGGCACAATGGATTGGCATTTAATTATTGAGTAAGAAAAGGATTAGAGGCCTGTAACAACCTTGCTCATCCTGATTTGAAAAATTGCACAAGTTATGAACATGGAAATGGCTTATGAACAAAGTGAGTTTTGCCCATATTGCCAAATTTGATTCTCCCTAACCACAAGGGTGTTTGATGAGTTCTTGGACATTTTGGAAAGCTTGGAATGTGTAATACAATCCATCTTCGTAATTCAAGTTGAGATTCCAAGTGGAAGCATGTGAAAAGTGTCCATGAAGTTAGGCAAAAATCCTGCCTAAAATAGGTCAAAATTTTTCTAAGTTAAGAATGTTTTGCACCCTTGTTCCAAAAATCATAACTTGAGCTAAAAGCTTCTTTTGAGGAAACTTTGTGAATCAAAGTTGTAGATTTTGCAATGGAATATAACTTTCATGTTTTGAGTTTTCCTTGAATCCAAATGTATCTTGATGAAAAAGTGGGACAAAGTTAGGAAAAAATTAGGGATTTTCATAACTTAGAAAATTTCGAAGTTATGAAAATTCTTCATTTTAAACCCTAATTTGCAATTTTTGATTTCTTGATGAACAAGTTTCATAATTTGACATGTCTTGATGAAAAATGAATCTTGACACTTGATTTTGACCAAAAAGTCAAAGTTTGACTTTCCAGTATACAGTCAAATTTGGCTCAGTTGACTGGAAAATTCATCTGTCAATCTTGTGCATTTGGGATCTTGAATTTGTTGAACATGTAAAGATAATTCCATTGGTCCTTGAGTCCATATGTGAGCTTGGTTTGCCATTGGCTAGGTCAAACAGTCAAAAATTGCCTTTGTGCAGTCAAAACCCTAAAAATGACAATTTTGCCCTTTTGGTGATCTGATCAAATTTCTTGTGGAATTGTGATCCAAACTTGATCAAATGGTCCATATGAGTTCATAATGTTGATATGGGTCAAATTTCATGAGGTTTGACTGTCAATTGACCACAGTTGACTTTTTTTTCCCCAATACAGCTGATTTCTAGGTCAACTGCCCAATTGACTGGGCAAAGATTGGAATCAAGGCTTGAAACTTGGTATGCATAAACTTGTGAGTTCAACATGAAGCATGAAAGTCATCTTAGGAATTTTAGGTCAAAACATCTTAGTGCAAACACAAACCCTAATTTGGGTCAACAGTGCAAGGAGGAGTCTTGAGCAGAGCAAACCCTAGCTTGATCTTGAGCTCCAAGGGTCTTCTGATGAGAAAATGTTGAGGAAATGGGAGGGCAAATTTTGGGGTACAACAGTTGCCCCTGTTCAATCTTCTTGAACCTGAAGAGTTAGATTGGCAAGTTTGCCTTTCGTGACTCGAGGGTAAAAGGAGATTGGACACTAGAGTGCCCTGAAATTTGCACTCGCATGCTGGAGTATCAGCAATGTGATGGTGGGATTGGGCTTATATATGCCATTTGGAGATAGGATGGATAGGAGGATTGGCTTATAGATGCCATCTGGAGGCGTGATAGAAACTTGTCGGGAATGGGCTTATAGGTTCCATTTGGAAGTGTTGATCGCGTAAGAGATTCCTTAGCGAGAACTTGCGTACTTGAGAAAGAGAGATGTTTTCCTGGCTTGTTACAGGTGTTGATCTTCAGTCTCTTCATGCAGATATGTCCTGGCTGGATACAGGTATCGAATCTACAATTTGTTGTTCACAGATGTGCCCTGGCTAGATACAGGAATCGAATCTGGAATTGTTGTCGACAGATGTGTCCTGGCTGGATACAGGTATCGAATCTGGAATTGTCGTCTACAGATATGCCCTGGCTGGATACAGGAATCGAATCTGGAATTAGTTGCTCACAGATGTGCCCTGGCTGGATACAGGTATCAAATCTGGAATTGCAAAAGGTTGGTAGAGATAGCTTTCCTGGCTTGATACAGGTGTAGACCTCTGACCTGAGAATGAAAGATAATTTCCTGGCCTGTTACAGGGGTTGATCTTCAAACTCTTCATGCAGATATGCCCTGGCTAGATACAGGTATCGAATCTACAATCAATCACTCACAGATGTGCTCTGGCTAGATACAGGAATCGAATATGGAATTGCGATAGTTGATAGTAATCATCCTTGGATTGACCTTTTCCTGAAAAGGCAAAACATCAGTGGTATGCGAAGTCATGATATATGAGATGCATGATGTCGTGATGCTCAAAATGAGATAGTGTTGTATGCACTCTGCCATGTATGCAAGCAGGATGTATGAAATGTGAAATGTCTATGAATGTATTTTTGTCTAGGAAAATAAATCCTTGACGACTGGCCGGGGAATCAAATCCTTGGCTGATGTTGAAGAGTAGAGTTCTTCGTTTCCGCTGGGGATGACGGTTGCAAGAATAAACCGGTAGGAGAAGATGACTCCGTTGGGGAATAAACTTGTTGGAGAAATTACTCTGAGGGGAATTACTCTGTGGGAAGAGATACTTCGCTGAGGTTTTGATGAGAGCTCCGCTGGGGATTTCAAAGATAAACTCCGCTGGGGGATTCTGCTGATAAGTTATATTGGGGAATTTGATGAACTCCGATGGGGATAGGAAGAACTTCGTCGAGGACGGACTTTCCGTGGTAATTAGCTGAGGATAACCCAGTTATAAGCTCTTGTGAGGAATAAATTTGAATAAAGTCCGGGAGAGACGTCCGTACTCTGCAGGGGATAAGCTTCCAGAATTTACTGGGGATAAGCTTCAAGACCCGCTGGGGATATGGACTCCACTTTCCTGGGGAAACTTTTCAGACTGTACTGGGGTATTGGTATTCCGCCGGGGAACAATCTTATATTAAGACCGTCGGGGATGCTTGCTGAGGAATGCCTATACTCTGCTGGGGAATGTTGAGATCTCTGGGGATACCCAACTTCCTTTAGGCTGGCCATAGACTAACTCTGCTTGAGGAGAATATTGATGACTTGCTAGGGGAATATTGTGCCTCTTCAGGGCTGATGGGAGACCAACTCTTCCTGGGGAGAGTATTGCTGAATCTTGTCTTACTCTGCGGGGAGTTGAGGTAGCTTGGTTACGTTCTTCAGCCGAACCTACCTTGACACCTTGGTGGACAGAGAAACTAGATTGCTTGGACAATTCTACATTGCCCCTGTTTCCGATGTCACATGTAATCAGTCCTTTGTTTCACATGCAACTAATCATGATTAGCAATTAATGTCAAATGCATATATCAAACATGAACATTAGACGTTCTTCGCAAAACAAAATAGGAAAAGGAAAAACAATGGGTAATTTGTCTGAGAAATTGAACTTGTATTGATTTTGAAATTTTCCTGTAAATAGGCGTTTATGTACAGGAGGCTGACGTCCTAGTAAGAGAACACCGCCAAACAACATAGAGTTTATACAATTTTGAAAAGGAAACAAAAACAGCTATGTGAAAAATAATCCCACTGGGTTCCAACTCTGATATCGCCTTTATGTCTTCAAGCGTCTCATCACTTTGCTGCTTAGTTGAAGATGAAGCTGATTGATCGATGCCGAAGTCTGAGCCCGATAGTTAATGCCGAATTCTGGATGCAAGGTGATCCAATGAGACATAGTATTACGCTTATCCATAACTTTTGCCTGGACCGCCCTTTCGGGTTTTCAGTCCACCGGGATACCCATTTTTGCCCAAGCCGCCTTTTCAGGTTTTCGACTTGCCGGGTGTACAGATTTTTTTCATTTCATCCTTTATTTTTGCCCGAACCCTTTTGGTTCGTCGGGAAGCCCTTATTTTTGCCTAGGTGTTTCAACCTAGCGGGTCTTTGATTCATGCGTAGTATCTTTTTACTATGTCTGCATTGGCAGGGTGAGGAAGGTCGTCACCATCCATGGTGGTTAGGATCATAGCTCCTCCCGAGAAGATATGTTTAACCACAAATGGCCCTTCGTACGTAGGGGTCCATTTGCCCCTGGGATCACTTTGAGGAAGAATGATGCGCTTGATTACCAGGTCTCCGACTTGATACTCTTGTCGTCTGACTTTCTTGTTGAATGCCCTGATCATCCGTTTTTGGTATGTATGACCATGACAAATAGCAGTGAGTCTTTTTTCGTCAGTTAGGTTTAGTTGATCAAGCTGAGTCTGGATCCAGTCATCTTCGCTCAAACTTGCATCCTTCATTATCTGGAGAGAGGGTATCTGGACTTCAATAGGCAAGACTGCCTCCATGCCATAGACCAAGGAAAAAGGAGTTGCCCATGTTGACGTTCGTGCTGAGGTACGGTACCCATGAAGAGCAAACGGTAACATCTCGTGCCAATCTTTGTAGGTCACTGTCATCTTCTGCACAATCTTCTTGATATTCTTATTAACTGCTTCTACAGGCCCATTCATCTTCGGTCGGTAAGGAGAAGAGTTATGGTGTTGTATCTTGAATTGCTCGCAGAGCTCAGTGATCATCTTGTTGTTAAGATTGGTACCATTATCCGTAATGATCCTTTCAGGTACGCCATATCGACAGACCAAGTTGTGCCGAATGAACCGTTCCACGACGCTCTTGGTTACGGTGGCGTAGGAAGCTGCTTCAACCCACTTCGTGAAGTAATCAATCGCGACTAGGATGAAGCGATGCCCGTTGGATGCCGTAGGTCGGATCTTGCCGATCATATCAATGCCCCACATTGCAAAAGGCCAAGGTGCCGTCAGGACGTGCAGGGGAACCGGAGGAATATGCACCTTATCAGCATAGATCTGGCATTTATGACAAGTTCGCGAATGCTGATAACAGTCGGCTTCCATTGTGGACCAGAAATATCCTGCCCGAAGGATTTTCTTTGCCATGGTGTGTCCACTAGAATGTGTTCCGAAGGTACCTTCATGTAGCTCTTCCATGATCCTTTCTGCTTCAGTCTTATCCACACAACGCAGTAAGGTTGAATCATGGTTTCGTTTGTACAGAATGTCGTTGCTGAGGAAGAACTTTACCGCGAACCTTCTCAGGAACTTCTTGCCATTAACAGATGCACCTTCGGGGTATTCTTGAGCTTCCAAGTACCTCTTCACTTCATAATACCAGGGTTTCTCTGTTACCTCTTCGGCCTCAAGATCACAGCAATATGCAGGTTCGTCCAATTTTCAGATAATGATCTGGGGCGCCTCGTTGTCCCATTTGACTTTGAACATAGAAGACATTGTAGCCAACGCGTCTGCCAACTGATTCTCCTCTCTTGGGAAGTGTTCAAAAGCTATTTCTTCGAAGTGGGGAAGCAATGTCAGCACATACTCCTTGTAAGGAATAAGATTCGGGTGTTTCGTATCCCACTCGCCTTTGACCTGATTGATCACGAGAGCGGAATCTCCGAATACACTCAGAAACTTGATCCTCAAGTCAATTGCATCTTGAAGACCCATGATACATGCCTCATATTCTGCCATGTTGTTGGTGCAGTTGAAACATAACCGGGCGGTAAGTGGAGTATGAGTGCCTTTAGGGGATATGATCACAGTGCCGATACCATTACCCAAAGCGTTCGAGGCTCCGTCAAAGTGCATAGACCATCGAGATCTTTCTTCAGGTCCTTCATCCGGTCCAGGTACTTCACAATCAGTCACTACCATGATATCTTCGTCTGGAAATTCAAAGTTCAACGACTGGTAATCGTCCACTGGTTGGTGTGCCAAATGGTCTGCCAATACACTTCCCTTGATTGCTTTTTGAGTCATGTACTGGATGTCATATTCCATCAAGATCATTTGCCATCTCGCTATTCTTCCGGACAAGGCAGGCTTTTCGAATATGTACTTGATTGGATCCATTTTTGAAATCAACAGAGTAGTGTGAGTCAACATATACTGTCTCAGCCGGCGAGCAGCCCATACCAGAGCGCAACAAGTTTTCTCAAGCAGTGAGTACCGGGTCTCACAGTCGGTAAACTTTTTGCTCAGGTAATAAATGGCGTGTTCTTTTCGGCCAGACTCGTCATGCTGCCCCAACACACACCCCATTGAGTTGTCAAGTACTGTCAAGTATAAGATTAGAGGTCTCCCTTTAACCGGTGGCATAAGAATGGGTGGTTCTTGGAGATACTCTTTGATTCTTTCGAAAGCGGCCTGAGATTCATCATTCTAACGTACTACTTGATCTTTCTTCAACAGCTTGAAGATTGGTTCACAGGTAGCAGTTAGATGTGAGATGAATCGGGCAATGTAGTTCAACCGTCCTAGAAAGCCTCTGACTTCCTTCTCTGTCTTGGGAGTTGGAATCTCTTGTATGGCTTTCACCTTGGCAGGGTCCACTTGAATACCTTTGTCGCTTACGATGAAGCCTAGCAATTTTCCAGATCTCACCCCAAAGGTGCATTTGTTCGGGTTCAACCTCAGCTTGTACAACTTCAGACGGTCAAACAGCTTCCATAGATGGTCAAGGTGTTCCTCCTCAGTTTGGGACCTTGCAATCATATCGTCGACATATACTTCTATTTCGTGATGGATCATGTCATGAAATAAAGCAACCATGGCACGTTGGTAGGTTGTCCCAGCATTTTTCAACCCAAAAGGCATGACCTTGTAACAAAAGGTGCCCCACTGAGTGATGAAGGTTGTCTTCTCCATGTCTTCAGGAGCCATCTTGATATGATTATAACCGGAGAAGCCGTCCATGAAGGAGAAAACTTTATGCTGAGCAGTATTATCAACCAGAACGTCGATATGAGGCAGAGGGAAATCATCCTTAGGGTTGGCTCTGTTCAAATCCCTGTAATCAACACACATTCGGACCTTACCATCTTTCTTCGGCACCAGAACCACATTGGAAATCCACTGAGGGTAAGAAGTCACTGCTAGAAACCCGGCATCAAATTGTTTCATAACCTCAGCTTTGATTTTCTCGGACATTTCTGGACGCATACGGAGGACCTTCTGTTTTACCGGAGGGCAATCTTCCTTGGTAGGTAGGTGATGAACCACAATGTCGGTATCCAAACCAGGCATGTCTTCGTAAGACCAAGCAAAGATTTCCATGTAGTCATGCAGCATCTGAATCAACCGTTGTTTCACACTGAGCTCTAGGTTGGCACCAATCTTGACTTCCTTTCTGTCTGTCTCAGTACCCAGATTTACCGTTTCCACTGGCTCTTCATGTGGCTGAATGACCCTCTCTTCCTGGAGTAACAGTCTTGCAAGTTCACCAGGCACTTCACAATCATCTTCACCTTCGTCTTCGGCTAAGTTGATCGGATTTTCGAAGTCATAACTGGCAGTAGCAGAGTCGTTACCAGTGAGATCCAGAGTGGATTAGAACTTGTATAAGTGAGTGTGTGTAAATATAGCTGTTTTGAAATATATGATAAAGAAAGAAAAGGAGCACAAGATTTGAAATGCAACAAACGTCCAATTTTTTGATTAATGATATATGAAAATTTCATACAAAAAGCCCTCACAAATGGAGCCACGGTGCCCCGGGTAGGACACCGAGCCATAAAAGTTTCAACATATTGTTTGTTACAAATTGAAAACAAAAGAGTTCATTACTGAGTGACAAAAGTAATAGGTGTGAAGTCTTTGGCAGTTCAGTTGCTTGGTCCACTGTCGGTTGTTGGGTAGATCCAACTGTCAAATTCAGATTCCTCCACTTCGTCTTCAATAGCATTCACTCCTGGGTTGGTGATGAACACAGGAGGTCTTCCAATCCTCGCCTTACGAACATCCCTATGAGCCTCTGCAGTGAAGCCCAAACCAAACTTGTCAATCTTCGGAGTAAAGTCAGGAAGTCGGCCCCAGTTTGCACATTCACCCTTCTCAATCACAGCCCGAGCATCCTTTAAGGAAGCCATCTTCAAAGGAGGGTCTTCAATCACAGTTTCAGCTGATGCCAATGTTTGAGGCACCTCTTCAAAGTGCTGGAATGGAGTCTCAATGAATTCCCCATCCATTTCTATGTACCAGAACGAGTTAAGGTGGCTGACCATATACTCTTCTTCCCCTTGAACTGTAACAATCTTCCCCCTAACCGGGTACTTAAGCTTCTGATGCAGTGTGGAGGTCACAGCTCCAGCCTTGTGGATCCATGGACGACCCAGCAAACAAGAGTAGGATGGACGGATGTCCATCACATAGAAAGTAGAATCAAAAACTTGAGAACCAACCCTGATTGGGATGTCAACTTCGCCATGTACCATCCTTTTTGAACCGTCAAAGGCTCGGACAACAATGTTACTAGGCTTGAGCTCAAAACCCTCACAATCTAACCTGTCTAAGGCCTTCTTGGGTAATACAATCAATGAAGAACCGGTGTCTACCAACACATGGGCAAGAGTAGTGCCCTTGCATTCAATGGAGACATGCAGGGCGTCATTATATTTTTTTCCTTTGGCGGTCAGGTCGGCGTCAGAGAAGCCCAAACCATTATCGGCAGTCAAGTTGGCCACACAATCAGTAAATTGATCAGCAGATGTTTTTTGCGGCACATGAGCCGTCTTCAGGAAGGAGATCAGGGCCTTGGCATGGGCCTCTGAACACAATAATAGTGATAGCATAGAAATTTTGATGGGGTGTGCCCCAACTGCTCAACTACATTGAAATCGCTTTTCTTGATAATCTTGAGGATCTCCTCCATCTCTTGCTGGGAGGCTTCAACAGTGGTTGTCTTCGGTGCCTCCGTCAGGGAAGGCAAATCAGTAGCAATCCCTTTGCCCCGAGCATCAGAGGACTCGGCAGCAGGGGTAGAAACAGGAACTTGATTAGGAAGTGGAACAGGCACACTTACGGGTGTGATGATAAGGGGTTTCTGAATAGCTGGTGGCGCAATATCTGGCGAGAACAGCCTACCACTGCGAGTAATCTTGGCAGGCCCGGTGATGTTACTGACACCGGTACTTGTATCAAACTCTTGCTTCACTCCAAGCACATAAACATCTGCCCCATAGTGCCACGGGACAGCTTTTTCATATGTATAAGGGAGAGGCCCCGGAACAGTAATGATGATAGGAGCAATCTTCTGAGCGGACATGATTTTGACAGGCTTCTTTGAAGGAGCCTTGGGAGGTTTGTTGGAAATAGTGACAATAGAAACGTCTTCAGCAGGGACAGCAGGAACAGCAACTTTCTCGAACAAGATTTCTTTGTTATCCATCAGGCTTTGGATACCTGATTTCAGCAAAGGACAACCAAAAGGCGAAACAACACATAGAAGGAAATCTTCACCACATCCCGGAAATAAACCGGCTAGCAACAGATTCCTTTTGACAGTCACCAACGGGGTAACAATATCTTCCACGGAGGCCACATACCGGTCTTCTTCCACAGCATTCACTCCATGCTGGGGCATGGGAGCAGTTACAACATTGGGTCTTTTGGGCGCCTCAAACTGTGTTTCCTTAGCATCAATAAGGTCTTGAACCTTATTCCTCAGAGCCCAGCAATCGTCCGTAGTATGCCCGGGGCTATCAGAGTGATAAGCGCAACGGGTGTTGGGGTTGTACTTTGGAGAAGTCGTGTTTACTATCTTCGGAGCTTCTTTGACAGTTACCAGATTGGTTGACAGTAGCTGCGGCAAAATCTGAGATAGGGTCATACTGAGCCGAGTGTACTGCCTTTTGGGTCTCTCACCCCTTTGTTGATTATACTGCTGAGGAGCAGCAGCAGGCTTTGAAATTACCAATGCATTGACAGCTTGGCGGCGTTCCAGTTTAATTTGTCTTCTAGGACCATAAACAGCACTAGCTTCCTTCTTGAAAGGCTTCTTCTCAGTACTCGCAGCGGCACCTTTCTGTATCTTCCCCGACTTGATACCAGCTTCTATCCTATCACCAGTAAAGATCAAATCTGTAAACCCAGCAGAAGAATTACCAATCAGATGGTTAAAGAATGGACCAGACAAGGTCCCTAAGAACATGTCAACAAGTTCACGGTCAGTCAACGGTGGTTGCACCCTGCCAGCCAGGTCCCTCCACTTTTGCGCATACTCCTTGAATCCTTCGCCTGTTCCCAGTGACATACCCTGGAGTTGGGTACGCGTAGGAGTGAGGTCAGAATTGTACTGATACTGTTTATAAAATGCGGTGGCCAAGTCTTCCCAGTTTCGGATACTGGCTCCATCCAGCTGATAGAACCACTCGAGTTGAGCCCCTGAAAGGCTATCCTGAAAGAAATGGATCCAAAGGTTCTTGTCTGCAGTGTAAGGTTGGATCTTCCTTACATATGATCTGAGATGCATTTTCGGGCAGGATAACCCGTCATACCTTGCAAAAACTGGCACTTTGAACTTCGGGGGGATCACAGCAACTAATCCCAAATCTTTGAAATCTAAGCCGGGAACTCTCTGCAGCTCCATAGCTGCCAACCTGTCTTCCAAGCCTTTGTACTTATCACCAGCGGGCGGGTATTGTTGATCAGAGTAGTCTTCGTCCTCTTCAGCCTCCTCTTCTTCAACCTCGGATTCGGAAGGTACCGCAGCCGCATTCCCTTTATTGGTTCCCTCTTCAGATGTAGGGGGAATTCAAGCACTCTTCTGGCTTCACCCTCAAACCTTCTTCCTAGGGTAGCCACCCCGATTCTCTTCTTCTTCTTTTTCACTGGGTCTTTGTTCCCCAGCAGGGCCTTCAGATCTTCCTGACCCTTAGCCAAGGTCATCAGGAGTTGTTGAAACTGTGAGTTCTGAGACTGCAAGTCCCTGACTGTCTGTTCGAGATCCATCTTACTGAAATAAACAGCAGAAAGATAAGGAAACTTGGTGTGGAGACCTACTTATGAGCATGATGAATGATATGCTTATGTATGCAATGAATTCAAGGATTTAGAACATTCAAAATTGTTGCAAACAAAAAGAACGCACGTCACATTAATAAGAAGAAATTTGTCAGTACATAAATGCCCCATGGGCCAAATATTACAAAAAACTCCTCAAGGTAAAAAGACATTGCGCATCCTCTTTGGTGCGATGTAGGTGTTGAGGGTCTCTTCCTCGTGGAGTCGGAGGGTAAGTTCCAAAACCTTCTTCTCACTGGCGTAGAAGCTGGCTTCAAAAGTGTTTCGTTCCTCCTTGAGTTGGATCCAACTCTTCTGCATCTCCTCCCACGATGTAGGCATGTCAGGATATAGGATGGCGTAGGGAACATCTCCTTCCTTAACGGGCTCTTTAATCACAGGGAGAACATGAGGATAAGGCATCAATAGACTCTGGGCTCGGGTTCGTACCCACTTGAGATAAGGCTCAAGGGGGATGGAGTTCTTGTGCCCCAGTGTCTTGCTGTTAACCTTGTTAGGCATCCTCCAAGCTCTGATGAATCTTTGGCGAAGTCCTTGCGCATCGTTGTCGAAGTCAAAAACTAGGTCAGGAATCAACATGTCGTGAGGGCCATCTCTTCGTGCATATCCAAATTGTCTTAAAGCTAGACAAGGGTTGTAGGTAATGCCTACTCTAATGCAAAGTAATGGAACATTAGGGAACTCTCCACAACGATCGACGATGATGACATTTTCTCTGGACCGAGAACACCAATGTACATTAGAGTGAGTAAGGGTCATCAACCGTTGTGACCACCTTAAGCCTTGGTCATTCTTCAAGACAGATTGTGGAAGGTGCGAAATAAACCACCTTGCAAGGAGAGGAGTACAGCACATGAGAACACCCCTCTTTCTCATTGTCCGTGTGTAAAATGAGTGAAGAATGTCCCCAAGCAATGTTGGTATTGGATTCCTGGATAAGAAGATCTTGACGGCATTGACATCTACAAGCTGGTCAGGATTTGGGAACAAGACCAACCCATAGATGAGGAGGGCCACAATTTCTTCAAAGGCTTGTAGATCCAATGAATTCTAACACTCTTGTGCCTTCTCAAACAAGAATTTTGCTAAGAAACCTTTGACACCGCTTATAGTTTCCCAATACCCCTTGATGTCAGATGGCTGTAGGTATAGTGCTTGAGCAACATCTTCAGGCTTTGGTTCCTTTTCCGTACCGTTGTAGGGTAGTTGATTAAGGATAGGAATTCTCAGGAGTTGAGAAAATTCCTCCAAAGTGGGCACCAATTGGTAGTCGGGGAAAGTTAAACAGTGGTGAAGAGGGTCAAAGAACTGGAACAGCACCTTCATCATGTCCTCTTCAATGTTGGTGTTGACTAGGCTGAGCAGTCTACCATGTTTTTCACTGAAGGGAGAGCTTTCCGGAATTCTTGATGTGAGCTCCTTGAGTTGAGGAGGGATTCTCACAAGGTTGACTTGGATAGTTTTCCTGCGAAGAATTTCCATGACCTACAAAACAAGAACAAAGATGAAGATCTAAACCCTTGAAATGGTTAGTGTATGCATATGATGCTTTATGATGTTCATGATGTATGCACAAACATATGTACAAGCAAATCACACAAAGCCCTAGTTTCAGGCTTGCATGGGGTTTCATAGGTAAGTACCCTCTTGAGTGTAGTTGGCTTAAAAACCTGTCCTATAAATAGTAACCGGGTTCTAAGGAGCTCAATATCACTGGATTGTTTTCCATGTTCATTGTTTTGGTTTAGCCACTTAACTAGCGACCAAAATATTCCAAGAAAACAACCCTCAATGAGTGTAGTATCGAGTATCTACCAACTTCGGACTACACCAAAGCCGGTCATCTCACTACCCCTAATGAAAGGCCAAGATGGTCAAGTAAGGTTCTAGGTCATTAGTGCTTAGTGACATCACTCAGCGGCCCCGTACTCTCCTTGATTGAACTCAAGGATTACCGGTACTCACAAATATGTCGCACTAATATAGCTATTGCTTCAACCGTGTTGGTATACCCCACACAGTTTCCACAACGTATTGCTATCTATGAATGTTTCCCCAAATCTGGGTGTAGGATTTCAAACCCAAACAAGAGAGCCAAGATGTAAAGCAATCAAAACAAACAATTTAGTCATGCAAGAGGGTGATCTAAGCTCTAAGGTTACTCCACTTTAAAAGTTTTCCCCAGCAGAGTCGCCAGTTCTGTGATACGGTGGGAGAACTGACTTGAGGTTTTGCGTTTGTTTTCGCAAATGTTTCGGTTGAGCAAGAGTCGCCACCGACTTTTTATTTTATCCTAAGGAAAGGTTAAAAAGCACAGCAAAAACCTTTGAGATGTTTTCTTGGGTTCGGGGAGTAGGTTATAGAAAGGGAAGGTATTAGCACCCTTTCTATCCATGGTTATCCATGGGCTCTTAGTTACTTGCTTAGATCAACTTGCCTTGATTTTCAATTGTTTGAAATGGTGCTTTGTGTGTGGGTTTGAAAATGTTTTGAAAAGAGGCCAATATGGTGGCAACCTTTGTAATGATCCATGTTGGGATGTATACAAAGGTGTATGTATTTTGAAAAGTTTTCAATGTTTTTGAAAGTTGTTTTGAAGGTGTGTTTTGATGTGTGTTTTGAAAAATAGGCAAGTGTTTTTGTTTTGCAAGTTGGCAAGTAACCAAGAGTTGTCTACTCCTAATTTACTCAAAGATCTTTGCTATGTTTTTAACCCTTTTAACAATTTTGCTCCACCATTGTATTTGGTGGACAATCTTGTGTTAGGATGTGAACGGGACGGGCGCGGGTCATCGTTTAGACCATGATTGCAATGGTGCCAAGTATCTTTGGGCAATTTTTCCTTTAAGGGGCTTGATCATTTTTTTAGGTAACTTTCGAAAGCGTCATCGAGGGACTATGATCATTTGAATTGTTTTGTTTTTGCCAAAGATACCTAACATGCAATATGGCCCTTTATTGAAGGCGCCAAGTGGAGTAACCTAGGGGTGCAAGTGTGATTAGTGTTGTCCATTTTCATGCTTGTTTATCTTGAATTTAGGTCAAACTATTTTTTGTTTTTTGATTTGCATACAAAACCCTAATTCTGTCATGGCATATTTAGAAAGCTTTTAAAGTGCGGAATTTAAAGGTCCTAAATTATTACAACACAATATATGGGATGGGGGGTACAAATGTTCAAATGGGGATATTTTAGCAAGAAATTAAAACCTAAACTATTACATCCAAATTGAATTATACAAATTATTTAATTGCACAATAATTAAATAAAGATGAGATAAATACGCAAGATGCAAAAAATGATTTTTATATGTATGTAAAAAGGTATTTTTATGTGACAAATAAACAAAAATAAAAATGAATAATTTTTGGTGTTTTTGATGTTTAGGGTAAAACCCTAATTTTGCTAAATAAAATGTATTAAATATTTATTATATGCAATATTTATTAATTATGTACAAAAAATAAATAAAAGGAGGTATATTGTAAAAAAAGGTATTTTTAAAGTTAAATATTAATAAAAATAAAAAAAAAGAGTATTATTTTTGTGTTTTTAACCTAAATAGACTAATAAATATATAAGTATTTATTATTTATTAAATATATTAAATATGTACAAAAATAAAATATTTAATATTTACAAAAAAAAGTATATTTTTTATAAAATGTTTTCAAAGGGTAAAATAAAATAAAAATCAGAAAATAAAAGTATTTGTATTATTTTTTGTATTTTTAAATAAAAGGTATTATGTATTTATTTACATATAAACTAAATGAAACCAAATAAATATCAAATAAAAATGTAAAAAAAGTGAGAAAAATATTTTTAATATTTTTTATGCTTTAATAAAAAATAACAAATCAGAATCAAAAAGAAAAAAATTAAAAATGACAAATAAAACTCAAAATGGGCCAGGGGGTGCATGTGAAATGCAGTGGTGCAAAAAGGAAGAGCAATCTCAGGCCCAGCCCAAGAGAGGTTGTCTTCAACCTCCAGACAAACGTTTGAAAAATGCGCGCGCTCTCTTGCTTCAACCACAACTCCTGATTCCTGGACTTTTAGCACAAACTTATAACATGAAAAATGTCAAGCATCAAGCCACGATTCCATACATACCAAGAACTTGATCTAACTCTCAGAAATGAGAGAGAATTTCTCCATCCCTAATTCTTGACCTAAGTTTTTTCTAATGTTCAGGTTCCAAATTCTCTCAGCACATGCAATATAAATGGAAAGTAATTATATGTGTAGCTTCAGGGCCATGAGTAGAGCATTTTTCATTCATAAACCTAAAGCTAACTCTTCCTAGATTGAGAGATAGAAGTCGATGAACTTACCTGTTCAGCTTGGATCGTATCTGGCAATGGAGGTACTTTCAGTGCAATGTGAGGACTTGTGCAGCTTGCTTGAAGGTCAGGGATGCTTCTCCAACCTTTAGCTTGCTTTGAAACCAAATGAATCAAGCTATGGAAGTCAACCTGCAAAACAGAAAAAGTGAAAATGGTGAAGTTGGTTAGAGGTGTTACAGGTCGTGTCCAATGCTTTGGATAGTTTGTATATGTGGTATGGAGTGTGTATGAACTGGTTTTAACAAAAATGCACGAGCAATTTGAGTTATGGACTTCAAACTGCAGGGATGCCCTATTTTTGTGCAGTACAATGGTGTTTTGAGGTTTAGGGAGGTATGGAAGGTAGTTAGCTCGTGCCTTAGCTCAGGTTTGATGTTTTTAATGTGTACAACAAGTTTGTCTAAGCTTGTGGTTGCAGCAATGAGAGTTGTGTTACAAAATGCAAGGTTTCTTCTCAGTTAAGCAAAAATTGTCAACTTGGTTTTCTAGACTTGTGCAGGCCCCCTAATCATGCTGCAACCATCCCTCTTGATCAGTGTGATATGTTCCTGAACTTGTGCCAAAAGGATTTACATTGTACTACTTGGATTGCAAATTTGACATAAAGTCGTACTTTTCAAAAATGGATAAAGTGCTTTTTCTAATTAAGGCTTAATTCTTCATACAATGACCAAATGCACAAAATAATTCCTTGGCACAATGGATTGGCATTTAATTATTGAGTAAGAAAAGGATTAGAGGCCTGTAACTAGCTTGCTCATGCTGATTTGAAAAATTGTACAAGTTATGAACATGGAAATGGCTCATGAACAAATTAAGTTTTGCCCATATTGCCAAATTCGATTCTCCCTAACCACAAGGGTGTTTGATGAGTTCTTTGACATTTTGGAAAGCTTGGAATGTGTACTACAATCCATCTTTGTAATTCAAGTTGAGATTCCAAGTGGAAGCATGTGAAAAGTGGCGATGAAGTTAGGCAAAAATCCTGCCTAAAATAGGTCAAAATTTTTCTAAGTTAAGAATGTTTTGCACCCTTGTTCCAAAAATCATAACTTGAGCTACAAGCTTCTTTTGAGGAAACTTTGTGAATCAAAGTTGTAGATTGTGCAATGGACTATAACTTTCATGTTTTGAGTTTTCCTTGAATCCAAATGTATCTTGATGAAAAAGTGGGACAAAGTTAGGAAAAAATTAGGGATTTTCATAACTTAGAAAATTTCTAAGTTATGAAAATTCTTCATTTTAAACCCTAATTTGCAATTTTTGATTTCTTGATGAACAAGATTCATAATTTGACATGTTTTGATGAAAAATGAATCTTGACACTTGATTTTGATCAAAAAGTCAAAGTTTGACTTTTCAGTATACAGTCAAATTTAGCTCAGTTGACTGGAAAATTCATCTGTCAATCTTGTGCATTTGGGATCTTGAATTTTTTGAACATGTCAAGATAATGCCATTGGGCCCTTGAGTCCATATGTGAGCTTGGTTTGCCATTGTCTAGGTCAAACAGTCAAAAATTGCCTTTGTGCAGTCAAAACCCTAAAAATGACCATTTTGCCCTTTTGGTGATCTGATCAAATTTCTTGTGGAATTGTGATCCAAACTTGATCAAATGGTCCATGTGAGTTCATAATGTTGATGTGGGTCAAATTTCATGAGGTTTGACTGTCAATTGACCACAGTTGACTTTTGTTTCCTCAATACAGCTGATTTCTAGGTCAACTGCCCAATTGACTGGGGAAAGATTGGAATCAAGGCTTGAAACTTGGTATGGATAAACTTGTGAGTTCAACATGAAGCATGAAATTCATCTTAGGAATTTTAGGTAAAAACATCTTAGTGCAAACACAAACCCTAATTTGGGTCAACATTGCAAGGAGGAGTCTTGAGCAGAGCAAACCCTAGCTTTATCTTGAGCTCCAAGGGTCTTGTGATGAGAAAATGTTGAGGAAATGGGAGGGAAAATTTTGGTGTACAACATAAGGCTTTAGTAAACATAACAGTCAGTTGTTCCTTAGTGTCTACATGCTCTAGAGTAACAACTTTTCCTTCAACAAGATTCCTAATGACGTGATTATGTTTGTCAGAGTTCTTGTTCCGCCTATGTTGAATTAAATATTTGATCTTATTCAGATCTTTAGAATATAATGTCATGACATTCTTATTAACATTATATTCTTTCAACTCTTGTTTCATCCACACTAGTTGAGAGAATTTCTTCTTCTTTAAACTTTAGCTTCAGCAGTGCACCAAGAAGCACATATTTGCTTCTTATTAAAACAACAACTCATATTGTTTATTTTAAGAGAAACATCCATCAACACTACTCTCCCACTTTGTACTGCAAAACTTTTCCAGCATGAAATTTTTGAAGACTGATACAAGAATTATCATAAAACAAAACAAAATCTTTCAAAACACACAAACACGAAAACAATTTTAAAAAATGAGCAAGTACCTAAGAGCTCGTGAAAAACCACGGATGGAAAGGGTGCTAACACCTTCCCTTTTCATAATCTACCCCCCTTACTCAAAAATATTGAAAAAGGTCTTTTTCTGTTCTTTTCACCCTTTCCTTTGTTGGATAAAAGAAAATTCGGCGCGACTCTTGCTTACCGCGACATTTGCGAACAAAAAACGCAAAACCAGTATTAACAGTTGGTTCTGCCACCGTATCATAGAACCGACGACTCTGCTGGGGAATATAATAAAAGTGGGGTTTACCTTAGGGTCTAGATCATTGCTAAATAGGGTTATTTGTCTGTTTGATTGCTTTATTTTTAAGGGTACTGTTTGGGTTACTATAGATCCTACACCCAGATATGGGAAACCTTTTAGGTAAGTAGAAATAGATCGTGGAAACTGTGCAGGGTATACCAACACGGTTGAAGCGATGGCTACGTTAATGCGACACTTTGGTTGGTATCGGTAGCCCTTAAGTTAATCAAGGAGAATACGGGGCCACTGCATAGTGTCATGAAGCGTCAACTGACCTTAGAACCTTTAATTGAACAACTTGGCCATTAGGACGTAGTGAGATGGCCGTCTTTGGTGTATTCCCAAAGTCGGAAAATACTCGATGCTACACTCACTGAGATTTGACTCCCGAGTTTTGTTTGGTTGCAATTCAGTTGCCTATCAGAAAGAAACTTGTGAGAAAGATCAGTGATATTGAGATCCCTTAGAACTCGGTTATTATATATAGGATAGGTTGAACCGATCCAAACTTCAAGAGGGTATTACCTTAAAACCCATGCAAGCCTTAAACCTAAGGTCTTGGTGTGATTTGCTAGTGCTTGCTATATCTGTTATTTCTTAGCATAATCATGACATCATAACATGGCATATCATAATAACCATTTTAAGGATTTTCTAGGGCTTATATTTGTCTTGTTTTGTAGGACATGACATTCGCTCGTAGGAATACTATCCAAGTCAACCTTGTGAAAGTACCTCCTCAACTCAAGGAATTAGCATCAAGGATTCATGAAAGCTCTCCATTCACTGAAAAACATGTTAGTACCCACTATGGAGGAGTTTTCTCAGTTATTGGTAATACCTATCCTTAATCAGTTACCATTCAACAATATGGAAAGAGACCCAAAGCCTGAAAAGATTGCTCAAGCTCTGTCTTTACAACGGTCTGATATGGTGGAAAATTAGGAAACCAGAAGAGGTGTCCAAGGATTTCCAGCTAAGCTTTTATTTGAGAAAGCTCACCATTTTTGGGATAACCTGGATTTACAAGCTTTTGAAGAAGTACTGGCCCTTTTCATCTATGGGATAGCATTGTTCCCCAACTCATAGATGTGAATGCCGTTAAGGTTTTTCTATCTCATAATCTGGTTCCTTCTTTACTTGGGGATATTCTACACTCTCTGCATACTCGCACTCTAAAGAGAAGAGGGACCCTTCTGTGTTGCACTCCTCTATTGGCTAGGTGGTTTATTTCGCACCTACCTCAGTCCATTTTGAGAAATGAGCAGGGTATGAGATGGTATCGTAGGTTGATGTCCCTTACACATTAAGATATTCAGTGGTGTTCGTGATTCTCGGAGAATGTTACCATCATTGATCGCTGTGGGGAATTCCCTAATGTCCCTTTCTTAGGCATTAGGGGGGGGGGGGGAATCACTTATAATCCATGTTTGGCATTGCGATATTTTGTTTATGCTAGAAGGGATGGTCCTCACGACACACTCGTCCAAGGAATCACATTTGACTATGAGAATGATATTCAGGGTTATCATAAGAGATTCATTCGAGCTTGGGGCATGATAAACAGAGTTGATAGCAAGAAACTGGGGCACATAAATTCCATTCCTCTTGAGCCTTACCTCAAATAGGTACGAGCTCGTGCTCAATGCCTTATGATGCCTTACCCCTCCATCTTACCTGTGATTATGGAGCCAATTGCTGAGGGGACACTCCTTACATTGTGTTTCATCCTGACATGCCAATGATTTTGAGGAGCTACGGAAATCCTGGATCCAACTCAAAGCGGAACGGGATACCTTTGAAACCCAATTCTATGCCACCGAGAAGAAGGTTGTAGAGCTCACCCGGTTACTTCACGAGGAGAAGAGTATAAATGCTTACATTTCACTAAAAAGGATGCGCCTGGGGGAAGCTTGAGTCTTCTTTTGCTTGGAGAGTTTTATTTTTGCTTTGTTCCCTTGTGAGCCTAAGAGGCATTATTGTGATCAATAAATCATCTTAATACAATTAAATTTTTTTCTCTTTCTGTTTAAGCAAATTTGAGTCTTAGAAATCCTTAAAAACATTGCATACATATATCATACATATCATTGCATAAGCAGGTTTCTCATATTCTCCACTGTTTATTTCATCAATGGCTCTAGAACAAACAATGAAGGATCTACAGACTCAGAATGCTCAGTTTCAACAGATGATCATGGCTCTGGCCAAGGGGCAAGAGGAACTGAAAGCCCTGATTGTTAAAGAGAAGACTAAGAAGCCAAGGAAGACAGCTAGTATGGTGAATCTGGGAAGGAATTTCAAAGGACCGCTAAGGCAAGTGGTTAAGCTGACATCTTCATCAAAAGAAGGAGATAATCAAGAAGGGGAGACAAGAGAGGAAGACCCCAGTCAAAGGGAATCTGATAATGAGACTGACTACAATGAAGAGCAGTACCCTCCGGCCGATGAAAAATTTAAACAGCTGGAAGAGCGTCTAAGTGCAATGGAAATCCAGAAGGTACCTGGGCTAGATTTTGAAGAACTGGGTTTGGTTTCTGGGGTTTTCATCCCGCAGAAGTTCAAGGGGCCAGTGTTTGCCAAATACGATGGGGTTTCATGTCCCAAGATGCACCTCCAATCTTATGTGAGGAAGATACAGCCTCACACCGCTGACAAGGACTTATGGGTCCACTTCTTTCAAGATAGTCTATCTGGAACTCAATTAGAGTGGTTCTACCAGCTGGAAAGGACTAACATTCGTAATTGGGAAGACCTGGCAGCTGCTTTCTACAAGTAGTATCAGTATAATGCAGACCTTGCTCCCACCCGTACACAACTCCAAAGTATGTCTATGGGCTCAAGCAATGGTTTAAAAGACTATGCTCAGAAGTGGAGGGACTTAGCAGAAAGAGTCCACCCCCCCCCCCCCCTGTCTAATAGGGAGCTAGTGGATATGTTTCTTGGTACCCTGTCTGGTCTGTTTTTCAATCATCTGATTGGAAGCTCCTCAGCTGGTTTTACTGAATTAATTTTGCTAGGAGAAAGAGTGGAAGCTGGGATTAGGAGTGGCAAGATCCAAAAATATGCATCCTCTAGTACGGTAAGGAAGCCATTTTCCAGGAAGAAGGAAGTCGGTGCCACTTACAGCCAAAGGAATCAGGATATAACTGAACATCGTCCAGCGGTAGGGGCTGTTATAATCTCTAAACCTGCACCTACTCAACAAAGGAACAATCAGCCTAGAGTAGAAAGGCTTGTAAGACAATTTACCCAAATAAATATGACTTTGTCTCAAGTCTTTCCACATTTGCTGAAATCTAATTTGGTAACTTTGCGGGAAGTTCCGAAGAATCCCAACACCGCATCTCCCCGCTACAACCCAAATGCTCGTTGTGCTTACCATTCAGAAAGTCCAGGCCATGATACAAACGACTGATGAGCTTTGAAAAACAAGGTGCAAGACCTTATTGAAGCAAAAGAGATCGAATTTGAAGCCCCTGAAATTCCCAATGTTATCACTTCTCCTATGCCCAAGCACAATTGTGGTGTTAATGCTATTAAAGATGATATGTTTGTTACTTATGTTGAGGAACTTGTTACTCCTCTCATGACCGTTAAGTGGAACTTGTTGAAAGCCAGTTTATTTTCGGGTTATGGCAAAGGTTGCCACTCATGTTTATCTCTACCGACTAGTTGTCATTTGTTGAAGGCAGGTGTTCAGTGCCTGATGGATGATAGAGAGATTTTGTTTGATAAGACTTCCATTCTAACTGTTTCTTGCAAGGATGTTTCAGTCATAACCATTTCCGCCAATCCTCCTAGGGTCTCCACCAAAATACCCGTCAAGATTACATCTGCTCTGAAGTTAGCTCCTCGGATAATCACTATGCTAGGGCCAATCCCATACTCCTCGGACAAAGTTGTTCCCTGGAACTATGGGGCCGACGTCTACTACCACGACGTCAAGCAAGACCTGCTGGCTGTTGAAGACTAAGTCTCTGAAAATGATGATCCTGGCATTGGAAACATTGTTGGAACCAACAAAATAACAAGAAGTGGAAGAGTGTTCTCTCTTGAGATTTCTCCTCCAAAATTCGTCACCGGTCTTGTGATCATTCCTACTGTTGTTCCTGTTGACACTACTACTTCAATTCCTGTGATTACCCCAGTTTCCACCCTTATCACCGAGTCGGATGAGACTCGGGGCAAAGGCATATTAATTGAGCCTGTCCAGACGAAGGCATATTCAAAATCTATCCCAGAGGCTTCCAAGAAGGAAATGGAAGAAATTTTGAATATTATAAGGAAGAGCGACTACAATGTGGTCGAACAGCTGGGGCAGACCCCTTCCAAGATTTCTATGCTAGCCTTACTGTTGTGCTCTGAAGCTTGTGCAAAGGCTTTGGTGAAGTTCCTTATAATTGCCCATGTGCCACAAGAAACCTCCGTTGACCAATTTGAATATTGCATGGCCAATTTGACGACTGATAACAGTTTTGGTTTTTCTGATGTTGATCTGACACCCAGAGGGAGAAAACACATGATGCGCTACATGTCTTTGTCGAATGCAGGGGAACTACTTTGGCCCATATGCTAGTAGACACTGGTTCGTCATTGAACGTGCTGCCTAAGAAGGCTCTGGACATATTAGACTGTGAAGGTTTGACCCTGAAACCCAGCATAATTGTAGTGAGGGCTTTTGATGGTTCGAAAAGGATGGTGCACGGGGAGGTGGAAATCCCCATCAAATTGGGTTCTCTGACCTTTGACTCCACCTTCTACGTGATGGATATCACACCGTCTTATTCTTGTTTGTTGGGTCGCCCTTGGATCGATGGGGCAGGAGTTGTCACGTCCACTTTGCATCAGATGATGAAATACCCGGTAAAAGGAAAGATTGTCATGGTACATGGTGAAGAAGAGTACATGGTAAGCCATTTAAATTCCTTTAGGTATATGGAAATGGATGGCGAGTTCATCGAGACTCCGTGTCAGAACTTCGAAGAGGTTCCTTCGACTATGTATGCAACTAAAATTGGCACCAATATGCCGAAAATCACAAGACCTCCCTTGAAGATGGCTTCTCTCAAGGACGCCAAATCAGTTATTGAAGAAGGTAGGTGTACCATCTGGGGTCAACTCCCTGACATTCCATACAAATCCAATAAGTTTGGTTTGGGTTTCTCTTCAGGGGCTCAAAGGGCTATTCTTTGTGCTCGTGTTGGAAGACCTCCCCCACGCATCAGCAATCACGGGGTCAACGCTCTAAAAGATAGTGATGGTGACGATGACACGGATAACTGGATCTTCCCTACTACCAATGGTGGACCTAGTAACTGGACGGCAAAAGACTTTATACAAATTACTTTTATTCAGAAGTAATTGTCTTTCTTGTTTTTGGATATGTAATAAACAATATAAACTTTATGGCCATATGTCTTACCCGGGGCACAATGGTTTATTTGTGAGGGTTATCACGTTTCAATTTCATATGGAATTAATAAAGCATTGGACGTTTTGCATACAAATTTTGTGCTCTCTGTTTTTCTTTTCTGCTTTTTTTTTACTTTGTCTATACAGCTATGCTCTTACACACACTCACCTATCAAACTGCAGATCCATATCCACTCTGGATCCAATTGATAACAGCTCTACTATTGTCGGTTATGACTTTGAAAATCCGATCAACCAAATCGAGGACGAAGGTGAGGAAGATTGTGAGGTACCCGGAGAACTTGCTAGGTTGTTACAGCAGGAAGAAAGGGCTATACAGCCTCATGAAGAGCCAGTTGAGACAATAAACTTGGGCACATAAGGGGACAGAGAAGAAGTCAAGATAGGTGCAAATCTGGAGCTTGGTGTCAAACAGCGGTTGATGTAGATGTTGCATAACTATGTCGAGATCTTTGCCTGGTCGTATGAAGACATGCCAGGACTAGACACAAATATTATGGTTCATCATCTGCTAACTAAAGAAGATTGCCCTCCGATAAAGCAGAAGGCCCGTCATATGTGCCCTGAAATGTCAGAGAAGATCAAAGCAGAGGTTATGAATCAGTTTAACGATGGGTTCTTAGGTGTAACCTCTTATCCCCAATGGGTTGCTAACATAGTCCCGGTGCCTAAAAAGGATGGCAAGATATGGATGTTGTGGACTACCAGGATTTGAACAGGGAAAGCCCCAAAGACGACTTTCCACTTCCCCGCATTGACGTTCTGGTTGACAACACCGAGCAGCACAAGATCTTTTCCTTCATAGCCGGTTTCTCTGGTTACAATCAGATCAAGATGGCACCTGAATACATGGAGAAGAAAACCTTCGTCACACAATGGGGCACTTTCTGTTACAAAGTGATGTCGTTTGGGTTGAAGAATGCTGGGGCAACCTATCAGCGAGTTATGGTATCTTTATTTCATGACACGATTCACGATGAGATAGAAGTATATGTTGATGACATGATAATCGGGTCTCAAACTGAGGAAGAGCACCTTGATCATCTACAAAAGTTGTTTGATATGTTGAAGACATACAAGTTGAGGTTAAACTCGAACAAGTGCACCTTCGAGGTAAGATCTGGTAAACTTCTAGGTTTCATTATCAGTGACAAGGTTATTCAGGTAGACCCTACAAAGGTGAAGGCTATACAAGAGATTCCGGCTCCTCGCACTAAGAAGGAGGTTAGAGGCTTCTTGGGACGCCTAAATTACATTTCTAGATTCATTTCCCATTTAACTTCTACTTGTGAGCAAATCTTCAAACTCTTGAAGAAAGATCAAGTGGTAAAGTGGAATGACGAATGCCAGACTGCCTTCGAGAGAATCAAGGAATATCTTCAAGAGCCTCCAATTCTGATGCCTCTAATTGAAGGAAGACCTTTGATAATGTACTTAACAGTATTAGATAATTCAATGGGGTATGTGTTGGGGCAGCATGACGAGTCCGGTCGAAAAGAGCATGCAGTATACTACCTTAGCAAAAAGTTTACCGACTGAGAAATAAGATACTCACTGCTCGAGAAAACTTGTTGCGCTTTGGCATGGGCTGCTCGCTGACTAAGACAATATATGTTGACTTACACTACCTTGTTGATATCTAAGATGGATCCGATCAAGTACATCTTCAAGAAGCCCGCTCTCTCAGGAAGAATAGCAAGATGGAAAATGATCTTGACCGAATACGACATCCAATACACGACCCAGAAAGCAATCAAGGGAAGTGTACTGGTTGATCATTTGGCTCATCGGGATGTGGATGACTACCACTCCATGAATTTTGAGTTCCCGGACGAGAACATTATGCTAGTGACTGACTATGAATAACCTGGACCGGATGAAGGACCTGAGGAAGGATCCCGATGGATTATGGTTTTGGATGGATCTTCCAATGCACTCAGCAATGGCATCAGTGTTGTAATCATATCTCCTAATGGTTGTCATACTCCTTTCACCGTCATATTATGTTTCAACTGTACCAACAATATGGCAGAGTATGAAGCATGCATCATGGGTCTTAAAGCTTCTATTAACCTAAGGATCAAATTCTTGAGCGTTTTCGGGGATTCAACCTTGGTAATAAGTCAAATAAAAGGAGAGTGGGACACGAAGCACCCAAATGTCATCCCTTACAAAGAACATGTGCTGACATTACTTCCACACTTTAAAGAAGTCACCTTTGAACATTTTCCCCGAGAAGAGAACCAGTTAGCGGACGCGCTAGCTACTATGTCATCCATGTTCAAGGTCATATGGGACAATGAGGCTCCTCGGATCACTATTGAAAGGTTGAATGAACCGGCATACTGCTATGAGATCGATACTGAAGGGGTAACAGACAAACCTTGGTTCCATGAAGTGAAAAGGTATCTCGAGGCTCAAAAATATTTTGAGGGGGCGTCTCTCAATGATAAAAGGTTTGTGAGAAGGTTCTCCGCAAAATTCATCCTCAGTAATGGAATCCTCTACAAGCTCAACCATGACTCTACTTTACTTTGGTGCATAGATAAGAGTGAAGCAGAGAGGATTATGACAGATTTACATGAAGGTACCTTTGGCACCCACTCTACTGGACATACCATGGCTAAAAAGATCCTACGGGAAGGATACTATTGGTCCACTATGGAAGCATACTGTTATCAGCATTCCCAAACTTGTCACAAATGCCAAACCTATGCTGATAAAGTACACGTACCTCCGGTTCCCTTGAATGTCTTGACCGCTCCCTGGCCATTTGCAATGTGGGGAATTGACATGATCAGAGAGATTAGACCTACCGCTTCAAACGGGAATCACTTCATCCTAGTGGCCATTGATTACTTCACGAAATGGGTTGAGGCTGCCTCTTTTTCTACTGTTACCAAGAATGTTGTGGCGCGGTTTATGAAGCATAACCTGATTTGTCAGTATGGTGTGCAAGAGAGAATCATCACAGACAATGGTACAAAGCTCAACAATATAATGATCACCAAACTCTATAAACAATTTAAGATCCAGCATCATAATTATTTCCCTTACCGGCCGAAGATGAATGGCACTGTGGAGGCTGCTAACAAGAATATTAAGAAAATCATACAGAAGATGACGGTGACGTACAAAGACTGGCACAAGATGTTACCACTTGCTTTTCATGGTTACTGCACCTCAGCGCGTATGTCAATAGGGGAAACACCTTATCTCTAGTATATGGTATAGAGGTTGTCCTACCTATTCAGGTCCAGATCCCTTCATTGAGAATCATGAAGGATGCGGGTTTGAACGAAGATGATTGGATCCAGAATCGACTTGATCAGCTGAATCTGATTGATGAGAAAAGGCTTGCTGCTATCTGTCATGGTCATATATACCAAAAACGGATTATCAAGGCTTTCAACAAAAAGGTTATATGTCAAGTATATCAAGTGGGTGATCTAGTAATCAAGCGCATCATACTGCCACAAGGTGATTCCAGGGGCAAATGGTGGACTGAAAACCCGAAAGGGCGGTCTAGGCAAAAGTTAGGGATTTGAAGCGTACAACTATGTCCCATTGGATCACCTTGCGACCGGACTTCAGTATAAACTATCAAGCTCAAACGATACCAATCAATCTAGTCATCTTCGGACGAGTAGCAAAGTGATGAGACGCTTGAAGACATAGGGGAAATAGCCGAATTGAAACTCAATGGGGTTATTATACACAACTATTTTCTCTTTGTACACTATTTTGTGTAGTTTTCATTTTTTTTCACGACGGCGTTCTCCTACTAGAACATTAGTCTCTTTGTACAATATTCCTGTTATAGGAGAACTTCATAAATCAATACAAATCATTTCTTTGAAAGTACAAAACTATTTGTTTTTATTTTTTTCTGTTTTGTTTTGCAAAAACGTCCAGTGATCATTTTTTACATATGCATTTGAATATGATTACTGTTTACAAATACTTGCATAAAAAACAGAAAGACAGCTGCTAATGACTTTAAGAAACGGGCCAAAGTCTAAAAAATCCATTTGTATTCCCGACAGTTACTCTTTCCAGCATGGTACAGGGGCAGAGACATTTTGAGACGGATCCACCATTACATGCTTTCCCCATGACGTCTATGCTCCCCACAGAGTAGAAACAACCAAAGTTTGATGTCTTCTTTCCCAAGCAGGGATTACCTTCTCCAGCAAAGTTCCTTCACAGAGCCGAAATCTGTATTCCCCAGCCAAGTTTTATAATTACAAACAACTTATAAAACCTCCCCCCGGGTAGAGTTTATTTCTCTAACTGTGGAAGTTTGTTTCCCAACAGAGTTTATTTCTATGCATCAACAAAATCTTCCAACAAAGCATTATCCCTCTCCACAAATCCAATCCACGGTAGAATATCCTCAAACAGAAAGAGGAAATCCCCGATAAATCATATCCAATCATCATCCTCAGTGGAAACGAAGGATTCCGCTTCCCAATATTCTTCAGCAGCAGTCAGGGATTTATTTTCCCAGACTAAGAAATGTTGCAATAGCATCCCATATTCATACATCATGACATGCGCATACACATTGCATATAGCATAATCTCATTTATTTTGAGAACATCATCACAATGCATTTCATACATCATGGCATGTGCATACACATCGCATACAACATAATCTCATTTATTTTAAGAACATCATCACAATGAATTTCATACATCGTGACATTGCATACAACTAACTCTTTATCGTTTTCAGGAAAGATCAAATGAACAAAAATCATTGACTACTTATGTGACCTGGTAGTCTTCTCAAGAGCTACATCTATCGAAGGGCTATTTCAGCATTTTCCTCAGAAAGACGTTCTCAAAATACCTTCGCTGGTTCAATCGGATCGACACTAAGATCTCTCTGATTTCTATTCAAGTTGAAGATATTCCAAGACTTTTGTCTGGTTCAGTTAAATTGATACTAAGATTCTTATGATTTCCATTCCAGTCAAATTTAATTCAAGACCTTCCTCTGGTTCAACTAAATTGATACTAAGATTTTCTTGATTTCTATTCCAATTGAAGACAACTCAAGACCTTTCTCTGGTTTAGTTAAATCGATACTAAGATTTTTCTAATTCCTATTCCAGTTAAAGAAACTGCAAAGCCTGGAATACGACCAGATAGTAGTTCACCATACTGTGAAGCCTGGACCTGACCAGATAACAGTTAACATCACAGCTGAAGCCCAGAATCCGACCGGATAATAGTCAATCAACAATTCAATTCACTGTGAAGCCTGGAGTCTGACCAAATAGCAGTTTACTCTATCAATTATTATGAAGCCTGGACTCGACCAAATAGTAGTATACATCAAATTCAAGTTGAAGCCCGAATCCGACCGAATAACATCTTAATTTCTTCAAATCACTAAAGCGTGGATTCCGACCAGATAACAGTTTAAGAAACTACAAAGCCTGAAGTACGACCAGATAATAGTTTAATCTCATTTCCCCAGTAAGTCACTATGAATCCTGGAATACGACCAGATTGCAGTCAGCCTTATTATCTTCAGCAAGTCACTGTGAAGCCTGGATCCCGACCAGATAGCAGGTCACTTTCGTATCTTCAATCAAGAGATGACTCCCGAATAGAGTAATGGACAACTGAAGCTCCTAAGCTCTATTTCCTAAGACAAAGACCAATATTCCTCAGCGGAGTCCTCCCAAACAACAGGCAAAGGAATCCCCACAAAGGAATATCTCGTGAAGTCAACATTGTTCTGGATGGAACCTTTAAGTCCATCTCCGACAAATCTCTGTCATATCCTCTGGATGGCATCTTTAAGCCCATTCCCGATATACAGTCAAGTATCATTTCAGACGAGTGCAATTTTCTGGGCACTCTAGTGTTCAATCATCTTCCACCTTCAGATCACGAAAGGCAGACCAGCAAATCCACATCCTCATGTTTAAGAAGATTGAACAGGGGAAGTTGTTGTACCCCAAAATTTTCCCTCCCATTTCACTCAATACATGCCTCTTGAGGTCCCCAACTTGCCCTAGGATGATTAAGAATTGACCAGACAAGTTCTCCTCCTAAGGCAATAAACCTCAAACTAGGGTTTCAATTTTAAGCAAGATTTGTGAGTCCCAAGGGTCCAAAAATTTCTCCATTGTCCTAATATGACCTCAAGAACATCCATGCCAAATTTCATGCCTTGAACAACAAGTTTGCTCGGTCAACTGCTCAAATGCCTAGAAATCAACTATACTAGGTCAAAAGTCAATTGTGGCCCAAATACAGTCAAACTTCAAGATTTTTGGTCAACATCAACATTTTGATGTAATATCCATCATTTGATCAAGGGTTGATCGTGATTCCTCAAGAAATTCTCCTAACTCATCAAAAGTCTAAAATGGCAATTAGGGTTTCTATAGGAAAAGTCAACCAAACTTTGAGCAAGCATAACTTTCTCATACTTTATCATAAATTTTTCCACCAAGGCTCATTTTGAAGAGAATCCAGTCCCCTAAAACTCCTCTTCATCTCTCAAGTTCAAGAAATGCACTAATCAAAAGATACAAGCTCATACATTATAGGTCCTTTCAAAAAGTCAACAAAAACACCTTTTGGGTCAAAGCTCCTTACATGAACATGGAAGATCCAATTGAGATGAAACCAAAAAGGTTGTTTAGAGGATATCCTAAGCTCTCTAAAAAGTCCAAGGACATCCTCTAAGGGTTAAAAGTGAGAGAGATATGCATTGTTAAAGTTGACCAATTTTTGGAAAAATGCATAAAGCCAATATTGACCTAACTTGATTTTTTTCCAAATTTGCCCATTTTTCTTGCTTGAAACTTGTTTCTAACATGGCCCGCGACACTTGAGCCCAGTCATACATTATTTTATTATTTATACTATTTATTTTGATATATTATCCATTAAAATGCAAAATTAAATAAAGTAAATAATAGAAATAATGGAAGATTTGATTGAGAATCTTTTTCTGTTCAAATGATGGACAAAACATGTTGGCAAATCTAAGAAGAATCGTGGAGAGAAGGAAGATTGGATTTGTTACAAAACAAGCCAAAAATAAAATATTTGGAAAGAATATATTTCTCATCAAGGCATAGATATTTTGCTACAAATATAAATCTAATGAGATTCACTACATATAGAGAACAACCCTAGACCTAATGGACATGCGCAGCAGCCATAAAAGAACTATAGAAAAGTGCAAAATTTCAAGAAAATCGTGAAAATCAAAAGCATTAGTTCCAGCCTTTGTTGATCAAAACAAAAGAGCCAATCTTCCTTCTAAAGGTCTCAGGAAGCCATATCAACCTTCATCCACGACTGAAGCAGCCTAAAACCGGCCAACCGAGTCACATCCTTTAGGTAAAATTTTCATATTTGAATTTCTTAACACATGCGATTTAAATGAATCTAAAGCATACATTCATGTTCATATTGATCATTGCAAATGTTTTAACATGCTTCATGTGAGTTTCAGTGCCAAAATGAAAGCTTGCCATTGTTAGGGTTCGAAAACACGTGAGCTTCGTTTTCAGAGATGGAGACATCTTTAGACCAAACTAAGGCCATGGTTGAAATCGCAACCTAGGTTTTAGGGGGGTAGGAAAAATTCCAGGCTTCAAATCTCCCTATTTTGCAGGTTAGGTTTTTGGCTGGTCGGAGAAGATGACCGGAACCACCATCTAGGGTGGTTTGACCGGCCAAGGACCTTGCATGGCGTGTTAGGATGTTATGATTGGTTCATTTCAAATATCAGGGCCCCACAAGTGTGTGCGTGTTTGATGACTCAGCCATTGCCTTGTTTTTATATTATATTGTTTTTTTGTTATTATATACATGAATGATCCAGCAGCGCAGATGGCAAAGGCATAAGGGTGCAAAGGGAGAGACCTGGGTTCGATCCCTGCCTCTTGCCATTTATTTTTTCTAATGAGTTTCTTGCAAATTCAGTGGTTCCACACCAAGCGCGTATACCATATGCTCTATCATCATCACCATTAGATCAATCATCCTCCATATCTAATGCCCAGCATGCAGTCCCCGTGATGGACCTCCAAGCTTGCCTCCCCACTGGATCCAGCGCAGCTGTGGGCCAACAAGATTTAGGCCTTGACACATTTCAGTAGGCACACCCCCCAGTTTGGGTTTTCACCCCCTCAGGACCATTCCTTAATTTCTCTATTCCTTTTTTTAGTTTTAATATTTTCTTGTTTATTCATTTTTTCTTTAAATCAGAAAAAAATCAGAAAATCATCAAAAAATAAGATTTGGAATTTTTGAAGAAAAAATAATTTTTAAAAATTAATTTAATTAAATTTTAACTCTTTTTTTAAATTTAAAATTAGTTAGAAATTAGGTTAAATTCCAATTTTTTTCATAAAATACCAAAAAAATATTTTTAATGAGCAATTACATTTCTATGGTTTCAAACGTAGGTCAATCTTAAATTTTGCGTGTTATTATTTTTCCATACGATTATTTTTTTATTATTTATATAACTGCGCCCGGTTTGTAATAGGTAATTAGGGTTTTCAATTTTCGCATTTTACTTTTCAGTCATTACTTATGTATCTACACTTAAGCCTTGTAATAGTTGTAGGAATTTTATTTCTTGCTTTATATTTCTTATATGCTTGTATATGAACTGTTAGTAAATTAGGCGTGCATGAAAAGATTAAATAAATTAATCATTAGGTCATTAACTTCAAGATAAATATCTTAAAAAGCACATTGTTGCACACCTGCCCCCTTAGGGTACTCCTCACTTGGTTGCCTCGGAAAACAATGGTCATGTCCCTCGAACGTAGGGATATCTTAGCAAAGACCCTCAGTTTAAAGTCATCATAAAGATCATAGTCCCTAAACGTCCCTCGAGTTGCCTACGAGAAATGATCTTGTCCCTCGACATTACCTATATGATGATAGTCCCTTCGAAATGCTAAGGTATCCTTACATGTTGCCTTCAATGACCATAAGCATCCCTTTCGATAGTCCCTCAACATCCAACGATAGGGATACCTACTCACTAATAGTAGGATAGCACTATCTAAAGGAAAGGAGGAAAAGAACGCCCTTTTTCGAGTAGGTAGGTAATTCTTAAGTGCTTGCTCAAAGTTGATTTCCTTTTACACTTACACATTTTCAAAATTCTTTTCAAAAACGCTTTATGACACTCTTGAGGACTGATACAAGAGTTATCAAAAAGCAAAACAAAATCTTTCAAAACACACAAACACGAAAACAATTTTCAAAAATGAGCAAGTACCTAAGAGCCCGTGGAAAACCACAGATGGAAAGGGTTCTAACACATTCCCTTTCCATAATCTACCCTCGTTACTCAGAAAATCTAAAAAAAGGTGTTTTTCTGTTCTTTTCACCCTTCCCTTTGTTGGATATAAGAAAAGTCGGTGGCGACTCTTGCTTACCGCGACATTTGCGAACAAAAAATGCAAAATAAGTATTAACGGTCGGTTCTGCCACCATATCACACGAAGAAAGGCAGAGACTTCATCAAAGTTGGTCTTCTCGCCCATTATAGCTCGACGACAGAAATACCGACCGGAAATGGATGGCATAAGCGACATGGAAATTTGTCTTCAAGTTTTTCCCGGCAATCCATGACAGTCCAACAACTTCTATTTCTTTCCTGCATAACTTCCTCTGGCTCCAATCTTTCGCCTTATTCCTTTATTGATCAAAAAATGCATCTTAGAGTTATATTCCTCTTGCTCCAACAGTACTCAAATACCTAAAAAATGAATACAAAACTATCAAACGATATACTTTATACAAGAAAATTCATTATACACAACTAAACATATGTATACACAAAGTTGGGTTATTCAACTGATATTAACCACCAAGAGTCGATAAGTGCAATAAAAAATATATACAAAAATAACTACAATTTTCACTTATCAAACTCTCCCCAACTTAAAAAAAAATTGTACTCAAACAAAGTCTAATAACCAAAAGAATAAAGAATGATAATCAAAGAATCACGAATCAACAAGTTTTGAAAATGGAAAACAAATGCAATGGTACAAATGAAAAACAGTACACACAAAGTAAACACTTACCACTAAACTAAGATTATAACATAAACATGAAACAAATTCTAAACAAAAAATGGAGTATTTTCACTCATCCAACAATCTTGCAAATGATAGACTAAATTATGCATTCATCCAAAAAGTTACATTGAAAATATAAAAGCAAGAATCTCAAGGGTTTTTCAAGTTTGTAATGTGGCTTGGTTAACAAACAAGTGATAAGTCCTAAAGCTAATCGAAACAAAAAACTTTCCTAAACCTAAGGAAATAATTACTTCTACAAAGTTTCAAAGAATAGAATTTCAATCAAACATCTTATTTATCCCATATTTCAAACCAACACATATCACTTATTCAACACAACATTATTCCATACTCTTTTTGTTTTTCTTTTTCAATGTTTTTCTATTTTTTTTACTTTCTTTTTCTATCACTTTTTTTCATTTCTTTTCTCACTTTTTTTCTCTTTTCAACTTCATAGAAATCAACCAATAAATACACAATCATTTTCTCCCCAACTTGAATTCAACCATATATTAAAGTGAGTACTCCCTACTTTCTAAGGCAAGGTAAAAATTCAAACCAAATAATAGTTGAGGGTTCAAGAAAACGACGAATCAACATCTATGCAAAAAGGGAAACAAAATACTCATATACAAGAATTTAGCAAATACAACATGGATACTGTTGTACCCCAAAATTTTCCCTCTCTATTATCAAGATTTTTCCTCACAAGACTTCTTGGACTCAAGACAGAATTAGAGTTTGCTCAGCTCAAGACCTCATCTTGCACTGATGACCTGAAATTAGGGTTTGAGTTTGCACAAGGAATTTTGGACCATCTATACTTAATGTGACTTTCATACACCATATTGGACCCCTAAGATTGCTCATACCAAGTTTCAATCCTTGAATCACATTTTTGCCCAATCAATTGGACAGTTGACCTAAAAATCAGTTGTATTGGGGAAAAAGTCAACCATGGCCAATTTACAGTCAAACTTCATAATTTTTTATCCAAGACAACATTATAGGCTCCTATGTACCATTTGATCAAGTTTGGACCACAACTCCTCAAGAAATTTGATTAGATCATCAAAAGGGCAAAATGGTCAAAATTAGGGTTTTGGCTGAGAAAGGGCAATTTCTGATTTTTAACCTAGCCAATGACCAATTGGGTTCAAGCATGATTTCAAGGACTCAATAGCATCATCTTGACCTAATCACATGGTTCAAAAGATCTCAAATGCATAGGATTGACAGATGAATTTTCCAGTCAACTGATCAAAAATCAATTGTACACTAAAAAGTCAAACTTTGACTTTTTGGTCAAAATTAAGTGCCAAGGGTCATAATTAATCAAGATATGTCAAAATGTGAAACTTGTTGACCAAGAAACCTAAAATTGCAAATTAGGGTTTTAATTTGAAATTTTTCATAACTTAGAATTTTTCTAAGTTATGGAAAATTTCTTATTTTTTCCCAACTTTCCACAACTTTTTCACCATGATGCAATTGGATTCAAAGAAAACTTCCAACATGAAAGTTGTAGTCCTCCATGAAATATACAACTTTGATTCACAAAGTTTTCCCAAAAGATACTTGGATCTCAAGTTATGATTTTGTGAATAGGGGTCCATAAACTTTTTTAACTTAGTGAAATTTTGCCCTAGTTTATAGGCAGGTTTTTGACCTAACTTCATGGCAATTTTTCACCTAGTTCCAAGAGGTATCTTAAAATTCATTTCAAATATGGATTGTATAACATGTTACAAGCTTTATAAAATTTCAAAGAACTATCCAAGATCATTTATGGTTAGAGAGAATCGAAGAAGAGAAAATGGCAATTTATCACTTTTGTTCAAGCCATGTTTACAATGTTACAAGTTGCAAATTAGTTTCTAACATGCTTGTACCTTGCATTACAGGTCCTAATCCTTTCTACACTCCATAATTAAATGCAAACTCAATGGATATTGGCTTTATTCTGACCTATGGAGCTTTGTACAAGAGTTTATTCCATTTATGGCATAAAGTTCACAATACTACTTTCATAAAGCTAACTTTTTACAACTTTGCTATCCTTGAGCATTGGACATGTTTCTTTGTCACAAGCAAGGTCCACAGTTATCAGGCAAAGCATACCAACTCCTTGCAGCCCTAGAACTAGAAAGTACATCATTTTGGGCGTTGTCACTTCAACTTTCTTCAAAAGCAAGCAAACTTGCAAAAGTCAAGAGAACTTGTCCATCTGATAAAGGCAAGGCTTGGCTTCATTTGAAACAACTTCAGAAACTTGTCACAAGCCTAAACACGAAAGCAAAAGACCTGAAACCTTCCCAAACACAAAAACCACATTTCTGCCCAAAACAGGGAAGCTTCTGCAAAACACTTGCCATTTCAAAACTTGCTCGTGTGTTTTTCCTTTCAACCCTTGAAACATCTTCCCTACATCACATCCAAACTATCCAAGCATTCATCTTGCAACTGTGAGCTCAGTTTCACACTTCACCATTTTCATTTTGCAAGGTTGCAGGTTGACTCGTGCAAGGAGTTTCAAGAATCCTCAAGGCAAGTTGAGCATTGGAGAAGCTTGAGGAAACTTCAAGGAAGCTCACACGATCTTCAGGACTCACTCAAAGTCCCCACATTGCCATATCCAAACTCAACTGAACAAGGTATTTTTCAAAGTTCTATCTCTCTATTTAGGGATCCTTAGGCTTTGATTTGTGAAGCAAAGATGTAGTCCTTGACTTGCTGAAGCTGTACATATGCATACTTTCCATTTATATTAACTGAGCTAAGAGTATTTGGTTGTTAAACATGCTGAAAAAACTAGGTCAGAAATTAGGGCCATTAAAATTCTCTCTGATCTTTGAGAGTTAGATTATGAATTTTATATCATTGGAATCGTGAGTTTACAAGCTACACTTTTTATGTTATGAGTTTTTGATTTCATGCAAGCTAGAGAAAGATACAGGATTGAAGGCAAAACCCGCGTTTGATGTTGGCTGGAGGTCAGGGACGAAGGTTGTCTGGGCCTGGCGCCTTGGGCCTGCTACTTTCCACACCCCCATGTTTCCTATTTGCACCCCCTTTTGCATATTTTGATATTTTTCATATTTTATTTTTATTTTTGTGTTTATTGACTTTATTATTTTTTTCTGAACATTAAAAAATCCCAAAAATATTTTCTTATTTTTTGCATTTTATTTTATTATTTTTATTATTTTTTTGGCATAAAAATAGTTTATTAGGTTTATAGAATTTATTTTCTTAAATAAACTTGTAAATAATAAAAAATACTTAAATATTTTATTTTATTATTTTATATATATTAAATATTTATTTTTTTCATACATATTTAATTTTTAATATTTGTACATAATATTATTATTATTTTCCTTAAACAAAAATGAATAAAATAAATAATAGAAAACATATTTTCTTTAAAAAACAAAATTAGGGTTTCCCCTTTCAAAAATAATAATATTATTTTTTCTTATTTTCAGGACTTAAATAATTCATTTTTCTCATACATAAAACAATTACAAAACATTTTTGCATAAATACATATTATTGCATATTTAAATAATTATTTATTTATTTATTGTACAATAAATTCAATTGAGTTGTAATAGTGAATTAGGGTTTTAGTTTGTGCAAATATCCCCATTCAAAAACTTGTATCCCCCCTCCCATAATATTGTTGTAATAGTTTAGATTTACTTTACGCAATTTATCGCATTATATACATGTTTAGTAAATTAGGGTTTGTATGATAAGACAAAATCAATCAAATAGAATGACCTAATTCAAGACAAACAAAATGCATGAAAAATGACAACATATTACACACAAGCACCTCTAGGGTTTCATCCACTTTGGTGCCTAAAAATGGCCATGGTATGCATGCTAGGTATCTTGGCAAAACAAAACAAAACAAAAGATCGTAGTCCCTCGATGACGCTATCAAAAGGTTTCCTAAACAAATGATCTTAGTCCCTCAAAATGCTAAAGATACTTGGAACCATTGCTATCATGGTCATACGATGACCCACGCCCGTCCCGTTTAACAGCCAAAGATAGGTTTATCTACCAAAATAATGGTAGGTTAACAATGTCAAAGGAATAAAAATGTATAGGAAAGACTTTTGAGTAGGTAGATAAGCTTCAAGTTACTTGATCAATTTGCAAACAATCCTTGATATTTTCAAATAAACACACACATTTCAAAACATTTCCAAACAACTTTCAAAATATTGAAACATTTTTCAAAAGACAAACATCTTTGTATACATTCTTACGAACGAGAATCATTACAAAGATTGCCTAAACAATGGCCTCTTTTCAAAATACTTTCAAAACCACACAAAGCACCATTTCAAACAATTGCAAAAGCAAAGCAAGTGATCTAAAACAAGTAAATAAGAGCCCATGGAAAAACATGGATGAAAAGGGTGCTAATACCTTCCCTTTTCATAATCTACCCCCCGAACTCAAAAAAAATCTCAAAGGTCTTTCCTGTGATTTTTTACATTTCCTTTTGGATAAAATAAAAGTCGGTAGTGACTCTTGCTAAACCGCAACATTTGTGAACACAAATGCAAAACCTCAAGTCAGTTCTCCCACCGCATCACAGAACTGGTGACTCTACTGGGGAGATGTATAAAATTGGGGTTACCTTAGGGTTTTAGATCACCTTTACATGCTTATCTTTCTTGACTTGTATGCTTTACACTTTGGTTCTATTGTTTGGGTTTGAATCCTCTACCCGGATTTGGGAAACATTCATAGGTAAATAGCAATACGTTGTGGAAACTGTGCAGGGTATACCGACATGGTCTAAGCAATAGCTATATTAGTGCGACATATTTGTGGGTACCGGTAGCCTTTGAGTCAATCGAAGAGAATACGAGGCCGCTGAGTGATGTCATGAAGCACTAATGGACTTTTAGAACCTTTACTTGACCAACTTGGCCTTTTAGGATGTAGTGAGATGACCGGATTTGGGGCAGTCCGAAGTTGGTAGATACTCGATACTACACTCATTGAGGGTTGGTTCCTTGGAATATTCCGGTCACCGGTAAAGAGGTTGAATTGAAACAATGAACAAGGAAATAATCCAGTGATATTGAGCTCCTTAGAACTCGGTTACTATTTCTAGGACAGGTTGAGCCAACTAAACTTCAAGAGGGTACTTACCTATGAAACCCCATGCAAGCCTAAACTAGGAACTTCTTTGATATGCTTGTACATATATACTTGTGCATAACATCATGAACATCATGAAGCATCATATGCATCCACTAACCATTTCAAGGATTTTGGAGATTCATCTTTGTTCCTGTTTTGTAGGTTATGGAATCACTTCGCAGGAAAACTGTCCAAGTCAACCTTGTAAGAATTCCTCCACAACTAAAGGAGCTAGCTTCAAGGATTCTTGAGACTTCTCCATTCACCGAGAGACATGGTCGTCTACTCAACTTGGTCACTTTCAACACTGAGGAGGATATGGTGAAAGTTCTCTTCCAGTTCTTTGAGCCTTTGCATCATTGCTTCACATTTCCTGACTACCAACGTGTGCCTACTTTGTAGGAATTTTCTCAACTCTTGAGGGTTCCTATTCTCAATCAACTACCGTTCAATGGTACGTAAAGATATCCAAAGCCAGAAGATATTGATCAAGCCTTACACTTGCACTCATCTGATGTCGCAACACATTGGGAAACTAGAAGTGGTGTCAAAGGCTTCCTGTTAAAGTTTTTGTTTGAGAAGGCCCGAAGCTGTTTGAATTCTCTAGACTTGCAAGCTTTTGAGGAGATTGTAGCTCTTCTCATATATGGGATGGTCTTGTTCCCTAATCCTGACCAACTTATAGATGTGAGTGCTGTCAAAATCTTCATGACTCGCAACCCGGTGCCTACATTGCTTGGGAATATCTTCCACTCTTTTCACACTCGTACAATGAGGAAAAGAGGTGTTCTCATGTGTTGCACTCCTCTCCTGGCAAGATGGTTTATTTATCATCTTCCCCAATCAGTCTTGAAGAATGAGCAAGGTTTGAGATGGTCACAACGATTGATGACTCTTACACATTCAGATATTCATTGCTGTTCTCGATCAAAAGAGAATGTTATTATCATTGACCATTATGGGGAATTCCCTAATGTACCTCTACTTGGCATTAGGGGAGGCATCACCTACAACCCCTACTTGGCTCTGAGACAATTTAGGTATGCCCGAAGGGATGGCCCCCATAACATGCTGATTCAAGGATTGGTTTTCGACTTTGACAATGACAATCAAAGACTCCGACAAAGGTTCATCCGAGCTTGGAGGATGCCAAACAAGGTAGACAGTAAGACCTTGGGACACAAGAATTCCATCCCTCTTGAGCCTTACCTCAAGTGGGTACGAACCCGCACCCAAAGTCTTATGATGCCTTACCCCTCCATTCTCCCTCAAATTATAGAGCATGTTATGGAAGGAGAGGTTCCATACACCCTCCTACATCCTGACATGCCAACATCACTATAAGATCTACAAAGGAGGTGGATACAGCTCAAGGGAGAGTGCAACACTTTCGAAGCCCAATTCTATGCAAGCGAGAAGAATGTTTTGGAACTCACTCGGCTACTTCACGAAGAGAAGACTCTCAACCCCTACATTGCACAAAAGAGGATGCGCAACGTCTTTTTACCTTAGAATTTTGTATTATTTTGCCCATGGGGCATTGATGTACTAACAAATTCTATCTTATTAATATGACGTGTGTTTCTTTTTTGTTTAAAATAAATTTGAATTTCTGAATCCTTGAAAGCATTACATGAATACATATCATTCATCATATGCATAAGCAGGTCTTCACACCAAGTTTCCTCATCTCTCTGCTATTTATTTCAGCAAGATGGATATTAAACAAACGGTCAAAGACTTACAAGCTCAGAATTCACAATTTCAACAGCTACTCTTGACCCTAGCCAAGGGGCAGGAGAAGCTCAAGACTCTACTAGAGAAGGAAAAAGAGAAAAAGAAGAAGAAGAGAGTTGATGTGGCTATCTTGGGCAGAAGGTTTGAAGGACAAGACAGACAGACTTTGGAATTACCATCAACATTTGAAGAGGGGGAAGGAAAGGGTAAACGAACGGCAGTGCCATCTGATTCTAAAGAAGAGGAAGAGGAAGATGAGGATAACTCAGAACAAAAGTATCCTCTGGCCGATGACAAATACAAAAACCTGGAAGAGCATCTAGCTGCTATGGAAGTGCAAAGAGTACCGGGGCTGGATTTTGAGGAGTTAGGGTTGGTTTCTGGAATTGTAATCCCTCCTAAATTTAAAGTTCCATTGTTCGCTAAGTATGATGGGGTGTCTTGCCCAAAGATGCACCTACGATCTTATGTCAGGAAAATTCAACCACATTCTTCTGACAAAGACTTATGGGTTCACTTTTTCCAAGACAGTTTATCAGGGACGCAGCTGGATTGGTTTTACCAGCTGGAGAGGTCTGATGTGCATATTTGGGAAGATTTGGCGGCCTCATTCTATAAACAGTATCAATACAATGCCGAATTGGCTCCAACCCGTACTCAACTACAAAGTATGGCCATGGCTACCAATGAGGGTTTCAAAGACTACGGCCAGAAATGGAGGGATTTGGCCGGAAGGGTGCAACCACCTTTATCTGAAAGAGAGCTAATGGACATGTTCTTGGGGACTCTGTCAGGTCCTTTCTTTAATCACCTGATTGGAAGCTCCTCTACAGGTTTCACTGAGTTGATTCTAACTGGCGAGAGGGTGGAAGCCAGTATTAGAAGCGGGAAAATTCAGAAAGATGCGTCTACCTCTACTGCTGCAAAAAAGCCCTTCACCGGAAAGAAGAAAGTGTCTGCTATCTATGCCCAGAGAAATCAGGGAAGAACAAAAAGACGACCAACAGTGGGGGCCGTCATGATTCAAAAGTATGCATCAGACCAACCGAGAAACAACCAGCCGAGAAATGATCAGCCGAAGAATAACCAGCAAAGGGTGGAAAGGCCTGTAAGGCAATTCACCAAGATAAACATGACTCCTGCTCAAGTCCTACCCCATATCTTGAAGTTGAACCTGGCCATGATAAAAGAGGCCCCTAAAAATCCTAACACTGCTTCTCCACATTACCATCCCAACGCCAGATGTGCTTATCATTCAGAAAGTCCAGGGCAGGACACCAACAACTGTTGGGCCTTGAAGAACAAGATTCAAGATCTGATTGACGCAAAGGAAGTTGAATTTGAAGCTCCTGAAAAGCTGAATGTTATCTCCGCCCCAATGTCGAGGCATGGGAACAATGCCAATGTTGTGGAAGAAGATCTGTTTGTTTCTACTGTGGATGAATTGTCAACTCCTCTCCTAACCATCAAGTTAAATTTGTTGAAGGCTGGGGTGTTCCCAGGTTGTGACCAAGATTTCCATGCTTGCCTGTCCTCCCCATTTGACTGTCCTTTATTGAAGAAAGGAATCCAACAATTGATTGATAACAAGGAAATTTTGTTTGAGAAAGCTCCCATCTCACCCATTCCAGTTCCAGAAGTTTCAATAATAACCATATACGCCAATCCTTCCAAGGTTCCTAAAAAACCCGTTAGGATTACATCTGCTCCTATAACTACTCCGTTGAAGATAACAATGCCCGGGCCAACCCCGTACAAAACCGATAAAATGGTACCATGGAACTATGGTGGAGAAATCTACTACCATGGTGTCAAACAGATTGAACAGATTGCAGAAGAAGAAAGCTCTGAGGAGGATAATCCCGACATTAGTAAAATTGCCGGAACAAGCAAAATTACTCGTACTGGGAGAATCTTTTCTCCAGAGATTGCTCCTCCAACAACAGTCTTTGGACCCGCGGCCATTCTGAAGATCACACCTATACCAGTAACTGTACCTGCAAGTGTACCCGCTAATAATGACAATGCAATTCCCATCCCTATTTCCGCTGCTGAGAAAAAAGGAAAGAATGTTCAAGAGGAGCCTGTCTTGATGAAGGCTCAATCACTTGTTATTCCTGAGACATCCTAGAGAGAGATAGAAGAGATTCTGAGGATCATTAAGAAAAGTGATTTTGATGTTGTTGAACAACTGGGGCAGACCCCCTCCAAAATATCCATGTTAGCTCTATTGTTGTGCTCTAAGGCACATGCTAATGCTTTGGTCAAGTTTTTGAAGACGGCCCGTGTGCCACAAGAAACCTCCGCTGATCAGTTCCAGGAATGTGTGGCTAGTTTAACAACTGACAATGGCCTGGGATTTTCCGATGCAGACTTGACCTCCAAAGGGAGAAAACATAATGACGCGGTGCATGTCTCGGTGGAGTGTAATGGAACCACCCTAGCTTATGTCATGGTTGATATTGGGTCGTCTCTAAATGTCTTTCCGAAGAAAGCCTTGGATAGACTGGATTGTGAAGGCTTAACCCTGAAACCCAGCAATATAATTGTTAGAGCCTTTGATGGTTCTAAGAGGATGGTCCATGGAGAGGTGGACATCCCGATCAAGGTGGGTACCCAGACGTTCAATTCAACATTCTACGTGATGGACATCCTTCCTTCCTATTCTTGCCTGTTGGGAAGACCTTGGATTCACCATGCGGGAGCTGTCACTTCTACTCTGCATCAAAAGCTCAAGTACCCTGTCCAGGGGAAAATCATAATTGTTCATGGCGAAGAGGAATACATGATCAGTCATCTGAATTCTTTTTTATATGTAGAATTGAATGGCGAATTCATTGAGACCCCTTTCCAACACTTCGAAGAAGTCTCTCAAGAAATAGAGGCGAACAAGGCAGTGTTCTCAACTCCTGTGATCACAAGACCTCCGCCTCGGATGTATTATTTAAAGGATTCTAGGGCAGTTGTGGAAGAAGGCGGAAGCACAATCTGGGGGCAGCTTCTAGACTTTCCTTTCAAAACAGACAAATTCGGCTTGGGATTTACTTCGGCTGGTCAGAAGGCCGTGCGCCGCTCCCGTGCCGGAGGGCCACCTGTGAAGATCAGCCATCGAGGGGTTAATGCACTAGAGGACAGTGAAGAAGAGGGAAACTTGGAAGACTGGATTTTCCCTACTGTTGACGGAGGACTGTGCAACTGGGAAGCAAAAGACTTTGTTCCGATTACTTTCATACCGCAGTAATTTATCTTTTCCATTCATGTTGGACTGTAATAATTCACAAACAATTCGTACTTTTTCAACCTTGTGTCTTACCCGAGGCACATAGGTCCATTTGTAAGGGTTCTTATTTTCATTTCATATGTCATTTTAATGAATCATGGACGCTTTTCATATTTAAACCTTTTGTGCGTATTGTCTTTCTTTTACATTTTGTTGTTTTAAGATGGATATGCCCTTACACACACCCACACTCACAAATGCAGGTACCCTTCCATTTCAGAACCCATGGGTAACGATACTGCTATAGCCTTCAATGACTCTAAAGATCTGATCAACCAAGTCGAATACGAAGGTGAGGAAGATTGTGAGGTGCCTAGGGAATTGGCCAGATTACTACAGCAAGAGGAAAGAGAAATTCATCCTCATGAAGAGCAGTTGGATACAATCAACTTGGGAACTGAGGATGACAAAAAGGAAATCAAGATAGGTGCCAATCTAGAGCCGAGTGTCAAGGAGCGCCTAATTCAGCTACTACATGATTATGTTGAGATCTTCGCCTGGTCATACGAAGACATGTCGGGACTTGATACATACATTATGGTACACCGTCTCCCCACAAGAGAAGACTGTCCACCAGTGAAACAAAAGGTCCACCACATGAGACCTGACATGTCCGAAAAGATCAAAGAAGAAGTTATGAAGCAGTTCAATGCTGGATTTCTGGCTGTTACTTCCTATCCTCAATGGGTTGCTAACATTTTGCCCGTGCCCAAGAAGGACGGCAAAGTCAGAATGTGCGTGGATTATAGAGATTTAAACATGGCCAGCCCTAAAGATGACTTTCTAATTCCGCACATTGATATCTTGGTTGGCAACACAGCTCAGCACAAAGTATTTTCTTTCATGGACGGATTCTCAGGCTATAACCAGATCAAAATGGCCCCTGAGGACATGGAGAAAACTACTTTTGTTACATAGTGGGGTACGTTCTGCTACAAAGTGATGCCATTCGGACTGAAGAATGTTGGGGCAACCTATCAACGCGCCATGGTAGCTTTGTTTCATGATATGATACATCATGAGATTGAGGTCTACGTAGATGACATGATAGCCCGATCACAAACTGAAGAAGAACACCTTGAACACTTGCAAAAGTTGTTTGTCAGGTTGAAGGAGTACAAGCTCAGATTGAATCCAAACAAGTGTACATTTGGATTCCAATACGGTAAGCTATTAGGTTTCATTGTCAGCAACAAAGGCATCGAGGTTGATCCTGCCAAAGTCAAAGCTATACGAGAAATGCTTGCTCCTCGCACTGAGAAGGAGGTCAGATGTTTCTTGGGACGCCTAAACTACATTGCAAGGTTCATTTCTCACCTAACATCTACTTGTGAACCAATCTTCAAGTTGTTGAAGAAAGATCAGGTAGTTAAATGGAATGATGACTGTCAAATTTCTTTCGATAAAATCAAGGAATATTTTCTAGAACCTCCTATCCTGATGCCACCCGTCGAGGGAATACCACTAATCATGTATCTGACCGTCCTAGAGAATTCAATGGGGTGCGTACTGGGCCAACATGACGAGTCTGGCCAAAAAGAGCATTCCATTTATTACCTTAGCAAAAAGTTTATCGACTGTGAGACCCGATACTCACTGCTCGAGAAAACTTGTTGCGCTTTGGTATGGGCTATTCGCCGGCTAAGGGAGTATATGTTGACTCATACCACTTTGCTGATCTCTAAGATGGATCTGATCAAGTATATCTTTGAGAAGCCTGCTCTATCTGGAAGAATAGATAGATGGCAGATGATCCTAACAGAATACGATATACAGTACACGACCCAAAAAGCTATAAAGGGGAGTGTGCTAGCTGACCATCTGGCTCATCAAGCTGTCGAAGATTATCAATCCATGAGGTTTGACTTCCCTGACGAAGACATCATGACATTGGATAACATTGAAGATTTCAGACCATATAACGGACCTGAACAAGGATCCCGATGGACCCTGTACTTTGATGAGGCCTCCAATGCACTTGGCAACGGTATCGGCGCGGTACTCATCTCCCCAAAAGGTTGCCATACACCTTTCACTGCCCGACTTTGCTTCAACTATACGAACAACATGGTAGAGTATGAAGCATGCATCTTTGGACTCAAGGCTGCCATAGACTTGGGAATCAAATCTTTGATTGTGTTTGGGGACTCAGCTTTGGTCATCAGTCAAATTAAAGGAGAGTTGGATACTAAACATCCAAACCTCATCCCTTACAAAGAACATGTCTTGACATTGTTACCATATTTCGAGCAGATTACCTTCGAGCACTTCCCATGAGAAGAAAATCAGCTAGCAGATGCTCTAGTTACAATGTCATCCATGTTTAAACTTGATTGGGACAATGAGGCTCCCCAAATCTCCATTGAACGGATGGTCGAACCTGCACATTGTCACGAGATTAATACCGAAGAAGTAGTGGAGCAGCCGTGGTTTCATGAAGTCAAAAGGTATCTCGAGGCTCAAGACAACCCTGAAGGAGCTTCAGTCAATGACAAAAATTTCTTAAGGAGATTCTCGGCTATGTTCTTCCTAAGTAATGGCATTTTGTACAAGCGCAATCACGATTCTATTCTACTCCGTTGTGTGGACAAGATTGAAGCTGAAAGAATCATGGCTGAATTGCATGAAGGTACCTTCGGCACTCACTCTAGCGGACATACGATGGCTAAGAAGATTCTACGGGCAGGCTATTACTGTTCTACCATGGAAGCTGACTGCTATCAACATTCCTGCACTTGTCACAAATGTGAAATCTATGCGGACAAGGTGCACGTGCCTCCTGTTCCTCTAAATGTCTTAACAGCTCCTTGGTCATTTGCTATGTGGGGAATTGACATGATTGGAGAGATCAAGCCTACAACATCCAATGGACACCGCTTCATTCTGGTGGCCATTGACTATTTCACCAAGTGGGTCGAAGTATCTTCATTCGCATTCGTTACAAAGAATGTTGTTGCCCACTTCATAAAACAGAATCTTATATGCCGGTACGGTATCCCCGAAAGGATCATCACTGATAACGGTACAAACCTTAACAATACTATAATCACCTCTTTGTGGGAGCAGTTCAAGATTCAACATCACAATTCATCTCCCTACCGGCCAAAGATGAATGGTGTTGTCGAAGCTGCAAACAAAAATATCAAGAAGATCATACAAAAGATGACAGACACCTATAGGGACTGGCATGAAATGCTACCGTTTGCTCTTCACGGGTATCGTACCATGGCACGCACATCAACTGGGGCAACACCCTATTCTTTGTTATATGGCATGGAGGCTGTTTTACCTATTGAGGTTCAGATTCCATCTTTGAGAATCATGAAGGATGCTGGTTTAAGTGAAGACGATTGGATTCAGACCCGACTTGATCAACTTAACTTGATTAATGAGAAGAGACTTACTGTTGTTTTCCACGGTCAGACGTATCAAAAATTGATGATCAAGGCTTTCAACAAGAAAGTCAGACGCCAGGTATATCAAGTCGGGGATCTGGTAATCAAGCGCATCATCTTACCACAAAGTGATCCCAGGGGTAAATGGACTCCTACCTATGAAGGACCATTTGTAATCAAGAACATCTTTTCTGGTGGGGCAATGATCTTAACCACCATGGACGGAGACGACCTGTCGCACCCTGCAAATGCAAACATAGTCAAAAGATACTACGCATAAATGACCCGCTAGGTTGACACACCTAGGCAAAAAAAGGGCATCCCGGTGAATCGAAAACCCGAAAGGGCAGTTCAGGAGAAAAAAATAGGGATAAACAAAATAAATTTGTACACCCGGCAAGTTGAAAACTTGAAAGGGCAACTTGGGCGAAAAAGGGTTTCTCGGTGGACTGAAAACCCGAAAGGGTGGTCCAGGCAAAATTTAGGGAATTAAAGCGTATGACTATGTCTCGTCGGATCACTTTAAGGACAATCTCTTCACAGACAAACTCTGAGCTTCTGATCAATTCAATCATCTTCAGACGAAGCAGCGAATGGACAAAATATTAGGAGACACGAAGGCTATAGCGGAATGGGAACCCCATGGGATTTTTACACATAGCTATCTTTCTTTGTATAAATTTTTCTTACTTTTATGACACCATCCTCTCACTAGGATGTCTGTCTCCTTTTACAAAACACTTGTTCAAAGTAAATACAAAGATATCTCTTTCAAAGTACAGAAAACTATTTGTCTTTTCCCTTTTTACACTTGTGTTTTTATTTGCAAAAACGTCCAATGATTCATTGATGAACATATGCATTTGAACATAATTACCGCTTACAAATAAACAAAGTGGAAAAGAACAATTACTGACGGACTGAAAGGATAGGAAAATGTCTTTAGGCTATTCCAGGAGCAATCCCTACAGTACATTATTTAGATCCCCAGCGGAGCTAAAACCTTGAAATACATATCCCCAGTGGAGTTATAATTTCAAATTGTAGATCCCCACCAGATTTAAAACTTCAAACTCCCAATCCCCAGCGTAGCAAAATCTTTGAGTTACAGATCCCCAACGAAGATGAAACCTTCATCCCCAGTCGAGTCAAGACTTCTAATCCCCAGCAGAAACCATCCAATTTCCCCAGCAAGTTATCTTGAAGCATGGAAATCAACCAGATAACAGTTAACTTTTGTCTCTCCCCAACCTAGGGAACTCCCCAGTAGAGTGGCAGAAAACCCAAACTCCGGAACTTACTCTCTAGCAGTAAGCCTTCTTCCCCACAGAGTTTTTACTCCTCAACAGAATGAAGATTCTCTTTCTCAATTCCCCAGTGAAGTCACCAAAGTTTTCATTGCTCCTCAATAGAATGAAGATTCTCATTCTTAATTCCCCGCAGAAGTCATCAAAGTATTCCTTATTCTCCAGCAGATCAAGGATTTCCTTTGTGTAATTCCCGGTAGAAGTCATCAAAGTTCTCTGTATTCTCCAAGCAGACTTCTCAAGCAGTTTGGCATTGCTCGCAACAGATTTTGTCAATACTCCAACTTCAAGACATGAAGGATCCTCATATCTCCACAGAAATTATCAAGGATTTTCTATCCCCAACAGTCATCAAGATTTTCTTACTCTCAGCAGTCAAGGGTTTATTTTCCCCGGCAGCAGTCAAGAGTTTTTATCCCCAGCCGCCGAGGATTTATTTTCCTCAGCAATACAGCAAATCAGCTTACATGCGCATACATTACATCCATATATCATAAACATTGATAAAACACATTTATTGCATCATACATTGCATGCAACATAACTTTGTGTTTCAGCTAATATTTTACCCTTTTCAGGATAATATTAACAAGCTATCATTAATAATATACAATCATGATACAGTACAGATAAACTCCAGGCGCGGAAGTCATTATGTTGCTCATTCAGATTCAGATTTCAGATACAGTTCAGATACGCTCCAGATACGGATGCCATCCTGATACTTATTCAGATTTCAACTATCAGATACAGATTAGATACGCTCCAAACACGGAAGCCATTCTATTTCTTATTCAGATTCAGCAATCAATTTCAATTTCAGATACACTCCAGACACAGAAGTTATTCTATCACTTATTCAGGTTCTAGTTCAGATACGCTCCAGACACGGACGCCATTCTGGCCCTTATTCAGTTTTCCAATTCAGATATAGTTTTAGATACGCTCCAGACGCGGATGCTATTCTATTACTCATTTAGATCCAAACATTTAGATACAGTACAGATATGCTCCAGACACGGTTGCCATTATGTCACCTATTCTGATTTTCCCCAGCTCAGAGATGCTCCAGACACGGATGCTATTCTATTGCTTATTCAGATTCAGTTCAGATACAGCTCAGATACGTTTCAGATACAGATACCATTCTGATGCTCATTCTTTTGACTTACAACAAACATTCTTGAATGGCATCTTTAAGCCCATATCCAAACAAGATTCTATCACATCTCCAAATGGCATCTTTAAGCCCATTTCCTCAACTACACTTTGACGAGGTGCAAATTTACGGGCACTCTAGTGTCCAATCATCTTTTACCTTCGAGTCACGAACGACAAACTCGCCAATCTAACTCTTCAGGTTCAAGAAGATTGAACAGGGGAAACTGTTGTACCCCAAAATTTTCCCTCTCTATTATCAAGATTTTTCCTCACAAGACTTCTTGGACTCAAGACAGAATTAGAGTTTGCTCAGCTCAAGACCTCATCTTGCACTGATGACCTGAAATTAGGGTTTGAGTTTGCACAAGGAATTTTGGACCATCAATACTTCATGTGACTTTCATACACCATCTTGGACCCCTAAGATTTCTCATACCAAGTTTCAAGCCTTGAATCACATTTTTGCCCGGTCAATTGGACAGTTGACCTAAAAATCAATTGTATTGGGGAAAAAGTCAACCATGGCCAATTTACAGTCAAACTTCATAATGTTTGGTCCACAAAAACATTATAGGCTCCTATGTACCATTTGATCAAGTTTGGACCACAACTCCTCAAGAAATTTGATCAGATCATCAAAAGGGCAAAATGGTCAAAATTAGGATTTTGACTGAGAAAGGGCAATTTCTGATTTTTAACCTAGACAATGACCAATTGGGTTCAAGCATGATTTCAAGGACTCAATAGCATCATCTTGACCTAATCACATAGTTCAAAAGATCTCAAATGCATAGGATTGACAGATGAATTTTCCAGTCAACTGATCAAAAATCAATTGTAAACTGAAAAGTCAAACTTTGACTTTTTGGTCAAAATTAAGTGCCAAGGGTCATAATTCATCAAGATATGTCAAAATGTGAAACTTGTTGACCAAGAAACCTAAAATTTCAAATTAAGGTTTTAATTTGAAATTTTTCATAACTTAGAATTTTTCTAAGTTATGGAAAATTTCTTTTTTTTTCCTAACTTTCCACAACTTTTTCATCATGATGCAATTGGATTCAAAAAAAACTTCCAACATTAAAGTTGTAGTACTCCAGGAAATATACAACTTTGATTCAAAAAGTTTTCCAAAAAGATGCTTGGATCTCAAGTTATGATTTGGTGAATAGGGGTCCATAAACTTTTTTAACTTAGTGAAATTTTGCCCTAGTTTAGGCAGGTTTTTTACCTAACTTCATGGAAATTTTTCACCTAGTTCCAAGAGGTATCTCAAAATGAATTTCAAAGATGGATTGTAGAGCATGTTACAAGCTTTCCAAAATGTAAAAGAACTCTCCAAGATCATTTATGGTTAGGGAGAATCGAAGAATAGAAAATGGCAATTTGTCACTTTTGTTCAAGCCATGTTTACAATATTACAAGTTGCAAATCAGTTTCGAGAATGCTTGTACCTTGCATTAAAGGTCCTAATCCTTTCCACACTCCATAATTAAATGCAAACTCAATGGATATTGGCTTTATTCTGACCTATGGAGCTTTGTACAAGAGTTTAATCCATTTATGGCATAAAGTTCACAATACTACTTTCATAAAGCTAGCTTTTTACAACTTTCCTATCCTTGAGCATTGGACCTATTTCTTTGTCACAAGCAAGGTCCAAAGTTATCATGCAAAGCATACCAACTCCTTGCATCCCTAGAACTAGCATGTACAGCATGTTGGGCATTGTCACTTCAACTTTCTTCAAAAGCAAGCAAACTTGCAAAAGTCAAGAGAACTTGTCCATCTGATAAAGGCAAGGCTTGGCTTCATTTGAAACAACTTCAGAAACTTGTCACGAGCCTAAACACGAAAGCAAAAGACTTGAAACCTTCCCAAACACAAAAACCACATTTCTGCCCAAAACAGGGCAGCTTCTGCAAAACACTTTCCATTTCAAAACTTGCTCGTGCGTTTTACCTTTCAACCCTTGAAACATCTTCCCTACATCACATCCAAAATATCCAAACATTCATCTTGCAACTGTGAGCTCAGTTTCACACTTCACCATTTTCATTTTGCAAGGTTGCAGGTTGACTCGTGCAAGGAGTTTCAAGCATCCTCAAGGCAAGCTGAGCATTGGAGAAGCTTGAGGGAACTTCAAGGAAGCTCACACGATCTTCAGGCCTCACTCAAAGTCCCCATATTTCCATATCCAAAATCAACTGAACAAGGTATTTTTCAAAGTTCTATCTCTCTATTTAGGGATCCTTAGGCTTTGATTTGTGAAGCAAAGATGTAGTCCATGACTTGCTGAAGCTGTACATATGCATACTTTCCATTTATATTAACCGAGCTAAGAGTATTTGGTTGTTGAACATGCTGAAAAAACTAGGTCAGAAATTAGGGCCATTAAAATTCTCTCTGACCTTCGAGAGTTAGATTATGAATTTTATATCATTGGAATCGTGAGTTTACAAGCTACACTTTTTATGTTATGAATTTTTGATTTCATGCAAGCTAGAGCAAGATACAAGATTGAAGGCAAAACGCGCGTTTGGTGTTGGCTGGAGGTCAGGGACGAAGGCTGTCTGGGCCTGGCGCCTTGGGCCTGCTACTTTTCACACCCCCTTGTTTCCTATTTGCACCCCTTTTGCATATTTTGATATTTTTCATATTTTATTTTTATTTTTGTGTTTATTGACTTTATTAATTTTTTCTGAACATTAAAAAATCCCAAAAATATTTTCTTAATTTTTTTAATTTTATTTTATTATTTTTATTATTTTCTTGGCATAAAAATAGTTTATTAGGTTTATAGAATTTATTTTTTTAAATAAACTTGTAAATAATAAAAAATACTTAAATATTTTATTTTATTATTTTATATATATTAAATATTTATTTTTTTCATACATATTTAATTTTTAATATTTGTACATAATATTATTATTATTTTCCTTAAACAAAAATGAATAAAATAAATAATAGAAAACATATTTTCTTTAAAAAACAAAATTAGGGTTTCCCCTTTCAAAAATAATAATATGATTTTTTTCTTATTTTTAGGACTTAAATAATTTATTTTTCTCATACATAAAATAATTACAAAATATTTTTGCATAAATACATATTATTGCATATTTAAATAATTGTTTATTTATATATTGTACAATAAATTCAATTGGGTTGTAATAGTGAATTAGGGTTTTATTTTGTGCAAATATCCCCATTCAAAAACTTGTATCCCCCCTCCCATAATATTGTTGTAATAGTTTAGATTTACTTTACGCAATTTATCGCATTATATACATGTTTAGTAAATTAGGGTTTGATTGATAAGACAAAATCAATCAAATAGAATGACCTAATTCAAGACAAACAAAATGCATGAAAAATGACAACACATTGCACACAACCACCTCTAGGGTTTCATCCACTTTGTTGCCTAAAAATGGCCATGGTATGCATGCTAGGTATCTTGGCAAAACAAAACAAAACAAAAGATCGTAGTCCCTCGATGACGCTATCAAAAGGTTTCCTAAACAAATGATCTTAGTCCCTCAAAATGCTAAAGATACTTGGAACCATTGCTATCATGGTCATACGATGACCCACGCTCGTCCCGTTTAACAGCCAAAGATAGGTTTATCTACCAAAATAATGGTAGGTTAACAATGTCAAAGGAATAAAAATGTATAGGAAAGACTTTTGAGTAGGTAGATAAGCTTCAAGTTACTTGATCAATTTGCAAACAATCCTTGATATTTTCAAACAAACACACACATTTCAAAACATTTCCAAACAACTTTCAAAATATTGAAACATTTTTCAAAAGACAAACATCTTTGTATACATTCTTACGAACGAGAATCATTACAAAGATTGCCTAAACAATGGCGTCTTTTCAAAATACTTTCAAAACCACACAAAGCACCATTTCAAACAATTGCAAAAGCAAAGAAAGTGATCTAAAACAAGTAAATAAGAGCCCATGGAAAAACATGGATGAAAAGGGTGCTAATACCTTCCCTTTTCATAATCTACCCCCCGAACTCAAAAACAATCTCAAAGGTCTTTCATGTGCTTTGTTACCTTTCCTTTTGGTTAAAATAAAAGTTGGTGGAGACTCTTTCTAAACTGCAACATTTGCAAACACAAACGCAACACCTCAAGTCAGTTCTTCCACCGCATCATAGATATCAACAAAATTCTCAAAGGGGTTACTAATGACCATACACTCACAAGGTGAATTGACGTATTTGGCCAAGGTAGTTGTTCTCAAAATGAAACAAAAAAAATTTCTTGATCATGTTCAAGATTTCATTCAATCAACACAAACAAAATATTAAGCATAATAAAATCTAGTTAAAACAAGAATTGTGGTCTCCGGCATATGTGAACAATGGAAAACTACCTCATAAAAAGGGTAGGAACTAAAGTGATTCACAAATGAACAAGTATAGAAAATAATGAATGGCATAAAAATTGTAAAAACTCTAAGTATCATGAATATGCTAAAGTATAGAAAGCGATAAACACATACCTCGAACGTGTGCAAAACTTTAACAAAATCATTACCATGCATTCACAAATCGAAACGATCAAACTTGACAAACCACCTCAATATTCTATAAGTTATCGGACCAAAACTTGAGTGCAAACAACAACAAAAGAATTAGAAAAATAATAATCCTACAAAATTTCAACGTACAAAATTTAAAATATATACAACGAACAAAACTCCTCAGGCTAAACACGACAAGCTTTCGTAAAACAAAAATTGACATAACAAAACAAATACAAATAACGATATGAAAACTGGGTGAAAATGAATTAACAAGTTGAAAAGTGAAGATTTGAATTTCAGAATATTTCCTTGTTTTAACTTGTTAAAGCATAAATCATCACACACATATAAAAATACAAACAAACATGCTTGTTTTAGGTCGTAAGTTCGACGCCTTTATTGTGCGAGCTAGTAACCTTCTATCATCATTCCATGGTATTGTCACACCGTGCAAACCTAAAGAAAGTTTCCTAACGATCACACAAAAAATGTTACGAAAACGAGATAATTCACAACAATACGTGAAAACACATATATGCACAAATATCATATACAAGTTAATATACAATTTCTATACAACATATACATTAAATACAAAACTCAAAAACAAAAGAATTATCGCAATGTGAAATCAATAGAACTATTCCCAGGAAATGACGCCATTTTGTTGGAGTGGTGTAGCGGCAAGCAACAAAAGTTTTGGAAATATTTATCCGAAAAATTTATCATGTCCACGGTGATTGGTTATTGAATTGTCGTTCGACAAATATCTCGTTAATGAGTTTGGAAATAAATGGGTTTGTAAAGAAAATGTTATCAATAGAAAATAAATGTAAACAAAAGTAATAAATAAGGAAGAACTAATCCAGCATGCGTATAATCTACTCATCACAGACTTAAACTTATCGACCAATTACATTCAACCTAACAATACTCATCAATGTCACTATGTATCACTCATAAACTAAGTCATTTCTAACCCAAATTTAGAGATCGAATGTATCACCAAGGAAATGATCTCTCTACCTCCTCAATAATACAGATGACAACTATGTAATCCTACTGACGATCTCTCAGCACAGGAAACCACACATAGGCATTAAGCTTTGATACCCAAGTAGATGTCAGCTCTCAATCTATCTCTAGAGTTCAGAAACTAATAGATAATCATCCTAGATAAGAATATAAGCAGTATATGTCTAAAACAACTCCAATCCCTAGCACAGAGGAAAAATCCAGGACAACAACCAACATAGATTAATAAATCAAGTTTTATATAACGTCATGGGCGAAAAATATACATAAGTTCAAAGTAAAATACATATAAAACCCAACAAAAGAGAAATACATAGATAAGAGAACAAATAAACCATAAATCTCTTGGTTTGTCAGAGTCGGTTGATGAGCAATCCACCCCGGATCATCCGTATGCAAACCCTATTGTTGTTATCTAAGCTAATCCACTACAAAAATGAGGTTGTTGGAGTTGGGAGAACAAAAACACACCCCCAAAAACATAACTCTCCAAATGAAATAAAAAGGAAAATATAGGAAAATTCTGATCCACACGCATCGCCTGGCAACATAAAAGTGTCACCCAGCGATGGCTTCTATACATTATGCCCAAAATAAGCCACGTCCTCATCTAATAAAAAATATCTTCTTTCGCCCGATGACAGACTCACATCGCACGACGATGCATCTTCTCCTCTCCCAGCAATGCAGTAACAAAGCAAGGCAGAGACATCACCAAAATTGGTCTTCTCACCCACTGTAGCCCGGCGACAAAAATTCTGACTGGCGATGGCTGGCAGAAGCAACATGGAAATTTGTCTTCAAATTTCGCCCTGTGATCCATGACAATCCAACAACTTCTATTACTTTCCTACATAACTTCCTCTGGCTCCAATATTTTGCCTTATTCCTTTATTGATCCAAAAATGCATCTTATAGCTTTATTCCTCTTGCTCCAACAATGCTCAAATACCTACAAAATGAATACAAAACTATCAAGCGATACACTTTATACAAAAAATGCATTATATACAACTAAAGATATTTATACACAAAGTTGGGTTATTCAACTAATATTAACAACCAAGAGTCGATAAGTGCAACAAAAATATATACAAAAATAAATACAATTTACACTTATCAAACTCTCCCCAACTTGAAACATTGTTTTTCCTCAAACAAAGTCTAATAACCCAATGAACAAAGATGATAATCAAAGAATCACGAATCAACAGGTTTTGAAAATGGAAAACAAATACAATGGTTCAAATGAAAAATAGTACACACAAAGTAAACACTTGCCACTAAACTACAACTATAACATAAACATGAAACAAATGCTAAATACAAAAATTATGCCAACCATTCTAAAAAAAATACTAGTTCACAAATGAATCACACCTATCAAACACAATCATTGGTAGATGAAAAACACACAAAAATGGGGTATTTTCACTCATCCAGCAATCTTGAAAACAATAGACTAAATTATACATTCATCCAAAAATTTACATTGAAAATATAAAAGTAGGAATCTCAAGGGCTTTTCAAGTTTGTAATGTGGCTTGGTTAACAAACAAGTTATAAGTCCTAAAGCTAATCGAAACAAAAAACTTGCCTAAACCTGAGCGAGTAATTACTTCTACAAAGTTTCAAAAAATAGAATTCCAATCAAACTTCTTATTCATCACAAATTTCAAACCAACACACATAAGTTATTCAACACAATATTATTCCATACTCTTTTTGTTTTCCTTTTTCAAAGCTTTTATATTAGTTTCCTTTCTTTTTCTATCACTTTTTTTTCATTTCTTTTCTCACTTCTTTTTCTCTTTTCAACCTCATAGTAATCAACCAATAAATACACAATTATTTTTCTCCCCAACTTGAATTCAACCATACATTAAAATGAATACTCCCTACTTTCTAAGGCAAGGTAAAAATTCAAACCAAAACAATAGTTGAGGGTTCAAGAAAACAACGAATCAACGTCCATGCAAAAAGGGAAACTAAACATTCATAGACAAGCATTTAGAAAATACAACATGATATCGGCAAAAAGCTCAAAGGGGTTACTAATGATCACACACTCACATTGTGAATTGACTTATTTGACCAAGGTAGTTGTGCTCAAAATAAAACAAAAAAAATGTCTTGATCATGTTCAAGCTTGCATACAATCAACACAAACAAAAGATTAAGCATAATAAAATCAAGTTAAAACAAGAATTATGGTCTCCAGCATATGTGAACAACGGAAAGCTACCTCACAAAAAGGGTAAGAATTAAAGTGATTCACAAATGAACAAGTATACAAAAGAGTGAATGGAATAAAAATTGTAAAAAGTCTAAGTATCATAAATATGCTAAAGTATAGAAAGTGATAAACACATACCTCGAACGTGTAAACAACTTTAACAAAATCATTACCACACGCATTCGCAAGTCGAAACGATCAAAATTGACAAATCACCTTAATATTCTACAAGTTACTGGACTAAAACTTGAGTGCAAACAATAACAAAAGAATTAGAAAAATAATACTCCAACAAAATTTCAATGTACAAAATTTATAATATATACAACGAACAAAACTCCTCAAGCTAAACCCGACAAGCTTTCCGAAAACACAAATTAACATAACAAAATAAATACAAATAACGATATGAAAATCGGGTGAAAATGAATTAACAAGTTGAAAAGTAAAGATTTGAAATTCAGAGTATTTCCTTGTTTCAAATTGTTAAAGCAAAAATCACCACACATATAAGCAAATACAAACAAACATGCTTGTTCTACGTCGTAAGCTAGACACCTTTATTGTGCGACCTAGTAACCTCCTCTCATTACGCCATGGAATTGTCACACCGTGCAAACCTAAAAAAGTGTCCTAACAGTCACACAAAAAATGTTACGAAAATGAGATAATTCACAATAATACATTAAAACACGTATATGCACAAATATGATATACAAGTTAATAAACAATTTCTATAAAACATATACATTAATTACAAAAATAAAAATAAAAATAATTATCGCAATGTGAAATCAATAGAACCAATCCCCGACAACGGCGCCATTTTGTTGGAGCAGTGTAACGGCAAGCAACAAAAGTTTTGGAAATATTTATCTGGGAATTTATCGTGTCCATGGAGAATTGTTATTGAATTATCGTTCTACAAATCTCTCGTTAATGAATTTGGGGATAAATAGGTTTGTAAAGAAAATGTTATCAACATAAAATAAATGTAAACAAAAGTAAAAACTAAGGAAGAACTAATCAAGCCTGCATATAATCTACTCATCACAGACTTAAACTTATTGACCATTTACATTTAACCTAACAATGCTCATCAATGTCACTACATATCACTCACAACCTAAGTCATTTCTAACCCAAATTGAAAGACCGACTGTATCACCAAGGAAATGATCTCTCTACCTCCTCAATAACACTGAAGACAACTATGTAATCGCATTGATGATCTCTCAGCACAGCAAACCACACAGAGGCATTAGGCTCTAATACCCAAGTAGATGTCAGTTCTAAATCTATCTCTAGAGTTCATAAACTAAAATATAATCATCCTAGATAAGAATCTAAGCAGTATATGTCTATAACAACTCAAATCCTTAGCACAGAGCAAAAATCCAGGACAACAATTGACAGAGATTAATAAGGCAAGTTTTATATAACGCCATGGGCGACAAATATACATAAGTTCAAAGTAAAATACATACAAAACCCAACAAAAGAGAAATACATAGAGAAGATAAGAGATAAAACCACAAATCTTCTGGTTTGTCAGAGTCGGTTAATGAGCAATCCACCCTAGATCATCCGTATGCAAACCCTATTGTTGTTATCTAAGCTAATCCACTATAAAAATGAGGTTGATGGAGTTTGGAGAATAAAAACTCACCCACAAAACCATAACTCTCCAAATGAAATGAGAATGAAAATATAGAAAAATTCTAATTCACACGCATCGCTCGGTGACATAATAGTTTCGTCCGACGATGGCTTCTATACACTAGGCCCAAAATAAGCCACATGCTCATCTGATCAAAAATATCTTCTTTCGCCCAGCGACAGACTCATGTCGCTCGGTGATTCATCTTCTCCTCGCCCAGTGATGCAGCAATGAAGCAAGGCCAAGACTTCATCAAAATCTGTCTTCTCGCCCACTGTCGCCAGGCGACAGAAATCTTGCTCGGTGATGGATGGAAGAAGAAACATGGAAATTTGTCTTCAAATTTCGCTCGACGACAGGAATTTTCCTCGGTGATCCATGGCAGTCCAGCAAATTTTGTTGCTTTCTTGCATAACTTCCTCTGGCTCCAATCTTTCGCCTTATTACTTTATTGATCCAAAAATGCATCTTGGAGCTTTATTCCTCTTGCTCCAACAATGCTTAAATACCTACAAATTTAATACAAAATTATCAAATGATACACTTTATATAAGAAAATGTATTATACACAACTAAACATATTTATACACAAAGTTTGGTTATTCAACTGATATTAACAACCAAGAGTCGATAAGTGCAACAAAAAATATATACAAAAATAACTACAATTTGCATTTATCATTCACTTATGGAGAAATGGTGTTAAGTAAAATTCTTTTTTCCCATCTAACTTTAATGTTATGAATGTTTCAATCTTTTTAGATTATTACTAGTAAAACAAATACTAATTGGATCCAAGAATCCATAAATATCTGATTTATTGAATTCTATACAAACACAATGAAGGTACCTAAATGGTTAAACAAAATTCAAAAAATAAGTGAGGAATTAATTATATATAAAATGTTGAACGTACCATAATAAGATATCTAATTCTATACTTATGTCCTCCAAACCTGTCGTAACCCTACATACAACCACTAATTTCCAATGACCAAATCTTTTAAATCGCTAGGATTAACATAGAAACACTCTAACCCTCGATCATGTTCTAGCTCAAGAAGAATTAGATATTTCCTTTCGATAATGTGACATAACATTTTGGTTAATAATTCTTCATAAGGAGTCAATAACTTATTATGGATCTTACTATCAGTAGGTGCGGTGGTAGGGGCGATTGGGCAACTTCTTTTTGTGCTTGCACCATATATAATAATTCTTTCAGAAAATTGATCATAATATTTATGTGTACACTATTTGACGGTTTCATTTATTCTCTACATCATAAAAATAACACGAGCACAAAAAAAAATCAACATAATATATATCATACCTTTCAGATATATCAGAATATTCTCACATACCACATATAACTCTTTAATTTCTTTCCCGCGATTTTCCTGCTCCTCAACTAATACATCTTCAAATTCGTTATTTTGACTTTCTAACTTCTTCTCAAACTCTTCAAACTTTCTTTTTGAGTCTTTCAGATGCTTTTTTCTGATGTACCAAACCACACTCTCAGGCCGATACCATCTCTAAAACCACTACCATGCTCTATTGTTTCGATTGCTTCTAAAAATATTGTTGGGTGTGAATATGACAATAGAAAATAGTCTATTGGGGGTGAATAGACTTTAAAAACAAAATAAGCCTATTCTGTAAATGAGAATAATTAAAAGTTTTTCTGAGTTTGCACGTGGAAGTTTATAGAGCAGAATTTTGAAATTATACTCGATTGATAATTATTCAGTAGCAACTCAAATCAATTTACAAATATCATAAACTATAGATGAAGAAACAAAATGTATGCAATTAAATCAATTGAATAGTCATGAGTTATGGTTACAAAATTAATAAACAAGGTGAATTCTAAACTCATCATGTTTCTAAGATTTTGATCACTACTAAAGCTCTTAAAAGATTTCTAATTCCAACTAAACATAATTTTATCAATTAAATTGCTATTACCAAAACATAAACCTAAGCATGCATGTTTTACAAAATTTAAATTCAAGAGTAAGAGATAGAGAGGTGACACCGGAATATTAGTGGTTCCACTATGTCGTCCTCGCTTGAGTCTACGTCCACTTTAATTGTTTTTTCTTTATTTTGACAAATATCTGGAGAGTATATACGATCACTAGTCCATGATAATGATGGAAAAAATAACAAATAAAATATTAGTTGTGAATTGAATTTGATTCATTGGCACATTTTTAATTAGTAATTTCATAATTCCAATTTGCATTAATTTTCTATTTATTAAGCAAATCATGCAATTATTCCATAACACATATTTCAAAAACTTCTGCTCGTGCATAATTTTAAACAATTATGAATTTAGAAAACTTTTTTAAACAATTTTTGACCGAGGAAGATATATTGGAAATTCAGGCATTGTAATAACAAAAGTCAAGACTGATGTCTCAACAACACACAATGTCACGACATATGTTATAACATCTGCTGACACAAAAATAAACTTGCTTAAAACATAAGGATTGTGTAGAAAAATAAATTGCAGAAACTTAAAGAACACAATCAATTATTAACCCAGTTTGGAGCAACTCACCTACATCTAGGGGCTACCAATCCTAGGATATCCACTATTAGTAACATCAATTTGAAGCCTAAACAACCATAATTTACAACTTCTCATTTAATCCCTACCCAGTGCAACTTCTAACTAGGAACCTCCTAGATATGAGAATCCCTCACACTCCATATCACCGCAGTGATATCAAACAATCCCAATCTCAAGGAGTGTCTCAAGAAACCAAAAAGAATATTACTATTCCAATATAAAAATACTTAGTTTTTCTTAAAAGCTTAACTAAGAACAATACTCAACTTTTTGCTTAAAATCTTAAAGGATAACAATAACTTGATAAACAAGTAACAATCATTCAAACTTAATGCATCAAAGGATATATGAGGAAGTACAAAAACACACGAAAACTTAAAGACCTATCAAACCCTAAACCCTTATTTTTGCATACTCAACTTAGAAAAAGAATGCTTGAAAAATTAGGTATTGGACGTCCCCTTAAATAGACTCTTGCAGTGGGCTTGGACTCTTCAATGAAATCCAATCAGCACCTCCAAATCCCTGCAGAATCTTCTCCATAAAAATAGAAACTAATTTCATAAATGTTTCCTAAAAAGACTCAAAGATCCTTTTTATGAAACTAATCAAATATAGACTTGTTCCTAAAAAATCCTTGATTGTCTAGACTCGTATGAGTACTTGAATCTTCTAGAAACTCGTATTTTAAAATCAAACCTTCAAGGATACATACCAGTTGTATTGTTATGATGTTTTGGTGTAACATGTTATGACCATCAGTCAGAATATCTATCAAATAAAGTACAACAGACTCTACTTTACCAGTTGGTCAAGATGTTATGACATCTTGCTCAATATTAGGCTGTAATACATGTTTTCCAAATGAAACGTGTTTGGATCAAATTGTTGCCAACTACTTATTATACCAAAATTGTTTCCAATCATAAAATCACATACCTAATAACCCCCCCCCCCCCCCCCTTAAATAAATTTTGGCTAAAACAACCTTTGCACAATAATCCTGGAGAGAGGAATAAAACCACAAATACAAGTTACATGTATACTCTATAAAAAAAACATAACTAAAAAGCTGGTACAATTAGACAAGTCTATTACTCCCTCTGTCATACACGATCAATCACCCCCCTCAAGGGAAAATTCAAATCTCCAGAAAATAAACCAAACCTGAACACCACAGGTTCACAGATGAGAGGCACATGCATTAGAATTAAATACACCTCACAAATAACATCACAACCATAAAAACAATTGTAGAACAACCAGTCATATCAATATATCATGCTCTCCCTAAATAGTTGCATTCAACAAGCAACCACAAATACTACTCTCCCTTAGCAGTAGCACGGTCCTACCATAATGCTAAATCAATATCTTAAGACATGTGATGTAACATTAGGACATAAAACACAACCAAAACTTTACTCCCCCTTTTTAGCCAAAATATTGACAAAAACTGGAGTAAATATACACAAGTTCGAAACATACATATTGCACACCAATAATACCACAGATAGAAGCACAAAAATCAGATGGAAACACACACACTATTGGTCAGATTCAGGTGGTCTTCCACCACCCCCCTGTCAATGAGCCTTCTGCATTCCTTGATGTTGTATCCAGTCTCACTGTCTTGCAGAACACCTTCATTCCATACCTCTCAGTAGCAATTTGTCCATACATAGACTCAAGATGATTCCTGCATAACTCTAGTATTTTTCTCAACAATTCCATCTCTTAGAGTTTTCCAAGAATAAGAGAACTCATGGCTTATTCCTTCAAAATCATAAATTTGGTATTCTTAAACTCCTGGTCATTGTCACTTTTGACCTTGACAATCACACTCAGCTTCTCCTCTTGAATGCTTTGACATAGACCTTTGAAGACTTCAAAAGTATCTTATTTTTCTCTAAGAAAATTCAGCCAAGTATATCCAGAAAATTCATCTCCAACCACAAAGGCATGCCTTTTTCCTCCTAGGTTGTCTATCTGTAATGGTCTCAATACATCAATATGAAGAAGTTCAAACACTTTAGAAGTAGTATATGAAGAAGTGAAAAACACAAGAAGTGGGGGGGGGGGGGGGGGGGGTTGAATTGAAAACTTAAAATCAAAAGTGTAGTAGACACGATATTTTTATCCTGGTTCATTTAATCTCAAACTACTCCAGTCCACCCGTCAAGGTGATTTCGCCTCTCTCCAACGAGGACTTAATTCACTAATCAAAAACTGATTACAATCATTACTTTGACAACTGTCAAAGTCTTCTTGAGTACAACCATAACCCTGTTAATCTCAAGGAAAACTAGCTTAATCAAGATAAAAGAGTATTCTGTGTATAGTTGTTTTTCCTTACAAAAACAGTATCACAACTGTGATATTTTACACAATTTTGAGCGTAGATATGAATATGTAGGCTTGCAGCGCTTTAGAGATATTCCAGTTATATGGGAAATCGTCAACGATTTGTCCTATTAGCTTGTTTATATAGGCATGGAAATCCTGTCCAACATAAAGAGCGATAATGGACATTCAATGTTGTTTCCATATTGAGAATATTCTTGTCTGAATGAAGCAGTTGCATGTGACGTTGTCTTGATTGAATAGTAACGCTTCAGAACTTAGAATCTTACATGCTGCAATTGCTTCAAAACATTGATAACTTAGAGATGTGAGGATTTGATGGTATATGAAACTTCTGTTCAGAATCAGAGTATTCTTCACTTCAGTGCAGGTTCTGATCATCATTCTTCAGCGCAGATTCTGATTACCTCAGCTTGAAAGCTTCTATAGCTTAACTTCTAATGTTGTTTTGGTCATAACTTCTGCATACAAAATAACACAAATTTAGAGTGCATATTTGTTCTTTGTGTTTGTTATCATTAAAACTCTAATTAAGGGTTGTAGAATCAAACTATGTTCTAACAGTATAATGTTGCAACATTGAATGTGATATCATTATTTGCTTTTTACTTACACACTTATCACATACTTTTGCTTCTTCAATATTGAGCTCTGGAATATCTCTAATGGCTCCTTCAAATATGACTTCCTTCATTCTTTTGAAATGAAGACGTCCAAGTTTCTGATTCCATAACTTCACTTCATCCTCATTGGTTGTTGAACATGTGGAAGAGTAAGCAATTATTTGAGATTCCCACAAATAGCAGTTATCTTTGGACCTTATACATTTCATTAGAACAACTTATTTCTAATCTTTGACTAGACTTTATGATTATGAGAAGTTGACTAACATACATTGTTCATACAATTGACTAATTCTAATAATTTTAGCAGTTAACCATTTCAAAAACAACACATCTTCTAAACTGGGACAACAAGCACATATCAGCTTACGAACTCATTTGAATTCTCCTTTAAACCCATCACCAAATCTGATAGAACCTGTGGGATGAGACTTGACATCCACCAACATCTTCTAGACCCCTGTCATATGTCTAGAGCATCCACTGTCAAAGTAATAGTCTTCACTAGTTGAGTCTTTTAAGGAAGTATGAGTTATAAGGTTAATTCCTTATTTTTAACACTTCTCTTTTTGCTCACTTTATTATCCTTGGAACGAACTGAAGCTTTTTGATATCCATACAATTTGAAACAAAAAGGCTTTATATGACCAGACTCACCATAATAGTGACATCTCCAAGTAGATTGAGGTTGATTAGAAGATTCATCATATTTTCCAGGATGTTATAACGTGTGTTTGGACATGTTGATCTTTTTCTTCTTTTCAGAAGGAAATAACTTTTCTTCAGACATTTTTCTCAGTTTATTATTAGATTGATAATGAACTCAGGAAACTTCATCCTCTTTCAACATATTTATGGAATCTATCACAAGTATCAGCAATGATCTTCCTTTGTTCTTCCTCTTTCTTGAGGATTTCATTATACCTGTCACAAGTATCCTTGTGGGACACATCCAGGTCTTCATAAAGATCATTCTTATCATAAGCTTAAAACTTCAGCTTCCCATCTACCAGATAGAACCATCACAAGTTTGGCAGTCTCGGAATCATCTTCATCTTCTGACTTATCATCATCAGACCAAGATGTAGTGAAACCCTTCTGTTGTTTCTTGAGGAAGTTGGGGCATTCAGGTCTAATATAACCATATCCTTCACATTCATAAAATTGAATGCCTCTGTCTTGACTTGACTTCTCTTATGTTCTTGTTTTCTTATGAGAATTAAGATTTTTACTTATGTCATATGAGATGTTGTTGATATCTGGTATGCCTCTTCTGTCCAATCTTTTCAAAACACTATTTAATTGCTTCCCTAGTAGCACAATGGTATTAGACAGACCCTCATCAGTGTCTAGATCAGCTTGACCTTCATCATTTTTAGCATTGGATATAAAAGCTATGCCTTTGTTCTTTTTCTCAGTCTTGTCACTAATAGCCAATTAAAAAGTTTAAAGTGACCCAATAAGCTCATCAACTCTCATATTGTTGATGTCCTGAGTTTCTTAAATAACTGTAACCTTCATGTCAAATCTTCTAGGTAAGGACCTAAGAATATTTTTAACCAGCTTTGTTTTTGATATCTTTTCTCCCAAGGCACTTGATGCACTAGAAATTTCAAGAATCTTCATCTCATATTCTTGAATTGTCTCATCATCATTCATCTTCAAATTCTCAAATTTGGTAGTGAGAAGTTGAAGTCTTGAAATATTCACTTTAAAGGTACCTTCATAAGTTGTATTGAGAATTTTCCAAGCATCATTGGCTATAGCACAATCATTGGCTATAGCACAAGTATTAATTAACCTGAAGACATTCTTGTCTACTCCATTTAACAGAGTATTCAAAGCTTCGGAGTTTCCAATAGCCTCTTTATCATCAACTTCATCACAATCCTATTCTAGTTTTGTAGATATTACTTTTACATATTTTTCCTTCAAAACAAGATGTTCCCATTATTTCAAAACAGTATTCCAAGCTTTGTTGTCCATAGATTTCAAAAAAGCTACCATTCTAATCTTTCACCAATTATGATTTGAACCATCCAACATAGGTGGTATGTTATTATACCCTCCTTCTTTCTCCATAGTACCAGAAATTTATCTCCCTGGATCTCACCCAATAAACATAATAGGGTGACTGCTCTTGATGCCAATTGAAATTCTGGCACTGAAATAATAGAAGGGTAGATTGATGTCTCAACAACATACAATTGTTAGAACATAATTTGGTTCTACATCCCAGCAAGAGTTTTGATGATAAAAAACACATGATATAAAGAACAAATATGCTCGCTATTAAAAAGTATCTTTATATGAAGGATGTTCTGATTTGATCTGATTAGATCATCCTTCTTTATATGCAGGATGTTCTGATGTTAAAAAGATGTTCTGATGCAATTGGAAGTTCTGCCAGAACATCATCAGAAGTTCTGATTATGCGAGCACAAAAGTTGAGAAGACAATGAAAGATTCAGACGCATCAAATATTTATGACACGCTTATATGAAGAAGTTCTGATTGAACTTTTGAATGCACCAACGCTGCGAAATAGAATCTCTGATACTCTGATGTGCAAAATTATGATCAAGCTGTAAAGAACTCTCAACGGTAATATTCATCCTCTGATGTGAGAAGCTCTGAAGCATTACAATTCCATCAAAGCAAGATCATAAGTAACGGCTACATACATACAAGGATCTCCTAATTTGGAAAGCTCATTAACTCGTGTTATGACTTGCCAAAAGTATGTTCTTATGTCTCTATTGCAAGGCCTATATAAAGCAGACTAGAAGAAGATTTCAACATGATGTACATCTGCGCTCATAAAGAAAAACTCACGTGAAAAAGTAAACAATGAAACTTTCATTCTTCATCTTCAACGATTCAATATTAAACTGTGTAATACATCACAGTTTATGATACTATTTATTTAGAAACATCATTGTACACTTTTATTCAATTAACTGTTTAGTGAAATTCCTTGAGAAAACCGGGTTGTCGTTTTGGACTCAAGAAGACTTTAACAGTTGTTAAAGTAGAATTGTAATCAGTTTGATTAGTGAATTAAGTCCTCGTTGGAGAGAGGCGAAATCACCTTGGTGGGTGGACTGGAGTAGTTTGAGATCAAACGAACCAGGATAAAAATAAGCGTGTTCCTTACTCCATTTATTTTTAAGTTTCAATTCAACCCCCCTCCCCCCTTCTTGTGTTTTTCACTTCTTCAACAATGTCACGACAAATGTTATAACATCTACTGACATAAAATCAGAATTGTTGAAAACAGAAAGATTGTGCAGAAAAGTAAATTGTAGAAACTTAAAGAACACAATCAATTATTAACCCAACTAGGTGCAACTCAACTACATCTGGGGGCTACCAAGCAATAAAAGAAATCTACTATTAATAGTATCAATTTGAAGCCTAAACAATCCCAGTTTATAACTTCTCACTTAATCCCTACCCAATGCCATTTCTACATAGAAAGCTCCTAGATATGAGAATCCCTCTCACTCCCTATCACCACAGTGATATCAAACAATCTCTATCCCAGGAAATGTCTCAAGAAACCAAAAAGAATATTACTCTTCCAATACAAAAATACTTATTATTGCTTAAAAGCTAAACTAAGAACAATATCCAACTCTTTTCTTAAAATCTTAGAGGATAACAATAACTTGATAAACAAGTAACAATCAGTCAAATTCAATATATCAAAAAATACTCGAGGAAGTACAAAAACACACGAAAATATAAAGACCTCTCAAATGCTAAATTCTTATTTTTGCACACTCAATTTGCAAAAATAATGCTTGAAAAACTAAGTCTTGAATGTCCCCTTAAATAGACTCTTGCAGTGGGCTTGGACTCTTCAATCAAATTCAATCAGCAGCTCCAAATCCCTACATAATCTTCTCCACAAAAATAGAAACAAATCTCATAAATGTTTCTAAAAAGTCTCAAAGATCTTTTTTATGAAACTAATCAAATATGAACTTGTTCCTAAAATATCCTTGATTGCATCTGCCTGTATGAGTACTAGATCCTTTCAAAAATTCATATTTTCAAATTAAATATTCAAGGATACATACCAGTTGTACTGTCATGATGTTCTGGTGTAACATGTTACGACACTAGTCAGAACATCTTTCAAATAAAGTCCAGCAGACTCTGTTGTACCAGGTAGTCAAGAAGTTATGACATTTTGATCAACATTAGACTGCAATGTATGTTTTCCAAATGAAACATGTTTTGATCAAATTGTTTTCAACTACTTATCTCACCAAAATTGTTGTCAATCATAAAATCACATACCTAACAATATTCACTCCCTTTTATACCATTATACACCCATATTCAATCCAACAATTGGCATAAATAGAAGGTCGTTTAATCACGTCTCATGACTTCAAAAGTTTCGAATATGGGCAAGGACCATCCAAAATAGATATATAATAGAGCAACCATTTTCAATCTAGAAATCTATGTGTATTGGAAATAATTTACATTTGTTCAGTTAATGTCAATAGATAAAATGCTTTGGGTAGCTATCAACAATGTGCCTTTTGTCCCAAAATACGTCATTAATGGTGTGTTTGTTATAAATCCCCAAAGGACTAGAATGATGAAGAAACTAAAAAGGCTTTATGATTTGAAAGCTATAAATATACTAATTTCCTCCTTGAGCGCTAATGTGTATTTATTGATTTCACATTGTAAAATGGCTAAGTTATTGTCGAAAACTCTTTAAGTTCTCAATGAGGGAACTGAAAATGTCAAAAAATCTAAAATTAACATTTAACAGGTGAATATGAGAAATTTTGTATGGAATTCGGTGAAACAATAGCTTCCATGAGGATTGGCTTTGTTCACATAATCAACAAGTTATAAAATTTAGGAAAAACTCTATATAGCAAAGATTTTCTAAGAAAGTGATATGATCTATGTGTGGAGAATTGACACATAAAGTGACTACTGCTAAAGAATTCAATAAGATTAAAACTCTTGATATGTCTAATCACTTTACAAAGCTTATCGAACGTGAATATGTGTTTAAACGGCTAGAAGCAAGTGAAGCAAATATGAGAAATAAAGAAAATGGTAAAGAAGAAAAAAATAAGTATCTCTTTCAAGGTCTCCTCTTTGAAGTCCAAAGTAAAGGATGATGAAGATAGTCTATATGAAGACTCTTCAAAGAACTAATCGATGGTTAGTGTTTTAAACGGTACATCAAGTATATGAAGAGAAATAGTCTAAAAAAAAATTAGATGAAAACTAGGTGAAAATTATAAAATATAATAATCCAAAGAAATGGAAAGACAACAAGAAGGAAAAAAATCATGAAATATGCTTTGAACGTGGTAAAGCCTTTCACTACAAAAATGGTTGTCCAGGCTTTTCAAAGCATAAAATAAATAAATAGCTCTATAAATCCAAGATATAGGGAAAAGGACGTAGGACATACAATGTTAGATGATGCTCTAAAAGTCCAAGATCAATTTCTATAAATTAATCTAGAATCTCTTCTTTACCCTCGTATAAGGAAGTGTCTATGGTTTTTCATGAAATGTATGATGATGTTTTAAAAGCTTTAAAGAAAATTCCATCTCAAAATAAAAAGACTTTGAAACTTGAGGGGGAAATTTAAAACTTAAAAGAGCTTTTTAATCATTTAAATATGATCAAACATATGTTGTTAATGACCAAGTATGTATTTCTCAAACTTTACTAGAAAAGGTTAATGTAGTAGAGTGTGATTAATGTTCTAGTTTAAAGCTTAAAATTGAAAACTAAAAAGGAAAAATAACACAAATTATATTCATAAAGCATACTTATGTTACTAGATAGAATAGAAAATATAAATCTCCTAAAATTGTTTGACATTATTGTTGTGAAAAAGGGTCATATGAAGCCCTAATGTCAAATTAAGGACATAAAGGTACCTAAAGATATCTAATTGGATATCTATGTTACCTCATAGATATCTAGTGCATGAATACTTTAGAATCATGAAATATGACAATTCATTGATATCTAGTGCATGAATACTTCATAATCATGAAATATGACAATTTTTATTGTTGATAGATTCTCAAGACAAGGAAATGAAGACATATTCAATCATTGTTTATAGTATTGTTCTTTTTCTAAATATATATTTTTTATTTAATAACTTTTCATAGGAAAGAAATTAAGTTTTAAATCATTACAATTGGTATGACCATTCTAATTCCTTAATCCTCTTATCACCGTGCTTGATATTTTTTCTTATTTATAATGTTGTTTGACCAATTAATTGCTATATGTAATCATGTGTTTGCTATGTGTGATAATTTGTTTGTGTTATATGTTAATAGAATATGTCATTACATCATGATCATTCATCAAAATATTTTTCATCTGCATTAAAATTTTATTTGCACCATTTTCATGTTTAGTAAAACTTTAATTTTATTAAAATTAATTTTTGCTTAAAATTTATTTTAACATTTAAGTTTTCAATTAAAATTTATTTATTTTTCAAAAATTTGATATTGGGTGATTTGAGTTAGAAGAGATTCATGACTCGAACCATGAAAGAATCTTAAGCTTGTGATTTGAGTCACAAGGCAATTTGAGTCGAGTAAAAAATTGCATTTCTTAATCTTTTTTTTTAAATATGGGACTCGGGTCACATAATCCCTTAACTCTAATCAAATATAGTTATTGCAGATTTTAATAACTTTTGACTCGAATGAAAATTATGCTTAACTCGAATCGAGTGTTATGTTCTCTTTTCGATTTTAATCACATAAGATCGTGACTAGAATCAAACTTCAAATCAAATCACATCTATTAAAACCTTTGAACTTTCAATCTTAGTCATTTATATTTCAATAATTAATTTTCATTTTTCATAGAATATTTTATATAGAGAAGATAGTAATTGGGAAAGAGCCGATGACATGGATTTGTTCCTGATGTGAATTTACTCACTAAAGACAACATCAACTGGGTGAAATATATTATTGATCAAATTATGATTTGCAAGGATAATGCAAATCTCCCTTTATTCTACACATATATTATTCAAATCATCCACGATTGGAATGATATTGTGTTACTGAGTTTGACCTCCACGAAGCACCAAATATTTTTGACAACCTAAGCCGTGAAATAGATGTAATATTATATGGATATGGATAATGTGTTTGTAGTCGGAGTTTATTATAAAGTGGGATAACATTAAAACATATAATAAAATGTTATTTTAGTATATTAATGATCATATCTCATGAATCATAGATAAATAGTTATCAAGTTATCCCATAGATTTAAATATTATGAGTAATATTTATATACCCATCATGAGAATAATATATATAGTGTTATTTAAGTGTCATAATTTATTCTAATGATGATAGTGGTATATACCACCTTGTGACATAAAACTACTATGAATCTTAGATGTAGAGTTGAGTATTTTATTGGCGTTGAAATATTGTTAATAATATGATTACCATAAAAATAGTAGATGGGTACACCATAAATTCTTTTGAAGGACATGAGTTACTTCTCTTCACATCATGTATAATAAGATAAATTTCTAAGGGCCCAAAACTAAAATGGACAAGGGTGACACAATGTATGTCTTATGTTAAATGGAGACTTCAAGGAAAAGAGTAATTATACACATGAACATTATCACTAAAAGATTTCGTTAGATCACATGACATTTTCGTCACATGAGTATAAATATTGTGTTTCTAGATAATGCTCATTGTTTATTATATTAAATGTGTAGTTTATATAAATTTCAATGTTATAAGAACCTAAAGAGTCACACCAATAAGAATAAATTATTAAGTGATGAAATAAATAAGTAAAACTTGTTTGGTGGCGCGGTCTTGTAATTCACAAATATTAATCAGAGAAATATAATACACCATAATATATGCTACCTTTAAATCCAATATGATATACTGACAAGTACATAATTTGTGTAGCTTACAATCCACACAAGTAGCTCTATAATAGAAGTCTTGTATTAAAGTAAATCACTTTTGACTAAAATTTATTTTAAAAACCCTAATTTTATAAAACTTAAAATTGCACCTTCTCTCTAAGCATTTATTCTAAGCATCTAATAATAATAATAATAATAATAATAATAATAATAATAATAATAATAATAATAATAATAATAATAATAATAATAATAATAATAATAATAATAATAATAATAATAATAATAATAATAATAATAATAATAATAATAATAATAATAATAATAATAATAATAATAATAATAATAATAATAATAATAATAATAATAATAATAATAATAATAATAATAATAATAATAATAATAATAATAATAATAATAATAATAATAATAATAATAATAATAATAATAATAATAATAATAATAATAATAATAATAATAATAATAATAATAATAATAATAATAATAATAATAATAATAATAATAATAATAATAATAATAATAATAATAATAATAATAATAATAATAATAATAATAATAATAATAATAATAATAATAATAATAATAATAATAATAATAATAATAATAATAATAATAATAATAATAATAATAATAATAATAATAATAATAATAATAATAATAATAATAATAATAATAATAATAATAATAATAATAATAATAATAATAATAATAATAATAATAATAATAATAATAATAATAATAATAATAATAATAATAATAATAATAATAATAATAATAATAATAATAATAATAATAATAATAATAATAATAATAATAATAATAATAATAATAATAATAATAATAATAATAATAATAATAATAATAATAATAATAAAAGGGGGGTCATATGGTTGAAAAGTATATAGAAATATTGTATAAAAACTTTAAGAAAATTATAATAGCTAAGGTGATTAGACTCCCTATTTAATCCCTTCACCTAACACTATTTGGTAATCATTCTTGAAATCATAATTCGTTCCCTGACTATCATGATAAATTAACAAAATAGATATGCAATATTTCCCGCTACGTAACCCACTTCACTCAATTGCAAAGCTTTTACAATGAAAACACAGTAAGTTTTGTCCGTTTACAATGATTGCGACACGGATCTAGTTTTTCCATAATATTTTGAATCTTATAATGTTTTTGCTTTGTTTCATGCAATATTAGCTTCAACTATTATTAAAATACTAAATAAAAGTGATATTAAAATATAGTATACTGAGTCTCATCAAGTGACACGACGATGAAGGAACATGATTAGCATGCTTAAGATGTTGTGGATAAACATCATGCTCAAATAACACTAGAACAACTTAACGCAAACAAGATATATCACCAAACCAAAAGATATGGATTTCTCATAATCAAGTAATAATGATGTATTACCATGGATGAAAATGATCCAATTCCTTACCAACAGGTTATTATTGAACCTAAATATAACAAGTGGATGTAAGACAATGAAATCTAAAATTAGGTAGGATAATAGTTTTATTTTTAGTTATATGTAAATGAAATATTACTAAGAGAAAATGGAATCCCTACTTTACAACAAGTAAATAATTGGTTCGAGTCGCTTTTGTAGGAAACTATTTGAGTGAATCTACCTATATAATAGGAAGTAGGATATATAGAGATAAATCACAAATATTTTTTGGCCTACATTATAGTACATGCATAAATAAAAGGATGAGACTCTTTAATATGTATGATGTTAATATAAGATTTTAGCTTATATCACTTGGCGTGTGTGCCAAAAGCACAATCACCTTCAACAAAGGAATAAACAGATCACATTAATAAGATTTCATTGACATCTAAATTTCATCTATCGTGTATGACATGTGGTGTTCTCAAATAGATATCACACATGTCTTGAACACAAGGAGTATGTATTATTATGATCCTGGCGATGATCGTTGTGTTGATGTTAAGAATATCTTTAAGTATTTAAGAAGAATATATATAATATATTAAATTTAATATGTATTAAATGTTTTAACAACACATCATCTATTATAATTCTAAAATTTGTCACATCATCATATAATTGTATGTGGTACATTTCAAAACTCATTTTTACTTTTTAAAATATCAAATAAAATACTTTTACAAATTAGAGGTCACGAGTTCGAACCCTCACAAATATGATGTAACATTTCATTTTGAATAAATTGATCTAACAAATCAATCATTATTCCAATTATATATATTTCTTCAAATTAAAAGTATATAATTATAGCAATAAAAGTTACACCTAAAATAAATATTTTTAATTTTAAAATAATTCTTACACAATTTTCAAAGATAATTCATTCTGAGCTGATATTAAAATATAAAATAATATACAACAATCTTTTACTGTGTCTATATACTTTACTATTATACTTTTCATATAATACAAAATAAAAAACTAAAGACAAGCAACAATATTTTTGATTTTTTTGATTTCTCATATATAAGAATATATAATTTTTTCAAAGTGAATTATAGTTTACTCTTTTGTTTTATAATAGTGACCTTAGAGAGTATAGTAAAACAACTTTGATAATATATGTTTTAGATTGGACCAACTCTTGCCCCACTGTTGGAGAGGTCCAGTCCAGTACTTCTATCAAAGGCTCAAAGCTGCAGCCCAACATAATGATCGTTGGCCATTTACCCACGTGTCTGTTAGGAAGACATTGTGGACGTGTCCAAACTGTCGTCATACTGTCCTCCAAGAATAACGGGTCCAATACCTACTTTCTCGGGGAAGTTGACCAGGGAGGGGGCCACATGTTGGATCATATACACACGTAAACTATGGCATTCTTCCTTGTTGGGCCTCATCATGGCTCATCATTAAAGAACTTGGCCCAGCGCTGGGGGATATAAATACCATCTCATTTGAGAGTGTCAAGTTTGATTCTTTAACTCACATACTCTCATACTTGCTAGCAGTCTCCCTGAATCTTACTTTAACATCGGAGCATCTTGCAAGTACCCCCCCCCCCCTTTACATCAAAATGTTGCTCGACAAAAAGCTCGAAGGCCTTAACAGTCCCTTCTGGTCAGGTACGATCAGTGGCGCCATCTGTGGGAAACTAGCTTCCCCGTCTCCATCGCAAGACTAAAGCAACCTTCCATTAAACTCTGATTGTCATGGCCGATCAACCTGCCAACAACAACAACCAAAACGTCCACGTCGCCGATATCAACAACAACGTTGGCGACAACATTGGTCACAACAACACCGAGAACGACATCGACATGGCCAGTCTCAAGCAGAACTATAGGGACTGGCTGACCACCTCTTCATCATCCCACTCTCGACCGCACGAGGATGTCCACGCCTCCCAGAACTATGAACCAAACACTTACCAAGAGGTCCTCGTCCCTGCTGGCGCTGATGCCATGACTAGAGCGTTGTTCGCGGCCATCAACCAAACAAATTACTTGATTCTCGCAGGGCGAGCGGTTGAGAGCGCTCGAACAGACTCGCCGGGCCCCGAGGAGACATAGGAGACGTGATACTCCTCCTCCCCGTCAGAACGAAGACCTTCCTCGATCTCCCCCACAGAGACACAAATGGGACAGGTTGCAGATCCTCTCTCCCCGATGCACTGGGTGACGCCCTGCATTGGAGAGAACACTGCCCAAAGCTACCGGGAGACGCAACATCACCCCCTCCTCCCGCGCGCATGGAACGACGATCCCCTGAAAAAAGAAACATGGGAAACAGAGAAACACAATCTCGGCCAAGGGATCCTCCCCGAGGCCAAGGCCATCACTACAACCGCCATTACAACCGATCCCTATCCCACTCTCCTTACAGGAGCGACAAAAATGAACCATGCGGTCCCTTATCCCAAGCAATCATGGAGGCGTCCATCCCCAAGGGAATGGAGAAACCTTCTCAACTAAAGGAATATGACGGCATTGCAGACCCTGTAGACTACATCAACGGGTTCGAGGCAATGCTCCACTATCACAACGTCAGAGGAATGATCAAATGTCGGTTATTCCCCACGACCTTGAGGAAAACTGCAATAGACTGGTACAAGAATCTCGCCCCAGGATCGATCACCTCCTGGAGAAACCTCAAGAACCAGTTCATTAGCTCCTTTACAGCGTCTCATCGACACCTAAAGACTGAGGCCTCCCTTGAAGCTATCATTCAGAGAAGCGATGAGACCCTCATGGAAAATTGATCGGTTCAACCGCGAGGCCATTCAGGTCTCATGCATAGATCACATGAAGAGGTACTTACTCGAGAGAGGACTCCTCTCGGGCACTGAATTCAGAAAGGCTGTCGTCATTGAGCCCCCTCGGTCTTTCGACGCCCTCCTCAAGAAAGCCATAGCATACATGGACTACGAGGAGAAGGAGGCAGCCAACAAAGCCCCCGACTCGAGGAATCACGAACTAGCCAATGTCCAATGACATCGGGATGTGAGCCCTTCTCGAAGGACTTACGAGAAGAGAATGGATGAGAAACCACAAGATCCCCGCGAGTACAGGGGACCGGCGGGGAGTTTCACAAAGTACACTCTACTGACCGCTTCCCGCGAGGAAATCTTGGCAGAGTACTCCAGTACCGACTTCAAGGACGACAACGTCAAACATTCTCGACCTGCTCCTGCGAAGCCCAAAGTGAAAGGATAAAATACTTCAAGTACCATCGGAGTCATGGGAACCTTACAGAAGACTACGGCCACCTCAAGGATGCCATTGAGACCCTCATCAAGGGTGGCAAACTTAGGCAGTATCGACGCAATAACGACCCTCGCCGAGACACCAGCAAGGTGAAGGAAGTCAAGGAAGAAAGTAGACCAACGGACGAGTCGGGTCTCATACAAATAAATTTATCTGTGACAAGGCCGGAGGACTTCCACGTCCCAAATAACTACGAGGATGAACCCTTGTCCATGCATAGCAGGTGGGAGAAATTCCCCTCCGCCATGGTCATAACTAGCGGGGAATTCAACGACCTCTCCGTAAAATATGCGAAGAGGAAGCTCGACGAGCTGGTGGACGCATCCCTAGCCCAAGTGGTGACACTCGAGAGGTTCAAAGGAAAATCTAAACCGATCAGTTTCTACCTAGAGGAGTTTCTCGACGGGGCCACTAACTCGAGCATCCCTCTACTAGTAAAGGAAAGGATGGCTAACTTTGACGTGCACCATATTCTGGTCGACGAGGGAAGTTTCGTTGATGTCATGTACAATCATCTATTCTGAACCTTACAGCTCAACGACACCCACCTATCACCATACGTGGGCTCCGACCTACAAGGCTTCAACGACTCGACCTCTAAACTGTGGGGCTACGTGGAGCTTTTTGTCACTTTCAGGGAAGAGACCACCTCCTGACAAATCAAGGTGCGGTTTCTAGTAATCGACTGCCCATTTGTCTACAACTACATCCTAGGGAGACCAACACTGGCTGACTTGACCGTTGTGCCCTCCACTATCCATTTAAAGATGAAGTTCTACACTCAGAGAGAGCGCGTCACCACCATCCACGTGGACATCTTGGCTGCCAGAAGATATTTCCATGCAACTTCCGAAGGGCAGAGCATGGTAGAAACTGGAGCATGGCCTACCAAAAGAGCTACCATCGCTCGACCTGAACCGCAACCTGCTCGGACAGAGGAACAAAGGGCTCCACCAAAGGTCGACTCCATCTCGCTCGACACCCGCTTCGACAAGGATGAAGCACCCACCGTAAAACAGGAACTCCTCCGACCCATCCCATACGGAGACTTCGAGTTCATCCCCTTCGGTGAAGACCCTCACAAAGGCGTAAAGATCGGCACTAGACTCCCTGACTTGGCGAGGAAGCAGATCAAAGCTTGCTTGAGGGAGAACGCGGACCTATTCTCATGGAGCACTGCGGAGATGCTCGGACTTGACCCCGAGGTCGCATGTCACCAACTGACCTTTGATCCTTCCGCTAGGGAAGCAGTGCAACGTAGACGTAGGAAGTCTTTCGAGAAAGCGAAGGTTGCTGAAAATGCTGTAAAAGACCTCCTATAGGCAAATTTTATTTTCGAGGCCCGGTATTCAACCTGGCTCTCAAATGTTGTACTTGGTAAAAATAATAATGGAAAATGGAGAATGTGTATTGATTATATTGATCTTAACCGGGCATACCCCAAAGACGCTTTTCCTTTACCTAACATTGATATGTGGGTCAACAAATCGGTCAGCTATAAAAACTTTATCGTTCATGGAAGCCTACTCGGGCTATAACCAAATTCCAATGGCCATGAGCGACAAGCACTGCACTGCCTTCATGACAGGCTTGGGCAATTAATACTACAACGTAATGATCTTTGGCCTAAAAAATATGGGGGCAACATACTAGCAGATGATGAACAAAGCCTTCCGCGACGAGATCGGCGACATGCTCGAGGTATATATGGACGACATGATCGCCAAATATCGAACAGAAACCGACCATGCTGCCCATCTCAAAAGAGTCTTCGCCAAAGCAAAATACTGTAAAATGAGGCAGTGACCGCGGCCCTCATTCGTGAGACTCCAGACGGGAAAAAACCAGTATATTTCACGAGCAAAGCATTGCAAGGCCCCGAGGTCAGGTATCAACAGATTGAGAAATTATCCTTAGCCCTCATCAACGCGGAGAGGAGACTTAGACACTATTTCCTGGACCACACGATCATCGTACAAACAGACCAACCCGTGAGGCAGCTCTGATGTCGGCCAGACATGGTCGGTCGAATGCTGAGGTGGTCCCTAGAACACTCGGAGTTCAACATCCAGTACGAGATCGGGAAAGCCCTCCAAGGCCAGGCATTGGTCGATTTCGTCGCAGAGATGACCGTCATTGCAGCTCCTACAATAGGAGCCAGAAAGTGGACCATCTTTGTAGACGGAGCCTCCAGCTCGACGGGGAGCAGAGCAGGAATCCTCCTCGAGAACGAGGAAGGCATCGTGATCGAGTACTCCCTGGCCCTTTCTTTTTTGACGTCGAACAATCAGGATGAACACGAGGCCCTTCTTGCAGGATTAAGAATGGTCGAGGATTTGGATGCCCGGGAAATACAAATTTTCACAGACTCACAACTTGTTGCTACTCAAGTACAAGGAGGATATCCGGCTAAAAACAATAGCCTCGTCGAACATCTTAACCTGGTCAGAGAAAAAATGAAGAGGTTTTACTAGGCATAAATCAAACACATACATCTCGTACAAAACACACGGGCATACATATTTTCAAAGCTCGCGAGCACAAAGAAGAAAGGTTGGAACAAATCCGTCATCCAAGATTCCCTTTCTCGCCCGAGCATTAAAAAATCCACTGTACCACCTGAGGTAAATTCCATCGGGGATAGTTCATGTTGAATGATCCCGGTGTTCGACTTCCTGACAAAGGGTGAACTGCCCGTTGACCAAAGGGAGGCAGTCATGACTAAACGACGAGCATGTTCTTATGTTGTACTCGAGCACAAACTTTATCGGTGGGGATTCTCCATCCCGCTCATGAAATACATCAATGAATCTGTAATCCCCAAGATACTACAGGAAATCTACGAGGGAATCAATGCCCAACACTTGGGAAAAAGATCCCTAGCACGAAAGGCACTGCGAGAAGGTTACTACTGGCTGACCATGAAACAAGATGCAAAGGAGCACGTCAAGAAATGCGACAAGTTTCAAAGGCACGTGGACATGCACCTCGTGCCCCCGTACAAGCTCAAAACACTATCGTGCCCGTGGTCGTTCGCCTGGGGGGAATGGACATCCTCAGACCCTTCGTGCAAGGCTCGTATAAAAAAAAATTCATGATCGTGGCGGTCGACTTCTTCATGAAATGGATAGAAGCCGAGGCCCTGACCAAAATCACTTCATACAATATCCTGCATTTTTACAAGCGAAACATACTTGTCCGATTTGGGATACCACAAGCGCTCGTCAGTGACAACGAGACGCAATTCATAAATCAAGGTTTCGAAGACTTCGTCGCCAAGCTCGGCACCATGCAACAATTCACCTCGGTCGAACACCCTTAAACCAACGGACAAGCCGAAGCCACGAATAAAGTCATCTTATGAAGACTCAAGCGCAGATTGGGCGAGGCCAAAAGAGGGTGGGTCAAAGAACTACACAACGTCCTATGGGCCTACCGAACAACTCCGCACTCAATGACTAGTGAGACACCGTTTCGGATAACCTATGGCACTGAGGCAGCCATCCCCATGCAAATCATGAAGCCATCCAGGAGAACAGAAGTCCCTCTTGACGTGGAGCTCAAAGATGAATCCTTACGAGAAGAGCTCGATCTAGTCGAGGAAATTCGATCAGGACCAGCTCTTCGCGAGGCCATGTTGAAACAAAAAATAGCCCTTCGCCATGACAACAAAGTCATAAAACGAGAATTACAAGTCGGTAGCCAAGTCTTGCGGAGAAATCAGAAAGATTCCTGAGAAGGGAAACTGGCTGTAAATTGGGAAGAACCATACCACATCCAAGGATCTACTAGCACCATGGAATACTACCTCGAACAACTAACTAGATAACATCTACCTCGACCATGGAACGCTACAAAGTTGAAACAATACTATAGATAAGTCCTTGTCAAGCGACGGGTATTATCAGTCGACTGATCCTCTCTAAAAGACGACAAGACACGCTCGACCATAGAGGCATGTCGAGGTATGGACGTAGCCTCCAAACATTAACAAAAGGTGGGTTTTGTTGTTCATTTCATGAACCAAACCTTAGCCCGACAGGGACACCTCGATCGGACTCTGCTGTCGAAGTACCCAAAAGGCAGAACACCCAGCTCACGATGGGCAGTTCACGCCATGTATTTAAGATCCAGATCGCGATCTTGAGATTTTCTCGCAAATTCCTGCACCACTTCCTTGACACATACAATGACAAGCAAATATATAACGAACATCAACAAGTACATAAAGGCAAAATAAAAGCATTTATAAATGTTGATTAGGTCTTCCCTGGTCGTCATGAATTTCTCCGCCTCAGTATCTTCATCAGCAAGTACCGAGATCCCCTACAACTCTTTTATTCCGGAGACCAGTCGCTCATTCTTTTTGGCCAAAGCATCCAGCTTAAGCCGCAACTCATTTAAGTTCTTTAGAAGTCGTACCTGTGACTCATACTTCGCCTCGTGGTTGAGTATGTCGTTCTCCAGCTTCACATTTTTTCCTTTCAGCTTCTCAATCTTGGCGAAAGCTTTGTCAAGGGCAGCCTGGGAGCCTGCAACTTCATCATTCAACATTAACATCGTATCTATAATCATCATCACAGTGGCCACATCGTTCGTCAGGTTCTTCCGAAGGGTCTCTTTATCCTCGGATAAGATCACTTCCCTCTCATCCTAGTCGAGTCCTAGAGAACTCTCCCCACTGAAGATGGTTCGATTGTGATAGCAAGGAGGTAACACATAGACTCTCTCAGCTCCCCCGCCACCTTCGGGTACAACTCGCTCGGGCTCTTCCACGCGCTTCCTCTTTTCCTGTCGTTCAGGAGGAGGAGCATCAGTCTTTGAGGAGGGGGAACTGCTAGCTCGGCCAGGAGCTTTTGCCTACTGCTGAAGTTGGGCATCCCGACTCTTGGGCCCCGAGGTGGAGGCATTCTTGGGCCTAAACTTGAGTAAGAGCTCGGAGAGAGAAGCCATCCAATCTATAACCAAAAATAAAAAATGTTAGTCACAAGGAAAACATACAAAGAGAGACTCACGGGCATGTCCCCTACCTAAAATCTGCAGAGCTTTCTCATCTAAAGAACACTCGAGCATCGCCTTTGTATTTATCAGTCTATTAACAAGGAGATACTCCCCGTTGTCATTGAAGAGGGGGTTGTTATCCCCGTTCACGCACTTTGCCGGCGTGAAACTCCTGATATAGGTCACCAGCTTCTCATATGAAATCTGGTCCTCGACATCTAAATCCTCTGGTTTCACTGCATAATACTCAGGCTTCTTCTCGAAATTTTTCCATTGCCATTCGAGAGGAAATCTAACGTTCAATTGAACTACTGTTCGACCTTCCTCGACCACCTCCGATAATTCATACAGTGAGGTCACGGACGCGTCTGTAAGAGGCTTCACGATGAAGTACCTCTCTTTAAAATGACAGACAAATTCAAGATACGGCTGGAAGAGTTTCCCGAACTACTTAAAGGACATACAGGTTTGTCCCCTCCGACAGACTGCCTTTGCAGATGTAATATACGAAAGAAGAGGGGCAGCATGGTGCCTATCTATAAATATTGACATACGAGCTTGAAGGCGTACATGAAAGCAAGGGAATTTGGGTGAAGCTGAGAGGGAGCTAATTGTAACCATTGAAAGACCCCGACCTGTAAATTGTTGACGGGAAAATGCATTCCCGCTTCCTTGAAAGTGAATTCATACATGGGAAAGCATTTTCCCGGATATGCCGAGCATATTCTTCTATTTCTATGAGTGATCTGCAAGACCCAATTGGTTGGGGAACCCTGTGCTCGAACCTCTGGGCAGTTGAACGCATCATTAGCATCCTGTGAGAATATCGACTTTTTGTTCCTAGGTTCATGCGAGACCCAGGCCAAAGGGTCTTCCTCGACAACATTGTCGTCCTCATGGGTGGTGAGCATAATGTCATCCTCGATTTGATGGGTCAGTGTACCTGAAAGGCAGGGGGAAATAATGAATTCAACATCATTAAATTCACCCTTCCACCGCAAATCAAGTGAAAGGGCGATGATTGCATCGAGGAATGAACCTCGACCCAAGCCCTCGTCAGCCAACTTAAGAACGAACCATGCCCTGTGTGGGGACGTCTGGGCGGCCCAAAAACCTCTCCGCTACTAGGGGAGGAGGACCCCGACACACATGAAGTTTGGCGTACAAACCTTCTCCTGTGGCCATGAACTTTGATGAACACTCATGAAGATTCATGACAAAACTCACGAACATTCATCCAGAAGTTCACCCGTTCATAATAAAAACTAAGTATTCAATCTAAAAATTTGGGAGAAAACATCATCATGAGGATATGACTTACTTGGAAAGATCTTGGCTAAAGTGTTTGGGTGACGCTGAAACGAAGGGGATACACGAGCATAAGAGAGAGGATGGAGAGTAAAACGTGAAAATGGCAAATGAGCTCAAGGATTCCATTATTTATAAATGGTTCACATCCCACGACGCAACATATGAAAAGCCATCATTACTTTGGGATTTTGAACTCCACTATAAAAAATAGCACCCCAAAACAGCTGCCACGTAGTGTGAGAAGCAGCCACGTGCCCACTCTCAGAGATAAATTTGTCATTAACTCATTGTGATACGGTGGGAGAACTGACTTGAGGTTTTGCGTTTGTTTTCGCAAATGTTTCGGTTGAGCAAGAGTCGCCACCGACTTTTTATTTTATCCTAAGGAAAGGCTAAAAAGCACAGCAAAAACCTTTTGAGATGTTTTCTTGGGTTCGGGGAGTAGATTATAGAAATGGAAGGTATTAGCACCCTTTCTATCCATGGTTATCCATGGGCTCTTAGTTACTTGCTTAGATCACTTGCCTTGTGCTTTCAATTGTTTTAAATGGTGCTTGAGTGTGTGGGTTTGAAAATGTTTTGAAAAGAAGCCAATGTGGTGGCAACCTTTGTAATGATCCATGTGGGGATGTATACAAAGACGTATGTCTTTTGAAAAAAAAGTTTTCATTTGTTTTTGAAAGTTGTTTTGAAAGTGTAGTGATGTGTGATTTTGAAATTAGGCAAGTGTTTTGTTTGCAAGATTGGTTCAAGTAACTAAGAGGTTATCTACTCATAAATTTCTCAAAAATTATTGCTATGTTTTAACCCTTTTAACAATTTTGTTCCACCATTGCATTTGGTGGACAATCTTGTGTTAGGATGTGAAAGGGACAGGCGCGGGTCATCGTTTAGACCATAATTGCAACGGCGTTAAATGTCTTTGGGCAATTTTCTTTAAGGGACTTGATCATTTGTTTTTGTTTGTTTTGAAAAGTTTTATCGAGGGACTATGATCATTCAAATTGTTTGCTTTGCCCAAAGAAGTTCAACATACAATATGGCCCAATTTTGAAAGGCAACAAGTGGAGTAACCTAGGGGGTGCAAGTGTGATTTGTGTGTCCATTTTCATGCTTGTTTATCTTGAGATTAGGTCATAACTATTTTTGTCGTTTTTCGCATACAAACCCTAATTCTAACATGTTATAATTAGAAAGCAATAAAGTGCGAAAATAAATTTACTAAGCTATTACAAAACCAAATATGGGAAGGGGGGTACAAATGCTCAAATGGGGATATTGACAAGAATTTAAATCTAAATTATTACATCAATTTGAATATTTGCAATGTAAATAAATTGCATAATTAAATGGAAATTAAACAAATATGCAAAATGCAAAGAGAAAGTTTTTTTATATGTATGAGAAAAGTATGGTTTATGTAAAATAAAATAAGAAAATAAAAAGGTATTATTTTTGAGTATTTTTAACTTTTAACTTAAATATATTAATAAACATATATCTATATATATATATTAATTTCTTAAATATGCATTATATGCAAAATAATATATTTTAATATTTTAATAAAATAAATGAAAAAAGTATTTTTATGGGAAATATCTTCAGAAGGTAAATAAAAAATAAAAAAATGTATTTACACTATTTTTGTATTTATTCTAAATAAAAATATGTATATATTTATGTATAAACAAAGAAATAAATCAAATAAATATGCCATTAATTCAAAAAAGGATGGAAAAAATATTTTTAAAATTTTAATATGCTGAGGAAAAATAAATGAATCAAAATAAAAAAGAAAATGTCAAAAATCATTAAAAATAGAGCAAATGGGCTTGGGGGGTATGAACATGGAAATAGGGTGTGAAAAGAAAATAGTTCCAGGCCCAGCCCAGACCACTTCTTCTTCAACCTCTGTACAACAAAACGCGCGCCTGCAAGCCTCTTTTGAAATCCTGATTCTTTGATTTTTTGAACAAACTTTCAACACAAAAGATGTTAAGCATGAAACCACGATTCCAAATATGTAAAAAACATCTCCTAACTCTCAAAAGTGAGAGAGAATTTTAGTGATCCCAAATCTTAACCTAAGTTTTCTACCATTTTCAAGGCTTAAATTCTCTCAACTCAGGCAAAAGAAATGAAATGTAAAGCTATGTACATGTTCAGGGCTATGAGTAGAACCTTGTTTCTTCACAAACTTAAGACTAAAGATGCATGATAAGAGAGATACGAGTTCAAAGTTTTACCTGTGCAGTTGAACTTCTATCTGGAGAATGAGGAACTTCTAGTGCAAGGTAATGATTGGAAAAGCTTCCTCGAGGTCCAGGGATGCTTTTTCAATGTTTACTTTGTCTTGAAAGCTTCTGAACCAAGCTGTAGAACTTCACCTGCAAGTCAAAGATGTGAAAATGGTGGAGGTGGTTAGAGCAATTACAGATCGTGCCTTAGCTTCTGGATAGCTTGCATAGGTTGTAAGGAAGGTAGAGGAACAAGTTTGGGCCAGAAAGCTTGAAGGGATTGAGAGATGACACTCAATCTGCAGGGCTTGCTCTGTTTGAGCAGTTTCAAGGTGATTATGGCAATGGGAGTGTTTGAGAGGCCAAGGGCTCGTGGGTTAGCTTGGATATGTTATGTGTAATGTGTTTGATAACTCTTCTCTTGTGTCCTAATGCTGAGGTTGAAGTTGGTACAAGTTATGGACTTTTCTTGAACTTGAAGCAAACAAATGCAACTTGGCTTTCTAGGTCAGTAGAGGACCCCCTAATGTGCTGCATAATCCTCTCTTGATCAGTGTGTTATGTACATAATCTTGTGCCAAGCAGATTTTTCATGTACTTTCTTGATTTGCAATTGGACATAAAGTTAATCTTTTCAAAAATGGAAAGTTCACTTTATCTAGTTTAGGATTAATCTTGCATACAATACTTGCACTCAAAGAACAACACTTTAACACATTGAATATGCATTAAATTATTGAGTATGGAATGGTTCAAGGACCTGTAATCAAGCATAAAGCAAGCTGAGTTTCAAATGGTAAGGTTATGGACATGTTTTGATGAAGAACAAAAGTGAATTTTTGCCAACTTGTGAAATTCGAATCTCTCAAGTTATGAGGTTGTTTGAGGAGTTCTTGGACATTTTGGAAAGCTTGGAATGTTCACTACAATCCATCTTTGAAATGAAAATTTAAATTCCAAGTGGAAGGGTATGAAAAATGGCCTTGAAGTGGGGTAAAAACCTTGTCAAAATAGGTTAAAATTTCACTAAGTTAAAAATGGTTTAGTGCCCTTATTCAAAAAATTGTAACTTGAGATACAAGCTTTAAATGAGAAAACTTTGTGAATCAAAGTTGTAGATTATGCAACAAGCTACAACTTTCATGTTTTGACTTTTGTTTGAATCCAAATGGATCTAGGTTAAAAGATGGGGCAAAGTTGGGGAAAAATTAGGGTTTTTCATAACTTAGAAAAATTCTAAGTTATGAAAAATTCCATTTTCTAACCCTAATTTGCATTTTGTGATTTCTTGGTGAACAAGTTTCATGATTTGGCATGTTTTGATGAAAAATGAATCTTGACTCTTGATTTTGACCAAAAAGTCAAAGTTTGACTTTTCAGTATACAGTCAAAATTGATCAATTGACTGGGAAATTCAACTGTCAATCTTGTGTACTTGGGATCTTTTGAGCTTGATGAACATGTCAAGATAATTCCATGGGGTCCTTGAGTCCATATGTGAGCTTGGTTTGCCATTGGCTAGGTCAAACAGTCAAAAATTGCCTTTGTGCAGTCAAAACCCTAAAAATGACCATTTTGCCCTTTTGGTGATCTGATCAAATTTCTTGTGGAATTGTGATCCAAACTTCATCAAATGGTCCATATGAGTTCATAATGTTGATGTTGGTCAATTTTCATGAGATTTGACTGTCAATTGACCACAGTTGACTTTTTCCCCAATACAGCTGATTTCTAGGTCAACTGTCCAATTGACTGGGCAAAATTTGGAATCAAGACTTGAAACTTGGTATGGATAATCTTGGGAGTCCAACATGAAGCATGAAAGTCATCTTAGGCATTTTAGGTCAAAACATCTTTGTTCAACTCCAAACCCTAATTTGGGTTAACAGTGCAAGGAGAAGTCTTGAGCAGAGGAAACCCTAATTGGATCTTGATCTTCAAAGGTCTTGTGATGAGAAAATGTTGAGGAAATGGGAGGGCAAATTTTGGGGTACAACAGTTGCCCCTGTTCAATCTTCTTGGACCTGAAGAGTTAGATTGGCAAGTTTGCCTTTCGTGACTCGAGGGTAAAAGGAGATTGGACACTAGAGTGCCCGGAAATTTGCACTCGCATGCTGGAGTCTCAACAGGGTGATGTCGGGAATGGGCTTATAGATGCCATTTGGAGAGGTGAGGGATAGGGAGATGGGCTTATAGATGCCATCTGGAGATGTGACAGAACCTTGTCGGGAATGGGCTTATAGATGCCATTTGGAAGTGTCGATCGCATAAGAGATTCCTTAGCGAGAACTTGTGTATTTGAGAAAGACGGATGTTTTCCTGGCTTGTTACAGGTGTTTGATCTTCAGTCTCCTTATGCAGATATGCCCTGGCTAGATACAGGTATCGAATCTACAATTGGTTGCTCACAAATGTGCCCTGGCTGGATACAGGAGTCGAATATGGAAATAGTCGTCAATAGATGTGCCCTGGCTGGATACAGGAATCGAATCTTCGGCCTCTTAAGACGTGCCCTGGCTAGATACAGGAATCGAGTCTGGAAACGTGGTCAACAGATATGCCCTGGCTGGATACAGGAATCGAATCTGGAGATGTTGTAGTTGATAGATGTGCCCTGGCTGGATACAGGAATCGAATCTTCGAACTTTTCAGACGTGCCCTGGCTAGATACAGGAATCGAGTCTGGAAACTGATCACTCTCAGATGTGCCCTGGCTAGATACAGGTATCGGATCTGGAATTGTGACAGTTGAAGGTAGTTGTTTTTTGGGATTGTCTTTTTCCTGAAAAGGCAAAAAACATAAGTTGTATGCAATGTCATGATGTATGATATGCATGATATCATGATGTTCAACATGAGATAGTGCTGTATGCGTTTCATCATGTATGTAAGCAAGATGTATGAAAATGTGAAATGTTTATGAATGTAATTTTGTCTTGGGGAAAATAAATCCTTGACGAACGGCCGGGGAGTTGCTCCGTGGAAGAGGTACTTGGCCGAAGTTTTGAGAGGTCTGTTGAAGACTTTAATGATGGATTCCGCTGAGGACAATGATGATAAACTCCGCTGGGGATTGAAGGAACTTTGCCGAGGGCGGTCTTCCGTGGTTTTTAGCTGAGGATGACCTAGCTATAAGTCCTTGTGAGGAAATAACTCTAAATAAAACTCGGGAGAGACGTCCGTACTCTGCAGGGGATAAGCTTCCAGAATCTACTAGGGATGAGCTTTAAGACCTGTCGGGGAATGTTGTGCTTTTCAGGATTGTCGGGGAGTCAACTCCGCTTGGGGAAAGTATTGCTGAATCTTGTTTTTACTCTGCGGGGAGTTGAGATGATTTGGCCACATTCTTCAGTTGAATCTACCTTGGTACCTTGGCGGACAAAACAACCAGACTGCATTAGACAACTTCATATTGTCCCTGTCTCTGATGTCACCTGTAATCAATCTCTTGTTTTATGTGTAAACATTTACGAATCAGCAATTTAATGTCAAATGCATATATCAAAAATGAACATTGGACGTTCTTCGCAAGACAAAACAGAAAAAGAAAACAATGGTAATTTGTATGGACAAGTGAATTTGTATTGATTTAAACTTTGCCTGTGAATAGGCGTTTTTGTACAAGAGGCTGACATCCTAGTAAGAGGATGCCGCCAAATAACGTAGAGTTTACAATTTGAAAAAGGAAACAAAACAGCTATGTGAACAATCCCACTGGGTTCCAACTCTGCTATCGCCTTTATGTCTTCGAGCGTCTCATCGCTTTGCTGCCTGGTCAAAGATGAAGCTGATTGGTCAATGCAGAAGTCTGAGCCAGACAGTTGATGCCGAATTCCGGATGCGAAGTGATCCAATGAGACATAGTGTTACGCTTTTATCCCTAACTTTTGCCTGGACCGCCCTTTCGGGTTTTCAGTCCACCGGGATACCCATTTTTGCCCAAGCCGCCCTTTCAGGTTTTCGACTTGCCGGGTGTACAGATTTTTATTCATTTCATCCCTTATTTTTGCCCGAACCCTTTTGGTTCGCCGGGAAGCCCTTATTTTTGCCTAGGTATGTCAACCTAGCGGGTCTTTTATTTATGCGTAGTATTTTTTCACTATGTCTGCATTGGCGGGGTGAGGAAGGTCGTCACCATCCATGGTGGTCAGGATCATGGCTCCTCCTGAGAACACACGTTTAACCACAAATGGCCCTTCGTATGTAGGGGTCCACTTGCCCCGGGGATCACTTTGAGGAAGGATGATGCGTTTGATTACCAGGTCCCCAACTTGATATTCTTGTGGTCTGACTTTCTTGTTAAATGCCCTGATCATCCGTTTTTGATACGTTTGACCATGACAGATAGCAGTGAGCCTCTTTTCGTCAATCAGATTTAATTGATCAAGTCGAGTCTGGATCCAATCATCTTCATTCAAGTCTGCATCCTTCATTATCCGGAGAGAGGGTATCTGGACTTCAATTGGCAAGACTGCCTCCATGCCATAGACCAAGGAGAAGGGAGTTGACCCGGTTGACGTCCTTGCTGAGGTGCGGTACCCATGAAGAGCGAATGGTAACATCTCGTGCCAATCTTTATAGGTCACTGTCATCTTCTGCACAATTTTCTTGATATTTTTATTGGCTGCCTCTACAGCCCCATTCATCTTCGGCCGGTAGGGAGAAGAATTGTGGTGCTGTATCTTGAATTGTTCACAGAGTTCAGTGATCATTTTGTTGTTGAGATTGGTACCATTGTCCGTAATGATTCTTTTCGGGACTCCGTACCGACAGATCAGATTATGCCGGATGAAACGTGCCACGACGCTCTTGGTTACCGTGGCGTAGGAAGCTGCCTCGACCCATTTCGTGAAGTAATCGATCGCCACCAAGATGAAGCGATGCCCATTGGATGCCGTCGGTCGGATCTCACCGATCATATCGATGCCCCACATCGCAAAAGGCCAAGGTGCCGTCAGGACATTCAAAGGAACCGGAGGGATATGCACTTTGTCAGCATAGATCTGGCATTTATGACAAGTTCGGGAGTGCTGGTAACAATCGGCTTCCATTGTGGACCAGAAATATCCTGCCCGAAGGATTTTCTTAGCCATGGTGTGTCCACTGGAATGTGTTCCAAATGTACCTTCATGCAGTTTTATCATAATTTTCTCTGCTTCAGCCTTATCCACACAACGCAGCAGAGTTGAATCATGATTCCGTTTGTAGAGAATGTCGTTGCTGAGGAAGAATTTTGCAGCAAACCTCCTCATGAACTTCTTATCATTGACAGACGCACCTTCAGGGTATTCCTGAGCTTCCAAGTACCTCTTCACCTCATGATACCAGGGTTTTTCAATAACCTTCTCAGCCTCGAGCTCGTAGCAGTATGCCGGTTCATCCAACTTCCAGATTATGATTCGGGGAGCCTCATTGTCCCATTTAACTTTGAACATTGAAGACATTGTGGCTAGTGCGTCCGCTAGCTGATTCTCCTCTCTAGGGAAGTGTTCAAAAGTTATCTCTTCAAAGTGGGGAAGCAAGGTTGACACATACTCCTTGTAAGGAATAAGATTCGGGTGTTTCGTATCCCACTCGCCTTTGATCTGATTGATTACGAGAGCGGAATCTCCGAAGACACTTAGAAACTTGATCCTCAAATCGATTGCAGCTTGTAAACCCATGATACATGCCTCGTATTCTGCCATGTTGTTGGTGCAGCTGAAACATAATCGGGCAGTGAGGGGAGTATGAGTTCCTTTGGGAGATATGATTACAGCGCCGACGCCGTTACCCAAAGCATTGGAGGCTCCATCAAAATGCATAGACCATCGGGATCCTTCCTCAGGTCCTTCATCCGGTCCAGGTACTTCACAGTCAGTTACCACCATGATGTCTTCGTCCGGAAAATCAAAGTTTAATGATTGGTAATCGTCCACAGGTTGGTGTGCCAAATGATCTGCCAGTACACTTCCCTTAATTGCTTTCTGAGTTGTATACTGGATGTCATATTCTGTCAAGATCATTTGCCATCTCGCTATTCTTCCAGACAGAGCAGGCTTTTCAAATATGTACTTGATAGGATCCATTTTTGAAATCAATAAAGTAGTGTGAGTCAGCATATACTGTCTCAGCCGGCGAGCAGCCCATACAAGAGCGCAGCAAGTTTTCTCAAGCAGTGAGTAACGAGACTCACAGTCGGTAAACTTTTTGCTCAGGTAATAAATAGCGTGCTCTTTTCGGCCAGACTCGTCATGCTGCCCCAGCACACACCCCATTGAATTGTCAAGTACTGTCAGGTATAGTATCAGAGGTCTTCCTTCCACCGGTGGCATAAGGATGGGTGGCTCTTGGAGATATTCCTTTATCTTTTCAAAGGCGGCCTGACATTCATCATTCCAGCGTACTACTTGATCTTTCTTTAGTAATTTGAAGATTGGTTCACAAGTAGCAGTCAGATGTGAGATGAATCGGGCAATGTAATTCAGTCGTCCCAGGAAGCCTCTGACTTCTTTCTCTGTTTTTGGAGTCGGCATCTCTTGTATGGCTTTTACCTTGGCAGGGTCCACCTGAATACCCTTATCACTCACAATGAAACCTAGCAATTTTCCGGATCTTACCCCAAAGGTGCATTTGTTGGGATTCAATCTCAGCTTGTACAACTTGAGTCGGTCAAACAACTTCCTCAGATGGTCAAGGTGCTCCTCCTCAGTTTGAGACCTTGCAATCATGTCATCAACGTATACCTAAATCTCATGATGGATCATATCATGAAATAAAGCAACCATGGCACGTTGATAGGTTGCCCCAGCATTTTTCAATCTGAATGGCATGACCTTATAACAGAAGGTGCCCCACTGAGTTACAAAGGTAGTCTTCTCCATATCTTCCGGAGCCATCTTGATCTGATTATACCCTGAAAAACCATCCATGAAGGAGAAAACCTTGTGTTGAGCTGTATTGTCAACAAGGACATCAATGTGAGGTAGGGGGAAGTCATCCTTGGGGCTGGCCCTGTTCAGATCCCTGTAGTCAACACACATTCTGACTTTACCGTCCTTCTTCGGTACTGGCACCACATTGGCAACCCACTGAGGGTAAGAAGTCACTGCAAGGAACCCGGCATCAAACTGTTTCATAACCCCGGCCTTGATCTTTTCAGACATCTCTGGACGCATCCGTCGGACTTTTTGCTTTATCGGAGGGCAATCTCCCTTAGTTGGCAGGTGGTGAACTACAATGTCGGCATCCAAACCAGGCATATCTTCATAGGACCAAGCAAAAATCTCCATGTAGTCCTGTAGCATCTGGATCAATCGTTGCTTCACGCTGAGCTCTAGATTGGCACCAATCTTGACCTCTCTTCTATCTGTCTCAGTACCCAGGTTAATTGTCTCCACCGGCTCTTCATGTGGCTGAATAGCTCTCTCTTCCTGGAGTAGCAGTCTTGCGAGTTCACCAGGCACTTCGCAATCATTTTCACCTTCGTCCTCGGCCAAGTTGATCGGATTTTCGAATTCATAACTTGCGGTAGCAGAGCTATTACCAGTGAGATCCAGAGTGGATTGAAACCTGTATAAGTGAGTGTGTGTAAATATAGCTGTTTTGCAATATATATAACACAGAAAGGAAAAGAGCACAAGATTTGAAATGCAACAAACGTCCAATGTTTTGATTGATGATATATGAAAATGTCATACAAAAAGCCCTCACAGATAGAGCTACGATGCCCCGGGTAGGACACCGAGCCAACAAAGCTTTAACACATTGTTTGTTACAAATTGGAAATCAAAAGAAATTAATTACTGCGTGTCAAATGTGATAGGGGTAAAATCCTTTGCCGTCCAGTTGCTTGGTCCGTTGCTGGTAGTCGGGTAGATCCAACTGTCAAACTCTGCTTCCTCTACATCCTCCTCGATAGCATTCACCCCTGAGCTGGAGATAAACACCGGAGCCTTTCTGACCTTCTCCTTGCGCACAGTCCTTTGAGCCTCTGCAGTAAAGCCCAACCCAAACTTGTCGTTCTTCTGAGTGAAGTCAGGAAGCTGACCCCAGTTTGCACAATTGCCCTTCTGAACCACAGCCCGGGCATCCCTTAGGGAAGCCATCTTCAAGGAAACATTCTCTTCGACCGCTGTTTTTGCTACTGCTGAAATTGGAAGCACCTCCTCGAAATGCTGAAAGGGGGTTTCAATGAACTCCCCGTCCATCTCAATGTATCTGAAGGAATTCAAATGGCTCACCATATACTCCTCTTCTCCTTGCACAGTGACGATCTTCCGCCTGACAGGGTACTTCAGCTTCTGGTGCAAGGTAGAGGTTACTGCTCCAGCTTTATGGATCCAAGGTCGACCCAGTAGACAAGAGTACGATGGACGTATATCCATCACATAAAAAGTAGAGTCAAACACTTGAGAGCCCACACGAATAGGGATGTCAACCTCTCCATGAACCATCCTTTTTGAACCGTCAAAGGCCCTGACGATGATATTGCTGGGCTTCAGTTCTAGGCCTTCATAATCCAAACGGTCTAAAGCCTTTTTCGGTAGAACATTCAAGGAAGAACCAGTATCCACCAATACATGCGCCAGAGTAGTGCCCCTGCATTCGATAGAGACATGCAGGGCATCATTGTGGTCTCTTCCCTTCGCAGTCAGGTCAGCATCTGAAAAACCCAAGCCATTGTCTGCTGTCAGATTTGCTACGCAATCAGTGAACTGGACTGCAGATGTCTCCTGTGGCACATGGGCCGTCTTGAGAAATGAGATCAAGGCCTTAGCATGGGCCTCAGAGCATAGCAATAAGGAGAGCATGGAGATCTTGGAGGGCGTATGCCCCAGCTGCTCGACAACATTGAAATCACTTTTCTTTATTATTTTCAGGATCTCCTCCACTTCTTGTTGGGAGGCCTCGGCATTTATGGGTATTGGTGCCTCCATCCGGGCAGGCTCTTCTTCAACCCCTTTGCCCCGAGCATTAGATGACTCGGCGGCAGGGGAAACAACTTGATCAGCAACAGTAACAGGTACACTTGTAGGTTTTATAAGGAGGGGTTTTCTAATAGCGGGCGGTGCAATGTCAGGCGAGAAGAGCCTGCCACTGCGGGTGACCTTGACTGGACCAGTGATATCGCAGATACTGGCGCCAGTGTCGAATTCTTGTTTGATTCCATTCACATATATGTCTGCCCCATAATGCCAGGGGACAACTTTATTAGATACGTAGGGGAGAGGCCCCGGAACAGTAATAACCACAGGTGCAACAGTCATGATTTGAACAGGCCTCTTCGGGGGAGCCTTGATTGGATTATTGAAGATGGTAACCACAGAAACTTCTTTTATCGGAACCAACTGAACAGCAGACTTTTTGAACAAAATCTCCTTACTATCCATTAGGCTTTGGATACCTAATTTCAGCAGGGGACAACCAGATAGGGAAACAGCACAGAACAGGCAACCTTCACTGCAACCCGGAAATAAACCGGCCCGTAGTAGGTTCTTCTTGACAGTCTTCAAAGGGGTGACAACTTCATTCACCGAAACAGCATACAATTCCTCCTCAATGGCATTCACTCTATGCTGGGGCATAGGAGCAGTTACAACATTTGGTCTCTCAGGCGCTTCAAACTGAATTTCCTTTGCGTCGATCAGATCTTGCACTTTGTTTCTCAAGGCCCAGCAATCATCAGTAGTGTGCCCGGGACTATCAGAATGATAAGTTTACCGGGCATTTGGGTTATACTTAGGCGACGCAGTGTTGACGACCTTAGGAGCTTCTTTGAGGGTCACCAGGTTGGTGGATAACAGTTGGGGTAAAATTTGAGATAAGGTCATACTTAGTCGGGTATACTGCCTCTTAGGCCTTTCGCTTCTTTGTTGATTGTACTGCTGAGGAGCAGCAACAGGTTTTGAGATGACTAAAGCATTGACGGCTTGGCGATTTTCGGGCTTGACTTGTCTTCTAGTACCATAGACGGCACTTGCTTCTTTCTTAAACGGCCTCTTCTCAGCACTTGTGGAGTCAGCCTTTTGTATCTTGCCTGACCTGATGCCAGCTTCAATTCTTTCTCCCGTCAATATCAAATCTGTAAACCCAGCGGAGGAGTTACCAACCAAATGATTGAAAAACGGACCAGACAACGTCCCTAGAAACATATCAACCAGCTCTCGATCAGTCAATGGAGGCTGCACCCTGCCAGCCAAATCTCTCCATTTTTGAGCGTACTCTTTGAACCCTTCACCCGTTCCTAGAGACATACCCTGAAGTTGGGTACGCGTAGGAGCGAGATCAGAATTGTATTGGTATTGTCTGTAGAATGCGGTTGCCAAGTCTTCCCAGTGTCGGATGCTAGTTCCATCTAATTGGTAGAACCATTCAAGCTGTGACCCCGAGAGGCTATCTTGGAAGAAGTGAATCCAGAGGTTCTTATCCACCGTGTAAGGTTGGATCTTCCTTACGTACGACCTCAGATGTAGCTTTGGGCAGGAGACCCCATCATACTTGGCGAAGGCAGGCGCCTTAAACTTGTGTGGAATTACTACCCCAGAAGATAACCCCAAATCTCCGAAATCCAGCCCCGACATATTCTGAATTTCCATGGCGCTCAAGCGGTCCTCCAATTGCTTGTATCTTTCAGCAGCAGGTGGGTATTGTTCGTCGTTATAGTCTGTCTCGTTGTCGGAGACTGCGGGACTAGGAGCTCCTCCCCCTTGGGGACTATTTTTCTCAGCAGAAGAAGTAGTTGGGTCAGCTTCATTGTGGAGTGTGTTCCCAAATCTGCGTCCGGTGTTGAACAATGCAGTCCTCTTTTTCTTCTTCTTCTTCAGGAGTAGAGTCTTCAACTCTTGCTGTCCTTGGGCTAGGCTTAGGACCATCTCTTGAAACTGTGCATTTTGGGCCTGAAGGGCCTTGATTGCTTGCTCACTGGATGAGTCTGGATTCATGATGACTGTGCAAAATAAACAGCGAAGGAGATTAAGCAACCTATGAAATAGGGTACCTGCTATGCATATGGTGCAATGGAATGCGTATGTTTTATGCTTTCAAAGACAAACAAGATTCAACTTTGTAGACAAAAAGGGAAACACACTTCATTAGATTAAAATTTTCAATTGTTCAACAATTTGCCCTTAGGCATTACAGGAATGAAAAAAATACTGAAAGGAAATAAACTATAAAAGGAAACATCCAAAGCTCATCAATGCTCCCATGGTCTCCTCTTTTCAGTGCTGATGTAGTTGTTCAGGACCTGTTCTTCCTCCAATTGCTTAGTCAGCCTCTGGATCTTCCGTTCCTGCTCGTTGAATTTCTCCCGATAGAAATCCCGTTCTTCCTTTAGCTGCGCCCAAGATCTCTTCATGGTGTCAAAATCAGTAGGTATCTGAGGAGGGAGGACAGTTGGAGGAACCCCATCTTCAACAGGAGACTCAAGAATGAGAGGTCTAACAGCTTCGTAGGGCATACCTAACCTTTGAGCACGGATGCGGACCCATTTGCAATAGGGCTTCAAAGGCAGAGAAGTCTTTGGTCCCAACTCATGTGGGTTGGCTTTGTGGATTCTGTCCCAAGCTCTAATGAATCCCTGGCGTAGTTTGTCACTGTCTGCCTGAAACTCAAAATTGAAGTGAGGAACCAGCATTTCATGAGGCCCATCCCCTCTGGCTCTTCCAAACTGACGGAGAGCTAAGCACGGATTGTAAGAGATTCCTCCTTGGATACCAATCAACGGAACGTTAGGGTATTCTCCGCAACGGTCAATAACAGCTACCTCGTCCAAACCTCTGAGAGTCCAGGTGATATCATTATCAGTAAGAGACATTAACCTCATAGCCCAACCTTTTCCTTCTTCATTCTTCAGCACGAACTTAGGAAGGTGCGAAATAAACCACCTTACTAGCAAAGGAGCACAACACCACGGAGTTCCCCGTTTTCGAGCAGTACGAGCATAGAGTTGTTGTAGAATATCACCCAAAAGAGTGGGTACCGGATTCCGAGACATGAAGATCCTTATGACGTGGATACTGATAAAGGTGTCAGGGTTGGGAAACAATACCAGACCATAGATCAAAAGAGCCAGAATATCCTCGTATGCCTTGAAGTCCAAGTCATTCCAGAAATCATTAGCCTTGCCAACCAGAAATTTGACCAAAAAGCCCTTGACCCCATTTCTAGTTTCCCAGTTGGACAATACCTCTTCTTTGGTTAAGGGGAGAATTGAAGCAATCTCTTCAGGCCTAGGAGTCTTTTCCAAACCAGTGAATGGAGTTTGTTCCAAGACAGGGATCCCAAGCAGATAAGAGAACTCTTCCAGGGTAGGAACCAGCTGGAAGTCTTGAAAGGTGAAACAATGATACAGAGGGTCATAAAACTGGGTCAGAACACTTATCAGTTGTTGGTCCCATTTTGCAGTGACCAAGCCAAGGAGAGAACCATGTCTGTTGATGAAGGAAGAAGTGTTTGGAATCCTTCCAACCAAATCCTTGAGTAACACTGGTGGTTGAACAAAGTTGAGCCGGACAGTATTCCTACGCACGGGCATCATGATGTCCTACAAAACAGAGCAAAGATGAAACCTTTTTTGTCTTTGAAATGGGTTAGTCCTTTATACAGGATGCATGCAATGGTATGATGGCATGATGCTATGATGAAGCACACCACAAGTATTCACATAGGCAAATAAGGCACACAAGTCACACAAGACACCCTTAGGTTTCAGGCCAGCATGAGTTTCAGGTATTACCCTCTTTTGGTTTTGTTGGTTAAAACCTGTCCTATCAAAAGTAACCGGGTTCTAGAGGATCTCAAATCATTGGCTACCCTCAATCGGTCATAACTCCAGCATCGCAATCTTTTCTCGCGGCCAGAACCATCTCGAGAGTTTAGCCTCAATGAGTGTAGCATACTGCTACTGTCCTAATAGCCAAGTTGGTCAATTTAGGGTTCTAAGGTTGGTTGGTGCTTAATGACCCCTTAGAAGACCTATATTCTCCCTGTTGCAACACAAGGGATATAGGTACAGACTAAGATGCCACACCAACGTAGCCACTGCTTCACCCATGTCGGTCTACGCCGGACAGGTCCCTCACAGATTATGCTACCTAAAAAGGGTATGTCCCAGATCCGGGTTAGGATCTATGAAACTCCGATGCAAAGCCCACAAATATAAAAGCAAACAAAGCAAACAATTGAAAACAAAGGTGATCTAAACCCTAAGGTTACTCCACTTTTAAAGAAATTTCCCCAGCAGAGTCGCCAGTTCTGTGATACGGTGGGAGAACTGACTTGAGGTTTTGCGTTTGTTTTCGCAAATGTTTCGGTTGAGCAAGAGTCGCCACCGACTTTTTATTTTATCCTAAGGAAAGGCTAAAAATCACAGCAAAAACCTTTTGAGATGTTTTCTTGGGTTCGGGGAGTAGATTATAGAAAGGGAAGGTATTAGCACCCTTTCTATCCATGGTTATCCATGGGCTCTTAGTTACTTGCTTAGATCACTTGCCTTGTGCTTTCAATTGTTTTAAATGGTGCTTGAGTGTGTGGGTTTGAAAATGTTTTGAAAAGAAGCCAATGTGGTGGCAACCTTTGTAATGATCCATGTGGGGATGTATACAAAGACGTATGTCTTTTGAAAAAAAAGTTTTCATTTGTTTTTGAAAGTTGTTTTGAAAGTGTATTAATGTGTGATTTTGAAATTAGGCAAGTGTTTTGTTTGCAAGATTGGTTCAAGTAACTAAGAGGTTATCTACTCATAAATTTCTCAAAAATTATTGCTATGTTTTAACCCTTTTAACAATTTTGTTCCACCATTGCATTTGGTGGACAATCTTGTGTTAGGATGTGAAAGGGACAGGCGCGGGTCATCGTTTAGACCATAATTGCAACGGCGTTAAATGTCTATGGGCAATTTTCTTCAAGGGACTTGATCATTTGTTTTTGTTTGTTTTGAAAAGTTTTATCGAGGGACTATGATCATTCAAATTATTTGCTTTGCCCAAAGAAGTTCAACATACAATATGGCCCAATTTTGAAAGGCAACAAGTGGAGTAACCTAGGGGGTGCAAGTGTGATTTGTGTGTCCATTTTCATGCTTGTTTATCTTGAGATTAGGTCATAACTATTTTTGTCGTTTTTCGCATACAAACCCTAATTCTAACATGTTATAATTAGAAAGCAATAAAGTGCGAAAATAAATTTACTAAGCTATTACAAAACCAAATATGGGAAGGGGGGTACAAATGCTCAAATGGGGATATTGACAAGAATTTAAATCTAAATTATTACATCAATTTGAATATTTGCAATGTAAATAAATTGCATAATTAAATGGAAATTAAACAAATATGCAAAATGCAAAGAGAAAGTTTTTTTATATGTATGAGAAAAGTATGGTTTATGTAAAATAAAATAAGAAAATAAAAAGGTATTATTTTTGAGTATTTTTAACTTTTAACTTAAATATATTAATAAACATATATCTATATATATATTAATTTCTTAAATATGCATTATATGCAAAATAATATATTTTTAATATTTTAATAAAATAAATAAAAAAAGTATTTTTATGGGAAATATCTTCAGAAGGTAAATAAAAAATAAAAAAATGTATTTACACTATTTTTGTATTTATTCTAAATAAAAATATGTATATATTTATGTATAAACAAAGAAATAAATCAAATAAATATGCCATTAATTCAAAAAAGGATGGAAAAAATATTTTTAAAATTTTAATATGCTGAGGAAAAATAAATGAATCAAAATAAAAAAGAAAATGTCAAAAATCATTAAAAATAAAGCAAATGGGCTTGGGGGGTATGAACATGGAAATAGGGTGCGAAAAGAAAATAGTTTCAGGCCCAGCCCAGACCACTTCTTCTTCAACCTCTGTACAACAAAATGCGCGCCTGCAAGCCTCTTTTGAAATTCTGATTCTTTGATTTTTTGAACAAACTTCCAACACAAAAGATGTTAAGCATGAAACCACGATCTCAAATATGTAAAAAACATCTCCTAACTCTCAAAAGTGAGAGAGAATTTTAGTGATCCCAAATCTTAACCTAAGTTTTCTACCATTTTCAAGGCTTAAATTCTCTCAACTCAGGCAAAAGAAATGAAATGTAAAGCTATGTACATGTTCAGGGCTATGAGTAGAACCTTGTTTCTTCACAAACTTAAGACTAAAGATGCATGATAAGAGAGATACGAGTTCAAAGTTTTACCTGTGCAGTTGAACTTCTATCTGGAGAATGAGGAACTTCTAGTGCAAGGTAATGATTGGAAAAGCTTCCTTGAGGTCCAGGGATGCTTTTTCAATGTTTACTTTGTCTTGAAAGCTTCTGAACCAAGCTGTAGAACTTCACCTGCAAGTCAAAGATGTGAAAATGGTGGAGGTGGTTAGAGAAATTACAGATCGTGCCTTAGCTTCTGGATAGCTTACATAGGTTGTAAGGAAGGTAGAGGAACAAGTTTGGGCCAGAAAGCTTGAAGGGATTGAGAGATGACACTCAATCTGCAGGGCTTGCTCTGTTTGAGCAGTTTCAAGGTGATTATGGCAATGGGAGTGTTTGAGAGGCCAAGGGCTTGTGGGTTAGCTTGGATATGTTATGTGTAATGTGTTTGATAACTCTTCTCTTATGTCCTAATGCTGAGGTTGAAGTTGGTACAAGTTATGGACTTTTCTTGAACTTGAAGCAAACAAATGCAACTTGGCTTTCTAGGTCAGTAGAGGACCCCCTAATGTGCTGCATAATCCTCTCTTGATCAGTGTGTTATGTACATAATCTTGTGCCAAGCAGATTTTTCATGTACTTTCTTGATTTGCAATTGGACATAAAGTTAATCTTTTCAAAAATGGAAAGTTCACTTTATCTAGTTTAGGATTAATCTTGCATACAATGCTTGCACTCAAAGAACAACACTTTAACACATTGAATATGCATTAAATTATTGAGTATGGAATGGTTCAAGGACCTGTAATCAAGCATAAAGCAAGCTGAGTTTCAAATGGTAAGGTTATGGACATGTTTTGATGAAGAACAAAAGTGAATTTTTGCCAACTTGTGAAATTCGAATCTCTCAAGTTATGAGGTTGTTTGAGGAGTTCTTGGACATTTTGGAAAGCTTGGAATGTTCACTACAATCCATCTTTGAAATGAAAATTGAAATTCCAAGTGGAAGGGTATGAAAAATGGCCTTGAAGTGGGGTAAAAACCTTGTCAAAATAGGTTAAAATTTCACTAAGTTAAAAATGGTTTAGTGCCCTTATTCAAAAAATTGTAACTTGAGATACAAGCTTTAAATGAGAAAACTTTGTGGATCAAAGTTGTAGATTATGCAACAAGCTACAACTTTCATGTTTTGACTTTTGTTTGAATCCAAATGGATCTAGGTGAAAACATGGGGCAAAGTTGGGAAAAAATTAGGGTTTTTCATAAATTAGAAAAATTCTAAGTTATGAAAAATTCCATTTTCTAACCCTAATTTGCATTTTGTGATTTCTTGGTGAACAAGTTTCATGATTTGGCATGTTTTGATGAAAAATGAATCTTGACTCTTGATTTTGACCAAAAAGTCAAAGTTTGACTTTTCAGTATACAGTCAAAATTGATCAATTGACTGGGAAATTCAACTGTCAATCTTGTGTACTTGGGATCTTTTGAGCTTGATGAACATGTCAAGATAATTCCATGGGGTCCTTGAGTCCATATGTGAGCTTGGTTTTCCATTGTCTAGGTCAAACAGTCAAAAATTGCCTTTGTGCAGTCAAAACCCTAAAAATGACCATTTTGCCCTTTTGGTGATCTGATCAAATTTCTTGTGGAATTGTGATCCAAACTTGATCAAATGGTCCATATGAGTTCATAATGTTGATGTGGGTCAATTTTCATGAGATTTGACTGTCAATTGACCACAGTTGACTTTTTCCCCAATACAGCTGATTTCTAGGTCAACTGTCCAATTGACTCGGCAAAATTTGGAATCAAGACTTGAAACTTGGTATGGATAATCTTGGGAGTCCAAAATGAAGCATGAAAGTCATCTTAGGCATTTTAGGTCAAAACATCTTTGTTCAACTCCAAACCCTAATTTGGGTTAACAGTGCAAGGAGAAGTCTTGAGCAGAGGAAACCCTAATTGGATCTTGATCTTCAAAGGTCTTGTGATGAGAAAATGTTGAGGAAATGGGAGGGAAAATTTTGGGGTACAACACTCATCTACTGAACGTCATATACGAGCCAATGGGCGACGTTTCGGTCTCACGGACAGACAACGAACATCTCTCTAGTACAACCATGATTACGAGCAAATCTATATTGTTCCCCAAAAGGTGAGGAAAACGCTCAATGTCGGGGAAGCACCTCATGGACGAGTGCGCCATAAGCAATTTTAGGGAATCCCTCGCTTCACATGGACATATGTGCCTGGAGGGTACAAAACCGCCAACATCGGAGTTAAAACCAGTCGAGGGACCACCCACTAACCTAGTCGATCATGCCACGTGCATGTTTTCTGCATCCTCGACCTCAACCCACCGATCATCCCCAGTGGAGTTGGGAAATTTCCTCTTGCGGGTAAGTGTAGCGGTGAAAATCGGAGATCAAGCTATTAATTAACTTGACTTACAAAAGCAAGAGTCGCCACCGCGCTTTATTATTTCCAAGGGAAAAGAGCGAAATAAAACCCTAAAACATGCAATGTAAAATAATGAAAATACAATGCGTTTTTTGAAAAGAGATCAAGAGTTCGGGGGTTGGTTATGCAATGGGAAGGTATTAGCACCCAATGCATCTGCGGTACTCCGCAGGAACCTTTTGAAATATCTGTTTTTGGTTTAAAATTGTTGGTTATATACAAGGGTGTATTTATCTACAAATATGTTTGCCTAAGGGGAAAAAATGAGTTTTTATTATTGCGTTCGTGAGGGTTTCGCGACCCTTTGCCTACATATCCAATGAAGGAATCAAAACATCGTAGTTCCTCTAGAAAAAAGTTGATTTGTTTGTGTTTTTTAGTGGGCGACATTAACGCACTCGTTCTAGCAATAGGCACGGCCGGTATCACGATAGAACGGAGTTAACATGCCCTTGGGGGGAGTTTTGATTTGTTGAGTGTTTTTGCATGTTTTAAAGTATATTCAAGTAATGATTAAAGAGTGTTTTTTTTTTTTTGGTTTGTTTATTTGTTGGTTTTATCTTTCCTAATTACTAGCATTTGTACAAAGTAAATAAAAATTCAGAAAGATAAAAACCTACGCTATTACAAACATATCAAAAAGCCATAAAAAATATGAAGGAAGAAAAAAAGATAAAAGTAAGAAAATGAGTATCTTTCGACCCAGGCAGTAGCACACTTCGACTGGCATTTTGTTGGCCTCCTTCGATTGGGGCTGGCAACAGTGAGGTCGTGTCTTTCGATTAGGCTTTGGCAGGGGCGAGGTCCTGTCCTTCGATTGGGCAAAGGCAGCAGCAAGTTATATCCTTCGACTGGGCGAAGGGAGCAGCAAGTCGTATCCTTCGACTGGGAGTTTGCACCAGTGAGGTTCTCTCCTTCGATTGGCCTGGAAGTCAGTGAGTTGTATCCTTCGACTGGAGGTTGAAAGCAGGGAGGGAATGCCTTTCGATTGGACTTGATTTGCCTCCTGGTTGTCTCTTTCGTTTGACCTGGAGAAAGATGGTAGAAGCCAGAAGCTTCGTTTCCTGTTTCCTGTTTCCTGTTTCTTTCATTCAAAACATTAAATGGCAACATGGCCTGAGGCCATGCTAGTAAAACAGTTTAATAATTAAAGCTAGTTCAAGTAAACAGTAAGCAGAAACGAAAGAGGTAGTTCTTAAAGGTATGTTAAAAATGTGGAAACGAAAGGAACAGTATGTACATGCTTGAAACGATCAAAGGTATTATTTACATGTTATACTGGAAATGAAAAGTTCAAGGGTAAGGGTGACTTACCTGGCTTCAGGCTGGAACGTGTGTTGGGCCTTGAGTGGTGGCCCTGGATGCTGGATTCGAAAGAGGGGGTCACAGGCTGTGCTGGGAGCGCTGGATTCGAAAGAGGGGTCACGGGTTGTGCTTGGAGCGCTGGACTTGAAGGAAAAGAAAAAGAAAGCGTGATGCTTCTTTGATTCGAAGGAGACTGAAGTGGTTGTTCTTTAGAATCGAAAGAGACTGAAGTGTGTGGATTCTGGGTTTGTTCTCACAAGTATTGAAGGGACTTAAGAGATTTTTGTGTTTGAGAAAGTTTGGTGTTTTTTGAGAATTTTACTGTGTTTGAGAACTTTGAGAGTTTCACTGTTTGAGAATTTTTGCAGAGGTTCGTCTGGCCCAAAGTCCTCTTTTCCATGTGTTGTACCCCAAATTTTGACCTAAGATACCATCTCCCATCTGCATCATTACATTGCAAGCGTTCACAAGCGATTTGACCTATTTTATCAATTTTCAAAGCAAATGTTTAAAATTCATAACTTTTTCAAATTTCGACAATTTTTTTAAGTTGTTATTTTACCTATGATTCTCCTTGACAACTACAACTTTTCTTTAGAAGTCAAGAGCTGATTATTTTTGAAAACAATGTTTATTTAATTATTTATTATTCTGAGTTTAAATAGTTGGAATTCATTTTCAGTTATTATAATTTAAAGAATTATAAATAATAAAGTAAATAATTGAAAAGAAGTTTATTAATTGATCAATGCTAAAACAATGTTTATTTAATTATTTATTATTCTGAGTTTAAATAGTTGGAATTCATTTTCAGTTATTATAATTTAAATAATTATAAATAATAAAGTAAATAATTGAAAAGAAGTTTATTAATTGATCAATGTTAAAACAATGTTTATTTAATTATTTATTATTCTGAGTTTAAATAGTTGGAATTTATTTTCAATTATTATAATTTAAAGAATTATAAATGATAAAGTAAATAATTGGAAAGGAGAAAAGAATTAACCGGTAAAATAGTAGAGTTTTATTCATCTTTATTCTAATTGTTACAATTGTTGTTTAAATACTGTATTTATTTACAAAGTATTTACAATGATAATTTTACAAATGTTTAAAGTAAAATAAAAACTATCCTAATTTTTCTAAGTTCTAAATATTCATCTTCTATCTAATACTTCTTTGATGCACCTTTGATTTTATCTGCAAAGAATAATTAAAGAAAAAAAATCAGAAATAGATATATAATTAAAAGCAGACAATTAATTTAGAGTTCATCATTAAAAGCAAACGGCCGGAATCAGTTTTACCCTCTTTGCAAATCACGGGATTTCTCCCGGTTCACAAAAAAAGGGATGAATATTATTGATAAATATGAATGCACAAGTATTTGAAATGCACAAATTCATTTTTGGCAAAATCAACTGCATAGTTCAAAATCAACTGCATATTTCAAAACCAACAGCATATGCAAGTCCAAGTTTCAAATTGTCAAAACAAGTCCAACGTAAATTGTCCAAAGTATGGAAGTATGTCAATACAAAGGCTCATCTATACTGTAACAGATGCAGGAAAGCTAAAGAAGGAAATGTGCAGTTTAAAACCATATATGCAAGCCAAATATTTCTAGTTTCATCATTTCCCAGCCACTGCTTTTTCAGAACTAAAGTACATAACATTATTTTAATGTTTAAGCTGTACTAAGGAGAGAGAAGAGAGAAAAGAATTGGGTTTACAGGTTTTGGCTTTAGGCAGAAAAGAGATAGAAAACAAAACTGCAGTAACACAGTAAAAAAAAAGGCATAGAAAAAGATACAAAACAAACTGAATGAAACAGTAGAGGAGGCAGAAGTATCAAAGAATTGACAAAAACAAAAACCTGAACCATCCAAAGGCAAGCCAACAAAACGGATATAATAACAACACAAACTTGTCAAGCAAGGCCAGATTTCAAAAACCTGTTTGAAGCCTTAAACGATAACCTGTAAAAACAAAATACCACAAGCCTATTCTCAAAGGACAAAAACCTCAAGAACCTGCATTCAAAACATACATACAACCTGCTGTCTCAAGCCTTAAACCATAACCTGTAACACAAAGCCAAAATCCTTAACCATGTCAAGCCTTCAACCTGCCTGAAGTATAAACAATACCCTGTCAAAAAAAAAAAGCTTCAAGCCTCAAGCTTAACATCCAAAACCGTGTCAAAGCCATAAACCTTCCAGTCTAAACCACAAAGCATCAAGACTATGCAACAAAAACCAGTAAACACAACCTGTTAAGCCATGCCAAACCTGAAGCGAGTCTCACCAAGACAATAACCTGTAAAAGCCTGTAATCAAACAAATGGTCCAAGCCTTGCCAAAGAAAACCTCAAGGCCACAAACCTGAAACCATAACCAGAAGGCCATCCAAGTCCATAACCAACTCAAGCCTGAAGCTCATAGGAGGAGCCCCAAACTGATGGAAACTTACCCATTCAGGCAAACAACTCAAAGCCCTCAGAGTTTTCTCATCATTGGGCTGTCAAACACACTAACCAACATATCCAGGTATCAAGGCAAAGAGAAGAAGAGGATAAAGCATACCCAAAAACTTACAAGGCATCAAGCATACAAACGAAGGCAACATACCAACAAGCAATAGTCAGAGCAATAACATCATGTTCAGAGGCAACAGAAGCGATTAAAGGAGAAGAAGATAAAAAAGCATCACAAGGTACACAGACAACTCAGAAGGGCAAGCAAAGTACCAGGTTCCAGCAAAAGCAAGCTAGCTTTAGCGTCACTGCCTCCTCGCCATCCAGCAGCCTGAGCGCCTCCACCACCGTTCATTCCCCTCCTCCGTCAAGGTAATATAACCTCTTTCCTTCCATTTTATACACCTTGACAGAAACAACATGTTAAAGCTAAAGTCAGAATCAAATGAATGTGAAATCATAAACATGCAAAATCGTAAAACCCTAACGCATTAAAGAACGAAATTGTCACCTTCACACCATATCACTGAGCGACCCATGGAGAAGGAGATGCAGTTGGTGGCGCTGGAAGCTTTGAGGCAAAGGGCTTGGTCCTGGATGTTTTTGGCTCGAGAGAGAAGAAGAAAGACGAAGACGAATCCATAACGAGGAGTAGCGGCGCTTCTGTGTTCTTGCCTACACCTAAAATCCCAAATGAACAACTCAAGTGAAACCCTTACAAGAATGCTGCTAACATGTTTTGGGCTTTGTCCCACTAACAAACCTTAAGCCCAATGACCTCAGCGCCTAACCCCTCCAATTTGGATGCACCCCCCCTTTATGGCTTCTATCCAAATTCTGATTGGGCCTATAAATCCCCTTTTGAACTCATTTACCTCTTTTCATTTTTATTATTTCATTCAAACTAAAAATATTTTTATCTTATTTTTCCTTTTAATAATAATATTATCAATACTTTCATTATAACTAAAATACTCGAATATTAAATATTATTAGGATTAAAACTTTTTCTTTCTTGTTTTTCTTTCCTTAAAACTATTTATTTAAATGCAAACTTTGTACATTAATATCATAATACATAATATAATTAAAAGCTTAAAACTATTTTTTTAATTTAATTTTGTTTATACACAAACTTACTCTTTTTTATATTAATTAAGACTTTGTATATAAAAAAGGATTAGTTAAAATATTTGAATTAGTATAAGACATTAGTATATTTTATTATTTGCATATTAATATTAAAAAATACATAAAAAATAAAAAAAATTTAAAAACATTTTCTTTCCTTTAATTAAATTCTCTTGCTTTGTACATATTAAACAAAATATAAAATACATGTTCACACCATTTAGTCTGTTATTTAATCATTATTATGGTTGTATATCACTTAGCTACTTAATAATATCTATCTAATTTTCTGTTTGATTATTCAGTCTTTACATGGTTATTCTGTTTACGTCTAAATCCAAGAGAAAAAATGATTAAATTTGTTGACTTTATGTCCTCAAATCCAATCACGCGAATACCTTCATTTCATTGAAAACTTAAGATTTTTTCCCAAATATCCAATTTCTCCAAAACTCACACCTTTTAAGTCAAAACTTCGACATTAGGTCTTCGTATCTTCGAAAAAACTCGTCCATACCCATTTTTTGGCCAAAACAGTTTATTTTTAGTCAAACAAACAAATTTCAATAAACAGATATTTCAAAAGGTTCCTATAGGATAATATAGATACATTGGGTGCTAGTACCTTCCCCTTGTATAACCAACCCCCGAACTCTAGACCTCTTTTTCAAAAACGCCTTGTATTTTCATTACTTTTAAAGTATTATTTTACATTGCATATTTTAGGGTTTTATTTCGCTCTTTCCCCTTTTCCCTTGGAAATAATAAAGCGCGGTGGCGACTCTTGCTTTTGTGAGACGAATTAATTAATAATTCAATCTCCGATTTACCCCGCTACATTTTTTATCGCTACAGAATTGGCGACTCTGCTGGGGAAAGATTGACCTCTTGCTGGTCCATCCCTAAGTGGGTTAAGCCTAGTTTGTTTTATCTGTTTTATTATTATTTGATTTGTTTGATTATGTGTTTAAATTGGGGTTGTTTGGGTTTTTTGCAAAGGACGAATCCTATACCCGGATTAAGTTACACTTAAGAATAGGACGGGCGGTATAGTCATGTTAACTTTGAGGGAGTAATCCCGAAGAAGGAGGCATGAGATCCCCCACTCAATGGAAGGCCCTTTTGAACATAATATTTGTTTACCAAGTAATCGGGAAGACATTATTATTTTCGACCTGGGAGCCAGAGAAATTGAGAACCATAGAACCCTGACCCATCTTGGCCTTTTAGGTGTAGCGCGGAGACTATAACGGAGTTATTCGGAAGTAGTTGTTACGTGATGCTACGCTTGGATGAGTTTCTCTTGAGAATATTGCTAATTATTGAGTAATCAAGACGTTGTTAATATCCGAAGGAGGAATGTAGACTCTGGGAACTCTTAGAACCTTGTCTTACAGGTGTGATTAAACCGTAGTACATACCTTGGGGTGGGCTTTACCTTTGACTCCATGCTCGAAACGTTGAACCTTTGAACCCCATATTTGTGAACTTGTGTGTAATTGTTGCATTATCATTCATCCATGCATTCATCAACATTTTTGTAAAAAAAACTTGTTTTTCAAGGAACTTAGGAATGATTTTTGCAGACATCTCAGGTACTATTATTATGGAATTTGGAAGGAGAAACACTCGAAGTTTTAGTTTTAAGGAGCCCGAGATTGAAGAACTGAAGAGTTTAATTCCTAAGATCAAGAACCCGACGGATTTTCAGAAAAAGTATGGGTCCATTATACCTCTCATGAAGCGCAAGATGAAGGAAGGCATCCTCGGTATGTTGGTCCAATTTTACGATCCTTTGTATCGATGTTTCACCTTTCCGGATTACCAGTTAATGCCCACCTTAGAAGAGTACTCCTACATACTTGGTTTGCCGATCACCGACTGTGTTCCTTTTTCTGGCTTAGAAGAGGAACCCAAATCTCACGAGATAGCGATCATCACCCACTTGAAGAAGTCAGAGATAGAGGAGAACATGACTACAAAAGGGGGAATCCGAGGCTTGTCTGCGCAGTTTTTGTTGAGGAAAGCTCGTCGTTTCGCTGAGATAAAAGATACTATTGCCTTTGAAGACGTCTTTGCTTTACTCGCTTATGGTCTATTCTTGTTCCCTAACGTTGATAAGTTTGTGGATATCAACGCCATCAGAATTTTCTTGATTGGAAATCCGGTCCCTACGCTGCTAGGAGATACCTACTACTCCATCCATCTTCGAAACTCTTATCAAGGAAGGATGATTATTTGTTGTGCACTGTTGCTGTATCAGTGGTATGTTTCTCATCTACCTAGGTCTGATGTTTTCTGGGATCTCGAGAAGGAGCCGCGATGGGCGCCAAAAATCATGGCTCTCACTCATTTCGATATTGACTGGTATAATCGAGCTTACTATGACGTGAAGATCATCGATAGCTATGGTGCTTTTCCTAACGTGCCCCTTCTTGGTACGAAAGGAGGAATTAACTATAATCCTGTTCTCACGCGCCGTCAGTTTAGATACCCGATGAGGGACAAGCCGAACAACATCCATGTGAGTGGTTTCTTTCTACAAGAAGGACAAGATCACCAGGCAGCTAAGAGGGAGATCGAAGGAGCTTGGCGCCACATCCATAGGAAAGGGAGAGACATGTTAGGACATAGGGGTGCCGTTTCTTTGGAGCCTTACCTACAATGGGTCCGTGCTAGGGCTTGTGCTCTCAAGATGCCCTATAAACCTGAGAAACCTTTATTCCCTACCGTTGCGTCATCATCTATTGATATCCCTATCGAGAATATGGGAGAATACCAAGGAAATCTGGCTAGGATGAAGTCTGAGAGAGATGCTTGGAAAGAAAAGTATAATATGTCTGAATATGAGAATCGGGTCCTGGCTCGACAACTAAAGGAAAAGGAGGATTTGTTATTTATTCAAGACGGCTGGTTCATTGATCATGATGAGAAGCTTCGTCAAAAGGATGCTTTACTGAAGAAATATGCTAGTGAAAGGAAGAGAAAGAAGGAAGGTTCGGTAAGCGTTGCTCTCGTTCCTAATCCACAAAAGGAAATCATTGATCGACTGGTAGCTGAGAAGAAAGAGATGGAAGACTTTTATGAAGAGAAGATCAGGAAGCTCCGGTTACAGTTGGCATTTGGTCCTTCATCTGATGATTCTGAGTGATCTTTAGCTTTTAGTTTTATTTTACTGATGTCATTTTGTAAAACTCTGTAAAAGGGCTTCATGTTCCGAAATTGTAATTTATTGCTTTTATTATGGGCTTCATGTTCCAAAGTTGTAATTTACTGCTTTTATTAAGGGCTTCATGTTCCAAAGTTGTAATTTACTGCTTTATTATGGGCTTCATGTTCCAAAGTTGTAGTTTACTGCTTTATTATTGGGTTGTTATCCCAAGGTTGTAATTTATTGTTTTGTTGTTCCAAAGTTGTAAGTTGTAATTTACCGCTTTTGATTAATGAAGTGAGTTTTTGTTGTTCCAAATTCCTCTACCATTGATGTGTGCAAAATTATTGAAGTTCCTTGAAAAAATTATCAAAATGAATTATCATTTGCATCACATATCATGCATCATCCAACATTCCACTTCACATGTTTCCTAGAGTCTTATCCTTGTTTCTTTTTCCACTCCGATAGATTGTCAAGCTGTCTCATCGATACGATACCCGAGCCAATCGTCAGAGGAAAATGGAAGATCTGGAACAGGAAAACCACGAGCTTCGCGAGGAGGTTGCTACCCTTCGTGTCGGAATGGAAAAGTTAACTGCGTTAGTGGAAAGTTTGATGGCTGCTCAGAATCAGCCATCGACTACAGCTGTTGAGATTCAGACTTCAACTACTGTGGTTTCCGAGATTGTCACTGTTCCAACATCTGTGACTCAAGTCAACTCTCCGCTTCAACATCAAATGCAAAAAGGTTTTCCGTGGGGAATGCCTTACAACTTTGTGCCAGAGGGGTATCAGCCTGTCGTACAGCCTTTGTTTCAACCTACTATGTCTTTTCCTCAACCAGAGACAACGGCTATGCCGCCGGTAATCCCGTCTGTGGCACCCTTCCCACAACCAGTGATGACAACTGTCGCTCCTGTGGTTCACTCCATACCATACTTGAATGAACCTACTTATCCTGCCGAGCCTGCTGAAAGTCTGGGTCTTTTTGATAGAATGGAAGAATTTCAAGACCAATTCCAAGAAATGCAGAGGGAGCTCAGAGCGTTAAAGGGGAAGGATTTGTTTGGAAAGAACACTCATGACCTGTGTTTAGTTCCGAATGTCAAGATTCCAGCAAAATTCAAAGTTCCAAACTTTGAAAGATATAAGGGTGATTCGTGTCCTCGGAGTCATTTGACTATGTACGTGAGAAAGATGTCTACATATTCAGATGATCATGACTTATTAATTCACTATTTTCAAGACAGTTTGACTGGTGCCGCTCTAAAGTGGTATATGGGTTTGGACAGCATTCGGATCCGCAACTTCAACGATCTTAGTGAAGCTTTTGTTCACCAGTATAAGTACAACGTCGACATGGCGCCGGACAGAGATCAACTCCGGGCGATGTCCCAAAGAGACAGAGAGTCCTTTAAGGAATACGCCCAGAGGTGGCGCGAAATTTCTGCTCAAATCTATCCTCCTCTTGAGAAGAAAGAGATGACAAAGATATTCTTGAAGACTTTAGGTTCCTTTTAATATGAAAGAATGATTGCCAGCGCACCCAGTGACTTCACCGAAATGGTAAGCATGGGCATGCGGTTGGAGGAAGGGATTCGTGAAGGACGTTTGGTTAAAGAAGGAAGTCCGTCTAGCAGTATCAAGAAGTTTGGAAGTGTCTTCCCAAAAAGAAAAGAGCAGGATGTCAGTGTGATCTTCCCAGGGAGACCGAGGAGAGGTTACTCACATGTTGCAGAAGTCACTCCGGCTGTCCGCCCAACATTGATGACCCCAACTCATCAAACCCCACCAACTCAGCAACGGCCATTTCAGCAGCAGCCTCGACAACAGGCTTATCCATTCAACAACCAGAACCGTTCACCAAGGAAACCGCAATTCGATGCCATTCCCATGACTTATACTGAGTTGTTCCCCGCCTTGATCAGAAAAAACCTCATAACGACGAAGCCTCCTCCTGTCGCACCAAATAGTACTTCTCCGTGGTACAAGGCAGATCAGTTTTGTGAATATCATCAAGGGTCGCCGGGGCACAACATTGAAAATTGTTTTGCTTTAAAGGCGGACGTGTAGAGGTTGATTAAGAATGGTATCTTGTCTTTCAAGGATGTTAACCCAAATGTTAGAGATAATCCTTTGCCTCGACATGGGGCAGCATCAGTGAATATGGTGGAAGGTTGTCCGGGAAAGTTTCGAGTTTTTCAAGTTGAACACATAAGAGATTCATTGATCAGGTTACATCAGAGCTTAAGAAGACTTGCCTTTTTTAGGCATCAGCATGATTATGATGTTTGTGAATTTTGTTCAAGAGAGGTTGATTGCCCTATTGTGAAGGAGGATATTCAAAAATTGTTAGACCAGAGGGTTATCACTATTACACATGACAGAGATCCGGCGGATGAAGTGAATGTTATAATACCACAATTCAATTTGCCTGAACCAGTTGAGATCGTTTACGACAGTCAGACTGCACCTGTTGCTCCTTTGATCATTTATCCACTTGGTCCTGTGCCTTACAACTCAGACCAAGCTATACCGTATAAGTATAATGCCACAATGATTGAGAATGGGGTAGAAGTCCCTATACCAACAAGGCCATCTTTTGTTAACATCGCTGATGTGAGTAGAGTTACGAGAAGCGGACGTGTCTTTGCAGCAGTACCTTTGAAGAGACCAAAAGTTCAAGTCAGGAGGCCCATACCGGCAGAAATTCCAGCAAGAAATGTTGAACCAAGGGTTGAGATAGGCCGATCCAATGAACCTATCCCACATCCCGATGATGATGAGATTCTGAAGCTCATCAAGAGAAGTGAATATAAGATTGTGGACCAACTATTGCAAACTCCTTCCAAGATTTCTTTGCTTGCTTTACTGAGAGATTCTGGTAACCATAGAGAAGCTTTGATGAAGGTCTTGGACCAGGCATTCGTGGATCATGATGTGACGGTTGACCAATTTGATGGAATTGTGGAAAATATTACTTCGTGTAACAATCTTGGTTTCAGTGATGAAGAGCTTCCGGAGGAGGGAAGGAACCATAATATGGCTTTGCATATCTCAATAAGTTGCGGAAATGATACTTTATCAAGTGTGTTGGTAGATACAGGTTCGTCGTTAAATGTAATGCCCAAAACTACATTATCTCGACTCTCATATCAAGGTGCTCCCATGAGACCTAGTGGGGTAATTGTCAAAGCGTTTGATGGTTCTAGGAAGACTGTCATTGGTGAAGTGGATCTTCCTATAATAATTGGTCCTCATACTTTTCAGATCACTTTTCAAGTAATGGATATTCGTGTCGCCTACAGTTGCCTATTGGGCCGTCCATGGATCCATGATGCAGGGGCAGTCACTTCCACGCTCCATCAAAGATTGAAGTTTGTAAGGCATGGAAAGCTAGTAATGATTGGTGGAGAGCAGGCTATGGTGGTAAGCCATTTGTCATCTTTCTCTTTTATTGATGCTGATGAGGATGTTGGAACCCAATTCCAAGCTCTATTTGTTGCTAATAATGAAGTGAAGAAGCAAGGGACATCTATTTCTTCTTTTGAGGATGCGCGACGAGTGGTTGAAAGTGGTTCGGCTAAAGGTTGGGGCCAGGTGTTGACTTTGCCCGAGAACAAGTCTGGAGAAGGTCTTGGTTTTCATCTCGTGTCTACAAGAGTCAAGCAGGAAATAGTTACCCGTCTGATACAAGAAGTTTTCCGAAGTGCAGGTTTTATCCATCCGACTTCTCCTGAAGTTGATGCTATAATAGGAGACGATTCTGAAGAGGATTTACCCGATTTTGTAACGCATGGAGTGGTTTGCCAGAACTGGATTGCTGTTGATGTTCCTGTTGTGATGCATATTTCTGAGTAATGTTTTGTTTTATTTTTGAAAAAAAATTTCGCTCTGCCCAAGGCGAAAAGTATTTGTGTCGGGCTATGTTGAAAATAAATCCTTTTGCTCTGCCCAAGGCAAAAGAGAAAATGTCTGGGCTCTTTGTTTCAAGTATTTCCCCTCATGAATAAAATGTTATTTTGTCCACTACTGTTTTATTTTTTCACTTTTTCTGGGAAATAGTAATGAAAATTAATTGGCAGTAATAGGAAAATATAATAATATTTTGTTTCATTTGTACAACATTCATATTAATCGATTTCTAAAATAAAGCATAATCATATGTGCATATTAATCCATGACTTAACCATTGAAAACAATGATCCTATGCCCTCTCCCAACTTTGAATTCCCTGTGTTCAGAGTCGAGGAAGAGGATAGTGAAGAGATTCCTGATGAAATTTCCCGTTTACTTGAGCACGATGAAAAGACTATTCAGCCGTTTGAAGAACCTATAGAGATGATCAATTTGGGTGATGAAGAAGATAAAAAGGAAGTCAAAGTCGGAGCATTGCTTATCCCAGAGGTCAAAGAGAAAATGTTGGAGCTTCTCAAAGAGTATGTTGATGTGTTTGCTTGGTCCTACCAAGATATGCCAGGTTTGGACAATAATATTGTGGAGCATCGTTTACCGTTGAGACCTGAATGTCCGCCGATTAAGCAGAAGTTGAGAAGGACTCGTCCCGATATGGCTGACAAGATCAAAGAAGAAGTTCAAAAACAAATTAATGCAGGTTTCCTTGTTACATTGGTCTATCCTTAGTGGTTAGCCAATATAGTGCCTGTTGCTAAGAAAGATGGCAAAGTTCGAATGTGTGTAGACTATAGAGATCTGAATAGAGCTAGCCCAAAGGATGACTTCCCTTTACCGCACATTGACGTATTGGTCGACAGTACCGCAAAGTTCAAAGTCTTTTCTTTCATGGATGGTTTCTCTGGTTACAATCAAATCAAGATGGCACCAGAAGATATGGAGAAGACAGCTTTCATTACACCGTGGGGAACATTTTGTTATCGGGTTATGCCGTTTGGTTTGAGGAATGCTGGTGCAATATACCAAAGGGCCATGACTGCTTTGTTCCATGATATGATGCATAAAGAGATAGAAGTGTATGTAGATGACATGATTGCCAAATCACAAACTGAAGAGGATCATTTGGAACATTTATTGAAGTTATTCCAGCGTTTGAGAAAGTATAAACTCCGTCTGAATCCCAACAAGTGCACTTTTGGTGTTCGTTCTGGAAGACTTCTGGGTTTCATTGTCAGTCAGAAAGGTATTGAGGTAGATCCTGATAAAGTCAAAGCTATTCGGGAAATGCCCGCACCAAAGACGGAAAAACAAGTAAGAGGATTCCTTGGGAGACTGAACTATATTTCTAGATTTATATCTCATATGACTGCTACCTGTGGGCCGATTTTCAAGCTTCTCCGAAAGAACCAAGGATGTGTGTGGACAGAAGATTGTCAGAGAGCTTTTGATAGCATCAAAGAATATTTACTTGAACCTCCCATATTGATTCCTCCAGTGGAAGGAAGACCTTTGATTATGTACCTGACTATATTGGAAGATTCCATGGGATGCGTGCTTGGTCAACAAGATGAGACTGGAAGAAAGGAACATGCTGTATATTATCTGAGTAAGAAATTCACAGACTGTGAGTCTCGATACTCATTGCTTGAGAAAACCTGTTGTGCTTTAGCTTGGGCTGCTCGCCGTCTGCGCCAGTATATGATTAACCACACCACTTGGTTGATCTCCAAAATGGATCCGATCAAGTATATCTTTGAGAAGCCCGCCTTATCTGGAAGAATAGCCCGTTGGCAGATGTTGTTATCCGAATATGACATTGAGTATCACACCCAGAAAGCAATCAAAGGGAGTATTTTAGCCGATCATTTGGCTCACCAACCAATTGACAATTATCAATCCATCAAGTTTGATTTCCCAGATGAAGATGTTATGTACTTGAAAGCTAAAGATTGTGAAGAGCCATTACCTGAAGAAGGACCTGATCCCGAATCCCATTGGGGTTTAATATTTGACGGAGCTGTGAACTCTTATGGAAATGGGATTGGGGCAATCATCGTCACTCCCCGAGGTACTCATATCCCGTTCACGGCAAGATTGAAGTTTGACTGCACGAACAACATGGCTGAATATGAGGCATGTATTATGGGTCTCGAAGAAGCAGTGGATCTAAGGATTAAGATTCTTGATATTTACGGAGATTCGGCATTGGTAATTAATCAAATCAAAGGAGAATGGGAGACTCGTCATCCTGGTTTGATCCCTTACAGAGACTATGCTAGAAGATTGTTAACTTTCTTCAACAAAGTGGAATTACATCATATCCCTAGAGATGAAAACCAAATGGCTGATGCTTTAGATACTTTGTCTTCAATGTTTCAAGTGAATGGTTGGAACGACGTGCCTACAATCCGGGTTATGCGCCTTGACAGACCTGCTCATGTGTTCTCAGTAGAAGAGGTCACCGACGATAAACCGTGGTTCTATGACATTAAACGTGTTCTTCAAAATCAAGAGTACCCGCCTGGGGCATCCAATAAAGATAGGAAGACGTTGAGGAGATTAGCAAGTAGTTTCTTCCTCAATGAAGAGGTATTGTATAAGAGGAATTACGACATGGTCTTGCTCAGATGTGTAGACAGACATGAAGCAGACATGCTGATGCAAGAAGTACATGAAGGATCCTTTGGCACTCATGCCAACGGACATGCGATGGCTAAAAAGATGTTGGGAGCTGGTTACTATTGGATGATAATGGAATCTGATTGCTGTAAATATGTGAAGAAATGTCATAAATGCCAGATTTATGCGGACAAGATACATGTGCCACCGACCCTCCTCAATGTTATCTCCTCACCTTGGCCTTTCTCTATGTGGGGAATTGATATGATTGGAATGATTGAACCCAAAGCTTCAAATGGTCATCGTTTCATCTTGGTAGCGATCGATTATTTTACTAAATGGGTGGAAGAAGCATCTTATGCTAATGTAACCAGACAGGTGGTAGTCAGATTTATCAAGAATCAAATCATTTGTCGATACGGTATCTCGAGCAAGATCATCACTGATAATGGTTCGAATTTGAATAACAAGATGATGAGAGAGCTTTTTGAAGAGTTCAAGATCGAACATCATAATTCTTCTCCTTACAAGCCGAAGATGAATGGGGCAGTTGAAGCTGCTAACAAGAACATCAAGAAGATTGTCCAGAAGATGATAGTAACTTATAAAGATTGGCATGAAATGCTTCCGTTTGCTCTGCATGGATACCGTACTTCAGTTCGAACTTCCACAGGCGCAACCCCATTTTCCCTAGTTTACGGTATGGAAGCAGTACTCCCCGTGGAGGTCGAGATTCCGTCTATGAGAGTGTTGATGGAAGCTAAACTTTCTGAGGCTGAATGGTGTCAAAGTAGATATGATCAGTTGAATTTAATTGAAGAAAAGAGATTGACAACATTGTGTCACGGTCAATTATATCAGCAGAGAATGAAGAAGGCTTTTGATAAGAAGGTTCGACCACGCGAGTTCAGAGAAGGTGACCTTATGCTCAAGAAGATATTATCTTTCCAACCTGATTCTAGGGGCAAGTGGGCTCCGAATTATGAAGGACCGTATGTCGTTAAGAAAGTTTTCTCTAGAGGTGCCTTGATTCTCACCAATATGGACGGTGAAGAGCTCCCGCGCTCCATGAACGCCGATGCAGTCAAGAAGTATTTCGCTTAGGTTTGAGTTGACAGTTTGTTAAGTTGAAAACCTGAAAGGGCGGCTTAGGCAAGCTTTTGGTCAGACCAGTCTTGGCATTTGAACACATTTCAGAATTCGAAGTTGTTAGGGAGAATAGTGATCATTGTTTTTGTGTAACCCTTTCTTTCATGTACTATTTCCCAAACTTTTGTAAACCGTTGGAGTCGCGTTGTTAGCGAACTACCATCTTATTAATGAAATTTGAGCATTTACCTTTTGTGGGCAAAATTTTAATTTTACGGAAATATTTGAAACAAAGGTATTTAAAGTATTCTTATTTTAAAAATGTGTCATGAATATTGAAAGGAATACTAACAGTTGTTCCAAGAATGGTCAAGCCATGATATTCAAAACAATACAGTATTTTATCCTTGCATGATGAACATGTTTTCTTTCAAAATCGTCACGAGGTGTTGGTTGTGTAAGCTTGCGTTTCTCGTGGTACTAAGTTTGGTGACTCCCCAGTTGTTCCAGTTAAGCGTTGTTTTGGTTACCTTTATTTGGGCGATTTCTAAAGTGTGGTACGCTTTGTCTCATGCCAGTAGTCTATTGGAGATTAGAAGATTGGATTTGGATACTTTTCTCCTCAGAAGACTTGAGCCTTGTAGCGTGATACGCTCCGAAGTTGCGTTGTGGTTCCAGTTCCAGTTTTTCGTCTTTTTAAGATTGGCCGAGTATCTATCTTTTCGTGACATCTTATCGTCTTCAAGATATTCCATTTGTTCGTTTTGTCAGCATAACATTCATTTACTCATTTACACTTATATCACGCATGCATATTCACATTTGCCGTTGATCTTGGGTTGTATACTTTGTTTTTTAATACAATGTACATGTTCTTTCCAAGTAGAAGGTTAGCTTAGGCAGAAAATGTGCTTCCTTTCTAAATTCCCCAACTGAGCTAATCCTCGTGGATGATTTTTTTGATTTAGCCTTCCTTGTCCATTTCTGGATAGGATGAATCCCCCCAATCAAGTTACTTTCTCATTGGGTGGAGTCTTGTTTGACTGTCTTCTCTCTGGTTTATTCCGGGAGGGAGTTTTTTGTCTCTTGCATAGGCTATCTCATGATTTTCCCCAGTGAAGTCGCGACCTAGACGAATGGTGCATTTATTTTGCACATTTAAGTATTTGATCTCCTCGGGGAGGATCTATTCATGTTTCCCTTTGATGAAGATTTTATTCTCTTCCAGTATCATCACAATTTCCTTCTGAGTTATTCTTCAGAAAACGACAAGCGGCGGTCTCTTCATGAGCAACTTGTACGTTATAGACATCGTTAGAAAACGAAAAGCGGTGGTCTCTTCATGAGCAACTTGTACGTTATTATTTTTGGAAAACGACAAGCGGCGGTCTCTTCATGAGCAACTCGTACGTTATAGACATCGTTAGAAAACGACAAGCGGCGGTCTCTTCATGAGCAACTTGTACGTTATTATTTTTGGAAAACGGCAAGCGGCGGTCTCTTCATGAGCAACTTGTACGTTATTATTATTTTGGAAAACGGCAAGCGGCAGTCTCTTCATGAGCAACTTATACGTTATTATTTTTGGGAAGACAACAAGGGGCAACTTCTTTATTTGAGCAGCTTGTATGTCATAGTATTTTTGGAAGACAACAAGTGGCAGCTTCTTTATTTGAGCAGCTTGTATGTCATAGTATTTTTAGAAGACAGCAAGTGGCAGCTTCTTTATCTGAGCAGCTTGTATGTTATAGTATTTTGGAAGACAGCAAATGGCGGTTTCTTTATTTGAGCAGCTTGTATGTTATTGACATCCCTGGACGACGGCAAGTGGCAGCTTCTTTATTTGAGCAGCTTGTATGTCATAGTATTTTTGGAAGACAGCAAGTGGCAGCTTCTTTATTTGAGCAGCTTGTGTATTTACAACCATATTATTATTTCAACATTAATTAGTATATCTCCGGAAATCTCGCAGAGAAGTTTGTTATGAATCTTTACCTTCAGAAGTTGGTAATCCGTCGCCAGTAAAATTGATACTTTTGTGTCTATCTTTGACCTTGAGATGTGCACTCACCGTTATTTTGGGTCGATAATCTGTTTTTATGGCCTATGCAAGATGCCTTCTTTGTTAAGGTCAGAGGTCGTATTCTCTCAAATTTTTATTCTCCGTCAAGAGTCTATTATTTGAAGTCGATGGCTCATTTCCCCAGTGGTGTATAATCTATGTTCCTGTGTTTTGTTGGTGTTTGATTTCTCCAGCATTATCCTATTTCATACAATATCTTTCTCTGTGAATTCAATTACTACATTCATATCACAAACATAATGGCGGTATCTTAGGGCAAAAATTGCGTATTATGTATTTAAGTACCTTCATTCTCGTTGAGACGAAGATTTTAATCTTCATATCTCCGGATAGAAGAAACTTAAATAGGGGCAGCTGTTGTACCCCAAATTTTGACCTAAGATACCATCTCCCGTCTGCATCATTACATTGCAAGCGTTCACAAGCGATTTGACCTATTTTATCAATTTTCAAAGCAGATGTTTAAAATTCATAACTTTTTCAAATTTCGACAATTTTTTTAAGTTGTTATTTTACCTATGATTCTCCTTGACAACTACAACTTTTCTTTAGAAGTCAAGAGCTGATTATTTTTGAAAACAATGTTTATTTAATTATTTATTATTCTGAGTTTAAATAGTTGGAATTCATTTTCAGTTATTATAATTTAAGGAATTATAAATAATAAAGTAAATAATTGAAAAGAAGTTTATTAATTGATCAATGCTAAAACAATGTTTATTTAATTATTTATTATTCTGAGTTTAAATAGTTGGAATTCATTTTTAGTTATTATAATTTAAAGAATTATAAATAATAAAGTAAATAATTGAAAAGAAGTTTATTAATTGATCAATGTTAAAACAATGTTTATTTAATTATTTATTATTCTGAGTTTAAATAGTTGGAATTTATTTTCAATTATTATAATTTAAAGAATTATAAATGATAAAGTAAATAATTGGAAAGGAGAAAAGAATTAACCGGTAAAATAGTAGAGTTTTATTCATCTTTATTCTAATTGTTACAATTGTTGTTTAAATACCGTATTTATTTACAAAGTATTTACAATGATAATTTTACAAATGTTTAAAGTAAAATAAAAACTATCCTAATTTTTCTAAGTTCTAAATCTTCATCTTCTATCCAATACTTCTTTGATGCACCTTTTATTTTATCTGCAAAGAATAATTAAAGAAAAAAAATCAGAAATAGATATATAATTAAAAGCAGACAATTAATTTAGAGTTCATCATTAAAAGCAAACGGCCGGAATCAGTTTTACCCTCTTTGCAAATCACGGGATTTCTCCCGGTTCACAAAAAAAGGGATGAATATTATTGATAAATATGAATGCACAAGTATTTGAAATGCACAAATTCATTTTTGCCAAAATCAACTGCATAGTTCAAAATCAACTGCATATTTCAAAACCAACAGCATATGCAAGTCCAAGTTTCAAATTGTCAAAACAAGTCCAACGTAAACTGTCCAAAGTATGGAAGTATGTCAATACAAAGGCTCATCTATACTGTAACAGATGCAGGAAAGCTAAAGAAGGAAATGTGCAGTTTAAAACCATATATGCAAGCCAAATATTTCTAGTTTCATCATTTCCCAGCCACTGCTTTTTCAGAACTAAAGTACATAATATTATTTTAATGTTTAAGCTGTACTAAGGAGAGAGAAGAGAGAAAAGAATTGGGTTTACAGGTTTTGGCTTTAGGAAGAAAAGAGATAGAAAACAAAACTGCAGTAACACAGTAAAAAAAAAGGCATAGAAAAAGATACAAAACAAACTGAATGAAACAGTAGAGGAGGCAGAAGTATCAAAGAATTGACAAAAACAAAAACCTGAACCATCCAAAGGCAAGCCAACAAAACGGATATAATAACAACACAAACTTGTCAAGCAAGGCCAGATTTCAAAAACCTGTTTGAAGCCTTAAACGATAACCTGTAAAAACAAAATACCACAAGCCTATTCTCAAAGGACAAAAACCTCAAGAACCTGCATTCAAAACATACATACAACCTGCTGTCTCAAGCCTTAAACCATAACCTGTAACACAAAGCCAAAATCCTTAACCATGTCAAGCCTTCAACCTGCCTGAAGTATAAACAATACCCTGTCAAAAAAAAACCTTCAAGCCTCAAGCTTAACAGCCAAAACCGTGTCAAAGCCATAAACCCGACAGTCTAAACCACAAAGCATCAAGACTATGCAACAAAAACCAGTAAACACAACCTGTTAAGCCATGCCAAACCTGAAGCGAGTCTCACCAAGACAATAACCGGTAAAAGCCTATAATCAAACAAATGGTCCAAGCCTTGCCAAAGAAAACCTCAAGGCCACAAACCTGAAACCATAACCAGAAGGCCATCCAAGTCCATAACCAACTCAAGCCTGAAGCTCATAGGAGGAGCCCCAAACTGACGGAAACTTACCCATTCAGGCAAACAACTCGAAGCCCTCAGAGTTTTCTCATCATTGGGCTGTCAAACACACTAACCAACATATCCAGGTATCAAGGCAAAGAGAAAAAGAGGAAAAAGCATACCCAGAAACTTACAAGGCATCAAGCATACAAACGAAGGCAACATACCAACAAGCAATAGTCAGAGCAATAACATCATGTTCAGAGGCAACAAAAGCGATTAAAGGAGAAGAAGATAAAAAAGCATCACAAGGTACACAGACAACTCAGAAGGGCAAGCAAAGTACCAGGTTCCAGCAAAAGCAAGCTAGCTTCAGCGTCACTGCCTCCTCGCCATCCAGCAGCCTGAGCGCCTCCACCACCGTTCATTCCCCTCCTCCGTCAAGGTAATATAACCTCTTTCCTTCCATTTTATACACCTTGACAGAAACAACATGTTAAAGCTAAAGTCAGAATCAAATGAATGTGAAATCATAAACATGCAAAATCGTAAAACCCTAACGCATTAAAGAACGAAATCGTCACCTTCACACCATATCACTGAGCGACCCATGGAGAAGGAGATGCAGTTGGTGGCGCTGGAAGCTTTGAGGCAAAGGGCTTGGTCCTGGATGTTTTTGGCTCAAGAGAGAAGAAGAAAGACGAAGACGAATCCATAACGAGGAGTAGCGGCGCTTCTGTGTTCTTGCCTAAACCTAAAATCCCAAATGAACAACTCAAGTGAAACCCTTACAAGAATGCTGCTAACATGTTTTGGGATTTGTCCCACTAACAAACCTTAAGCCCAATGACCTCAGCGCCTGACCCCTCCAATTTGGATGCACCCCCCCTTTATGGCTTCTATCCAAATTCTGATTGGGCCTATAAATCCCCTTTTGAACCCATTTACCTCTTTTCATTTTTATTATTTTATTCAAACTAAAAAGATTTTTATCTTATTTTTCCTTTTAATAATAATATTATCAATACTTTCATTATAACTAAAATACTCGAATATTAAATATTATTAGGATTAAAACTTTTTCTTTCTTGTTTTTCTTTCCTTAAAACTATTTATTTAAATGAAAACTTTGTACATTAATACCATAATACATAATATAATTAAAAGTTTAAAACTATTTTTTTAATTTAATTTTGTTTATACACAAACTTACTCTTTTTTATATTAATTAAGACTTTGTATATAAAAAAGGATTAGTTAAAATATTTGAATTAGTATAAGACATTAGTATATTTTATTATTTGCATATTAATATTAAAAAATACATAAAAAATAAAAAAAATTTAAAAACATTTTCTTTCCTTTAATTAAATTCTCTTGCTTTGTACATATTAAACACAATATAAAATGCATGTTCACACCATTTAGTCTGTTATTTAATCATTGTTATGGTTGTATATCACTTAGCTACTTAATCATTATCTATCTAATTTTCTGTTTGATTATTCAGTCTTTACATGGTTATTCTGTTTACGTCTAAATCCAAGAGAAAAAATGATTAAATTTGTTGACTTCATGTCCTCAAATCCAATCACGCGAATACCTTCATTTCATTGAAAATTAAGATTTTTTCCCAAATATCCAATTTCTCCAAAACTCACACCTTTTAAGTCAAAACTTCGACATTAGGTCTTCGTATCTTCGAAAAAACTCGTCCATACCCATTTTTTGGCCAAAACAGTTTATTTTTAGTCAAACAAACAAATTTCAATAAACAGATATTTCAAAAGGTTCCTATAGGATACTATAGATACATTGGGTGCTAGTACCTTCCCCTTGTATAACCAACCCCTAAACTCTAGACCTCTTTTTCAAAAACGCCTTGTATTTTCATTACTTTTAAAGTATTATTTTACATTGCATATTTTAGGGTTTTATTTCGCTCTTTCCCCTTTTCCCTTGGAAATAATAAAGCGCGGGTGGCGACTCTTGCTTTTGTGAGACGAATTAATTAATAATTCGATCTCCGATTTACCCCGCTACATTTTTTATCGCTACACCATATTGTGAAGCCTTGTATTTATAGGCGAGTTTTGATGTGGTTTTGGAGGGAAAACAAAATGATTTTGAACAGTTTGGGAATGCTGTTTCGATCCTTTCTTCTGCGCAGCTCTTGTGCACTCCTTTTTGGGCAAGTACAAGACTGTTGTAGCAGGCTCAACAATGTTTTGGAGCATAGTGGTAGGTTGGTGCAGGACTGCTGCATAGCAGCGCAGTAGTGTTTGTTGCATGGCAGTACAGTGGTCCAACTTGTGAATCGAAGGAGACTGTATTTCCAAATCGAAGCTTGTGTTCGAAGGAAGCAATGTTGCTGAATCATAGCATGTTTGCAGACAGTAAACTTGTCCAATCGAAAGCAGGCTTGCAGCCAGCACTCTTGGTGAATCGAAATAGGCTTGCAGGCAGCACTTGTCCAGATTCGAAAGAGGCTTGCAGGCAGCAAACTTGTGCAGATTCGAAAGAGGCTGAATCGAAGTAGGCTTGCAGGCAGCACTTGTTCAATCGAAGCAGGCTGAATCGAAGGAGACCTGTCAACACATGAAATCAAACAAAAAAACACACATTTCGTGCTTGATTAGACATTAGTGATACATAGGCTAAGAATGTTCAAAACACTTGACAATTTCTGCATAATCAATGCTCGAAGGTGAGGGGTTAAAACCAACTGTATTTAGTGACCTTGACTTTTGTATAAAAATGCAAAAATGCAAATGGGATCTTAGGTCAAAATTGGGGTACAACAGCTGCCCCTATTTAAGTTTCTTCTATCCGGAGATATGAAGATTCAAATCTTCATTTCGACGAGATTGAAGGGACTTAAATATAGAATACATAATTTTTGGCCTTAAGATACCGCAATTATGTTTATGATATGATATGAATGCAATGCTCTGAATTTTATGGGGAATGACGCCATATGAGACAAACTATGCTGGAGAAACCAAGCACATTATTCAATAATCCCATAGGAGGAGAGATTATAACTCCACTGGGGAAACAGAGCCATAGGCTTCAAATGAGAGACTCTTGAATGATTTACATCAGTACGGAGACTGGAAAAGAAAAGATTTACATCAGCACTGAGACTGGCAAATGATTGGCATCAGTACTGTGACTGGAAAAGGAAATGATTGACATCAGTACTGAGTCTGGCAAAGAATTGATTTACATCAGCACTGAGACTGGAAAATGATTGACATCAGTACTGAGACTGGGAATAAACATTTATGACTTCTGAATTTTACCAAGAACGGTAACACAATCCTTTTTTTAACCAAGATATCGCTTGAAAAAGGATAAAATTCAAACTTCCCCACGGGACTTTTCCGAAGGGATGCCATTTGCTGAGTAGACATTATTGTTGGGGATATACAAGTTGCTCAAATAAAGAGGCCGCCACTTGCTGTCTTCCAAAGGTACTATGACATACAAGCTGCTCAAATAAAGAAGCTACCACTTGCTGTCTTCAAAGAATATTAAAGCACACAAGCTGCTCATGAAGAGTCCGCCACTTGTTGCCAATAACCCACAAGTTGTTCATAAAGAAGCTGCCACTTGCTGTCTTCAAAGAATATTAAAGCACACAAGCTGCTCATGAAGAGTCCGCCACTTGTTGCCAATAACCCACAAGCTGCTCATAAAGAAGCTGCCACTTGATGTCTTCAAAGAATATTAAAGCACACAAGCTGCTCATGAAGAGTCTGCCACTTGTTGCCAATAACCCACAAGCTGCTCATAAAGAAGCTGCCATTTGCTGTCTTCAAAGAATATTAAAGCACACAAGCTGCTCATGAAGAGTCCTTCACTTGTTGCTTATAACCCACAAGTTTCTCATAAAGAAGCTGCCATTTGCTGTCTTCAAAGAATATTAAAGCATACAAACTGCTCATGAAGAGTCCGCCACTTGTTTCTTATAACCCACAAGCTGCTCATAAAGAAGCTGCCACTTGCTGTCTTCGAAGAAAAATAACGTACAAGCTGCCCATGAAGAGACTGCCACTTGCCGTTTTCCGAAGAATATTAACGTACAAGCTGCCCATGAAGAGACTGCCACTTGCCGTTTTCCGAAGAATATTAACGTACAAGCTGCCCATGAAGAGACTGCCACTTGCCGTTTTCCGAAGAATATTAAAGCACACAAGCTGCTCATGAAGAGTCCGCCACTTGTTGCTTTCAAAGATATCAATAACACATCATGAAGATATTGCTGGAGGTGAGAATCAATAATTTCCTCGGGGATGGACAAACTGCTCATGAAGAGACCGCCATTTGTCATAAAGAAATTCAGATAATCAAATTGCTCAAATAAAGAGTCAGTCGCTTGTTGTCACGTCGATATTCCAAAAGAAGGTTATGATAACACTACCAGGGAATAAAGTTCATCTTCAATGGGGACCCATGAATAAATCCTTCTTGAGGAGACCAAGCATTTACATTTCAAAATAAATGCACTCTCCATCTAGGTTTCACAGCCTAGAGATATCCACAGGGTATCGTTCACAAGAGACAAAGCTCAATCCAGGAATGAACTGGAGAGAAAATAGTCAAACAAGACTCCACCCAATGAGGAAACAACTCAAATGGGGATTTATCCTATCCAGAGATGGAAAAGGAAAGTTAAAGCAAGACTCTTCCACGAGAGTTAACTCAGTGGGGAATTAGAAAAGAGGCGCACTTTCTGCTTAAGTTGACACTCTATTTGGAAAGAGGAAATATGATAACCAAGGTATACAGATCAAGAACATCAACAAATATCAATGTGTGTGTATGATACAAGTATGAATGAATGAATGAATGTCATGTATATGCTGACAAAACAGACAGAGGAGATACACAGAAGATGATAAGACGTCCCAGCACAAACTGAAACTCGGCTAATCTCAACAAGATGGGAACATTACTGGAGATAGAACACAGGCCATCATTGAAGCAAAGTCCTTTTACAAGGCTTAAATCATCTCTGGAGAGGAAGATATTTTCAGGCAGAAAACCCAAAGTACAGTCTTCTATCGCAAACAATCCATTGAAAGGATAACAACACAACAATGTTTTAGCTGGAAAAAGTCATGCTTAGTTGGAGATACTGGGAACACCACCCTCTGATAGTGTGTGCAATACATATCTTGACAAATCTGGATTGCCCCTGGGACTAATTTTGGATGCCCCAAGTTTACTGTTGATAAGCTGCATGTTGCACGACAATTCTTGCAAATAACTTCACTTCTAAAATGCCCCAAGTTGTATGGTTGATGAGGAGAAATCGTCTCAAGAGGATTTTACAAAAGACCTGGCATTCACCATGCTCTGGTGTCTTCAAACTCTTAGAGAGATTCATCAAATCTCGACGTGATTGCCCTGGATTGACTGTAGTTGGCACAACAAAGTCTTCGAATTTTGTCCCAAAAGAGTAAACAAGTTGGGAAAGCATTAACTAGGAGAAGCAACGTGTTCGTGCTTAAGGTCTTCAGGTAACATGCCCCTTGATATGATTTTTTTCTTGAAATGATTCTCCAATTACTCAACATGGTTTCAAGCCTTAAAAGAATAAATTCATCACTAGTGCTTATATGTGAGCTTCCTTGATATCAAACAAATGTTTTGCAGTTAGAAAAAGTTTATTATGAGAATGAAAATTCTAATGCAACAGTTATGTAAGTCTTGAAGATTTTGAAAAGATATCGCACAAATTTTGTGAATTAGAGCACCATTTATTTTTGTATAGGAAAAACATATGATACCAACATAACTATTTAGAACATTCATGGGAGTCAGGAACACTAACTCATTGAAGTATGCTTTCAAAATAACCTTGCTTCAATTAGGACTTTTGAAGGTTGTAACGTGGCCCGGTTCATGGTTTTTAGAAAAAAGAGTTTTTAAGGCTCAAAATTTATAGGTGCCCACCCATTCTTCATGATGTTCTCCAACCCTATGTTCAGTCAATTCAACATGAGTGTTCATCTCTCAAAAGGATTTTGTGACGGTTAAGGAAACGACGAGGCTTTTGGAGTCGAAACCACCCTTATGTCTTCGTGTTTGTAGTCACCAATTTGTTCTTTGCTGAGGAATTTTCTTTGTAGTCCTTTCTTTGTAATTTTTGTTTTCCCTAACTTTTTCCTGAACTAATTCTTTTGAATTGATAGTCCAGCGGGATGCCCTAATTTTGCCTAAGTCACTTATTTTCAAGTTTTCGACTTAGCAGGCTTTCTTTTGATTTTTGACTTTTGATTTTTGAACAAAATGTGTGACATTAACTTGTCTTTACTTGCTGAAAAGATTATGACTGCCTCGTTTCTTGATGAATGAGGGATAACATTGTGGTTCCATATCTTCTGGCTTCATTATACATGAAGGATAACCCTCATAGTTTCTCTTCAGAAATATCTTCCTTATCAATTTTGAACACTCAATCAGATTAACTGGAAAAACTACCCTGCCCTAGGTTAAAATTTGAGGGTTTTTTCGTATAGAAAAGAAACTCCTACTTCCAGGCTCAAAAGGGGTTAGCAAGGGATTATCTTCCTTATATCTCCAGTGTTTAGGGATTTGAAACAATGCCTGTACATCGTCAGCAAGATTTTATCCAAAAGCATACAACCAGAGATTTTGTGTTCTTTAGATCATCATCCTCCCTTCAACTTCTGCCTAGGCAAGAGAATGGGCAACAAGTTGGTATCATAATGCAAAAAGCAATTTAAAATTTGAAAACAAATATGAGTGAAACAAAAGAATTTCTTTAAGACAGACATACTCATTGCATTAAGATAATCATTCAGATGCAAACAAGTTCTTACATGCAAACAATGTTTTGATAAACAAGAAACATTACAAAAAGCATGAATAAGTTAATAATCCGGGAAGGCTTTCCATCTGGACTTGAATCACCGAAAACATCCTTCAAAACTCAAAGTGATCATCAATCGTGTTTACTCTTCGGCACATGCTTGATTTGAACTCCAAAACCAACGTCCTTGAATGAAAATCAGTGAATACTTTTATCATCGCTTCCTCCTTCTTAGAAGGATTGACTTGGGCAGCAACCAAAATTTCAACCAAAACAGTTGAGTGATCCATACCAGCTTTCAAATTAGTCACCTCTCTACGGAGTTCAGAAACCTCTTGCTTGATATTCTCCATTGTTCTCTTAGCGCGAGTAATGTACTGGTCAGACCAAAGGAAAAATAAGACTTGAAAAAAAAAGACCTTTGAAAGTGAAACAAAAAAGTGTAGAATAATGCATGATATGCAAAAGAGAGTTTTTATTTGATTTTCAAGGAACTCCAGATATTGAGTTGTAAACATCAAGGTATGAAGATAGAAGATGAATTCTAAATTGGATCAAAGCGTTGATCGAGTTATCATCAAGATCAATCATCCATTTTGGTGGATTAGGATTTTCACCCTATCAACACCCAAGATCCATTGAGCTTGACGAAACTTGTGATGTTTACAAAGAAAGACCTCCAAATTCCTTGAAAGTCAAGTGAAAAGGGTTTTATGGATGCATGAATGCATGGTTATGAAACAACCACAAGCAAGGTCACAAACAAAGTTGAAAGGTTTAACGTCACGAGCATGGAGTCAAGGGTAAATAACATCCCCAAGGTATGTACTAACGGTTTAATCACACCTGTAGAACAAGGTTCTAAAAGTTCCCAGAGTCTACATTTCTCCTTCGGATATTACCAACCTCCCAATTACTCGGTAATCAGCAATATTCTCAAGAGAAACTCGTCTGAGTGCAGCATCGCGTGACAACTACTTCCGGATTACTCCGTTATAATTTCCGCACTACACCTAAGAGGCTAAGATGGGTTAGGGTTCTACGGTTCTCAGCTTCACTGGCTCCCAGGTCAAAAGCAATAATGTCTTCCCGATTACTCGGTAAACAAATACTACGTTCAAAGGGGCTTCCACTGAGTGGGGGATCTCATGCCTCCTTCTTCGGGATTACTCCCTCAAAGTTAACATGACTATACCGCCCGTCCTATTCCTAAGTGTAACTTAGTCCGGGTATAGGACTTGTCCTTTGCAAAAACCTAAATAACCACAATATAAACATATAATCAAACAATCAAATAATTATAAAACAGATAAAACAAATTAGGCTTAACCCACTTAGGGATGGACCAGCAAGAGGTCAATCTTTCCCCAGCAGAGTCGCCAATTCTGTAGCCGTGAAAATCGGAGATCAAGCTAATAGTTAACTTGACTCACAAAAGTAAGAGTCGCCACCACGCTTTATTATTTCCAAGGGAAAAGGGAAAAGAGAGAAATAAAACCCTAAAACATGTAATGTAAAATAATGAAAATACAATGCGTTTTTTGAAAAAAGATCAAGAGTTCGGGGGTTGGTTATACAATGGGAAGGTATTAGCACCCAATGCATCTGCGGTACTCCGCAAGAACCTTTTGAAATATCTGTTTTTGGTTTAAAATTGTTGGTTATATACAAGGGTGTATTTATCTACAAATATGTTTGCCTAAGGAAAAAAAATGAGTTTTTATTATTGCGTTCGTGAGGGTTTCGCGACCCTTTGCCTACGTATCCAATGAAGGAATCAAAACACCGTAGTTCCTCTAGAAAAAAGTTGATTTGTTTGTGTTTTTTAGTGGGAGACATTAACGCACTTGTTCTAGTAATAGGCATGGCCGATATTGCGATAGAACGGAGTTAACATGCCCTTGGGGGGAGTTTTGATTTGTTGAGTGTTTTTGCATGTTTTAAAGTATATTCAAGTAATGATTAAATAGTGTTTTTTTTATTTTTTGGTTTGTTTATTTGTTGGTTTTATCTTGCCTAATTACTAGCATGTGTACAAAGTAAATAAAAATGCAGAAAGATAAAAACCTACGCTATTACAAACATATCAAAAAGGCATAAAAAATATGAAGGAAGAAAAAAAGATAAAAGTAAGAAAATGAGTATCTTTCGACCCAGGCAGTAGCACACTTTGACAGGCATTTTGTTGGCCTCCTTCGATTGGGGCTGGCAACAGTGAGGTCGTGTATTTCGATTGGGCTTTGGCAGGGGCGAGGTCCTGTCCTTCGATTGGGCAAAGGCAGCAGCAAGTTGTATCCTTCGACTGGGCGAAAGGAGCAGCAAGTCGTATCCTTCGACTGGGAGTTCGCACCAGTGAGGTTCTCTCCTTCGATTGGCCTGGAAGTAAGTGAGTTGTATCCTTCGTCTGGAGGTTGAAAGCAGGGAGGGAATGCCTTTCGATTGGACTTGATTTGCCTCCTGGTTGTCTCTTTCGTTTGACCTGGAGAAAGATGGTAGAAGCCAGAAGCTTCGTTTCCTGTTTCCTGTTTCCTGTTTCTTTCATTCAAAACATTAAATGGCAACATGGCCTGAGGCCATGCTAGTAAAACAGTTTAATAATTAAAGCTAGTTCAAGTAAACAGTAAGCAGAAACGAAAGAGGTAGTTCTGAAAGGTATGTTAAAAATGTGGAAACGAAAGGAACAGTATGTACATGCTTGAAACGATCAAAGGTATTATTTACATGTTATACTGGAAATGAAAAGTTCAAGGGTAAGGGTGACTTACCTGGCTTCAGGCTGGAACGTGTGCTGGGCCTTGAGTGGTGGCCCTGGATGCTGGATTCGAAAGAGGGGGTCACAGGCTGTGCTGGGAGCGCTGGATTCGAAAGAGGGGTCACAGGTTGTGCTTGGAGCGCTGGACTTGAAGGAAAAGAAAAAGCAAGCGTGATGCTTCTTTGATTAGAAGGAGACTGAAGTGGTTGTTCTTTAGAATCGAAAGAGACTGAAGTGTGTGGATTCTGGGTTTTTTCTCACAAGTATTGAAGGGACTTGAGAGATTTTTGTGTTTGAGAAAGTTTAGTGTTTTTTGAGAATTTTACCGTGTTTGAGAACTTTGAGAGTTTCACTGTTTGAGAATTTTTGGAGAGGTTCGTCTGGCCCAAAGTCCTCTTTTCCATGTTGTGAAGCCTTGTATTTATAGGCGAGTTTTGATGTGGTTTTGGAGGGAAAACAAAATGATTTGAACAGTTTGGGAATGCTATTTCGATCCTTTCTTCTGCGCAGCTCTTGTGCACTCCTTTTTAGGCAAGTACAGGACTGTTGTAGCAGGCTCAGCAGTGTTTTAGAGCGTAGTGGTAGGTTGGTGCAGGACTGCTGCATAGCAGCACAATAGTGTTTGTTGCATGGCAGTACAGTGGTCCAACTTGTGAATCGAAGGAGACTGTATTTCCAAATCGAAGCTTGTGTTCGAAGGAAGCAATGTTGCTGAATCAAAGCATGTTTGCAGACAGTAAACTTGTCCAATCGAAAGCAGGCTTGCAGCCAGCACTCTTGGTGAATCGAAATAGGCTTGCAGGCAGCACTTGTCCAGATTCGAAAGAGGCTTGCAGGCAGCAAACTTGTGCAGATTCGAAAGAGGCTGAATCAAAGTAGGCTTGCAGGCCGCACTTGTCCAATCGAAGCAGGCTGAATCGAAGGAGACCTGTCAGCACATGAAATCAAACAAAAAAACACACATTTCGGGTTTGATTAGACATTAGTGATACATAGGCTAAGAATGTTCAAAACACTTGACAATTTCTGCATAATCAATGCTCGAAGGTGAGGTGTTAAAACCAATTGTACTTAATAACCTTGACTTTTGTATAAAAAATGCAAAAATGAAAATGGGATCTTAGGTCAAAATTGGGGTACAACAGTAAGGTTTCCCCGACAGTAGAGTTGAACTTCAGTCATCACCCTTCCATCTATGGGAAATAACTTGGGGGGCTCATGTTCTGGACTGGGCTAGCTCTTGCCCCACTGTTAGGGAGACCCAATCCAGTGCCTTTATCAAAGGCCCAAAGTTGCAGCCCAACATAATGATCGTTGGGCATTTACCACGTGTCCGCTAGGAAGATGTTGTCCATGTCTCCAAACCGTCATCATATTGCCCTCTGGGAATAACAGGTCTACTTACTTTCTCAGGGCAATTGACCAAGGTGGGGGCCACGTATAGGACCCCATACACACATAAACTCTGGCAGTCTTCCTTGTTGGGCCTCATCATGGCCCATCATTGAAGACCTTGGCCCAATGTTGGGGGATATAAATACCCTCTCATTTAAGAGGGTCAGGTATTGATTCTTTAAATCACATATTCTCATACTTGCAAGCACTCTCCCTGAATCTTACTTTAGCATCAGAGTGTCTTGCAGGTACCCCCCACTTCACATTAAACAGTTGCTCGAAAAAAAGCTCGAAGGCCTTGACAGTCTCTTCTGGTCAGGTACGATCAATATCTAAGAAAAATAACACTCATATAATATATTAAATTTAACGCATCGAATATTGTAACAACGCATCATCAATTATAACCATAAAATCTGTCACATCATCTCATAGTTCCGTGTGGTACATCTTAAAACTTATTTGTATTTTTTAAAATTTCAAATACAATTCTTCTACAAATTGAAGGTCACAGGTGAAATAAAATCTTATTTTGGACAAAATAATCTAACAAGCCAATCATTATTCCAACTATGTATATTCCCTTACATTTAAAATATTCTCTCAAATTTCAAAAATAAAAGAGATGTGAAAATTCAAATACAATAAATTTTTTTCATGAAATTATAGAAATAAAAATAACACTTGAAATAAATGTTTTTAATCTTAAAGTAGTTCTTACACAATTTTCAAATATAAGTTACTTTAAATTGATCTTTCAAAATATTTTACCATGTCTTATACTTTACTACTATATGTTAATGCGTGAGGCACTGTTAGTGAGGAGAGAAAGAGAGAATAATAAAGGAAATAAGGATTTGTATTATTGAATTGTACAAATAATGATACATACTATGACTATTTATATACAACCCTAGTTGGGCTTGGGCTAACACAACTTGGATTATATTAAATATTAAATCTAATCAAATCAAATCTAATCTAATTTAATATTTCAACACACCCCCATAATCTATGTTGTCGAACATCCTCAAAAATAGTCAATCTGAACTACCTAATTTCTTTCTCAAATTCAGGAATCTGTCGATCTTCAATCCTTTGGTGAAAATGTCGGCCAACTGTGCTTCACTTGAGCAATGCCTAACTTCAAATTCACCTTGATTTACTTTTTTCCCCCAAAAGTGAAACCTTGCTTCAATATGTTTACTTCTTCCATGCAAACTTGGATTCTTCGCCAGATTTATGGCTGACTTGTTATCGATTTACAATACTAGAGGTTTCTTCACTTCGACAGTCATTTCTTCAAGTACATATCTGATCCAAATTGCTTGACATGCAGCATAGGATCCTGCTATATATTCAGCTTCACACGATGACAATTCTACCACAGGTTGCTTCTTCGAACACCATGAGATTGGGGCACCAAATACTTGAAAGAAATGTCCAGTTGTGCTTCTTTGATCTTCCTTATCTCCATACCAATCGGCATCTGAAAAATAATTAACTATTGCTTCTTTGCCTTCAGAATCTCGTCGAAATAGTATTCCACAATTTATTGAACCCTTCAAATATCTCATGATTCTTCTTGCAGCCTTCATATGTGACACTCTTGGTTCACCCATATATCTGCATACTAATCCGACTGCGAAACCTATATCAGGTCGGTTGTTGCACACATACCTCCGAGATCCCACAATTTGCTTGAACAAAGTTACATCGACTTTGTCTTCCTCTCCATTCTTCTCTAACTTCACATTTGGTTCGACAGGTGAGGATGCAGGATTCGAATCATCCATTTTGAATCTCTTGAGTATCTCTTTGACATACTTTCTTTGATGTAGCACCATACCTCGCTTCGACATTTGAAATTCCATGCCTAGAAAATAAGACAATTTTCCTAGATCCGACATTTCAAATTTCTTCGTCATCAGCTCTTTGAACTTCGACAAGTTCTCCAAACTATTTCCAGTCACTAGCAAGTCATCAACATGCAAGTAGATGATTGTTATATTTTGTACTACAACCTGAACATAGACACCATACTCTGATTTGCATTTGACAAATCCCAATTCGACTAAGTATGAGTTGATCTTCTTGTTCCATGCCCTAGGTGCCTGCTTGAGGCCATAGAGCACTTTGTGTAATCTATATACTTTACTCGCTTCCTTATAAATAACAAACCTATGAGGTTGTGTGACATAAACTTCTTCGTCTAAAGGATCATTCAGAAATGCTGATTTCACATCTAGATGGAACGTATACCAGCCTTGGTTGCATGCCAATGCTACCACTAGTCGAACAGTCTCTAATATTGCTACTGGAGTAAATACTTCAGAGTAGTCGAGTCATTCTCTTTGAAGAAAACCTTAAGCTACTAATTTTTCTTTATGTCTTTCTATTGACTCATCTGCATTGTGTTTTAACTTGAACTCCCACTTTACTTCGATAGCTTTTGTATGTGCTGGAAATTTGACTAACTCCTATGTGTTATTTCTTTTGATTGCCTATAACTCTTCGACCATAGCTAACTTCCACTTGTTAATCTTCAAAGCTTCGCTATACTTGATTGGTTCAGCACTTACAAGTAAAGCAAAATGAACTAATTCTCCATCTGGTGTGATTTCATCATCACCCACCACTTCGTAATCATGAAGTCTTGTTGGAAGAACTCTATTTCTTTGAGGTCTTTGGCTTATTTTAGCCACAACCTCTTCGACTTCGACTGTGATGGGATTTTCAGCAACTTCTTCTTCTTTGACTTCGACTGGATTCTCAACAATTCCTTCGACCTCTACTTCATCAATTTCTTCGTCGAAATCAAAATTCATTAATGGCTTGTTGCTAGAATTCCAATCCCAGGAAGAATTTTCGTTAATCACAATATCTCAACTCAACACAATCTTCTCATTAACTGGATTGAATAGTCCGTATGCACGAGTTTTATGATATCCTACCAAAATCATAGGTCCACTCTTGTCATCAAGCTTCCTTCTCCTTGCATCAGGAACATGCTTGTAACACATATAGCCAAACACCTTCAAATGACTTACTGATGGTTGTTTGCCACTCCACACTTCTTCAGGAACCTTGTTCTTTAATATCTTAGTAGGACATCTATTCAAAATATAAACTGCAGTCGAAACAACTTCTCCATATAAAGGCTTTGGAAAATTCTTTTGCTTCAACATGCATCTCGTCATATCTAATATGGTTCTATTTCTTCTTTCAGCAATTCTATTATGTTGAGGTGTATAAGGAGCAGTTACCTCGTAATCAACACCATGTTCTGCACAAAAATCTTCAAACATCTTGGATGTGTATTTTCCACCTCCATCTGTTCGCAGAACTTTGATCTTCTTCTCACACTGGTTTTCGACAAGTATCTTGAATCTCTTAAAGATTTCAAATACTTCGTCCTTTCGTTTGATCACATAGATCCACAACTTTTGACTAAACTCATCGACAAATGAAACAAAATATCTGTTTCCACCAATGGTATGTTCTTCAAATGGACCATATACATTTGAATGCACCACTTCGAGAATGCAAGATGATCTCATTGACATAGTCCAAATGAAAGAATTCCTGGATTGCTTTCCCACTAAACAACCTTCACAAATTTTTTCAGGCATCTCAAGGCTTGGAATACCAGTAACCATATCTTGAGTAATCATTTGATTAAGTGATCGAAAGTTAAAATGTCCAAACCTCAAATGCCACAACCAACTATCCTTGTAGTCGACAATAATTTTATAACATTGAACTTCTGTCGAAAGTAACCTATTCTTCGACAATGGAGATTTTAAGACCAAATTGTTCTTGGTGTCGAACAATTTCAAAAATCTATCTTTCATGAAAACTGAGGAACCTTTTTCAACTAGATGTCCAACACTTAGCAAGTTTCATTTCATTCCAGGTACATAGAGCACATTTTTGATCATAGATTTCCCTCCATTACTCATTTGAAAGATTATGTTGCTAGTACCTTCTGCTTGCAACGAACTATTATCAACAAGTTTTATCTTTCTCTTCTTCGACTCATCAAAATCTGTCAACCACTCCTTTCGACCAGTCATGTGGTTTGAGCAGCCTGAGTCGAGAAACCAGATCTTGAATTCGACATGGTTATCTACAACTGCAGCCATAACCACCATACCACCTTCAGAATCATCTGAATCTTGGCGTGCAAGGTTCATTTCTTCGTCCTTGCATGTCGATCCCTTGTCTTTTTTGTACCAATAATTCTTGGCCAAGTGCCCCCACTTTTCACAGTTATAACACTGCATAACTTTCTTATCTTCTTTATCCTTGCGATAGTTTCCTCCTCCCCTTTTCGAGGATTCAGAAGATCTATCTTCGACCTTATTCTTATGGGGATTCGACCAAGAATTCTTGTAACACCCCATCTAAATACCCAAATTAATAGGTAAAGATTAAAATCAGAGAAATAAAAATGCACGGAAGGGATGCCACAACACACACACATTCCAAATTATTTTAAAGAAAAAAGGACAGGGTATGTTTGAAAGTATAAGTATTCCAACATAAAACAAACATACAATAAATATTTACTTCATTCTCTCGTGCAAACGCAACAGAGTTTCACAATTTCACATCATCTCCATTATGGAGGAATCAAAACATAATCCAAGGCATCAAGCCATCATAAATCACATGAGCATATGTTATCAAGTCTCTCATATACAAAACATCATATACACGAATAAGGATTATATACATCATAATCCCAATACAAAATAATCGAGTTCGACACTAAATAAATCCCCCCCCATGTGTTACTACCAGAGCATCGACTCGACTCTAATCAAAATAAAACAGATTGCAATCCAATGCATCCGTTAGCTAGCGCCTCGCGCTACCGTCCTCGGTACCTGCACAATGCCATCAAAAGCATTGGCCAACAAAAGGGTAAGAATTCCAATAATCATATAACATGTAATTTTAAGTAAATGAAATGGCAATAAATAAAGCAATACATAATGATCATGTTCATTTTATCACTCGTAGTATCCTTACTCAAGGAACCCATTTCCAACACATTAACCATGTAAACCGATTATCCGAAATACTCACATCCTTGGCACATAACCATAATTCAAACAACAACAATATTGGCACATAATTAAAACACATCAACACTCATACATAACATGTACAAATATACATGAGACTCACTACACAACTCAACGTATGCGAATGCGGTACCGACTCGTGGACCCAAAGTTCCACCACCTATGTTTCCCTTCCGGATCAAGGTCACTACGTCTTTTCCCACAATAGGGTCACCGTCTAGATATTGTGGACCCAAAGTTCCACCACTATATTTCCCTTCCGGATCAAGGTCACTATGTCTTTTCCCACAATAGGGTCACCGTCTATAAAATCATTTGAACCCACAGTTTCACCGTCTCTGTTTCAAGATCAACCATGCCATGCAATGTACAATATAACCAATGCATGCAATTGAGATTCACAATAATCTTAACATACACATACCATCAAATCCAACCAATGGAACATCAACTATTGTACATGCATGCATACATATAATTTAACAATCTCAACGTCAAGTAAAATGTATACAAACAAGTTACTTACTCAACCAAAACATAAACCATCAACTATCAAATAATTCCAAATCGGAAAATCGGAACACAATCGGGTTCCAAAGAAAGTGCGAAAATCAGAATTTTGGAGGCTACAGATGCATCAACACGGGCCCCCGTGTGCATCAACACGGCCCGTGTTGAGAGGCCACCAGAACGAGCAAAAAAAATGCCAAGTCAGAGCATCAACACGGGCACCCGTGTGCTGCAACACGGCCCGTGTTGAGAAGCCTGCGTGAAAACTCCACTCTTTTGAGTTTTGCTCATTCTACCACCATGGTTTTCTTTCCCATTCAATACTCTTAATTTCTACAAGCTAGCACCTAATACACTCACAAACCATACTCCTAATCCAACTTTTCTAAACCATTCCAACAATCAACCAACAAAACCCTATAAATCAACTATCAATTTTACTCCCAAATCCAAAATATATCTATCAAAACCTAACAATATGAGATGGAGAATCAAACCCCTTACCTTGGTGTGGGTTTTCTTGAAACAAGATGATGAAGATGTTGCAACTCCAACCCTAGCTTCCTTTCTTCTCTTCTCCTCTTTTCTTTCTTCTTTCTCCTCTTTTCCACTCCTCTTACTAACTCTTCTTTTCTATTTTATAAAACTATCCTTCTACTACTAACTTTCCTCCCTCTATCTTTCTAAAATTATAATTTGGCCCCAACAATTATTTAATTCAAATTATAATATATAACCCTATTAAACAATATTACACTAAATAATATTTATTCTATATAAACCTAATCATGCCAATTAATCAAACAAAGTCAAATATTACTACACACCAAATTAATATTATTCAAAATAATATTCCGACACAATAATTATTTTTATTTCATATTACCCAATTAATATTTTAATCGATATCAATTGAATATATTTCTCAAAATATATATAATTTAATAGTTTTGGAAAATAATTAATGAAATAACATTTAGATATAAACGGCGTGTTACAACTCTCCCACACTTAAAAGATTTTCGGCCTCGAAAATTACCTCTAAACGAACAATTCGGGATAGGAATCCCGCATCCGACTTTCAAGCTCCCACGTCACATTACCATTCGCCGAACCACCCCATACAACTTTAACCAAAGCAATCTCTCTTCCTCTTAGTTGTTTCACCTTCCTATCTTCAATCCTCACTGGTAAAACCTCAACCGTCAAATTGTCTCTTACTTCCAAATCATCCGCTTGAATAACATGAGACAGATCCGCAATATACTTTCGTAATTGCGAAATGTGAAACACATCATGCAAATTTGAAAGTGATGGCGGCAATGCAATCCGATAAGCCATACTTCCAATCCGCTCTGAAATCTGATAAGGACCAATAAACCGAGGTGTTAACTTCCGCGATTTAAGCGCCCTCCCAACACCCGTAGTTGGATTCACCTTCAAAAACACATGTTCATCCTTCTTGAACTCAAGAGGTTTCCTCCTCTTGTCAAAGTAAATCTTTTGGCGATTCCGAGACACTTTCATCTTCTCTCTTATCAATCTGATCTTATCAGTGGCCTCTTGAACCAATTCCGGACCAACTATAGCACTTTCTCTCGTCTCGTACCAACACAAAGGTGTCCTACACCGTCTTCCATACAATGCCTCAAAAGGAGCCATGCCAATGCTAGAATGAAAACTATTATTATAAGTAAACTCAATCAAAGGCAAATGACTCTCCCATGAACCTCCTTGATCCAAAACACAAGCCCGCAACAAATCCTCAAGTGACTGAATTGTTCTCTCCGTTTGACCATCCGTCTGAGGATGATAAGCGGAACTCAATCTCAGCTTAGTACCCAAGGCTCTTTGTAAACCTTCCCAAAATCTTGAAGTGAAACGCGGATCTCTATCTGAAACAATACATGTAGGAATACCATGTAAACAAACAATCCGCTCCACATACAACTTAGCAAGCTTCTCCATAGTGTAATCCATCCTAATCGGAATAAAGTGTGCAGATTTAGTCAATCTATCCACTATGACCCAAATAGCCTCATGGTTACTCGGAGTCCTCGGCAAACCAGAAACAAAATCCATCGAGATACTATCCCACTTCCACTCGGGAATAGACAACGGTTGCAACAAACCCGAAGGCTTCTGGTGTTCAATCTTAGACTTTTGGCAAACCAAACAAGAATATACAAACTCAGCAATTTCCTTTTTAATACTTGGCCACCAAAACAACTTTCTTAAGTCTTGGTACATTTTTGTAGCACCCGGATGAATACTCAATCCGCTTCGGTGTGCTTCCTCAAGAATCCTCTTTTTCACATCCCCCACATCGGGAACGCAAACTCTATCATGACATCTCAAAATTCCATTCTCGTCAATTCTGAACTCTCCACCTTGACCTTGATTCACCAAAGTAAACTTGTCAACCAAAACCAAATCTGACTTTTGCCCATCCCTAATTTCTTCCAAGACACCACTAGTAAGCTTCATCATACCAAGCTTCACGCCAAAATAAGTCTCTTCACACACCAAACTCAAATCTCGAAATTGCTCCAACAATTCCCATTCTTTAATCATTAACATAGACATGTGTAAAGACTTTCTGCTCAAAGCATCTGCAACCACGTTTGCCTTACCAGGATGGTAATTCAAACTGAAGTCATAATCTTTAAGAAACTCTAGCCACCTTCTTTGCCTCATATTCAACTCTTTTTGATCAAACAGATATTTCAAACTCTTATGATCGCTAAAGACGTCGAATCTCGACCCAAACAAATAATGCCTCCAAATCTTTAACACAAAAACCACCGCTGCCAACTCCAAGTCATGAGTCGGATAATTCCTCTCATGCACCTTGAGTTGCCTCGAAGCATATGCCACAACCTTCCCATTTTGCATTAACACACCTCCTAAACCCATCAAAGAAGCATCGCAATAGACCGTAAACGGTTCAGATGGTTTAGGCAAAATCAAAACCGGCGCAGTTGTCAACCTTCTCTTCAACTCCTGGAAACTATCTTCACACTGCGGAGTCCACACGAACGCTTGACTCTTCCTAGTCAATTGTGTCAACGGTAAAGCTAGCTTGGAAAAGCCTTCAATGAACTTACGGTAATAACCCGCTAAACCAAGAAAGCTTCGAATCTCAAAAACTGATTTTGGAGATTCCCATTCTGACACGGCTTCTATCTTCGAAGGATCCACAGCAATACCTCCACGAGATATCACGTGACCAAGGAAGATCACTTGTTCCAACCAGAATTCACACTTCGAAAGTTTAGCAAACAAATGATTTTCCTTTAGAATTGACAAAACAATTCTCAAGTGTTCGGCATGCTCTGCTTCACTCTTGGAATAAATCAGAATGTCATCGATGAACACCACCACAAACTTATCCAGAAACTCATGAAAGATTCTGTTCATATACTCCATGAACACACCAGGTGCATTCGTAACACCAAAAGGCATCACCGAATACTCATAGTGTCCATAACGAGTTCTGAATGCAGTTTTCTGAATATCACCCGCTTTCACGCGAATCTGATGATAGTCTGACCTCAAGTTAATCTTGCTAAACACACACGCACCCACCAGCTGATCCATTAAATCATCAATCCTTGGCAAAGGATACTTGTTCTTAACGGTCACTTTGTTTAGCTGCCTATAATCCACACAAAGTCTCATTGTTCCTTCTTTCTTCTTCACAAGTAAAACTGGAGCACCCCACGGGCTCACACTAGGACGAATAAACCTTTTGTCAAGCAACTCTTCCAGCTGACTCTTCAGTTCCACTAGTTCCGACGGTGACATCCTATAAGGAGCCATCGAAACAGGACTAGTACCAGGAATTAAGTCGATGGAAAACTCTACCTCGCGCTCAGGAGGTAAATCCGTAATCTCTTCAGGAAACACTTCAGGAAATTCGCATACCACAGGATAATCCTTTCTTACTCTACCATCTTCCAAAACCATACTCGCCATAAGCATAAACAACCCATCTCCATTCTTCACACTCCTCTCAACTTGCTGTGCAGACAAGAAAACCACACCATCTTTCTCGGACTCGAGAAAAAGAACAGCCTTAGCAAAACAGTTGATATAGACATGGTTGGCTTTCAACCAGTCCATACCCAGAATCACATCTATCTGATGCAAAGGAAGACACACGAGATCAACTTCGAAATCTCTTCCGCACATGCGCAAAGGACACCTCAAACAAACAACTGAAGTAGAAACTGAACCCATCGCAGGTGTATCTATCTCCATACTTCGATCCGAAGTAGACAAGACAAGGCCCAATCTCTTGGCACAATCTAAAGCAACAAACGAATGCGTCGCACCCGTATCAATAATAGCAACCAAAGACACATTAGAGATAAAGCATGTACCTCTGATTAGACATTCCTCAGCAGAAGTCTCTGCTCCAGATAAAGCGAATACTTTTCCAACTTCTTTCTTTGGCTTTGGACATTTGGTACTTATGTGGCCTTTCTCACCACAATTAAAGCAAGTTACACTCATACCAACTCTACAATCCACCGCTTTGTGACCCACCCTGTCACACTTGAAACACTTAACTATCCCCTGGCGACATTCCATAGCACGATGTCCCTCTTTACCACATTTAAAACATTTGATTGGAGTAGTCACTCCTACACTCGGACTCTTTCCACTACTTATTGGTCTCTTTCCTCTTCCATCATAAGGCTTAGGACGCATCTGTCCCTTACCTCTTTTCTCACTCAAGCTCTTGTAATAAGCAGTGCTATCCCGACTGTCTTCGTCGTAGATACGACTCTTATTAACCAACTCAGAGAATCTTGTAATCTGCTGAAACCCAATCGCCTTCTTTATGTCCGGCCTCAAACCATTAACAAACTTAAGGCACTTCGACCTCTCAGCATTAACAGTGTTGTAGTGAGGACAGTATTTGATCAAATCTTGAAATTTAGCCGCATAGTCAGCTACCGAACCACTACCTTGTTTCAATTCCAGGAATTCAACTTCCTTTTTACCACGAACATCCTCCGGAAAATAATTCTCCAAGAATGCATCTCGGAAAATTTCCCAAGTCACCACAACCTGCTCCTCTTCATACCTCTGACTAGCGTTGATCCACCAGTCTTCGGCCTCTTTAATCAGCATGTGTGTTCCGAATTGCACTTTCTGAGCATCGGTGCAATTCATCACACGAAAGATTTTCTCAATTGCTTTTAACCATTCTTGAGCCTCCACCGGAGCATGCTCTCCCTTGAAAGTAGGCGGGTTGTTCTTTTGGAACTTCCCAAGAGCACGGAAAGCATATTCAGTACCATCATGTGGCGCTTGAGTCGTTTGCGGCATCTGATTTATTGACCCCGCAAGCAACCTCAATGCCTCAGCTAAAGCATCATCATTCCTTCTACCAGCCATCTTCTGAACAAAACAGGGTATTGATCGCGTTAGCCACACAATCAAATACAAGGGATTAACAAAATAAGACCTGACAACTGACCGACTATGCTCTGATACCACTATTGTAACACCCCATCTAAATACCCCAATTAATAGGTAAAGATTAAAATCAGAGAAATAAAATTGCACGAAAGGGATGCCACAACACACACACATTCCAAATTATTTTAAAGAAAAACGGACAGGGTATGTTTGAAAGTATAAGTATTCCAACACAAAACAAACATACAATAAATATTTACTTCATTCTCTCGTGCAAACGCAACGGAGTTTCACAATTTCACATCATCTCCATTATGGAGGAATCAAAACATAATCCAAGGCATCAAGCCATCATAAATCACATGAGCATATGTTATCAAGTCTCTCATATACAAAACATCATATACACGAATAAGGATTATATACATCATAATCCCAATACAAAATAATCGAGTTCGACACTAAATAAATCCCCCCCCCATGTGTTACTACCAGAGCATCGACTCGACTCTAATCAAAATAAAACAGATTGCAATCAAATGCATCCGTTAGCTAGCGCCTCGCGCTACCGTCCTCGGTACCTGCACAATGCCATCAAAAGCATTGGCCAACAAAAGGGTAAGAATTCCAATAATCATATAACATGTAATTTTAAGTAAATGAAATGGCAATAAATAAAGCAATACATAATGATCATGTTCATTTTATCACTCGTAGTATCCTTACTCAAGGAACCCATTTCCAACACATTAACCACGTAAACCGATTATCCGAAATACTCACATCCTTGGCACATAACCATAATTCAAACAACAACAATATTGGCACATAATCAAAACACATCAACACTCATACATAACATGTACAAATATACATGAGACTCACTACACGACTCAACGTATGCGAATGCGGTACCGACTCGTGGACCCAAAGTTCCACCACCTATGTTTCCCTTCCGGATCAAGGTCACTACGTCTTTTCCCACAATAGGGTCACCGTCTAGATATTGTGGACCCAAAGTTCCACCACCTATATTTCCCTTCCGGATCAAGGTCACTACGTCTTTTCCCACAATAGGGTCACCGTCTATAAAATCATGTGAATCCATAGTTTCACCGTCTCTGTTTCAAGACCAACCATGCCATGCAATGTACAATATAACCAATGCATGCAATTGAGATTCACAATAATCTTAACATACACATACCATCAAATCCAACCAATGGAACATCAACTATTGTACATGCATGCATACATATAATTTAACAATCTCAACGTCAAGTAAAATGTATACAAACAAGTTACTTACTCAACCAAAACATAAACCATGAACTATCAAATAATTCCAAATCGGAAAATCGGAACACAATCGGGTTCCAAAGAAAGTACGAAAATCAGAATTTTGGAGGCTACAGACGCATCAACACGGGCCCCCGTGTGCATCAACACGGCCCGTGTTGAGAGGCCACCAGAACGAGCAAAAAAATGCCAAGTCAGAGCATCAACACGGGCACCCGTGTGCTGCAACACGACCCGTGTTGAGAAGCCTGCGTGAAAAATCCACTCTTTTGAGTTTTGCTCATTCTACCACCATGGTTTTGTTTCCCATTCAATACTCTTAATTTCTACAAGCTAGCACCTAATACACTCACAAACCATACTCCTAATCCAACTTTTCTAAACCATTCCAACAATCAACCAACAAAACCCTATAAATCAACTATCAATTTTACCCCCAAATCCAAAATATATCTATCAAAACCTAACAATATGAGATGGAGAATCAAACCCCTTACCTTGGTGTGGGTTTTCTTGAAACAAGATGATGAAGATGTTGCAACTCCAACCCTAGCTTCCTTTCTTCTCTTCTCCTCTTTTCTTTCTTCTTTCTCCTCTTTTCCACTCCTCTTACTAACTCTTCTTTTCTATTTTATAAAACTATCCTTCTACTACTAACTTTCCTCCCTCTATCTTTCTAAAATTATAATTCGGCCCCAACAATTATTTAATTCAAATTATAATATATAACCCTATTAAACAATATTACACTAAATAATATTTATTCTATATAAACCTAATCATGCCAATTAATCAAACAAAGTCAAATATTACTACACACCAAATTAATATTATTCAAAATAATATTCCGACACAATAATTATTTTTATTTCATATTACCCAATTAATATTTTAATCGATATCAATGGAATATATTTCTCAAAATAGATATAATTTAATAGTTTTGGAAAATAATTAATGAAATAACATTTAGATATAAACGGCGTGTTACAACTCTTGCCAAGAGTCTTGTCAAACTTGCCTTTGAATTTGGTGGAACCACCATCCTTTTTCCATGACTGAGCTTGCAGTGCCTGTATCGAGTCCTGAACTCCTTTCCTTTCGAAAATCTTCATCTCATACACCTCCAACGAACCAACCAAATCTTCCACTTTAGTGGTTTAAAGATTGTTGGATTCTTTAATAGCTACGATAACGTGATCAAAATGAGAGGTCAACGTTCTCATTACTTTCTCAACTATCATCTTACCAGTAATGGTTTCACCACAATCCTTCATGAGATGGACGAGTTTCTGAACCTTCGACACATATTCTTCAACTTTTTCATCTTCTCCCATCGACAACAACTCATATTGTCGACACAAGGTTTGTAATTTGACAACTTTGACTTTCTCACCTACTTCGTAATACTTCACCGGAATATATCATGCCTCCTTCTCCATTTCAACATGAGAGATTCTGTCGAAATTAGCAGCATCGACAACCGTTTTAATGCAATAAGCAGCATTGCAATCTTTCTTCTTGACTTTGTTGTGGACTTTTTTCTGTTCGTCGGTTGCATTTGCAGTCAACACAGGAACGTCGTCGGTAACCACTTCTAGAGTTTCGTTGAAGCCAAACAAGGATTGCATATGTTTTTTCCATCGGATCCACTTTTTACCGTCAAACATTAGAAGAGAATTCAAAATGCCCTTATCACTAGCCATCTTTGCAGCGGTTGATTCACTTGCCCTAGAAAAATAATCTCTGACGTGAAATTTTTGAAAACTTAATCAAGAACAATAACCGAAAGCTCTGGAAACCAATTTATTAGTGCGTGAGACACTTTTAGTGACGAGAGAAAGAGAGAATAATAAAAAAAATAAAGATTTTTATTATTGAATTTTATAAATAATAATATATATTATGACTATTTATATACAATCTTAATTGGACTTGAGTTAATACAATTTAAATTATATTAAATATTAAATCTAATCAAATCTAATCTAATATTTCAACAATATCAATGTATGGTTGGTTGGTCTCAAAGACAGAGAAACTAAGGGAGAAATTGGTTGCTCCGAAAGGTAAAGTAACGGAGGGAGACATTGGTTATAAGGGGGGAATGCCACGTTATAAGTTTATCACAAATTAACACAAGTTCAAAGAACGTTTAGGTCACGGATTCTTGTGTGTTTCGAACTTAGTGGATAATGATATAATATGTAGTCCTCGAGAAAGACATAGTCATCCCTTTAGATAGTAATTAAGAATAACTGAATATGAATATGTCCATTGAAAAAGACCTTGAAACATCATTGTTCTATATAGTACAACAACTATATAATATAAAATACACACAAAAATATGATGCTTATCTTAATCAACTCATTTAAACTAAACAAATGGAAGCCCACTATCTAATCTCTAATTAAAAAATCATTACTAAAGCTAATCCAAAATGTATGGACCACTTTCCAAAAGGAAAAAAAATTAAATTTTAAACTATCAATTCCATGTGAAGGGCACACCTATAGTAGCACGATGATGCATGTTATTATCACTCTTCCACAAGCCACTTTTCACTCAAAGTAAGTTGAGATTGTTGCACACACATCTCTTGTCCTCTGTGGAAAGCTTAATTAATCCTATAAGCTTTTCCACTAAACTTTAATTAATTAATTTAATTCAAAGCCAATTGAGCATTCCAATTATTTAAGTACTATATTTAGCCGACCAAACTTGAAGTGTTCATGTGATTGATTATGATGGATTTGAAACCTTTCTTGTCATCTATGCATATGCTAGCTATGTGAGTTGGTAGCCCCTTCATCCTCTTTTCAAGTGACATTTTATAAAACAATTGGTAGCATAATGTCAACGATTTTTCTTATATTTGATTGGTGGATGCAATTGTGTCCTTTGTGTCAATATTAAATTGCTCCCATTGTTTACCTTGAATACATTGAGTTACCTAGACAAATTTAGGTCACATTTATTGTTGGGTCAACATTCAATGAGCTATAGTGTAGATAAAAGCTTCATCTTTAAGATCTAAGTAAATATTAAAGTCGTTAATTATATTTTGATTGATGTGTATTGAAGCAACACTAGATTTAGGGATTTGGATTTACTATTGTGAAATTGAGTGATATTTTTTCGATTAAGAATTTGTTACTAATACAGTTATATGTGCTATATGGCGTCCATCTCATTTCAGGAGAAAAAACAGATAGAGTGGAGTGTAGTGGATATTGTTGACGATGTCAAACAAAAATATATGTCGATTTCGTAAAAAAAAGGCGAAATAGGGCAGGGTCCACAACCACTGCACATTTAAAGTTTGAAAATTGTAAAATTTATGATATTGTTCGAGCATGCAAAATTATGTAAGAAATAGAACGGAGCATATATTATTTAGAGAGTGTGGGTTTAAGACTTTGATATTCCTACAAAGAAGTATGGACGAGAGCCATAATCGGCGGGTCAATCCCGTTTTTCCCCCCTTAAATATAATATTAATTTAGATTGTGTCATTCTTGAATGTACAAGTGTTAGAAATATTTCCTTTTTAATTTGTCTATGTAACAACTATAGTGTATACTTCACAAATGTTAGTGATGGTGTGCACTAAGTGACGATAGATTAGTAATTTTTTGAACTTGTAACTTGCACTTTAACTCACTTGGAGAATTACCATGGATAAAAATCAAACTGGACCGAATTGATCGGTTTCGGTCCGATCAGTAACTAGAATTATATACAATCCATTTTGACGTGAAAACTTGCATGTAGAAGAAATGTGATTTCATCTAACGGTTTAAATGACTTTTAAAGTTAGATGAAATTTTACTTTCGATTTATAAAAGCATGATAAAATATTTTGTTTTGAACCAAAATGTTACTTGATTTAATTCTCTTCTTCCTTCTCCAATCACTATAATACTTTAATAGCATAGAGAAACTAAAGTAACAACATTTTTTGTTCCTTTTAGGTTGAGTGCATTATGAAAAACAACATGGTATATTCAATCTGTTTTTGTAAAAAAATGACACAAGCGGGAACAAATGTCTCATCATGTGTGCAACATCTGACCCTTGTCAGCATGCCAATGTTGTAGTTGTTATGTGCATTATTTTCTAGTTGTTTCAATGAGATTTGTTGCAGTTTTATTGCTATCTTTTAGGAATGCATTTATGTAGATTTGTTTGATTAGATTAGACGTGATCAAATCAATTTAAATGGACATTTAAATTTGAACCAAATGAAATCATTTTGGAGGATATTTGAAAAAACAAATCTTAACAAAATATCCTACAATTATGGATGTGATCAAATGCCCATTGGAAAAACCCATAATCAACATTGATATTTAAGGTGACTCAAACCTAATGTTTGAAGGTGTGCAACTATTAAAGATTCATTGTGTTAGGATTTATCTTTTGAAATTTTTGTTTGTGTTATAGAAGAATAAGTCACATTGTTAAAGTCCAAACTAGACAATATGAAAATATTTATGCGTACATTGAACAATGGTTCTGAAATGCTTTTGATGATATCTTGGAAGTTGGGGAGAAGTCCATAAATATGAAGGCAATAGGGTTTGACTACAGCTCCATGAACAAAAAGGTCAAAGTCCCTACTATGATGTTTCTCACTCATGAGAAGAAAATTAACTTCCTGATGAAGGACCACACATCCCAACATCTTAAATAAAATTTGTACCCTTATAACATAGGAAAAAAGAACTCATCTAGGAGGTGTCATCCACGAGGTAGATATGGTCACATAAGACCATTTTCTATAGATTTTATGGTTATTCTTAGTCTCATAGTCAACCATGGATCTATAAGAAGAAAGAGAAGAAAACTCAAGCAAAAAAGGTATGGAAACCCAAGGAAACCGTCACTTGTCTTAAAACTCATACATCTCTTAGAGTTTCCTCAAGAGAATATTGGTATTTTGATAGTGAGTGTTCAAGGAACATGACTGGTGAAACAACTATCTTGAAGAGTTAAAGCCCTACTGTAACACAATGGAAGAACTAACTTGGGTGTTTTACATTTGATCACAATTGTGCGGATAGCAAGAGTCGCCACCGACTTTTCTTTTATCCAAAAGGAAAGGCTAAAAAGAACAGGAAAGACCTTTAAAGATGTTTTCTTGAGTTCGGGGGGTAGGTTATGAAAAGGGAAGGTATTATCATCCTTTTCATCCTTAGTTATCTACGGGCTCTTAGTTGCTTGCTAGATCACTTGCTTTTGTTTGAAAGTGTGGTTGTGGTGTGGTCTTTTTTGAAAGTATTTTGAAAATGTCTTTGTAATGGTTCTCGTCTCTATAAGAACGCGTACAAAAAGCTTTGTCTTTTGAAAAAGTTTCAAGATGTAAGTGTTGGTGTAAAAAATGTTTTGTTGTGAGAAAGCGAGCAACTAGGAGAATCCTACCTACTCAAAAGGTCTTAAATATTCTTTTCCTCCTCCTTTAGATGTGGCAATCTTACCATTGATTTGGTAAGAAGCCCCATCGTTGGATGTGAAGGGACAGGCGCGGGTCAATTGTACAGTCATAGAAGGCAACTTGTGATACGCTTTAGCAATTTTTCGTAAGGGACTAGATCGTTTTATCGAAGGAAACATCGAGGGACATCGAGGGACTACGATCTTTTCTTATCAAAGGGTCTTTTGCTAAAGCGTCCCATATTCGAGAGACATGATTGTTTTTCTGAGGCAACAAGCGAGGTTACCCTAGAGGTGCACGTGTGAAAAGTGTGTTCGATTCAAGTTAATTTTGTCTTTGATTAGGGTTATCTAGCGATTTATTTATATCTTGCCATGCACGCCTAATTACTATACAGTATAAGGAAAACAGTAAATTGTGAAAATTAAAATTCTACGCTATTACAGAGCTTTCGGGAATGGGGGTACAAATTCACAAATAGGGATGGATCAATGCGATTAAAAGTTCAAATAGACAATCAATACAACCAAATCGATTCGAGCAATTAATTGAAACTACAACAAATCTATGAAGTAAAAATTAATTAACAAAATAAAAATATGGAAATAAAATTCTATGTATTTGCTTGAAAAATTTTAGAAAGAAAAATAAAATTTTATTCTATTAAAGAAAATATTTAACTAAAGAAATTAAATCAAATGTATATTTTTTAGTCTTTTAGTATTTGTTATTATGAAGAATTTAAACAAAACAAATTAAGACTAAAGAGAAAAAAAAGTTAATTAATAAAATTATTTACAATTTTTTCTCTCTTAAATTAAAATTTAGAACTAAGTTATAAAAATTATTTAACAAAACTTCAAGAGTTAATAAATTAAAACAAATAAAATTAAAACTAACAAAACAAAGTAAAATGGTGGTGTTAAACCGACTATGAGTGTGTGAGGTAGAAATCTGGATGAGCCAGAAAAGAATTGTAAAGCCCAAAGTTATTTATTAAAAATAAGGAAAAATATGTGTTTAAGGAAAAATACAAAGAAAAAGAAACAAAACACCCTCCAGGACTCGAACTCAGAATACCACGCTTGCAAACCAACACTCTAACCACTACGCTATTCTGTTTCGTTCGTTATTAATATGACTTAATTGAAGTATAAGGGAAAAATGATAGTTGAATGGTACAGCAGCCCAATGGGCTGACCCGGTTTGGAATTTGAAGAGAAAGGGTTTTGTAACCCTACACATGATGAAACGCGCCGCTTAGCCACTATTATAGGAAAAGTAGAAAACAGATTTCAGTGTTATCTCCAACAAAAGAACGATAAAAGGGAAAAGGGGTTGAAACTAAACACAGACCTCTTGCTCTCTCAGCAACAACACCGCTTAAAAGAAACTTGGCGGCGACTCACTTCTCTTCCTTGCCGCTACGACAACAACACTACGATCTCAAATTTGATAGTCTCTTTACCTGATGCGTATTCGCCTCTCACCGTTATCACTCATCGAATCAGATCTAAGCCATCCCTAGGTACTCCTTTCCGTCTCTCCTCCTTCCATGGTATTTTTCTACTTCGTTATGTTTTTTCTTTTGTGATAATTATGCATTTGTTGTTGTGGAAGAGATGTAGGTTATTGATGATTGAAGGTTGATAAGGTGATGATATTGTTATTCGAAAGAGGGGGTATGAACGATTTACTTGGGAGGAAGACATAGGGGTTCTGGTTTGGGGATTTTGCAGTGGCTGTTTAGAGGGCGGAAAGATTTGGCTGTACTGTATATTTTTTGGATTTTTACTGTATTACTTACTGTGTGTTTTTTTTCTAACATGGTGCTTATGAGAATGACAGTAAAAACCAAACAAATAACATGTTTATGAGGCAGGAAAGGGAGACTTACAGAGGTTGTTGATTGTTGTTACAGTGACTCCGCGCTTTCTTTGACAGAAAAGTAGATTTTTGTGAACCTTTGTTGGACTTTCTCTATTTTTGAATAGGCACTTTTCTGAAGTGTTATGGCTTGAAGAAAATGATGACAAAAAAAAGGAATTTCTTTGATGCTTGGCCTTTTACGGAACTGTTTATGTATGTAGTTTGGTTGCTGTAAAAATGCTTTGTTATTTTTTTTCTTTTCTCTTCTGATAGCATCCCCAAAACCATGACATTTTCTTGTGTTACTGTCTTCTTATATTAACATGAGGAAACAACCTCTGGGGGGAAAAGGATATGGATTTTTGAACAAAATTGTTATGCTGCTCTGCTCCTTTTTGTTGCAGTTCTCTTATTTATCAATTTTATGCAATTGCTGGACTGTTTTTCTTGGTAAAGGTTTGGGCAACAATGCAGGCTACATTGCAGTCTGCTTTCTTGACAATATTTTATTTTCTTATGTTTTGTTTTGTTTACTTTAATGCAGGCTGGTTTTCTCTCTCTTTTTTTACAGTATTTTTCTTTGTGAACCAAAAAGAAAATATATATTTTTATGATTTGCAATGAAAATATTGCTTTCGACCAATGATTAGAAATTGATTGGCAAAGATAAATAAGGCCTTTGTTGGGCTTTGGAAAATTATTTAATGGTGAATTCCTTAAACCGCACACAGATTCTTTGAGCAAACCCTAATGATGAGAAGAAAAATTCTTAACCATTAGTTCTTGAATTTTCACATGTTAGCTAATTTTTCTTTTCTTGTTTCATGGGCGCGAGGGTTGGATAGCAAGCGAGGTTGAAAGGCAAAGGAGCCATGGCGAGGAGTGGATGATTTTCTTGAAGATAAAGAAAGAGAAGATTGAAGAAGCAATATTTTATTTTATTTTTGTAAACAAAACACTTGTAGTTTGTATTGTAACTTGTAACTTTGTAACATAAATTGATGGAACTTGAAGTTTGTAAATCTCTTGTAGTAATGTAACAACTTTGAATGATTTGCGAGATAGAAACTCAAAATTTCCTCGTGTAAACTCATTTGTCTCAAAAGCTTGAAGGAAATTGACACGTAAGTGAATCAACGCGGTTTTGAACATGTATTGAGTGAAGTTTGTTTGATAATATTGAATATGTTTTGAACATTGTATACCCTCTTGATTCCACAAAACTTGCACTCAAAATGGAACCCGCATGCCATGCTCGATTCAAATAGAACTTCATTGCCAAACCTGAATTCAATCTCTTGATGATAAAACAATATGCTTTAAGAATATTCATCAATCTTGTAAAAATTAGTGACTTCAACATGAGAATCATAGTCCTGAGAAAACAATTGTGGTATGAATTGAAATTAAGAGTTAAGAACATTCAAAATCAAGCAAATGACCTTTGATGATTCGACAACTTTCAAGGTCTTCTAAACACAATTTTCCTTTGATCTTTGAAGAGAAACTCATAAACGACCTCACTTATGACAATATGTAGAAATAATCATCTCAAGATCTTGTAAATTAAGGAAATCACAATTCTTAGAAGTCAGACGACAGTTACTTAAGATTAGATCAAAGTCCATGAAGCGGCCTCTAAAGTATTCGAATTTTGGTGATCTTCCGCACGTAATCAGTTCTTGATTTGTGAAGAGAAATTGGAGATGACGTCAAGGAGAGTCATACGCAAAAAGAGCCGCTCAAAAGTATCGAATAATAAATAAGTTATAATCGTTTGAACTTGATCTTGCAAAGATCGATTTTTGGGTCAATGGAGTCATTTTCAGTCATCTGAACCATTGATTGGGAAAACTTGTAATGCGAGGTTTGAAACTTGGCATGAACATCCTTTAGGAGACATGAAGATCTATGAAGACCATTTGAAACCTTGGAGACTCAAATTTATTTGGGAAATAACAAACCCTAAATGTTCACTTACTGCCTAGGAAGAGAATCTGTCTGATCAACTTTTAAGCCAAATTGAGTATTCGAGAAACCCTAGGATAGTATCTTGAATGAAAGTGGGAGGGGAAATTTTGGGGTACAACAGCTGCCCCTGTTCAATCTTCTTAAACTTGAAAAGTGAGATCGACATGTTTGTCGTTTGTAGCTTAAAAGTGGAAGATGATTGAACACTAGAGTGTCCAGAAATTTGCACTCGGTGATGTGTTAGTTGATTGTGTACGGAATGGGCTTAAAGATGCCATTTGGAGAAATGATGGAGAGTTTTCGGAGATGGGCTTATAGATGCCATCCAAAGGTGATTGTTGACAGAAATTGGATTAAGTCTGAACTTGACTTCAACTGGAAAAGAATCAGAATAAACTTTTGGTCAATTTAAACTGAAACTAGCAGAAGTCTTGAATGGTGTTTGACTGGAAAGAATCAGAATAAATCCAAGGGAGATTTATCTGAACCAGAGAAAATGTCTATTTGGAAAGTATCAGGATAAATCGTTGAGAGGTTTAAACTGAACCAAAAGAGGTCTTGGGTATTCTTTAACTAGAGAGAATCAGAATAGAGCTTTGAGCGATTTATCTGAACCAGAGAAAGTGTCTACTAGGAAAGAATCTGGATAAATCATTGAGAGATTTAAACTGAACCAGCAGGGGTCTGGAGAAGAATCATAATAAATATTGAAGTGATTTATCTGAACCAGAGAAATTGTCTATTAGGAAAGAATCAGGATAAACCGTTGAGAGATTTAAACTGAACCAGCAGGGGTCTAGAGAAGAATCAGAATAAATCTTGAAGCGACTTATCTGAACCAAAGAAGATGTCTGCGGGAAAGAATCACAATAAACCGTTGAGAGATTTAAACTGAACCAATAGGAGTCTGGAGAAGAATCAGAATAAATCTTGAAGCGACTTATCTGAACTAGAGAAGATGTCTGCGGGAAAGAATCATAATAAACCGTTGAGAGATTTAAATTGAACCAACAGGGGTCTGGAGATGAATCAGAATAAATCTTGAAGCGACTTATCTGAACCAGAGAAGATGTCTGCGGGAAAGAATTAGAAAAAACCGTTGAGAGGTTTAAACTGAACTGGAAGAGGTCTGAAGGAAATATTTGTTATGTAGATGGTCAACCAGTCCTTTCTCGGGAATTGATCTGTAATTGATTTGTCCACAAATAGTTGTCCTGTCAGAAATTTGTTGATGATAATTTTATGTTGATTGATTTTTCCTGAAAAGGTGAAGAGTTAGTTGTATGTGATACCATGATATATGAAATGCATGGCATGAGATTGCGCTATATGCATTTGTGTTGTCAATGCTATGACGTATGAATTCAATGTATGAACATATTAATTGTTCTGCTATAGTGTTGCTGGACTTGGGAAAAATAAATCCTTGAGTACTGCAGGGAATGAAGAGTGTAAGTCTTTGTATTTTGAAGTTGAAGCGTTGATGGATGAGTTTCCATTAGTAGAGAAATAAACTTTTTTGGGGAAGGGAAATGTCGTGCATTGCTTGTAGACTTCGTGAAATCCTGTTGGGGAATTCTGAGAAGCTGGGTGACTTTCACTGGGGAATCTTTGAAGCCGTAACTGGAAGTTTTTGCTCTGTCGGGTATGTGAGAGCACCTGATACCATTAGGATACATACTGGAAATACGTTAGCGATCTTGTATAGGATGTCCTTGCTTCCGCTCTTGCTGGAAAAAGTACATGCGAGGATTTTATGGAATGGCCTATAGATATTATCCTATTTCTTAAAGCCATTAGTAATTGTCTTTCTGTTTTCTGTTCCCTCTTTTCTTGCGCTCATTTGTAAACAGTAATCACGTTCAAATGCATATGTTAAAAACTAATCATTGGACATTTTCACAAACAAAACAGGAAAATAAAAGAAAAACAGATAATTTTTCACTTTTAAAGGAATATCTTTGTATTAACTTGAATAAGTATTTTTGTACAAAGAGACGAACATCCTAGTAAGGGAATATCGTCGTAGAAAATGAAAAATGATACAAAGAAAAGATAGCTATGTGAAATATCCCATGGGGTTCCCACTCTGCTATATCCTTCATGTCTCTGAGCGTCTCATCCACTTGCTGCTTTGTTCAAAGCTGATTGAATTGATTAGAACCGTTTGAGTTGGTCAGTCAATACTGAAGGATGTCTGTAACACGATCCAACGGGAGATAGTCATATGCTTTAAATCCCTAACTTTTTCATGGACCGCCCTTTCGGGTTTTCGGTCCACCGGGATACCCTTTTTTGCCCAAGCCGCCCTTTCAGGTTTTCAGCTTGCCGGGTGTATAGATTTTTTTCTTTTGTATTTTATCCCTAATTTTTGCCCGAACCCTTTTGGTTCGCTGGGATGCCCTAATTTTTTCCTAGGCCAGTCGACCTAGTGGGTCTTTATTCATGCGTAGTATCTTTTAACTATGTCTGCGTTTACAGGGTGCGGAAAGTCATCGCCGTCCATAGTGGTTAAGATAATTGCTCCACTAGAGAATATGTTTTTAATCACAAATGGTCCTTCATATGTAGGAGTCCATTTTCCCCTGGGATCACCTTGTGGCAATATGATATGCTTGATTACCAAGTCACCAACCTGATATACCTGACGTCTGACCTTCTTGTTAAAACCGTTGATCATACGTTTTTGGTACATCTGACCATGACAGACATCTGTAAGCCTCTTCTCATCAATCAAGTACAACTGGTCAAGTCGAGTTTGAATCCGTTCATCTTCATTTAACCCTGCATCTTTTATGATTCTCAGAGAAGGTATTTGGACTTCAATTGGTAGGATAGCTTCCATGCCGTATACCAAAGAGAAAGGAGTAGCCCCTGTTGACATGCGCGATGTGGTATGGTAACCATGGAGATCAAATGGTAACATCTCATGCCAGTCCTTATAGGTCACTGTCATTTTTTATATGATCTTCTTGATATTTTATTTGCGGCTTCTACAACGCCATTCATCTTCGGCCAGTAAGGAGAAGAGTTATGATGTTGTATCTTGAATTGTGTGCATAGTGCAGTAATCATAATATTGTTGAGATTGGTACCATTATCTGTGATGATTCTCTCCGGGAAATTGTACCAACATATAAGGTTCTGTTTGGTGAATCGGGCCACAATGTTCTTGGTAACAGAAGCGAATGAAGCTGCCTCGACCCACTTCGTGAAGTAATAAATGGAAACCAAGATGAAGAGTTATCCATTAGAAGTTGTGGGTTTGATCTCTCCAATCATGTCAATGCCCCACATTGCAAAGGGCCAAGGAGCAGTCATGACGTTTAGAGGAACCAGAGGCACATGTATTTTGTTAGCATAGATCTGGAACTTATGACAAGTTCGTGAATGTTGATAACAATTCACTTCCATGGTGGACCAGTAGTATCCTGGCCGTAGGATCTTTTTAGCCATCGTGTGTCCTCTAGAATGAGTGCCAAAGGTACCTTCGTGTAAATTAGCCTTGTTCTTTTCTGCCTCACTCTGGTCCATGCACCAAAGCAAAGTAGATTCGTGGTTGCGCTTATAGAGGATTCCATTACTGAGGAAGAATTTAGCAGAAAATATTCTCAAGAACTTCTTATCATTGACTGAAGCACCCTCAGGATACTCTTGGGCCTCGAGATACCTCTTAATTTCGTGGAACCAAGGCTTGTCCACTACTTCTTTAGTATCAATCTCGTGACAGTGAGCTGGTTCATCCATTCTCTCAATGGTGATCTAAGGAGCCTCATTATCCCACCTGATTTTAAACATGGATGACATAGTTGCTAGCGCGTCTGCTAGTTGATTTTCCTCTCGTGGAAAATGCTTAAAGGTAATTTCCTCAAAATGTGGGATTAATGTCAACACATGTTCTTTGTAAGGGATGATATTAGGATGCTCTGTGTCTCATTCTCCTTTGATCTGACTGATGACTAAACCAGAATATCCAAATACATTGAAGGACTTGATTCCCAAATCTATGGTAGCTTTGAGACCCATAATACACGCTTCATATTCCGCCATATTATTGGTACAGTTGAAACACAGCCTAGCAGTGAAGGGAGTGTGACATCCTTCATGGGATATGATCACAATGCCTATGCCTTTTCCGAGTGTGTTGGAAGCTCCGTCAAAAACCATGGTCCATCGGGATCCTTGTTCAGCTCTGCCATATGGTTTGAGTTCTTCACAATTGTTTACCAACATGATGTCTTCATCTGGGAACTCAAATTTCATGGACTGATAGTCATCCACAGCCTGATGAGCAACGTGAATGGCTAGCACACTTCCATTTATTTCTTTTTGGGTAGTGTGTTGAATGTCGTATTCAGTTATGATCATCTGCCATCTTGCTATTCTTCCAGAGAGGGCGGGCTTCTCGAATATGTATTTAATTGGATCCATCTTGGATATCAATAAGGTAGTATGGGTCAACATATACTGTCTTAGTCGGTGAGCAGCCCATGCCAGAGCGTAGCAAGTTTTCTCGAGCAGTGAATATCTGGTTTCACAGTCGGTAAACTTTTTGCTCAGGTAGTATATTGCATGCTCTTTTCGGCCAGACTCGTCATGCTGCCCCAGTACGCACCCCATTGAATTTTCCAAGACAGTTAGATACATGATCAAAGTTCTTCCCTCGACTGGAGGTATCAAAATGGGAGGATCTTGAAGGTACTCTTTGATCCTGTCGAAGGCAGCCTGGCAGTCGTCGTTCCAATCTAACATTTGATCTTTCTTCAGTAATTTGAAGATTGGTTCACAAGTAGCGGTTAGATGAGAAATGAATCTCCCGATGTAGTTTAGCCTTCCTAAGAATCCGATGTTGAACTGCTTCACGACTTCATTCTTGATCTTCTCTAACATTTCTGGCCGCATGCGATGAACTTTCTGTTTTACCAGAGGGCAGTCTTCTTTTGTCGGCAGACGATGGACCACGATATCAGCGTCGAGTCCTGGCATGTCTTTGTATGACCAGGAAAAGACCTCAACATAGTCACGTAGTAACTGAGTTAAGCGCTTCTTGACACTAGGTTCCAGGTTGGCACCTACCTTGACTTCTTTCTTGTCCTCTTCGGTACCTAAGTTAATGGTTTCAACTGACTCTTCGTGGGGCTGTATGGTCCTTTCTTCCTGTTGTAGTAACCTGGCTAGTTCCCCTGGTACCTCAAAATCTTCCTCACCTTTGTCTTCGGCTTGGTAGATCGGATTTTCAAAATCACAATAGGCCATAGCAGAATCGTTACCCATGGGATCCTGAGTGGATGAGGATCTGCATTTTGATATGTGAGTGTGTGTAAGAGCATATCTATCTTTGAAAAAAAATAAAAAAGTAGAAAAAGAAGAACAAAGAGCATAAAACTTGCATGCAAAAATGTCCATGATTTATTGATGACATATGAAGATGAAGTAACAACCCTCACAAATGGACCGTTGTTCCTCGGGTAAGACACAAGGTTTTAAATTCTAAATTGTTTAAATATTACAAGTCCAAAAAATTTAAAAGACAATTACTCTTGAATAAAAGTAATAGGGACACATTCTTTAGCCTCCCAATTGCTAAGTCCACCGCTGATGGTTGGGAAGATTCACTTGTCCAGGTCATAATAACTGCCACTGTCTTCCAGAGCATTGACTCCATGGTTGTTGATCCGCAAAGGTGGTCCCCCGGCACGAGCACGAAGAACAACTTTCTTGGCTCCTGAAGTAAAACCCAAACCAAATTTGTCAGATTTGTAGGGAATATACGGAAGTTGGCCCCAAATGGTACACCCACCTTCTTCGACTATTGCCTTGGCATCTTTCAGAGAAGCCATCTTCAGTGGAAGTTTGGTAATCTTCGGGACTTTGGAAACAATCTTGGTTGCCGCAACTGTTTGCAGGACCTCCTCGAAATGCCGACACAGAGTTTTGATGAACTCACCCATTTCCACGTACCTGTAAGAGTTCAGGTGACTGACCATATATTCCTCCTCTCCATGGACAGTGATGATTTTTCCCTTGATTGGGTACTTCAACATCTAATGTAATGTAAAGGTGACGACACCAGCGCCATGAATCAAAGGTCGGCCCAATAAACAGGAATAGGAAGGGAGGATATCCATCACATAGAAAGTTTAATCAAAGGTCTGAGTTCCAACTTTGATGGGGATGTCCACCTCCCCGTGCACCATTCTCTTTGAACCATCGAAGGCCCTTACCACTATGTTGCTGAGTTTTAAGGTCAAACCTTCAAAGTCTAGTCTATCCAGAGCCTTCTTAGGCAGCACATTTAATGATGAACCAGTATCTACCAGGACATGGGCCAAAGTAGTGCCCTTGCATTCGACAGATACATTCAACGCATCATTGTGTTTCCTCCCTCTAGGTGTCAGATCAACATCAGAAAAACCCAAACTGTTATCAATTTTCAAACTAGCCACACAATCTTCGAATTGGTCAGCAGAGGTTTCCTGTGGCACATGGGCAGTTTTAAGAAATTTCACCAAAGCCTTCGCATGAGCTTCGAAGCACAAAAGTAAAGCTAGCATAGAAATCCTTGAAGGGGTCTTCTCTAGTTGTGCGACTACATTGTAGTCCCTTTTCTTTATAATTCTCAAAACTTCTTCCATCTCCTTCTTCGAAGCCTCTGGGATAGATATTGACTACGCCTTCGTCTGGACAGGCTTAACCAAAATGTCTTTTCCCCGAGTCTCAGTCGACTCGATGATAGGGGTGTCAGCATGGGTAATCACAGGAACTGTAGTAGTAGTAGTATCAGCAGGAATAAAAGCAGGAATGATCACAGGACTAGTAATAGCTTTTGGAGGAGAAATCTTAGGGGAGAACACTCTTCCACTTCTGGTTATTTTGCTGGTTCCCACAATGTTTCTAATGTCGGGACCAACCTTCTCAAAAACCGGGTCTTCATCAGCCATCTAATCTTTGTTGACACCGTGGTAGTAGACGTCACCCCCATAGTTCCAGGGAACAGTTTTGTCTGAGGAGTATGGGATTGGCCCTGGCATAGTAATTATCAGTGGAGTCACCTTCGGAACAGATGTAATCCTAACGGGTCTTTTGGTGGAGACCCTGGGAGGATTGGCAGAAATGGTTATTATTGAAACATCCTTGTAAGAAATGGTTGGAGCGGGAGTCTTTTCAAACAAAATCTCTTTGTGATCCATCATGCACTGGACACCTGCCTTCAATAAATGACAACCAGTCAGTAGAGATAAACAGAGGTGGAAACCTTCACCACATACCGGAAATAAACCGACCTTCATCAGGTTCCTCTTGATGGTCAGGAGAGGAGTAACAAGTTCATCAAAAACAGTAACAAACACATTATCTTCAACAGCGTTAACACCACGGCCGTGCTTGGGTATAGGAGCAGTGATAACATTTGGGGTCTCAGGGGTGTCAAATTTAATTTCCTCTGCCTCGAGAAGGTCTTGCACCTTGTTTTTCAAAGCCCAACAGTCGTTCGTATCATGACCTGGACTTTCTGAATGGTAAGCACAACGAGCATTTGGGTTGTAACAGGGAGAGGCAGTGTTGGGATTCTTCGGAGCTTCCCGCAAGGTTACTAGATTAGATTTCAACAAATGTGGCAAGAATTGAGACAACGTCATATTTATCCGGGTAAACTGTCTTACCGGCCTTTCCGTTCTAGACTGATTATTCCTTTTTTGAGTAGGTGCAGGCTTAGAGATCATGAAAGCCCCTACCGCTGGACATCATTCAGTTCTGTCCTGATTCCTATGGTCATATGTAACACTGACCTCCTTCTTTCCGGTAAAAGGTTTCTTCATCGTGCTCGAGGATGCATCTCTTTGAATTTTGCCACTTTTTATACCCGCTTCTACCCGTTCACCGGTCATGATTAATTCGGTAAACCCAACCAAGGTGCTTCTAATCAAGTGTTTGAAGAATGGACCAGATAGCGTGCCTAAGATCATATTCACCAATTCTCTGTCAGATAGAGGAGGTTGGACCCTTCCCGCGAGATCCCGCCATTTTTGAGCAGAGGTTTTGAAACCTTCACCTGTACCCATAGACATGCCTTGTAACTGTGTCCGAGTTAGAGCTAAGTCAGCATTATACTAGTATTGCTTGTAAAAAGCGACCGCCAAATCTTCCCAATTATGGATGTTGGTCCCTTCCAACTGATAAAACCAATCCAACTGCGTCCCTGACAAGCTTTCTTGGAAGAAATGCACCCATAGATTCCTATCCACAGTATGGGGTTGAATTTTCCTGACGTATGATCTCAAATGCAACTTTGGACAAGAGACACCGTCATATTTAGCAAAAGTATGGACCTTGAACTTCTGCAGTATGACAACCCCTGAGACAATTCCTAGCTCTTCAAAATCCAACCCGGATACCCTCTGGATCTCCATAGCATTGAGGCGATATTCCAACTGTTTGTATTTTTCGTTAGCTAGAGGATACTGCTCTTCAGAGTAGTCAACCTCTTCTTCCTCTTCAGATTCTGGATGGTCAGTCACTTCCTTGTTTTCCCTTCTTGATTATCCCCTTCACCCGATGATGTTGCGAAGTCTAGAGTACGTCTGGATGGTCCTTTGAACCTTCTTCCCAGATTCAAAACATCGGTTGATTTCTTCGCTTTCTTCTTCTTTTCTTTGATCAGCAGAGTTTTCAACTCCTCTTGTCCTTTTTCCAGAGTCAAGAACATTTGTTGAAACTGAGCGTTCTACACTTGGAGATCCTTTAATGTCTGTTCAATATCCATCTCACTGAAATAAACAGTAGAGAGATAAGGAGACCTGCTGTAAGAAACCTATTTGTGTTATGATGAATGAAAATGCATATGCAAATGATTTCAAGGAAATTAGAGATTTAAATTTGTTTAGACAAAAAAGGAAACACACGTTATATTAATAAATCCAAGTTTGAGTACATCATGCCCCTTTGGGCTTACAATGAAAGAAATAAAATACAAAAACTCCTAAGATAAAAAAGTTGAACGCATCCTCTTTGGTGTGATAAAGGAATTCAAACTCCGCTCTTCATGAAGCTGCTTGGTGAGTTCCAGAACTTTCTTCTCACTGGCGTAGAATTGGGATTCAAATGTGTCTCATTCTTCCTTAAGCTGAATCCAATCCCTTTGTAAGTCTTCGAGAGAGGTAGGCATGTTGGGATGAAGGACAGTGTACGAGACATCTCCTTCAGCAACATGCTCTATGATAATTGGGAGAATGGAGGGGTAAGGCATTGCGAGACTCTGAGCACGAGCCCGCGCCCACCTAAGGTAAGGATCAAGGGGAATGGAATTATTATGCCCCAATGTACTACTGTCCATCTTGCTTACCATCCTCCAGGCTCGTATAAAACTCCAACGGTAGTCTGGATTGTCGCTTTCATAGTCGAACACCAAACCTTTGATGAGCGCGTCATATGGACCATCTCTTCGTGCGTAACCAAACTGTCATATAGCTAAGAAAGGGTTATAAGTGATGCCTCCCCTAATGCCAAGCAGAGGAACATTAGGGAATTCCCTACAACGGTCGATGATAGTAATATCCTCCAAGGATCGAGAACACCAGTGGATATCCGAATGCCTGAGTGACATCAGCCTATTGGACCACCTCAAACCTTGCTCATTCTTCACAACATATCAGGGAAGATGCGAAACAAACCATTTGGCTAACAGAGGAGTATAACACATAAGGGTTCCTCTTATCTTCATGGTGCGAGCATGGAGAGAATGCAATATATCTCCCAACAAAGTAGGCATTGGATTGTGAGATAAAACGATTTTGACAGAATCCACATCTATAAGTTGGTCAAGATTTGGATATAGTACCAACCCATAGATCAGAAGAGCCAAAATTTCTTCGAATGCTTGTAAATCCAGGTTGTTCCAACAATCTTGAGCTTTTTCCAGTAAGAACTTGGCTAAGAACCCTTTGACACCACTTATTGTTTCCCAATTAGCCATGACATCGGATTGTTGCAAGTGTAAAGCTCAAGCAACCTCTTCAGGGCTTGGGTCTCTTTCGGTACCGTTGAAAGGTAGTTGATCAAGGATAGGAATTCCCAAGAGCTGAGAGAACTCTTCCATGGTTGGTACAAGCTGGTAATCAGGGAAGGTAAAGCAATGGTGTAACAGGTCAAAGAACTAGAAAATCACCTTCATCATATCTTCGTAAAAGCTAGAGGTAACCAAGTTGACAAGTTGTCCATGTATTTTGGTGAACGGAGAATTCTCAGGGACTCTTGACGCTAAATCCTTGAGCTGAAAAGGTACTCGTACAAGGTTGACTTAGATGGTGTTCCTGCGAGTATGAGTCATATCCTATAAAACAGAACAAAGATGAATATCAAAATCCTTTAAATGGTTAGTCATGCTATGGTATGATGTCATGATGTTATGTACAAGCATATGCACAAGATAAATCAAACCAATCCTTAGGTTTAGGCTTGCATGAGGTTTTATAGGTAAGTACCCTCTTGAAGTTTGGTTGACTCAACCTGTCCTAGTAATATTAATTGGGTTCTAAGGGATCTCAATATGACTAATTTGTCTTCTCAGGCATTGTTTCAGTGCAAGCCTCTTTCCCGGCCACCGAAATATCCCAAAAATCCAAACCTCAATGAGTGTAGTATCGAGTATCTACCAACTTCGGACTGCATCAAAGTCGGTCCTCTCACTACGTCCTAATGGCCAATTTGGTCAAGTAAAGGTTCTAAAAGTCAGTTAGTGCTTCATGACATCACTCAGCGGCCCTGTATTCTCCTTGACTACTCAAGGGCTACCGTTACCCATAAATATGTCACACTAACGTGACTATTGCTTAGACCATGTCGGTATACCCCACACAGTTTCCACAATGTATTGCTACTTACTTATAAGGTATCCCAAATCAGGGTAGAGGATTTAAGCCCAAACAAAGAACCAAAATGTAAAGCATACAAGTCAACCAAAGAAAGCAAGTAAAGGTGATCTAGCCCTAAGGTAACCCCACTTTTAAGTTATTCCCTAGCAGAGTCACCACTTCTGTAACATGGTGGGAGAACTGACTTGAGTGTTTTGTGTTTGATCGCAATTGTGCCGATAGCAAGAGTCGCCACCGACTTTTGTTTTATCCAAAAGAAAAGGCTGAAAAGAACAGGAAATACCTTTAGAGATGTTTTCTTGAGTTCGGGGGAGGGGGGGGGGGGGGGGGTAGGTTATGAAAAGGGAAGGTATTAGCATCCTTTTCATCTTTAGTTATCTACGGGCTCTTAGTTGCTTGCTAGATCACTTGCTTTTGTTTGAAAGTGTTCTTGTGGTATGGTATTTTTTGAAAGTATTTTGAAAATGTCTTTGTAATGGTTCTCGTATCTATAAGAACGCATACAAAAAGCTTTGTCTTTTGAAAATGTTTCAAGATGTAAGTGTTGGTGTAAAAAATGTTTTATTGTGAGCAAGCGAGCAACTAGGAGCATCCTACCTACTAAAAAGGTCTTAAATGTTCTTTTCCTCCTCCTTTAGATATGCTTATCTTACCATTGATTTGGTAAGAAGCCCCATCGTTAGAGGTGAAGGGGAAGGCGCGGGTCAATCGTACAACCATAGAAGGCAACTTGTGAGACACTTTAGCAATTTTTCGCAAGGGACTAGATCGTTTTATCGAAGGCAACATCGAGGGACATCGAGAGACTACGATCTTTTTTTATCGAAGGGTCTTTTGCTAAAGCGTACCATATTCGAGGGACATGACTGTTTTTCCGAGGCAACAACCGAGGTTACCCTAGAGGTGCACATTTGAAAAGTGTGTTCGATTCAAGTTAATTTTGTCTTTGATTAGGGTTATCTAGCAATTGATTTATATCTTTCCATGCATGCCTAATTACTATACAATATAAGGAAAACAGTAAATTGCGAAAATTAAAATTCTACGCTATTACAGAGCTTTCGGGAATGGGGATACAAATTCGCAAATGGGGATGGATCAATGCGATTAAAAGTCCAAATAGGCAATCAATACAACCAAATTGATTCTAGCAATTAATTGAAACTACAACAAATCTATGAAGTAAAAATTAATTAACAAAATAAAAATATGAAAATAAAATTCTAGTTATTTGCTTGAAAAAGTATGGAAAGAAAAATAAAATTCTATTCTATTAAAGAAAATATTTAACTAAAGAAATTAAATCAAATGTATATTTTTTAGTCTTTTAGTATTTTTTATTATGAAGAATTTAAACAAAACAAATTAAGACTAAAGAAAAAAAAAGTTAATTAATAAAATTATTTACAATTTTTTTTCTCTTAAATTAAAATTTAGAACTAAGTTATAAAAATTATCTAACAAAACTTCATGAGTTATTAAATTAAAACAAATAAAATCAAAACTAACAAAACAAAGTAAAATGGTAGTGTTAAACCGACTATGGGTGTGTGAGGTAGAAATCTGGATGGGCCAGAAAAGAATTGTAAAGCCCAAAGTTATTTATTAAAAATAAGGAAAAGTATGTGTTTAAGAAAAAATACAAAAAAAAAGAAAAAAAACACCCTCCAGAACTCGAACTCAGAACACCACGCTTCCAAACCAACACTCAAACCACTATGCTATTCTGCTTCATTCATTATTAATATGACTTAATTGAAGTATAAGGGAAAAATGATAATTGAATGAGCAAGCAGCCCAATGGGCTGACCCGATTTGGAATTTGAAGAGAAAGGGTTTTGTAACCCTACACATGATGAAACGTGCCGCTTAGCCACTATTATAGGAAAAGGAGAAAACAGATTTCAGTGTTATCTCCAACAAAAGAACGATAAAAGGAAAATGGGTTGAAACTAAACACAATCCTCTTCCTCTCTCAGCAACATCACTGCAAACAAGAAACTTGGTGGCGACTCACTTCTCTTCCTTGTCGCTACGACCACAATGCTATCGTCTCAAATATGAAAGTCTCTTCACCTGATGCGTATTCTTCTCTCACTGTTATCACTCATCGAATCAGATCTAAGCTAGCCCTAGGTACACCTTTCCGTCTCTCCTCCTTTCATGGTATTTTTCTACTTCGTTATGTTTTTTCTTTTGTGATAATTATGCATTTGTTGTTGTGGAAGAGATGTAGGTTATTGATGATTGAAGGTTAATAAGGTGATGGTATTGTTATTTGAAAGAGGGGGTATGAACGATTTACTTGTGAGGAAGACAGAGAGGTTCTGGTTTGGGGATTTTGCGGTGACTGTTTGGAGGGCAGAAAGATTTGGTTGTACTGTACATTTTTTGGATTTTTACTGTATTACTTACTGTGTGTTTTTTTCTAACATGGTGCTTATGAGAATGACAGTAAAAACCAAACAAATAACATGTTTATGAGGCAGGAAAGGGAGACTTACAGAGGTTGTTGATTGTTGTTACAATGACTCCACGCTTTCTTTAACAGGGAAGTAGATTTCTGTGAACCTTCGTTGGACTTTCTGTATTTCTGAATAGACACTTTTATGAAGGGTTATGTCTTGAAGAAAATGATGACAAAAAAAGGAATTTCTATGATGCTTGGCCTTTTACAGAACTATTTATGTATGTAGTTTGGTTGCTGTAAAATTGCTTTGTTATTTATTTCTTTTCTCTTCTGATAGCAGCCCCAAAACCATGACATTTTGTTGTGTTACTGTCTTCTTATATTAACATGAGGAAACAACCTTTGGGGGGAAAAGGATATGGATTTTTGAACAAAATTGTTATGCTGCTTTGCTCCTTTTTGTTGCAGTTTTCTTATTTACCAATTTTATGCAATTGCTGGACAATTTTTCTTGGTATAGGTTTGGGCAGTAATGCAGGCTACATTGCAGTCTGCTTCTTGATAGTATTTTATTTTCTTATGTTTTGTTTTGTTTACAGTAATGCAAGCTGTTTTTCTCCCTCTTTTTTTACATTATTTTTCTTTGTGAACCAAAAAGAAAAAATATATATTTTTGTGATTTGCAATGAAAATATTGCATTGGGCCAATGATTAGAAATTGATTGGAAAAGATAAATGAGACCTTTGTTGGGCTTTGGAAAATGATTTAATGGTGAATTCCTTAAACCGCACACTGATTCTTTGAGCAAACCCTAATGATGAGAAGAAAAATTCTTAACCATTAGTTCTTGAATTTTCACATGTTAGCTAATTTTTCTTTTCTTGTTTCATGGGCATGAGGGTTGGATAGCAAGCGAGGTTGAAAGGCGAAGGAGCCATGGTGAGGAGTGGATGATTTTCTTGAAGATGAAGCAAGAGAAGATTGAAGAAGCAATATTTTTTTTTGTAAACAAAACACTTGTAGTTTGTATTGTAACTTGTAACTTTGTAACATAAATTGATGGAACTTGAAGTTTGTAAATATCTTGTAGTAATGTAACAACTTTGAATGATTTGCGAGATAGAAACTCGAAATTTCCTCATGTAAACTCATTTGTCTCAAAAGGTTGAAGGAAATTGACACATAAGTGAATCAACGCAATTTTGAACATGTATTGAGTGAAGTTTGTTTGATAATATTGAATATGTTTTGAACATTGTATACCCTCTTGATTCCATAAAACTTGCACTCAAAATGGAATCCGCATGCCATGCTCGATTCAAATGGAACTTCATTGCCAAACCTGAATTCTATCTCTTGATGATAAAACAATATACTTTAAGAATATTCATCAATATTGTAAAAATTATCTACTTCAACATGAGAATCATAGTCCTGAGAAAACAATTGTGGTATGAATTGAAATTAAGAGTTAAGAACATTCGAAATCAAGCAAATAACCTCTGATGATTCGACAACTTTCAAGGTCTTCTAAACACAATTTCCTTTGATCTTTGAAGAGAAACTCATAAACGACCTCACTTATGACTATATGCAGAAATAATCGTCTCAAGATCCTGGAAATTGAGGAAATCACAATTCTTAGAAGTCGGACGACAGTTACTTAAGATTAGGTCAAAGTCCATGAAGCGACCTCTAAAGTATTCGAATTTTGGTGATCTTCCGCACGCAATCAGATCTTGATTTGTGAAGAGAAATTGGAGATGACGTCAAGGAGAGTCATATGCAAAAAGAACCGATCAAAATTATCGAATAAAAAATAAGCTACAATCGTTTGAACTTGATCTCGCAAAGATCGATTTTTGGGTCAATGGAGTCATTTTCAGTCATCTGAACCATTGACTGAGCAAACTTGCAATGCGAGGTTTGAAACTTGGCACGAACATACGTGAGGAGACATGAAGATCTATGAAGACCATTTGAAACCTTAGAGACTCAAATTTCTTTAGGAAATAACAAAGCCTAAATGTTGACTTACTGACTAGGAAGAGAATCTGTCTCATCAACTTTTAAGCCAAATTGAGTATTCGAGAAACCCTAGGATAGTATCTTGAATGAAAACAGGAGGGAAATTTTGGGGTACAACACCTACTATAATAGTTATGTTACCTTTGGTGATGGTGCTAGATGTAAAATCAATGATATAATAAAATTGGTTAGTCCACGTTTCCATTGTCTTGATGATGTGTTGCTGGTAGAAGGATTGACTGCAAACTTGATCAATATAAGTCAAATATGTGATCAAGGTCTGAATGTGAACTCCAATCAGTCTGAATGCATTATTTCTAGCAAAATTCAAGAGGTGTTAATGAAAGGAACGAGATCCAATGGAAATTGTTACTTGTGGATATCTCAAAACTAAAGCCATCCCTTAACATGTTTGATATCCAAGGTTGATGTGACTAAGTTATGGCACCAGAAACTTGGTCATCTCAACCTTAAGAGTATGGGAAAGATCATATTTTAATATGCCATTAGGAGATTTCCTAAACTAAAGATAGAATAAGGGCAAATTTGTGGTGAATGTCAAGTAGGAAAGCAGACCAAGATGTCCTACAAGAAGCTTCAGCATCTTGCTACCACCAAAGTTTTAGAATTACTTCATTTGGACTTCATGGTGCCTATGTAAGTTAAAGTTATTGGTGGGAAAATATATGTCTTTTTGTTTGTGAATTATTTCTCAAGGTACACTTGGTTTAAATTCATTATAGAAAAATCTGATACTTTTGATGTCTTGAAAGAGCTATGTTAACAACACCAAAGAGAAATGGGGAGTGGGATAGTGAGGATAATAAGTGACCATAATAAAGATTTTAAAAACTCTAAGTTATCTAATTTTTGTTTGTCTAAATGGATTTGTCATTAATTCTTATCACCTATCACGCCTCAATGAAATAGAGTGGTTCATAGAAAAAATAGGACCTTGCAAGAGTCAACTAGAGTTATGTTGCATGCTAAGAATCTTCCTTGCTAGTTATGGGATAAATCTATGAATATAACATGTCACATTCACAATCTTGCAACCATAAGACCTAGAACTAAAGAAACTAAGTATGAGATTTTAAAAGGAAGAAAACTAATTATTAAATTCTCCCATGTATTTGGTAGCAAGTGCTACATCTTGACAGATCATGAGAAAAAAATAAAGATGGATCCCAGGAGGGATGATGGAATTTTCTTAGGATATTCTATCAATAGAATATCATTCATGGTATATAGTAAATGTAAAAATACAATTATGGAGTCTATAAATATTATCATTGATGATACACCTAGTTGTACCCAAATTTTTTCCCTTAAGATTCCTCTATCATCTCATATAAATTACAACAAGATCACACTAGGGTTTGGTTATTCTCCCTATCTTTAGGTTTGCTCATGAGAAATAAACAAGCACCTTGATTTGTATATTGTGATCATATATGTTTTGTATTGATTAACTTTTAACTAACAAATGCAATGAATTTTTGCTCTAATTTATGATACTATAGGTGAGGGCACAACACATTTCATCAGGTTGATTTATAGGTTCATGAATTTATTTCCATGCATTCTTCAAAAAAGCTTCATTAAGACTCAAGCTTCATCATTGAATATGCTTTAAAGTGACATCATGATAAGGTCTAATATGATTCATCATGTCTCAATTTGTCAAAAAAATTTAAAAGATGCAAGATTCGATTGAAGAAGTTTGACCTAATTGGACAAGTTCTTGATTCCTTGATCACGAGTGCACAACTCTCTCAATTATTAACATTTGGAGGTGATTTTTGTTGCTATGGTTTCCTATTATCATTAAAAACAACTTTTATTCACATGGCAAAAGTAATTATGCAAGAAAGCTTGTCAAAATTGAAAGGGGTTTCCAAGTCATTTTGGTGCTCTAGGAGCTAGGGTTTTGGACTTCTAAGGGCTATATCTTGCTTGTCTTATGATATTTTTGAGTGGTTCCAAAGATATGCTTCTCTCTAAAGGGTTATAAACAAATCACTTCAAAAGCTTCAAGAAATTTTATGTGGAAGATGCCTAATGATGAAGAAAGATTACATGTCCTCTAAATAGGCCATCAAATTCCCTTATGTGACTTCAAAAGATCATAACTTGGTTAATTTTTATCTCCTTAAGCCCATTAATTATCCAAAATTATCTTAAGGATGTGAACTTCAACTCTTTTTTATGTGAAAAGCTTAAAAATGAGTGGAAGATGCCCTAAGCATTCAAAAGATTATAGGTCATCTCATGAATTTTCACCAATTTTTCAAGGCCATAACGTTTTCAATACTTGGTATTTTTGAGTGGTTCAAGTTTCACAATGCTCTTTAGGAAGTCTACTTTAAACTAGCATCATTTTTAAAAGCAAGATTTTGGAGTAAGGCCTTGTTTGAACCCAAAATATTATAGGTCACCTTTGAAGAAAAACTTAGAATTTCTCTAAGTACAAAAAGTCAGCATCTTTTTCTCAACTTTTACTCATCACAACTTTTAGCTCAAGCATCCAATTGATCTCATTCTTGGCACATTGAAAAGATTGTGACCCTATCTTTCAAATTCTTCAAGAATTATGCCCTAAGACCCCATGAGCTATGAACACCATGGGTTCAAAGTAGGTACCTTGAAACTGAAGATTTCTCCAAAGTCAGAATTTGAAATCCATATTGTGCCCTCTAAACACAAAGTTTTCACGCGTTTTTTCTTCTAATCTTGTTTAGAAACATTCCAAAATCATTTAGAATTATAAAACACGTGATTTGGATGAGTTTTGATGCTAAACAAGTCATACATTATTCATGCTTCAGGTTCACATGAATTCACTCAATTACACTCTCATTCACAGGCTTAAGCATTGCCTCATCCTCTCCTATAAATAAGATGCATATTCCACCTATTTTCACAAGCTTTTGATAGCCAATTGACCCTTGTTCAGATCCCACACGAACTATGAATTTGAATTTCTAATTTCTTGAATTCTCACTCCAAAACACCAAAAGCTCCATTCATTTAGCTTCATTGAACTCCTATGAAGCTAACCATACTCTTACCTTTAAGAATTGTGACCTATACTGATCTACAGAAGTCTACTTCGTTCAGGTAGATTTCTTGGTCAAATCGATCCAAATAAAAGACTAATCTACTCTCCTCATCCTTCTAATTCTCGTGCTTTTTACAATTTGTAATTTCTAAAATTCTGGCTGCAGATACTCAATGTCACAGTCAATGTTATGACACCGTATCTGACTTTCTATAAGACAGTAAATACAAAAACAGTAAAGAACACAGTCAATTGTTTACCCAGTTCAGTGTGAAACAACACCTACTCTGGGGGCTACCAAGCCAGGGAGGAAATCCACTATAAGAGATATTAATTCAGGAATAAACCAACCAGTTTATCTCCTTCACTTAAGACCTACCCAATGCAACTTCAATCTAAGTTCTACTTAAACCTGAGTTCCTACTCACTCCCCCTCAATCACAGCAGTGATACTTAAAACAATTGACTAATGAATTAATGAAGACACTCTTCAAAACATACACTTGATTATGCTTCACAGCTTTTTAATCAAGTAACACAAACACTCTTGCTTCACAGCTTTGAGTGATACATAAACCTAACTTGACTTTGCTTCAAAGCTTTAGTCAAGAGACACAAAACACTCTTGCTTCAAAGCTTTGAGTGGTACAAAAACCCTTAAAAACAAAACCTATTCCAAGTCACTTATCACAATGATAATTGCTTGGATTACAGCAGTTTAAAACTATACAGTTTCTGATTGATCTTCAGTCCAAAGAGATATTTTCCAAACAGCAGACCTGTTGAATATATAGAAGTTGTTTCTTCAGTTAGGTTTTCCACAAAAAGCTAGGGTTAATTAGGTTTAACCATAAGACTTGGTCACAAGACTTTATCAACCAGTTTAGGGTTGAGCTAGGTTAACCCAAAGACAACGGGAGATTCTGTTCTGGAAGGAATGAGCCAACTTCCTGAAAAATCTCAGAATTAACCAAACTGCACTACTGTTAGATCAGTACTGGATGTCTTAACATTTGTTATGACATCAGAATTCCTGTTTACTGAGAAGACCATAAATGTGATCTTTTTGCAAAATGCTCAGATACACACTCATAAACAGCAGTACCTGTATGCCATTATTTTTCTGCAAAGGTACCTAATAAACCAGTACCTAATAAATCAGAATGTTATGACATTAGTCATGACATTCACATGCCTGGTTTTACCAAAAATGCATGCCAATAACTAAACACCTACAAACTCCCCCTTTGGCAGATTTTTGGCTAAAGCCCCTAAGCAATCAGAGAATAGATAGCAGCAGAATAAATGTGACTGCAGAAAAATATAGTGTCTATCAAGTAATTAACCACAGAATATCTCCCCCTCTTTAGCCACAAATGGGCCAAAGATACATGTACTTAAATGTTTATACAGTCATCCAGAAAAAATAATAAAAACAACAACTAAAATCTGAAGACACTTGCATCAATAACATCAACATCAGGCTTGACAATTCCACCAGACTTTAAGCATTGTCCCCTTCAGAGGAGCTACTTTCTTCAGCAGCACCCTCTTCCCTTCTGTTTCCTTCAGCCTCCTCCTGTTCTAATTTGGCAATTAGGTTTTCTAGAGTCTTTTTCCTGGTCTCCAGCTCTTTGCAGGTCTCTTTCAATACAGCTATAACATCAGATGTCTTGGACTGAGTTTTTGCAGATGATGTCTCAGCTGATGTTATGACAATGTCAGGAACATGAGATCCCTGAAACAGCTTGTAGTGTAACCCAAGAGCAGGAGCTCTTTTGCAAGCAGTGTCTCTTTCCACCAGGATATCAGGGTACTGAGCAAGAATGATTCCACATAGGAGGGAGGGAAAGGCAATTGGGCCTTTAACAGCATAGCTACCAGCATGTTTTAAGGTTTGATCAAAAATGTACCTGCCATAGTCAAATTCAGTCTTGGTACCAACAGCATAAATGAATCTCCCCAATCCTGTAGAGATGGTTGATTTATGGTTTGTAGGGACCCAGTTGGCTGCACCAATCTTGTGCAGGATGGCAAATTTCATGCTCAGTTTGCTGGCATTCAGCTTGCCTTTCAAGGGCCAGCACTTGACTTGTCTTGCTGTGATGGTTTGGCATACTTCATTGTCAGTGACTTCCAGTTCAGGGCAATCCTCATTTGATCTTTCAAGAAATTTGTTAATTTCTGATGGAGAGAAATTAACCCTTCTTCCTCTAACATAAACACATTCAAAGTCAGCTGACCTTCCATCAGACAAGTTCACTATAAATTCCTTGACCAGATTTTCAAAGCACTTGGTAAATTTTACCACAGTCTTCATTAGACCAGCAGCTTTGATCAGGTCCATGATTTCCTTGCAATCCATGGCACCATTGTTTAGTTCTCTTTCTAAAGTTATTCTCTTTAAGCAAACATACTTCCATCTGTTGGCATTGTCAGGGTGGTGAAAAGAGATGTTGTCTGTTGGGACTTCAGGAACTCTAGCCATTTCGCTGGAAGGGAGTTTCCTTCTGATAGGAATGTCTTCAGCATTAATTTCAAACTCTGATTCCTCATCAGAATCAGAAGACTCAGGTTCTTTTCTCTTCTTTGTAATTGGTTGTTTAGCAGGTTTTGAGAGACTCCCAATATGCACTTGGGCTTTCACCTTCCCTTTGGACATTCCAGTCTTCACAGTACCAGTCTTCCTTTCAGACCTGGTTTTCTTATCAGCAGGTTTCTCTTTGTTCAGACCTTTTGCAACATCTTGATTGCCCTTCCTGTTCATCATTCTCCTAGCTATGCTAGGGTTGATATTTGCAATCAGGTCATTGTCTGAGTATTCCTCATCCACGTCAATAACAGGTGGTTCAACATTCTTCTCTGAAGGGTTCTGAATGTCATCCAGGTTTTCAGATGGTTTTTGAATGTTGTCATCTGGTGTCTCAACATTCTCAGAGACATCTGAATTTGCTTCAACATTTGGGCTTGCTGATTCTTGATTTAATGGAACAGAAATCCCCAGTACAGAGTGGTTCTCACTCAGGATTCTTGTAACAAGCCTAGCTATTTCTTGGTGTACATGAGCTGATCCTTCCCTATTAGGTACAAAAGATGAAGGTTGAGAGGGATTACCGGAAGACGTCGCCTGAGACCTTCCTGCATGCCTTGTTCTCAGCTTTTTGACCTTGGAAGGGTTAGTTTCTATTTCTGAGAGGAGTAATCTCCAGGACTTCAGAATCCATGCATGAGGTGATTGCTCGAGAATCTTGATCAGATGATGAAGATGAAACGGTTGTCTTGGATGAGGATGAAGTTTGAGACATTTTGATTGACTTGGAAAACCAGTAGCAACTAGGGAGAAAAATTTGAATGAGAGAAAAAAAGATGTTGCAAAGTCGAGAGTGGAAGGAGGCAAATGTGTGTCTATTCAACTTCTTAGTAATTTTGAAAGAATTTGGGAAATATATGATTAACCCACTTAAAATAGACTTAACAAAAATAACTCCTTCAACCCTTGTTTTGAGCAAAATTAATTGCTATAATTTCTCATGTTGGCAAATACCCATCTTCCCCCTCAAGTTTTCAAGTTGATCTGCATCAAGAGCCTTGGTAAAAATGTCAGCCAGTTGTAGCTTAATGACACCATGTTCCAGTTTAATTGTCTTCTCCTCTACAAGGTCTCTGATAAAGTAATTTTTAAGGTCAATGTGCTTGGTCCTGCTATGCTGAATAGGGTTCTTGGAAATATTAATTGTATTCAGATTGTCACAATACAATGTCACAACATCTTGTGAGACATTATACTCAGCGAGCATCTGTTTTGTCCAGATTGTTTGAGAACAGCTACTACCAGCTGCAACTATTTCCGCACAAAGTTGAAAAGGAATTCTTTTGACATGAATCATAGCTCTGGAAGATTCCTGTATGATCCTATTTGTCCTTCTGCCAACTCCATTTTGTTGAGGAGTTATAGGAGAAGAGAATTCATGACTAATTCCTTCTGAGAAACAGAACTTATTAAACTTGTTGTTTCCAAATTCCTTGTCATGATCACTTCTGATTCTGACAATACACCCTTCTTTTTGAGTTCTTTTGCACAGTTCTTTAACAACTTCAAAGTTATTCACCACATCATAGACATATCTCTTTTCACCAAGCCTTTCCACTTGATGTTCACCATAAACCCTCCCTTTATCAATTTGCAGTCTTGGAATCCTTCTGACTGCTTCCATAGAGATAGTCCTTTTCATTCTTCTTAGATGAAGATGGCCAAGTTTTTGGTGCCACAGTTTCACCTCTTTTTCTTCTTTGGCAATAGAACACATAGTGGAGTTATTAGTGTTCTCAGGCTGCCACAAGTAACAGTTGTCTTTAGATCTGATTCCTTTCATTACAACTTCTTGTTTTTCATTAATTACAAAGACATTCAGATTTTGAGAAGTTGACCTTGAATCCTAGATCACATAATTGACTGATACTAATGAGATTAGCAGTCAGGCCTTTTACCAATAGTACTTCATTCAGATTTGGAACTCCAGGGCAGTCCAAATTACCAACTCCTTTGATTTCACCTTTAGCACCATCTCCAAAGGTCACATAACTAGTGGTGTGAGGTTTAACATGATTGAGAATGTTCTTGATTCCAGTCATGTGCTTAGAACACCCACTATCAAAGTACCAGTCTTCCTTTGCAGAGACTCTCAGGGAAGTGTGGGCTATCAAGGCAGTAGCCTTTTTCTTCCATTGAGGAGTATGTGGTACCCTGTTAGCCTTAGGTTTGACACCTGGGTTCTGATTAGGGTATCCATACAATCTGAAGCAGAAAGGCTTTATGTGACCAAACCTCCCACAATGGTGACATCTCCATCTTTGGTACTTTTTCTTCATATTTTTCTGTTCCCGATGTTGAGTGTTATGTTGTGACATCTGCTTTGACCTTTGTTTATCAGACCTGATCTTCTTGTCGGCACCAGGTTTCTTTGCTTCCACAAATCCTAGTCCAGACTTGTTTCCCATATTTTGTCCAACCTGAAGGATTTCTTCCAATTTGTCAGTTCTATTTGTCAGCATCTTGACAGATTTGGTCATCTGGTTCAGTTTTGAGTTCAGCATTTGAACTTCCCCTTCTAGATGACTTATAGTTTCAAGGTCTGCCCTTTTTTCAGCCTCCAGTTTTATGATGAGTTTTGTTTGTTTCTCATTCTGCACACAGACTTCAGTACTTCTGATACACAATTTCTTGTAAGTATCAGACAGTTCTTTAAATGTCACTTCCTCATCACTAGTGTCACTTTCAGAGGAACAAACACCAGTTAGTGCAGTAACTAGTTTGGCAGATTCTTCTTCAGAATTACTTTCCGAATCACAGTCAGACCAGGTAACAGTCATTCCTTTCTTTTGTTTCTTAAGAAAGGTAGGACATTTAGCTCGAATATGCCCATATCCTTCACAACCATGGCATTGAATTCCTCTGCCTTGATTTCCCTTCTCTTCTGACCTTGGTCTTCTGCTGGAACTGTCAATGTCAGATGGGATGTTATGAACATTAGACCTTGACTTTGGATCTATTCTTTTGATGAGTTTGTTGAATTGTCTTCCAAGCATGGCTATAGCTTCTGAAATATTTTCTTCTTCATCCTCCTTGTTTTCATCTTCAGTGTTGGATACAAGTGCTATGCTCTTATTCTTTTTGTCAACATTTTCAGTGATCCCCATCTCAAAATTCTGAAGAGACCCAATGAGTTCATCCACTTTCAACTTGCTGATATCCTGGGCTTCCTCTATAGCAGTTACCTTCATTGCAAATCTTTTAGGCAAGGATCTGAGAATCTTTCTCACCAGTTTTTCTTCTGACATCTTTTCTCCCAATGCTCCTGAGGTGTTGGCAATCTCCAAGATGTTCATGTGAAACTCATGAATGGTTTCATCTTCCATCATTTTTAGATTCTCAAACTTGGTAGTCAGCATCTGAAGCCTTGACATTTTTACTTTGGAAGTGCCCTCATGGGTAGTTTTGAGAGTGTCCCAAACTTCCTTGGCCAATTCATATTGATGTACTAGTCTGAATATGTTTCTATCAATTCCATTGAACAAGGCATTTAAAGCTTTGGAATTTCCCAGGGCTAACTCATCTTCTTCTTTACTCCATTCTTCCTCAGGCTTCAGACTGATTGTCCCATCTTTCTCAGTTATGGTGGGATGGTTCCATCCTCTGTCAGCAGCTCTCCAGGCCTTTTTGTCCAGAGATTTTAAGAAGGTAATGATACTAGGTTTCCAGTAGTCATAATTTGTTCCATCCAGAATGGGTGGTCTATTTCCAAAAACTCCTTCTTTGTCCATAGTGCCAGAAAGTGATATCCCTAGATCTCACCCAGTAATACAGGCAGGGTGCCTGCTCTGATTCCAATTGAAATTCTGGCTGCAGATACTCAATGTCACAGTCAATGTTATGACACCGTATCTGACTTTCTATAAGACAGTAAATACAAAAACAGTAAAGAACACAGTCAATTGTTTACCCAGTTCAGTGTGAAACAACACCTACTCTGGGGGCTACCAAGCCAGGGAGGAAATCCACTATAAGAGATATTAATTCATGAATAAACCAACCATTTTATCTCCTTCACTTAAGACCTACCCAATGCAACTTCAATCTAAGTTCTACTTAAACCTGAGTTCCTACTCACTCCCCCTCAATCACAGCAGTGATACTTAAAACAATTGACTAATGAATTAATGAAGACACTCTTCAAAACATACACTTGATTATGCTTCACAGCTTTTTAATCAAGTAACACAAACACTCTTGCTTCACAGCTTTGAGTGATACATAAACCTAACTTGACTTTGCTTCAAAGCTTTAGTCAAGAGACACAAAACACTCTTGCTTCAAAGCTTTGAGTGGTACAAAAACCCTTACAAACAAAACCTATTCCAAGTCACTTATCACAATGATAATTGCTTGGATTACAGCAGTTTAAAACTATACAGTTTCTGATTGATCTTCAGTCCAAAGAGATATTTTCCAAACAACAGACCTGTTGAATATATAGCAGCTGTTTCTTCAGTTAGGTTTTCCACAAAAAGCTAGGGTTAATTAGGTTTAACCATAAGACTTGGTCACAAGACTTTATCAACCAGTTTAGGGTTGAGCTAGGTTAACCCAAAGACAACGGGAGATTCTGTTCTGGAAGGAATGAGCCAACTTCCTGAAAAATCTCAGAATTAACCAAACTGTACTACTGTTAGATCAGTACTGGATGTCTTAACATTTGTTATGACATCAGAATTCCTGTTTACTGAGAAGACCATAAATGTGATCTTTTTGCAAAATGCTCAGATACACACTCATAAACAGCAGTACCTGTATGCCACTATTTTTCTGCAAAGGTACCTAATAAACCAGTACCTAATAAATCAGAATGTTATGACATTAGTCATGACATTCACATGCCTGGTTTTACCAAAAATGCATGCCAATAACTAAACACCTACAATTTCATTGAGATTTGAGTGAGATATTCCAGAATTACGTGATCGCTATTATTTCTTCATTTTCTCAATTTAAACCTTGTTCATTTTATATAAATTTGGTGCGATGGCACCATTAGAATTGTCTTGAAGAGACGAATCTAATGGTACCAGTCTGGTTTGCTAAATTTACAGTTTGGGGAATTTGATTTGAGGTTGGCTGGAGGTTCTTCAACTAATCACGTTTAGCCACGTTTTTTGTTTTGAAATAAATTAGGTGTTCCGCTTTAATATGCGCACGTGTTGTGAGCCCTCAGATCTGATTAGTTTATTGAGTAAGACTCCATTCAATGTGCCACATTTTAAGTTATTTTTATTTAACAATAAATGATTAGATGTGATATCCAATAATGTCCATGACATGCACAGTGCGCCAGATTCACTGGATCTATTAATAACGCATTTTGACAATGATCAGATGGTCCACATTTTTTTATTTGTTATTTTATTTTGAGTTTTTATTTTAACTGATTTAAACTTCAAAAATTCATTTCTAACTCAAAAATTCTAAAAAAATTCCTAAAACTATTTTGGATTATTCTCTTTCTGATTTTTATTTTTTCACAATTTTATTTCATGATTTGATATTTTTTATAATTTTTTCACTTTAATTAACTTATTTTAATTGATTAAAAATATTTTTCTTAATTTTTAAATTCTGAAAAAATTATGGAGAGGTCCTTTGGCCTTTTGGCATTTTTTGATAACCTTGTTTTATTTTTATTTCAAACTTTATCATTTTTTTTACCATTTTTGGTTTGTTTTACTTATTTATTTTATTTTTAAAAAAATGGTTTCTAATTCTAAAAGTTTATAAAAAAAATTTCAACCTTTATAAATTCATGTTTGACCTTTGGCTATTTTTTGGGACTTTTATTTGATATTTTAATACACTTTGAGTTATTTATCAATTATTCTCTTTTTATTAGCAACTTTAATTTTGTTTTTTTAAATTTTTTTAAATTTTTAAATTTTTTTTTTGTTTTGACCTGGATTTCATTTGGTGATAAATTCCTTAACCTCATTGGATCTTGGGTGTTGATAGGTTGAGAAACAAAATCCACCAAAATGGATGAATGATGTTGATGAGATTTGAAACCCTAATTTCATACAATGCATCCCCTCCCTCTTCATCTCATCCTCTTCTCACTTGTGTTATATGCTGTTAGATGATGATCTACATATCATCTCTCCAAACATATGACACATAGATTACTATTAACTGGCCTCAAAATTGGTGCGACTTCTACATAAGTCCACTTAAGATTACTTAACATAGCGCTAAATTTTGTCCCGATTCGAGAAATGATCATTCGTGGCCCAAAACTATATTTGCAAGCCCAATTATGTTTAATTTGAAACCTTTGATCCAATAACCTTGAGATTCATTGTTAGGAGGATTTAGTCTTATCAATCCTCTAATGAATCTTCATAAATTTTGGACTAAGCGAACAATTTAAACATCGTTGATCATTTATTGTTGTCTTGAGGTTTTGAAATGAATGATATACTTGCCAAAAAGAAAATGAAACTTGTTGTTGAGAGGCTTTGATTTTATCAATCTTCCAATGAGTTTTCAAATCCAAGTTTCAAGATGGTCATTCAACTAACCTCTAATTTCTAACTCATTAACAATTGACTTTTATTTTTATGCTTTTACTTTATGCTTTTACTTTAAGCACCATTTATTTTAGCATTTAAATTTCATGCTATTTTCATCTTTGCTCACTTGAGCATTTATCTTCATGTCATTTTTATTTTGCTCACTTGAGCTTTCATTTTCTTTTTGAAGATACTTAATAACCAACTTGAACAATAAAATAATTTAAGGTTACTTGGACTATTTGGTTACTATCCTTGGCATTTTGGAGTTATGGACTTCTTGTACTTAGGATTAGAGACCTTGACTACCTTGAGACCTTGGTGACTTCTATTGTTATTTTGTCTGGAGTTCTTGGGGTTTATCCCAAGACACTGGGTTGTTTATTTTTTTTTTGTGCAGGTTATTTTGGTTACATGCTTTGTCTGTAATTGGGAATTCATCTGTATACAACTGTTACTCTGCCCAATTTTTATGAAGACTTAATGCATTTGAAGTTTGGTATTCTTAAGAGGTTTAGTATCTTTGCTTGCTTAATTTCAATCCTAAGGGTGGGAATTCTATATTGACTCATTATGTCAAGTGTTGGCTTCTTGTTGGTTAGACGGTTCTTTTCCCTAGCTTTTACCTTATGCTTTAGGATCCTCCCTTCATCTCCTCCCATCTTCTTTAATTTTAAAAATCTTCTCCCACCTTTTCAAAACTATTCTTGTTTTCTAAGCTTGAACCGCTTTCACAATAAACTTGGACTTATGTCCATGCATTTTCAAAAATATTTTCTTAATCAAACTTTAACCAACTTAATAATACTTTGACATTTTTTTGTGAGAAGACTAAAAGTCAATCAATATCATTCAAACTATTTAGCCATTTTGGCTTATCATCTTAAAATTTTCTCAAAATAATAGAATCTTGCCAATCTTTGTAGTGATGAGAGCTACTATACTTCTACGATATATAGTGAAGGGAGATATTTTTAACTTAGGTGTTGAGTGAGGCTTTGTTGATTTTAAAATCCGAGCCGTATCCTCCACTTTGAGATGACGCAAATTCTCCTTTCTCATAATCGTGGCTAGTAAGTATGTTCTTCCACTCTGATACGACGATAATGTCTTGTCTCTTAAAATTAACCAACACACTTGTGTTTTAAATTTTTTAAAGGTGAACTACGAGTACCCTGATCCCCTAATGCACAGAAGAGGGTATGTAGACACTAAAGGTTCGTAACCGAGGCGGGTGAAAAAATTGTAAAAAAATACTTCTTTTCTCATCCCCGCCATCTATTTTTATACAACTCTTATAGCCAAAATACACAAATTTACAAAGGGGGCTCCTGCGGAGTACCGTAGATGTTTAGGGTGCTAATAGCTTCCCTATGCATAACCAACCCCCGAACTTAGATTCTCTCTCGCTCTTTTTGGGTTATTTGCTCTTTTCCCATTCCTTTGGAAATAATAAAGCATGGTGGAAATTTTTATTTGATTTGTGCAAGTTAAGTCAATTCAATGGCCCAGTATCAACATTTCTACCTCTACAGAAAAATGGCGACTTTACTAGGGAATGATCGACCAATTGCTCGTCCATCCCTAAGTGGGTTGAACTTATCTTTGTTTATCTGTGTATGTGCTACTATTTATTGTATATTATATGTTGTATATATGTTTGTCTGGATTTTTTTGGTTTTCAGGGTACTTGGTAATTTCTCATAAGTCCTCTACCTGGACTTGGGAAAACTTAAGATAGGATGGGAGGTATATTCATGTTAACTTTAAGGGAGTAATCCCAAAAAAGGAGGAATGAGATCCTCCACTCAGGGGAGGCCCCTTTTACTATAGTGTCGTTTACCGAGTAATCAGGAAGACATGTTGCTTTAGACCCGGGAGCCTACTGAAACTGAGGACTGTAGAACCCTTAACCCATCTTATCCTTTTAGGTGTAGTGCATAAACTATGACGAAGTAATCCGGAAATGGTTGTAATGCAATACTACGCTTAGATGAGTTTTTCCTGAAAATATTACTAATTACCGAGTCAATCAGGATGTTGGTAATATCCAAAGGAAGGATGTAGACTCTAGGAACCTATTAGACCATCCTTATGGGTAATACCTTTGACTTAATGCTCCTGACATCGAACCTATGAACCCCATGTTTGTGATTTTGTGTGTGATTGTTGCATCATGCATTCATGCACCCATAAGCATCCTTTAAAATATTTTGGTTCAAGGGACTTAAAGTTTAGTTTTTGCGAATATCTCAGATACTTTTGACCATGAATTCTAGGAAAAGAAAGACTCGGAAGTACAGTTTCAAGAATCCTAAAATAGATGATTTAATAAGTCTGATTCACGAGATTGGAAGTTCTACAGATTTTCGGAAGAATTATGGATCCATCGTGTCTCTCATGAAGCTCGGGATGAATGAGGGTATTCTCCCGACTTTGGTCCAGTCCTATGATCCTATGTATTGATGTTTTACTTTCCATGATCATCAGTTGATGCCTACATTGGAGGAGTATTCTTATCTACTGGATTTACCTATTACCGATTGTGTTCCTTTCACTGGTTTAGAGGGGGAGCCAAAGTCTCATGAGATTGCTGTTATGGTTCATTTGGGGAAGTCTGAGATTGAGAACCCCATGACTACCAAAGGAGGAATTAGAGGATTACCTGCTCAGTTTTTATTAGAGAAAGCTCGTTATTTTGCTAGGATGAAGAGTATGGTTGCTTTTGAGGCCATCTTTGATGTGCTTGCTTATGAGTTGTTCTTATTTTTGAATGTCGACAACTTTGTGGATATCAATGCCATTAGGATCTTTTTGATTGGAAACCCAGTTCCTACATTATTAGGAGATGCTTATTACTCCATTCATCTTCTGGATTCCTATCATGGAGGGATGATCATTTTCTTCACGCCTTTGTTGTATCATTGGTTTATTTCTCACTTACCACGAGCCGATGCTTTCTGGGATATCAAGAAGGAACCTAGTTAGGCTCCAAAGATTATGGCCCTCACTCATTCAAACATTGTTTGGTATCATCAGGCTTATCATGATGTGGATATTGTCGATAGTTGTGGTAGTTTCCCCAATGTACCCCTTCTCTATACAAATGGAGGAATTAACTACAATCTCGTTCTTGCACGACGACTGCTTGGATATCCAATGAGAGACAAGCCAAATAGTATTCATCTGAGTGGTTTCTTTCTTAAAGAGTGAGAGGATCATTAGGAAGCTAAGTAGGAAATTTCAAAGGCTTGGTGCCATATTCACAGGAAGAGTAGAAAAGACTCAGGGCCTAGAGGAGCTGTTTCTTTGGAGCCTTATCTCCGGTGGGTAAAAGTGAGGGAAATTCAGTTGAAGATGCCATATTCGCGCGAGGAACCCATGCCTGATATGTTTGTGAAGACCACTCCTCTCCTTTTAGATGATTTGGAAGAGCTTCAGCTTGCCCTAGTCAGGATTCAGCAGGAGAAAGAGGCTTAGAAGAGTAAGTGTCAGACTTTAGAGATGTCCTACCGAGCAAACTTGAAAGATAAGGATGACCTAATTGAGATTCTTAAGAGTCATGTTGTATAGATGATGGGGAAGCAAGAGGATTTATTTTCCTCTAAAGCTCGATCAACACTTAGTCATTCATTTCTCGACTCTGGTGATTGGAAAATGGTTACCTACAGGTACACAGAAGAGAACAAGCAGTTAAAGGCTCAGATTGCAAGACTCACAGGGAAAGCGTCAGTGTATGGAGTGATCTACATCAACTTTGCTTTTTCAGGATTTTAGATTTTATCTCTTCTTGTACTTGGGATTGTTGAAACTTGTACTAAAAGTTGTAATTCACTTTAAAGTTATTATAATGAGATTTTTCAGTATTTCAAAATGTGTTAGTACTTTAGTATTTTCAAATTGCCTATAATTCTTTGAGTCCCTTGAAATATTAATAATAATAAAATAAATCATGTGTATTGTATATCACTTATCATCTTGTACATATTTCTTGCATTTCTATTCATACCCAGGTGTCTTACTAAGTTGCTCTACTTCGTTCAGCAAGTTGTCTCACCGGTACAATACTCAGGCTAATTCCAGGAAGAAAATGGAGAATCTTGAACAAGAGAATCGCGAGCTGCACGAAGAAGTTTATGCTTTGAAGGTTGGTATAGCCAATCTGACTGATTTGATGAAACGTTGGTGGATGCTCAGAATCAGCCACTGCTTGCTCAGCCACAACAAACAACAATTGTTTTTGAAGGTCCATCAGTTCCCGTTTATGTTACCCTAATTATTGTTGCTCAGAATCGTATTACCCAGGGTTACCCATGGGGAATGCCTGAAAACTTCATGCCAGAAGGGTACAATCTTGATGCTCCAGTCGCTCCAGTTGTTCAAGTTGCTTCTACTCATGCACCTCCTGTGGTGCATGCTACTCCTTCTGCTAGAAATGAGATCCATTATACTGCCCCTCCTCCGGTGAATGCTATGTCGTTTGTTAATGATGAAGTTTTCCGTCATGTTCCTCCACCGAGTGAAAGTGTGGGTTTCTATGACCGATTGGATGACTTTCAAGACCAGTTCAATGAGATGCAGAAGTAAATGAAGGCCCTTGGAGGAAACAATTGTTTGGACAAAATGTCATTGAGCTCTGCATAGTTCCCAATATGAAGGTGCCAGCCAAATTTAAAGTGCCGAAATTTTAAAGGTACAAGGGCTACTCTTGCCCTCGTGACCACCTTGTGATGTATATCAAGAAAATGTCTTATCATACTGATGATCAATGTTTTCTCATTCATTTCTTCCAAGATAGTTTAACTGGTGCTGCTCTAAAGTGGTATATGAGTCTGGACAGTAGTAGTATCCGTACATTCAATGATCTGGGAGAAGCCTTCATCAAACAATACAAGTACAATATGTTCATGGCACCTCATCGTGACCAATTGAGGGCAATGGCTAAGAGAGACAAGGAGTCGTTCAAAGAATATGCGTAAAGATAGCGTGAGATAGCTTCCTAGGTGGTGCCACCTATGGGAGAACAAGAAATGACCAAGGTCTTCTTGAAAACCCTTAGATCATTTAATTATGAAAGGATGGTTGCCCGTGTGCCAAGTGATTTCACCGAAATGGTAAGCATGGGTGTTTGTTTGGAAGAGGCTGTTAGAGAAGGGTGCTTGATAAAAGATGAAGGGACAAAGAAGTCGTCGTATGGGTTCTCTCGAAAGAAATAAAGTGAAACGAATGGTGTTATTGGAGAAAGGAAGATTAGACCAACTAGAAGGCATCAACGGTACCAGTAACAAGTTGCTTCTATGAATCCAGTCGTCAATGTAGCTCCAACCACTATTGCCTATCAGAGACCATCCCCTTATGGAAATCAAGGGAAAAGTCAAAAGATAGAGGCTTTTGACTCTATTCCAATGAGCTATGCAGAGTTATTCCCGGCTTTGATTCAGAAGAAATTAGTTCAGACCAGGCTGCCCCCAGCTATACCATCACCTTTACCTTGGTATTTTAAGGCAGACCAGACATGTGCTTTTCATCAGGGAGCACCAGAGCATAATATTGAGAATTGTTATCCTTTGAAATCTGAAGTACAAAAGATGGTGAGATCTGTCCTTTTATCCTTTAAAGATGTTGGCCATAACTTGATAGATAATCCTTTGCCTAAGCATAGAGGAGCAAATGTTATAAATATGGTTGCTAGTTGTCTAGGGGACTTCCTAATTTTTGATATCAACATGGTTAGAGGATATTTGGTGAAGATGCATGCTGACCTCTGCGTGTTTAGTTACTATACGCACGACCATACTGGTTGTAGTATTTGCAATACAGATATCCAGGGATGTGATAAGATAAAAGCTGATCTTCAGGAAATGATGGTCGAGGTCCTCATTCATATAATTAGGCCTAGGTCTAAGTACGAAGAAGATGTGAATATGTTCTTCGAATGTCGTGGTGAGTTCAAGATTTTTGACGTGAAGTATATGAGTGATGATTTGGTGCAGTTGCACGCTACCTTTTGTCACATGGATGGTAAAGAAGAACACCATTATGGGTCTTTCCAGATCTGCTGCAGAGATTCTCGAGGTTGTTCCATAGTGAGAAAAGGCGTTCAGTTGTTATTGGACAATGGTACTATCAAAGTTTCGGGCAATAGAGATGATTACCGTGGGATTAATGTGATTGAAGATTGCTTGGCTGAGACTGTGTTAGATGATGAGTATGCTTCTGCAGATGAATTCTTTTCCTCATATGAATATGTGTTCTCCAACAACGATTCTGTAATTTCTAAGTATTCTGAAGAAGGGGTGAATGTTATTGTGCCTTGTTTTGGTGTTCCCGCCTCTATAGAGATTGAGTATCATAACAAGCCAGTTATTGCTCTAGTGGTGATTTGCTTGTCGGGTCTTGTTCCTTACGAATCAGACAAAGCCATGCCATATAAATACAACGCTACAATCCTAGAGGATGGTGTGGAAGTTCCCATCCAACCTTTGTCTAATGTCAAGAATATTGTTGAAGCCAGCTGAGTGACCCGAAGTGGCCGTATTTTCTCACCTGTCATTCGAGGGAATGTTAATGCTGATAAAAAGATTATCGAAAGTACTGAACCTAAGAAAGCAGTGGGGGAATCTAGTGGTACTACTCTGGAAAAAGATGTGAACGATATATTGAAGATTATCAAGATGAGCGACTACAGGATCGTAGACCAATTGTTGCAGAATCCATCAAAGATATCCATTCTAGCCTTGTTAATGAACTCTTCTTCCCACAAGGAATGTTTGATGAGAGTATTGGATCAAGATTTTGTGGAAGGTGATATGCCTTTGGACCAATTCAGTAGTGTTGTCAGGAATATTAAATTCTGTAATAACCTGAGTTCCTGTGATGATTAATAGCCCGATGAAGGAAAGAATCATAATCTGGCTCTCCATATCTCCATGAACTGCATGAATGATTATTGTCCAATGTACTGATTGAAAATGGGTCGGCTTTAAATGTCATATCGAGGAGCACATTTATGAAGCTGAAGTACCAAGGAACTCCCATGCGCCTGAGTGGCATAATTATTAAAGCTTTTGATGGATCGAGGAAGTTTGTCTTCGGGGAAGTAGATTTTCCTATTCACATAGGCCTGCACTTATTTTAGATTACTTTCTAGGTCACAAATATTGTTCCCGCTTATAGCTGTTTACTGGGACGACCATGGATCCACGAGGTAGGGGTTGTCACTTTAATTTTACACCAGAAGCTGAAGTTTGTTCGGGAAGGAAAGGTGGTCATCATAAATGGAGAACAGACATTGTTAATATCTTATTTATCCTCTTTCAGTGTTGTGGAAGCGGGTGAAGCTGTTGTTGGAACTCTGTTCCAAGATTTATCCATTGATAATTAAGGCAAAATGAGAATTCTATAGATTCATTTAAGGATGCTAAACAAGTAGTGCGTAATGGCCCTAGTAAAGTATGGGGGAATATTGTTGATCCATCTATGAATAAGAATAGAGCTGCTTTGGGATTCTATGCGAAGAATAACAAAGGTGAGAATATGAAGCCGAAGTCTGCTTTGGGAAAATATCAAAATATCTTTCACAACAGAGGTTATCTTCATCCAATTGTTCCGAGGATCAATGCTATTGTGGAAGGTGTGTTAGAACATAGTTTGATTCTACAACCCCCAGTTAGAGTTTTGATGATAACAAAATACAAGATTAAATGAATTATGAGATTTATATAAGACATATGTTCTACTCAAAATTGTGATGTGTATTCGCAGGAAACTCTGATGGAATCAGCATCAGAATATCAATATCCACATCAGCATCAGAAGATATGTCAGCATCAGAAGATCAAACATGTGCTACGCTGAAGTCTGATGAACAGATCTGCGCTCAACATACTCTGACTCTGATCAGATCCTATCATGTCATCAACACTCAAAAACGCCAGAATAAGCTAAAGCCAAGGACACTCTGATCAGCATTAGCAGAACATTCTGAAGTGTCAACGTTACTGCATTCAAGGCAGATTAATTACCAACGGCTTTATTCCAAGACAAAGATCTTCTCAAAATGGAAAGAATGTTATGAGCATTGAAATGGAATTATGGACTGCAACATATCTATTCCAAGAAGTATTTAAACAAATCAGTGAGAAGAGAAATGGCTAATACTTGATAATACTCTTTCACGCACATACGCATAAGCTAATCATCTTCGTCCTCACGTGCTCAGTTTGCTACAGCTCTCAACCGTTTACTCTATAGCTCTAGCATACTAGTTTCATATAAGCTTCATTTGTGTATTATCACAGTTGTGATATATATTTTTTCTAGAAACATCAAACACACATTTTGTTCATTTATTTGTAAGAGAAATTCCTTGAGAAACCGGTATGTGGTTAGACTCAAGAAGGCTTTAGCAGTTGTTAAAGCAGTTTTGTATTCAGTTGAATATAGTGGATTAAGACCTCGTTGGAGAGAGGCGAAATCACCTTGACGGGTGGACTGGAGTAGTTTGAGATCAAACGAACCAGGATAAAAATAACGTGTTATCTGCATTTGATTTCAAGTTTCAACAATTCAACCCCCCTTCTTGTGTTTTTCACTTCTTCAATTGGCATCAGAGCGCCTGGTTCTGAGTTCATAACACTTAACCATGTCAGTACAAGATCCAGCATTGAAAAACACTATGGCAGGAACACATCACAACATCAGCAATGAAAACAATGAAGAAAGAGACAGATTCAGTGGCAAACCTCTAGTCTTTAATGGAGAGAACTTTGATTACTGGAAAGACAGAATTGAAAGCTTCTTTCTAGCCCACGATGCTGATCTGTGGGATATGGTGACAAATGGATACACGCACCCAGTGAATGCAAATGGTCAGAAGATTGACAGGAAAGAAATGTCTGATTAACAAAAGTGTGATTTCAAAAACCATCACAAAGCCAGAACCATTCTTCTCAGTGCTATCTCTTACTCTGAATATGAAAAGATATCAAACAGAGACACTGCAAAGAACATGTTCGACTCTCTGAGAATGACGCATGAAGGAAACCTTCAAGTTAAAGAAACTAAAGCTCTTGTGCTCATTCAGAAGTATGAGGCATTCAAGATGGAAGAAAGTGAATCTATTGAAACAATGTTCTCAAGATTTCAGATTCTGGTTGCTGGTCTCAAAGTTCTGGACAAAGGGTATTCTACTGCTGATCATGTCAAGAAGATCATCATAAGCTTTCCAAAACAGGGGAGGCCAATGGTCACAGCGCTGAAGCTAGCTAAGGATCTCAACACAATCTCTCTGGAGGAACTTGTCAGCTCCCTCAGAAGTCACGAGATCGAGCTAGAAGTTGATGAACCTCAAAAGCAAGGTAAGCCATTAGCTTTAAAATCTAACAGAAAATCTGACTCCAAGGTTTTGCAGGCTGTTGAAGAAACCTCTGATGGGTCCTCATCAGAAGAAGATGAAATGTCTCTCCTCTCCAGAAGGGTGAACCAACTGTGGAAGCAGAGGCAAAGAAAGTTCAGGAATCCCAGAAGATCTGAGAACCAAAACGAATCCTCCTCCAGATACAGAAGGTCAAAATCCTCCTCTGGACACATAAGATTTGAAGGCTCTTCAGGAAGCAGAAAGCCAAACAACAAGGACATCATCTGCTATGAATGCAACGAGCAAGGACACTACAAAAGTGACTGCCCAAAGCTTCAGAAGGAAAAGCCCAGAAGAAAGTTTGGCAAGGAAAAGAAGAAAAGTCTCATGGCTACATGGGATGACTCTGACACATCTGAAGCTGACTCAGAATCAGATGATGAGAGAGCAAACATTGTTCTCATGGCAAACATATCAGAAGACAGTGAAGCTTCTGAATCAGACTCTGAATCAGACACAGAAGAGGTATTTCCTGACTTTGCTATTAATTTTACTAAGGCTGAACTAGCTAAAAGCCTTAATGAGATTCTGGAAAGATATCAGCAGATCAGAGTCAAATTCAGAAACCTGAAAAGGGATCTTGCTTCTGACTCTAATAAAACTAAGAGTCTCAAATTGGAAAATTCTGAGTTGAAAAATAAAGTTTCAAAATTAGAAAATATATTACAAAACTCTCAGAAGGAAACAATTCTTGAAACTCCCAGTAGTGCTGATGAGATCATCAAGGAGTATGATCACAACTTTCAGAAGTTTCTTGCTAAAAGCATAGATAGAAGCAAAATGGCTTCAATGATCTATGGAGTTAGCAGAAATGGCAGAAAAGGAATAGGATACCAAGGTAAGGTACCTACACCAAAGAATGCCATGGATTTAGTGATAAAACGCACTTCTCTTGATTCTCACTTTGTATATGGGCACACACACGATATCAAATATACTAGCAGTAATTATTCTGTCAAACCAAAATTCAACCAGAGTTTTGGTAAAACTAACAAATCAGGACCCAAGAAAATATGGGTACCTAAGGATAAAATAATACATGTTGCAGATATCTTTAGCAGCAAAGCAGAAACACCAGTCATGGTACCTGGACTCTGGCTGCTCATGACACATGACGGGAAGAAGGCATATGTTCCAAAGCCTGGAACTTAAGCCTGGAGGCCATGTAGGCTTTGGAGGCAATCAGAGGGGAAAGATCATTGGCTCTGGAACAGTAGGTATCAGAAATCTTCCCTCTATCAGTAATATTTTATTAGTAGATGGATTAATGCATAACCTGTTATCCATAAGTCAATTAAGTGATAACGGTTATGATATAATCTTTAATCAAAATTCATGTAAAGCTGTTAGTCAGAAAGATGGGACTATCCTGTTTAACGGAAAGAGGAAAAATAACATTTACAAAATCAAACTTTCTGAACTGAAAATTCAGAAGGTAAAGTGTCTTCTGTCTGTTAACAACGAGCAATGGATCTGGCACAGAAGATTGGGGCATGTTAGTATGAGAAGAATATCTTAGATTAACAGACTCAATCTGGTCAGAGGACTTCCCAATCTGAAGTTCAATTCAGGTGCTCTATGTGAAGCATGTCAGAAAGGCAAGTTTGCAAAACCAACTTTCAAATCTAAAAACGTTTTTTCCACCTCTAAGCCATTAGAACTTCTGCACATTGACTTATTTGGACCAGTTAAAACTGCTTCAGTCAGTGGCAAGAAGTATGGGTTAGTAATCGTAGATGACTATAACAGATGGACATGGGTAAAGTTCTTAAGACACAAGGACGAGTCAAACTCTGTGTTTGTCACCTTCTATAACCAAGTTCAGAATGAAAAGGATCTTAGAATCGTCAAAGTCAGAAGTGATCATGGTGGAGAGTTTGAAAACAAAGATTTTGAATCATTTTTTAATGACAAAGGCATTCTGCATGATTTCTCTTGTCCTAGAACTCCCCAGCAAAATGGAGTTGTAGAACGAAAGAACAGAACATTGTAAGAAATGGCCAGAACCATGATCAACGAGACTAACGTTGCTAAGATCTTTTGGGCAGAGGCGATAAACACAGCGTGCTACATTCAGAATAGAATCTCCATAAGACCTATTCTGGAAAAGACTCCATATGAATTGTGGAAGAACAGAAAGCCCAACATTTCATATTTTCATCCATTTGGATGTACTTGCTTTATTTTGAATACTAAAAATTATTTGAACAAGTTTGACTCTAAAGCACAGAAGTGTATTATGTTAGGATACTTTGAACGCTCAAGAGGGTACAGAGTATACAATACAGAAACACAGATTGTGGAAGAATCAATCAGTGTTTGTTTTGATGATAAGCTTGACTCTAAAAAGTCAAAGCATAATGAATTACTTGCAGGTATGGAAGTTGAATTCACAGGTACTGAAGACAAGTCATCAGAAGCTCTTAACAGAGACACTCCCTCAACATCAGAAAGAGGCACTGCAAGCAATCCAGCATCTTTTGTTGATCAACCTCAGAAAAGACCATCCAGAAGCAGCATGGATCACCCAGAAGAAACTATCTTAGGAAGAAAGGAAGATCCAATTAGAACAAGAGCCAGCTTCAGAAACTTTGAAGAATCCCTCATGGGACTTGTTTCTCTGATTGAACCATCTTCAATTGATGAAGCACTTCTGGACAATGACTGGATTCTAGCAATGCAAGAGGAGCTGAATCAATTCACAAGGAATGACGTATGGGATCTAGTTCCTAAACCAAAAGGATTCAACGTCATTGGAATAAAATGGGTGTTCAGAAACAAACTGAATGAACAAGGTGAAGTCATCAGAAACAAGGCACGATTGGTAGCACAAGGTTATAGTCAGCAAGAGGGGATAGACTATACAGAAACCTTTGCTCCAGTCGCCAGGTTAGAATCTATCAGACTTTTAATTTCTTTTGCTGTTAATAAAGGCATCACTCTGTATCAGATGGATGTCAAGAGTGCATTCTTAAATGGGTATATAGAAGAAGAGGTATATGTGCACCAACCCCTTGGTTTTGAAAGTTCAAAAAATCCAGAATATGTTTTCAAACTAAAGAAGTCACTGTATGGTCTGAAACAAGCTCCCAGAGCTTAGTATGAAAGACTGAGTAACTTCCTGTTAGAAAAGGAATTCACGAGAGAGAAAGTGGACACAACCTTATTCTGTAAGACAGTTAAGAATGACATTCTAGTCTGCCAGATTTATGTTGATGATATAATATTTGGATCTACTAATCCCTCTCTGGGAAGAAAGTTTGCTAAGTGTATGCAGGCAGAATTTGAGATGAGCCTAATGGGGGAACTGAAATTCTTTCTGGGCATTCAGATCAATCAAACCCCAGAAGGAACTTACATTCATCAGGGCAAATATGTCAGAGAACTTCTGAAGAAATTTGATCTCTCAGAATGTAAGCCATCAAAGATTCCAATGCATCCCACGTGCATTCTGGAAAGAGAAGAGGTAAGCAAAAAGGTAGAACAGAAGGTCTACAGAGGTATGATTGGGTCTCTTCTTTATCTTACAGCTTCAAGGCCTGATATTTTATTCAGTGTATGCATTTGTGCAAGATTCCAATCAGATCCTAGAGAATCTCACTTAACAGCAGTTAAGCGAATTTTCAAGTATCTGAAAGGTACTACTAATCTGGGTCTGTTTTATAGAAAATCTAGTGATTACAACTTAGTAGGTTACTGTGATGCTGACTTTGCTGGAGACAGAGTTGAACGTAAAAGCACTTCTGGAAGCTGCCAGTTTCTGGGAGAAAATCCGATCTCGTGGTCCAGCAAAAGACAATCCACCATTGCTCTATCAACAGCAGAAGCTGAATACATAGCAGCAGCTGGATGCAGCACACAAATGCTCTGGATGAAAAGTCAACTTGAGGACTTCCAGATATATGAGAGTAACATTCCTATCCTCTGTGATAACACCTCTGCTATTTGCTTAAGTAGAAATCCAATTTTGCATTCTAGGGCTAAGCATATAGAAATAAAACATCATTTTATTAGGGACTATATTCAGAAAGGAATCTTAAACTTAAAATTTATTGATACAGACCATCAATGGGCTGATATCTTTACAAAACCACTTTCTAAAGATAGGTTCAACTTCATTCTGAATCATCTCAGCATGAAGCTCTGTCCAGAATAAAACTGTTTTAATTTTATATATTAACCTTCAGAATTGTGTTTATTTCTATGTGAACTTCTGATCAATTCTCTTTCAGAATTTTTAGAATTGCAGATTGTATCAGAAACTATCCATGAAGATCTGAGCGCTTCAGTTCAAGGATAGATGTGCTGTTCACACAAGCAAACAAGTGTCATCCAGTCATCAGCTGTTCCCTGAGGCTGAACACGCGTTCACGCTTCTGAAAAGGCAAAGCGCTGATTGGATGCATTGAGACACCTGTCATGGGTAACCGTTTAAGTATCTTTCTGAATCCCCTAAAATCAGCTATCATTAAATTCAATTAATCATGATTTATTTCTCTCTCTTAACCGTTTATGTTTTCAAAAAAATTTTCGAAATCTATTTAAACACCTTTCACACCATTCACAACTTTTACCCTAACTTTCGTTTTCAATCAATACTTCTGTTTTCTGTGTTCTTCTTTCTCAAGAAACCCCTTAAAGCTTTTTTCAAAAAAAATCCTTGTGTGAACATGGCTTCTAGAAGTAATCTCTCTTCAGGTTCCCAGAAAGATGCTTCAGCTGAGCAATATGAAGTCCCTCTCAGAATGCTACTCACTCCAGTCAAGAACCTTGAAGTTCTGTCAGAGATTATAATGGATTTCAACAGTTTGAAGGAAAATGGTTTTGATTTATCAGAAGAGATTCATGCTCAAGGATGGGAGAAATACTTTGACAGGTTGGTGGGTCCAACTTTTCCTATTTTGGTTAAGGAATTTTGGATTCACGCGTCTTCCTCAAGTCACCAAGTCACTTCTTACATCATGGGGAAGAAGATTGTGATTACTGAAGACCTGATTGCAAGCCTCATTGGGTACAATGGTGGTGGTATTCGCTGTATAGACATGGCAGAAAGATGCTTAGATGTTGCTGTTATAGCAAGGGAAATTTTCACGCTAGGGCTTCCCTCCAGCAAGATAAGGGATTTGAGAGATAAGCACAGAATTTGGGCAAAGATTATTCTGGGATGTTTCAACCACAGGAAGCCTACCAGCTCTCCTGATTACATAAACATAGATCAGCATTTTCTGATCTATTTTATTTCTCAGAGGGTAAAGATTAATCTAGCTCATCTTCTGTTCAACCATCTGAGAACAAGCGTCAAGGAGACAAGAGAAGATGAACGCACTAAAAGGGATTGGATACCCTTGGGCAGATTGATATCAGATATTCTGACTGAGAATAGGCTGATCGAACATTTGACAGAGGCACAATAGATCAGCACCCTGGAACCTTCTGTTGGCAAGCAACTGAATGCCAAGAATCTAAAGAAGATGAAGCTGATAGAGAACATCAAGAAGGAGCCCAACGTCACTCCTTTTGCTGAAATCTCAAGCAGAAGAGTCCCTCTGGACGACTTCCCTATGTTCTCAGAGATTGACTCCAAGCCTCAAATAATTCTGAGATATTTGGATGCTTGTAAAGCTGATGGAACAACACCCAATCTAAACATTCAAGATCTTCAGCAGAAGGCACCAGAGGTGGTTCTGAAGAAGACAAAGAAGAGAAAAGCTGCTCCAGAAGGATCATCATAACAGACTCCAAAGAAAAGAGGTAATCCTGTTTCTATATCTGTTTTAGATTCAACTGTTGTTTCCACATCTATTCCTACTCCCACTCCAACTCCAACTGATATCCCAACACCCCAAACCTTTGAAGATTTTGACATTGACTTTGACCCTTCTGAGTCATTAACCCTCAGAAGATCCCGCTCCAAACCACAAAATCCAAACACTGCAACCATACCAGAACTTGCTCAAGTTCTTTCTGATATTGACCAACACTCTTCCGCTCCCCAAACAGACAATCCAAATCCACAACCAGAAATTCCCAATTCTCCACAACCTGACATCCCACTTTCACCTATACCAGAAACTCCACTCTCTCCCATACCAGAACCAGAAATCCCACAACCTTCATCTCCTCAACCAGATATTAATCCACCCTCTCCCCAACATACACAATCTCCACAACCTGAGACTCAAAACTCTGAGGCTCAAACCTCTGAATCTCCTAAACCACAACCTTTGGCCATTCAATTGCCTTGTGGTACAACTGTTAATATGTCTCAACTTCCCTCTTCACCAGAAACAACTCCACCTAATACTCCATCTAGTCCAATCGTTATTTCTGACTCTCCCACTCCCTCACCAAAAGCCAATAAAGAAAACCACAGCAAGACAGTCATTGATCTAACAGTCTTTGAACGCCTTGCTGCAATACATCACAAAACTGCCATCCTCAAACTAAAACAACCAGATGTTGGTTCCAGCATTTTGAACTTTGAAACAGATATGCAGAAGTGGATCACTTCTTTGAAACAAGCAAGTCTGGAAGTGGTTGACCCTGATGCATCAGACCTCCTCTGGACTCAATTCAGAAGATGGGTAAGCGCTGAAACCTTTAAGCTGCAAAACCAGAGCTATGGACAGGCTCAACAGAACTTCAACAATCTGCTGAAGGAAATGGAAGGTCCAGTTCTGAGCAAGCTGCTGAAGGAAGAAGTTCTCCATCTGTACTTTGCGCCTTGGTCTGAAAAGCGTTCAACATCTCAAGTTCAACCTTCAGAAGAACAGGTTATTCAAGCTGAAGACTTGGGTCAAGCAGAAGAAACTACAGAAAGCTCTGAGAAGCAGCCTGTATCTGAAGACCCTCAAGCTTCCTCTCTTGACATGTAGGCTCTGAAGGATTTGAAGAGATCAAATATGCTGATGAATGAAAGGATGGACAAGCAGGATATCAAGATTGATTCTATAGCAAACATGGTATCTAAGCAACAGGAAACCAGCGAGCAAATCAAGAGCATGTTGGAAGCTCTGTTCACACGACTTCCTTCTTCTTCTTCTTAGAATTTTCTTGTGTTTTCCCTGTTTTCTTTACATGTTTGTCTGTAATATTTTTACTTGTTCTAAACTATCATTGCTTCTGTTTTAATGCAAACGTGTTGTTTACTCCGATCATTTTAACTCTGATTATTTATGCTTTTTGATAACTGACAAAAAGGGGGGAGAAAGAATGATATTTTTCAATAACGGATTACTGAGACATAAGTTTCAAACATTCTAACATCCTTATATATTTGTTGTTCTGAAAAGCTTACAGGTACAAGAATCTGATGAACTCTGATAAAGTAAAATTCTGATGCTCAAAGAAAGTTCAGTAAATTTCTGATGCTCAAGGTCTCAAGGAATCAAAGGGAAATAATAAACTCAGGGGGAGTTTTTCTCATCATTACTCTGATACTTTTTATTTCTTACCTTCTTAGCTCTGATACTTTTTACTCATTATCTAATTATCTCTGATACCGTTTCCTCTTTATCCTTAAACTCTGATACTTTCATCATTTTATTTTAATTGAAAAAATCTGGTTTTTGTCATCATCAAAAAGGGGGAGATTGTTAGAACATAGTTTGATTCTACAACCCTCAGTTAGAGTTTTGATGATAACAAAATACAATATTAAATGAATTATGAGATTTATATAAGACATATGTTCTACTCAAAATTATGTTATGTATTCGCAGGAAACTCTGATGGAATCAGCATCAGCATATCAATATCCACATTAGCATCAAAAGATATGTCAGCATCAGAAGATCAAACATGTGCTACGCTGAAGTCTGATGAACAAATCTGCACTCAACATACTCTGACTCTGATCAGATCCTATCATGTCATCAGCACTCAGAAACGCCAGAATAAGCTAAAGCCAAAGACACTCTGATCATCATTAGCAGAACATTCTGAAGTGTCAACGTTACTGCATTCAAGGCAGATTAATTACCAACGGCTTTATTCCAAGACAAAGATCTTCTCAAAATGGAAAGAATGTTATGAGCATTGAAATGGAATTATGGACTGCAACGTATCTATTCCAAGAAGTATTTAAACAAATCAGTGAGAAGAGAAATGGCTAATACTTGATAATACTCTTTCACGCACATACGCATAAGCTAATCATCTTCGTCCTCACGTGCTCAGTTTGCTACAGCTCTCAACCGTTTACTCTATAGCTCTAGCATACTAGTTTCATATAAGCTTCATTTGTGTATTATCACAGTTGTGATATATAGTTTTTCTAGAAACATCAAACACACATTTTGTTCATTTATCTGTAAGAGAAATTCCTTGAGAAACCGGTCTGTGGTTAGACTCAAGAAGGTTTTAGCAGTTGTTAAAGCAGTTTTGTGTTCAGTTGAATATAGTGGATTAAGACCTCGTTGGAGAGAGGCGAAATCACCTTGACGGGTGGACTGGAGTAGTTTGAGATCAAACGAAACAGGATAAAAATAACGTGTTATCTGCATTTGATTTCAAGTTTCAACAATTCAACCCCCCTTCTTGTGTTTTTCACTTCTTCAAGGTGAAGCAGAGCAAGAGATGCCGAACTACGTGACGCATGGAGTCAGAGTCCAAAACTGGATCACTATTGATATTCCCTCTTGCATTCATATCTCAAAGTAATTTGTTTTTTGTTAATCTTTTCAAAAATCTTTCACTCTGCCCAAGGTAAAAGTATTGATATTGTATGGGAATATGTGTTTGCTTTGATCTTTAAAATCAATAATAAAAGTTGTCTTTGATTCCTAAATTATGTCTTTATTTTCTGCTTTTTCTTGAAAAATGGTAATAAGAAAAAACCCTTTCAAAATAAATAATAACTGTAATTGAATCTACATAATCACTCGCTATATGTGTCAGTTTCTAAAAATAATCATAAATCATATGTGCGGATTAATTAAAAGACCCGTTAAGTACAATGACCCTGCACCCTTTCCCAACTATGAATATCCTGCGTATGTGGCCGAAGAAGTAGAATATGATGAAATCCCTGTAGAGGTTTCACGGTTTCTTGAGCGCGAGGAAAGTACCATTCAGCCATATAAAGAACTCTTAGAGACGATTGATTTGGGTTCAGAGGAGGATCCAAAAGAAATCAAAATTAGAGCATTTCTTCATCCCGATATGAAGAGCATGTTGATTGAATTGTTGAAAGAGTATGTGGATATCTTCGCTTGGTCTTACCAAGACATGCCATGATTAGATACTGATGTTGTGGAACATCATTTTCCGCTAAAGCCAGAATGCCCGCCAATCAAGCAGAAATTGCAAAGAACTCACCCTGATATGGCAATGAAAATTAAAGAAGAAGTTTTAAAGCAGATTAATGTCAGTTTTCTTATGACATCAGTGTACCCTCACTAGATTTCCAATATTGTCCCAGTACCAAAGAAAGACGGAAAAGTTCGCATGTGCATAGATTATAGAGATTTAAACAAAGCTAGTCCAAAAGATGATTTTCTATTGCCACATATTGATATGTTTGTTGATAGTACAACAAAATTCAAAGTATTCTCATTCATGGACGGATTTTCCGAATATAGAATGGCTCATGAGAACATGGAAAAAACAACGTTTATCACACCCTGGGGAATATTCTATTAGAGTGATGCCCTTTGGGTTGAAGAATGCTGATGCAATATACCAGAGGGCTATGACAACCCTATTCCATGATCTAATGCACAAGGAAATTGAGGTATATGTTGATGATATGATTTCCAAATCACAAAATGAAGAAGGGGATAAGAGGATTTGTTGAAATTGTTTCAGTGTTTAAGGAAGTATCATCTCCGCTTGAATCCAAATAAATGCACCTTGGTGTCCGATCAGGAAAATTGTTAGGTTTCATTGTCATCCAAAAAGGGATTGAAGTTGACCTTGATAAAGTTAAGGAAATTCAAGAAATGCCAGCACCAAGAACTGAAAAGCAAGTTAGAGGCTTCCTTGGGCGTTTGAATTACATTTCCAAATTTATTTCCAATATGACTGCAACATGTGAGCCGATCTTTAAGTTCTTAAAGAAATATCAAGGTTGTGTATGGACAGATGATTTCCAAATGGCATTTGAAAGCATTAAAGAGTATCTGCTTGAACCTCCTATCTTGCTCACGCCTGTTGAAGAAAGACCATTGATCATGTATCTGACAGTGTTAGGTAATTCTATAGGCTGTATTTTGGGACAACAAGATGAAACAAGGAAGAAGGAATATGCCATTTATCATCTTAGTAAGAAGTTTACTGACTGTGAATTGTGTTATTCTACGTTGGAAAAAACCTGTTGTGCTTTAGCCTGGGCGACAAAACGACTGTGGCAATATATGTTAAATCATACTACTTGGTTGATTTCCAAAATGGATCTAATTAAGTATATTTTTGAAAAGCTTTCTCTTACTGGAAGATTTGCTTGTTGGCAGATGTTGTTTTATGAATATGATATTGAATACCATACTCAGAAGGCTATAAAAAGCAGCGTGTTGGCGGATTATCTTGCTCACCAACTGGTGGGTGATTATCAGTATGTTAAATATGATTTCCATAATGATGATGTGATGTTTTTCAAAATAAAATATTATGATGAACCTTTATCTGGGGAAGGTCCTGATCCTGAATCCCGGTGGTGTATGATATTTGATGGAGCTGTGAATGCTTATGGGAAAGAAATTGGTGCTCTGATTATCACTCCTCATGGACCACATATTCCTTTTACTGCAAGATTGGAATTTGATTGTACCAATAATATGGTAGAATATGAATCTTGTATCATGGATATCGAAGAGGCTATAGATCTCATAATCAAAATTCTAGATGTATATGGCGATTCAGATTTGGTAATAAATCAGATTAAAGGAGAATGGGATACTCGTCACCTTGGCTTGACTCCCTATAAAGAATATGCTGGAAGATTATTATCCTTCTTTAATAAAGTTGAATTCCATCATATTTCTAGAGATGAGAATCAGATGGTGGATGTTTTGGCCACTCTGGCTTCTATGTATCAAGTGAATACTTGGAACTATGTGGCTCGTATCACAGTACAACGTCTATATAGGACGGCTCATGTGTTTGTAGAAGAGGAAACTTCAGACGAAAACCTTGGCATTATGATATCAAGCATTTTCTACAGACTCAGGAATACCCGGTTGGTGCATCAAATAAAGATAGAAAGACATTGAGAAGGTTGGAAGGCAACTTTTTCCTTAATGAAGATGTGCTATACAAAAGAAATTATGACATGGTCTTGCTCAGATGTGTGGATAGACACGAAGCAGACATGTTGATGCATGTAATCCATGAAGGTTCCTTTGGTTCTCATGCCAATGGACATTCGATGGTAAAGAATATGCTTAGGGTAGGTTACTATTGACTCACAATGGAATATGATATTACAAATTTGCAAAAAAGTGCCATAAATGTCAGATTTATGTTGATAAAATTCATGTGCCTCCGACGCTTCTCAATGTTATTTCTTCCCCGTGGCCTTTCTCTATATGGGTTATTGACATGATTGAAATGATTGAGCCTAAGGTGTCAAATGGACATCGTTTTATTTTGGTGCCAATTGACTACTTCACCAAATGGGTGGCAGAAGCTTCATATGCTAATGTTACCAAGCAGGTGGTAGTATGATTTATCAAGAAAAATTTTATATGTCGGTATGGTGTGCCAAGCAGGATTATCACTGACAACGGCTCGAATATGAATAACAATATGATGAGGAAACTTTGTGAAGAATTCAAGATTGTCCATCACACTTCATCTCCCTACAGGACACAAATGAATGGGGCTGTTGAAGCTGCTAATAAAAACATTAAGAAGATCATCCAGAAAATGGTCATTACCTATAAATATTGGCATGTGATGCTCCCTTTTTATTTTCACGGGTATCGAATGGAAGAAGTGATCACCTTTGAGGTTGAGATTCCCTCTTTATGTGTGATAATGGAAACCAAGTTGTCAGAGGCTGAATGGGTCCATAACAGGTTTGGAACAATTGAATTTTATTGTAGAAAAGAGAATGACGGCCTTGTGTCATGGCCAGTTATACCAGAAGAGAATGAAGAAAGCTTTTGATAAAAAGGTTAATCCTCGTGAATTCAGAGAAGTCGACCTCGTGCTTAGGAAGATCATGTCTTTTAACGCTGATTCTAGGGGCAAGTGAACTCCCAATTTTGAAGGCCCATATGTTGTCAAGAAAGCCTTCTCTGGCGGTGCATTAATTCTTGAAACTATGGATGGCGAGGAGTTCCCACGTCCTATGAATGTTGGCGCAATCAAGAAATACTTTTTCTAAATAAATAAAAGGACAACTCGCTAAGTCGAAAACCCGAAAGGGCGGCCTAGGCAAAAAAGAGCGTCTCGGTAGGCCAAAAACCCGAAAGGGAGGTCTAGGAAAAAATAAGAGACATAAATAGAATAGATTCTCCCGCTAGATTGAAAACCCGCAAGGGAAACTTAGGAAAAAGTTATGGATTTCTTGGCAAGTAACTGCATCATACAAGACTTGATCATTGAAGCAACAATCTTCTTGGATCTTCACCATACTTCAACAGAAGTCGTTGCTCAGGAATTCAAAGTTGTAGGGAGAATAGTGGTCATTGTATTTCAATGTATCTTTTCCAGTATATTACCATTTTTAAAACTTTGTAATCATCTATGGGGTTTCACCATTTGCAGACTACCATTCTATTAGTAAAGTTTTAGCTATTATCCAATTCTTTGTAATTCTTATTTTATTCTGCTTACAAAGACTCCATTTATTATTGATGGTAATTTTCAAAACAAAGAGATTTAATAATAAAATTGTTTTTGGAAAGAATTTACAAATTACTTTTTACTTTAGATTTTGTGACTCAAGAAAAAAAAATATTGATTCTGAGGATGGACGAACTCTGAAATTTTGAAAGTATATGTTTCCCAGGAAAGTTCTCTCAGGTCGCTTTCGCTGATATGCGTATGATCTTCTTGTTGTTTCTCAAATGGTTGGAGATGGTACCAATTGATGTAGGGTGCAGTGTTGGATGTGTGATCCCATTTTCCCCAGTCCGATCATGGTTCAGTTTTCCTCCGGGTTTAGTTTTCCTCCGGGATGATTATTTTGATTTCGGATTTGCATGGTCTGAAGCCTCTATCCCAGATTCCCCAGTGAGGTCTTCACTCATATGATGGAAATTCCTTCTCCCTTTATACGATAAGGTGGAATCATTTGCAAAACATCTCCCTTTTGCAGTGTTGGCATTATTGTTGTTGTTTGGTAAATAGACAAGTGTAGTATCTGTTCTAAGAAGTATTGAAACAGTTGTCAATTTTTTGGGTTTTCTCCCGCCAAGTGCTGGTTTTGATTTAAAATCCCCATAATTTAGATTCCTTGCTGTATTGTTTGACTTCTTAAATCTCCAAGTAAAGCTGAGATAACGTCTCTTTCTGAAAATGGTTATCCCCATGTGGTTTCATGATTTCACCCCAGAGAAGTTTGTGTAATCATCACTCTTGGTATTGAAGAATGTATTTTAGGCTCCCCTCGACGATATGGTATTGTTCTCCCCAATGAAGTCAACACAAGATCCCCAAGTGATATGTTGATGATGAGGTTTTCATCTTCCCTAGAGAAGCTAATATTATAATCTCCATTAGAAATCTAGACGCTGAAACATTGTTTTCCCCATCGAAGTCTATGTGATATTCCTCGGTGAAGCCTGAAGGAGGATGTTATATCCATGTAAGTGTTCTGATTTGTTGTTTTGATTTGATTACTTTCAGATTTTGTTTCTTCCAAGTGGAGTTAAGCCGTGGAATAGGAATTTGTTTCCTCAGTTGGTGCTTACTTCATTATTAAATTTTCCTCCTGGATATGATTTAGCCGAGTGTTAACTTTACCCAAACCGATCTTACCTAGTTATTCCTAGTGCTATATGTCTGTTTTTTCAGCATATATAGGATAACATTCATACACTCATACATACATCATGCATGGTTGAATTTAATGATTCATTACTCATCTGCATTCATTAATATTTTGTTGGAATATTACCCTATTTTTGCAGAGTTATGTTACCCTATCTCCAATAGAGTGTCAACCTTAAGCATAAAAAGTATATTCTTTCCAATTTCTCCACTGAGTTATCCCTCGTGGAAGAATTTTTCTTTAAGCCTTCCTATTCATCTCATTATCTAGATGGAACGTGGTCCGCTTTTAAGTTTATTTCTCATTAGGTGCTATCTTGCTTAACTGTTTCAATCCGGTTTATTTCTGGTTTGAATTAGTGGTCCCCGACAATATTATTATTCTGTTTTCTACAGGCTTTGAGCCCTGGTTTTTGAATGTGCATTTATTTAAGCACGAGAATACTTTACCTCCTCAACAGGAATTAATTGGCATTTCTCCAGAGAAGTCACATTTATTTTCCCAACAGGCTTATTATAATAGCAGATGGCATGTCTCTTTATTTGAGTAACATGTACTTCCCCAATAAGTCTGTTAGTCCCCAGAGAAGATTCATGTTTGTTTACTCCAATGTATGGTAGTCTCGTCATTATGAGAGATAGTTTGTTGTTGAGATTTTGTTACTCCGATGAATGGTAGTCTCGTCATTATGGGAGATAGTTTGTTGTTGATATTTTGTTACTCTGATGAATAGTAGTCTCTTCATTATGGGAGATAGTTCGTTGTTGAGATTTTTTACTCCGATGAATGGTAGTCTCGTCATTATGGGAGATAGTTCGTTGTTGAGATTTTGTTACTCCGATGAATGGTAGTCTCGTCATTATGGGAGATAGTTCATTGTTGAGATTTGTTACTCCGATGAATGGTAGTCTCTTCATTATGGGAGATAGTTTGTTGTTGAGATTTTGTTACTCCGATGAATGGTAGTCTCATTATTATGAGAGATAGTTCATTGTTGAGATTTTGTTACTCCGATGAATGGTAGTCTCGTCATTATGGGAGATAGTTCGCTGTTGAGACTCACTTTGCTCTGAATAGTTTGTTTGTTTCCAGTCGTAAGTACTGATGCTGGTCATTCGTGACTTACCCTAATATTAGTGTTTGTTGGTATTATCCTACCACTTCTTTCCCCCTGTGGGTCGAAGTTCCTTTTTTTGTTATCTTCTCAGTGAATGGATAGTTTGCAGTTATCTATCGATCACTATTATCCTTTATTTTATCTTCTCAATATTTGAGTTGATGTTTCTCCATCTCCTCCTTGGGCTACACCTTAGTAGAATTGAGTCTTCTGTTCACTAGTGATTTATTTTCCTAGTCGGACTTTCCTTTGATCCTTTATTTTATTTCCCACATCCCCAGTGGTGTCCTGTGGCACCTTTGGATTTATTTGTTTGCATGCACAATCATATGCATTGCATGGCATCTTAGGGGAAAAAAATAAGGCTTGTCTTATATTTAAGTATCTTCAATCGTGTCGACACGAAGATTTTAACCTTCGTATCTCCGGATAAAAGACACTTAAATAAGGCCAGTTTTTGTACCCCAATTTTTGTCCATAAGATTCCTCTATCATCTCATATCAATTACAACAAGATCACACTAGGGTTTGGTTCTTCTCCCTATCTTTAGGTTTGCTCATGAGAAATCACCAAGCACCTTGATTTGTATATTGAGATCATATTTTTTTCGTATTGATTAACTTTTAACTAACAAATGCAATGAATGTTTTCTCTAATTGATGATACTATAGGTGAGGGCACAACACATTTCATCAGGTTGATTTATAGGTTCATGAGTTTATTTCCATGCCTTCTTCAACAAAGCTTCATTGAGACTCAAGCTTCATCATTGAAGATTCTTTAAAGTGACATCATGATAAGGTCTACTATGATTCATCATTCCTCAATTTTTCAAAGAAAGTCAAAAGATGCAAGAGTTGATTGAAGAAGTTTGACCTAATTAGACAAGTTCTTGATTCCTTGATCACAAGTGCACAACTCTCTCAATTATTAACATTTGGAGGTGGTTTTTGTTGCTATGGTTTCTTATTATAATCCAAAACCACTTCTATTCACATGGCAAGAGTAATTGTGCAAGAAAGCTTTTGAAAATTGAAAGGGGTTTCCAAGTCATTTTGGTGCTCTAGGAGGTAGGGTTTTGGACTTCTAAGGGCTATATCTTGCTCATCTTTTGATATTTTTGAGTGATTATAAAGATATTCTTCTCTATAAAAGGTCATCAACAAATCACTTCAAAAGTTTAAAGAAACTTTTGTGTGTAAGATGCCTAATGATGAAGAAATATTACATGTCCTCTAAATAGGCCATCAAATTCCCTTATGTGACTTCAAAAGATCATAACTTGGTCAATTTTTATCTCCTTAAGCCCATTATCTTTCCACAATGATCTTAAGTATATGAACTTCAACTCTTCTTTTATGTGCAAAGCTTGAAAATGAGTGGAAGATGCCATGAGCACTCAAAAGATTATAGGTCATCTCATGATTTTTCACCAATTTTACAAGGCCGTAACTTTTTCAATACTTGGTATTTTTTAGTGATTCAAGTTTCACAATGATCTTTAGGAAGTACACTTTAGGCTAACATCATCGATCAAATCAAGATTTTGGAGGAAGGAATTGTTTATACCCAAAATATTATAGGTCACTTTTGAAGAAAAACATAGAATTTTTCTAAGTACAAAAAGTCAGCATCTTTTTCTCAACTTTGACTCATCATAACTTTTAGCTCAAGCATCCAATTGATATCATTCTTGGCACATTGCAAAGATTGTGAACATATCCTTTAAATGCTTCAATAATTATGCCCTAAGACCCTTGAGCTATGAACACCATGAGTTCAAAGTAGGTACCTTGAAACTGAAGATTTCTCCAAAGTCATAATTTGAAATCCATATTGTGCCCTCTAAACACAAAGTTTTCACGCGTTTTTTCATCTAATCATGTTTAGCAACATTCCAAAAGCATTTAGCATCATAAAATGCAGGATTTATCTGAGCTTTGATGCTAAGCAAGTCACACATTATTCATGCTTCAATTACACTCTCGTTCACACACTTAAGCATTTCCTAATCCTCTCCTATAAATAAGATTCATATTACACCTATTTTCACAAGCTTTTGATATCCAATTGAACCCTGTTTAGATCCCACACGAACTCTGAATTTGGATTTCTAATTTCTTACATTCTCACTCTAAAACACCAAAAGCTCCATTCAGTTAGCTTCATTGAACTTCTCTGAAGCTAACCATACTCTTACCTTCAAGAATTATGACCTATATTGATCTATAAAAGTCCAGTTTCAGAGCAATCTTTTGCTACTTCGTTCAGGTAGATTTCTTGGTCAAATCGATCCAAATAAAAGACTAATCTACTCTCTTCATCCTTCTGATTCTCATGCTTTTTAGAATTTGTAATTTCATTGAGATTTGAGTGTGATATTCTAGAATTACATGCTCTGTATTATTTCTGCATTTTCTCAATTTAAACCTTGCTCGGTTTATATAAATTTGGCGCGATGGTACCATTAGAATCGTCTTGAAGAGACGAATCTAATGGTACCTATCTGGTTTTCTAATTTTACAGTTTGTGGAATTCGATTTGAGGTTGGCTGGAGGTTTAAGACGATGACATGTCCGTCTTCAACCAATGACGTTTAGGCATGCTATTTTTTTGAAATAGATTTGGTGTTCCGCTTTACCATGCGCGTGTGTTGTGAGCCCTCAGATCTGATTACTTTAGTGAGTCAGACTCCATCCAATGTGCCACATTTTAAGTTATTTTTATTTAATAAAAAATGATTAGGTGTGATATCCAATAAAGTCCATGATATGCACAGCGCGCCAGATCCACTAGATCTGGTTACTAACGCGTTTTGAAAATGAACAGATGGTCCACATTTTTTAATTTGTTATTTTATTTTCTGATTTTTTGTTTTAATTTATTTAAACTTCAAAAATTTATAAAAAATTCATTTCTAACTCAAAAAATGTGAAAAAACTCCTAAAAATATTTTGGATTTTTCTCTTTATGATTTTTATGTTTTCATAATTTTATTCCATGATTTGATATTCTTTATAATTTTTTCACGTTAATTAACTTGTTTTAATTTATTAAAATATTTTTCTTAATTTTTAAATACTGAAAAAAATTATAGGTCCTTTGGCCTTTTGGCATTTTTTGATAACCTTATTTTATTTTTATTTCAAACTTTATCATTTTTTACCATTTTTGATTTGTTTTACTCATTTCTTTTATTTTAAAAAAAATGTTGTATGACTTTAAAAATTCTAAAAAAATTTGTAAACCTTTATTAATTCATGTTTGACCTCTGACTATTTTTTGGGATTTTTATTTGGTATCTTAATACACTTTGAGTGTTTTATCAATAATTCTCTTTTTATTAACCACTTTAATTTTGTTTTCTTAAATACTATTTTTATTTTTATCTTAATATTTTTTTGTTCTAACTTGGATTTCATTTGTTAAAAAATGTCTTAACCTTATTGGATCTTGGGTGTTGATAGGATGAGAAACCAAATCCACCAAATGGATGAATGATGTTGATTATATTTGAAACCCTAATTTCATACAATGCATCCCCTCCCTCTTCATCTCATCCTCTTCTCACTTGTGTTACATGTTGTTAGAGGATGATCTATATATCATCTCTCCAAACATATGGCACATAGATTGCTATTGATTGACCTCAAAATAGGTGTGACTTATACATAAGTCCACTTACGATTGCTTAACATAGCGTTAAATTATGTCCCGATTCGAGAAATGATCATTTGTGGCCCAAACCTATGTTTGCAAGCCCAAGTATGTTTAATTTGAAACCTTTGATCCATTAACCTTGAGATTCATTGTTAGGAGGCTTTGGTATTATCAATCCTCTAATGAATCTTCATAAATTTTGAACCAAGCGAATCATTTAAACATCGTTGATCATTTATTGTTGCCTTGAGAATTTGAAATGAATGATATACTTGACAAAAAGTAAATGAAACTTGTTGTTGAGAGGCTTTGATTTTATCAATCTTCTAATGAATTTTCAAATGCAAGTTTCAAGATGGTCATTCAACTAACCTCTAATTTCTAACTCATTAACAATTGACTTTTATTTTCATGCTATTTTCATATTTGCTCACATGAGCATTTATCTTCATGTCATTTTTATTTTGATCACTTGAGCTTTCATTTTCTTTTTGAAGATACTTAATAACCTACTTGAACAATAAAATACTTTAAGGTTACTTGGACTATTTGGTTACTATCCTTGGCATTTTGGAGTTATGGACTTCTTGGCTTAGGATTAGAGACCTTGACATACCTTGAGACCTTGTGACTTATATTATTATTTTGTCTGGAGTTCTTGGGGTTTACCCCAAGACATTGAGTTGTTTGTTTTCCTTGTATGCAGGTTATTTTGGTTACATGCTTTGTCTGTAACTGGGAATTCATCTGTATACAGCCGTTACTCTGCCTAATTTTTATGAAGACTTAATGCATTTGAAGTTTGGTATTCTTAAGAGGTTTAGTATCTTTGCTTTCTTGGTTTCAATCCAAAGGTTGGGAAATCTACATTGACTCATTATGTCAAGTGTTGGTTTCTTGTTGGTTAGACGGTTATTTTCCCTAGCTTTTACCTTATGCTTTTGGATAGTCCCTTCATCTCCTCCCATCTTGTTTAATTTCAAAAATCTACTCCCTCCTTTTCAAAACTATTATTGTTTTCTAAACTTGAACCGCTTTCATAATAAACATGGACTTATATCCATGCATTTTCAAAAATATTTTCTTAATAAAACTTTAACCAACTTAATAATACTTTGACATTTTTTTGTGAGAAGGCTAAAAGTCAATCTATCTCATTCAAACTATTTTTCCATTTTGGCTTTTTATCTAAAAAATTTCTAAAAAGATTAGACTCTTGTCAATCTTTGTATTGATGCGAGCTACAATACTTCTATGATATATAGTAAAGCGAGATATTTTCCACTTGGGTGTTAAGTGAGGCTTTGTTGATTTTAAAATCCAAGCCATATCCTCCACTTTGAGATGACGTAAATTCTCCTTTCTCATAATCGTGGATAGTAAGTATGTTCTTCCACTCGGATATGACGATGATGTCTCGTCTTTTAAAATTAACCAACACACTTGTGTTTTAAAATTTTTAAAGGTGAACTACGAGTACCCTGATCCCCTATTGCACGGAAGGTGGTACGTAGGCACTAAAGGTTCGCAACCGCGGCGGGTGCAAAAATTGTAAAAATATACTTCTTTTCTCATCCCCACCATCTATTTTTATACAACTCTTATAGCCAAAACACATAAATTTACAAAGAGGTTTATGCGGAGTACCATAGATGTTTAGGGTGGTATTACCTTCCCTTTGTATAACCAACCCCCAAACTTAGATTCTCTCCCCCTCTTTTTGGGTTATTCGCTCTTTTCCCATTCCTTTGGAAACAATAAAGCGAGGTGGAAATTTTTATTTAATCTGTGCGAGTTAAGTCGATTCAATGGCTTAGTCTCAACATTTCTACTGCTACACACCTGAAGATAAAAAAGAAGATGAAGAAGAAGACTATGTGTCTCTTCAATAAACTATTTCCCTAGCAAATATCCCAGACAAGGGGGGTGACATTGAGTCTGAAAGCACATATTCTAAGAAAATCCTTTTAACAAGGTACCATCTGTCAAGATTCAGAAGGATCTTCCCATTGAAAATGTCATAGGAAATCTAAATGATGGAGTCATCACTAGATCTAGAGATATGATTTCCAATTCTTGCTTCATTTCCAATTTGAGCCCAAGAATATCAAGGAAGCATTGACTGATGAATTATGGATTAATGCTATACAAGAAGAGCCGTGTTAGTTTAAAATAAATAATGTATGGGAATTAGTTCCAAGACCTGAAGAAGTGAATGTCTTTGATACCAAATTGATTTACAAGAACAAATCCGATGAAAGTGGTAATGTGACAAGGAATAAGTCTAGATTAGTTGCTCAAGAGTACACTCAAATAGAAGGAGTAGATTTTGATGAGACATTTGCTCAAGTTTCTAGACTTGAATACATCAGATTATTACTAGGAATTTCATGCATGATGAAATTCATATTGTATCAAATGGATGTTAAAAATGTCTTACTGAATGGATATCTTAATGAGGAAGTTTATGTTGAAAAACCAAAAGGGTTTATTGATTCTAGTTTTCCATATCATGCGTTCAAGTTAAAAAGGCCTCTTTATTGATTAAAGAAAGCCCCAAGAGCTTGGTATGAAATATTAACTAAATTTTGGCTCATAATGGATATAGAAGGGGGGGGATAGATAAAACTAAATTTTTGAAGAATGGTGGAGGAAAACTCATGATAGCCCAAATTTATGTTGATGACATAATCATTGGTGGGATGTTAGGTCAGATGGTGGAACATTTTATTTAACAAATGAAGTCTAAATTTGATATTGGTATTTTAGGAGAATTCACTTACTTTCTTGGTCTTCAAGTATAAAAAATGGAAGTCAACATCTTTGTATCTCAAAGCAAGTATGCTAAGAGTATAGTGAAGAAGTTTGTGCTTGAAAATGCAAGTCACGAGAGAACTCGTGCTGCAACACATGTGAAAGTCACCAAAGATGAAAAGGGTGTTGATGTAGATCATAGTTTATACAAAATCATGATTGGAAGTCTGCTCTATCTTACAACAAGTAGGCCTGAAATCACTTTCTCTATAAGGGTTTGTGCAATATATCAAGCTTAACCCAAGTCTAGTCATCTCACTCATGTGAAGAGAATTTTGAAATATGTAACTGGGACTTGTAACTATAGTATTCTATATTCACATAGTACTAATTCAATACTAGTAGGGTATTGCGATGTTGATTGGGCTGGAAGTGCAGATAATAGAAAAAACACATCTGATGGATGTTTGTTTCTTGGAAATAATTTAATATCTTGATTCAGTAAGAAGCCAAATTATGTCACATTGTCTACTGCTGAAGCTGAATGCATTATTGCAGAGAGCAGTTTCACGTAATTGCTCTGGATGAAACAAATATTAAAGGATACAATGTTAAACAAGATGTCATGACATTGTTATATGAGAACTTAAGTGATATAAATATTTCAAAGAGTCATGTTCAACATAGTAGAACTAAGAACATTTACATTCACCATTATTTCATCAGGGAACTTGGGGAAGATAAAGTTGTGAATCTTGAACATATAGCAATTAGAAAACAGTTGGATAACATATTCACAAAATCCTTGGATGCAAATAAATTTGAAAAAATGAGGGGTGTTCTTGGTATTTGCATATGTGAAATTCTATAACAGCAAAGCTAGGAAGGCATGCAAGGAGAATAAGAAAGTGTCTCTCTCTTATGGTCTATGGTGCCAATAAAATGAGGTTGATTGCAAAGCTGCCTTTTATCTTGTCCATCGTTATAATAAAGGAAGCATTTTTTCTCTTTCTCTTTTGGACTCAAAATATTATTTACTCTCCCTCTTAAGTTTTTCAATTCTTTTCGAAAATGAGTCAATCGTTTCAAAAAACTAAGATATTAGAAGAAAATTATGGGAAGAAGGCTAGGGCTCTAGAATCAAATAAGAATGAAACCAAGGTGGATACACATGCCATACCATTCATTGGAGCATCTATGACTGAGAGGAAGTCTGTGACCAAGATGAAGTCCTTGAAGAAAATATATGTGCAAAAACATGATTCTGACTCAAACATTGATGAAGATTGGGTTACTTTATTGATTCATAGGGATGGTCTAAATATCAAGTCTAAAGGTTTTTTATTCTATGTGTTTTTTCTTATTTTGATTGGCCCTTGTATTTAGGCATGTTTTGTTTCCTTGTTATGGATTTGTATTTGATTGTTAAACTTATGGCTTTGTTGCCATAATAAGTCTAGCGTTATGACATTATGTTCGACATATGTGCTCATGGTTGATGTATGTCTACTCCTGACTACTATGTTCACTAATTGTGTTAACTGGGATGATATCTTTGCCCAATTGTGGCAAAAAGGGATAATAACGGTGTGCAGTGGAGTGGTGTGACTACTGAGTTCTGACTTTATGGTGTATTGTTCTGATTTAGTGTGCTCAATACTAACTTGCTGGTACTAAATATGTTTTGTTATGTGCTGGCATGTTGGAGCATCTAACCTAGCATTTTTGTGTGTTAGTAGTATCTTCTGAGTTATGATTGTAACTAAAATTTTGTGCGCATGTATGCTGAAGCGGTAAAGTGGCAAGCAAAAGTAAGTATTTACTTAGTTTTATCATATCGTCTAACACAGAGGCATTAATCACAAACACACAAGTGAATAATAGCACTAAATCTATCTCTAGAATATACACACTATTAGATAATCATCCTAGATAAGAATTCGAACAATATATGTCTATAGAAACCCAAATCCCAAGCACAGAGCAAAAATCAAGGATAATAATCGACAAAGATTTGTAAAACAAGCTTTATACAACGCCATGGGTGATAAATATACATGAGTTCAAAGTAAATACATATATAATCCCATCAAATATAGAATACATAAAGAAGAAGAGAAATGAACCAAAACTCTCCCAATTTGTCATTGTCGATCGATGAGCGATCCACCACAGATCATCCATATTCAAGCTCCATTGTTGTTTTCTAAGCTAATCTTCCATAAAATGAGGTTGATGAATTTGGGATCTAAATTTATCCCCAAAAACATAATCTAAAAAAATGAATGAAATTAATTTATAAAAAAATCTCAGCAGACCGCACTAAGAGGACTTGGCGCGCTAAGCAAAACTTCCGAAAATAACACGTTAAACTGCCTAAAACCGCGCGTAGTGGGCTCAAAAATTTGTTTATGCCAGATTTGTAAAAACTGCACATAGCATTCTAGAGGATTCTCTTAGCATGGTTCCCTGAGAAGAACTCCAAAAACCTCAGTCTTTTATTCTGAAAACGTGCATCTATTGTCGGGCCTTCGACACCTTATTCCTCGATGCTCCAAATATGCAACCAATACCTACAAAAGAAGTAAATTTATCAAACGTTACACAAATGAATCAAAAACACAATTATTTACAAACTAAACATATTTACATAGAAGTCGGGTTTATTTAACCGATATTAACAACAAAGAGTCGATAAGTGCAACAAAACGTACATACAAAAATAGATACACTTTTCACTTATCAAACTCTCCCCAACTTTAACTTGTTTGTCCTTAAACAAGGCCAAACAAACTTAAAGAAGAAAAATTGATCAACCAAAGAATCATGAATCAACAAGTTTGAAAAAGAAAACAAATGTATGGTTCAAACCAAAAATGCACAATGTAATACAGTGGGAGAACTGACTTGTTTAGCGTTTCATCGCAAATGTTGTAGATAACAAGAGTCGCCACCGACTTTTCTTTTATCTAATAAGGAAAGGGTGAAAATAATAGGAAAGACCTTGATAGATTTTGAGTTCTGGGGGTAAGTTATGAAAAGGAAAGGTCTTATCACCCTTTTCATTTATAGTTATCTACGGGCTCTTAATCGCTTAGCTCACTTTTGAAAACTTGCTTTTTTTTGTGATCTGAAAATATTTTTGAAAAGCCAAAGTACGGCTAAGTTTATAATAATTCATGTATTGGTCCTCGAGAATGTATACAAAGTGTTTGAAAATATTTTTTTTGAAAAGTGTGATGTGATAAATGTTTCTAGAAATGTTTGTGAGCAAGCGATTAAAAGTATCCTTCCCACTCAAGGTCGTTCTTATTCTTTTCCTAAAAATTGGGTCCACAACTAGGGTTTCATCTCTCACAAGGAAGTTTGGGTTTCTAAGGTCTCAAATGGAATTCATGGTTTCTTATATGTATTCAAGAATGCTCATATCAAGTTTCAAGCCGTGCATCACAAGTTTGCTCAGTCAATGGTTCAGATGACTGAAAATCAACTATATTGGGTAAAAAGTCAAATGTGGTCAACATACAGTCAAACTTCAAGATTTTGGTCAACGTCAAGATTTTAAAGTCATATTCATCATTTGATCAAAGGTTGATCATGATTCCCCAAGAAAACCCCCCCAAATCATCAAAGGTAAAAATTTGCCAAATTAGGGTTTCTTTAGGAGAAGTCAACTACACTTTGACCAAGCATAACTTTCACATGCTTCATCATTTTTCCCCCAACCAAAGCTCAGTTTAAAGAAAATTCAATTCTCTACAACTTTGAATTTCTAAGCTCAAGTCTTAAAAATCCTTCATTTGAGAGATATGGGTCAATACATTATGTGTCATTTCAAAAGTCAACAAAAAACACTTTTTATCAAGGCAACTTACATCAAGATAAAGTCTTCAAAAGCGAAGATTATCAACATAAATATTGTAGAGGACATCTTAAGCTTTCTAGAATGTCAAAGATCACCTTCAAAATATGAAAATTAAGAGAGTTATGATCAGTGCAAGCTGGAAACTTTTGAGCAAATGCATGAAGTTCAAATTGAGCAAACTTGATATTTTGGACTATTGGGTCATTGTTTTAAAGTCTAAACGTGCATCACACTCCTTATGCACCTAAAATCTTGTTCATGCACCCCTTGACCTATTTTATTTTAATTATTTTGATTTATTCATTAATATTTCAAAAATAAATAAGATAAAATATGAGCCTTCTCACATAAGGTCCAAGCCCATATTTTCTAACCTAATTCCACTTTACATAATCTCCACTCTTCATACAAGCCAACCATGAAACCCTTGTCCAAGAAAGCACCCTAAAAATTCCAAAATTTTCAAACAATTAGGTAAAATCGAAACCCTCTCTTGCAGCCACACTCGAGGCCTATCAACTCTCCCATTCACTTCAAGGAACTCAGTAGAGTATGGCTGGGTCAATCTCCATGATCAAAAGAATATAAAAGCATACATACATGCCACATCGGTTTTAACACTACAAAAATTCCATATATTTGTTTTCCTTATGTTTCATTGTATACTAACTTGTTTAACGTGTTCATAAGGTTCAACAATGCAAGAATGACCCCTTAGGAGAGTCCCATAATGGTCGGATGGTGTAGAGCCATGTTAGCCCCGATCCATGTAGTTTGCTTCATAGCTCTTAAACCCTTGCAATTTATGCTAAAATAACCATATCATTGAAATCGCAGACCCTTATTTAGGAGGGTAGGGTCCCCCTGGATTATTAATATTTGTTGGTTTGCAGGTTTAAAAGGAAGAGGCTACTAGAGAACACGAACGGAGCTAGGGCTCCGACACCTCTCCAGTTCAGGCATGGTTTCTATATTATATATTTATTGTTTGATTAAAATTAATGGATGTATTACCGCCCCAACGGTTGAAGCGCGTGCGATAAGGCCTTAGTATGCCAAGGCGTGGGCTCGATCCCAGCCTTTTGGAATTTTTTTTCCTGATTTATCTGTCTTACAATTTCCAAAAGGTGCTATATCCCTTCCTTAACACCAGGGCGCGCTTGGCTTGGTGGTGAGCATATTGGCAGAAGATTTTGAGGGCGTGGGTTCAACACCCACCCCTACCTCTTTTATTTATTTTTTACAATCCTCTATTCTCTTTACTCTTTTCCTCATTTTTCTTCAAATTAACAAAACATAAACCTTTTTTAAAAAGCCTAACATTTGCACAAAACATTTTTTAAATAAATTTAAACCCTAATTAGTTTTTTTAGGGTTTTATTTAATCAATATATTTAGGATTTTAGGTTTTTCACTAAACTTTTTTTATTAATTAAAATAAGCTTAGGGTTTTAGGTTTTTAATTAATCAATTTCCTTTATTAATTAAAATTAATTAGGTTATTAGATTAATCATTAAAACCTCTTTTTTATAAAGAAAAATCACAAAGCAATTTCCTTTTCCTTTTCCTTCTTACCGCTTCACATGTTTTATTACTTTCGCGTTTTTCCAATTATGTATCTGCTTACGATTTGTAATAGTTAACTATAATTTCTATTTCCCCGCATTTTTTTTGTTAGTTGTATCCCCATTCCCGAAGTCTTGTAATAGCGTAGGATTTTACTTTTATACACTTAAATGTTTACGCTTTGTATATATTACTGTTAGCTAATTTGATTGTATGGCAAGACATAAGAGTAAAGGATGACTAACCTAATGCAAGATAAACTAACTAAAATCAAAACACTCTGCACACGTGCACCTCTAGGGTAACCTACCTTGTTGCCTTCGGAATAGAAAAACAATCATGTCCCTCGAACGTGGGGATGCTTTGGAAATGATGCTAGGTTAAAAATATCGTAGTCCATCGATGACCCTTTTGATGCTGCCTTCGGTAAACGATCTAGTCCATTACCAAAATTGCTAAAGCGCCCCTACGAGTTACCTTTATGACTGTATGATGACCCACACTTGTCCCTACACATCCAACGATAGGTATTCCTACTAACTAATGATAGGGTAGAACTATCTAAAGTAGGAGGAAAATAATAAGAAAGACTTTGAGTAGGTAGACAGCTGTTAATCACATGCTTAAAAACAAAAACATTTCTCACAATTACACTTTCAAAATATTTTCAAATAAACACTTTGTACACATTTTCGAGAATCATTACAAAGTTTCCTTACTATTGGCATTTCTAAATATTTTTCAAACACACGAACACAAAGAATTTTCAAACAATATGAGCTAGCGGTTAAGAGCCCGTAGATAACTACGGATGAAAAGGGTGACAAGACCTTCCCTTTTCATAACCTACCCCCCTAACTCAATAATCTCAAGGTCTTTCCTATTCTTTTCACCCTTTCCTTATTGGATAAAATAAAATTCGATGACGACTCTTGCTATCCGCAACATTTATGATAAAACGCAAAACCAAAAGTCAGTTTTCCCACCGTATTACAAAACTGGCGAGTCTAATAGGGAACTACTAAAAAGAGGGGTTACCTTTAGAGTTAAATCATTTTTAAATTCTTTCCTTGTTTTCCTTGTATGCTTTACATTTGAGGGTTGCTCGAGTTTACTTTTCTTGCCAAGATCATACACCTAGATTTGGGGCCATTTTAGGCAAGTAGCAAAACATCATGGAGACTATACAACATATACTGATATGGTTAAAGTGATGGATACGTTAGTGCAACACATTTGTTTGTATCGGTGTCCCTCGAGTCAGTCGGGGAGAATAATAGGCTGCCGCATGGTGTCATAAGCACTAACTGGCCTTTAGAACCTTAATTGACCCAACTTAGCCATTAGAAGGTACTAAGATAGTTGGCTTCGGTGCAGTCCAAAGTTTGTTGATACTCGATACTATGCTCATTGAGATCCGACTCTCGGGTTTAATTTGGTGGCAAGTCAGTTGTCGTGCTAGATAAAACTTGTGGGAAAAATCAGTGACATTGAGATCCCTAGAACCCGGTTACTTCTTCAGAACAGGTTAAGCTAACTAAACTTCAAGAGGGTACTTACCTATGAACCCTATGCAAGCCTTAAACCTAAGGCCTTGTGTGCTTTTCTTGTGTTTGATTATCTATTTAAACATGACATCATAACATCATAACATCATATCATGACTAACCATTTCAAGGATCTAGGTGATTTATCTTTGTTCTGTGTTGCAGGGTCATGGCTTCCAATCATAGGCATACCATCCGGATCAACTTCGTAAGGATGTCTTCTAAGCTTGAGGAATTAGTCTCAAACGTTCCTGACAATTCTCAATTCATAAAGAGACATGGTCATCTACTTAGTTTGGTTACTACTGGTTTCCAGGAAGACATGATTAGTGTTTTGCTCCAGTTCTTTGATCCGAAACATCACTATTTTACCTTCGTGGATTATCAGTTGGTGCCCACAATGGAAGAATTATCTAAACTGTTTGGAGTTCCTATTCTGGATCAGATACCCTTCACCGATCTATAGCAAGTTCTGAAACCTGAAGACGTTGAAGTAACCTTACATCTGAATTGGTCGGACATTGTATCTAATTTGGAAACAAGGAATATAGTCAAGGGTTTTTCTCCTAAATTTCTGATAGAGAAGGCTCAGTGGTTTTAGATGCCATGAATTTTCGTGATTTTGAGGATATTTTGGCTTTGTTGATCTATGGTTTGGTATTATTTCCTAATCCGGACTAATTCATAGATGTTAATGCCATCAAAATATTTCTCACTCATAATCTGATACCTACTTTGCTTGGAGATGTCTTGCATTCCCTCCACACTCGTACTATGAAGAAGCGAGGAACTCTTATGTATTGCATACCTCTACTGGTAAGGTGGTTTATTTTGCACTTGCCACAATCAGTGATAAAGAACAAATAAGGTTTGAGGTGGTCTCAAAGGTTGATGTCACTCACTCATGCAGATATCCATTGGTATTCTCGATCTCAGGTAGATGTCACTATTATTGATTGCTCTGGGGAATTCCCTAATGTACCACTCCTTGGTATAAGAGGGGGCATCACTTATAACCTTTCTATAGCTCTGCGTCAATTTGGTTATGCTCTAAGGGGCGGTTCTCATGATATGCTCATCCAGGGTATTATGTTCGACTATGAGAACGATCCTCAAAATTACCATCAATGGTTTATACATGCTTGGGGCATGGTTAACAAGATTGGTAGCAAGGCTTTGGGACACAAGAATTCAATTCCTCTAGAGCCTTACCTCAGATGGGTGCGATCTCGTGCTCATAATCTTAAAATTTCATATCCTGCTATCCTACCAGTGATCGTAGATCCTGTTGGTGAAAAGGATGTTTCTCGTACCGTTCTTCATCCCGATATGCCTACTGACTTCAAAGAACTACATAAGTCTTGGATTCAGCTCAAAGAAGAAAGAGATACCTTCGAGGCTCAATTCTATGCTAGTGAGAAGAAAGTACTTGAGCTGAAGAAACGACTCCACGAAGAACAAAGCCTTAATGCATATGTCAACAGAAAGAGGGAGCGTCCATGGGAGACTTGAATTAACATTTTGCTTCTTTGTAACTCTTTTTATTGAAAGCAATTATAATTTGAGCTTGTTACTAAAAATTTCTTTTGTTTCCTTTTGTTTAAAAAATTTTAAGTCCCACAATGGTCCTTGAAAACATTGCACTTACATATGCATATCATGCATATCATCATATAACAGGTACTTTCTGAGCAGGTTTTCTCATCTTTTTGTTGTTTATTTCAGAAAAAGATGGCACTCGAGCAAACTGTGAAAGAACTTCATGCTCAGAATGCCCAGTTTCAGCAGATGTTCTTGGACTTAGATAAGGGTCAATATGAGTTGAATACCCTAATCACAAAGGGGAATAATAAGAAGACTAAAAAGCCAACACTATTTCTTAATATGGGAAGAAGATTCAAGGGTCCAGTCAGAAGGGCTCTAGATTTTGAGGCCCCCCTGAACGAAGATGATAACCAAGAGAAAGATGACGAGAGTGTGAAAGATGAAAAGAATAACAACCTTTGTTTTGGCCAAGATTCTAATGAAGACTATTCTACCGGACAATATCCTCCTGCTGATGACTGATTTATGCAGTTGGAAGATCGACTTAAAGCTATGGAGATACAAAAAGTTCATGGGATGGACTTTGAAGAGTTGAGTCTTATCTTGAGGTTTGTTATCCCTCACAAGTTCGAGACCCTCACTTTTTCTAAATATGATGGTTTTTCTTGTCCCAAACTTCATCCAAGATCTTATGTTTGGAAGATCCAACCCCATATTACTGGCAGTAAGTTATGGGTTAACTTCTTTCAGGAAAGTTTGTCTGATGCACAACTTGAATGGTTCTATAAGCTGGAAGGACCTGGGAAGACCTGGCTACTTATTTTTATAAGAAGTATCAATATAATGTTGACCTTACACCAACTCGTGTGCAATTACAAAATATGACCATGGGCTCGAATGAAGGGTTCAAAGAATATGCCCAAAAGTGGAGAGATCTAGCCGGAAGAGTACAACCTCCTTTGTCTGACAGGGAGCTGGTTGATATCTTCATGGGCACTCTGACAGGGCCTTTCTTTAATCACCTTATTGGAAGCTCCTCATCTTGTTTGACCGAGTTTATCCTAATTGGGGACCGTGTCACAAGTGGTATTAAAAGTGGAAAAATTTCAAGTTCCTGCATCTTCGAGTGCTGTAAAGAAGACATTTAGCAGAAAGAAAGAAGTTACTGATGTTTATGGCCAGAAGGGTCGTGTTAGAAGTGATTGCAACCAGTCTATAGGAGCGGTGTTAACATCTAATCCTGCACCTATTCAACAACAAGAACAGGACAATCAGCATAGGTCAGACGCTCCGAGAAGATAGTTTACGAATATCAATATGCCATTATCTCAAGCATTACAAGATTTACTGAAAGTAGAGTTGATAACAGTGAGGGAGCCCCCTCAGAACTCTAACACCTCCTCTCCTTGCTATAATCAGATTGTGAAGTGTGCTTACCATTCCAATAGTCCAGAGAATGACACCAATAATTAGTGGCCCCTGAAAAAAAATCAAGGATATGATTGAAAACAAAGAGATTGCGTATGATCATCCAGAGACTCCGAATGTAATTACTGCACCAATTCCGAAGCATGCCAAAGGCGTAAGTTCTATTGATGATGTTATTTCTGTTGCTACTGGAAGTGAATTGATTACTCCCCCTCCCAATTATGAAAAAGAATTTGTTGCAGGACGTTTTATTTTTGGCTGTATTGAAAGATGTTACTACTGCACAACCTAACCTAATGGCTGCAAACTATTGAAAGAAACATTCAACGCCTAATGGATAATAACATAATTCTGGTTGAGAAGAATTTATTTAATCATGAAAAAAATGATAAAACTAAGAAATAAAAATCAGAAAATGAAAATATATTAAAAATAGAGTTGATAACGAGAAATCGTATCATATAATTAATACATTTTTTATCGATTTTCATAATACATTAACTCGTTTAACTCCCGATTGTTCCGAGTTTTTATGTCTTTTCACAGTTACAACATGTTTCAAATCAAATCAGTGAAAAAGGATCACATGAAGGAAGCTAACCAAGAATCAGAAGAAAAAGAACCAAATCTGCAAAGTCTGCAGATTTTGTTGTTATGACGACCGTCACACCCCATGACGAGCGTAACGTGCTCACAACTTGAAGGACACTCGTCACACACCATTGACGAACGTAACACGCTATTTAAGCGCATTACGACCGTCACCTCCTCATGACGACCGTCACACGCTCAAAGCAACGTTCTGCATTACGGGAGACGTGGGCAACGTAATGGACAGTTTTCTTCTCCTACAATTCCTCAACTTCAACAACTATCAATCCGAGTCTTCCTCCACTCAAGATGTTCCTAAATTCTCTCAACTGCAAAATCTTCTTCTATAAATATGAGGCATTTTAATGGAACAGGGTCGGAGAATTTTCTACAGAGCCAAACTTCTGCTTTTCTGCATTATTCTATTTTATTTGCTTTTGAACCATTTTATACCTACTGTAACTTTTAGTTTCCAGAATTAGTTTCCAAAGTGTTAATTCTTCATCTAAGAATTAACACGGTCATAGATTTCAATTAATTGCAAGGAATTTGTACGCACTCAAGATTACCACAGCAACATTATTTTACAGGTTTTTATGCAATTGGTTTTTATTTATTCTTATGCCATGTTAGTTATTTTTATGAATTATATTTTACCTTGCATGATTACTAAATATATTATTTCCGGCTAAATTCATTTTTACTGGTATGTGACTCCTAAGCACCGAAGGAATTCAGTGATAACTTGGCTAAAAACTTTTATAAATAACTTCTGGTTTCCAATTTCCATGTTTAATTTAACTACCCTTGTCACGAGAGTGAGAGGATATTTAACACAATTTTGCCACGAGAGTGGGAAATTAATTAAGGCAGGAACCTGCATGCGAGAGATGGGGTTCGACCCAGATAGTGGTAACGAAACATTAATTTTTAAATACACGAGAGTGTTTTAACAAATTTATTAAACTCAAATTGTTTTCAAAAAGTGTTATTAAACTTAAAGTGCATCCACTAGGTTTAGTAGCATGACTTATTTCATGAACACGAGAGTGTATGTCTCAGGTTTTTAAATAATTCGTTTTTACCGAAATACTTTATATGCCAAGCGATTCACCGAATTCCCGAAGTCCGACTATCACATACCGGTATAGTTATTACTATTGTTTTTAATTAAACTCTTTTCCCCCCTAAAACCAAATATTCATCGCTTAGTTAAACAATTGTAGCATTAGATCATATGCGATTAATCCTCAGTCTCTGTGGGTTCGATAATCATTTAAAACTAGAACGACTAAACTGTATACTTGCAGTTAGTATCCCAATAGACTCATAAAGTCCCGATCAAGAGTTTAAAAGATTTTTATGGTAAATTTTGAATTAATAAAAGTAATTAAAAAAAATTAGAGAAACAAAGAAAATTAAAATATAACTAAGGTGTATTACACATGTTTTTAGCAGAAAGCGCCGTGGAAGGTTTTTAGAACATGTTCAATAGAAAAAGTCACGTAATCATCCCTACCAAAATACCAAACCCTTATCGTTTTGCAATTTTAAAACATGATTTCCATATCATAATAACTCACGCGTTTCTCCATGAAAGCCCAAGATGTAAACATCAAACTTCGAGATGGAAATGCATATAATACGATAGGATCAAAAATTTTCTAAAATTATGCATGATTCATAGAGAAAATAGGGCACAAAGGTGGATGTATGAACATGATTATGAGTCAAGCATTTCAACAAACAGATTTCTGACTTACATTTATCATTCGATTCTCAACTATATCTCTTGATCCAATCATCAAAATTCATCACCTCATTGTATAGAACAACAAAATGCTCATGAATTCAACAATCAGTGCAAGATCTGATCATAAACTGAGTATGAAAGTAGCAGCATGAACAAAAATTTGAGCAACCTCGTAACAAAACTAAGCAACAAGTGCACGCATGAATATACCTCAGATGTAGGATCTGGCCGGCTAAATCCAATGTGAATAAAATCTAATGCACGATTCGAGCTAACATGAGAGAGATTTAGATTTGAAATCTTATCTCAATGAGTGAAAAGTAAATTCACTCTATGCCTGTGTTTTAAAGTTGAAACCTGATACAGCTTCTTCTTCACACTTTAAGGTAGCATAATGAGCTAGAGAAACCGATCTTGAGCAAGAAGCTTTAACAAAAATGAATAAGAATTCTGAGTATGCAGAGAGAGAAGAGTTTCATGAGGGAGAGAGGAAATTTTATTCAGATTTCTTGTCCACTTTTCTATGCTGAATGTAGCTTCTTTTATAGAGCAAGGAAAAGAGAGTGAGGGCAAAAGAGGTAAGAAAACGTGAGAGGCAAGTGTTTCTGCGTTTTGCCTCTATTTTTAACTTTTGGCAGTCATTTTGAGTAAGTGAGCAAAGCATGGGCGTGTGAGCTGGCATGCTATTGCTTGGTTGATGTGAATCACATGCATTTCCATGCAGACTTGGCCAAAATCATGATCATATCTTCATCTCATTATATCTCTCTCCATAGTGCATGAAACGTAACAAAGTTTGAATAAAAAATGGAGAGGGCATTACATACTCTTACTTTTATGTTCAATTTTTTTTAAAACAAAGCTTGAATCAATGAGATAAGTAGCTGTGAATGTAGGAACATCATGTGTTTGCTAGAATGCCTGGCTGCGCGCGCGTGTGACATGCCTTGTTGCTGGGAAAAATTTAGCTTACATGTCATCTACTTCTCATGATCATATCTTCAAATGTAGGAACTATTTTGAGAAAATTCATGAAGCAAAGTTGTTCATACCACATAGACCTTGATCTTTGATGTTGGAAAATTTTCAAAATAATCAATATTTCAAGGAGAAAAATGATGGTGAAGGCATGCCCACTTTTTGATGAAATGCTTGTCTTGGCGCGCACATGACTGGGCAAAATGCCATCTCCAGGCTCCAAATTCTAAGAATTATATCTCTCTCTACACTTGACCATTTGAGATGATTCTTGAACCAAAAATGAAGAGCACACTTCAAACTCCAACTTTGATGTTGCCAACTTTTTGATTTGAGCCCAAATGAACATTCAAAATTAACCATGAAGATATCAGATTTTTGTACATATTTGGAAATTTCACGAAGTGTCCAAAAACTTCCAAGCTCCATAACTTTTTTTCTTTTCACTTTTTGGACTTGAGGCCTCTAATACAAAGTTGAAGAATTTTGTATCCTCTTTCCAAGCATGTAAAGTTTGTACATTTTTAATAAAAAATGAGAAACTTATGACCAATCAAAGTTCACAACTATGAACACTTAGAAAAAATTCAAAATTTCAAATAACTTCATTGACAAGTTATCTTTTGTGATACGGTGGCAAAACTAAATGTTATACTGGTTTTGCATTTGTGTTTGAAAATGTTGCGGTAAGTAAGAGTCGCCACTGACTTTTCTTTTATCCAACAAAGGAAAGGGTGAAAAGAACAGAAAAATACCTTTCGAGATTATTTCTGAGTAAGGGGGGTAGATTATGGAAAGGGAAGGTGTTAGCACCCTTTCTATCTGTAGTTATCTATAGGCTCTTAGATGCTTAGCTCATTTGAAAAATACTTTGTGCTTTTGTGTGTTTTGAAAATTATTTTTTGAAAATGACTTAGTGCAGCGATTTGCTTTATGATAACTCTTGTATCAGTCCTCAAGAGTGTTGATAAAGCGTTTTAAAATGTTTTTTTGAAATTTGTTTTGTGTAAGTGTTAAAGTTTTGTTTGAGCAAGCATCTAACAACTATCTACTTTACTCGAAAGGGTCGTTCTTTTCCTCCTTTCCTTTAGACAAGGCTATCCTACTATTAGTGAGTAGGTAGCCATAGTCGTTTGGATGTATGATGGACATTCATGGGTTATTGTACAGTCATAAAGGCAACATATAGAGACGCTTTAGCAATTTTGTTTAAGGGACTAGATCATTTATTGAAAATCAACATCGAAGGGTCATCAAGGGACTATGATCTTTTGATTTGAGGGTCTTTACTAAAGTATCCCTACTTTCGAGGGACATGACTGTTTTATTTTCCGAAGGCAACCAAAGTGGGAATACCCTAAAGGTGTATATGTGCAAGTGTGTTGTATTAAGTTATTTTTTTGTCTTTTTTGTTATGTTTTCTAGGGTTTTGTTTTATTCTTGCCATACAATCCTATTACCATATATCTAACAGTTAATATTATACTGAATATAAAATGAGGGAATATAAATCCTACACTATTACAAAGCTTCGGGGAGGGGGACATTTACATTTCCAAAAAGAGGAGATAAAAGCAGTAAATGTCCTAGTTATTCTATTATAACCCATGAGCAGGTACATTAATAATAAAAAATGTGAATTTTAAAATAAGCGCGCGAACTGAAAATACGCCTAAAAATCCTAAAGTAAAAGGAAATCATTTTTTTTTTGCATTTTATTTTGATTATGAAATAAAATTTGATTAAATCCTAGGTCTATTGATTTTAAATTAAAGAGAAGGTTACAATAATTAATTAATTATTTAATAGAATTAATTTTAATTATAAAAGACTAGACCTAATTTTTGTGATTTTTTATAATTATTTTGCGGAGTAAATAAAACTAAATAAAATGAAATAACGCAAAAAAATAATTCAAAAGGGCATGATGGTGCAGGAGACTATGAAAATTGAGCATGCATGCACGAATCGAGAAGGATCCTAAAGCTGACTTTCAATCCCATGAGGAAGCTGGTCGAAGGTGCATGATATATTCCTTTGATCTGCAAAAAAACTCTATTAGAGAAACAAAATAAAAATCAGATTTGGATCGAATCTAGTCTTGGATTCGATAGCCTATGGTTGTATCATCCTAAGTCGAATCCCCTGGGTCTGAATCGAAAGCCATTTCATCTTGCAACATCATGAATCCTGAGATTCGAAAGAATGTATAGATCATGCCCAAGCAATGGCACAATCTCACCCATGTGCTTAATCTTGCATGTAACGCATGAAGGCAATAAAAAACATTAGAAATAACATGAATGTATGATTAACATGAATTTAAAAATTGCATACTTAGCTAGTTTGAGATCGAAAGAAAATTACCAACAGACAAATTGTGTGAGTGATGCTCCAATGTATGTTGGACCTGCCTAGTGCTTGTGACTTCCTCCTACAAACTTCAAGGAGTGAGTGGAGCATTTGTTGAAGGTTTCTTCGATTTTGATCACTTATGAGATTTTTGATATCTTTGGTGTGGCTTATGATGTAGCGTGTACGTGTAGTCTGTCCTTGTGCGTATATATGTAGTCCGTACCCTTTGGCTTGTAGAAGTGTTGTGTATTTATAGGAGATGGAGAGAGGGTTATAGCATTGAAATGGCAAGGGACAACCATTAACTAGGCTTTGAAGGCCAAATCAAACACATTAAGGGATTGCCTTTTTTGATGAGTTCTTGCCCCTTTGAGCTTTGGGGTGAACTTGGACATGTTTGAGTCTTTCAAATACCCTAAATCCTTGCTCTTTGATTGGCCTAGAGTTGCCTCCTTCGAATGGCTCCAATTCTCATCATTGGGGATTCTTCGATTGAGCCCCTATTTGTCTTGGTAGCTTGATCTGAAACTTTTCAACTAGCCCAAATGAAAAATCCTTTCTGGCCATTCGAAACTTCTCTTGTTACCTCCTTCGAGTGCAATTGTGCAGGAGGCTTAGGCTTGGCAACATGTTGGATTTTGGGCCAGCAAGCAACTTGGACCAAGATTCATCATAAGACAAACTTATTTTTAATAAGGCAAAATACTCATTTTGGTCCCTTAACTATACCCTTGGGATCACATTGGTCTCTTAACTTTTTTTCGTGTCATTTTGGTCCCTTAACTTTCAAAATGTTTCATTTTAGTCCTTTTTGTCTAATTAGTTACGAATTTAGCGGCTGATTTCAAAGTTTTTCCGTCTAATTAGCTACGAATTTAGACAAAAAGGACTAAAATGAAACTTTTTGAAAGTTAAGGGACCAAAATGACACAAAAAAAGTTAAGGGACCAATATGAACCCAAGGGTATAGTTAAGGGACCAAAATGAGTAGTTTGCCTTTTAATAATCATGTGTCTCCTTCGAATGAACCACATGCATATCCTTCGAATGGGCCTTTCATGTGTCTTTCGAATAGCCCACATGTATGCCTTGTGCATTCTTCAAATGGGCCACCAATATGTGCTCATAATGTGGAAATCATGTGCTGAAGGGTTCAGAGATAGAGTCGATTCAAGCTGTTTCGAAGGGAACCATTGCCCAGTCAAAACTAGCACAAAGGAAGCCAATGATTTGTGGATGCTAGCATGAGGGAGGTCATTTCTCTGTGAATTGAAGACAAATTGAAGAGGGATCCTTTGCCTTGTGCACTCAAGGCACACACAGGAAGTATTTGCCTAGTGCGCTGAAGGCAAGTTAAAGAGAGAGCCTTTTCCTTGTGCGCTGAAGGCACCCACAAATGGAGTATTTCCTTATGGATCGAAGCACACATGAAAGAAGCTCTTGCCTTGTGAATCGAAAGCATGTAGGAAGTCCTTTTTCTAGTGAATTGAAGGCAAGTCTGGATAATCCCTTTGCCTTGTAAATCTAAGGCAAGCATGAAGAGGATTTTGTGCCTTATGCGTTGAAGGAAAGCACAAAGAAGGCACTGCTGGAATGATGCTTGTGGACCCAAAGCTTGATCGAAGGGTTTTAGAGGTTCAATTGAAACTTGGCTGCAGGGGACTACTACTTTATGAATTGAAGGAGGCATGTGGGAAGTTCTTGCCTTGTGAATCAAAGACAAGCCTGAAGCCTCCAATGCGCAGTCGAAGCCTTGTGAACTGAACTTGATCGAAGGAGGCCCAACACCCAATCGAATCTTGTGAATCAGGCTTGTGTTGAAGGAAGTTCAACGCCCAATCGAAGCTTTCTCAGATGCCAATCGAAATACCCTGTTCAGATGTCAATCGAAAGACACTTGATTATCTCCAAAAGTTTTATTTTCCTTAAGCAAGTGTTTATAACCACCTTGCAAAAGGGAAGATCTTGGAAAACATGAGAGAGAAAATTTTGGGGTACAACAGCTGCCCCTCTTCAATGTTATTAAACCTGAAGATTTAGATTGGCTTGTTTGCCTTTCGTGATCTGAAGGTGGAAGATGATTGAACACTAGAGTGCCCACAAATTTTCACTCGCATGATGTGATGATTGACTGTGTGGGGAATAGGCTTAAAGATGCCATTTGGAAAAGATGACTTGGAGTTGTCAGAGATAGGCTTAAGGATGCCATCCAAAGTAGGTGTTAACTTCATAAGAGGTCCCTTTGTAGGGAATTCCTATTCCTGTTGTCTGAGGAGGAGTCCACTAGAGAAGGCTGATTTTTGTTGTTCTCCCGCTTGAGGAAAACTCTGTGGGGAATAGAGTCTAGGAACTTTTGTTGTCCAAGCTTCACAGTAACTTGCTGGGGAGGATGAAACTAACTGTTGTCTGGAAATGTCTTAGAAGGAGCCTGTGTAGGGCTGCTTCAGTATGAGTTCGTGCTAGACTGCATCTTGAAATTGAGAAGGAATCCGTGTAAGATTTCTTCAAGACAAGTCCGTGTTAGACTGAATCTCGAAATTGAGAAGGAATTCGTGTAAGATTTCTTCAAGATAAGTTTGCGTTAGACTGAATCTAGAGATCATGAGAAGAAACCCGTGTAAGATTGCTTCAGGATAAACCCGTGTAAAGCTGCATCTGGAGATCATGAGAAGGAACTCGTGTAAGATTGCTTCATCTAGTCAAGTAGGTAGTTTTCCTGTCTGGTTTTAGGTATTAATCTACAATCAGTCGTTCATATATAGTTGTACTGTCTTGTTTCAGGTATTAATCCAGAACTTGCTTTTGTTGGTCGTTGAGATAGTTGTCCTAGATGGTTTCAGGTATTAATTTCTGACCTTAGAAATAAAGATAGTTTTCCCTTCTGGTTTCAGGTATTAATCTTCAATCTTCTCATGTAGATAGTTTTCCTGTCTGGTTTCAGGTATTAATCTACAATCGGTTGTCTACGAATAGTTGTCCTGTCTTGTTTCAGGTATTAATCCGGAACTTGAAAATGTTTGTCACATAGATAGTTTCCCGTCTGGTCTCGGGCATTAATCTGTGGCCTGCTGTATTTGTTGGTAAACTCGTCTTGCTTTGGGAGTTCATACCACTTGGTCGTGTAGATAGTTTCCCCGTCTAGTTTCAGGCATTATTCTTTGACCTGCTCTATATGTTGATAGTGTTTGTCTGTCTGCTAGTTTTAACCTGAAAAGGTAAAACCAGTTTCATGGGATGACATGATGTATGAATTGCATGATGCTCTCAAAATAAATGAGATTGTGATATATGCATTTGTGTTGCATATGCTATGATGTTTGTAGAAATGATGTATGAATGCAATGTATGAACACGTTAAGTGTTCTGATGCAGTGTTGCAAAATTTGGGAAAATAAATCCCCGACTATTGTTGGGGATGAAGAATGTTGGTCTTAAAATATGTTGAAGTTACATGATGGGAGATAGATTTCTGTTGTTAGATAAATAAACTCTGTTGGGGAAGGAAAACTTCGTGCACTATTCGGGGATTTTGTGAAATTTTGCTGGGGAATCCTGAGAAGCTTGGTAACTTCACTGGGGAATTTTTTTAGAGCAATAATTGGAGATTTTTGCTCTGCCGGGGATGTATGAATGGATATGGTAGTGACTTTATAGTAGGATGCCCCTGCCTCTGCACTCGATGAAGAAAGTTTCTTGCGGGGATTTTGTGGATGGCCTTTAGACATTGTCATGTTTCTTAAAGCCATTAGTAACTGTGTTTCTATTTTTTATGCGTGTATTTGTAAACATTAATCACATTCAAATGCATATGTTCAAAAATAATCACTGGAAGTTTTGCAAACAAAACAGAAAGATAAAAAGAAAACAAATAGTTTTTCACTTTCAAAGAGATAATTTTGTATTAATTTGAATAATTTGTGCCTATAATAGGCGTTTTTTATACAAGGAGACGAACATCCTAGTAAGAGAATGTCGTCGTAAGAATTAAACTAATACAAAATAGTGTACAAAGAAAAAATAGCTATGTGAAGTAATCCCATTAGGTTCCCATTCTACTATTGCCTTTATGTCTTTGAGCGTCTCATCTCTTCGTTGTTTGTCTGAAGATGACTGGATTGATTAATACTATTTGAGCTTGATAGCTCATACTGAAAATTTGTTGTAAAGTGATCCAACAGGACATAGTTATACGCTTTAAATCCCTAACTTTTTCCTGGATCGACCTTTCAGGTTTTCAGTCCACCGGGATACCCTTTTTTGCCCAAGCCACCATTTCAAGTTTTCGACTTGCCACGTGTACAGATTTTTTTCATGTGTATATCCCTAATTTTTGCCATAACCCTTTTGGTTCGCTAGGATGCCCTTATTTTTACCTAGGAAGTCAACCTAGCGGTTCTTTGTTCATGCGTAGTATCTTTTAACTATGTCCATGTTTACAGGGTGCGGAAGGTCATCACCGTCAATAGTGGTTAATATCATGGCTCCACCAGAAAATATGTTCTTGATTACCAGATCACCAACCTGATATACTTGATGTCTGACCTTCTTGTTAAAATCTTTGATCATACGTTTTTAGTACATCTGACTGTGATAGACAACCGCGAGCCTATTTTCGTCAATCAGGTTTAATTGGTAAAGTCGAGTCTTAACCCATTCGTCTTCATTCAAACCTACATCCTTCATAATTCTCAAGGAAGGGATCTGAACTTCTATGGGTAGGACAACTTCCATACCATATACCAAAGAGAAAGAAGTTGCCCATGTTGATGTGCGCATTATGGTGCGGTAACCATGAAGAGAAAATGGTAACATCTCGTTCCAGTCTTTGTATGTCACCGTAATCTTCCATATGATCTTTTTGATATTTTTATTAGTAGCCTCTACAACGCCATTCATCTTTGTCCGATAAGGAGAAGAGTTATGATGTTGGATCTTGAATTGCATGCAGAGCTCGATGATCATAATATTATTGAGATTGGTACCATTATTCGTAATGATTCTTTCTGGAATACCGTACCGACAGATGAGGTTATGTCTGATAAGTTGGGCCATAATATTCTTGGTAACAGAAGCAAATGAAGATGCCTCGACCCACTTCGTGAAGTAATCAATGACGACGAGGATGAAGCGGTGCCTATTAGATGCGGTAGGTCTAATCTCCAAAATCATGTTGATGCCCCACATTGCAAATGGCCAGGGAGCAGTCAAGACGTTTAAAGGAACCAGAGGCACATGTACTTTATCATCATAGATATGGCATTTGTGACAAGTTTGTGAGTGCTGATAATAGTCTGCTTCCATAGTGGACCAATAGTATCCTACCCGTAGGATCTTTTTAGCCATCTGTGCCCACTATAATGGGTCCCAAAGGTACCCTCGTGCAAATCAACCATAATCTTTTCTGCCTCACTCTTGTCCATACACCGAAACAAGGTAGAGTCGTGGTTGCGCTTGTAGAGGATTCCGTTACTGAGGAAGAACATGGCAGAGAACCTTCTTAGGAATTTCTTATCATTGACAGAAGCTCCCTCAGGATACTCTTGGGCTTCAATATATCTCTGGACTTCATGGAACCAAGGTTTTTCCACTACTTCTTCAGTATCAATCTCATGGCAGTATACTGGTTCATCCATTCTCTCAATAGTGATCCGGGGAGCTTCATTATCCCACCTGACCTTGAACATGGATGACATAGTAGCTAGCGCGTCCGCTAGTTGATTTTCCTCTCGTGGGAAATGTTCAAAGGTAATTTCTTCAAAATGTGGAATCAGTGTCAACACATGCTCTTTGTAAGGGATGAGATTAGGATGCTTTGTGTCCCATTCCCCTTTCAATTGACTGATCACTAAGGTCGAGTCTCCAAATACACTCAAGAATTGCATCCTCAAGTAGATAGCAGCCTTGAGACCCATAATACATGCCTCATACTCAGCCATATTGTTGGTACAATTGAAGCATAACCTGGCAGTGAAAGGTGTATGACAGCCTTCGGGAGATATGATCACAACACCGATGCCATTGCCAAGAGCGTTGGAAGCTTCTTCAAAAACCATAGTCCATTGAGATCCTTTTTCAGGTCCTTCATCTGATCCATGTTCTTCATAATCAGTTACTAACATGATGTTCTCGTCCGGGAACTCAAAATTCATGGATTGGTAGTCATCCACAGCCTGGTGAGCTAAATGATTAGCTAATACACTTCCCTTAATTTCTTTCTGGGTTGTATAATGAATATCGTATTCGGTCAGGATCATTTTCCATCTTGCTATTCTTACAGAGAGAGCGAGCTTCTTGAAGATGTACTTGATAGGGTCCATTTTAAATATCAATAAGGTAGGGTGAGTCAACATGTACTGTCTTAGTCGGTGAGCATCCCATGCCAAAGCGCATCAAGTTTTCTCGAGCAGTGAGTATCTTGTTTCACAGTCGGTAAACTTTTTGCTAAGGTAGTATATTGCATGCTCTTTTCGACCAGACTCGTCATGCTGCCCCAGCACACACCCCATTGAGTTCTCTAACATTGTTAAGTACATAATCAGAGGTCTTCCTTCAACCGGCGACATCAAGATTGGAGGCTCTTGAAGATATTCTTTTATTTTGTCAAAGGCATTCTGGTGATCGTCATTCCACTTCAATTCTTGATCTTTCTTCAGTAACTTGAAGATTGGCTCACAAGTAGCAGTCAGATGGGAAATGAACCTGGCAATGTAGTTTAGACGTCCCAAGAATCCCCTAACTTCCTTCTCAATACAAGGAGCTGGAATTTCTTGTATATATTTTACCTTTGCAGGGTCCACTTCAATACCTTTGCTGCTGACATCAAAGCCTAAGAGCTTACCGGATCTTACTCCAAAGGTGCACTTATTCGGGTTCAGTATCAGTTTGTACTTTTTCAGCCTTTCAAACAGCTTCTACAAGTGATCAAGGTGCTCCTCTTCAGTCTGAGACCAGGCTATCATATTATCAATGTAGACCTCTATCTCGTGATGGATCATATCATGAAACAAAGCTACCATGGCACGCTGATAGGTTTCCCCAGCGTTCTTTAACCCAAATGGCATATCTTTGTAACAGAAAGTTCCCCACTGTATGACGAAGGTCGTTTTCTCCATGTCCTCAGGTGCCATTTTGATCTGATTGTACCTGGAGAAACCATCCATGAAGGATAATACCTTATGTTGTGTGGTGTTGTCAACCAGAAATTCTATATGGGGAAACGGAAAGTCATCCTTGGGGCTTGCCCTATTAACGTCTTTGTAATCCACACACATACGTACTTTACCCTCCTTCTTAGGTACTGGAACAACATTGGTAACCCATTATGGATAATAGGTGACAGCTAAGAAATCGTCATTGAACTGTGTCATGACTTCAGCCTTGATCTTTTTTGACATTTCTTGCCGTATATGATGAACCTTCTGTTTCATCAGAGGGCAGTCCTCTTTTGTCGGTAGGTGATGAACCACAATATCAGTGTCAAGTCCCGACATGTCGTCGTATAACCAGGAATAGACCTTAATATAGTCATGTAGAATCTGAGTTAACCTTGCCTTGACACTATGCTCCAGATCAAAACCTATCTTGACTTCTTTCTTACCCTCTTTAGTACCCAAATTCACTGTCTCAACCGACTCTTCATGAGGTTGTATCGCCCTTTCTTCTTGTTGTAACAGTCTGGCAAGTTCTCCTGGTACTTCACAATCTTCCTCACCTTCGTCCCCGGCTTGGTAGATCGTATTTTCAATGTTATAATTGGAAATAGTAGAACCGTTATCAATGGGATCCAGAGTAGATATGGATCTGTAGTTTGATATGTGGGTGTGTGTAAGAGCATAGCTGTTTTTGATAAAGTAAAAGGTAGAAAAGAAAAACAGAGAGCGTAAAATTTGTATGAAAAACGTCAAATGATTTATTAATGACATATGAATATGAAGCAATAAACCTCACAAAATAGACCATTGTGCCCTGGGTAAGACACAAGGCTTTAAAGTTTCAATTTTTCAAATATTACATATCCCAAAAAAACAAAAAGACAATTACTCTTGAATAAAAGTAATAGGAACAAAATCTTTGGCCTCCCAATTGTTGAATCCACCGTTGATGGTTGGGAAGATCCACTTGTCCATGTCATAATCTCTATCCCTGTCCTCCAATACATTTACTTCATGGTTGTTGATGCATAGTGGTGGTCTCCTGGCGCGGGCACAACGAACAAAACTCTTTGGGCTCCTGAAGTGAAACCCAAACCAAACTTGTCAGATTTGTATGGAATGTCTAGAAGTTGGCCCCAAATAGTACAACCACCTTCTTCGACTACTGCTTTGGCATCCCTCAGAGAAGCCATCTTCAGCGGAGGTCTGGTAGTCTTTGGAACACTGGCAGCAGTCTTGGTCGCAACAACTGCCTATGGAACCTTTTCAAAGTTCTGATAGGGGGTCTCAATGAACTCGCCGTCCATTTCAACATGACTGAAAGAGTTCAGGTGACTCGCGATGTATTCCTCCTCCCCATGGACTGTGATAATCTTTCCATTGACTGGGTAATTCAACATCTGATGCAGGATAGAAGTAACAACACTAGCCCCATGGATCCAGGGTCTACCCAATAAACCAGAGTAAGATGGGCAGATGTCCATCATGTAGAAAGTTGAGTCAAAAGTCTGAGTACCATCTTTGATAGGGATGTCCACCTCCCCGTGCACCATTCTTTTGGAACCATTGAAGGCCCTCACCATAATGTTACTGGGCTTTAGTGTGAGTCCTTCGCAATCTAACGTGTCCAGAGCATTCTTGGGTAATACATTCAGTGACGAACCCGTATCCACCAGAACATGAGCTAGGGTAGTGCCTCCACACTCAATAGAGACATGCAGGGCATCATTGTGTTTCCTTCCCTTGGGAGTTAGGTCAGCATCGAAAAAACCTAGTCCATTCTCAACAGTCAGGATGGTAACACAGTTCTCAAATTGATCAGTAGAAGTCTCTTGAGGAATATGGGCAGACTTCAGGAATTTTACCAAAGCCTTAGCATGGGCTTCAAAGCATAAAAGTAAGGCCAACATTGAGATTTTTGAAGGGGTCTGCCCTAACTGCTCTACGATGTTGTAATCACTTTTCTTTATTATCTTCAGTATCTCTTCCATTTCTATTTTAGAAGCCTCAGGAATGACTTCTTTGCGTGTCTTCGTCTAGACAGGCTCAACCAATACCTCTTTGCCCCGAGTCTCGGCTGACTCAGTAGCAGAGATAGCAACAGGGATAACAATAGGAGTAGCAATGGGAGTTGTGATACGGTGGGAGAATTGACTTGAGGTTTTGCGTTTGTGTTCACAAATTTTTCGGCTTAGCAAGAGTCGCCACCGACTTTTATTTTATCCAAAAGGAAAGGTCAAAAAGCACAGGAAAGACCTTTGAGATGTTTTCTTGAGTTCGGGGGGTAGATTATGAAAAGGGAAGGTGCTAGCACCCTTTTCATCCATGGTTTTCCATGGGCTCTTAGTTACTTGTTTAGATCACTTGCTTTGCTTTTCCAATTGTTTTAAATGGTGCTTTGTGTGGTTTTGAAAGTATTTTGAAAAGAGGCCTTTGTTTAGGCAATCTTTGTAATGATTCTCGTTCGTAAGAATGTATACAAAGATGTTTGTTTTTTGAAAAATGTTTCAATGTTTGAAAGTTGTTTGGAAATGTTTTTGAAAATGTGTGTGTTTGTTTGAAAATAGCAAGGATTGTTTGCAAATTGATCATGTAACTAGAAGCTTATCTACCTACTCAAAAGTCTTTCCTACACATTTTTATTCCTTTGACATTGTTGTTTTACCATTGCATTTGGTAAACAACCCTATCTTTGGATGTTAAACGGGACGAGTGTGGGTCATCGTATGACCATGATAACAATATTTCCAAGTATATTTAGCATTTTTAGGGACTAAGATCATCTTTGTTTATGAAACCTTTTGATAGCGTCATCGAGGGACTATGATCTTTTGTTTTGTTTGATTTTGCCAAGATACCTAGCATGCATACCATGGCCATTTTAAGGCAACAAAGTGGGCGAAACCCTAGAGATGCTTGTGTGCAATGTGTTGTCATTTTTCATGCATTTTTTGTCTTGTATTAAGTCATGCTATTTGTTTGATTTTTGGTCTTTTCATTCAAAACCCTAGTTTACTATCATGGTATATGAAAGCAATAAAATGCGTAAAGTAAATCTAAACTATTACAACAATATTATGGGAAGGGGGATACAAGTTTTGAATGGGGGATATTGCTCAAAATAAAACCCTAATTCACTATTACAACCCAATTGAATTTTGGTACAATAAATAAATAAGCAAATATTTAAATATGCAATTAAATGTATGTATGTAAAAAATGTTTTTTGTAATTGTTTTATATATGAGAAAATAAAAATTATCTAAGGTGAAGTGACAAAGCCAAAGGCCTGTACAGGCTAGCTTATGGACTGCATTGGATTGGTGAACTTTTTTTGATGTTTATGGATCTTGTTTGCAACAAGAGATCAGGTCCATGGCTCAAGAGTTACAAAATTGCAAAAAACATGCTTTATCAAAATGGTATTATGCACTTTATGCCATTTTTGGATTAATTCAATGTACAAAGCTTCAAAGATCAGAATAAGACCATTATCCATTGTGTTTGCATTCAATTTTGGAGTGTAGAAAGGATTAGTACCTGTAATAACAAGTACAAGCATGTTTGAAACTGATTTGCAACTTGTAACATTGTGAAAATGCCTTGCACAAAAGTGATAAATTGTCATTTTCATTTCTTCGATTCTCCCTAACCATATATGATCTTGGAGATTTCTTTGACATTTTGGAAAGCTTGCAACATGATCTACAATCCATCTTTGAAATGCATTTTGAGATTCCTCTTGGAACTAGGTGAAAAATTTCCATGAAGTTAGGTCAAAAACCTGCCTAAACTAGGGCAAAATTTCACTAAGTTAAAAAGTTTATGGACCCTTATTCACAAAATCATAACTTGATATCCAAGCATATTTTTGGAAAACTTTGTGAATAAAAGTTGTAGATTTTGTGGAGGACTACAACTTTTATGTTGTAAGTTTTCTTTGAATCCAATTGCATCATGGTGAAAAAGTTAGGAAAAGTTGGGAAAAAATAAGAAATTTTCATAAGGAACAACTTTATGAAAGGCATTTTCCAGTGAGGGGTTTCTTTGTTGTACTAGAGGATGCATCTCTCTGGATTTTACCACTTTTAATACCAGCCTCTACCCGTTCACCAGTCAAGATCAATTATGTAAACCCGGGAGACGAGCTTCCAATCGGATGGTTAAAGAATGGACCAGATAACATGCCCAAGAACATGTCCACCAACTCTCTATCAGACAAAGGAGGTTGGACTCTTCTTACAAGGTCTCTCCACTTTTGGGAATAATTCTTGAAAAGGCGAGGTCAGCATTTTATTGGTAGTGCTTGTAGAAAGCAGCAGCCAGATCTTCCCAATTACAAATGTTGGTTCTTTCCAGCTGATAGAACCATTCCAGTTGAGTCCCTACCAAACTTTCCTGGAAGAAATGTACCCATATATTCCTATCAGTAGTGTGGGGTTGAATCTTTCTGACATACGACCTTAAGTGCAGCTTGGGGCAGGAGACACTGTCGTACTTAGCAAAGGTGGGGACCTTGAATTTCTGTGGGATGACCACCCCTGAGACCAATCCTAGCTCTTCAAAATCCATCCCGGGTACCCTCTGGATCTCTATAGCATTGAGACGATCCTCCAGCTATTTGTATTTATCATAAACAGGAGGATACTGCTCTTCAGAATAGTCAGCTTCATCTTCCTCAAACCCTGGCTTTTTGTTTTCTTTCGTTGGCATCTCTTCTTGATTGTCCCCCTCATTTGACGGGGTTGAAAAATCTAGAGCCCGCTTAGTCGGTCCTCTGAACCTTCTACCCAAATTCAAGATACCATTTGGTTTTTTTCCTTCTTGGTCTTCTCTTTGATGATCAAAGCTTTCAGATCTTCTTACCCCTTGGCCAGATCCAGGAACATTTGCTGAAACTGAGCATTTTGAGCTTGAAGATTCTTTACTGTTTGTTCAAGAGCCATTTCTTTTGCTAAAATAAACAGCGAAAAGAATAAGAAAGATGTCTCGAAATACCTGTTTATGCAATGAAATTCATGATATGCTTATGCAATGTTTTTAAGGACTTTTAAGATTTTAAATTTGCTTAGAAGAAGAAAAAACAAACATTGATTGCATTCATAATTTTTAATGATTACAACGATGCCTCTTGGGCTTACAATGGAATAAACAAAGATAAAACAAAAATCCTAAATCAAACAGGACTCATGCTTCCCATGAGTGCATCCTCTTTGGTGCAATGTAGGCATTCAAACTTTGTTCTTCATGCAGTTGTCTTGTAAGCTCCAAAACATTTTTCTCGCTTGCGTAGAACTGGGTTTCAAAGGTGTCTCATTCCTCTTTTTGTTGAATCCAAGATCTTTGCAGTTCCTCGAGAGTAGTCGGCATGTCAGGATGGATAATAGTATGAGGTACATATGTCTCAGTGATAGGTTCCATGATAATAGGTAGGATGGTGAGGTAAAGCATCATGAGATTTTGAGCGCGTGCTCGTACCCACTTAAGATAAGACTCCAAAGGGATGAAGTTATTATTCCCCAATGTCTTGCTATATACTATGTTCATCATGCCCCAAGCTCGGAAGAACCTCTGACGGTATCCTTGAACATCATTCTCATAGTCAAATACAATTCCCTGAATCAATACATCGTGAGGACCGTCCCTCCTAGCATACCTAAACTGTCGCATCGCCAAACAAGGGTTATAAGTGATTCCTCCCCTAATTCCTAGGAGAGGGACATTAGAGAATTCCCCACATCGATCAATGATGGTAACGTCTTCCACAGATCGAGGACACCAGTGAATATCCAAATGGGTTAGAGACATCAACCTATTAGACCACCGCATGCCTTGCTCATTCTTCAACACAAATTGAGGTAGGTGTGAAATAAACCACCTAGCCAATAGAGAAGTGAAACACATGAGGGTTCCTTTTCTCTTTACAGTGCGAGTGTGAAAAGAGTGAAAAATGTCTCCAAGTAAGGTAGGTACCAGATTACGAGACATGAAAATTTTGACCATGTTCACATCTATTAGTTGGTCCAGATTAGGGAATAGTACCATCTCATAGATGAGAAGGGACAATACCTCCTCAAAAGCTTGTATATCCAAAGTATCCCAAAAATGATGAGCTTTCTCAAACAAAAACTTTTCTATAAACCCTTTGATACCACTTCTTGTTTCCCAATTTGCCATGACGTCGGACTGTTGTAAATACAGGGCTTGAGAAATTTCCTCAGGCTTTGGGTCTCTTTCCATACAATTGAAAGGTAATTGGTTGAGAATAGCCATACCCAATAACTGATAAAATTCTTCCATAGTATGCACTAACTGGTAATCAGTAAATGTAAAGCAATGATGTAAGGGGTCAAAGAACTGAAAGAGAACTTTCACCATGTCTTTATCAAGGCTTGAGGTAACCAAACTGAGGATTCAACCATGTCTTTTAGTGAATGTGGAATTCTCAGAACTCTTGATGCCAACTCTCTGTGCTGAGGAGGAACCCTTACGAGGCTGACTTGGAAAGTATTTCTGTGAACGGAAGCCATGTCCTACAAAACAGACACAAAGATAAGTCCTAAAAGTCCTTAAAATGGTTAGTGTGATATACCAATGTTATGAAGTTATGTACAAACAGATATATACAATCACACTAATAGATCGTTAGGTTTAGGCTTGCATGGACTCCATAGGTAAGTACCATCTTGAAGTTTAGTTGGTTTAACCTGTCCTATTAATAGTAACCGGTTTCTAGGGGATCTCAATATCACTGATCTTTCTTCATCGGGCATTGTTTCAGCGCAAGCCTCTTTATTGGAGACTGAAATATCCCGAAAGTCAGATCTCAATGAGTGCAGTATCGAGTATCAACCAACTTGAGACTACACTAAAGCCGGCTATCTCACTACCTCCTAATGGCCAAGTTGTTCAATTAAAGGTTCTAAGGTCATTTGGTGCTTCGTGACACCAAACATCGGCCCCGTATTCTCCCTGACTACTCAAGGTCTACCGGTACCAACAAATGAGTCACACCAATGTAGCTATCGCTTCAACCGTGTCGGTATACCCCGCACAGTCCCCATGATCTATTTCTACTTATCTAAAAGGTTCCTCAGATTCGGGTGTAGGATCTTTACAAGTAAACCCAAGCAAAAAACCCTTAAAGATAAAGCAATCAAAGCATACAAGGAAATAAAATTAAATATGACCTAAGCTCTAAGGTAACCCCACTTTTTAAATCCCCAGCAGAGTCGCCAATTCTGTGATATGGTGGCAGAACCGACTGTTATACTTGTTTTATGTTTGTGTTTGCAAAAGTTGTGGTAAGCAAGAGTCGCCACTGACTTTTCTTTTATCTAACAAAGGAAAGGGTGAAAAGAACGGAAAAATACCTTTCGAGATTATTTCTGGGTAAGGGGGGTAGATTATGGAAAGGGAAGGTGTTAGCACCCTTTCCAACCGTAGTAAATAACTCTTGTATCAATCCTCAAGAGTGTTGATAAAGTGTTTGAAAATGTTTTTTTTAAATTTGTTTTGTGTAAGTGTGAAAATTTTGTTTGAGCAAGCATCTAACAGCTATCTCCTTTACTCGAAAGGGTAGTTATTTTCCTTCTTTCCTTTAGACAAGGCTATCCTACTATTAGTGAGTAGGTAGCCATAATCGTTTGGATGTATGATGGACATTCGTGGGTCATCGTACAGTCATAAAGGCAACATATAGAGACGCTTTAGAAACTTTGTTTGAGGGACTAGATCATTTACCGAAAGGCAACACCGAAGGGTCATCGAGGGACTATGATCTTTTGATTCGAGGGTCTTTGCTAAAGCATTCCTACTTTCGAGGGACATGACTGTTTTATTTTCCGAAGGCAACCAAAGTGGGAATACTCTAGAGGTTTATATGTGCAAGTTTGTTGTATTCAGCTATTTTTTGTATTTTTTTGTTAGGTTTGCTAGCGTTTTGTTTTATTCTTGACATACAATCCTAATACTATATATCTAACAGTTAATATTGAACAGAAAATAAAATGCGGGAATATAAATCCTACACTATTACAAAGCTTCGGGAGGGGGGATATTTACATGTAAAAAATGGGGAGATAAAAGCAGTAAATGTCCTAGTTATTCTATTACATACCATGAGCAGGTACATTAATAATAAAAATGTGAAATTTAAAATAAGCACGCGAACTGAAAATACGCGTAAAAATCATAAGGTAAAAGGAAATCTTTTTTTTTTCCGTTTTATTTTGATTATGAAATAAAATTTGATTAAATCCTAGGTCTATTGATTTTAAATTAAAGAAAAGGTTACAATAATTAATTAATTATTTAATAGAATTAATTTTAATAATAAAAGACTAGACCTAATTTTTGTGATTTTTTATAAATATTTTGCGGAGTAAATAAAACTAAATAAAATGAAATAACGCAAAACAAAATTCAAAAGGGCTGGATGGTGCACGAGACTATGAAAATTGTAGCATGCATGGATGGATCGAAAAGGATCCTAGAGCTGCCTTTTGGTCCCATAAGTAAGCTGGTCGAAGGTGCATGATATATTCCTTCGGTCTTCAAAAAAAATCTATTAGAGAAACAAAACAAAAATCAAATTTGGATCGAATCTAGTCTTGGATTCGACAGCCTATTGTTGTATCATCCTAATTTGAATCCCCTGGGTCTGAATCGAAAGCCATTTCATCTTGCAACGTCATGAATCCTGAGATTCAAAAGAAAATATAGATCATGCCCAAGCAATGGCACGATCTCACCCATGTGCTTAGTCTTGCATGTAACGCATGAAAGCAATAATAAACTTTAGCAATAACATGAATGTATGATTAATATGAATTTAAAAATTGCATACTTAGCTAGTTTGAGATCGAAAGAAAATTACCAACAGAAAGATTGTGTGAGTGATGCTCCAATGTATGTTGGACCTGCCTAGTGCTTGGGATTGCCTCCTACAAACTTTAGGGAGTGAGTAGAGTGTTTGTTGAAGGTTGCTTTGATTTGGATCACTTATGAGATTTTTGATAACTTTGGTGTGGCTTATGAGGCAGGGTGTACGTGTAGTCTGTCCTTGTGTGTATGTATGTAGTTTGTACCCTTTGGCTTGTAGAAGTGTTGTGTATTTATAGGAGATGGAGAGAGGGTTATAGCATAGAAATGACAAGGGACAACCATTAACTAGGCTTTGAAGGCCAAATCAGACACATTAAGGGATTGCCTTTTTTGATGAGTTCCTACCCCTTTGAGCTTTGGGGTGAACCTAGACATGTTTGACTCTTTCGAATACCCTCAATCCTTGCTCTTCGATTGGCCCAGAGTTGCCTCCTTCGAATGGATCCAATTCTCATCATTGGGGCTTCTTCGATTGAGCCCCTATTTGTCTTGATAGCTTGATCTGAAACTCTTCAACTAGTCCAAACAAAAACTCCTTTCTGGCTAGTCGAAACATCTCTTGTTACCTCCTTCGAATGCAATTGTGTAGGAGGCTTGGGCTTGGCAACATGTTGGATTTTGGGCCAGCAAGCAACTTGGACCAAGACTCATCATAAGACAAACTTATTTTCAATAATCATGTGTCTCCTTCGAATGGACCACATGTATATCCTTCAAATGGATCTTTCATGTGTCTTTCGAATATCCCACATGTATGCCTTGTGCATTCTCCGAATGGGCAACCAATGTGTGCTCATAATATGGAAATCATGTGCTGAAGGGTTCAAAGATAGAGTGGACCCAAGCAATTTCGAAGGGAACCATTGCCCAGTTGAAACTAGCACAAAGGAAGCCAATGCTTTGTGGATGCTAGCATGAGAAAGGTCATTGCTCTGTAAATCAAAGAAAAATTGAAGAGGGAGCCTTTGCCATGTGCGCTGAAGGCACGCACAGAGGAAGTATTTTCCTATTACGCTAAAGGAAAATTGAAGAGGGAGCCTTTGCCTTGTGCGTTGAAGGCACGCACAGAGGGGGTATTTCCTTATGGGTTGAAGAACACATGAAAGAACCTCTTGCCTTGTGAATCGAAAGCATGTAGGAAGTCCTTTGTCTAGTGAATTAAAGGCAAGTCTGTAGAAGCCCTTTTCCTTGTGAATCCAAGGCAAGCATGAAGAGGCCTTCGTGCCTTATACGTTGAAGGCGAGCATAGAAAAGGCACTGCTGAAATGATACTTGTGGACCCAAAGCTTGATCGAAGGGTTTTAGAGGTTCAATCAAAACTTATTTGCAGGTGCCGTACCCCAAATTCGTCCTACCTCGACGATTTTATTTTTCGAGATTGAAATAAAGAAATACTTAAGTAAAGACGGTACAACAGTATCTGATGGCCCATATTTATTGAAGACTAAGGGGTGTATAGGGGCTTTCTAAATCAGAAAGACTCATAAATCTGTTCACGAGGCATGTTGACCGATGGCCCGTGCAATTCGAAAATACATCCGAGTAATTAAAAAATTATTAGGTTACTAAAACTACGTAGCTTTAATTTGCTATTAATTTAAAGTTAAGTATCTAAGCCCATTTAAGTAGTTGTTAGTAAAATGAGAGGTGAAGTTCGATAAACGAGCCCATTGCGTTTGTCCCACCTCTTTTGGGGTTTGAATAACAAAGGGGGTGTAATTTCAAGTTAGAGACCCAAAGAAATTGAAAACATTGAGATGGCACATTTTCGTTTAGATAAGAATGGGAGGTGTATGTCTTATTATCCCATTTTGATCCATTTTGTTTAAACATTATTTTGCGGTTTATTTAAGCTGGGCCTATTTGTCTTCTTGGGATTTTGATTAATATTAAAATTGTTTATTATTATTTTTTTAAATAAAAGATAAATAGATAAAATATATTTCTCTATCAAAAGGAAAAAACTAATATATTGCTAACCCTTTTTTATTTACAGTAATGTTTTCAGTAATAATTATTTATATAATTTAGTTATTAAAGAGTGTTGTTGGATCAATTTTATAAAAAAGGGATTTAGACCCAAGTAGTATAGCAGCGCAAGGCCCAAGGGAATTGAAAAAAATGTTTGTTATTTGTTGCAAGAAACCAGATGTAGCGTTTTTGGGTTACAGTAATGGTTAGGCATTAAAAAGGTATGTACATATTAATTGCTGGCCCAATTGCATTTTTGTTGCTGTAAACAAAGAAAAAAAGATGGTCCAAAATCACGTACACAATTACTGTACCAATCACGCGCGTTTTCACTCCACAAACGGCTACTGTTCAAATTCAATCTGCAAAACCAAATCTAAACTGAATCCAAACTTGCTCATTACAGAAAGAATCAAATCTACAGAATCAGATCTTTGTTAAACCAAAATATATTACAAACTGAATCAAAATCTAACATAATCTGGAAAAATATTATACAGAATACCCAATCAAGATCTAAATCTCTTGTACATCTCAATCAATTACAGAATCCCTAAACCTATTCTAATCTCCCTAATTTGTGCAAACTTAATTCTAACAATTCTAAAACCCTAAAATAAAACTAACTATTATAAATACTGAAAAAGAAAATACAGAAGGGGGGTAGATATTTTACAGAGAAACAAAGCTTGAGACGAAGACAAAAGCAACGGATCTCTTTTACAGAACAAGAACATGGCGAAGAAGGGATATACAGAGAAGAAGGTGGCGAGCCCAACTTGTTGATACAAAAGAAGAAGGAGCGATTAGGGTTTCAAGATCTGAAACCCTAATTTATGGCCGTCGTGATCTCCCTCACCGCCGTCTCCCTTTCCTAACCGCACCGTTGCTCGAACACCATCTTCAAGCTCTCCAATCACCGCCGGAATTGTATACGAAAGGAAGAAGAAAGGTAAGGGTGCGCAGCTTTTAGTGTTGTTATTTGATCAGGAACATTGAAGGGGTGTGGAAGAGAGAGGGTTTAAGGTTTAGCTGGTCACGGCGCCGCGGGGAGGTCCAATTTGATTCTAGGGTTAGCAGAGGATGAACATAGTGTATGGATTCGAGGGAGAGAGACGAACGTGTTATGTTGAATAATGAATGAATAAAAATAAAGAATGAATTGTAAAAATGCAAAAATGACTTATATTTTGTTTTGATCCAATACTAGCGCGTACACAATAATATCGTGCACCCTCCCATATTGGCTGTTAGATCATCAGTGGACGGCCAAGAGGCCAAGTCCACCGTAAGCCCCATGCTCCCTCATGTGTCTGATCTGCCAGGTCTAAAAAAATTTATGTTTTGGGCCAAGCCCAGTTCCTTAACACACACCCTTTTTTACTTGCCAGTTCAACCACGCACCCCAGGCTTACTGGGCCTGAATTCAATATCTGAATTCAGGCCCTGACTTTTTACGCCCCTGCTTTTACTAACTCAACTAAAAACGTACCCCCCTGAATATCAAATTTTTGTTCTAATTTTTTAATTATTATTATTGTTTCTCCTTTTATATTATTTCTATTTTTTACAATTATTACAATTATTATATTTTAATATTTTTATTATTATATATTATTATTATAATTATTCAATTTCTTATCATTATTATTATTAATTTTTATTATCATATTTTAAATATTATTATTATTATTTGTTATATTTAAATATTGTTATATGATCAAACAAATTATTTTCATGTTAAAATTGCATATATTTTTTATATATTATTTGCATTAAATGTTTTCTAATCATGCATTAATCAAGATTTTTCGCAACTAATACAATTAAAAAAACACAAACAAATCTCAAATTATTTTTCGCAATAAACTAAGCTAATCAACTGTCTTTTTGCAAATGGGTTTCAAGCTAGTTTTGGCTTACTGCATTCTCAGTCAAAATCTCCACAGTCACTACTCCCGACCGAGTGCGAAGTGATTCAAAATATGCTTGCAAAACCCTAAAAAACCACAACTCATACGAACTACGAATTGGGACTCTGATTCCTCATAAGAGGATACGTAGGCATACGATCAAAAATCGTAGCGAGCTCCCCTATAAAAAATTAAGACACTTTTCTTTCTAATTAAAACTTAAAATCTAGTTTACCACAAACCTAAACCTAGAGTCTAATGTCCTTGTGAACAAGATGGATGAAAGGTGCCTAACACCTTCCTTTCGTCTAATTGAGTCTGAAACCTAGAATCTCTGTCTGTGAATTAGGGTTTTCTGTTAGATTCTCTTCCCTAGGATAAATACTAATATTGGTGACTCTTGATAAAAAAACCAGTTGCTACAGCTGGCGACTCTGCTGGGGATTCTCCTTAACCCTAGGTTTAGGTATTTTTGTGGTTTCTTATTTTTATTTGCTTTATTTATTTATTGCATTTATCTATTTTATCGCATTAATTTATTTATTGTCAAATTCTCTTATCATCATATATTTACTGCATGGAGGGATTTCTCTATCTCAAAAATATTTTCCATATAACCCTTAGAAAGAAGGTTCGTCTATTAGCTTAGGGGGTACATCATCCCTGCGATTTTATGTGAAGACTTTGCCTATAGTTGGTGAACTTGCGAGAAAGGAATACTTATCGAGAGATATACTCTTGACGAGTGGGACTTTGGAAGGTCACCTATGACTCTTTCTAACGGCCTTAACCTAAAATCTCATGACGAGAGCTTTCACGACTTTGAGACAAAAGTCTCAGTCTGTAATGAGGCTCCACCTAAGGGAGGCCCTTGTGCCCTTTCCCTCAGGTGTTATTCATGACACCCTTAAGGAAGCCACCTTTTGAGAGGGTAAACCAACCATAGGTCAAAATTAAGGAACCTCTGTCACTCAACCCTACACCCACGCCTTCTTATATTTCATGTATTCATCATACATTCATCATATATTTGTCACCCGTTTCTTTGTCTTATTCACGGGGTACAAAAAAAATCAAGATCTCGGTGACTGTCTTTAAAAATGGATACCGAAGGAAACAACTTGCATGTGTCAACACGCCAAACATGTCGGAAAGCAAGGCCACGAAAAGGAAATAACATGCCATAGATTTTCTAAAGCTTTGTCAGACCAAGGTGCATGACCTCCAGATCAGATATTTGCACGCGTACCTAGAAGACTTATTTCCTTTTGCTTGATTTCACGCAAATAAAAGTATTGGTTTAAGATTGTAATATTTTTCAACATCTGAATTATGTTACCTTCAATAAAGGCATTTTGTTTCCACATCTCGTTTGCATATCTATTTTAAAGATAGTCGCTAAGTAAAATAATAAGCAAAAGACGAATGCATACCCAAGTGAATAGGACAGTTAACCCCTTTCATATTCGTACACATTTATTCCCACACATGCATTCATAAACACCTGCATATCATATCAAAACTCATTTTTCAAAAACATCTCTCCAGTTGAACCATTGGTAAAAGAAGATCTCCACCTTATTGGCCTATGTATCAAACAAAGGCTTATCAACCAAAAAGCAATGGAGAAAATCAAGGAAACTCAGGCTGCGTTCAGAGAGGATCTTGACCAAGTAAAGGGTGACGTCACTTCAATGAAAGGAGATCTGAGTCAAGTTCTCCTAGATTTGAAGAACATTATTGACAGACAAGACCAGATTCCCAAGGAAGCTTTTGAATAAGTAGCCCAGCCTATTGGTGCATCAAGCAATCACCAACTAAGGAAAAAGTCAGAGGCAGGACCCCATAAATCCATCATGGTCCAACAAGAAGCTGAAACTGAAGGGTTTATCCCACCTCCGCCAAAATCGGGGGCATCTCGTACCCTACAGATTCTGACCAATAATGTAGACAATTACTTGGACCTGCAATATGGAGACCATGACCCAGAGGATGCCAACTAAGCTCCCTCAAAGATGACTGGTACTCATGTTGTTGATAATCCATTAGTGATGAATCAATACAAAGCCTTGGAAGAAATATTAAAAGTTGTGGAGGGTTTCGATACTTTCGAAGTAGACGCTCTCGAAATGGGCCTAGTTCCTGATGTGGTGATTCCACCAAAGTTCAAAGTACCTGACTTCGAAAAATACAAGGGGATCACTTGTCCAAGAAATCATCTTCGTATGTATTGCAGGAAGATGCATGCCCATTCCCGCGATCAGAAGCTGATGATTCACTATTTTCAAGATAGCCTGAGTGGGGCATCTTCAGACTGGTATATGCAATTGGAGCGAACGCATATTCGAACTTGGTCAGATCTTGCTAATGATTTCCTGAAGTATTACAAATATAACCTGGACATGGCATCTACCCGCATGTAACTCCAGAATTTGTCCCAGAAAAAAGAAGAGTCCTTCAAAGAGTATTCTCAGAGATGGAGGGAATTGGCATCCCGTGTGCAACCACCACTGTTAGAGAAGGAGTTATTAGACATGTTCATGGGAACTTTGCACGGGCTGTATTATGAGATGATGGTTGGAAGTATCTCTTCGAGGTACTCAAACCTAGTAACCATCGGGGAAAGAATCGAAATTGGGATAAAAAGTGGGAAGATATCAGGGGGACCATCAAATGCTCCCTACAATTCAATGCGGCCTGCTTCAAACTTCCCCAAAGGAAAAGAGGGAGAAATTAATGTTGCAGCGTCACAACCCAGGGTACAACAACCATTGGTGATCCCACTAGGGCAGCAGCAAGGCAGAAGGCCACCCAAGAAATTTGATCCACTCCCTATGCCACCAAACCAGTTATTGCAATAGCTAGTTAAGGCATCCTTAGTGGAATTCAAAACTCTAGCTACTCTAGTAGGTCCACTCCCACGAAGGTACGATGCCAACGCCAGATTCGAATATCATGCTAATTCTCCTGGACATACCCTAGAATAATGTTGGCCTTTCAAACACAAGTTGCAGGATCTGCTGGATTCTCAAGACATCACTTTCGCGAAGCCCGACATCACATCAGACCCTACGCCATTGCACGACGGGGTTACAATAAATGCAATTGAAGTAGTCACTGACTCTGGGGCATGCGGACAAGCAAAGACCCCATTAAACTCGCTGAAAGAATATCGGTTGGAATATGGACTCCCGCTAGAACACAATTGTAATACAGTGGTAGAACTGACTGTTAATACTGGTTTTACGTTTGTGTTTGCAAATGTCGCGGTAAGCAAGAGTCGCCACTGTCTTTTTATTTTATCCAACAAAGGAAAAGGGAAAAAGAACAGAAAAAACCTTTTTCGAGATGTTTCTGAGTATGGGGGGTAGATTATAGAAAGGTAAGGTGTTAGCACCCTTTCTATCCATGGTTTCTCATGGGCTCTTAGGTACTTGCTCATTTTGAAATTGCTTTTTTGTATGTTTTTGAAAAGCTTTGAAAATGCTTTAGTGCGGCATTTCACCTTGTGATCGGTGGGAATGAGAACTGACTGTTTTGGAATTTTGGTTCGCGTTTTGCGTTTGTTTTTGCAAAATGTCGCGGTAAGCAAGAGTCGCCACCGTCTTTTATTTTATCCAACAAGGAAAGGACAAAAGCACAGAAAAATTCCTTTTTTGAGATATTTCTCGGGTTCAGGAGGTAGATTATAGAAAGGGAAGGTGTTAGCACCCTTTCTATCTGTGATTATCCACTGGCTCTTAGGTACTTGCTCATTATGTTTTCAAAAAGTTTGCTTTTCTTTGTGTTTGTGGGTTTGAAAAGAGTTTTTGTTTTGAAGAGAGTGTAAGTGCGAAAAGTTTTGTTTTGTTTTTAAAGAGGAGCAAGTACTTAAGAACCATCTACCTATTCGAAAAAGGAATTAAACTGTGCTAATGTCCTTTAGACAATGCTATCCCACTATTGAAGAGTAGGTATCATCGTCGTTGGAGTTTTCGGGTCAATTCGATTAAGGGACGTGTGGTCACTAAAGCAACGTTAGGACACCTTAGCGGTAAACCTAATATCCTAGATCATTTTTCCGAGGCAACCGTTTCGAGGAAACTATGATCTTTGGAGAAGAGGGTGACCTCTAAAACTTCCTATACGCAATGACCACGTTCGAGGCAAACAAGTGAGGTGTACCCTAAGAGTGGCATGTGCAAGTGTGTTAGTTTGGTTAATTTTATCTGTACATGTCATGGGTGAGCTATATTGATTTTAGGTTAAAGATTGATCTTGTCATGCATTACCTATTTATCAAACATCTAACAGTTAATATTGTGCGGAAATTAAATTGCAGGAAATTAAATCTAAACTATTACAAGGCGTTGGGTATTTACATCGCCAAAAACAAACCCTTTAATTTAAATTGCGGAAAGTAAAAGAAAGCGATAAATAATTAAAGTCCTAATTAAAAGCTATTACATACCGGAAGCAATTACAATATTGGAAATATAGATCGCGTGCAAAAAATTAAGACGGCGCATTTTTTAGGGTTTTGACCCCTTTTGGAAAAGGAAGCATTTTTTTTTGTTTATTTTTGAATTAAATGGAAATTAAATTAAGTGAACAATTAATTAATTAAATAAAAAATATATTTTTGGTTTTTTTTTATATTTAAGGAAATAAAATAAAAATTGGTCCAAAATGTTAAAACCTAATGTTCTAAATTAATTTAATTTATTGCAAAAATATTAAATGTTAAACCTATTTAAAACTAAATTAATTAATTAATATTTATTTACAAAAATAAAATGGTGAAGTTTATAAAAAAAAATATTTTGTATTTTCTGATTTTTCGTGAGGAAAAGTTATTGATTAGTAATAATAATAATAATTAATTAAATAAAGCAAATAAATAAAAAGAGAAAATATAAAGAAATAACCCATGGGGGGGGGGGGGGTATTGGGCCCAATTTGGAGGTGAATCTGGCAATTCCAAGCCCACTTTCATTCAGCCTTGTTTGACTTTCCCAATCCAGCGCGTGCTTTTGACTAGGGAGTATGATGAGCTTGCAATCTGGACCCTTGGATTTAGCCTGAAGGCCACTTGGCGTTTGAGATCTGGAGGAATATGGTGGACCACGTTTATGATGCTGCATAGAATTGCCTGAAAATAAAATGTAACAAAGTTTTGGGGGACCTGGGATTCGAACCCAGGTCCCAAGGGGTTTTCCACTCACGCTTCCACCAACTGAGCCATGCTGCCTTATTGTTAACATAATGGACAAATAATATTATAAAAGAAATGCAAGCAATATACTGGAAAATAAAAAATGCGCGAAATTGATTTGAACGGGCCAATGAGAGGAAGACACCTAATCGCCTTCTTCACCAAAAACCTGGTTTTCTTACCTGCGAATTTTTATCCGCGGGAAGATCCGTGGGATCATTCAAAATAATTTCCAGGCCATGTAAACTCAAGCTGAGATCATCATCGTGTTCGTCTCTCTTCCCTGAATATCCCTGTACCAATTATTTGTCCTAATTTTTCCTGTATCAAAAATGCCTAAAAAACAAGAACACGAACCCTAGCTTCGGATCCAGGGTTATAAGCCATGAAAACAAAATTAAATAATACAGAATGCTTAGAAATTGAATGGCAAGCATGAATGTACAAACGATTTGGCAAAAAAATGCAAGAACATGGATTCACGATTCCATGTTCAGAGCTATGTTCGTGGGAACTTACAGCGCAATTCAGGAGGTCTCAAGGCCTGGTTTTGATTGCTTTAGCTCCACTGGATGTCGGGCAAGGAAGCTACGTTGAGATCTTGGATTGAATCGTGCTCTAACCAAGGTTTTGATCTCACACTTTTGCAAGCTTTTTTCAATTCTGGTTTGGCCGTTTTTGCAGTCCTTCAATCCTATTCTTGATGTGTTTGGCTTGTGTGTGTGTTGTACCCCAAAATTTGCCCTCCCATATTCCTCAAGAAATTGCCAAGCCAAGCTAGAAAAATTCCCCAAGGGTTGTGTAGTGCAATTGTCCCCTATACAGTCAAAACTAGGGTTTGTGTTCTGATCAAGAAAAGGAAGTGTTCAAAGGTTCAATCAAGTCTCATATGCTTACAAACATGGTCAAGCATCCTCATATCAAGTTTCAAGGCATTCAGCTCAAGATTGCACAGTCAAAACCCTAAATTGCACTACAGTCAACTGTAGGGGCAAAATGGTCATTTGACAGTCAAAAGTTCAAATTTTTGGTCAACATATCATTTTGAAGCCACAAACATCATTTGATCAATGCTTGATCATGATTCTCAAAATTTGGCTCAGAAATCATCAAAGATGCAAAAGTTGCTATATTTGGACAGCTGAAAAAGTCAACTGAAATTGACCAGGGCATAACTTTCACATGGATTATCAGAAAAATTCCATCCAAAGCTCATTTTGAAGAGAAAGACATTTCCTACAACTCATCTTCATACTTCAAGTCCAAGAAATGCTCTCACAAAAAGTTATCAATTTCAACATTATAGGTCATTTTCAAAAGTCAACAAAAAGGGACTTTAAGTCAAAGGCCATAACTTGCGATTGGTAAATCAAAATGACATGGGACCAAAGACATTGGTTAAAGGACTCAAAGACCATTCCAAAATGTCCAAGAACATGTGAAAAACTTAAAAATTGAGCAAGTTATGCCTTGTAGAAGTTGGGAAATTTTTGTGAAATGGCAAAAGTCAACTATCCTTGAAAATCAAATTTTTGACAAAAGGGCCCCATTTTTTCCACTTGGTTCATCCTTGTCATGCCACACACGTGTCCCATGGTTAATTTCAAGACCAAATATTGATTTTTCCATTTTATTTAATTTTTAATAATTTAATTCATTTTAAATCTTTGAAAATTCAAATAAAATTCAAAAACCAATGGAATAGTGTCATGTGAACTTGGACAATTTCTATGTATCATGAACCAACTCAAGAAATCAGGCTAGGGTTCATTTGCACACTAGGTCTAGGTTTTGGCTAAAAAGGAGGAAAAATGGTTAAGAGTGAAAACCCTAAGACTAATTCCTTCATGAGCTTGAATCTAGGTCAAAGAGTAAGCCAATTCCATTCCATTATGATCACTGAGTCCAACCCTAACCATAAGACAGCAAAAGGCTCGCTCAAAAGTGGATGGGAACTTTGAAAAATTGATGATATAATTCAAATCTGAAATCAAAGTTGGACTAAGTTTGAAGCCTCAATTCTTTTTCCATTAGCATCCTGGACAATTTCTGAGGACATCCCAACTCCTAACATCAATCAAAACGCGAAGAAGCAGTGGTGACAACTCAAACTGTACAGAGAATTTTTTGAAATCGTGTTCTCAATTCTAGGCATGATCACTGCATTTTAACTGTGGATTCTTGTTCTTTACAAAGATTCGAAGCTGTTCATTATATTTAATTGCATTTTCATAAGCCATAGACGAATCTACCATGTTTGGCTTTTAGGGTTTCCAGCTTTTGAATTAGGGCTTTTGAAACGGAGTAAAATCAAGCCTCAAGACCATTGTCATTAAAACCAGCATGTTCCAATGAACAAGAAACAACCATCGCGATTAATTTATGTGATCTCCAGACCTAATCGCTATTTTTTCAAAAGTTGTCTAATGAAACGCGTAAGAAAGCGTTGCCTTTGAGTTTTGTTTTGCAGGGGGGTGAGGACGATGAAGGCGTGTCAATCAGCGATTCGTCCATTCAAAATTCGCGCGTTTCAGCCACTAGCGCGTTGCATTTGTTTTATATGATTTATTTATGTATTATATATCAAAGTGATTAAGTAGCTCAGCTGGCAAGCTATCAGCGCGTTAACCTCAATGACCTGGGTTCAAGTCCCAGGTCTGGCAAAAGTTCAATATTATTTTTCAATGTAAAATCTTATGCAGGCACGTTCTTGAGGACCACCATACGTCCTCCTCATCTATTGCCCACGCGTCCATCAGAAGCAATCCAAGGGCCATGACCAAAGGTGTATCATAGATTCCAGTCAAATGCATCACACCTGATCAAAAAAGTCAATGGACTTCAAGCAAATGGGCCAGGCTTTTCAAATCTGCACCTCACAATTTTGGGGTCTACCCCCCCCTGGTTTGCCCATTTAATTTATATTTTTATATCTTTTAATTACTATTTTATTTGCTTTGTTGTTTTAATTCAATTAATTTATTTTCACAAAAATGTAAAAAAACATCATAAAAATAAAAAATGCCCAAATAAAAATATAATTTTTATTTTAATTATTTTCTAAATAAATTGTATGTAAATTACTTAGTTTAATTAGGGTATAATTTTAATCTTTTTTAATAAAAATCCAAAAAACTAGAATTTAGGTTTAATAATTTTTATTTTCTCTTTTTCTTTTCCTTTTTTCAGAATAATAATTTTTTATTTATTTATTTTCATCATAAATTAAAAAATGTACATAAATTAATTTAGAATTAGATTAGGTTAAAAGTTAAAATTTTCATAATAAACTTAAAAAATAATAGAATTAGGTCTAATATTTAATTTAATTTCAATTAATTTTTCTTTTTTTCTTTTAAATCTAAAAAACCCAAAAATACCATTTTTCATTTAATTTTAATTTTAGATAACTTAATTATTTTAATTCCTTTAAAGGGTTCAACGCCTTCGCATTTGATTACTTTCTTTTTCGCGCGTTTCATTTATTTCTTTTGTGAATATAATGTACTTGTACCAAAGCCATGTAATAGTTATTAGACATTTCTTTTCTGCAATTTATTTTAAATCGGGTTCGGTTTATTTTGGCGATGTGGACCCGCGCCCTTTGTAATAGCGTAGGACTTTTTATCTTTTCCGCACTTTAAATTCCCGCACTTTTAACTGTTAAACAATAACATGAAAGAATGAATGCCCAAAAATAAAATCAAGCGTAGATCACAACAAACATGACAAGATAAAATAATTGAAACATGACACACGGACCGCACACACCTCCCCTAGGGTACGCCTCACTGTTGCCTTTCGAAAGGTGGTCGTCGAGTAGAAGACATCTTAGTAAGTCCTCATGATCCGGGAACCTGGCATGAGGGTAGCTTCTAAGGTGTCTTCCCATTGCTCCGGTGATCACCACGTCCCTAAAACTCGAATTGACCCGAACACCTCCGACGGTGGTGCTACCTACCTCTCAATGGTGGGATGGCACTACTTTAAAGGACATTTACACAGACGAATTCCTTAGGGTAGGTAGGTTCTCAAGGATACTTGCTCTAATTTCAAACAAAAATACTTTTCACACCAACACACTTTCAAAAGCTTTCAAAGCAAATTTTTCAAACACTCTGACGTACGAGTCGAACTGAAATTTTTCAAAGAAACTTTTAAAACCCACGTTGAAAAGCAAATAAACAATTTTGAAAACACATTGAGCAAGTACCTAAGAGCCCATGGATAACCATGGATAGAAAGGGTGCTAACACCTTCCCTTTCTATAACCTACCTCCCGAACCGAGAGCAATCTCTTTAAAGGAATTTTTCTGTGCTTTTGTCCTTTCCATTTGGAGAAAATAAAAGACGGTGGCGACTCTTGCTTCCGCGACATTTCGCGAACCAGCGTTAAACAGTCAGTTCCAGATCCACCGATCACCAGAACTGGCGACTCTGCTGGGGAAAAACTTAAAGTGAGGTGTACCTTAGGACTAAGATCATTGTGTTTTCAATTGCTTTCCTTGTTTGCTTTATTATTGTGGGACTGTCTTGGGAGTTCTATAGATCCTAACCCGGATCTGGGGGATACCCTTGTAGAAAGTAGCAACAAGGCTGTGAGGGAACTGTGCGGGGTATACCGACATGGTTGAAACAGTCTGCTACGTTGATGTGGCACTTTGGTGTGTACCGGTAACCCTTGAGTCAGTCAAGGAGAGTACGGGGCCTCCATGTGGTGTCATGAAGCATCAACAGACCTTAGGAACCTTAATTGAACCATCTTGGCCTCCTTAGGGTAGTGAGATAACTGACTTTGGTGCAGTCCGAGGTTGGTTGATACTCGATACTACACTCAATTGAGGGTTGCTTTCCTGGAATATTTCGGTCGCCAGTTCAGTGGCTAAATCGAAACGATGAACAATGAAAGCAGTCCCGTGATATTGGGAACCTTAGAACCCGGTTACTTTGATTAGGACAGGTTGAACCCACCCACTTCAAGAGGGTAGTACCCCAAACTTCATGCTGGCCTAAACTCTAAGGGCTCTTTTGTGTGACTTGTGTGCCTTTGTACTTGCCTACTTGCATGCTTGTTAGCTGACACATGAACTACTTACAGGTTTTGTTTATAGTCCTTAACTAGGACTCATGACAAGGTTTACCAAATTTCTTGCAGGTTTTGTTTATAGTCCTTAATTGGGACTCATAACAAAGTATACTGAATTTCTTGCGGGGTCTGTTTATAGTCCTTAATTGGGACTCATAATAGGGTTACTCACATTACCCCATGCATATCATGACATCATACCATTGCATACCTCTTAACCCATTTCAAGGATCTCAAGGGCTTGTGATACAGGTCATATAAATCAAACATCTAGCAAGGGGCAAAGAGGATTTATTTTCCTCTAGCCAATGTTGTCAGAGGCTATGACCCACTTGATATGGTGAGCTCTGACTCCTGAAGAAGGTTCCCTAACCAAGGTTGTTTGGAAATCAAAACCAGACATGATGACTAAAGTCAGGGGCTATGACCCACTTGATATGGTGAGCCTTTGACTCTTGAAGAAGAGTTCTTAATAACATGGGTGTCCTTCAATCAAGCTCTAAATTCCAAATGCTAACAAATTTCCTTGTTTACCCCGCGAGGTCCTTGAAAACATTGCATGCATATCATACACATCATTGCATCACAGGTATCCCTTTTGCCGGTCACTCACCTTTCCCGCTGTTTATTTCAGCCATGGCTTCCCAACAAGACAATCAGGACTTTCTTGCTCAAGAGACCCGGTTCGGGAAAATCCTCCTGAATCTATCCAAGGGGCAGGAAGAGCTAAGGACACTTATCATGGAGACTTTTGTCAGGAACAGTGCTGAGGATGAAAGGCTGGAACACCTACAAGCTGAGGTGGATGCATTGAAAGCCCAGATGCTGGGGCAGATGACTGCCATTCAGGGTTTAACTCAAGGACAAGATGAGCTCGGGGTTCTCATCAACAAACTGCTTCAGGGCAACCAACTGGGGCAAACATCTAAGGGTAAAAAGCCAATCATCGTTCCACCACCTTTGAGACAAAGAGGCAAGGAGAAAGCTCCTCATATGGCTCCAGTATCACCAATTCAGCAGCAACTTCACCAACTTCAGACAGACAAGCCCAGGAGGCAGTTCACCCCGCTCAATATGTCGCCGTTTCAAGCTTTACAACGCCTGTTGAGATTGAACCTGATCACATTAAGGGATCATCCCCAGAACCCCAACACAGCACATCCTGCTTACGATCCCAATAAAAGGTGTGCCTACCACTCTGCCTGTCCAGGACATAATGCAAACGAGTGTTGGGCTTTGAAAAACAAGATCCAGGACCTGATTGATGAAGGAGCACTGGAATTCACACAAGATGGTCAGGCTGAATTTTTCTACCATCCCTCCAAGGCTCACCATTTGAAGTGACAAGCCCTGAGACTAGAAATTTTTGTTCATTCGAATTTTCAAATTGTAATTTTCTTTTGATTGTTCAAACATTTATTCATGTTAAAACATTGTTATTTCATTAATGCATCGCTTATGTCTATTTTTGAATCAATATGTTCGCATTTACTGTATGCAAACTGTTTTCATATTTTTTCTGATGTCAACTCTCGTTAATTCTAAGCCTCTTGAGGGAGGATGACGAAAACGATACCGCAATCTTTACAGTATGCTTTTGAACAGACCCCGCTGATGAGGTACAGGCATTGTTTCAATTCCTAAACACTGGAGTAATAAGGAAGATAATCCCTCGTCAACCCCTTTGAGCCAAAGAAGTAGGAGTTTTTTCTTTTCGAAAATCAAAACCCTTTATCATAACCGGGGGCAGGGTAGTCTCTCAGTTGATCCAAGTACATAACGAATGGCACCAAAGAGATCCTTACAAAACAAAAGATAGTGATAATTCCAAACAATCATACAGATAGGCAGTCATTATGTCTCAAAAAATAAAAACCCATTAAGTCAAAACCTATGAAGGAGACTTACAAAACTGGGGCATCCCGCTGACTGTAATCACAAAAGAAACAGTTCAGGCAAAAAATAGGGATCACAAAATCAAAAAAGGAGGTCACACAAACCCTCGACAAAAATGATGACTGCCTATTCAGAATAAATCATCAACATCCGAACCATCACCGGAAAATCAGAACGAAGACTCAAACAAGGTCTAACGCATGATCAACTGAGTTTAGGTTTGAAGAACGTCACGAAGAGTGGGTGGGTACAAATAATTTGAGCCTTTATTCTTTGTTTCTTAAACCGTGAACCAGGCCACGTTATAACCCTCAAAAGTCCCAGCTGAAGCAGGGGTTAGTTCGAAAGCATACTGTTACGAAAGGTATCCTGACTCCTGAAGGCCTACGGTAAATACGGAGTTGACATCATGTTTTTACAAACATTTACTTGTTTTATGAAAAAAATGCATTTTCAAAATCTTCAAGACAGACATAAGCTTTGCATTTTTAACATAACTCTGTTTGCATATGACTTTTTGTGTGAACAGCAAGGAAATTCGCACGACGAATGCCTAATGAACAGAAGTACCTCCAATCAAGGGGCATGGCATGACTATTGTCCATCATCTGGGGCAGTTAAGTCAAGATCCAGAGAATCTCTCAAAAGGCCAAAAAGCCTGGGGCAAATCTCTGCCTGAGTCACTTGGGGCAATCCAGCAACGAATCTTGCACGATCAGACACCTTCTGACAATATGGCGACACCACCAGCCTGGGGCAAATCTCCGTCTAAGTCACCTGGGGCATTGGACGATCAAACGAAGATCTTCTGGGGCATGGCAAAATACTTCCAACAGGGGCAATTCCCTACATGCTGAAAGAACGGACATAGTCGAAAAATACTACGCACAATCAAAGACCCGCTAGGTTGACACACCTAGGCAAAAATAAGGGCTTCCCGGCGAACCAAAAGGGTTCGGGCAAAAACAAGGGATGAATATAAAAAAAAAACTGTACACCCGGCAAGTCGAAAACCTGAAAAGGCGGCTTGGGCAAAAATGGGTATCTCGGTGGACTGAAAACCCGAAAGGGCGGTCCAGGCAAAAGTTAGGGATCGAAGTGTACGACTATGTTCCGGTATCTCGTCACTTGCCTACCCGAAGATTTGTCGATCACCCGCACAGGTATCCTCTTCCCTCACCTCCGAAGCAGGGGCAATAATGAGCTATCCAGGCGATCCAATTGCTCTGTCAACCAAATTACAAAGGACAGATCAACATAAAAATGATTACCATCTACCTTTACAAATTCCAGATCGTGGGCTAACGTCCGAGACCAAACAGGACAATTATCCACTTAATCAAAATCATGCAACCCAACACCGGTTTCTGCTCAACCTTCAGACAAAGTCATACACAGACTCCTCCTCCATAAGATGACCTAACCCCGGTTCATCAAGAAGTTTTACACAAACTTATCCCGAAGCAACCTTACCCCGGTTCCTCCAGAAGTTTTTACACGAACTTATCTCGAAGCAACCTTACCCCGGTTCCCCCAGAAGTTTTTACACAAACTTATCCAAGTAACCTAACACCGGTTCCTCTAGAAATCTTACATGGATTTATCCAAATAACCTTACCCCGGTTCCTCCAGAAGTTTTTACACAAACTTATCCAAGTAACCTAACCCCGGTTCCTACAGAAGTTTTTACACAAACTTATCCAAGTAACCTAACCCCGGTTCATCAGGAAGTTTTACACGAACTTACCTCACCAAGCAACCCTACATCGGTTCCCTCTCTTCAAGATGCAATTTTACATGGACTCGTCACCCAGAAACCCTACACAGGTTCTCCCTTTCCAAAAAAAACGAAGTTTTACACGAACTCATCATCAAAGTAACCCTACCCAGGTTCCTTCTCCATTTCAGATACAGTTTTACACAAACTCATCAGCATGCAACCCTACATAGGTTCCCCCTTTCAACTTATAAAATTACATTCCAAAACTCCCCAGAAGAGTCCAATCCAAGTTCCCCAGGGAAGATGGAATTCATCTCCCCAAGCAGTAAGCTTATCCCCAGTATATTCTGGAAGCTCATCCCCTAGCAGAGCACGAACGCGTCGTCCGGCTTCATTTAAAGAGTTATTTCCTTAACAGGATATAACTGGGTTATCCTCAGCCAAAAGCCACGGAAAGAGCGTCGTCAACATAATTCCTTCCTATCCCCAGCGAAGTCCATCAACACTCAGCCAAGCATCTCTATCCCCACAGAGTATTGCTTCCCAGCATGATCGCTAGAATATCTTTTCTCCCCGCAGAATCTTCCATTCGCCAAGTTTATTCCGCAACGGAGTCATCTTCTCCTGCCGGTATCCTTGCAGTTATCATCCCCAGCGGAAGCAAAATCTATTCTTCGACATCAGCCCAGGATACGACTTCCCGGCACCTGTCAAGGATTTACTTTCCTAGACGAAAACATACATAAAACATCACATACATCATTATAGCATGCATAACGCACTGCATCATACAAATCTCATTTATGTTGAGAACATCATTGCTTGATCCATATCATGCATTGCATATGACTGACTTTTACCTTTCAGGAAAGATCCAGTTAAGTTCTCAAGCTACATTTCAAGACCTAGACCGGTTCAGTTAAATCGTCCCAAGATTTTCCTGATTGCTTATCCAGTCAAAGGCCTTCTCTGGTTCAGTTAAATCGTCCCAAGATTTTCCTGATTGCTTATCCAGTTGAAGACATTTCAAGACCTAGACTGGTTCAGTTAAATCGTCCCAAGATTTTCCTGATTGCTTATCCAGTCAAAGGCCTTCTCTGGTTCAGTTAAATCGTCCCAAGATTTTCCTGATTGCTTATCCAGTTGAAGACATTTCAAGACCTAGACCGGTTCAGTTAAATCGTCCCAAGATTTTCCTGATTGCTTATCCAGTCAAAGGCCTTCTCTGGTTCAGTTAAATCGTCCCAAGATTTTCCTGATTGCTTATCCAGTTGAAGACATTTCAAGACCTAGACCGGTTCAGTTAAATCGTCCCAAGATTTTCCTGATTGCTTATCCAGTCAAAGGCCTTCTCTGGTTCAGTTAAATCGTCCCAAGATTTTCCTGATTGCTTATCCAGTTGAAGACATTTCAAGACCTAGACCGGTTCAGTTAAATCGTCCCAAGATTTTCCTGATTGCTTATCCAGTCAAAGGCCTTCGCTGGTTCAGTTAAATCGTCCCAAGATTTTCCTGATTGCTTATCCAGTTGAAGACATTTCAAGACCTAGACCGGTTCAGTTAAATCGTCCCAAGATTTTCCTGATTGCTTATCCAGTCAAAGGCCTTCTCTGGTTCAGTTAAATCGTCCCAAGATTTTCCTGATTGCTTATCCAGTTGAAGACATTTCAAGACCTAGACCGATTCAGTTAAATCGTCCCAAGATTTTCCTGATTGCTTATCCAGTCAAAGGCCTTCTCTGGTTCAGTTAAATCGTCCCAAGATTTTCCTGATTGCTTATCCAGTTGAAGACATTTCAAGACCTAGACCGGTTCAGTTAAATCGTCCAAAGATTTTCCTGATTGCTTATCCAGTCAAAGGCCTCTCTGGTTCAGTCAGATCGACCCTAAGATCTCCCTGATTCTTATCCCAGTAGAAGACACCCCGGATTTTTCTCAACGAGCGTTGTTGAAGTTAAAACCGTCCAAGGCTCTCTTACCATTCATGCTAAGGAAGTGATCATCCCTGGTTCATTCATCAGCGTTTGAAGCTCCAGACTCAGCTCCTGTAACCAGTCAGGACACATCTATACCAAGCATCTAAAATCAGCTCCTGCAACGTGTCAGGTACTCATTTTCTCTTTTGCAGGTATGCAGGTTCTAGCTAAGGAATCTCCTACGCGATCAACATCCAGATGGCATCTATAAGCCCATTACCCTATCTAGCAATCTCCAAATGGCATCTGTAAGCCCATTCCCCCATCATCACTGCTACTATGTGAGCGCAAATTTCTGGGCACTCTAGTGTCCAATCATCTTCTACCCTCGGATTACGAAAGGCATGTCAGCCAATCTGCATCCTCAGGTCTAAGAAGATTGAACAGGGGCAACTGTTGTACCCCAAAATTTGCCCTCCCATATTCCTCAAGAAATTGCCAAGCCAAGCTAGAAAAATTCCCCAAGGGTTGTGTAGTGCAATTGTCCCCTATACAGTCAAAACTAGGGTTTGTGTTCTGATCAAGAAAAGGAAGTGTTCAAAGGTTCAATCAAGTCTCATATGCTTACAAACATGGTCAAGCATCCTCATATCAAGTTTCAAGGCATTCAGCTCAAGATTGCACAGTCAAAACCCTAAATTGCACTACAGTCAACTGTAGGGGCAAAATGGTCATTTGACAGTCAAAAGTTCAAATTTTTGGTCAACATATCATTTTGAAGCCACAAACATCATTTGATCAATGCTTGATCATGATTCTCAAAATTTGGCTCAGAAATCATCAAAGATGCAAAAGTTGCTATATTTGGACAGCTGAAAAAGTCAACTGAAATTGACCAGGGCATAACTTTCACATGGATTATCAGAAAAATTCCATCCAAAGCTCATTTTGAAGAGAAAGACATTTCCTACAACTCATCTTCATACTTCAAGTCCAAGAAATGCTCTCACAAAAAGTTATCAATTTCAACATTATAGGTCATTTTCAAAAGTCAACAAAAAGGGACTTTAAGTCAAAGGCCATAACTTGCGATTGGTAAATCAAAATGACATGGGACCAAAGACATTGGTTAAAGGACTCAAAGACCTTTCCAAAATGTCCAAGAACATGTGAAAAACTTAAAAATTGAGCAAGTTATGCCTTGTAGAAGTTGGGAAATTTTTGTGAAATGGCAAAAGTCAACTATCCTTGAAAATCAAATTTTTGACAAAAGGGCCCCATTTTTTCCACTTGGTTCATCCTTGTCATGCCACACACGTGTCCCATGGTTAATTTCAAGACCAAATATTGATTTTTCCATTTTATTTAATTTTTAATAATTTAATTCATTTTAAATCTTTGAAAATTCAAATAAAATTCAAAAACCAATGGAATAGTGTCATGTGAACTTGGACAATTTCTATGTATCATGAACCAACTCAAGAAATCAGGCTAGGGTTCATTTGCACACTAGGTCTAGGTTTTGGCTAAAAAGGAGGAAAAATGGTTAAGAGTGAAAACCCTAAGACTAATTCCTTCATGAGCTTGAATCTAGGTCAAAGAGTAAGCCAATTCCATTCCATTATGATCACTGAGTCCAACCCTAACCATAAGACAGCAAAAGGCTCGCTCAAAAGTGGATGGGAACTTTGAAAAATTGATGATATAATTCAAATCTGAAATCAAAGTTGGACTAAGTTTGAAGCCTCAATTCTTTTTCCATTAGCATCCTGGACAATTTCTGAGGACATCCCAACTCCTAACATCAATCAAAACGCGAAGAAGCAGTGGTGACAACTCAAACTGTACAGAGAATTTTTTGAAATCGTGTTCTCAATTCTAGGCATGATCACTGCATTTTAACTGTGGATTCTTGTTCTTTACAAAGATTCGAAGCTGTTCATTATATTTAATTGCATTTTCATAAGCCATAGACGAATCTACCATGCTTGGCTTTTAGGGTTTCCAGCTTTTGAATTAGGGCTTTTGAAACGGAGTAAAATCAAGCCTCAAGACCATTGTCATTAAAACCAGCATGTTCCAATGAACAAGAAACAACCATCGCGATTAATTTATGTGATCTCCAGACCTAATCGCTATTTTTTCAAAAGTTGTCTAATGAAACGCGTAAGAAAGCGTTGCCTTTGAGTTTTGTTTTGCAGGGGGGTGAGGACGATGAAGGCGTGTCAATCAGCGATTCGTCCATTCAAAATTCGCGCGTTTCAGCCACTAGCGCGTTGCATTTGTTTTATATGATTTATTTATGTATTATATATCAAAGTGATTAAGTAGCTCAGCTGGCAAGCTATCAGCGCGTTAACCTCAATGACCTGGGTTCAAGTCCCAGGTCTGGCAAAAGTTCAATATTATTTTTCAATGTAAAATCTTATGCAGGCACGTTCTTGAGGACCACCATACGTCCTCCTCATCTATTGCCCACGCGTCCATCAGAAGCAATCCAAGGGCCATGACCAAAGGTGTATCATAGATTCCAGTCAAATGCATCACACCTGATCAAAAAAGTCAATGGACTTCAAGCAAATGGGCCAGGCTTTTCAAATCTGCACCTCACAATTTTGGGGTCTACCCCCCCTGGTTTGCCCATTTAATTTATATTTTTATATCTTTTAATTACTATTTTATTTGCTTTGTTGTTTTAATTCAATTAATTTATTTTCACAAAAATGTAAAAAAACATCATAAAAATAAAAAATGCCCAAATAAAAATATAATTTTTATTTTAATTATTTTCTAAATAAATTGTATGTAAATTACTTAGTTTAATTAGGGTATAATTTTAATCTTTTTTAATAAAAATCCAAAAAACTAGAATTTAGGTTTAATAATTTTTATTTTCTCTTTTTCTTTTCCTTTTTTCAGAATAATAATTTTTTATTTATTTATTTTCATCATAAATTAAAAAATGTACATAAATTAATTTAGAATTAGATTAGGTTAAAAGTTAAAATTTTCATAATAAACTTAAAAAATAATAGAATTAGGTCTAATATTTAATTTAATTTCAATTAATTTTTCTTTTTTTCTTTTAAATCTAAAAAACCCAAAAATACCATTTTTCATTTAATTTTAATTTTAGATAACTTAATTATTTTAATTCCTTTAAAGGGTTCAACGCCTTCGCATTTGATTACTTTCTTTTTCGCGCGTTTCATTTATTTCTTTTGTGAATATAATGTACTTGTACCAAAGCCATGTAATAGTTATTAGACATTTCTTTTCTGCAATTTATTTTAAATCGGGTTCGGTTTATTTTGGCGATGTGGACCCGCGCCCTTTGTAATAGCGTAGGACTTTTTATCTTTTCCGCACTTTAAATTCCCGCACTTTTAACTGTTAAACAATAACATGAAAGAATGAATGCCCAAAAATAAAATCAAGCGTAGATCACAACAAACATGACAAGATAAAATAATTGAAACATGACACACGGACCGCACACACCTCCCCTAGGGTACGCCTCACTGTTGCCTTTCGAAAGGTGGTCGTCGAGTAGAAGACGTCTTAGTAAGTCCTCATGATCCGGGAACCTGGCATGAGGGTAGCTTCTAAGGTGTCTTCCCATTGCTCCGGTGATCACCACGTCCCTAAAACTCGAATTGACCCGAACACCTCCGACGGTGGTGCTACCTACCTCTCAATGGTGGGATGGCACTACTTTAAAGGACATTTACACAGACGAATTCCTTAGGGTAGGTAGGTTCTCAAGGATACTTGCTCTAATTTCAAACAAAAATACTTTTCACACCAACACACTTTCAAAAGCTTTCAAAGCAAATTTTTCAAACACTCTGACGTACGAGTCGAACTGAAATTTTTCAAAGAAACTTTTAAAACCCACGTTGAAAAGCAAATAAACAATTTTGAAAACACATTGAGCAAGTACCTAAGAGCCCATGGATAACCATGGATAGAAAGGGTGCTAACACCTTCCCTTTCTATAACCTACCTCCCGAACCGAGAGCAATCTCTTTAAAGGAATTTTTCTGTGCTTTTGTCCTTTCCATTTGGAGAAAATAAAAGACGGTGGCGACTCTTGCTTCCGCGACATTTCGCGAACCAGCGTTAAACAGTCAGTTCCAGATCCACCGATCACAGTGTGTATATGGGATTGCATTAGGTCAAGAATTAGGCTTTAATCCATGTGCATTGAAGATTTTGAGATATGATTTGATCACCATTGATAAAGTTTCCAAAACTATGCCAAATCCAAGATTTTGTTCACAACAATGCTTGATATGAATTTGATTGAGTGTATCATGATCATTGAAAGTTGTAATGACCAAAAAGATCTCATTCCATCAATTTTTGGATTTTATTTGAATTAATATTGATTTAAAATGAATTAAATCAATAAAAATTAAATAAAATAGAAAAATAAATGATTGGTCATGAAACTGAAGATGGGACACGTGTGTGGTGTGACAAGACCAAATCAAGTGGAAAAAAGTGGACCCTTTTGTCAAAAATTGGAGTTTTGAGGATAGTTGACTTTTGGCACTTTTGGAAAAATGCCCAACTTCAACAATGTATAACTTCTTCAATTTTGAACTTTTGGGAGGGTTCTTGGACTTTTTAGAAACCTTGAGATGTCCTATAACCAACCCTTTTAGTCTCATATCATTTTGATATTCCATGCTCAAGTTATAAGCTTTGGAAAAACAGGTGTTTTTGTTGACTTTCAAAGATGACCTATAGTGTCCAAATTTGTAACTTTTTGTGAGAGCATTTCTTGATCTTGGGGTGTGAAGATGGATTGTAGGAAATTTCATCCTATTCAAAATGAGTATGGGTCATTTCTCATAAAGTATGAGAAAGTTATGCTTGGTCAAAGTTGAGTTGACTTTTCCTACAAAACCCTAATTTAGCAACTTTTGGATCTTGATGAATCTTGAGCAATCCTTGATGAATCATGATCAACCCTTGATCAAATGATGAATTATCCTTCAAAATGAGAATGTTGTCAAAAAATCTTGAGGTTTGACTGAATTTGGGTCACAGTTGACGTTTGCCCTAGCATAGTCGATTTTTGGGCCTCTTGAGCAATTGACTGACCAAACTTCTTCTGCAAGGCTTGAAATTTGACATGGATGAACTTGAGCCAAAATTAGGACATTGGGGAGCACTTGAGGTCATTTGTATGTAAGGACCTTGATGCAACACAAAACCCTAATTTTGAATTGACTTCCTTATGAGATGATTTGACTGCCTAATTCTTGAGCCATCTTGAGCAACTTGAGATTATTCTTGACATGTCTTGAGAAATATGGGAGGGCAAATTTTGGGGTACAACAGTTTCCCCTGTTCAATCTTCTTAAACCTGAGAATATAGATTGGTGTTCGGGCCTTTCGTGATCCAAAGGTGGAAGATGATTGAACACTAGAGTGCCCAGAAATTTGCACTCGCATGAAGTGGTATCAACATTGTGATGTCGGGAATGGGCTTACAGATGCCATTTGGAGATTGTTGGTAGGTGGTTTTGTCTCTTTTGACTGGATTGGCGTCAGAAAAATCTTTAGGAGTCGATTTAACTGAACCAGAGGGGTTTTGTCTCTTTTGACTGGATTGTCTTCTTTGACGGGTTGTCTCTTTTGACGGGTTGTCTCCATTGACGGGTTGTCTCCATTGACGGGTTGTCTCCATTGACGGGTTGTCTCCATTGACGGTTTGTCTCTATTGACGGGTTGTCTCCATTGACGGGTTGTCTCCATTGACAGGTTGTCTCTATTGACGGGTTGTCTTTATTGACAGGTTGTCTCCATTGACAGGTTGTCTCCATTAACAGGTTGTCTCCATTGACGGGTTGTCTCCATTGACAGGTTGTCTCCATTGACGGGTTGTCTCCATTGACAGGTTGTCTCTATTGACAGGTTGTCTCCATTGACAGGTTGTCTCTATTGACAGGTTGTCTTCATTGACGGGTTTCACCTCAGAAAAATCTTTAGGAATCGATTTAACTCATTTTGTCTCCATTGACTGGCTTCGCCTCAGAAAAATCTTTAGGAATTGATTTAACTGATTTTGTCTCCATTGACTAGATTGAGAACTTAATTGCATTTTTCCTGAAAGGTAAAGGTCAGTCATATGCAATGCATGATGGGGATCAAGCAATGATGTTCTCAACATAAATGAGATTGTATTATATGATGCGTATATGCAGGTATCATGATGTATGGACATGTAATGCTTTAGCTGGGGAAAATAAATCCTGGAACTGCTGGAGAATAGAGTTGAGTTCTTCGTTTCCGCTGGGGATGATGAACGAAGATGATTGTGAGAATAAACCTGCAAGAGGAGATGACTCCGTTGGGGAATAAACTGATGAAGAGATTACTCCGAGTGGAATTACTCTGTGGGGACGAGATGCTCTGCTGAGGATTTTAACGATAAACTCCGCTTGGAATTCCGCTGATAAACTCCGCTGGGGATGGGTTACCGTTGCTGGTGATATTGAATCTGTTGAGGGTTGAATTCCTGTTGGGGGGAAAGAAAGAACTTTGCTGGGGGATGATCTTTCAATTGCAACTTGCTGGGGATAATCATGTTAGACTCTTATGGGGATAAACCTCTAAGTTCTGCTAGGAATGCTCCTTTGAACCTGGCTGGGGAGGTTTATTGTACTTCGCTGGAGATAAACTTCCAGAGTCTACTGGGGAAGATGATTCAACTCTGTTGGGAAATCCTTTTTAGATTGCGCTGGGGAAATGGCTCCACTGGGGGTATCTTGTATTCCGCCGGGGAACGTTCTTATACTCCATTTGAGGAATATTAAGACTATCGGGGATGCTCTTATACTTGATGGGGAATATCTCTATACTCCGCTGGGGAAGATTAAGACCTTCTGGGGACACCCAACCTTTTTAGGGCTGATGGTAGGCTAACTCTGCTTGGGGGAGAGTATTGCTGATTTGTACCTAACTGCAAGTCTTAGCTGGGAGAGCTACCATTAATGTCTTGCTCTGCGGGGAAGGTATCGTAGCCATATTCTTCAGCTGAATCTACCTTGTACCTGATGGACAGAGCAACTACACAGCTTGGACATTTCTTATGCCCCTGTCTCTGATATTACCAGTAATTCATCCTTTGTTTCACATGTAAATATTTATGAGCAGCAATTAATGTCAAATGCATATATCAAAAATGAAATTTTGGACGTTCTTTGCAAAACAAAACAGGTAAAGGAAAAACAATTTGAAATTTGTCTAAAAATGAACTTGTATCGATTTTGAAGTTTGCTTGTAAATAGGCGTTTTTGTATAAGAGGCTGACGTCCTAGTAAGAGAACGCCGCCCAACAAAAAGAATTTATACAATTTGTGGAAAGAAAACAAAACAGCTATGTGAATAATCCCACTGGGTTCCAACTCTGCTATTGCCTTTATGTCTTCGAGCATCTCATCGCTTTGCCGTTGGTTGAAGATGAATCAGATTGATCAGTGCCTTCCGAGTTTGATAGTTGATATCGAAGTATGAATGCAAGGTGATCCAATGAGACATAGTATTACGCTTATTCCTAATTTTTTCCTGGACCTCCCTTTCGGGTTTTCAGTCCACCGGGATACCCATTTTTGCCCAAGCCGCCTTTTCAGGTTTTCGACTTGCCGGGTGTACAGATTTTTCATTTTCATCCCTTATTTTTGCACAAACCCTTTTGGTTCGCCGGGAAGCCCTTATTTTTGCCTAGGCCAGTCAACCTAGCGGGTCTTTGATTATGTGTAGTATCAGTTCACTATGTCCGCATTGACAGGGTGAGGAAGGTCGTCACCATCCATGGTGGTTAGAATCATAGCTCCTCCTGAGAAAATGTTCTTAACCATAAATGGCCCTTCATAAGTAGGGGTCCATTTGCCCCTGGGATCACCTTGATGTAGAATAATGCGCTTGATTACCAGGTCCCTAACTTGATACTCTTGTCGTCTAAATTTCTTGTTAAATGCCTTGATCATCCGTTTTTGGTACGTCTGACCATCACAAATAGCAGTAAGTCTTTTTTCGTCAATTAGGTTTAGCTGATCAAGTCGGGTCTAAATCCAGTCATCTTCGCTTAAACCTGCATCCTTCATGATCCGAAGAGAGGGTATCTGAACTTCAATAGGCAAGACTGCCTCCATGCCATAAACCAAGGAATATGGTGTTTCCCCTGTTGACGTCCGTGCTGAGGTACGGTACCCATGAAGAGAAAACGGTAACATATCATGCCAATCTTTGTATGTCACTATCATCTTCTGCATAATCTTCTTAATGTTTTTATTTGCTGCTTCGACAGCCCCATTCATCTTCGGCCGGTAAGGAGAAGATTTATGATGCTGTATCTTGAATTGCTCGCAGAGCTCAGTGATCATCTTGTTGTTGAGATTGGTGCCATTGTCCGTAATGATCCTCTCTTGTACACTGTATCGACAGATCAGATTATGCAGAATGAACCGTGCCACGACGTTCTTGGTTACGGTAGCAAAGGAAGCTGCTTCAACCCACTTCGTAAAGTAATCAATCGCTACCAGGATGAAACGATGCCTGTTAGATGCTGTAGGTTTGATCTCGCCGATCATATCAATGCCCCACATTGCAAAAGGCCAAGGAGCTGTCAAGATGTTCAGAGGAACTGGAGGTATGCACACCTTATTAGCATAGACTTGGCATTTGTGACATATCCGAGAATGCTGATAACAGTCAGCTTCCATTGTGGACCAATAATATCCTGCCTGAAGGATTTTCTTTGCCATGGTATGTCCACTGGAATGAGTCCCGAAAGTACCTTCATGTAACTCCGCCATGATCCTTTCTGCTTCATTCTTATCCACACAACGCAGTAAGGTCGAATCATGGTTACGCTTGTAAAGGATGTCATTGCTGATGAAGAACTTTGCTACAAACTTCCTCAGAAACTTCTTGTCATTAACAGATGAACCCTCAGGATATTCTTGAGCTTCAAGATACCTCTTTACTTCATGAAACCAGGGCTTTCCTGTTACTTCTTCAGTCTCAAGATCACAGCAATGTGCAGGTTCGTCCAATCTTTTAATGATAATCTGGGGAGCCTCGTTGTCCCAATTGACTTTGAACATAGAAGACATCGTAGCCAGCGCGTCTGCCAACTGATTCTCCTCTCTAGGGAAGTGTTCAAAGGTTATCTCCTCGAAATGGGGAAGCAACATCAACACATACTCCTTGTAAGGAATAAGATTTGGGTGTTTCATATCCCACTCGCCTTTGATCTGACTGATCACGAGAGCGGAATCTCCAAAGACACTCAAAAACTTAATCCTTAGGTCAATTGCTGCTCAAAGACCCATAATGCATGCTTCATACTCCGCCATGTTGTTGGTGCAGTTGAAACATAGACGGGCGGTAAACGGAGTATGAGAGCCTTTAGGAGATATGATCAAATCACCAATGCCATTACCCAAAGCGTTCGAAGCTCCATCAAAGTACATAGACCATCGGGATCCTTCCTCAGGTCCTTCATCCGGTCCAGGTGTCTCACAATCAGTCACTAACATGATATTCTCATCCGGAAATTCAAAGTTCATAGACTAGTAATCATCCACTTCCTGATGTGCCAAATGGTCTGCCAATACACTTCCCTTGATTGCCTTTTGAGTCGTATATTGGATGTCATACTCAGTCAAAATCATCTGCCATCTTGCTATTCTTCTGGACAAGGCAGGCTTCTCGAAGGTATACTTGATTGGATCCATCTTTGATATCAACAGAGTAGTGTGAGTCAACATATACTGTCTCAGCCGGCGAGCAGCCCATGCCAAAGCGCGACAAGTTTTCTCAAGCAGTGAGTATCGGGTATCACAGTCGGTAAACTTTTTGCTAAGGTAATAAATAGCATGCTCTTTTCGGCCAGACTCGTCATGTTTCCCCAGCACACACCCCATTGAGTTGTCGAGTACTGTCAAGTATAAGATCAGAGGTCTCCCTTCAACTAGAGGCATCAGAATGGGTGGTTCTTGGAGATACTCTTTGATCCTTTCGAAAGCGACCTGACATTCATCGTTCCAACGTACTACCTGATCTTTCTTCAGTAACTTGAAGATTGGATCACAAGTAGCAGTTAGGTGCGAGATGAATCGGGAAATGTAGTTCAGTCGTCCCAGAAAGCCTCTGACTTCTTTCTCGGTTCTGGGAGCTGGCATTTCCTGTATAGCTTTCACTTTTGTAGGATCCACTTGAATACCTTTGTCGCTTACGATAAAACCCAGTAATTTACCAGATCTCACCCCGAAGGTGCACTTGTTCGGGTTCAACCTCAGCTTGTACAACTTCAGTCTGTCAAACAGCTTCTGTAGATGGTCCAGGTGTTCTTCCTCAGTCTGGGACCTTGCAATCATATCGTCGACATATACTTCAATCTCATGATGGAACATATCATGAAACAAAGCAACCATGGCACGCTGATATGTTTCCCCAACATTCTTCAACCCAAAAGGCATGACCTTGTAGCAAAAGGTACCCCACTGAGTAACAAAGGTCGTCTTCTCCATGTCTTCGACAGCCATTTTTATCTGATTATAACCGGAGAACCCGTCCATAAAGGAGAATACCTTATGCTGAGCAGTGTTGTCAACCAGAACGTCAATATGAGGTAGAGGGAAATCATCCTTTGGGCTCTCTCTGTTCAAATCCCTGTAATCAACACACATTCGGACCTTACCATCCTTCTTCGATACTGGAACCACATTGGCCACCCACTGAGGGTAGGAAGTAACTTCTAGAAAACCGGTGTCAAACTGTTTCATTACTTCAGCCTTGATTTTCTCAGACATCTCTGGGCGCATTCGGCGGACCTTCTGTTTTACCGGAGGACAATCTTCCTTGGTAGGCAGGCGATGAACCATAATATCAGTATCCAACCCTGGCATATCTTCGTAAGACCAGGAAAAGATCTCAACATAGTCATGCAACATTTGAATCAACCGTTGTTTCACACTAAGCTCCAAATTTGCACCCACCTTGACCTTTTTCTTGTCTGTTTCAGTACCCAAATTCACTGATTCCACCGGCTCTTCGTGCGGCTGAATAACCCTCTCTTCCTGGAGTAACAGTCTTGCAAGTTCACCAGGCACTTTGCAATCATCTTCACCTTCGTCTTCGACTAAGTTGATCGGATTTTCGAAGTCATAACCGACAGTAGCAGAGTCGTTACCAGTGAGATCCAGAGTGGATGTAGACCTGTATATGTGAGTGTGTGTAAAATAGTTGTTTTGCAATATATAATAAAGAAAAACAAGGAGCGCAAAATTTGAAATGCAAGAAAACGTCCAATGCTTTTATTAATGATATATGAAAATGACACACAAAAGCCCTCACAAATGAAGCCACGGTGCCCCGGGTAAGACACCGGGCCATAAAGTTTAAAACATTGTCAATTACAAATTCAAAACAAAAGTTTCATTACTGGGTGACAACTGAAACGAGCAAAGAATCCTTCACTATCCAGTTGCTTAATCCACCGTTGGCTGTCGGGTAGATCCAACTGTCGATATCAAACTCTTCATCATCGTCATCCCTGATAGCATTCACCACTGCATCTTGTTTAGGCTTCTCTGGTGCTCCGAATTCAATCTCCTTTGCATCGATCAAGTCTTGTACCTTATTTTTCAGACTCCAACAATCATCTGTATTATGCCCCGGGCTATCAGAGTGATAAGCACAGTGGGCGTTACGGTTATACTTTGGTGACGTTGTATTTGAATTCTTTGGGGCCTCCCTTAGAGTCACCAGATTAGTCTTCAGAAAATGTGGCAGAATCTGAGATAAGGTCATGCTAAGACGAGTGAATTTCCTCTTAGGTCTCTCGTCCTTTTGTTGATTGTTGTACTGAGGAGCACCAACAGGTTTTTAAATAACAACCGCATTGACAGCTTGGCAGTGTTCAGGTCTATTTTGTCTTCTTGCACTATAGACAACACTGGACTCTTTCTTAAACGGCTTCTTCTTGGTGCTTGACGAGGCACCCTTCTGTATCTTCCCAGCCTTAATACCAGCTTCAATCCTCTCACCAGTCAAAATAAGATTTGTAAACCCAGATGAAGAGCTTCCAATCAAGTGGTTGAAAAATGGACCAGACAGGGTCCCCAGAAACATATCAACAAGTTCCCGATCAGCTAAGGGTGGTTGTACTCTTCTGGCGAGGTCCCTCCACTTCTAAGCATAATCTTTAAATCCTTCACCCGTTCCCATTGACATACCCTGGAGTTGGGTACGCGTAGGAGCGAGGTCGGAGTTGTACTGATACTGCCTGTAGAATGCAGTAGCCAAATCTTCCCAGCTGTGGATATTGGCTCCGTCCAACTGATAGAACCACTCAAGCTGAGTCCCTGAGAGACTTTCTTGAAAGAAATGGATCCATAAGTTCTTATCAGCAGTGTAAGGCTGAATCTTCCTTACATATGACCGGAGGTGTAGCTTCGGACAAGAAACTCCGTCATACTTAGCAAAGGCTGGTGCCTTGAATTTGTGGGGAATCACTACCCCAGATGATAGACCTAGATCAGCAAAGTCCAGACCAGGCACCTTCTGAATTTCCATAGCGCTCAAACGGTCTTCCAGTTGTTTGTACTTATCCTCAGCAGGAGGATACTGTTCTTCATCGTAGTCCGTCTCGTTGTCGGAGACCACATGGCTAGGAGCCCTCCTTTCTTATGGACTATCTTTCCCTCTAGATGAGGTGGTCAAATCAACTTCATTTTGTAGCCTGTTCCCAAACGTGTGTCCTGTGTTAAACAGGACTGTCCTCTTCTTCTTCTTCTTCTTCTCTTTCAGAATCAAGGTCTTCAGGTCCTGCTGACCCTTAGCTAGATTCATGAACAACTCTTGAAATTGGGCATTCTGGGCCTGGAGGGCCTTGATAGCTTGCTCAGTTGAAGGTTCAGCAGACATGATACTGAAATAAACAGCGAAGAAGGTAAGAGACCTGTAACGGGTACCTGCTTGTGAAGTGCATGGGATGAAATACGTATGATTATGATTTCAAAGACAATTGAGATTCAAATTTGTAAACAAGAAAAGAAACACACTTTATTAGATAACTTTGTAATTCAAATTGTTCAACAAATTTCCCTTAAGGCGTTACAAGAATGGAAATACTGCAAAGTAAAAATAAAACTGGAAAGGAAATCATCAAAGTCCCATCAATGCTCCCATGGTCTCTTCTTCTCAGTGCGGACATAATCATTCATGATCTGCTCGTTCTCCAACTGTCTAGTCAGCTTCTGGATCTTCTGCTCTTGTTCATTGAACTTTTCTCGATAAGAATCCCGTTCATCCCTCAACTGCATCCAAGATCTCTTCAGGGCCCCAATGTCAGTGGGCATATAAGGGTGGAGGATGGTTGGAAGAACCCCTTCTTCATTAGCAACTTCAAGAGTGACAGGCCGGACAGCTTCATATGGCATACCTAGCTTTTGGGCACGGATACGGACCCATCTGAGATATGGCTCCATCAGAAGTGAATTCTTTGGGCCCAGCTCATGTGGATCAGATTGGTGAACTCTATCCCAAGCCCTTATGAATCTACGACGTTGCTCGTCGCTATCCCCTTGGAAATCAAAGATGATATGAGGCATTAGCATCTCATGAGGTCCTTCTCTCCTGGATCTTCCAAACTGACGGAGAGCTAAGCATGGGTTGTAAGAAATTTCTCCATGGGTTCCTATCAATGGAACATTAGGATAATCTCCACAGCAATCAATGATAGTCACCTCATCCATACCCTTGAGAGTCCAGATAATGTCATTATGAGAGAGAGATACATCACCCTATAGGCCCAGCCCATTCCTTCTTTGTTCTTCAGCACCAACTTGGGGAGGTGCGAAATAAACCACCTCGACAATAAAGGAGCATAACACATCAAGGTTCCCCGCTTTCGGGCAGTACGAGCATAGAGCTGATGAAGAATGTCACCCAAGAGAGTGGGTACAGGGTTCTGAGAGATGAAGATCTTTATGGCATTAACATCAACAAAAGTGTCAAGATTCGGAACCAATACCAAGCCATAAATCAGAAGAGCCAGAATATCCTTGAAGGCCTTAAAGTCTAGGCTATCCCAGAAGTAGGTAGCCTTGCCCACCAAGAACTTAGTCATAAAACCTTTATCTCCACTTCTAGTCTCCCAATTAGCCATTACTTCCTCTTTGGTCAAATGAAGGGCTGCAGTAATCTCTTCGGGCCTAAGGGTCTTCTCCCAACCAATAAACGGGGTCTGCTCCAGAACAGAGATACCGAGCAGCTCATAGAACTCTTCTAGGGTGGGAACCAGCTGATAGTCTTGAAAAGAAAAACAATGGTACAACGGATCATAGAACTGGACCAGGACACTCATCATCTGCTCGTCCAATTTGGAGGTGACCAAACTGAGAAGAGAACCATGCCTCTTGATGAAGGAAGTAGTGTCAGGCATCATGGCAACCAACTCTTTAAGCAAGGTAGGGACTTGGACAAAGTTGATCCGGATGGTATTCTTACGCATGGGCATCATGATGACCTGCAAAACAGAGCAAAGATGAATCCCTCCTGTCTTTGAAATAGGTTAGTCCTTATGCAAGATGTATGCAATGTTATGATGTCATGATGTCATGGTAATAAGCACACCACAAGTATCCACAAAAAGCAAACATGGTAAAGGCACACAAGTCACACAAAAGAGCCCTTAGATCTCAGGCTGGCAAGGAGCTTAGGTACTACCCTCTTTCAGTTCAGTTGGTTTAAACCTGTCCTAAAAATAGTAATCGGGTTCTAGAGGATCTCAATATCACTGACTACCCTCAATCGGTCATAATACCAGTTTAGCAACCTTTGCGGCCGGAATCATCGCGAGAGTTTAGTCTTAATGAGTGTAGCATACTGCTACTGTTCTATGGCCAAGTTGGTCAATTTAAGGTTCTAAGGTCAGTTGGTGCTTAATGACCCCTTAGAAGACCCATATTCTCCTCGTTCCAACACAAGGGATATCGGTACAGACTAAAGTGCCAAACCAACATAGCTACTGCTTCAACCGTGTCGGTCTACGCCGGACAGTTCCCTCACAGTTTATTGCTACTTACCTAAAAAGGGTGCCCCTAGATCCGGGTTAACATCTATAGAAACTCCTATACAAGCCCACAAATGTAAATCATACAAAGCATACAATTGAAAACACAATGATCTAATCCTAAGGTACACCTCACTTATTAATTCCCCAACAGAGTCGCCAGTTCTGTGATCGGTAGGAATGAGAACTGACTGTTTTGGAATGCTGGTTCACGTTTTGCGTTTGTTTTCGCAAAATGTCGGGTAAGCAAGAGTCGCCACCATCTTTTATTTTATCCAACAAGGAAAGGACAAAAGCACATAAAAATTCCTTTTTTGAGATATTTCTCGGGTTTGGGAGGTAGATTATAGAAAGGGAAGGTGTTAGCACCCTTTCTATCTGAAATTCTGGCAGCAGATACTCAATGTCACAGTGAATATTATGACACCGTATCTGACTTTCTATAAGACAGTAAATCAAAAAGCAGTAAATAACACAGTCAATTGTTTACCCAGTTCAGTGTGAAACAACACCTACTCTGGGGGCTACCAAGCCAGGGAGGAAATTCACTATAAGAGATATTAATTCAGGAATAAACCAACCAGTTTATCTCCTTCACTTAAGACCTACCCAATGCAACTTCAATCTAAGTTCAACTTAAACCTGAGTTCCTACTCAGTCCCCCTCAATCACAGCAGTGATACTAAACAATTGACTAATGAAATAATGAAGACACTCTTCAGAACATACACTTGATTATGCTTCACAGATTTTAATCAAGTAACACAAACACTCGTGCTTCAAAGCTTTGAGTGATACATAAGCCTAACTTGACCTTGCTTCAAAGCTTTAATCAAGTGACACAAACACTCTTGCTTCAAAGCTTCGAGTGATACACAACCCTTACAATCAAAACCTACTCCAAGTCACTTATCAAAATGATACTTGCTTGGATTACAGTAGTTAAAACTATACAGCCCCTAGTTAATCTTCTGTCAAAGAGTTAATTTTCCAACAGCTTTCCTGTTGAATATATATGCAGTTGTTTCTTCAGTTAGGGCTTCCACGAAAAGCTAGGGTTAATTAGGGTTAACCTTAAGACTTGGTCACAAGACTTTATCAACCAGATTAGGGTTGAGCTAGGTTAACCTAAAGTCCACGTGAGATTCTATTCTGGAAAGTATGAACCAAATTCCTGAAAAATCTCAGAATTAACCAAACTGCATAACTGTTAGATCAGTACAGGATGTCTTAACATTGGTTATGACAGCAGAAATCCTGTTTACTGATTTTGGTAGAATGTAATAAATGTGATCATTGCAAAATGCTCAGATACACACTCATAAATAGCAGCTACTGTATGCCATTCTTTTTCTGCATAAAGTACCTAAAAACCCAGAATGTTATGACATCAGTCATGACATTCACACACCTGGTTTTACCAAAAATACATGCCAATAACTAAACACTTACAAACTCCCCCTTTGGCAAATTTTTGGCTAAAACCCCTAAACAATCAGAGAATAGAGAGTAGCAGAAATAATATGTCTGCAGAAAAAAATAATGTCTACCAAGTAATTAACACAAAATCTTCTCCCCCTCTTTAGCCATAAATAGGCCAAAGATACATGTACTTATAGGTTATACAGTCATCCAAAATGAGTAATAAAAACAACAAAAATTCTGAAATCACTTGCAGCAACAGGTACCAGCAGCAAGCTTGACAACTCCTCGGAAGCATTGTCATCTTCAGAGGAGGCACTTTCTTCAGCATTAAGCTGATCTTCAGCAGCATCCTCTTCCCTTATTTGTCCTTCAGTCTCCTCCTGTTCTAATCTGGCAATTAGGTTCTCAAGAGTCCTTTTCCTTGTCTCCAGCTCTTTGCAAGTTTCCTTTAGCACAACTATAACATCAGATGTCTTGGACTGAGTTTTGACAGTTGATGTCTCAGCTGATGTCATGACAATGTCAGGAACATGAGTTCCCTGAAATAGCTTATAGTGCAACCCAAGAGCAGGGGCTCTTTTGCATACAGTATCTCTTTCCACTAGAATGTCAGGATACTGAGCAAGGACAATACCACATAGGAGGGAGGGAAAGGCAATAGGGCCTTTAACAGCATAGCTTCCAGCATGTTTTAAAGTTTGATCAAAGATATACCTGCCATAGTCAAATTTTGTCCTGGTTCCAACAACAAAAATGAATCTTCCCAATCCTGTGGAGATGGTTGATTTATGGTTGGTAGGAACCCAGTTGGCTGCACCAATCTTGTGCAGGATGGCAAATTTCATGCTTAGCTTGCTAGCATTCAGCTTTCCTTTTAAGGGCCAGCACTTGACTTGATTTGCAGTGATGGTTTGGCATACTTGATTGTCAGTAACCTCTAGTTCAGGGCAAGCCTCATCTGGTCATCCAAGGAATTTGTTTATTTCAGAGGGAGAGAAATTAACCTTTCTTCCTCTCACATAGACACATTTAAAGACCGCTGACCTTCCATCAGCACATCCATCAGATAAATTCACTATGAATTCTTTGACAAGATTTTCATAGCAGTTGGTAAACTTTACCACAGTGTTCATTAGTCCAGCATCTTTGATTAGGTCCATGATCTCCTTACATTCCATGGCACCATTGTTTAGTTCTCTTTCCAAGGCTATTCTTTTCAAACAAACATACTTCCATCTGTTGGCATTTTCAGGGTGGTGAAAAGAAATGTTATCAGTGGGGACTTCAGGAACTTTAGTCATTTTGCTTGAAGGGACTTTCCTTCTGATAGGAATGTCTTCAGCATCAACTTCAAATTTTGATTACTCATCAGAATCAGAAGGTTCAGGCTCTTTCCTTTTCTTTGCTATTGGTTGTCTCACAAGCTTTGAGAGACTACCAGCATGTACTCGGGTTTTCACCTTCCCTTTGGACAATCCAGTCTTCACAGTTTCTACACCAGTCTTGCCTTCAGACCTGGTTTTCTTGTGAGCAACATCAGCAGTCCTCTCTTTGGTCAGACATTTTGCAGCATCCTGCTTGCCTTTTCTGTTCATCATTCTCCTAGCTATGCTAGGGTTGATATTTGCAATTAGGTCATTGTCAGAGTAGTCTTCATCCACATCAATAACCGGGGGTTCAACATCCTTCTCTGAAGGGTTCTGGAGATCATCAAGATTTTCAGATGATTTCTGAATGTTGTCATTCGGTGTCTCAACATTCTCAGAGACATCTGGATTTATTTCAACATTTGGACTTGCTGATTCTTGATTTAAAGGAACAAAAATGCCAGGTACAAAGTGGTTCTCACTCAGAATTCTTGTAACAAGCCTAGCTATTGCTTGATGAACATAAGCTGAGCCTTCCCTATTTGGAACAGAAGATGATGGTTGAGAGGGATTACCGGATGAAGTAGCTTGAGACCTTCCTGCATGCCTTGTTCTCAGCTTTTTAACCTTAGAGGGGTTAGTTTCCATTTCTCTAAGAGGAGTAATCTCCAGGACTTGAGACTCCATGCATGTTGTGATTACCCTAGAATCTCGATCAGAGGATGCGGATGAAACAGTCGTCTTGGAAGAGGATGATGTTTGAGACATTTTGATAGTCTTAGAAAACCAGTAGCAACGAGAGAGAAATCTTTGATTGAGAGAATGGGGATTGTTGGAGAGCCGAGAGAGGAAGGAGGTAAATGAGTGTCTATTCAACTTCTTAACAATTTTGAAAGAAATAGGAAAACATATGATTAACCCAATCAAAATAGACTTAACACAAAACACTCCTTCATCCCTTGTTTTAAGCAAAATTAATTGCTACATTTCCTCATGTTGGCAAATACCCAACTTGCCCCTCAAATTTTCAAATTGATTTGCATCAAGTGCTTTGGTAAAAATGTCAGCCAGCTGTAGTTCAGTGGCAACATGTTCCAGTTTAATCATCTTCTCCTCTACAAGATCTCTGATAAAATGATGTTTAATGTAAATATGCTTGGTCCTGCTATGCTGAATAGGATTCTTAGAAATGTTGATTGTACTCAGATTGTCACAGTACAATGTCATAACATCTTGTGTGACATTATACTCAGTAAGCATCTGTTTCATCCAGATCATTTGAGAACAGCTACTACCAGCTGCAATGTATTCAGCTTCAGCAGTAGAGAGAGACACACAATTCTGTTTCTTGCTAAACTAGGAGACCAGATTATTTCCTAAGAAGAAACATCATCCAGAGGTGCTTTTTCTATCATCAGCACTTCCAGCCCAATCAGCATTACAGTAACCAGTTAGAGTTGGTTCACAACCATGAGAGTACAGCAAGCCATAGTTGTAAGTTCCACTTACATACTTCAAAATTCTCTTCACTTGGTTGATATGACTAACTTTAGGATCAGCTTGGTATCTTGCACATACTCCAACTGTAAAAGCAATGTCAGGTCTGCTGGCTGTTAAGTACAGCAGACTTCCTATCATGCTTCTGTACAGGCTTTGGTCCACCTTAACCCCACTTGAATCTTTGGATAGCATTAAATGAGTAGGTGCAGGAGTCCTTTTGTGACTGGCATTCTCCATACCAAACTTCTTGACAATGTTCTTTGCATACTTGCTTTGAGATAGAAAAATTGAGTCTTCCATCTGTGTGACTTAGAGACCAAGAAAGTAGGTTAATTCTCCCATGAGGCTCATTTCGAATTCAGCCTGCATTTGGTCAGCAAAATGTTTAACCATTTGCTCTGACATTCCCCCAAACACTATGTCATCAACATAGATTTGAGCTACCATTATCTTTCCTCCTTCATTTTTGACAAAAAGGGTTTTATCCAAGCCTCATTTTCTGTATCCTTTGTCAGAGAGAAATTTTGTCAACCTTTCGTACCATGCTCTAGGAGCTTGTTTCAGGCCATATAAAGCTTTCCTCAATTTGTAGACATGATCAGGATAGTTTGGATCCACAAATCCTTTAGGCTGTTCCACATAAACTTCCTCATTTAAGTACCCATTTAGGAAGGCACTTTTTACATCCATCTGAAATAACTTGAACTTCAGGAGACAAGCAATTCCCAATAGGAGTCTGATTGATTCCAGTCTGGCTACAGGTACAAAGGTCTCATCAAAATCAACCCCTTTAACTTGAGTGTATCCTTGAGCAACCAGTCTTGCCTTATTCCTGGTGACAACTCCTTCAGCATCTGATTTGTTCTTGTAAATCCATTTTGTGCCAATGATGTTTGTTCCTTCTGGTCTAGGAACTAACTCCCATACTTCATGTTGCTTGAATTAGTTCAATTCATCTTGCATTGCTCCAATCCAGTATTCATCAGTTAAAGCCTCCTTAACATTTATTGGTTCAATTTTAGACACAAAGCAAGAGTTTGAGATGATTTCTCTAGATCTTGTAATGACTCCACTGTTAGGATCTCCTATGATGAGTTCTTTGGGATGATCTTTCTGAATTCTGATGGAAGGGTTTTTGCTAGCTTCCTTTGATTTAGAGTCTTCTGCAGTGGTGTTAGGTAGATCATTATGTTGAGTTGAAGTCTCAAAGAATGTCTCAACATTACAAGGGACATCTGTTTCCTCATGATAATCATCAAATATGACATTTATTGATTCCATCATGACTTTGGTCCTGGAATTGAATACCCTATAAGCTCTGCTGTTGGTGGAGTATCCTAGAAATATTCCTTCATCACTTTTAGGGTCCAACTTTCTCCTTTGTTCACGATCTGCCAGAATATAGCATTTGCTACCAAATACATGGAAGTACTTCACTGTTGGCTTTCTTCCTTTCTAGAGTTCATAAATGGTGGATGAGGTTCCCTTTCTCAAGGTGACCCTGTTATGGACATAACAGGCTGTATTCATAGCTTCAGCCCAAAAATGAATAGGAAGTCTTTTGGCATCTATCATTGCTCTGGAAGATTCCTGTATGGTCCTGTTTTTCCTTTCTACAACTCCATTTTGTTGGGGAGTTATAGGAGAAGAGAATTCATGATTAATTCCTTCTGAGGAACATAACTCATTAAACTTACTGTTTTCAAATTCCTTGCCATGATCACTTCTGATTCTGACAATGCATCCTTCTTTTTCTCTTTGAATTCTTTTGCACAGTTCTTTAAAAACTTCAAATACATCAGATTTTTCCCTAATGAAGTTAATCCAGGTGAATCTGGAAAAATCATCCACAACAACATAGGAATATCTTTTTCCACCAAGACTTTCCACCTGCATTGGTCCCATCAAATCCATATGTAGGAGTTCTAGAACCTTAGAGGTGGTCAGATGTCTTGACTTTGGATGTGACATCCTAGTCTGTTTACCAACCTGACATTCACCACATACTCTCCCTTCATCAATTTGCAGTCTTGGAATCCCTCTGATTGCCTCCATGGATATAATCCTTTTCATTCCTCTTAGATGTAGATGACCAAGTTTTTGGTGCCACAGTTTCACTTCTTTTTCTTCTTTGGCAATAGAACACACAGTAGAGTAATTAGTGTTCTCAGGCTCCCATAAGTAGCAGTTGTCTTTAGATCTGATTCCTTTCATTACAACTTCTTGTTTCTCATTAGTTACAAGACATTCAGATTTTGAGAAGTTGACCTTGAATCCTAGATCGCATAATTGGCTGATACTTATGAGATTAGCAGTCAAGCCTTTTACCAGCAATACTTCATTTAGATTTGGAACTCCAGGGCAGTCCAAGTTTCCAACTCCTTTGATTTCTCCTCTAGCACCATCTCCAAAGGTCACATAACTGGTGGTGTGAGGTTTAACATTATTGAGAAGGTTCTTGATTCCAGTCATGTGCTTAGAACATCCACTGTCAAAGTACAAGTCTTCCTTTGCAGAGACTCTAAGGGAAGTGTGGGCTATCAGGGCAGTAGCCTTTTTCTTCCACTGTGGAGTATGTGGTACCTTGTTAGACTTAGGTTTGACACCTGGGTCTTGATTAGGGTATCCATACAATCTGAAGCTGAATGGCTTTATGTGACCAAACCTCCCACAATGATGACATCTCCATCTTTGGTACTTTTTCTTCATATTTCTCTGTTCCCGATGTTGAGTGATATGTTGTGACATCTGCTTTAACATTTGATTATCAGGCCTGATCTTCTTGTCTGTGCCAGTTTTCTTTGCTGCCACAAATCCTAGACCAGACTTGTTTCCCACATTTTGTCCAACCTGGAGGATTTCTTCCAATTTGTCAGTTCCATTTGTCAGCATCTTGACAGATTTGGTCATCTGGTCCAGTTTTGAGTTCAGCATTTGAACTTCCCCTTCTAGATGACTTATAGTTTCAATGTCTGCCCTTTTCTCAGCCTCTAACTTTATTATGAGTTTTGTTTGTTTCTCATTTTGCTGACAGACTTCAGCACTTCCGATACATAATTTCTTGTAGGTATCATCCAGTTCTTCAAATGTCACTTCCTCATCACTAGTGTCACTATTAGAGGTACAAATACCAGTTAGTGCAGTAACTAGTTTGGCAGATTCTTCTTCAGAATTACTTTCTGAATCACAGTCAGACCAAGTAACAGACATTCCTTTCTTTTATTTCTTAAGAAAGGTAGGACATTCAGCTCGAATGTGCCCATATCCTTCACATCCATGGCATTGAATTCCTCTGCTTTAATTTCCCTTCTCTTCAGACTTTGGTCTTCTGCTGGAGTCATAAGATCTGTTAATGTCAGAAGGAATGTTCTTAACATTTGACCTTGACATTGGATCCATTCTCTTGATGAGTTTGTTGAATTGTCTTCCAAGCATGGCTATAGCTTCTGAAATATTTTCTTCTTCATCCTCCTTGTTCTCATCTTCAGTGTTGGATACAAGTGCTATGCTCTTGTTTTTCTTGTCAACATTGTCACTGATCCCCATCTCAAAGGTCTGAAGAGACCCAATAAGTTCATCCACCTTCAACTTGCTGATATCCTGGGCTTCCTCTATAGCAGTTACCTTCATTGCAAATCTTTTAGGCAAGGATCTGAGAATCTTTCTCACCAGTTTTTCTTCTGACATCTTTTCTCCCAATGCTCCTGAGGTGTTGGCAATTTCCAAGATGTTTATGTGAAACTCATGAATGGTTTCATCTTCCATCATCCTTAGGTTCTCAAATTTGGTAGTCAACATTTGAAGCCTTTACATTTTTACTTTGGATGTGCCCTCATGGGTAGTTTTGAGAGTGTCCCAAACTTCCTTGGCCAGTTCACATTGATGTACTAGTCTGAATATGTTTCTATCAATTCCATTGAACAAGGCATTTAATGCTTTGGAATTACCCAGGGCTAACTCATCTTCTTCTTTTCTCCATTCTTCCTCAGGCTTCAGACTGATTTTCCCATCTTTCTCAGTTATGGTGGGATGGTTCCATCCTTTGTCAGCAGCTCTCCAAGCCTTTTTGTCCAGTGATTTTAAGAAGGCAATCATACGAGGTTTCCAGTAGTCATAATTTGATCCATCCAGAATGGGTGGTCTGTTTCCAAAAACTCCTTCTTTGTCCATAGTGCCAGAAAGTGATATCCCTAGATCTCACCCAGTAAGACAGGCAGGGTGCCTGCTCTGATGCCAATTGAAATTCTGGCAGCAGATACTCAATGTCACAGTGAATGTTATGACACCGTATCTGACTTTCTATAAGACAGTAAATCAAAAAGCAGTAAATAACACAGTCAATTGTTTACCCAGTTCAGTGTGAAACAACACCTACTCTGGGGGCTACCAAGCCAGGGAGGAAATTTACTATAAGAGATATTAATTCAGGAATAAACCAACCAGTTTATCTCCTTCACTTAAGACCTACCAAATGCAACTTCAATCTAACTTCAACTTAAACCTGAGTTCCTACTCACTCCCCCTCAATTACAGCAGTGATACTAAATAATTGACTAATGAAATAATGAAGACACTCTTCAGAACATACACTTGATTATGCTTCACAGCTTTTAATCAAGTAACACAAACACTCGTGCTTCAAAGCTTTGAGTGATACATAAGCCTAACTTGACCTTGCTTCAAAGCTTTAATCAAGTGACACAAACACTCTTGCTTCAAAGCTTCGAGTGATACACAACCCTTACAATCAAAACCTACTCCAAGTCACTTATCACAATGATACTTGCTTGGATTATAGTAGTTAAAACTATACAGCCCCTAGTTGATCTTCTGTCAAAGAGTTAATTTTCCAACAGCTTTCCTGGTTAATATATATGCAGCTGTTTCTTCAGTTAGGGCTTCCACGAAAAGCTAGGGTTAATTAGGGTTAACCTTAAGACTTGGTCACAAGACTTTATCAACCAGATTAGGGTTGAGCTAGGTTAACCTAAAGTCCAAGTGAGATTCTGTTCTGGAAAGTATGAACCAAATTCCTGAAAAATCTCAGAATTAATCAAACTGCATAACTGTTAGATCAGTACAGGATGTCTTAACATTGGTTATGACAACAGAAATCCTGTTTACTGATTTTGGTAGAAGGTAATAAATGTGATCATTGCAAAATGCTCAGATACACACTCATAAATAGCAGCTACTGTATGCCATTCTTTTTCTGCATAAAGTACCTAAAAACCCAGAATGTTATGACATCAGTCATGACATTCACACACCTGGTTTTACCAAAAATACATGCCAATAACTAAACACTTACACTATCTGTGGTTATCTACGGGCTCTTAGGTACTTGCTCATTGTGTTTTCAAAAAGTTTGCTTTTCTTTGTGTTTGTGGGTTTGAAAAGAGTTTTTGTTTTGAAGAGAGTGTAAGTGCGAAAAGTTTTATTTTGTTTTTAAAGAGGAGCAAGTACTTAAGAACCATCTACCTATTCGAAAAAGGAATTAAATTGTGCTAATGTCCTTTAGACAATGCTATCCCACTATTGAGGAGTAGGTAGCATCGTCGTTGGAGTTTTCGGGTCAATTCAATTAAGGGACGTGTGGTCACTAAAGCAACATTAGGACGCCTTAGCGGTAACCCTAATATCCTAGATCATTTTTCCGAGGCAACCATTTCGAGGCAACTATGATCTTTGGACAAGAGGGCGACCTCTAAAACTTCCTATACTCAATGACCACGTTCGAGGCAACCAAGTGAGGTGTACCCTAAGAGTGGCATGTGCAAGTGTGTTAGTTTGCTTAATTTTATCTGTACATGTCATGGGTGAGCTATATTGATTTTAGGTTAAAGATTGATCTTGTCATGCATTGCCTATTTATCAAACATCTAACAGTTAATATTGTGCGGAAATTAAATTGCAGGAAATTATATCTAAACTATTACAAGGCGTCGGATATTTACATCGCCAAAAACAAACCCTTTAATTTAAATTGCGGAAAGTAAAAGAAAGTGATAAATAATTAAAGTCCTAATTAAAAGCTATTACATACCGGAAGCAATTACAATATTGGAAATATAGATCGCGTGCGAAAAATTAAGACGACGCATTTTTTAGGGTTTTGACCCCTTTTGGAAAAGGAAGCATTTTTTTGTTTATTTTTGAATTAAATGGAAATTAAATTAAGTGAACAATTAATTAATTAAATAAAAAATATATTTTTGGTTTTTTTTTAATATTTAAGGAAATAAAATAAAAATTGGTCAAAAATGTTAAAACCTAATGTTCTAAATTAATTTTAATTTATTGCAAAAATATTAAATGTTAAACCTATTTAAAACTAAATTAATTAATTAATATTTATTTACAAAAATAAAATGGTGAAGTTTATAAAAAAATAATATTTTGTATTTTCTAATTTTTTGTAAGGAAAAGTTATTGATTAGTAATAATAATAATAATTAATTAAATAAAGAAAATAAATAAAAAGAGAAAATATAAAGAAATAACCCATGGGGGGGTATTGGGCCCAATTTGGAGGTGAATCTGGCAATTCCAAGCCCACTTTCATTCAGCCTTATTTGACTTTCCCAATCCAGCGCGTGCTTTTGACTAGGGAGTATGATGAGCTTGCAATCTGGACCCTTAGATTTGGCCTGAAGGCCATTTGGCGTTTGAGATCTGGAGGAATATGGTGGACCACGTTTATGATGCTGCATAGAATTGCCTGAAAATAAAATGTAACAAAGTTTTGGGGGACCTGGGATTCGAACCCAGGTCCCAAGGGGTTTTCCACTCACGCTTCCACCAACTGAGCCATGCTGCCTTATTGTTAACATAATGGTTAAATAATATTATAAAAGAAACGCAAGCAATATACTGGAAAATAAAAAATGCGCGAAATTGATTTGAACGGGCCAATGAGAGGAAGACACCTAATCGTCTTCTTCACCAAAAACCTGGTTTTCTTACCTGCGGATTATTATCCGTGGGATCATTCAAAATAATTTCCAGGCCATGTAAACGCAAGCTGAGATCATCATCGTGTTCGTCTCTCTTCCCTGAACATCCCTGTACCAATTATTTGTCCTAATTTTGCCTGTATCAAAAATGCCTAAAAAACAAGAACACGAACCCTAGCTTCGGATCCAGGGTTATAAGCCATGAAAACAAAATTAAATAATACAGAATGCTTAGAAATTGAATGGCAAGCATGAATGTACAAACGATTTGGCAAAAAAATGCAAGAACATGGATTCACGATTCCATGTTCAGAGCTATGTTCGTGGGCACTTACAGCGCAACTCAGGAGGTCTCAAGGCCTGGTTTTGATTGCTTTAGCTCCACTGGATGTCAGGCAAGGAAGCTACATTGAGATCTTGGATTGAATCGTGCTCTAACCAAGGTTTTGATCTCACACTTTTGCAAGCTTTTTTCAATTCTGGTTTGGCCGTTTTTGCAGTCCTTCAGTCATGTTCTTGATGTGTTTGGCTTGTGTGTGTATATGGGATTGCATTAGGTCAATAATTGGGCTTTAATCCATGTGCATTGAAGATTTTGAGATATGATTTGATCACCATTGATAAAGTTTCCAAAACTATGCCAAATCCAAGATTTTGTTCACAACAATGCTTGATACGAATTTGATTGAGTGTATCATGATCATTGAAAGCTGTAATGACCAAAAAGATCACATTGCATCAATTTTTGGATTTATTTTGAATTAATATTGATTTAAAATGAATTAAATCAATAAAAATTAAATAAAATAGAAAAATAAATGATTGGTCATGAAATTGAAGATGGGACACGTGTGTGGTGTGACAAGACCAAATCAAGTGAAAAAAAGTGGGCCCTTTTGTCAAAAATTGGAGTTTTGAGGATAGTTGACTTTTGGCACTTTTGGAAAAATGCCCAACTTCAACAATGCATAACTTATTCAATTTTGAACTTTTGGAAGGGTTATTTGACTTTTTAGAAACCTTGAGATGTCCTCTAACCAAAACTTTTGGTCTCATCTTATTTTGATATTCCATGCTCAAGTTATAAGCTTTGGAAAAACAGGTGTTTTTGTTGACTTTCAAAGATGACCTATAATGTCCAAATTTGTAACTTTTTGTGAGAGCATTTCTTGATCTTGGGGTGTGAATATGGATTGTAGGAAATTGCATCCTATTCAAAATGAGCTTTGGATGCGTCATTTCTCATAAAGTATGAGAAAGTTATGCTTGGTCAAAGTTGAGTTGACTTTTCCTACAAAACCCTAATTTAGCAAGTTTTGGATCTTGATGAATCTTGAGCAATCCTTGATGAATCATGATCAAACCTTGATCAAATAATGAATTATACTTCAAAATTAGAATGTTGTCAAAAAATCTTGAGGTTTGACTGTATTTGGGTCACAGTTGACTTTTGCCCTAGCATTGTCGATTTTTGGGCCTCTTGAGCAATTGACTGACCAAACTTCTTCTGCAAGGCTTGAAATTCGACATGGATGAACTTGAGACCATATTAGGACATTGGGGAGCACTTGAGGTCATTTGGATGTAAGGACCTTGATGCAACACAGAACCCTAAATTTGAATTGACTACCTTAGGAGATGATTTGACTGCCCAATTCTTGAGCCATCTTGAGCAACTTGAGATTATTCTTGACATGTCTTGAGAAATATGGGAGGGAAATTTTGGGGTACAACACACCTTATGGTAACCCTTGTGTCAGTCCTCAAGAGTGTGATAAAGCGTTTTTGAAAACTTTGTTCGAAAAGTGTAAGTGTGAAAAAAACTGGTTATTTTGAGCAAGTACTTAAGAGTTTCTACCTACTCGAAAAAGAATGTTCATTTTCTTATTTCCTTTAGATAGTGCTATCCTACTATTAAGGAGTAGGTAGCTCCTTCATTGGAGTTTGAGGGACAATCGAAAGGGACGATTACGGACACTTAAGGCAATAGGGCAAGATCTCTTAGTAACTTTCCTAAAGTTCTAAGATCGCATTTTGTTTTATCGAGGCAACTTTCGAAAGGGACTTGCGATCTCTGAATTAGAGGATAGTCACTAAGAATTCTCGTGTTTGAGAATAGTGACCGTATTTTTCCGAGACAACCGAAGTGGGGGTAACCCTAGGAGTGAGCATGTGCATGTGTTTGTTTTTCAGTCAATTATCTTTGCACAGTTAGGGCGTTCTACTGTTTTAAACATTCAATTTATCTTTTGCATTCAATCCTATGATCATTCATCTAATAGTAAATAGTAGCGAAAAATAAAATGCGAGAATCTTAAACTTAGCTATTACAAGGCTTTGGGGAGGGGGTTACATAACCAAAATTGGGGGAAAAGCGATAAATAAAAGCAGTAATAAACCTAAGTTAAAAGATATTACAAACTCGAAACAGATACAATAATTGGAAAATTTTAATAAATAAATACGCGCGAGAATAAATTAAATATCCTAAAGAATCTACTTAAATAAAGAAAAATATTTTTGATTTTTTATTGAGAAAACTAAATATTTGTGAGTTAAACCTATTTTTTAATAATTAACTTTACTTAATGAAAACAAATCAATTCAACGTCATTAAATTAATTAATTTCCAAAAAAAAACTAATTTTAATTAAAAAAAACCTAATTTTATATTTTTTGTGATTTTATTGATTTTATGATTTAATATTAGAAAATGATTTTTAAAACTATAAAACAAATAACACAAAATAATGAAATAAATAAGAAAAACAAGAATGGGCCTCATGCAAGAAGTGATTTTGGGGGTGCATGGCAGAATTTTGTAAAGCCCGGAATAACTGGCCCATCTGCCTTACGCTTAATTCAGTGAGGCTCTCATCTGGGGGTTCACCATGTGTTGCTTTTGCTGGACACTTGGATCTGGGTCACGTGATGATCTAAGGGATGGATCTGTGAGCGCATGATGTATGCTTGGCTAGGAGATGCGTTGGATTTGTAAGAAATTATCAAGAAAAATACAAAAGCATACGCTTGGGACCGAACCCAGGACGTTTGCCTCACATATTCATTCCTTGACCATCTGCGCTGGGCTGCTTATTTGTTAATTTAATAAACAAAATAAACATAAAGTAAATAAAGTAGCATGCCCAGAAAAACGCGCGAAATTCAAATGGGCCAGTGGTATGTTTCCACCTCTTGTCTTCTTCCCAGAACTGTGGTCTTTGGTATCAGACTTTTACCTACGGACAATATTGTTGCTAAAGGCTATAGTGACAATTTTTGTCCGTAGCTACTTCCCTGCAATATTAAAAACGTAATACAAGCAAGATAAATTAAAACTACAGCCAGGGATCAATCAGAATCTTGCCCCTGAATGCTATGGTACCCATAATCTGGTCAAATTTTACCTAGAGAAGGAAACCCCAAATTCGAGCTTATGAACCCTAGCCATGGCAAGAAGCTATTCCTGCGCTTAAACTTTAATTAAACCAATCAAAAACATTACAAATGTGATAGCAAGCATGGATATATGATTAAAATAGATTCATGATGGATGAATCATTGGAATCGAGTTTGAAAAAAAAACACAAACCATGACTATTAGAGAGCATGATTCTTGACGTTTCAGGCTTTGGGAATGCTTGCAATGGCTTCAGAGGCTCTCCAGGAGTATGTTTTGATACTTGTTTGGGAGTGAAACAAGCTGGAAATGGAAATTCGAGTTTGACAACTTTAGTGTTTTTTTTAAATTGGACAGGGGTTCCTCAGATCATGTATCTCTGTTTGATGCTTGCTAAAAGCTTGTTTATATAGAGAATGATGAGGGGACACGAAAATGAAATGTTTGTAACAGCTATGGGCAAGCTTTTGAATTCCATGAATGTCCATTTATAACCTTGGCCAAAGTTATGGGATTTTGTCCATTTTTGAATTTTGAATGGGTGCAAACATCTTGGCCTTGTTGTACACGAAAATTGGGACCCCTCCATGCATTAAAACAAGCCTTAACCATATTATTTGTAATAATCTTGATTTATTTGATTTTTAATTAAATAAAATTAATATAAAATGCAAATAAAGTCAAGACTATGCAAAAATGTTTTTAGGAGTCCTCTATACTCTTAGGAAGATGTTTGAAGCTCAAGAATTTGAGCCATTGCCTTAAAAATTCAAATTTGCCCAATGCAATTTCTTGAAATTTCCCAAATTTTCCCAACTTGGGCAAGCCATAACTTGATCAATTTTTATCTCATGAGAAAGTTAGCTTGGTCAAAGTTTGGTTGACTTTTCCTATAGAAACCCTAATTTGCTATTTTTGACTTTTGATGAATTAGGAGCATTTTTTGAGGAATCATGATCAACCCTTGATCAATTTATGGATATCACTTCAAAATGTTGATGTTGACCAAAAATCTTGAAGTTTGACTGTATATAGATCACAGTTGACTTTTGACCTAGCACAGTTGATTTTCTAATACTTGAGAAATTGTCTGATAAATCTTATTGAGCAAAGCATGAAACTTGGCATGGATGATCTTGAGGACATATTAGGACCATGGGAAGCATTTGAGACCATTGGAGCTCAAACATCTTGATGAAAATGGAAACCCTAGTTGGGGGTTCATTGCTTTAGTGGGAGAGTTGTCTGGTCATTCCTTGGTCCACCTTGAGCAATTGAGAACCTCTAGGGGTATGTCTTGTGTGAAAATGGGAGGGCAAATTTTGGGGTACAACAGCTTCCCCTGTTCAATCTTCTTAAACTTGAGGATGTAGATTGGTTGGTCTGCCTTTCGTGATCTTAAGGTGGAAGATGATTGAACATCAGAGTGCCTAGAAATTTACACTCGCATGAAGTGAATATCGATCGATAATATCGGGAATGAGCTTACAAATTCCATTTGGAAGCCGACTGAGAATCGTAGGAGATGGGCTTAAAGATGCCATCCAGAAAAGATATTCGTTGCATAAGAGATTCCTTTGCGAGAATTCCTGTACCTGTCGTTGAGGAGGACTTCATCGGGGAATGTTGATTTATGTCCTGGGAAATAGAGTCTAGAAGATAAGGTTGTCCATTACTCTACTGGAGAATTAACTCTTGAATTATGAGACAAAAGTGAGTTGTTATATGGCCGAGTCTGGGTTTTACAGAGAATTACTAGGGAATATGAAATCGACCGTATCTGGTCGATTCCAGGTTTTACAGTGTTGTAAACTATAGTCCGGAGATAAAAGAGAAGGAACCTGGATAGTAGGGTTACTTCGAAATAAAGCCTGGGTAGTACGGTTGCTTCGAAATAAACCTGGGTAGTAGGGTTGTGAGAAGGAACCTGGGTAACAGGGTTACTTTGAAATAAAGCCTGGGTAACAGGGCTGTAAGAACGAACCTCGGTAGTAGGGTTACTTCGAAATAAATCTTGAGTAGTAGGACTGCTTCGAAATAAGGCCTGGGTGGTAGGGCTGTGAGAAGGAACCTGGGTAGTAGGGTTACTTCGAAATAAAGCCCGGGTAGTAAGGCTATGAGAAGGAACCTGGGTAGGGTTGCTTCAGGATGAGTCCGGGCAAAACTGCATCTGAACCGAGAAGGAACCTGGGTAGGGTTGCTTCGTGATGAGTTCGGGTAAAACTGCATCGGGAAATTGTAAGAAGGAACCTGGGTAGGATTTCTTCATGATGATTTCGGGTAAAACTACATCGGGGAATTTTAAGAAGGAACCTGGGTAGGGTTGCTTCAGGATGAGTCCGGGTAAAACTACATCGGGAAATTGTAAGAAGGAACCTGGGTAGGGTTGCTTCAGGATGAGTCCGGGTAAAACTACATTTGAAGTGAGAAGGAACCTGGGTAGGGTTGCTTCATGTTGAGTTCGGGTAAAACTGCATCGGGAAATTGTAAGAAGGAACATGGGTAGGGTTGCTTCATGATGAGTTCGGATAAAACACATCCGGAAATTGTAAGAAGGAACCTGTGTAGGGTTGCTTCTAGATAAGCATGTGTAAAACTTCAGAAAGAACCTGGGTAGGGTTACTTCGGGATAAGTCCGTGTAAAACTTCAGAAGGAATCTGGTTAGGGTTACTTCGGGATAAGTCCGTGTAAAACTTTAGAAGGAACCTGGGTAGGGTTACTTCGGGATAAGTCCGTGTAAAACTTCAAAAGGAAGCTGGGTAGGGTTACTTCAGGATAAGTCCGTGTAAAACTTCAGAAGGAACCTAGGTAGGGTTACTTCAGGATAAGTCCGTGTAAAACTTCAGAAGGAACCTGGGTAGGGTTACTTTGGGATAAGTCCATGTAAAACTTCAAAAGGAACCTGGGTAGGGTTACTTCAGGATAAGTCTGTGTAAAACTTCAGAAGGAAGGAGAAGAAACCCGTGTGAGATTGCTTCATGACGAGTCTGTGTAAAGCTGTGTTTCAGAAGGAGAAGGAGATAATCAAATAGTGGCATTTGGTCCATCTCAACAGTGGATTCAGAGAATCAAGATAATCAACATGTGGCAGCTGATTATTATCGAGAAAGTTTGATTCAAAGTATGAATGCGTTCAACCAATATTGTTGAACAGAGGGTGCGCTCTTGAAGACATAAAGATGCGTCTTATGCTTTCCATTCATCAAGGGGTCTTATTTACCTTGAATCAGAAGTTGTCTTGAAGGTCCAACTAAGTATTGAATGTGACCTACTTGTTTCCATGAAGAGAAGTGATTGTCCCTAACAGGGGGAGTATTGGTTTGTATGAAAGGTCTTCATCAAACTCGTAGGATATAAAGTGTGGAACCTTTTTAACTATTGGGATGATGTGTTCGAGACTGAAGAGCACTATGTCTGACCGAATGTCATCACATTGGTAATGACATTGTTCCTAATTCCCCCTAAAACTACAGACAGGAGGAAAGTTGGATGAAGTGTGGATTGTTATGACTCAGAGGGAGTAACCATCCTCTTTGTGAAAAATGGAATAGTTTCAAACATAGGATTTGAGCGTGTTTTCATCTGCTAAGAAAACAGGGCGGTTGTGTCTCATTATGGAGCTGTTTAGTGAGCTGGAATGTTTAGATGATAACTTGTCATCTAATAAAGGTATTATACAACTGAGGCAGAGACAACGATGGTTCTTGGATAGGGGACAAATACTTAAAAGGAGTAGTCGGTTCTAAAAGACAAATATCTGACAATGGTCAAAGGGTCAAACCCAAGGGTAGGTACCTGCATTAAAACCAGTCCTAGGGTACTGAAACTGTCAGAGTAAAGTACCAAGATCGTTACTATCTATGCCAAAATTGCATTATTTATGAAGACTCTCTCTATTCTTTCTCTTCATCAGAGGGTTTCAGCAATATGAAGTTTGTTAGCATCTAGGAAAATTGTGCATGGGTATGGATCTGTATGGGCAGTCTTTGTCAAATTCTGGCCAAAAAGGGGGAGAAAGATAGGGACCCAGTCTCAGGCGAGACTCAGGTGAAAGCAACACACGGCAATGTCCAGCGAGACTCAGGTGAAAGCAACATGATCCCTAAGTAAGTGACTTTGTTTGTGTCTTGTGTTCTGAGTTAAGAGGATAGTTGTGACTTGTGATCTGAGTTACATGATCACAAGTAATAAGTATCAAGATTATCAACAATAATCTTGAGAAAAGAAATCCTCTTGGGGCATCGATAGTTTGGAGTTGCTCACAGTTGAAGGATAGAGGTTTGTTGTTTGCTCAAAGGACATCAGCCTCTACAAAGAAGATGTTGGACAAGATGTTGTAACATCTCAACTGTGTTGTGGCCTGGTCCCAAAATACAACTTGCACTTATTTGTTTTAGCCAAAATTTGCCAAAGGGGGAGATTGTAAGTGCCCTAGCTGGAGAGTTGGCTTCATTTGTAAAACAAATAAGAAAGCAAGTTTACCCATATTCCCTCTGTTGTTTTAATATGTGGGGTTGAAGAAGTTCAACATCTGGACCAACATGTTATGTAAGATGTCACAACATCAGCATATGACATCGCGCCTGAAATTAAGTACTGATTAAGTAACTATGTTATATGTTGAATGTTTGTAACAGCTGTGACTTGTAACCTAACTATTCTAAGTGATCTAAATTATGAAAGAGGTTATTTGTTGTGTTGAAGAAGTTCAACATCTAGGAAAACATGTTAGATGTAATGTCATGACATCTGACTTGACATCACGTCAACAGAATTGATAATTCAGTTACAGTTCTGGTACTTAAATACTCTGAGAATATATGTGGCGTTTCTTATGGAGAATCTGAAGATCAATCAAGAATCAATCAGAATATTTGAAGAAAATACTGTTTCTAAATATGGAGATATTTTAGGAACTAGAAGATTGAAGACCTTGATTATAGGAGAAGTTTGCTGCTGAGTTGTAACAGCAAGGAGAAAAGCTTGCTGAGATTTTTGAAGGCCCAAATCCAGTTGGGTAATAGGTTATAAATAGCAGATTGTAACCTAGGGTTTGTGTAGCTCACATAATGTAACATTAGGGGTGTTTTGTTAGGTAAACCTGTCGGTCTGTGGCAAGGTTACCATGTATGTAACTCGAAACCTGTAGGTAAGAGTTTGAGTGTTCTTGGATGAAGCTGTGAAGCAAGTCTAAGTAATTTTTGCATTACTTCATATTCATTGTAATGTAGGAAACCAAGTGGGAGGGCACTGCTTCTTGAGTAGGAGTAAGACTTTTGTTGTTGCGACAATAGGAATGGAAACTGGTAGGTTTCTATCTAGGAGTTCCTAGGTATAGGTTGCACTGGGTAGATGATTAAGTGAAGGATGGGAACTTGTGAAGTTTAGTCCTGAATTAATATTGCTGGTAGTGGATCTTCTTCCTGGCTTGGTATGCCCCCAGAGTAGGTGTGTTTCACCGAACTGGGTCAACAACTGATTTGTGTTTTTACCTTCAACACTTTATAATTCTGCCTGTTATATATCAAGGTAAAACTGTAATGTTGTAACAGATGATGTCTCAGAACATGTTAAGACATCATGCTGATATCTGTGCAGAAGAAACAGAACTGCAAAGACTGTTTGCTCTCTGCTGATCATGTGCAACAGATGAACAGAACTAGGCACATCGGTGTTCTATCCTCTGCACCTTCAAAGTAGATCTGGCACAGCTTGGTTAAACTGTGCTTCTGTTACCCTTCAGTACTGAATCATGAAAAATTGGGTATCTACCTTGCAGTGTATTTATTATGTCATATCAGATGTCTAGACATTGAGTATAACATCTGAAGACTGGCATACACCAGAATTTCAATTGGTATCAGAGCAGGCATCCTGTTCTGTTTCTGGATGAGATCCATGGGTGATACTTTCTGGTATCTGCAAGGTCAATTTTAGTACTGAAGATTGTAACCTGGAATGGTTTGTTATTTCCCTGAATGGTCCCTTGAAGTGGGAGGATGGACTATTCTTGACAGGAACTGTGTGTACCTGTCTTTGGTGATTGGCATTTGGCCTGGTTGTGTGGTAGCTGCTCTAGGTTTGATTTATTTTCAAACCTAGGATGTGTGTACGCCTAAAGTTGTGTGTAGTAGTCATGCTAGGTCTAGTTTTGAAGGCTAGTCTGGTGGAGTGTGTGTGCAAAGATTGGGTTGTATTATGTTCTTCCGCTGTGTAATACCTGGCAAAACTCAAGCTCTGATTGAAGGCTACTGTATTCAAGAATTCAACATAAACTATTGAAGATGTCACAGATACTTGAGTCCTCTCAAGTCCACTCATGAAGACGTTCTTCGTTCAGGATGGTAAGAATCACATAATCACGGATTAGTGTTATACGAAGACCTTGAAGAATTTCAAGGAGGGCCTTGTTCCAAGGTGATGGAACTGATGTTCTATGTGATGGTGGAACAAGGATGCAGCTACTAGTTGAAGAGCATATGTTTTGGGTGTCAAACAAAGGGATACCTTTGTTTGGAACCTACTCCTGACCTGGAAGAGGAGACATCTGTGTGTGCAAAGTTGACAATGGTAAAGTCAACTATGTCTGTGTACTCCCGAAGGTTACTTTAGGAGTCAAAACTCTAGAAGTAAAGCTGGTTGAGATATGACATTGATCAGGGCTGAGAAATTGTTCCCTGGAGTACTATGGTGTGAAGAAAGACAAGCTCATTGGTTAATAAAAGCCAATGATGGTGCAGCACTATTGCTCCTTCATAGAAGTAGATTGGGATCATGAGTCTTGTCATTTAAACATCGTGATTAGAGGTGGAAGATCTTTCAAGAATATGAAGACTCAGAGTTTGGTTAAGGTATAGCTCTTGGAGTTACGTAAATCTGGTAGGGATGTCATATGTCATGTCGAGACATTTATGCACAATGCATGGATATTTTGTGTGGAGCTTCCATGACTGATAGTTTGAGGGGGAGATTTGGTTAACCTCCTCACATTAGTTCAGCCTGGTGTTTAGCTGGCTGTTGACCTATGTCACATGGGTTCTGAGTGTTGTGTGACATATTTGCAAGGAAGGATTCGTCTCTCTCATTCCTAAGGATGAATCTGATCTGGTAGGAGTCTCAAATCGGTTGAAGTAAGTAGAGTTTGTTTAGAGAAAATTCTATTTACTTGAGTCAAGGGTGGCAACCTAGATATCTCAACTCTTTGGTCTCTCAAAGAAAGAGCTTGCAAGAAGAAGATATTAACACACGAAGAGTATGTCAAAGTATTCAAATGGTGAAAGTATCTTACTGGATAATGGGAAGGATTTATGATCAATTGCTATTTGTGACAAGTACAAGTATTTAATTGATTGTCCTTGGAGTTCAAGATAACTGATGTTCTTAAAGATGTGGGAACATTCCTTCTTCTAGACCCTGTGAAGAATCACAGGAAGAGTGATACCTTAGAGCTATCTCCTTGGTGACAGCATAATCATTTGATCCTTAAAAAGGTTTCCTGGAAACGTGTTCAGACTCGAAGCTACAAGAAGAAGAAGACATCATAATCTTGATGATAGTTACTTGGATCAGTCTGGTCCTGATCTAGGTAAGGAAGTAAATTAGAGAAGGGGCTGAATTCAACAACTAGATGTTATAACATAATGTTGTGACATTTGGTTCAACATAAGACTCTTGGTTGGTGAAGTGGCACACCAACTTAAGATAGGAGTTGAAGGTTGGATACTTCAAAAGGATCGTCTCTTTGCAGCTCTTTGGAGTTGTTGGGTGGAGAAGATGTTACATGTTCCTGTCTTAGTGTATCTAAGCCTTTTGTGATAACTTGTAACTTGAAGTTCAAATTTCGATTGATCAGAATATCTTTGGGAGAAGTCTGATAAACATGGAGAAGTCAAAAGGTGGCATTTGATTTTTTTTCATATGAGGATTCATGAAGGAGATAATCAAATAGTGGCATTTGGTCCATCTCAACAGTGGATTCAGAGAATCAAGATAATCAACATGTGGCAGCTGATTATTATCGAGAAAGTTTGATTCAAAGTATGAATGCGTTCAACCAATATTGTTGAACAGAGGGTGCGCTCTTGAAGACATAAAGATGCGTCTTATGCTTTCCATTCATCAAGGGGTCTTATTTACCTTGAATCAGAAGTTGTCTTGAAGGTCCAACTAAGTATTGAATGTGACCTACTTGTTTCCATGAAGAGAAGTGATTGTCCCTAACAGGGGGAGTATTGGTTTGTATGAAAGGTCTTCATCAAACTCGTAGGATATAAAGTGTGGAACCTTTTTAACTATTGGGATGATGTGTTCGAGACTGAAGAGCACTATGTCTGACCGAATGTCATCACATTGGTAATGACATTGTTCCTAATTCCCCCTAAAACTACAGACAGGAGGAAAGTTGGATGAAGTGTGGATTGTTATGACTCAGAGGGAGTAACCATCCTCTTTGTGAAAAATGGAATAGTTTCAAACATAGGATTTGAGCGTGTTTTCATCTGCTAAGAAAACAGGGCGGTTGTGTCTCATTATGGAGCTGTTTAGTGAGCTGGAATGTTTAGATGATAACTTGTCATCTAATAAAGGTATTATACAACTGAGGCAGAGACAACGATGGTTCTTGGATAGGGGACAAATACTTAAAAGGAGTAGTCGGTTCTAAAAGACAAATGTCTGACAATGGTCAAAGGGTCAAACCCAAGGGTAGGTACCTGCATTAAAACCAGTCCTAGGGTACTGAAACTGTCAGAGTAAAGTACCAAGATCGTTACTATCTATGCCAAAATTGCATTATTTATGAAGACTCTCTCTATTCTTTCTCTTCATCAGAGGGTTTCAGCAATATGAAGTTTGTTAGCATCTAGGAAAATTGTGCATGGGTATGGATCTGTATGGGCAGTCTTTGTCAAATTCTGGCCAAAAAGGGGGAGAAAGATAGGGACCCAGTCTCAGGCGAGACTCAGGTGAAAGCAACACACGGCAATGTCCAGCGAGACTCAGGTGAAAGCAACATGATCCCTAAGTAAGTGACTTTGTTTGTGTCTTGTGTTCTGAGTTAAGAGGATAGTTGTGACTTGTGATCTGAGTTACATGATCACAAGTAATAAGTATCAAGATTATCAACAATAATCTTGAGAAAAGAAATCCTCTTGGGGCATCGATAGTTTGGAGTTGCTCACAGTTGAAGGATAGAGGTTTGTTGTTTGCTCAAAGGACATCAGCCTCTACAAAGAAGATGTTGGACAAGATGTTGTAACATCTCAACTGTGTTGTGGCCTGGTCCCAAAATACAACTTGCACTTATTTGTTTTAGCCAAAATTTGCCAAAGGGGGAGATTGTAAGTGCCCTAGCTGGAGAGTTGGCTTCATTTGTAAAACAAATAAGAAAGCAAGTTTACCCATATTCCCTCTGTTGTTTTAATATGTGGGGTTGAAGAAGTTCAACATCTGGACCAACATGTTATGTAAGATGTCACAACATCAGCATATGACATCGCGCCTGAAATTAAGTACTGATTAAGTAACTATGTTATATGTTGAATGTTTGTAACAGCTGTGACTTGTAACCTAACTATTCTAAGTGATCTAAATTATGAAAGAGGTTATTTGTTGTGTTGAAGAAGTTCAACATCTAGGAAAACATGTTAGATGTAATGTCATGACATCTGACTTGACATCACGTCAACAGAATTGATAATTCAGTTACAGTTCTGGTACTTAAATACTCTGAGAATATATGTGGCGTTTCTTATGGAGAATCTGAAGATCAATCAAGAATCAATCAGAATATTTGAAGAAAATACTGTTTCTAAATATGGAGATATTTTAGGAACTAGAAGATTGAAGACCTTGATTATAGGAGAAGTTTGCTGCTGAGTTGTAACAGCAAGGAGAAAAGCTTGCTGAGATTTTTGAAGGCCCAAATCCAGTTGGGTAATAGGTTATAAATAGCAGATTGTAACCTAGGGTTTGTGTAGCTCACATAATGTAACATTAGGGGTGTTTTGTTAGGTAAACCTGTCGGTCTGTGGCAAGGTTACCATGTATGTAACTCGAAACCTGTAGGTAAGAGTTTGAGTGTTCTTGGATGAAGCTGTGAAGCAAGTCTAAGTAATTTTTGCATTACTTCATATTCATTGTAATGTAGGAAACCAAGTGGGAGGGCACTGCTTCTTGAGTAGGAGTAAGACTTTTGTTGTTGCGACAATAGGAATGGAAACTGGTAGGTTTCTATCTAGGAGTTCCTAGGTATAGGTTGCACTGGGTAGATGATTAAGTGAAGGATGGGAACTTGTGAAGTTTAGTCCTGAATTAATATTGCTGGTAGTGGATCTTCTTCCTGGCTTGGTATGCCCCCAGAGTAGGTGTGTTTCACCGAACTGGGTCAACAACTGATTTGTGTTTTTACCTTCAACACTTTATAATTCTGCCTGTTATATATCAAGGTAAAACTGTAATGTTGTAACAGATGATGTCTCAGAACATGTTAAGACATCATGCTGATATCTGTGCAGAAGAAACAGAACTGCAAAGACTGTTTGCTCTCTGCTGATCATGTGCAACAGATGAACAGAACTAGGCACATCGGTGTTCTATCCTCTGCACCTTCAAAGTAGATCTGGCACAGCTTGGTTAAACTGTGCTTCTGTTACCCTTCAGTACTGAATCATGAAAAATTGGGTATCTACCTTGCAGTGTATTTATTATGTCATATCAGATGTCTAGACATTGAGTATAACATCTGAAGACTGGCATACACCAGAATTTCAATTGGTATCAGAGCAGGCATCCTGTTCTGTTTCTGGATGAGATCCATGGGTGATACTTTCTGGTATCTGCAAGGTCAATTTTAGTACTGAAGATTGTAACCTGGAATGGTTTGTTATTTCCCTGAATGGTCCCTTGAAGTGGGAGGATGGACTATTCTTGACAGGAACTGTGTGTACCTGTCTTTGGTGATTGGCATTTGGCCTGGTTGTGTGGTAGCTGCTCTAGGTTTGATTTATTTTCAAACCTAGGATGTGTGTACGCCTAAAGTTGTGTGTAGTAGTCATGCTAGGTCTAGTTTTGAAGGCTAGTCTGGTGGAGTGTGTGTGCAAAGATTGGGTTGTATTATGTTCTTCCGCTGTGTAATACCTGGCAAAACTCAAGCTCTGATTGAAGGCTACTGTATTCAAGAATTCAACATAAACTATTGAAGATGTCACAGATACTTGAGTCCTCTCAAGTCCACTCATGAAGACGTTCTTCGTTCAGGATGGTAAGAATCACATAATCACGGATTAGTGTTATACGAAGACCTTGAAGAATTTCAAGGAGGGCCTTGTTCCAAGGTGATGGAACTGATGTTCTATGTGATGGTGGAACAAGGATGCAGCTACTAGTTGAAGAGCATATGTTTTGGGTGTCAAACAAAGGGATACCTTTGTTTGGAACCTACTCCTGACCTGGAAGAGGAGACATCTGTGTGTGCAAAGTTGACAATGGTAAAGTCAACTATGTCTGTGTACTCCCGAAGGTTACTTTAGGAGTCAAAACTCTAGAAGTAAAGCTGGTTGAGATATGACATTGATCAGGGCTGAGAAATTGTTCCCTGGAGTACTATGGTGTGAAGAAAGACAAGCTCATTGGTTAATAAAAGCCAATGATGGTGCAGCACTATTGCTCCTTCATAGAAGTAGATTGGGATCATGAGTCTTGTCATTTAAACATCGTGATTAGAGGTGGAAGATCTTTCAAGAATATGAAGACTCAGAGTTTGGTTAAGGTATAGCTCTTGGAGTTACGTAAATCTGGTAGGGATGTCATATGTCATGTCGAGACATTTATGCACAATGCATGGATATTTTGTGTGGAGCTTCCATGACTGATAGTTTGAGGGGGAGATTTGGTTAACCTCCTCACATTAGTTCAGCCTGGTGTTTAGCTGGCTGTTGACCTATGTCACATGGGTTCTGAGTGTTGTGTGACATATTTGCAAGGAAGGATTCGTCTCTCTCATTCCTAAGGATGAATCTGATCTGGTAGGAGTCTCAAATCGGTTGAAGTAAGTAGAGTTTGTTTAGAGAAAATTCTATTTACTTGAGTCAAGGGTGGCAACCTAGATATCTCAACTCTTTGGTCTCTCAAAGAAAGAGCTTGCAAGAAGAAGATATTAACACACGAAGAGTATGTCAAAGTATTCAAATGGTGAAAGTATCTTACTGGATAATGGGAAGGATTTATGATCAATTGCTATTTGTGACAAGTACAAGTATTTAATTGATTGTCCTTGGAGTTCAAGATAACTGATGTTCTTAAAGATGTGGGAACATTCCTTCTTCTAGACCCTGTGAAGAATCACAGGAAGAGTGATACCTTAGAGCTATCTCCTTGGTGACAGCATAATCATTTGATCCTTAAAAAGGTTTCCTGGAAACGTGTTCAGACTCGAAGCTACAAGAAGAAGAAGACATCATAATCTTGATGATAGTTACTTGGATCAGTCTGGTCCTGATCTAGGTAAGGAAGTAAATTAGAGAAGGGGCTGAATTCAACAACTAGATGTTATAACATAATGTTGTGACATTTGGTTCAACATAAGACTCTTGGTTGGTGAAGTGGCACACCAACTTAAGATAGGAGTTGAAGGTTGGATACTTCAAAAGGATCGTCTCTTTGCAGCTCTTTGGAGTTGTTGGGTGGAGAAGATGTTACATGTTCCTGTCTTAGTGTATCTAAGCCTTTTGTGATAACTTGTAACTTGAAGTTCAAATTTCGATTGATCAGAATATCTTTGGGAGAAGTCTGATAAACATGGAGAAGTCAAAAGGTGGCATTTGATTTTTTTTCATATGAGGATTCATGAAGGAGATAATCAAATAGTGGCATTTGGTCCATCTCAACAGTGGATTCAGAGAATCAAGATAATCAACATGTGGCAGCTGATTATTATCGAGAAAGTTTGATTCAAAGTATGAATGCGTTCAACCAATATTGTTGAACAGAGGGTGCGCTCTTGAAGACATAAAGATGCGTCTTATGCTTTCCATTCATCAAGGGGTCTTATTTACCTTGAATCAGAAGTTGTCTTGAAGGTCCAACTAAGTATTGAATGTGACCTACTTGTTTCCATGAAGAGAAGTGATTGTCCCTAACAGGGGGAGTATTGGTTTGTATGAAAGGTCTTCATCAAACTCGTAGGATATAAAGTGTGGAACCTTTTTAACTATTGGGATGATGTGTTCGAGACTGAAGAGCACTATGTCTGACCGAATGTCATCACATTGGTAATGACATTGTTCCTAATTCCCCCTAAAACTACAGACAGGAGGAAAGTTGGATGAAGTGTGGATTGTTATGACTCAGAGGGAGTAACCATCCTCTTTGTGAAAAATGGAATAGTTTCAAACATAGGATTTGAGCGTGTTTTCATCTGCTAAGAAAACAGGGCGGTTGTGTCTCATTATGGAGCTGTTTAGTGAGCTGGAATGTTTAGATGATAACTTGTCATCTAATAAAGGTATTATACAACTGAGGCAGAGACAACGATGGTTCTTGGATAGGGGACAAATACTTAAAAGGAGTAGTCGGTTCTAAAAGACAAATGTCTGACAATGGTCAAAGGGTCAAACCCAAGGGTAGGTACCTGCATTAAAACCAGTCCTAGGGTACTGAAACTGTCAGAGTAAAGTACCAAGATCGTTACTATCTATGCCAAAATTGCATTATTTATGAAGACTCTCTCTATTCTTTCTCTTCATCAGAGGGTTTCAGCAATATGAAGTTTGTTAGCATCTAGGAAAATTGTGCATGGGTATGGATCTGTATGGGCAGTCTTTGTCAAATTCTGGCCAAAAAGGGGGAGAAAGATAGGGACCCAGTCTCAGGCGAGACTCAGGTGAAAGCAACACACGGCAATGTCCAGCGAGACTCAGGTGAAAGCAACATGATCCCTAAGTAAGTGACTTTGTTTGTGTCTTGTGTTCTGAGTTAAGAGGATAGTTGTGACTTGTGATCTGAGTTACATGATCACAAGTAATAAGTATCAAGATTATCAACAATAATCTTGAGAAAAGAAATCCTCTTGGGGCATCGATAGTTTGGAGTTGCTCACAGTTGAAGGATAGAGGTTTGTTGTTTGCTCAAAGGACATCAGCCTCTACAAAGAAGATGTTGGACAAGATGTTGTAACATCTCAACTGTGTTGTGGCCTGGTCCCAAAATACAACTTGCACTTATTTGTTTTAGCCAAAATTTGCCAAAGGGGGAGATTGTAAGTGCCCTAGCTGGAGAGTTGGCTTCATTTGTAAAACAAATAAGAAAGCAAGTTTACCCATATTCCCTCTGTTGTTTTAATATGTGGGGTTGAAGAAGTTCAACATCTGGACCAACATGTTATGTAAGATGTCACAACATCAGCATATGACATCGCGCCTGAAATTAAGTACTGATTAAGTAACTATGTTATATGTTGAATGTTTGTAACAGCTGTGACTTGTAACCTAACTATTCTAAGTGATCTAAATTATGAAAGAGGTTATTTGTTGTGTTGAAGAAGTTCAACATCTAGGAAAACATGTTAGATGTAATGTCATGACATCTGACTTGACATCACGTCAACAGAATTGATAATTCAGTTACAGTTCTGGTACTTAAATACTCTGAGAATATATGTGGCGTTTCTTATGGAGAATCTGAAGATCAATCAAGAATCAATCAGAATATTTGAAGAAAATACTGTTTCTAAATATGGAGATATTTTAGGAACTAGAAGATTGAAGACCTTGATTATAGGAGAAGTTTGCTGCTGAGTTGTAACAGCAAGGAGAAAAGCTTGCTGAGATTTTTGAAGGCCCAAATCCAGTTGGGTAATAGGTTATAAATAGCAGATTGTAACCTAGGGTTTGTGTAGCTCACATAATGTAACATTAGGGGTGTTTTGTTAGGTAAACCTGTCGGTCTGTGGCAAGGTTACCATGTATGTAACTCGAAACCTGTAGGTAAGAGTTTGAGTGTTCTTGGATGAAGCTGTGAAGCAAGTCTAAGTAATTTTTGCATTACTTCATATTCATTGTAATGTAGGAAACCAAGTGGGAGGGCACTGCTTCTTGAGTAGGAGTAAGACTTCTGTTGTTGCGACAATAGGAATGGAAACTGGTAGGTTTCTATCTAGGAGTTCCTAGGTATAGGTTGCACTGGGTAGATGATTAAGTGAAGGATGGGAACTTGTGAAGTTTAGTCCTGAATTAATATTGCTGGTAGTGGATCTTCTTCCTGGCTTGGTATGCCCCCAGAGTAGGTGTGTTTCACCGAACTGGGTCAACAACTGATTTGTGTTTTTACCTTCAACACTTTATAATTCTGCCTGTTATATATCAAGGTAAAACTGTAATGTTGTAACAGATGATGTCTCAGAACATGTTAAGACATCATGCTGATATCTGTGCAGAAGAAACAGAACTGCAAAGACTGTTTGCTCTCTGTTGATCATGTGCAACAGATGAACAGAACTAGGCACATCGGTGTTCTATCCTCTGCACCTTCAAAGTAGATCTGGCACAGCTTGGTTAAACTGTGCTTCTGTTACCCTTCAGTACTGAATCACGAAAAATTGGGTATCTACCTTGCAGTGTATTTATTATGTCATATCAGATGTCTAGACATTGAGTATAACATCTGAAGACTGGCATACACCAGAATTTCAAGCTGTATGCAATGTCATGATGTATGAAATGAATTGTGTAATGATGTTCTCAACATAAATGAGATTGTGTCGTGTGCATTTGTACTGCATATGCTATGACGTTTGTAGAATGATGTATGAATGAAATATGTGAATGTATCAGTTGCTCTATTGTAGCGTTGTTGAATTAGGGAACATAAATCCCTGATTGCAGCTGGCGATGAAGAATGTAGGTCTTCGGATTTTGTTAAAACTGAACTACTGGGAGATGATCTTTCGCTGCTAGAGGAATAAACTCTGTTGGAGAAGTAAATCTATGTGCACTGCCTGAGGATTTTGTGAAATCCTATTGGGGAATCTTGAGAAGTTTGAAGATTTCACTGGGGAGAACCTGATTTCGAAGCAGTAGTCGCAAATTCCTGTTCTGCCTGGGATACAAGAACACCTGACATCACTAGGCTGTAAACTGAGGATATAGTGGCGACCTTGGATAAGATGCCCCTGCCATTGTACCTGTTGGAGAAAGTACATGCAGAGACCTTGTGGATAGTTGAGTGGGATCCCAACTCCTGGGGTGCTTGATAAATGCTGATCGGGATGATAAACCTTCTACTGACTAAACAAGTGATGAGATGACGGAACATAGTCGTACGCTTTAATCCCTAACTTTTGCCTGGACTGTCTTTTCATATTTTCAGTCCACCGGGATACCCTTTTTTTCCCAAGCCGCCTTTTCAGGTTTTCGACTTGCCGGGTGTACAATTTTTTTTATTTTTATCCCTAATTTTGCCCAAACCATTTTGGCTCGCCGGGATTCCCTTATTTTTGCCTAGGCCAGTCAACCTAGCGGGTCCTTATTCATGCATAGTGTTTCCCGACTATGGACACGTTCACCGAGTACGGATAATTGTCACTGTCCATAGTGGTAAGTGTTGCCATACTTACAGAAGATGTTTGTTTGATCATACAGGATTCGTTTCTGGGATTCATACCCAATGCCCCAAGTGATTCAGATAGAGATCTGCCCCTGGCTATTTGGAATCTTTGAGAGATTCCTTGAATCTTGACTTGACTTCCCCAGATGATGGACATTGATCATGCTGTGCCCCTTTGGTTGGAAGTGTTTTTCCACTTGAGGTGATCCTTTTCATTGAGAAGGTTTTTGTTCACTGAATATTCATTGTGTGAATTTCTCTGCCATTTGAACAATTAATCATGTGCAAACAATGTTATTTGAAGAATGCAAAACTCATGCCTGTCTTGAAATATTTTTTTTTTGGAAAATGTGTTTAGTGTAGTAAAACAAAATTTGCAAGAATGTGATATCAACTCAGGATTTGTAGCAATTCCTACAGGAGTCAGGATACCTTTGTAACAGTATGCTCTCGAACTAACCCATGCTTCAGCTAGGACTTTTAAGGGTTGTAACGTGGCCTGGTTCACGGTTTAAGAAACAAAGGATAAAGGCTCAAAATCTATTTGTACCCACCCGTTTTTCGTGATGTTCTTCAGTCTTATGCTCAGTTAATTTTGCATTTTGAATCCCAATTGAGTTTGGCTTCTTATCCTTGATATTCTGGTGATAGTTCAGCAATTGAATGTTTGTTTGAAGAAGGCGGTCATTTTTGTAACCTTTTCTTTCTTAATTTTGCTATCCCTGTCTTTTGCCTGAACTGTTTCTTTTGTGATTACATTCAGCGGGATGCCCCAGTTTTTTTTAAGTCTCCTTCATAGGTTTTAACTTAACGGGCTTTTATTTCGAGAGATAATGACTGGATTTCTTGACGATTATACGGAACCATCACCATCTTTTGATTTGGAAGGACTTCTTTGATGCCATTCATTGTGTACGAAGCGGAAGATTGCGACTGAATGTGCGTCTGAATTGACTAAGAAACTACCCTGCCCCAGGTTATGGTTTAGGGTTTTAATTTGTGTGAAAAGAAAAACTCCTACTTCTTTGGCTCGAAGGGGTTGACTAGGGATTATCTTCCTTATAACTCCATTGTTTAGGATTTGACACAATTCCTGTACATCGTTAGTGGGGCCTGTTCAAAAGCATAATGTAGATATTGTGGTATCATTTTCGTCGTCCTGCCTCTAAAGGCTTAGAGATTTTGATCGAGAGTTGGATATCACGAAAAGGAAGTATAAAGAAGTTTAAGCATAATGAAAACAAATTAATTCAAGACAAACATGTGTAATGCATTAATGAAATAATAAAGTTTTGACATGACAATAATTGTTTGAATAAACAAAGAAAATACAACTTGAGAATTCAAAATAACAAAAATTCTTTCAATCCTAGCCATGAGTTGGCATGGGAGCAGTGATCATGTTGGGAGTCTCAGGAGCTTCGAACTCAATCTCCTCGGCGTCAATCATATTTTGAATCTTGTATTTCAGCACCCAACAATCGTTAGTATCGTGCCCTGGACTGCCAGAATGATAAGCACACCTTACATCAAGATTGTAGTTAGGAGAGGAAGTCTTAGGGTTTGGATGAGGGCCTATCACCGTAATCAAATTCATCTTTAACATGTGTTGCAATGCTTGTGGCAATGGCATGTTGATTTGGGTGAACTGTCTCTTAGGCCCGTCTTTCCTTTGTTGATTACCCTGTTGTTGTGGTCGTTACATGCATGCCGAATTAGAGACTAGCACTACCCCCACAAATTGGTGGTAGTTTACCTTATTACGTCCCTTTTGGACGTGCACAGCATTAGCTTCCCTCTTACCACCAAATGGCTTCTTCTCAACATTGGAAGATGCAACCATCGGGATCTTCCCACTCCTGATGCCACTTTCGATTCTCTCTCCAGTCAGAACCATCTCTGTGAACCAGAATGAGGAACTTCTAATCAACAAATTAAAGAACGGGCTTGTCAGAGTACCCATGAACATGTCCACCATTTCCCGATCCGTCAGAGGAGGTTGAACCCTTCCAGTTAGATCCCTCCATTTTTGTGCATATTCCATGAACCTTTCTCTCGAGCCCATGGACACATTCTGCAGTTGCACTCGAGTTGGTGCCAGGTCAGCATTGTATTGGTACTGCTTGTAGAAAGAAGTATCCAGGTCTTCCCAGGTATGGATGTCCGTTCCTTCTAGCTGATAAAACCAATCCAGTTGAGTGTCAGCCAAACTTTCTTGGAAGAAATGGACCCATAACTTCTAGTCAGTAGTGTGAGGCTGGATCTTTCTGACATATGACCTCAAGTGAAGCTTGGGACATGAAACACCGTCGTATTTTGCGAAGACGGGGACCTTGAACTTTTGTGGGATGACCACCCCTGGAACCAAACCTAAATCTTCGAAATCCAGACCGGGCACCCTTTGACTCTCCATGTCATTCAGCCGTTTGTATTTATCTTCAAGAGGAGGATATTGCTCCTCGGAGTAGTCGAGTTCATCTTCTCCAGACGTTGGATTTTTGTCTCCTTCATCTGATTCCTCGTCTTCTTCCTCTTGATTATCCCCTCCCTTTGATAGAGTTGCAAAGTCTAGATCTTAGTTAGCTGGTCTTCTTCTTCCCACACTTAAAACACGAACTGGTTTCTTTGCCTTCTTAGCCTTCTTTTTGATGATCAGAGATTTCAGGTCTTCTTGCCCCTGGGTTAGAGTTAGGAACATTTGTTGAAACTGAGCATTTTGAGCTTGAAGGTCTTTGATTGTTAGTTCAAGAGCCATTTCTTCTTGCTGATATAAACAGCGAAGGGATAAAAAGCTTGTACCTGGAGTACCTGTTATGCAATGACATGTATGATATGCGTATGCAATGTTTTCAAGGACTCGCGGGGTAAACAAGAAGATGTCAGCAGTTGAAGTTTGCAGTTTTTATTGAAGAACTTCGTATCGTTGAAGGTCCTTCTACAAAAGTCAAGCTCACCATATCAAGTGGGTCATAGCCCCTGACTCAAGTTGTTGGGTTTTGATCTTTTGACGATATTGGCTAGAGGAAAATAAATTCCCTTTCCCCTTTCTAGACGTCAGATTTATCATAACTTGCATCACAAACCCTTGAGATACTTAAAATGGTTAAGGAAATGTTGTGGAATGATGTTATGATGCGTATGCTACAACATTTCCCTTGTGTATGCTACAACATTTCCCTTAACCTGCATGAAATTGTTAAGGAAATGTTGTGGCATGATGTTATGGCATGATGTTATCATAACCTACACGAAATCCAAGTTATTGGATAATGACTGTAAACAAATCATGCAAGGAAATCATGTTGTCAGATAATAAAACCCTACAAGTAGTTCAAGTTGAAAGCAAACAAGTCACACTAAAAGCCTTAGGTTTAGGCTTGCATGGGTTTTAAGGTAGTACCCTCTTGAAGTTGGATTGGTTCAACCTGTCCTATAATAGTAATTGGGTTCTAAGGGATCTCAATATCACTGATATTTCCCCCCAAATTTAATTCCGATAGACAATTGACTTTCCACCAAACAAAAATCAAGAGTTAACCCTCAATGAGTGTAGCATCGAGTATCAACTGACTTTGGGTTTACACCAAAGACGGCTATCTCACTTCGTCCTAAAAAGCCAAGTTGGTCAATTAAGGTGCTAAGGTCAGTTGACGCTTTACGATACCACACAGCGGCCCCGTATTCTCCTTCATTACTCTAGGGCTACTAGTACACACCAAAGTATCGCATCAATGTAGCTACTGTTTCAACTGTGTCGATATACCCCGCATAGCTCCCTCACAGTTTATTGCTACTTACCTAAAAGGAATTCCCCGATCCGTGTTTAGGATTCAAACAACCCAAACAGATACCCTTAAAAGTAAATCAAACAAGACAATCCAAAGAAGCAATTAAAATGACCTAGATCCTAAGGTAAACCCCACTTTATAAATCATGTCCCCAGTAGAGTTGCCAGTTCTGTAATACAGTGGCAGAATTGACTATTAATACTGGTTTTGCGTTTGTGTTTGCAAATGTCGCGGTAAGCAAGAGTCACCACCGTCTTTTATTTTACCCAACAAAGGAAAAGGGAAAAAGAACAGAAAAAACCTTTTTCGAGATGTTTCTGAGTACGGGGGGTAGATTATAGAAAGGGAAGGTGTTAGCACCCTTTCTATCCATGGTTTTCATGGGCTCTTAGGTACTTGATCATTTTGAAATTGCTTTTGTGTGTGTTTTTGAAAAGCTTTGAAAATGCCTTAGTGCGGCATTTCACCTTATGGTAACCCTTGTGTCAGTCCTCAAGAGTGTGATAAAGAGTTTTTGAAAACTTTGTTCGAAAAGTGTAAGTGTGAAAAAAACTGGTTGTTTTGAGCAAGTACTTAAGAGTTTCTACCTACTCGAAAAAGACTGTTCATTTTCTTATTTCCTTTAGATAGTGATATCCTACTATTAAGGAGTAGGTAGCTCCATTGTTGGAGTTTGAGGGACAATTGAAAGGGACGATTACGGCCACTTAAGACAACAGGGCAAGATCTCTTAGTAACTGTCCTAAAGTTCTAAGATCGCATTTTGTTTTACCGAGGCAACTTACGAAAGGGACTTGCGATCTCTGAATTAGAGGATAGTCACTAAGAATTCTCGCGTTCGAGAATAGTGACCGTATTTTCCGAGGCAACCGAAGTGGGGGTAACCCTAGAAGTGAGCATGTGCATGTGTTTGTTTTTCAGTCAATCATCTTTGCACAGTGTGATACGGTGGGAAGAACTGACTGTTTTTTAGAATGCTGGTTTGCATTTTGTGTTTGTGTTTGCAAAATTTCGCGGTAAGCAAGAGTCGCCACCGACTTTTATTTTATCCAACAAGGAAAGGAAAAAAGCACAGAAAAATTCCTTTTTTGAGATTTTCTGAGTACGGGGGTAGATTATAGAAAGGGAAGGTATTAGCACCCTTTCTATCAGTGGTTATCCAAGGGCTCTTAGGTGCTTGCTCATTTATTTTCAAAATTGTTTTCTTTGTGTTTGTGGGTTTTGAAAATTTTTTGTTTTAACTTCGATTTAACTCTTGCTTCTGTCCTCAAGAGTGTAATGAAGCGTTTTTGAAAACTTGTTCGTAAAAGTGTAAGTGTGAAAGAGTTTTGTTTTGAATGAGCAAGTATCTAAGAACTAATCTACCTACTCGAAAAAGGAATCGTTCTATGTTTGTTTCCTTTAGACAATGTTATCCCATTATTAGTGAGTAGGTAGCACCGTCGTTGGAGTTTGAGGGTCAATTTGAAAGGGATGTACGGTCACTAAAGCAATGTTAGGACGCCTTAGCAGTAACCCTAATGTCTTAGATCATTTGTTTGAGGCAACAATATCCGAGGCAACCATTTCGAGGCAACTATGATCTTTTAGACAAGAGGACGACCTCTAAAACGACCTATACTCAATGACCGTGTACAAAGGCAACCAAGTGGGGTGTACCCTAGGAGTGCGCATGTGCGAGTTTGTTGATTTCAGTTATTTTTATCTTTGCACATATTTAGGGTGATCTAACCATTTTAAAAATTAGGCATTCATTCTTGTCATGCAAACCCTATTACCAAACATCTAGCAGTTGTATAATTTGCAGAATTAAAATGTGAAATTTAAACTAAATTATTACAAGGCGTCGGGTATTTACATCGCCAAAAACAACCCTTTGAAAATAAAAAGCAGAAAAGTAAATAAATGTCCTATTAAAACTATTACAAGCCGGGAGCAGATACATCAATAATTGAATAAGGAAAAATAAATCGCATGAGTGAATTGGATCGAATGTGAAATTAGGGTTTTGACCCTTTTAATTAAAGAAAATGTTTTTTGTTGTTTTTATTTTTAAGAAAATAAATTAAATCCTAAATTAATTGCTAAATTAATTATTAAATAAATTAATTAATGAAAAATAATAAATGACATATTTTTGGAGTTTTTGTTAATTTAGGAAAGAAAATAAAATAAATTAATGATTAAAACCTATTAAATTCTAATTGATTTTAAATATTTACAAAATCAATTAAACTTACCTAATTAATCAACCTAATTAATTAATTAATATTTATTAATAAAAAATAAAATTCTGAATTTTAATTGGACAAAAATATTTTTTGTGATTTTTTGATAAAAAGAAATTAATTTTTTGGTTAGTAATTAATTAAAGATAATAAAATAATTAACTAAAAAAACAAACAAAATATAAAAAGTTAGAGAAATGGGCCTGATTTGGAGAGGTGTAGAAAGCAATTTTCCTGGCCCAATTATGGAGATCTGTTGGACTTTTTGTGATCTCATGCATGTGCGTTGACCTGCTTATGGTGTGCCTTCAATGCTTGGCTACCAGATCTGGCCATTTAGCCATCTGGCGCTTTGATGGTGAATGTCCATGGTGGAAATCTGGCTCACGCGTGCACATGATCACCTGAAAGAAATTGGAAAAATAACAAATGTTAGAGGCAGGGATCGAACCCCTGGCCTCCAGCCCCTGAACGCCTTAAGGCCAACGTGGCTACCACTAGAGCGCTTATGTTTATTTGTTATAATAATACAAACAAAATATAATATATAAAAACAAAATTAATGGCCAGAAAAAAAGAAAAGCGCGCGTGTTATTTGAACAGGCCTATGGATGGACGACAACTCATCATCCATGTCCTCCATCCGTTGCTAAAAGTACCAAGATCTATACCCACTGACAAATGTCTGTCACTACAAGCCAAGCTTATTCAAAAATCTGCTACAGGCCATGTAAATGAGTTCTAGGACCATGGTTAGATTCGTCATCTTCTTCTGATCACAACCATGTCCATCATTAAGGCCAATTGTACCTGAAACGAAAAAACCCCAAAAACAAAAACGAAACCCTAACAATGGTGGATCTCGTTACAGGTCATGTAAATGCAATTGAATAATACCAAAAGCTTGCAAATGATTTGTAGATTCAGAATATGCTATCAATTCATGCTAACTATGCCAAAATTTGAAAATACGAAATCAAGAAAAGGGTGAGTTCGTGAGTGACTTACAGTGCTCTGGGAAGCTTGAAAACGCGTGGTCTTGGTTGCATCGCTTGTGGAGATGGCCAGGAAGAGATTGAGACCAACACCAAGCCTTGAAACTGCCTCTAGACTTGATTTCGATCTCACAGTTTTTTGGTGTTTTTGCAAATTTTGTTCTTGTCCTCCAATTGATCTCCAACCCTTATTCTTGTTGCCTCGCCTCCTTATGTAATGTGCAATGTATTAGGTTTGCAAACTCAGTCCAAATCTCTTTCTTTCAATGCTTGGATATTTGACTTGATTTTCTTTTACCACCTTCCAAATTTGGCTTGATTTGAATATTTTTGTACACAATTGCCTTGATACGAATTGGGAATGGTTTGTTAGCTGTGATTAAAGCCTGAAGCAGTCAAAAGATCCATTGGTATCAATGCTTTGGATTTTATTTGATTTTATTTGATTTAAATCAAATTAATTCAAATAAAATCAAAAATAATTAATATAAATATGATATGGACACATGGCCAAGGCTGGAGCACGTGGGCAATAATGCCAACCCAAAACAATTGAAAAAGAATGGACCCATTTGGCAAAAATTGAAGTTTTGGGGATAGTTGACTTTTGGCAATTTTGCAAAAAAGTCCAACTTCAAAAATGCATACCTTCCTCAACTTTGAATCTTTTGAAGTGTTCTTGGACTTTTTAGAAATCTTGAGATGTCCTCTAATCAACCCTTTTGGTCTCATTTCATTTTGATATTCCATGCTCAAGTTAGAAGCTTTGACAAAAAAGGTGTTTTTGTTGACTTTTAAAAATGACCTATAATGTCCAAATTCAGAACATCTTGTGAGTGCATATTTTGAAATTGGGAGCTGAAGATGGATTGTAGGTAATTTCATCCTCTTCAAAATTAGATTTGTATGGGTCATTTCTCATAAAGTATAAGAAAGTTATGCTTGTTCAAAGTTGAGTTGACTTTTCCTGCAAAACCCTAATTTAGCATCTTTTGAATCTTGATGAATTGTGAGCAATCCTTGATGAATCATGATCAACCCTTGATCAAATTATGAAATATAATTCAAAATGAGAATGTTGACAAAAAATCTTGAAGTTTGACTATATGAGGTCACAGTTGACTTTTGCCCTAGCACAGTTGACTTTTGGACCTTTGAGCAATTGATTGAGCAAACTTCCTCTGCAAGGCTTGAAATTTGACATGGATGATCTTGAGAACATATTAGGACATTGGTGAGTACATGGGGTCACTTGGACTCAAGGATCTTGATGCAATGTGAAACCCTAATTTGGGATAGACTGCCTTAGGAGATAGCTTGTCTGGCCAACTCTTGGACTACTTTGAGCAACTTAGGGATTTTTCTTGCAATGTCTTGAAAAATATGGGTAGGAAAATTTTGGGGTACAAAAGCTGCCCCTCTTCAATCTTCTTAAACCTGAGGGTGTAGATTGGCTTTCGTGCCTTTCGTGATCCGAAGGTGGAAGAGGATTGAACACTAAAGTGCCCAGAAATTTGCACTCGCATGAAGTGGTATCTGCCTTGTGATGTCAGGAATGGGCTTACAGATTCCATTTGGAGATTGCTGACGAGGGGATGGGCTTAAAGATGCCATCTAAAGGAGTGTCGATCGCATAAGAGATTCCTTAGAGAGAGCTTGTATACCTGTTGTTGTGGAAGATTCCGCTGGGGAAGTCTAATCTTTGTTGAGGGAAAGGAACTCGTCCGTAATTCAACTGAGGTGTCGAGATTTAGGAACTCGTCCGTAATTCAACTGAGGTGTCGAGATTTAGGAACTTGTCCGTAATTCAACTGGGGGGAAACATCTTCGTCGAGATTTAATAACTTGCCCGTAATTCAACTGAGGAAACTTCTCTGCTGAGATTTAGGAACTTGTCTGTAATTCAACGGAGGAACACTTTTGTCGAAATTTAGGAACTTGCATGTACTTCAACTGAGAGAACATCTCTGCTGAGATTTAAGAACTTGTCCATAATTCAACTGGGGAAACATCTTCGTCGAGATTTAAGAACTCGCCCGTAATTCAACTGAGAAAACTTCTCTGCTGAGATTTAGGAACTCGTCTGTAATTCAACGGAGGAACACTTTTGTCGAGATTTAGGAACTCGCCTGTACTTCAACTGAGAAAACATATCTGCTGAGATTTAAAAACTTGTCCTTAATTCAACTGGGGGGAAACATCTTCATCGAGATTTAAGAACTCGCCCGTAATTCAACTGAGAAAACATCTCTGCTGAGATTTAAGAACTTGTCCGTAATTCAACTGGGGGGGAAACATCTTCGTTGATATTTAAGAACTCGCCCGTAATTCAATTGAGAAAACTTCTCTGCTGAGATTTAGGAACTTGTCTGTAATTCAACGGAGGAACACTTTTTTCGAGATTTAGGAACTCGCCTGTACTTCAACTGAGAAAACATCTTTGCTGAGATTTAAGAACTTGTCCGTAATTCAACTGGGGGGGAAACATCTTCGTCGAGATTTAAGAACTCGCCCGTAATTCAACCGAGAAAACTTCTTTGCTGAGATTTAGGAACCTGTCTGTACTTCAACGGAGGAACATCTTTGTCGAGATTTAGGAACTCGCCTGTACTTCAACTGAGAAAATATCTCTACTGAGATTTAAGAACTTGTCTATAATTCAACTGGGGAAACATCTTCGTCGAGATTTAAGAACTCGCCCGTAATTCAACTGAGAAAACTTCTCTGTCGAGATTTAGGAACTCGTCTATAATTCAACGGAGGAACATCTTTGTCGAGATTTAGGAACTCGCCTGTACTTCAACTGAGAAAACATCTCTGTTGAGATTTAAGAACTTGTCCGTAATTCAACTGGGGAAACATCTTCGTCGAGATTTAAGAACTCGCCCGTAATTCAACTGAGAAAACTTCTCTACTGAGATTTAGGAACTTGTCTGTAATTCAACGGAGGAACATCTTTGTCGAGATTTAGGAAATTGCATGTACTTCAACTGAGAAAACATCTCTGTTGAGATTTAAGAACTTGTCCGAAATTCAACCAGGAAACATCTTCGTCGAGATTTATGAACTCGCCCGTAATTCAACTGAGAAAACTTCTCTGCTGAGATTTAGGAACTTGTTTGTAATTCAACAGAGGAACACTCTTGTCGAGATTTAGGAACTCACTTGTACTTCAACTCAGAAAACATCTCTGCTGAGATTTAAGAACTTGTCTGTAATTCGACTTAGGTAAAAGCTTCAAAACTTTGAATTTTGTGAGAATTTAACCGCATCCATCCTGAAAGGTAAAGGTTAATTGTATGTAATGCATGATATGTATCAGGCAATGATGTTCTCAAAATAAATGAGATCGTGCCGTATGATGTGTATATGCATGTGTCATGATGTATGGAAACGTAATGTTTTTAGCTGGGGAAAATAAATCCCAGATAGCTGTTGGAGAAAAGAGTTGAATTCTTTGTTTTCCGCTGGGGATGGCGAACGAAGATGACTGTGAGAATAAACCTGCAGGAGAGGATAACTCCATTGGGGAATAAACTGATCAGGAGATTACTCTGTGGGGAAGAGATGCTCTGCTGAGGATTCCGCTGATAAGTTCAGTCGGGGATGAATTACCGTTGCTGGTGATACTGAATCCTGTTGGGGATTGAATTTCTGTTTGTGAAAGGAATGAACTCCATTGGGGATGATCTTTCAGTTGCGACTTCACTGGGGATAACCCTTTTAGACTTTACTCGGGACAATCTTCCAGAGTCTACTGGGGATGATTCTCCAGACTCTACTGGGGATGCTTTTTTAGACTGCGTTGGGGAAAATTTCAAACTCCACTGGGGATATATTTTTAAACTCCACTGGGGATATTTTATACTCCGCTGGGGAATATTAAGACTTTCTAGTGCTGATGGTAGATAAACTCTACTTGGGGAGAATATTACCGATTCATTCACAGTTGCGAGTCTCAGCTGGAGAGAGTTAACACCACTGTCTTTTCTTACTCTACGGGGAGTGAATGCACCTTTAGCCATATTCTTCAGCTAAATCTACCTTGTACCTGGTGGATAGAGCAACTGTAAAGCTTGGACAATTCTTATTGCCCCTGTTTCTGATATTACGAGTAATGGTCTTTTATTTCGCATGTAGATATTTATGAGCAGCAATTAATGTCAAATGCATATATCAAAAATGAACATTAGACGTTCTTTGCAAAACAAAACAGAAAAAGGAAAAACAGTTTGAAATTTCTTTGAAAATGAATTATATTGACTTTGAAGTTTGGCCTGTAAATAGGCATTTTTTGTACAAGAGGTTGGCGTCCTAGTAAGAGAACGCCGCCGAATAATAGAATTTACACCATTTGTGAAAAACTAAACAAAACAGCCATGTGAATAATCCCACTGGGTTCCAACTCTGCTATTGCACCTATGTCCTCGAGCATCTCATCACTTTGCTACTTGGTTGAAGGTAAATCAGATTGATTAATGTCGTCCAAGCTTGATAGTCGATACTGAAGTCTGGTTGCAAAGTGATCCAATGAGACATAGTGTTACGCTTTGATCCCTAATTTTTTTCCTGAACCGCCCTTTCGGGTTTTCAGTCCACCGGGATACCCTTTTTTGCCCAAGCCGCCTTTTCTGGTTTTCGACTTGCCGGGTGTACAAATATTTTTTGTTTTTATCCCTAATTTTTGCCCGAACCCTTTTGGTTCATCGGGATGCCCTTGTTTTTTCCTAGGCCTGTCAACCTAGCGGGTCTTTATTCATGCACAGTATTTTCTGACTATGTCCACGCTCTCAGAGTGTAGGGAATTGTCACCGTCGGTAGTGTTGTGTTGCCATACTACCAGAAGATGTTCGTTTGATCATGCAAAATTCGTTAATGGAATTCACGTCCAATGCCCCAAGTGATTCAGATGGAGATTTGCCCCTTAATATTTGGCATCTTTGAGAGATTCCTTGAATCTTGACTTAACTGCCCCAGATGATGGACAATGATCATGTCGTGCCCCTTGGTTGGAAGTGTTTTTCCACTTGAGGTGATCCTTTTTATTGAGAAGGTTTTTTGTTCACTAGATATTCGTCGTGCGAATCTCTCTACTGTTTAGATAAATAGTCATATGCAAACAATTTTATTTTAAGAATGCAAAGCTTATGTCTGTCTTGAAATTTTTTTAAAATGCGTTTTTTAGTTAAACAAGTTTTTGTAAAATGTGATGTCAACTCAGGATTTACAGCAAGTCCTACAGGAGTCAGGATACCTTTTGTAACAGCATGCTTTCGAACTAACCCATGCTTCAGCTAGGACTTTTAAGGATTATAACGTGGCCTGGTTCACAGTTCAAGAAACAAAGGATAAAGGCTCAAAATGTATTTGTACCCACCCGTTCTTTGTGATGTTCTTCGATCTTAAACTCAACTAACCGTGCATTAGATCCCGTTTGAATCTTTGCTCTGATATTCCAGTGATGGTTCGGATACTGAAAATTTATTTTGAACAGGCAGTCATTTTGTTGAGAGTTTTTAGGACTTTATTTTTTATTTTATTATCCCTATCTTTTTCCTGAACTGTTTGTTTTTGTGATTACAGTCAGCGGGATGCCCAAGTTTTTTTCTTAAGTCTCCTTCATAGATTTTGACTTAATGGGATTTTATTTCGAAAGATAATGACTTACTGTCCTTATGATTATACGGAACCATCACTGTCTCTTGTTTTGGAAGGACTTCTTTGATGCCATTCATTGTGCACTTGGATTAACTGAGAAAACTACCTTGCCCCAGGTTATAATTAAGGGTTTTAATTTTTGTGTGAAAAGAAAAAACTCCTACTTCTTTGGCTCAAAGGGGTTGACTAGGGATTATCTTTAACTCCACTGTTTAGGATTTGAAACAACGCATGTACATCGTCAGCGGGGTCTGTTCAAAAGCATACTGTAGATATTTTGATATCATTTTCGTCATCCTCCCTCTAAAGGCTTAGAATTTTTTAATCGAGATTTGATCATCACAAAAAATGAAAGCAATTTGAATATAGTGAATATGAATGGATTGATTCAATCGGATTGATTTCACCAGAGATATGGTTCCATCGGAAGAGAGGTCTTCACGCCTAGCTCATGCGGATCAGACCTGTGCACCCTGTTCCAAGCTCGTATGAACCTGCGGCGATGTCCTTCACTATCCCCTTGGAAGTCGAAGACAATGCTCGGAAGTAGAAACTCATGAGGTATGTCCCTCCTAGCTCGCCCAAACTCGCGTGAGGCCAAACAAGGACTATAGGTGATCCCTCCTTTGATTCCTAGCAATGGAACATTGGGGTATTCCCCACAGCGATCAATAATAGCTACGTCTTCCATGTCTTTAGTAGTCCAAATGATGTCCGTGTGAGCAAGGGACATAATCCTGTAGGCCCAACCCATGCCTTCCTTGTTCTTCAAAACTGATTTAGGGAGGTGAGAAATAAACCACCTCGCCAGCAATGGTGCACAGCACATAAGGGTTCCCCGTTTCCGAGCAGTACGGGCATATAGGGTATGCAGAATATCACCCAAAAGAGTGGGCACTGGATTACGGGACATGAAAATCTTCACCACATTCACGTCAACAAAGGAATCTGAGTTTGGAAATAGAACCAGACCATAAATGAGAAGATCCAGGATATCTTCAAAAGCCTGAAAGTCTAAACTTTCCCAGAACTAATTAGCCTGATCAACCAAGAACTTAGCCAAGAAGCCTTTTGTCCCACTCCGAGTTTCCCAATTAGACATTACCTCAGCCTTTGTCAGATGTAGGGCTGTAGAAATCTCTTCTGGCCTAAGGGCTACCTCCCAACCTGTAAATGGGGTCTGCTCTAGAATGGAGATGGCGAGTAGATCAGAGAACTCTTCCAAGGTAGGGACCAACTGGTAGTCCGGAAAAGTGAAGCAGTGGTACAATGGATCAAAGAACTGGAATAAGACACTCATCATCTGCTCATCCAGCTTGGAGGTGACTAGACTGAGGAGGTGACCATGTCGTCTGTCAAAAGAGGATGTGTCAGGAACCTTGGAAACCAAATCCTTAAGCTGAGTAAGAATCTGTACAAAGCTGATCCGAATAGTGTTTCTACGCATAGATGCCATGATCTGCAAAACAGAATAAAGATGAATCCCATTGGTCTTTAAAATGGTTAGTCCAATGCAATATGCATGCAATGTCATGATGCATGATTTCATGATAGAAACATATCACAGGTATTCATAGATAGCAAACATGGTAAGGGCAAACAAGTCACACATATAGCCCTTAGATTTCAGGCTGGCAAGGAGTTTAGGTACTACCCTCTTTCAGTTCAGTTGGTTCAACCTGTCCTAGAAATAGTAACCGTATTCTAGAGGATCTCAATATCACCGACCACCCTCGATCGGTCATAATTCCAGTTTAGCAACCTTTTCTTGCAGCCGGAATCATCACGAGAGTTTGGTCTCGATGAGTGTAGCATACTGCTACTTTTCTATGGCCAAGTTGGTCAATTATAGGTTCTAAGGTCAGTTGATGCTAAATGACCCCTTAGCAGACTCATATTCTCCTTGTTGTGCCACAAGGGATATCGGTACAAACTAAAGTGCCACACCAACGTAGCTACTGCTTCAACCGTATCGGTCTATGCCATACAGTTCCTTTACAGTCTCTTGCTACTTACTTAAAAGGTATCCCCCAGATCCGGGTTAGGATCTATAATAACTCCGATTCAAACCCACATAAATAAAGCAAATAGATCAAACAATTGAAAACAATATGAACTAATCCTAAGGTACACCCCACTTATTTCGTCCCCAGCAGAATCGACAGTCCTGTGATACGGTGGGAAGAACTGACTGTTTTTTGGAATGCTGGTTTGCGTTTTGCGTTTGTTTTAGAAAAATGTCGCGGTAAGCAAGAGTCGCCACCGACTTTTAATTTTTTGGTTAGTAATTAATTAAAGATAATAAAATAATTAAATAAAAAAAACAAACAAAATATAAAAAGTTAGAGAAATGGGCCTGATTTGGAGAGGTGTAGAAAGCAATTTTCCTTGCCCAATTATGGAGATCTGTTGGACTTTTTGTGATCCCATGCATGTGCGTTGACCTGCTTATGGTGTGGCTTCAATGCTTGGCTACCAGATCTGGCCATTTAGCCATATGGCGCTTTGATGGTGAATGTCCATGGTGGAAATCTGGCTCACGCGTGCACATGATCACCTGAAAGAAATTGGAAAAATAACAAATGCTGGAGGTAGGGATCGAACCCCTGGCCTCCAGCCCATGAACGCCTTAAGGCCAACGTGGATACCACTGGAGCGCTTATGTTTATTTGTTATAATAATACAAACAAAATATAATATATAAAAACAAAATTAATGGCCAGAAAAAAAGAAAAGTGCGCGTGTTGTTTGAACAGGCCTATGGATGGACGACAACTCATCATCCCTTTTCTGCATCCGTTGCTAAAAGTCCCAAGATCTATACCCACAGACAGATGTCTGTCACTACAAGCCAAGTTTATTCAAAAATCCGCTACAGGCCATGTAAATGAGTTCTAGGATCGTGGTTAGATTCGTCATCTTCTTCTGATCACAACCATGTCCATCATTAAGGCCAATTGTACCTGAAACGAAAAACCCCAAAAACAAAAACGAAACCCTAACAATGGTGGATCTCGTTACAGGTCGTGTAAATGCAATTGAATAACACCAAAAGCTTGCAAATGATTTGTAGATTTAGAATATGCTATCAATTCATGCTAACTATGCCAAAATTTGAAAATACGAAATCAAGAAAAGGGTGAGTTCGTGAGTGACTTACAGTGCTCTGGGAAGCTTGAAAATGCGTGGTCTTGGTTGCTTTCGCTTGTGGAGATGGCCAGGAAGAGATTGAGACCAACACCAAGCCTTGAAACTGCCTCTAGAGTTGATTTCGATCTCACACTTTTTTGGTGTTTTGGCAAATTTTGTTCTTGCTCTCCAATTGATCTCCAACCCTTATTCTTGTCTGCCTCGCCTCCTTATATAATGTGCAATGTATTAGGTTTGCAAACTCAGTCCAAATCTCTCTCTTTCAATGCTTGGATATTTAATTTGATTTTCTTTTACCACCTTCCAAATTTGGCTTGATTTGAATCTTTTTGTACACAATTGCCTTGATACGAATTGGGAATGGTTTGCTAGCTGTGATTAAAGCCTGAAACAGTCAAAAGATCCATTGGTATCAATGCTTTGTATTTTATTTGATTTAAATCAAATTAATTCAAATAAAATAAAAAATAATTAATAAAAATATGATATGGACACATGACCAAGGCTGGAGCACGTGGGCAATAATGCCAACCCAAAACAAGTGAAAAAGAATGGGCCCATTTGGCAAAAATTGAAGTTTTGGGGATAGTTGACTTTTGACAATTTTGCAAAAAAGTCCAACTTCAACAATGCATAACTTCCTCAATTTTGAACCTTTGGAGGTGTTCTTGGACTTTTTAGAAAGCTTGAGATGTCCTCTAATCAACCCTTTTTATATTACATGCTCAAGTTAGAAGCTTTGACAAAAAAGGTGTTTTTGTTGACTTTCAAAATTGACCCATAATGTCCAAATTCATAACTTCTTGTGAGTGAATATTTTGAACTTGGGAGCTGAAGATGGATTGTAGGGAATTGCATCCTCTTCAAAATGAGCTTTGGATGGGTCATTTCGCATAAAGTATGAGAAAGTTATGCTTGGTCAAAGTTGAGTTGACTTTTCCTGCAAAACCCTAATTTAGTAACTTTTGAATCTTGATGAATTGTGAGAAATCCTTGATGAATCATGATCAACCCTTGATCAAATGATGAAATAAAATGAGAATGTTGACAAAAAATCTTGAAGTTTGACTGTATGTAGGTCACAGTTGACTTTTGAAGATGTGAAAAACACAAGAAGGGGGGTTGAATTGTAAAAGTTAAAACAAATGCTTTGACAACACAGTATTTTTATCCTGGTTCGTTTGATCTCAAACTACTCCAGTCCACCCGTCAAGGTGATTTCGCCTCTCTCCAACAAGGTCTTAATCCACTATTCTCAAAGAATTACAACAGCTACTTTAACAACTGTTAAAGTCTTCTTGAGTATAACCACAAACCGGTTTATCTCAAGGAAATCTTTTACAAATAATTGAACAAGAATGTGTTAACATTTTCTAACAAAAAAATATATCACAACTGTGATAATTACACAACTTAAGCTTGGAGTAAACTGAATTTTCTTAAAGCGTTTGAATAAGCGGTTTTGAAAGCTTAGCAAATTATGTGAGTGCATACGTGAGTCTTTTCTCAAGCATACTTGTTTATATAGGCAAGGCAAAGATACGTTGTCCATAAAGCCAGTTTAATGATAATAACGCACTTTCCTTTTGAAGAAGATCTTGTCTGAAGAGAGTCGTTAGCATTTAATTCTGTCTTGAATAATTAATAACGCTTCAGAGTCTTCTTTTCTTTAACTTATGATAACGCTTCAGAGTGTTGATGACTTGGTAAATATCTTTGATCAGAGTCATAGTGTATTATTTATGCATAGATTCTGGTCATCAAGCTTCAACGTATAATCTGGTAGCTTCAGCGTGTAGCACATATTACTGATCTTCTGATGCTGATTCCATCAGAACTTCTGTATATACAAAACATAATTTTAAGAAGAATATTTGTTTTATATATATATCTTTGAATTTATTTATTCTTTGTATTTTGTTATCATCAAAACTCTAATCAAGGGTTGTAAAATCAAACTATGTTCTAACAATCTCCCCCTTTTTGATGATGACAAAAACCAGATTTTTCAATTTAAAAATAAGAATAAAAAGTATAGAATTAAGAAGAGAAACTCCCCATGAGTTGATTACTTCCCTTTAATTCCATGAGTCTTTGAGCATCAGAACCTTACTGTATCTTTCATCAGAGTTTTGTACCTGTTCAAGCTTTTCAGAAGAGAGAAATTTAAATAGATCAGAATGTTTGAGACTTATGTCTCAGTAATCCGTTATTGAAAAATATCATTCTTTCTCCCCCTTTTTGTCAGTTATCAAAAAGAACATATAATCAGAACCAAAATGCATTTATAATAAAAACCAGAATCAATGAAAAGTTCAGAACAGCAGCAATGTAAGAATATTACAGATAAACATGTTTTGAAAACGAGGAAATTTTAAGAGGGAGGAGGTAGACACGTGAACAAAGCTTCCAACATGCTCTTGATCTGGATGTTGGTTTCCTGTTGCTGGGTTAACATGCTCGTGATTTCATCAATTTTGTTGTCCTGTTTATCCATTCTTTCCTTCATCAACATATCAGATCTTTTCAGGTCTTCTAGAGTCTGCCTTTCATAGGAGGAAGCTTGAGGATCTTCAGTAACTGGGTGCTTCTCAGAGCATTCTGCAATATCCTCTTTTTGACCCAGTTCTTCAGCAGGAATCATCTGCTCTGAAGTATCAGTCAGATTGAGATCTTCTGACTCTGGTTGAACTTTGTATGCTGGACGATGTTCAGACCAGGGAGCATTGTCCAGAGGGAGAACTTCTTCCTTGAGCAGCTGGCTCAGAACCTGATCTTCAATTACTTTCAGTAGATTACTGAAGTTCTGTTGAACTTGTCCGTAGCTCTTTTCTTGCATCTTACGAGTTTCAGAACATACCCATCTTCTGAACCTTATCCAAAGGTAGTCTGATGCAGCAGGATCAATCAGCTCAAGACTAGCTTGCTTCATAGAAGTGATCCACTTCTGTACTTCTGTTTCAAACATCAATAAGCTGGTACCAACATCTGGAGAGGGTTCAGATGGTTTTGGTTTTGGAATAGCTGTTTTGTGGGTTATGGCAGCAAGACGTTCAAAAACTGTTAAATCAATGACATACTTGATGTTGTCATCTGGATTGTTCTTTGGTGAGGGAGTGGGAGAGTCTGGCATAATTATTTGACTGGTTAGGGAGTTTGGTGGAGTTGATTCTAGTGAGGAGGGAATTTGGGGAATATCCAGGATGGTTAGGGGCATACGGATTGCCAGAGGTTCAGTGATTCCAGGAATGGGAATGGTATCAGAATCAACAGTTTGGTTTGATTGATCGTTATGAGGTTCTGGTTCACAGGATTCAGAAGGTTGAGCCTCAGAAGGTTGAGCCTCAGAAGTTTGAACTTCTGGTTAAAATAGTTCAGGTTGTGGAGAAGGTGGATGAATTTCTGGTTGAGGAGATGAAGGTAGTGGTATTTCTGGTTGTGGAGAGAGGGGAATTTCTGGTTGTGGTGCTTCTGTGGTGGTTTCAGAGTTTGGATTTTTTGGCATGGGAGCAGAAGTATGTTGGTCAAAGGTTTCTATGTCTGATAGAACTTTTGCAAGTTCTTGTTGGGTTGCTTCAATATTTGGATTTGGAGGTTGGGAGCGAGATCTTCTAAGAGTTAAGGTTTCTGAGGGGTCGAATTCAATGTCAAAGTCATCAAAAGTTTGTGGTGTGGGGTTTTCTGATTGAGTGGGAATAGGTATAGATGTTGATACAAAAATTGAGTTTAAAACAGTTACATAAGAAGGATTACCTCTCTTTTTAGGATTCCGCTGGGATGATCCTTATGCTAAAGCTTTCCTTTTCTTGGTTTTCTTCAGCACAACTTCTGGAGCCTTCTGCTGCAGATCCTAAATGTTCAAATCTGGTGCTGTACCATCCGCCTTGCATGCATCCAGATATCTGACTATTATATCAGGTTTAGAATCAATCTCTGAGAACAGAGGAAAGTTATCCAAAGGGATTCTTCTGCTGGAGATTACTGCAAAAGGAGTGACACTGGGTTCCTTCTTGATGTTCTCAATTAACTTCATTTTCTTCAGATTCTTTGCATTCAACTGTTTGCCAACAGTAGCTTCTAAAGAGCTGATTTCCTGAGCTTCTGTTAGATGATCAATCAGCTTATTCTCTATTAGAATATCTGATATAAGCCTTCCTAGGGGTATCCAGTCCCTTTTTGTGCGCTCCTCTTCTCTGGTTTCCTTGACACTAGTCCTTAGATGGTTAAACAGCAGATGAGCCAGATTCACCTTAATCTTCTGGGAGATGAAGTAGATCAGAAATTGCTGATCAATATTGATGTAGTTAGGAGAGCTGGTAGGCTTCCTGTGGTTTATACATCCCAGAATAATCTTGGCCCATATTTTGTGATGGTCTTTTACATCCCTTATCTTGCTGGAGGGAAGACCCAGAGTGAAGATTTCTCTAGCAATTAGGGCCACATCAGTGCATCTTTCATCCATGTCAATGCATCGTACACCACCACCATTGTAGCCTATTAATCTTGCAATGAGGTCCTCAGTTATGACTATCTTCTTCCCCCTTATGTATAAAGTAACTTGATGGTTGGAAGATGAAGCATGAATCTAAAATTCCTTCACAAGGATTGGGAATGTTGGACCCACCAGTCGGTCAAAATATCTGTCCCAGCCTTGAGCCTTTACTTCTTTAGAGAGATTAAACCCGTTTTCTTGAAGACTGTTAAAGTCCACAATTAATTCAGAAAGAACTTCTAGATTTTTGATTGGTGTGAGAAGAGTTCTGTAGGGTTCTTCATATTGTTCGGAGGAATCTATTTTCTGAGAACTGGAAGTAGGGTTGCTTGAGGAAGCCATGTTCACACGAAGGTTTAGTGAAGAAATTGAAAGGGTTTTGAGAAAGGATGCAAACTGAAATCAATAAGATTGTAGAGAAAATGAGAGTGAAAGTAAAAAAGTGTAAGTGGTGAGAGATGTGTTTAAATAGATTTTTTAAAAGGATTTTGAAAACATAAAAGGTAAGAGAGAGAAATAAATTATAATGATTAAGAGCATTTAATGATAGCTGATTTTGGGGGATTCAGAAAGATATTGAAACGGTTACCCATGACATGTGTCCCAATGCATCCAATCAGCGCTTTTGACCTTTCAGAAACGTGAACGTGTGTTCAGCCTCAGAAAGTAGCTGATGACTGGATGACACCTGTTTGCTTGAGTGAACTGCACATTTCTATCCTTGAAATGAAGCGCGCAGATCTTCATGGATAGATTCTGATACAATCTGTACTTCTAAAGATCTGAAGAAAGATTGATCAGTAGTTCACGGAAAAATAAACAAAGTTCTGAAGGTTAAGATATGGATTCAAAACAGTTTTATTCTGGGCAGAGCTTCATGCTGAGATGTTTCAGAATGAAGTTGAACCTATCTTCAGAAAGAGGTTTTGTAAAGATATCAGCCCATTGATGGTCTGTGTTAATAAATTTTAAATTTGGAATCCCTTTCTGAATATAGTCCCTAATAAAATGATGTTTTATTTCTATATGCTTAGCCCTAGAATGAAAAATAGGATTTTTACTAAAACAAATAGCAGAAGTATTGTCACAGAGGATAGGGATGTTACTCCCAAATATCTTGAAGTCCTCAAGTTGACTTTTCATCCAGAGCATTTGTGTGCTGCATCCAGCTGCTGCTATGTATTCAGCTTCTGCTGTTGATAGAGCTATTATGGATTATCTTTTGCTGGACCATGAGATCAGATTTTCTCCCAGAAACTGGAAGCTTCCAGAAGTGCTTTTACGTTCTACTCTGTCTCCAGCGAAATCAGCATCACAGTATCCTATCAAGTTGTAATCACTTGATTTTCTATAAAACAAACCCAGATTAGTAGTACCTTTCAGATACTTGAAAATTCGCTTAACTGCTGTTAAGTGAGATTCTCTAGGATCTGATTGGAATCTAGCACAAATGCAAACACTGAATAGAATGTCAGGCCTTGAAGCCGTCAGATAGAGAAGAGAACCAATCATACCTCTGTAGACCTTCTGTTCTACCTTTTTACTTACCCCTTCTCTTTCCAGAATGCACGTGGGATGCATTGGAATCTTTGATGGCTTACATTCTGAGAGATCAAATTTTTTCAGATGTTCTCTGACATATTTGCTCTGATGAATGTAAGTTCCTTCTGGGGTTTGATTAATCTGAATGCCCAGAAAGAATTTCAGTTCCCTCATTAGGCTAATCTCAAATTCTGCCCGCATACATTTAGCAAACTTTCTTCCTAGAGAGGGTTTAGTGGATCCAAATATGATGTCATCAACATAAATCTGACATACTAAAATGTCATTCTTAACTGTCTTACAGAACAAGGTTGTGTCCACTTTCCCTCTGGTGAATTCCTTTTCTAGCAGGAAGTTACTTAGTCTTTCATACCAAGCTCTGGGAGCTTGTTTCAGACCATAGAGTGACTTCTTTAGTTTGAAAACATATTCTGGATTTTTGGAACTTTTAAAACCAGGGGGTTGGTGCACATATACCTCTTCTTCTATATAGCCATTTAAGAATGCACTCTTAACATCCATCTGATACAGAGTGATGCCTTTATTAACAGCAAATGAAATTAAGAGTCTGATAGATTCTAACCTGGCGACTGGAGCAAAGCTTTCTGTATAGTCTATTCCCTCTTGCTGACTATAACCTTGTGCTACCAGTCGTGCTTTGTTTCTGCTGACTTCACCTTGTACGTTTAGTTTGTTTCTGAACACCCACTTTGTATCAATGACGTTGAATCCTTTTGGTTTGGGAACTAGATCCCATACGTCATTTCTTGTGAATTGATTTAGCTCCTCTTGAATTTCTAGAATCCAGTCATTGTCCAGAAGTGCTTCATCAATTGTTGTTGGTTCAATTAGAGAAACCAGTCCCATGAGGGATTCTTCAGAGTTTCTGAAGCTAGATCTTGTTCTGATTGGATCTTCCTTCCTTCCTAAGATTGTTTCTTCTGGGTGATCCATGCTGCTTCTGGATGGTCTTTTCTGGAGTTTATCAATAGAAGGTGTTGGATTGCTTGCAGTGACTTTTTCTGATGTTGAGGGAGTGTCTCTGTTGAGAGCTTCTGATAATTTGTCTTCATTACCTGTGAGTTCAACTTCCATACCTGCAAGGAATTCATTCTTCTTTGACTTTTGAGAGTCAAGCTTAACATCAAAACGAACATTGATTGACTCTTCCACAATCTGTGTTTCTGTATTGTATACTATGTACCCTCTTGAGCATTCAGAATATCCTAACATAATACACTTTTGTGATTTAGAGTCAAACTTGTTCAAATAATTTTTTGTATTCAGGATAAAACATGTACATCCAAATGGGTGAAAATAGGAAATGTTGGGCTTTCTGTTCTTCCACAATTCATATGGAGTCTTTTCCAGAATAGGTCTTATGGAGATTCTATTCTGAATGTAACATGTTGTGTTTATTTCCTCTGCCCAGAAGATCTTAGCAACGTTAGTCTCGTTGATCATGGTTCTGGCCATTTCTTGCAATGTTCTGTTCTTTCGTTCTACAACTCCATTTTGTTGGGGAGTTCTAGGACAAGAGAAATCATGCAGAATGCCTTTATCATTAAAGAATAACTCAAAATCTTTGTTTTCAAATTCTCCACCATGATCACTTCTGACTTTGACGATTCAAAGATCCTTTTCATTCTGAACATGGTTGCAGAAGGTAACAAACACATAGTGTGACTAATCCTTGTGCCTTAAGAACTTTACCCATGTCCATCTGCTATAGTCATCTACGATTACTAACCCATATTTCTTGCCACTGACTGAAGCAGTTTTAACTGGTCCAAATAAGTCAATGTGCAGAAGTTCTAATGGCTTGGAGGTGGAAACAACGTTTTTGGATTTGAAAGCTGGTTTTGCAAACTTGCCTTTCTGACATGCTTCACACAGAGCATCTGAATTGAACTTCAGGTTAGGAAGTCCTCTGACCAGATTGAGTTTGTTAATCTGAGATATTCTTCTCATACTAACATGTCCCAATCTTCTGTGCCAGATCCATTGCTCGTTGTTAACAGACAGTAGACATTTTACATTCTGACTTTTTAGTTCAGAAAGTTTTATTTTATAAATGTTGTTTTTCCTTTTTCCATTAAATAGGATAGTCCCATCTTTCTGACTAACAGCTTTGCATGAATTTTGATTGAAGATTATATCATAACCGTTATCACTTAATTGACTTATGGATAACAGGTTATGCATTAATCTATCAACTAATAAAACATTACTTATAGAGGGAAGATTTCCATTACCTACTGTTCCAGAGCCAATGATCTTTCCTCTCTGATTTCCTCCAAAGCCTACGTGGCCTCCAGGCTTAAGTTCCAGGCTTTGGAACATATGCCTTCTTCCTGTCATGTGTCGTGAGCAGCCAGAGTCCATGTACCATGATTGGTGTTTTTGCTTTGCTGCTAAAGATATCTGCCACATGTATTATTTTATCCTTAAGTACCCACATTTTCTTGGGTCCTAATTTGTTAGTTTTACCAAAACTCTGGTTGTTTGACAGAGTAATCACTACTTGTATATTTTATGTCATGTGTGTGCCCATATATAAAGTGTGAATCAAGTGGAGTACGTTTTATAGCTAAATCCATGGCATTTTTTGGTGTAGGTACCTTACCTTGATATCCTATCCCTTTTCTGCCATTTCTGCTAACTACATAGATCATTGAAGCCATTTTGCTTCTGTCTATGTTTTTAGCTAGAAACTTCTGAAAGCTGTGATCATACTCCTTGATGATCTCATCAGCATTGCTGGGAGTTTCAGGGATTGTTTCCTTCTGAGAGTTTTGCAATTGGTTTTCTAATTTTGAAATTTTATCTTTTAACTCAGAATTCTCCAATTTGAGACTCTCAGTCTTATCAGAGTCAGAAGCAAGATTCCTTTTCAGGTTTCTGAGTTTGACTCTGATCTGCTGATATCTTTCCAGAATTTCATTAAGGCTTCATCTAGTTCAGCCTTAGTAAAGTTTATAGTAAAGTCAGGGAATACCTCTTCTGTATCTGATTCAGAGTCTGACTCAGAAGTTTCACTGTCTTCTGTTATGTTTTCCATGAGAGCTATGATTGCTCTTTCATCATCTGATTCTGAGTCAGCTTCAGATGTGTCAGAATCATCCCATGTAGCCATGAGACTTTTTTTCTTGCAAAACTTCTTTTTGGGCTTCTCCTTCTGAAGCTTTGGGCAATCACTTTTGTAGTGCCCTTGCTCGTTACATTCATAGCAGATGATGTCTTTGTTGTTTGGCTTTCTGTTTCCTAAAGAGCCTTCAGATCTTCTGTGTCCAGAGGAGGATTCTGACCTTCTGTATCTGGAGAAAGATTCATTCTGATTTTCTGATCTTCTGGGATTCTTGAACTTCCTTTGCCTCTGCTTCCACAATTGGTTCACCCTTCTGGAGAGGAGAGACAATTCATCTTCTTCTGACGAGGACCCATCAGAGGTTTCTTCCATAGCCTGCAAAACTTTGGAGTCAGATTCTCTGTTAGATTTTAAAGCTAATGGATTACCTTGCTTTTGAAGTTCATCTGCTTCTAGCTCTATCTCGTGACTTCTGAGGGAGCTGACAAGTTCCTCCAGAGAGATTTTGTTGAGATCCTTGGCTAGCTTAAGCGCTGTGACCATTGGCCTCCATTGTTTTGGCAAGCTTCTGATGATCTTCTTAACGTGATCAGCGGTGGAATACCCTTTGTCAAGAACTTTTAGACCAGCAACAAGAATTTGAAATCTTGAAAACATAGTTTCTATTGATTCACTCTCTTCCATATTGAATGCCTCATACTTCTGAATGAGTGCAAGGGCTTTGGTTTCTTTGACTTGAATGTTGCCTTCATGCGTCATTCTCAGAGAGTCAAACATATTCTTTGCAGTGTCTCTGTTTGATATCTTCTCATATTCTGAATAAGAGATGGTGCTGAGAAGAATTGTTCTAGCCTTGTGATGATTTCTGAATTCACGCTTTTGCTGATCAGACATCATTTTCCTGTCAATCTTCTGACTACGTACATCCACTGGGTGCGTGTATCCATCAGTCACCATGTCCCACAGATCAGCATCATGGGCCAGAAAGAAACTCTCAATTCTGTCTTTCCAGTAGTCAAAGTTCTCTCCATCAAAGACTGGAGGTTTGCCACTGAATCTGTCCCTTTCTTCATTGCTGATGTTTTGACTTGGTCCTGCCATTGTGTTTTTCTGACGCTGGATCTTGTACTGACACGGTTAAGTGTTATAAGCTCAGAACCAGGCGCTCTGATGCCAATTGAAGATGTGAAAAACATAAGAAGGGGTGTTGAATTGTAAAAGTTAAAACAAATGCTTTGACAACACAGTATTTTTATCCTGGTTCGTTTGATCTCAAACTACTCCAGTCCACCCATCAAGGTGATTTCGCCTCTCTCCAACGAGGTCTTAATCCACTATTCTCAAAGAATTACAACAGCTACTTTAACAACTGTTAAAGTCTTCTTGAGTAAAACCACAAACCAGTTTATCTCAAGGAAATCTTTTACAAATAATTGAACAAGAATGTGTTAACGTTTTCTAACAAAACAATATATCACAATTGTGATAATTACACAACTTAAGCTTCGAGTAAACTGAGTTTGCTTAAAGCGTTTGAATAAGCGGTTTTGAAAGCTTAGCAAATTATGTGAGTGCATACGTGAGTCTTTTCTCAAGCAGACTTGTTTATATAGGCAAGGCAAAGATACGTTGTCCATAAATCCAGTTTAATGATAATAACGCACTTTCCTTTTGAAGAAGATCTTGTCTGAAGAGAGCCGTTAGCATTTAATTCTGTCTTGAATAATTAATAATGCTTCAGAGTCTTCTTTTCTTTAACTTATGATAATGCTTCATAGTGTTGATGACTTGGTAAATATCTTTGATCAGAGTCAGAGTGTATTATTTATGCGCAGATTCTGGTCATCAAGCTTCAGAGTATAATCTGGTAGCTTCAGCGTGTAGCACATATTACTGATCTTCTGATGCTGATTCCATCAGAACTTCTGTATATACAAAACATAATTTTAAGAAGAATATTTGTTTTATATATTAATCTTTGAATTTATTTATTCTTTGTATTTTGTTATCATCAAAACTCTAATCAAGGGTTGTAGAATCAAACTATGTTCTAACAACTTTTGCCCTAGCATAGTCGACTGTTGGACCTTTGAGCAATTGACTGAGCAAACTTCCTCTGCAAGGCTTGAAATTTGACATGGAAGATCTTGAGAACATATTAGGACATTGGTGAGCACATGGGGTCACTTGGACTCAAGGATCTTGATGCAATGTGAAACCCTAATTTGGGATCGACTGCCTTAGGAGATAGTTTGTCTGGCCAACTCTTGGACTACTTTGAGCAACTTGGGGATTTTTCTTGCAATGTCTTGAAAAATATGGGAGGGCAAATTTTGGGGTACAACACACAGTTAGGGCGTTCTACTGTTTTAAACATTCGATTTATCTTTTGCATTCAATCCTATTATCATTCATCTAACAGTTAATAGTAGGGAAAAACAAAATGCGAGAATCTTAAACCTAGTTATTACAAGGCTTTAGGGAGGGGGTTACATAACCAAACTTGGGGGAAAGGCGGTAAATAAAAGCAGTAATAAACCTAAGTTAAAAGCTATTACAAACTCGAAACAGATACAATAATTGGAATAAATAAATAAATAAATGCGCTTGAGAATAAATTAAATATCCTAAAGAATATATTTAAATAAAGAAAATATTTTTGATTTTTTATTGAGAAAACTAAATATTTGTGAATTAAACCTAATTTTTTCTAATTAACTTTACTTAATGAAAACAAATCAATTAAATATCTTTAAATTAATTAATTTCCAAAAAAACTAATTTTAATTAAAAAAAACATAATTCTATATTTTTTGTGATTTTATTGATTTTATGATTTAATATTAGAAAATGATTTTTAAAACTATAAAACAAATAACACAAAATAATGAAATAAATAAGAAAAATAAGAATGGGCCTGATGTTGGAAGTGATTTTGGGGGTGCATGGCTGATTTTTTTAAAGCCCATAATAGCTGGCCCATCTGCCTTACGCGTGATTCAATGAGGCTCTTATCTGGGGGTTCACCATGCGCTGCTTTTGCTGGATACTTGGATCTGGGTCACGTGATGATCTAAGGGTTGGATCTGTGAGCGTGTGGTGGATGCTTGGCTAGGAGATGCATTGGATTTGTAAGAAATTATCTAGAAAAATACAAAAGTATACACTTGGGATCGAACCCAGGACGCTTGCCTCACATATTCATTCCTTGACCATCCGCGTCGGGCTGCTTATTTGTTAATATAATAAACAAAATAAACATAAAGTAAATAAAGTAGCATGCCCAGAAAAACGCGTGAAATTCAAATGGGCCAGTGGTATGCTGCCACCTCTTGTCTTCTTCCCAGAACTATGGTCTTTGGTATCAGACTTTTACCTACGGGCAATATTGTCACTAAAGGCTATAGTGACAATTTTTGTCTGTAGTTACATCCCTGCAATATTAAAAACGTAATACAAGCAAGATAAATTAAAACTACAGCTAGGGATCAATCAGAAACTTGCCCCTGAATGTTATTGTACCCATAATCTTGTCCAATTTTCCCTAGAGAAGCAAACCCAAAATTCGAGCTTATGAACCCTAGTCATAGGAAGAAGCTATTCCTGCACTTGAACTTTAATCAAACCAATCAAAAAAATTGCAAATGTGATAGCAAGCATGGATATATGATCAAAACAGATTCATGATGGACGAATCATTGGAACCGAGTTTGGAAAAAAAACATAAATCGTGACTATTAGAGAGCACGATTCTTGACGTTTCAGGCTTTGGGAATGCTTGCAATGGCTTCAGAGGCTCTCCAGGAGTATGTTTTGATACTTGTTTGAGATTGAAACAAGCTGGAAATGGAAATTCGAGTTTGACAACTTTAGTGGTTTTTTGCAAATTGGACAGGGGTTCCTCAGATCATGTATCACTGTTTGAAGCTTTCTAAAAGCTTGTTTATATAGAGAATGATGAGGGGACACAAAAATGCAATGTTTGTAACAGCTATGAACAAGCTTTTGAATGCCATGAATGTCCATTTGTAACTTTTGCCAAAATAATGGGATTTTGTCCATTTTTTAATTTTGAATGGGTGCAAACATCTTGGCCTTGCTGTACACGAAAATTGGGACCCCTCCATGCATTAAAACAAGCCTTAACCATATTATTTGTAATAATTTTGATTTATTTGATTTTTAATTAAATAAAATTAATATAAAATGCAAATAAAGTCAAGACTATGAAAAAATGTTTTTGGAGTCCTCTATACTCTTAGGAAGATGTTTGAAACTCAAGAATTTGAGCCATTGCCTTAAAAATTCAAATTTGCCCGATGCATATTTCTTGAAATTTCCCAAATTTTCTCAACTTGGGCAAGTCATAACTTGATCAATTTTTATATCATGATGATGATATGATACTTTTTGGAAATCCCAAGATGTCTACTTCAATCCCTCTTTTGACCAATTTTGCTTTTGAAGATGTTATCTTGATGTTAAAGGTCTTGGAAAGAAGTGGCTTTTATTGACTTTCTAAAAATAACTTGTAATGTACAAACTTGTATCTTTCAAATGGTGCATTTCTTGGACTTGAGGGCTGAAGAGAAGTTGTAGGGAATTGGATTCTTTTCAAAACAAGCTTGGGTTTGAAAATTTCTGATAAATTATGAGAAAGTTATGCTTGGTCAAAATTTGGTTAACTTTTCCTATAGAAACCCTAATTTGTTATTTTTGAATTTTGATGAATTAGGAGTATTTATTTAGGAATCATGATCAACCCTTGATAAAATTATGGATATCACTTCAAAATGTTGATGTTGACCAAAAATCTTGAAGTTTGACTGTATATATGTCACAGTTGACTTTTGACCTAGCATAGTTGATTTTCTAATACTTGAGCAATTGTCTGAGCAAACTTTTTGAGCAAAGCTTGAAACTTGGAATGGATGATCTTGGGGACATATTAGGACCATGGGAAGAATTTGAGACCATTGGAGCTCAAACATCTTGATGAAAATGGAAACCTTAGTTGGGGGTTCATTGCCTTAGTAGGAGAGTTGTCTGGTCAATCCTTGGTCCACCTTGAGAATCTCTAGGGGTATGTCTTGTGTGAAAATGGGAGGGAAAATTTTGGGGTACAACAACAATGAAGCTTCCGAAAGATCTCTAAAAAGGCTAAGGGACCAGGGTATAGTCTAGTTAGGACAAGACCTTGAAGAAAAACATAAAGCTACTCTGAAGGGCGAAGCACATTTTCCTCCGATCCAAGTCACTTTTGTCAACAATGGAGTAGCGCATGGCGAACATGTGGCTAAGATATCCAATAAGGACAACACCAAAGGGGAAACTGAATTCATCCAAGAATGCACCCCATAAGGAGAACTCGAAATATGGACCTTCGTAGAGATTCCTGAGATCTTTTTCTTTCCTAATTAATTTTTCTTGTTTTTAAAACAACCTATGTCAAGCCCGAGGCATAAGGGTTGCTTGTAAGGGTTTCCCCGTTTTGTTTCAAACAATATTTATGATTAATAAAAGTGATATTTTGTTTTCAATTAAGATCCTTGTGTTTTTCTTGCATTTATTTCGTAAATTTAAAAATTGCAATACTTTCTCTACATATGCATTTTCAAATATTCATGTACTAAAATCTGCGCCAAAACATGATAAAGGTGCAAACTCATGCCCAAAACCACCGATAATGCTACTGATACGACCCGATATAACTTTGATGCTCCTATCAACCAAGCTAAAGAGGAAGATGATAAAGATCTTGAACTCTCTGAGAAAATGGTGAGGGAAATAAAATGAAAATAATATACAACCATATCAAGATGCTATTAAGACCATTACTCTGAGCACAGGGGAAGATCCGAAAGAAACCAAGCTAAGGGGCAATGTTAGAGCGGATCCAAAAATAAGTTGATCAAGTTATTGCGCATATCTACAGAAATAGACCAAGGCCAAATACAGACAGTGCTGTAAAAATAAGCAACTACAAAATACCAAGATCTGACGAAAAACCCGAGCCAGGGGCACGTTGGGTATCCACATTCGACGAGGCTTCAAATGCACTGGGGCACGATATAGGGGAAGTTTTAGCTTCTCCAAATAATGCTCACAAACCATATGCCAAGTCGATGGTGAACGGGATACTAAACACCCAAAACCTATTCCATATCGGGATCATGTTTTGAAGACTAACTGAGGAATTCGCAAAAATCATTTTCAGTTACGTCCCACGAAAAGGAAATCAAGTGACAGACGCCTTGGCAACTATATCATCTATATTCAAAGTAACTTGGTCAAACCACGAATCGCGCATCACAAACAGACGCTTAGAAGAGCCTGCATATTGCCTTGCTATTAAAAAACGACAATATAACAAGCCTTGGTTTCACGACATCCGGAAAATGCCTCTAGCATTGGCAAACAAACCTTACGAGAATTATCCGCAGAATTCTTTCAAAGTAACGGTATACTGTACAAGATGAACCACGACATAGTTTAGTACTCAAGAAGATTCTGCTACCTCACCCTGACTCACATGGTAAACGGACCCCCAATTACGAAGGTCTGTACGTAGTCAAAACAGCATCCCCCGGTGGTAATCTTGTCTCCACAATAATAGATGGGGAAGAACTACCGCACCCAGAAAATTCAAACGCAGTCAAAAACACTATGTATAAGAAGCTCGCTAAGCTCGAACCTTAAACAAGTGACTTGGGGAAAAAGGAGTGCCCCGGTTGATTGAAAACCCTAAAGGGCGATCCAAGAAAAAATTAGGGGCATATAGACAAAAAAATCATCTCGGTGGATTGAAAACCATAAAGGGCAATCCAGGCAAAAATTAGGGATCATTCAAAAAGAAATAAAGAACAAAAAGATTGCGATCTACGAACTACGACTATGAACCACGAAGGGAGAGATAGATCTGAATCATACAACTTAGAAGCAAAGGAGATAAGATCATTAAAAGGATATTGGGGAACAACAATAGCAATTATCATTTTTCATTGCCATTTAAATTTTTAAAACTTTCTGTAATTACTTCTTTCTAGGAATTGCACCATGTACTCTCACCTATTCAGAGGCATATCAATAAAACAGTTGCTTTCTTTGCATCTTTCAAATTGCGTTTTTCTTTTCTCAGACTTGTTTACAAAATACTACGATCATTAATTATGAATATTGTCTTGAAATCATTTTGGGGAATTAACAAAATAAAAGCATTTGACAAAACATCAAAAAACATTTTGGTTAGAAAAATATCGAAAGAAAATCCACGTCTACATCCGCGCACATGTCTACAATACAAATTCCATACATATGTCTATGTCTACGCCTACACACCTGCCTGCACCTATGCTTGCACTCAACGATACAAATTCTATACATATATCTACGCGTCCCTACGTAAAGTCTACGTCCATGTCCGTGCCTATGCCTATGCTTACAACACAAAGTCTACATCCGCGCATGCATCCACGCACATGTGTACTCCTACCAATCCTATACATACGTCTACGCTTATGCCTGCACCTATGACATAAGGATCGACATACGTCTACGCTTACACCTATGCCTACGACATACGAATCTACATACGTCTACGCTTACGCCTGCGCCTATAACATACGAATCTACATACGTCTATGCTTATGTCTGCGCATAAAACACTAAGACCATACATGTGCCAGTACATACATCTACGCCTGAAGTCACAACATACAAATCTACACATAGGCCATTATCTACGTCTACATCTACGTCCACGCCCGCAATAAAAAAACCAATGTTCGAATGTTGCTAACATTATCACTATGCTGGAGTTCAACAATGCTACAGTGACACAACGTACAATGCTAGGAATTGGTAACTCTAAGCCAATGGTTTAAAGGAGAGAATGCCAGAAATAGTCTTCATAACATTTCAAGGCATACGCGCATATTACACACATTTCATACATACACACATTTTGCATATCTCAAGCATACATACACTATGCATTCCTGCATACAATACGCATATAGTCAGCGTTCCATATCAATGTCAAACATCACATATTTCGCATACATACAACATTCAATACGCATGCATACTCACGTGTCACATAGATAACAATAAATAATCTCATCCTCGATTCAACTATCTAAGGGTCTACCAACGCAATACTCCTCCTACAATTCAACCCATCACCTCAGTCTTCATGCCTTGACACATTTAGCCCATCCCCTAATTTTTCCTGTAGTGGTGAGTTCCTTACAAACCCAGTATGTTGCCTCTAAGTCACAATGTATCGGCAAAACTCATTACATTGCCTCTAAGCCGCAATGTATCCACAAAACTCATTACATTGACTCTAATTCTCAATGTATTTGCAAATTCAGAGCATTGCCTCTAAGCTGCAATGTATTTGCAAAATTAAGAACATTGCCTTTAAGCCGCAATGTATTTGCAAACTCAACACATTTCCTCTAATCCGCAATGTATCCTCAAACTCCACACATTGCCTCTAAGCCGTAATGTATCATAAAAACTCAACACATTGCTTCTAAGCCGCAATGTGTTATCCAAACTCAACACATTTCCTCTAAGCCGCAATGTAATATCCAAGCTCAACACATTTCCTCTAAGCCGCAATGTATTATCCAAGTCAACACATTGCCTCTAAGCCGCAATGCATTCTCCAAACTGATTACATTGCCTCTAAGCCGTAATGTTTTCGCGAAACCTAGATCATCGCCTCAGACTTCACGCAACGATGCTCGAAAATAAAGCCTAGCTTATCGCCTCAGTCTTCACGCAGCGATCTACGAACCTAATCCATTGCCTCAGACTTCACGCTGCAATGTATTTCGTTATGCTGAGTTCCATACCATCGTCTCATACTTCATGCAACGATGTTCGAAACCAAATTTATCTTATCACATCATACTTCATGCACTGATTTGCGAACCTGACCCATTGCCTTAGTCTTCACACAGCAATGTGTTTCTTATTCTGCAAAATCCAACTTATCGCAGCAGACTTCATGCAGCGATTTCCAAAACTATAGCCCATTGCATCAGACTTCATGCAGCAACATGTCCTTTATTCCATAAACACCGATCATCGCCTCAGACTTCATGCAACGATGCTCGAAACAAAACAAAACTTTAACCCATTGCCTCAGACTTCATGCAACAATGTGTTTCTTTTACAGACCATCGCCTCAAGCAGCGATGCTCCAAAATACAAGGGTTATCCTATTGCATCAGACGTCATGAAATGATTCACAAACATAACCCATGGCCTCAGTCTTCAAGCAGCCATGCATCATCAATCATTGTTATACTCATCGTTCAAATGGGTGAATGATCAAAACCAAGCCAAGACATACGAAGTTGTGCTCTTAAAACCACCAGTCTCAGGTAAGCGATATATCATCAGCTTTGCCTACTTCCTTGAGACTTATAAGGGTACGCTACATCACTATAACCTTATGTTTGTCGAATAAACTTTGGGATACTTCAAGTATTCAATAAACCTTCAATTAGAATGTGCAAGATTCGATTTTTTCGCACTTTATTCGATTGAAAGATAATTGAATAGGGGCAGCGGTCGTACCCCAAATTTGTCCTACCTCGACGATTTTATTTTTTCGAGATTGAAATAAAGAAATACTTAAGTAAATATGGTACAGCAGTATCTGATGGCCCATCTTTATTCAAGACTAAGGGGTGTATAGGGGCTTTCTAAATCAGAAAGACTCATAAATCCTCGTGAGGCATCTTGGCCGATGGCCCATGCAATTCGAAAATACATCAGAGTAATTAATAAATTATTAGGTTACTAAAAATACTTAGTTTTAATTTTCTATTAATTTAAAATTAAGTATCTAAGCCCATTCAAGTGTTAGTTAGTAAAATGGGAGGTAAAGTTCGATAAACGAGCCCATTGCGTTTGGCCCACCTCTTTTAGGGTTTAAATAACAAAGGGGGTGTAATTTCAAGTTACAGGCCCAAAGAAATTGAAAACATTGAGATGGCCCATTTTTGTTAGGTAAGAAAGGGAGGTGTATGTCTTATTAGCCCATTTTGATCTATTTTGTTTAAACATTATTTTGCGGTATATTAAGCAGGGTCCATTTGTCCTCTTGGGATTTTGATTAATATTAAAACTGTTTATTATTATTTTTTTAAATAAAGGATAAATAGATAAAATATATTTCTCTATCAAAAGGCAAAAACTAATATATTTCTAACCCTTTTTTATTTACAGTAATGTTTTCAGTAATAATTATTTTATATAATTTAGTTATTAAAGAGTGTTGTTGGATCAATTTTATAAAAAAGGGATTTAGACCCAAGTAGTATAACAGCGCAAGGCCCAAGGGAATTGAAAAAAATGTTTGTTATTTGTTGCAAGAAACCAGATGTAGTGTTTTTGGGTTACAGTAATGGTTAATCATTAAAAAGGTATGTACATATTAATTGCTGGCCCAATTGCTTTTTTGTTGCTGTAAACAAAGAAAAAATGGCCCAAAATCACGTAAATAATTACTGACCAATCACGCGCGTTTTCACTCCACAAACGGCTACTGTTCAATTCAAACCGCAAAATCAAATCTAAAACTGAATCCATACTTGCTCATTACAGAAAGAATCAAATCTACAGAATCAGATCTTTGTTAAACCATAATATATTACAAACAGAATCAAAATCTAACATAATCTGGAAAAATATTATACAGAATACCCATCAAGATCTAAATCTCTAGTACATCTCAATCAATTATAGAATCCCTAAACCTATTTTAATCTCCCTAATTTGTGCAAACTTAATTCTAACAATTCTAAAACCCTAAAATAAAACTAACTATTATAAATACTGAAAAAGAAAATACAGAAGGGGGCGGATATTTTACAGAGAAACAGAGCTTGAGACAAAGACAGAAGCAGCGGATCTCTTTTACAGAACAAGAACAAGGTGAAGAAGGGATATACATAGAAGAAGGTGGCGAGCCCAACTTGTTGATACAAAAGAAGAATGATCAATTAGGGTTTCAAGATTTGAAACCCTAATCGTTGGCCTTCGTGATCACCCTCAATGCCGTCTCCCTTTCCTAACCGCATCATCGCTCGAACACCATATTCAAACTCTCCAATCACCGCCCGAATTGTATACTAAAGGAAGAAGAAAGGTAAGGGTGCGCAGCTTTTAGTGTTTTTGTATGATCAGGAGAACACATAAGGGGTGAGGAAGAGAGAGGGGTTAAGGTTTAGCTGGTCACGACGCCGCAAGGAGGTCCGATTTGATTCTAGGGTTAGCAGGGGATGAATT